>OY743169.1:58409623-59674123 GCA_963555705.1 Ligustrum vulgare | reverse complement strand
CCACCGTCGCCCATTGCCGCCTGTCGCTCCCACTCCCACTCCCACCTCGTCATCGCCAACGGCAAAATTAATCAAAATGAAACACAGATGGCCAATGAGACAATAACAAGCAAAAGAAGTCAATGCCCAAATCACCAACATTGCTATCTACCTATCTGGTAAGAATCTGCACAAGTCTCAACCTTACCAGGTAGCCATGAACACAACTGATGCGCTCTTGACTTCCTGAAACCAAAATTCCTAACAACAAACAAAATTTTATAACTTCATTACAACAATCTCTCCCTTCATAAATTTACCAAATGACTATTAATTACCCTGTAGAATTAGGATATGGAACCATGTTTTTGCTTTGTTGGAGATGCTAGTTCTGTGTGCTTGGGCTTGGGCTCCACAGAGGATAAGACGAAGTTGCTGTTATTTGAGCAGTTGCCATTTCCACAGCCAGAACTAAGTGCAGCATTGATTTTCTGAAATGTATTGCACAAATGGTGATTAATGGCAGTAACACTTGAGAGATTGATTTTTGCATTTGGGATTGTTTTGGCCAAAACTTGAAGTCCAAGGTGAGTAGGAAACTAGAATCCGGCTGTAGGTTCCCATTTTCTGAGTTTTGTGTCCAATTAGCTACGACAGTGATGCTGAAGTCATTAATGGTGCGCCTAGTGGGAGATATAATAAATTCCAAGGGGAGAATTATTAGGTACACAAATAACAGTACAAACTAGAATTTGGACCTGGGGACTTAAGTTGAAATTCTGTTTCAAGGACTAAACTTCATCTTCTCCATAACTCAAGGTCCTACAACATAAATTTGCAAAAAATGATGGCTGCTGTCGATATGATTCGAGTGTATATAGCGTCACCTTCGTGACTTTGCCGTCGCGGATTCATCAATGTGACTAGTGTGTACACAACGTCACTTGCGCGAAGGTTCTTGACAACACATATTTCCGTTGCAGATTTTTGAGCAGTGACACCAAGCGGTGATGTCTTGATCCGCACCCAACGCACCACAAACCATCACCACCTCTGTAGACTGCATCCCAACGCCGTCGATTTGAATTCCAGATAGTCGGATCAGCGCAAGAAGTCCAGGCCGCTGCAACAATCTATAAAACACACAGAAATAGCAACTGAGTTAGGGAGTCAGGTTTGGTTTGCCTGATTTGGGGATAATTTAATTTTAACAAATGCTTAATTAATAAATGTTAATTGAATTACCACCTGATTTTTAAAAAAAAACAAACTTTGTCATCTTGTTTTTACATTGTGAACTTGTATGAGTTCATGTAATTTTTTCTTTTTGTATTTTGGATCAGAAAACCAACAATAGGATGCATCAAAGGTATACGGGGAATACCAATAAATAGACCTACCAACATAAACATCTTGGAAAATAGACTTTGACCATCCAAACTTCCTCAAATACCCTCATACATAGAATTTTCAACCAAAGCCATCTAAATATAAAACATCTTCAATTTAGTCCTTAAATATTTTTTGTTGGAAATAAAATTATAAAGTTAGTTTTTACCTAATTAAATATATGCCTGTTTACGACCCCCACATACTTGAAGAAAAAAGGAAAGATTTAATCAGGAGTTTATATAGAGAATATATAGAATTAGTTAGTATTGGAAGAGAATCAAGTGCTAGAGTTATAGAATTATACGAAGAACTTAAAAGATTAGTTAGACAACATATTGGATATGTGATATCAATCGAAATAAACGAAATAAGACAAGATGAAATATTTTTGAGAAGAATCAGAAGACGATTATAATTCTGCATATAATTCCGCAAGAAACTAAAGAGTGTGTTCAGCACGCCCTGGTAAAAATTGGTATCAGAGCCCTGTTACGAACCAAAAAATCATAATGAATTTATCAGAAGAAAAAATATAATTGAAGAATTTCTAAAAAATGTAGAAAAACATAAAAAATCAAGTTATCCTTATTTACCAAAAAATAATTTGAACGAAGGATTCAAAGAAATGAATAAGAAATTGAAAAATTTAGAATGTAATCTACAAATAGAAAACGCTACTTTAGATAAAAATATAAAAGGAGAAGATAAAATCATAATTAATCCTCCTCAAGATTATAGAAGAAAAATTAAAGACAAAAATAAAGGAAGAGAAAAAATTCCTGAAATAAAACAATTTATGATAACAGATGTAGAAGAATTTGAAAAAATATTCTTAGAATCTATAGGGGAAGAATATGATGAATATAAAAATCAGTTAGAAGAATTAGCGAAACAAGTAGAAAATAATAAAATGAATAAAAACTCATCTACAAGTAATGTAAAAGAAGAATTTAGTAGTTGATGAAGATACAAGTGATCCATATGGAACTTACATACCTAGAAAAGAAGGATTCCAAAGATATAGGAAAATCCAGAATATATATAGTGGAAATATTAGAAAACAATCTATAAAAGAAGCTAATCCAATAAAATAAAATCATATAATGAACCAATCCACACAACATGAATATGGTTAGATTTAGACTGTATAGATACAAACAAAGCTATTGAAACATGGATAAAAAGTACTAATTTAGCAATAAAATTTAACAAATGGGACACCTATACAACCTTTGGATTTATAGAACATACATTTAGAAGTATAGTATCAGAATGATGGAGAAAACTACTGATAAGTGCTCTTTTAGCACTTAATTATGTTGCGTGTTACCCCATTTTGTTGGTGGTTTGATCTTAAAGAAGTGTTGTTTAATACATTTTGTATTTTATGTTGTATAGGATCATAAAGGAAGAGAAAAGAGGAAAAAAGTACCAAAATGCACTCAAAACGGAAGTTTAGGGACCTGTAGTGCAAATATACTTACGGTCGTAAACATTGGAGTCACGGCCGTAACTCAATATTTGGAGTAAGTCAAAAACGGGAAAAAAGTCACTTATGGCCGTAAACATTGGAGTCACGGCCATAACTTCGAAATGTAAAAATTCTCCAGGAAGCCACTTACGGCCGTAACAAGTAAAGTTACGGCCGTAACTTATATGCGGCCAGAATTTTATGCTGAGTTCATGGGCTATTTTTGGTGGGTCACATGGGCAACCCTAGGGCAAGCTTTGGCGGCTGTAAAAAGAGATTTTTACCAGATAACTGGGGTTGGACATTCATTGATTAAAAGCGGCTAATTTCTTGAGACTTGAAGCAAGACAAATCCGGAGAAGAAGATGAATAGGAAGCAAAATTCTGGGCTTTTCACCATGACTATGCTCGGCTAAGCTTCCATACCTAGTTCGAAGGGGAAGTTGTATTTCATATCAATTTATTTATTGCTTTTCCAAACTAGTAACGTAGATTCAATTTCCTGACTTTGATTGTTGGATTTCTTATGAACAATTAATTGACTCAATGCAATTTATTATTTGATTTAGGCCTTATCTTATAATTTATTGTATTGAGATTTGCTATATTGAATGATTAGATCCATAATTGTCTTGTTGTTCAATTCATAGTAGCAATTGGGAATTTGGTATTCCCATAGAAAACCCAACTTAGGTTAACTGTCACAAGCTTGTGTGATTGATAATCTAATTCGCCCTAATTCTTTTCGGAATCATTTAGTTGTTGCATTAAACCTAAAGAGCCTGTTTTAGGTTGTCCAATAGCTACATACTAGCTTAGAGAGTTTATTCTAGTTGAGTACAATTAAGGAAGAATTGGAATAGTTAAAGCCTATTAACTATTTACGGGTGATAAATCAAAAAGGGAGATTGGACACGCGTTACTTGGGAAAGTGTAAACATTGTGATAAAATACAACCGAACCGGAGAACTAGGACTCATCAATATTTGATATTTATTCCAATCATTTTAATTGCTTTATTTTATTAGTTAAATCATTTACAAACAACTCAAAACAAAACCCCCCTTTACGATTCTAATTGACATGACACTAAGTTAGTTCTCGTTCCTTGTGGGATCGACCATTGCTTCCATTGCTACATTCTTAGTAATAGTGGACGTGGAGTTTATTTATTATTTTGGTGCATTACGACACGCATCAACTACCAATAAATACAAAAAGAAGAATAAAATATGGAGAAAATACAACTGGTGCATTTGATAATGGAAATAATCTGAATTATCAAAGTATAAGAGATATATTAAATAGGTTAGAAAGAGCCATCAAAACAGAATTCTTAGGAGATAGATACACAATATATGAGGAAGTTAGAATACAAGATGAATAAAATAAAGGAATGATTGCAATAAAAAAATTTAAGAATATGTAATATATGTGAATTAGAAAGATATACATGTAAATTCAAAGAATTATATTATACAATCAGCCAAAGAGATCATACAGATAACCAATCAATCTTAAGATCTTACTTTAAAAAATTACCATTCCCATGGGGAACTAAGCTATTAAAAGAAACCCCAAGGTATACTACTACGAGGTAATTTCTATCCACAAAATGGAGGATATGTTACTTCTTAATCATGAGAATTTCATGCATTGTTTTCCATTGCATTCAAATTCCTCCGTTATCCGAAGTTCTTAAAGTGATGTCAATTGTATTTTTAGAGATGCTATGGAGAGTAATTCTTTCTCTCGACATTGAAGATTTCATCCCAAATTTATTCTGATCGACTATAAATGACACTATAGGTTGACTGCACAAAGGACAAAAGTCCCATATTGCTGAACTGAGGACTCCAAACACTGAAATATGACCCTCTTCATGATAGTACAACATCTCCTAACTATCCAACACAAAAACCGTGCCAATATTCTCCCAAGATTCCATTACCGATATCCATTAATCCTAATTCTACAATGTCGATGATGTTAATACTGAATCTCAATTTGTTTTAATATTATCTTCCACCCATTCTAATCATTCTATACTGCCCATTAAAGATGAGCCTGGTCCTAAAACCAAAAGTAGAAGTCCATTCAGTGATCTCGCGTCTTCCCAATGGTTATCCAAACAATGTGTATATTATATATTGTTGTTATCTCGTTCCTCTAATTCTAGTAAAGTTTTAGAAGCTTTAGTAGTTGCTAGAAGAACTCAAGCTATGCGGAAGAATTGATAGTACCTAAACAAGCTGCTAAAAGGAAAATTATGCCTATGTCAAAGTGAAAGAAGTCCGTGGGATGTAGATGGATGTTTTTGGTCAAGATTTGACAATTAAAAGATAAAATAAAAAAAGGTACCATAATTGTGCCAACGGAAGGTACATGTTTGGTCATTGGTTATGGGATATTCAATCTTTTAGCATTGACTATCGAGCACTATTGGACCAATTGCCAAACTTAATACAACAAGAATATTCTAGTCATTGGTTATTAATCACGATTGTGCACTTCTTCAATTTGATATAAAGAATGCTTTCTTGCATTAAGATCTTTCAAAAGAAGTGTATATTGATCTTTGTCCGGGTAAAGATGAGTATCAAATTACTGAAGTGGCTAAACTCAAGAAGGTATTTATATAGGTTAAAGAAATCTCCAAGAGCTTGGTTTGACAGATTTTTCAAGTCTATGAAGAACTTTGTCTACAAACAAAGCAATTTAGATCACACTTTGTTTTTAAAGAACAAAAAAGGTAGAGTATCTACCTTGATTATCTATGTTGGTGATATGGTGAAAGATGACGATCAAGATGAAATTGAAAGCCTTGTAATAAAACATAACTTGGTGGTCGATATGAAACAACATGGCAACATGAAGTATTTTCTTGGGATGGAAGAATTATGTGTTTTATCTCAACAAAAGTAAATTCTTGATTTGTTAACTAAAGCATATATGCTTAGATCGATGAAAATCGTCAATAGGAGAACCATTCGATATTCCTATTAAAAAAATTCATGAGTTTTGTTATCCTTATTAATTAAGAAGCATCGTCTCTTAATCTTTGAGGAAATTCAGGCTAGCTCGATTGTATATTTAATGGGAATTCATAAATCCTCAACTATTTGGGTTTGACTTACATTTTCAAGACAGTTTATAAGTTCTCACTTATTGGATTGGTTAATATTTTCAGAGGCTATATGTATGTCCTCGTATCCAAAGACTGTCTATAAAGTATTGAGCGGTTTGAGAAGTTAATATTTCGAAGGCTATCTGTGAGTCCTCATATCTCAGAGATTATTTTGCAAGTATTCATCTGCCAATAGCCAACTCATATTTTGAGGCAATTTGTAAGATCTAGTTTGCTTAACAAATCATATTTCAAAGCATGACGGCATATAAATACAAGAAATATTGGACTTGAGGGACTATTTGTTATCCATATTAATTATGTGGCATGCACATAGCGAAGGTAGTCCCACATGGTTGGTCTCGAACTCGGCCAACTCAACTTGATTGATTTTGTTAATGAAATTAAATCGATCGAACCAAGTAATCTCATCTCTGGCTTTGGCTCAACCTATTAGCCCCACGGCCCATCTCATTTCCCCTATAAATATGGAAGCTCATTCCACTATTGACGTGTTTTATGTTTTTATAATTTAACCTCAACCAAATTCTCTCCTTCTATTTTGTTGAACTTTTTTTTATTCTTTGATAGTTAATTTGATATTCAGAGTACAATCACTACAACAAAAGTGACATTTTACGGCATGCATTTACGGCGTGAAAAAGTAGAATGCCGTAAAAAAAATGGCGTGAATCACCTTTAAAGGAGTACGTAATTAGCATGCCATAAAAATTCATCTTTAACGGCGTGCATGTTATGCATACCGTAAAAATACAACTAAAAAAGAGGATTTACGGCATTCACAATACAAGCTGTAAATGGTTGACAATGATGGCGTTTAACATACATGCCGTAATAAGGTACATAATCTTTAACGGCATATAAATTAAGCACACCATATGAAAATCGATGATTTATGGCGTTCAAGAGCACGCCGTAAATGAACACAAAGCATTTACGGAGTGCTTTCTTACATGCCATGAGACGTAAAAATAAAACAAAAATGCGTGGAAAGCCGAGATTAGGGCGCTGCTCCTCATTCTTCTTCATCTTAAGTGCGCCTCCTTCTTCTTCCAATGCACACGGCACGCCTCCTCCTCCTCCTTCTTCCAACACAACACACCTCTTTCTTCTTCTTCAAACATTACCCAGAACACAGTGTAGGGATGTTAAACAGACCGAGTAGGGCCAGCTTGGCCCTAGAACTTAGCGTTTGGTCCAGCCCATGAGCCGGATCGGACCGGTCGTGGTTCGTTTGGGAGACGAGCCAAGCCCCGACACGGCTAGTTTGGGAGAGGAGCCAAGTCGGGTCGGCTTGTCTCCCAAAGAGCCGGCCCAAGTCCGGCTCGTGGCCTCACGAGCCGGACAGGCCAGCTCGTGTTTACCCTTTTTTTTAAACGGCTAGTTTTTTCTACTAATACTAAAATAATTGAAAATATAAAAACTAAAACCCTCGTCCTTTAATTCGAGCTTGGGACCGACTACATTTACTATCTTGTAGGCGGAGTTAAAATTGTACACAAACAAAATGTTATATATACAATTTTTTTATTTAAAAGAAAGAAATTAAAATATAGAGAAAGAAAAATACATTTATTATAGCATAATTGTAAGGATAATAATTAATAATTACTTACCAATACGGTTGTTCTCCGAATTCCTCGGCCAGAATTTCACTTATCCTATCTTGATACGGTTGTCTTCTTTAAGCATTGACCTATATTCAGATAACACTCTACCACATGTACTAAAAGTAGCCTCCGATGCTATAGTTGATACCGGAGGTGCCTCTCGTCCTCGTCTAACATGTTAAGAAGGTTGTGTGAGAAATACCTGGTTAACATACTCGGAATTTCATCTGAACTATTAGGGGTACTAGAAGAACTTGAACCACTAGGAAGTGTACTAGAAGTTCCCTTCATAGTTATAAGGTAGGAAAGTAAATCACTCTCTTGATTTTGTATCATGTTAGGAGTGGGAGCAGTTCTTCTAACATTTTTACCTGGCCTATTGGCATTAATCTCGTACATGTTACATAAACATTTTTCTAAATTTGTGCATGTTAAGGTGGTCCCAAAAGTTAATTTGTTTGATATTACATTTATGGTATATTTAGTCTCCTCTAAATTTATTCTAGGGTCCATAATCATTGCTAATGGAAACAAAGTATGTACATTTTCTCAATATTTTCTAAACTTAATCTCCATTGTTACAATGATTTCAGAAAATATAGGAAATGTTTTGTATTTGTTAAAATTATTAGCAGTGTAATAAAAATGCTTCAACACTAAAGGAATACTGGGATAATAAACACCGGATAATTCATTTGTAGCATCATAAAATAATTTCAAAAAAGTTTTAACATGAAATACAAGTTCCCAATCATTAGCCCCCCAAATCAAAACTTGGGCCGTGTGAGTGCCGACAGTTGTAATATTCACATATTAAATTCTCGTAACCTTGACAATGTTCAATCATTAAATAAGTTGAGTTCCATCTATGTCCTACATCTGTAACAAATGATCGTGCTGGCATACCATTTTCTGCACAATGTGCATCAAAAGCTTGTTTTCTAGAAGGTGCTATCATAATGAAATTGCAAGCATATCTAATTTTTTTCAATTGATTTTTTATAAACTGAAGATCATCTTGAACTATTAAATTTAAAATGTGATACACACAACGAATATGAAACATGACTCCATTAAATTCAGGATTCGTGTGGTTAGCTAATCTATCTATCACCACTTTATTAACAGAAGCATTATCTAGTGTAAAATTACGAACTTTACTATCACAGTCAAATTTTCTAAGAATTGCAAGTAGTACATTGAAAATATTTGTTGCATTATGTGGGTAATCAATAACTTTAAATACTATAATTCTTTTGTTCATTAACCAAGTATCATCAATGTAATGACAAGTAACAACTACGTTGTTGACCTATGGTCAACTTGACCTTACTGTTTTGATCATAACAAACAAGAATATATTGTGTTACTAACAAGTGTGCTTCAAGTGTTTCATATAATGATAAATATTCAAAGCATTCAATGTTCAAATCGTCTATCAAAGATATAAATCAAAACTATGTGATCAAGCACATGAGACGCAAAGAAGATCAAGAAAGAATCGAAGATGTTCAAGATCAAATTTCAAGTCGGAAAGCAGGAAGACCAAGCAATGAAGCCTACAAAGAATTGAGCATTTACAAATTGCTTTTCAATCTAATGTAAGGTTAATGCATCAATAGTTGGCAATGCACTTCATAAAACTCAAGTAACATTTTTAAAAGCATCAAAATATCTTTTTCAAAATCAACTTTGATCAGAAAACCTTGAAAAATCAAAATCTTGAAATCCTGATTTTTCAGGTTGACCGCAAATTTTTTCAGGTCGACCGCACTGTCTATTTTTGAACTCCAACGGCTATTTTCTCCCAACGGCTATATTGAGGTCGACCGCATGACAGGATAGGTCGACCGCAAAAGACAGTATGTGCGAAATTTGCTCTATAAATAGCCTTCTCTCTTGCATTCATTTTCAAAAAAAAAGAGGAGAATTTAGAGAAGCTTTCTTGTGAAAAATTCATTGATCTTACTTGATTTATATTTATCTATCTTTATTAGAATACTTTGATTGATCCAACTTTGTTTTATCACAACTCATCAAAGTTTTTGAAAGAAAGTTTTTGTGAAGATTCTTGGTTTTACATTGTATAAACTTCCTCAATATCTTCACATTATATATTGGAATTGAAGTGTAAGTCTCTCTTTGTTCTAAACTTGTTTTAATCTTTTAAAAGAGAGAAATTCTAATTAAGGAACTTTGATTATTTGTGCTACATTTTTCATTATCATTTGACTCATCAAAGTTCCATGGCCTAAACACTTTGAGCTTAACTTATTGTTAATTATTCAAGTGTGGCATCTCTTGGTACTTAATTTGATTCAATATTTTAACAAGAGATTATTTGAAAAAATTTGTTTGATTGCATTGAACTTTTCATTATCATTTGCATCAAAGTTTTTCTCTAACACTCGAGCTTAATTCATTGCTATCTATTGAAGTGTTAGCTTAACTCTCTCGGTACTTAATTTGAGTATATCATTTGTCAAGAGAGTTATTTCAATTGTAAATTCAATTCATTATATCTTGTGGTTTCGAGAGCCTTGTGAAAACTCGATTGTTGGTTAAGGGTAGGTGCTCCTTGTTGTAAGTCGCCTAAGGATTTGGTACTCCTTGTTGTAAGTTACCAATATAGTGGATTTGGCCTTGCTCGTGACGGAGAGCTCGGTAACGGGGGACGTAGATCACGTTGGTTGATTGAACCTCCATAAATCGTGTTTGTATTCTCTTATCCATTTTACTTACTTACATTGCACTTACTTTATTCTATCAATTTATATTGTGCAACACTATATCTAAGTGCTATACTTACCTTATCAATTAAGTTTACACATTTATAGCACACTACATTGATAGTTAAGTTACTTACAACACTAAGTGCTCATACTTGTACACATTGATTTTTAAGTTTGAGATTATTTATCGAAAAAGTTTTATAAATCAATTCACCCCCCTCTTGGTTAGTTTACTCTTGGGCTAAAAATTGGTATCAGAGCTTAGGTGCTCATTTTTAAGATTTTACAATCTTGAGTTAATGGCTAACCATAATCTTGAGGGGCATTCTACAAATCGTCCTCCTTTCTTTGATGGTACACATTATAACTATTGGAAGACTAGAATGATGGTTTTTGTTCAATCAATAGATTATAATATTTGGGAAGTCATCGAAGAAGGTCCTCATAGGCTTACTAAATTTATTAAGGTTGATGGAAAACCGGATCAAACTATTTCAAAACCTAGAGAGGAATATGATGATAATGATAGGAGAAAAACTGACTTTAAATGCTAGAGCCAAAAATATACTTTATTGTGCTTTGGATAAGAATGAATTTAATCGTATTTGCACATGTGATTCCGCACTTGATATTTGGCATACATTAGAAATCACACACATGGGTACAAGCAAAGTGAAAGAAATTAAGACAAATCTTTTATTCAAAGATTTTGGAAATTTCTTTATGAAGCAAGATGAGCCCATTACTTGCATGATTACTCGTTTTACCGATATTGTCAATGGTTTTAAAGGTTTTGATCATAAATTTACTAACGGTGAACTTGTGAGTAAAATTCTTAGGTCTCTCTCCCAAGATTGGAATCCTTTGAGGATGTTGATCGAAAACACAATAGACGTCAACACACATCCATTGGAAGAGCTTTATGGAACATTGATGACTTTTGAGCTCAACAATGTCAAAACAAAGGAGAGGACAAGAAAATGAAAAGAAGAGGCCAAGCGCAAAATTGCTCTTAAATCATCACATGATAAATGCTCATCAAACTTAAACATGAGTGATGAGGAACTTGATGATCTTGCTATCCTTATCAAGAAGTGGAGAGGCGTTCGCAACAATCATCGAATCCAAAAGAGAGAAGAAAAAGATGAAAAGATTGTTTGCTATAATTGCGACAAACCCGGTAACAAAAGTACCGAGTGTCGAAGCAAGAAAAGATTCTTCAAAAAGAAAGCTCTACAAGCCACTTGGGATGAAAGTGATGATGAGCAAGATGAAGATGAGAGTCAAGATGAAGTGGCCAACATATGCTTCATGACTATTAAGGATGAGGTAAATTTCTTTGATACCTCTTGGGCTTTGAATGATCAATGATTTAAATATCTATTAATCAACATATTTGATTAAAACCTCGAAGATATGGCTTAAGACCGATATGCATTGTTATACCCTTTAACTCATTTCATGCTACAAATGCTTTACTAAGGGGGAATATAATTACAATCAAGATATTCTACTTGTGCCTCATTATTATGCTTATCACACCTATGCTCACGATTAAGGGATAAATGTCACCTTTTTGCTTATGCCAAAAGGGGAAAAATATGGTGATGATTTGTTTTTAGCATGACTTTGGATAATCTATTTGCATGAAAAGGATTATATTATATGCTAGATTATGCCTCATTGGTTTGTATAAGATAGGGGGAATATATGCTAAAATTGAACTTATCAATTATTCTCATTTCCCTAAGCTTTGATTATACGCTTCAATTGCTTATATTATCATTACAAATCATCTTGTTTGTCATAATCAAAAAGGGGGAAATTGTTGACCTATGGTCAACTTGACCTTATTATTTTGATCATAACAAACAAAAATATATTGTGTTGCTAACAAGTGTGCTTCAAGTGTTTCATATAATGATAAATATTCAAAGCATTCAATGTTCAAATCGTCTATCAAAGATATAAATCAAAACTATGTGATCAAGCACATGAGACGCAAAGAAGATCAAGAAAGAATCGAAGATGTTCAAGATCAAATTTCAAGTCGGAAAGCAGGAAGACCAAGCAATGAAGCCTACAAAGAATTGAGCATTTACAAACTGCTTTTCAATCTAATGTAAGGTTAATGCATCAATAGTTGGCAATGCACTTCATAAAGCTCAAGTAACATTTTTAAAAGCATCAAAATATCTTTTTCAAAATCAACTTTGATCAGAAAACCTTGAAAAATCAAAATCTTGAAATCCTGATTTTTCAGGTCGACCGCAAAATCAATAGGTCGACCGCAAATTTTTTCAGGTCCACCGCACTGTCTATTTTTGAACTCCAACGGCTATTTTCTCGCAACGGCTATATTGAGGTCGACCGCATGGCAGGATAGGTCGACCGCAAAAGACAGTATGTGCGAAATTTGCTCTATAAATAGCCTTCTCTCTTGCATTCATTTTCAACAAAAAGAGGAGATTTTAGAGAAACTTTCTTGTAAAAAATTCATTATTCTTACTTGATTTATATTTATCTATCTTTATTAGAATACTTTGATTGATCCAACTTTATTTTATCAAAACTTATCAAAGTTTTTGAAAGAAAGTTTTTGTAAAGATTCTTGGTTTTACATTGTATAAACTTCCTCAATATCTTCACATTATATATTGGAATTAAAGTATAAGTGTCTCTTTGTTCTAAACTTGTTTTAATCTTTTAAAATAGAGAAATTCCAATTAAGGAACTTTGATTATTTGTACTACATTTTTCATTATCATTTGATTCATCAAAGTTCCATGGCCTAAACACTTTGAGCTTAACTTATTGTTAATTATTCAAGTGTGGCATCTCTTAGTACTTAATTTGATTCAATATTTTAACAAGAG
This sequence comes from Ligustrum vulgare, assembly GCA_963555705.1. Taxonomy (NCBI): domain Eukaryota; kingdom Viridiplantae; phylum Streptophyta; class Magnoliopsida; order Lamiales; family Oleaceae; genus Ligustrum; species Ligustrum vulgare. Next base: position 59,660,915 of record OY743169.1, on the reverse strand, counting down.
ATTATTTGAAAAAATTTGTTTGATTGCATTGAACTTTTCATTATCATTTGCATCAAAGTTTTTCTCTAACACTCGAGCTTAATTCATTTCTATCTATTAAAGTGTTAGCTTAACTCTCTCGGTACTTAATTTGAGTATATCATTTGTCAAGAGAGTTATTTCAATTGTAAATTCAATTCATTATATCTTGTGGTTTCGAGAGCCTTGTGAAAACTCGATTGTTGGTTAAGGGTAGGTGCTCCTTGTTGTAAGTCGCCTAAGGATTTGGTACTCCTTGTTGTAAGTTACCAATATAGTGGATTTGGCCTTGCTCGTGACGGAGAGCTCGGTAACGGGGGACGTAGATCACGTTGGTTGATTTAACCTCCATAAATCGTGTTTGTATTCTCTTATCCCTTTTACTTACTTACATTGCACTTACTTTATTCTATCAATTTATATTGTGCAACACTATATCTAAGTGCTATACTTGCCTTATCAATTAAGTTTACACATTTATAGCACACTACATTGATAGTTAAGTTACTTACAACACTAAGTGTTCATACTTGTACACATTGATTTTTAAGTTTGAGATTATTTATCGAAAAAGTTTTATAAACCAATTCACCCCCCTCTTGGTTAGTTTACTCTTGGGCTAACATACGTAACCTCTATGATTATTTTCATTCCACAAGTCCAAAATAAATGATAAGTTACCATTATATTTATTTAAAGCATCTATAAAAATTTGTTTTCTCTCGAAATATTTAGTAATGCAATCAGCTCGTAAAGTATTTCTAGAAACGGGTTTGTATTTAGGTTGGAGATACTTTTGAATGAAATCCGTGAATTGTGAACTCTCTACAATTGAAAGCGGGAACTCACCACTCGATACGAACATGACCATTCCTTTCCAACGCACTAGATCTTGGTTGAAGACCCAATTGGTTAGACTCGATTGACCAAACTGTAGAGTTGATTGGTTTCCTTCAATTGAGTTGGGTTTTCGTCATCCTTTACAGTGCTTATTGAGGTGTGTTGTGCCCCCACCCTTCTTCCAAGAGAAAAGTCCGCCGCAAGTTTTACATTTTGCTTTGTATACCGAGTTTTTATTAGCGTTTTAGCCGTTGTTTCAATCAAATCGAAAAAATTCCACCAATTCGATTTTTTCGACCTTTTTAGATTTCTGCTAGAGCCTGTTGTTGTGCTAGCGGACCGGATCCATATGAAGAAGTGACATCTTCATCAACAATGTCATCCAAATTAAAAGGAATTCTAGTATCTATATCTTCATTCTCATTTTCCAAATCCACCAAATTGTCGGGAATTGGACTATCGTTGAGACCGGAAAATTCATCAACAAATTGGCTAGAAGAATAATCATGAGATTGTGAGTGTGCCATTAGAAATGATAGATGTGGAAATTTGTAGATGAAAATGAAAAATGAAATTTGAGACAATATTGTATGTGAAATATTATAGCACTAGAAATTAGAATATAACTAGAAGTAGTAGAAAATTGCAATTGAGATTTAATACGAGAGAGAGAGAGAGAGAGAGAGAGAGAGAGAGAGAGAGAGAGAGAGAGTTGAGTTGAGAGTGAGATTGTGAAAAAAAAAAAAAGAGAGAAAAAAGAAGTATTTATAGGTTAAAAAATTAAAAAAAAATAAATTGAAACAGTGTTGTGACAGTTATAACGAGCCAAACGGGCCGAAAATGGATCCGACCCATTTCCGGCCCATTTTGGTGTTCATTGGACTAGTCCACGAACTGGTCCACGAATTTCATGAGGTAAACTCGAACTATTCAACACCCAAATTTTCTGTCCGATCCAAGCCTAATTCCATTTTTTCACGAGCCCGGCCGAACTTTTAACAAATCGAACTGAGCCGAACTCCCGAACTGTTCAACCTGTTTGTCACCCCTACACAACGGTGATGCCTTAAGGTCAGTTCTTGTTCTAATTGATGAATAATGTCAAGATGATTGATGAAAGAGTGGAGGAGGGTTACGTTAAGATGGCAGTGGTAGATGGCGGATCTGGTGTCGTAATTTTTCTTTTTATCACTCTATATTCCTCAAATTTTCTATTTCAATGATTTAATTTCTTCCCGATCTATTTTCACTATCCTATGAAAACCTAAATTTTGGAATTATGTATATTTGGATGTATATATGTTGCTTTGGGCATTGCGTTGGAGCTGGATGATATGAAGAAGAGGCTTAAAAAGTTGGAGGACAAAGCAAGAAATGTAGTTTGAAGTTGAGCAAGAAATGAGCACCTTTCTGTTGGGAATTGCACACAAATTCCCTCTCTAATTAACCCACAGGAATTTTTTATGTTCAAGAAATAATTGAGCAAACCAGAAAATAAAATACGAACACAGAAATTTACGTGGTTCGGAAACTTGCCTACGTCCACGGACCGCCAAAACTTTTCACTATATAATAAATAGTTACAATTATATAGAATTTGCACTCACCAAACCCCCTAAGTATTGTAGGAACAATAAACAAGCTTTACCACATCTACCAATTTCTACTTCTTTGTACAACCAACAAAGAACCCAAGAAAAACTAAGATGCTAGACTACATTTTTCCTCACAATACTCTCTAGTCAATGTGCAATTAATTGACTCCTCAATACACATATTTATAGGTAAACATAACTAAAAAACGTATATTACTTGTACTCCAAGATATTTCCTTGTTGAAGTAGAATATCATAATAAGGAAAGAAATTCATGTGAAAAGATTATCTTCGTTTTCTTTCACCTTTAACTTGGTCTCTAAGTTAGTCACTTTAACAAGAGAATCTATTGTCCAAGATATTCTCATTCTTAATTTTGGTCAAATATCTCAACAATCTCCACCTTGACACAAATTCATCAAAGCAAAAAAATTCAAATTCAATCATTGGGTAAACAGGCAAGCATTTAACACTTTGACGATCCCATACTTCACCATATGAGTATAACCAGCACTCAGAATTATCAACGAACTCCGAGCTTTTCATCGGCTCATGTCGAAATAAACCTTGCTGAAAAATTATGGTACAACTCCCATGTTTGGCTTTCCATGGGAGCTCATCAGCCATCGACATCAAATTCATCACACACCTTGCATTAACGCCAAACCAATGCCCGTGTGTAAACACATGTACCTACCAGCAAGAACACATCCTCTATCATGGCAACTGACTTCGTGCCATAAGGAAGTCCCATCTTACTAAAGTACATCATCACCACCCTCCACCAGGAAAGTCGCATTGTCCACCTCCGAGCAATTAGCCGACTCTGCTCCACCTTTTGGACAATTTCTTCTCACATGACTAGATCTACCACAGTTCCAACACATTACTTTCTTCTTCATGGAGTTACCTCTCTTCCACTTTTCAGTAACAAGCAAAGCTTTTCAGATGAACTGTCACTTCAACCTAATCAACTTAACTTCTGAAAAGTCCACTGTTTCCTTCTCGTACATCAAAATCAGCATGGTGTACTCAAACGTAGATAGAAGAGACCAGATGAACCTTATCCTCATCATCAATCTTAACTCCAATAGATTCCAGTGCAGAAACAATCTCATTAAGAACACTAAGATAGACTAAGATTTTCATACCTGCATTCATTCTCAAAGAATGAAACCGCTCCTTCAGGTACAAGTTATTTGACAAGCTCTTCATTTGATACAACTCTTCCAGTTTTTCCCACAGTTCCTTCACAGCAAATATCCCATAAATATTTGCAAGAACATTTTTGGCCAAACAAAGTTGTAACATGCCAGCAGCCTTCAAATCCAAATCTTCCAAATCTTCATCTCTCGTGCTAGATTCAGTTTCTTTATCAGAACTCGGTGTTGATTTTCCTTCAAAGCTTTTTGCAGTCCCAACTGAATCAATACATCCATGACTTGTACTTACCACAAGCCAAAATTGATCTTCCAGTCAAATTTCTCCACGTTGTACTTTCCAAATATATTTTTTTTGCTCCAAAAAATCTTCGAACCACCTGAAGCTCTGTTAATTAGACGTTGATTTCCCCATCGACGGCGTCACTGTTGGGAATTACACACAAATTCCCTCTCTAATTAACCTCATATGAATTTTTGGTGTTCAAGAAATAATTGAGTCAACAATAAAATAAAACAACGCAGAAATTTACGTGGTTCGGAAACTTACCTACGTCCACGGACCGCCAAAACTTTTCACTATATAATAAATTGTTACAATTATATAGAATTTGCACTCACCAAACCCCCTAAGTATTGTAGGAAAAATAAACAAGCTTTACAACATCTACCAATTTCTATTTCTTTGTACAACCCACAAAGAACCCAAGAAAAACTAAGATGCTAGACTACAATTTTCCTCACAATACTCTCTAGTCAATGTGCAATTAATTGTCTCCTCAATACACATATTTATAGATAAACATAACTAAAAAACGTGTATTACTTGTACTCCAAGATATTTCCTTGTTGAAGTAGAATATTAGAATAAGGAAAGAAATTCATATCAAAAGATTATCTTCCTTTTCTTTCACCTTGAACTTGGTCTCCAAGTTAATCACTTTAACTAGAGAATTTATTATCCAAGATATTCTCATTCTTAATTTGGGTCAAATATCTGTGAGTTAAAATTTATGCTTTTCGTCATTGATGAGAATAGAATGCATCTTCATGTCAAGAAAAGGGGTGCAGCACAATATACATGTAAAATGTGAAAACTGGATTTAGTTTAGCTTATTAATTCAAATTTATATCCATTCTCGATTGAATCTTGGAATGGGTCCATTTAGGAGTGATTTTATATGTAAGATTTTTTTTTTTTTCTTTTTCAGTGAACTTGATTGTAAAAAAGAAGCCCTTTAAAAATAATTCTCTCAAATTTTTTTCCTAATATGTTAATGCCAATAGTGAGTGTTGATTGCATCTAACCTTCAGCAAAATTGATCTGCTTAATACTCCCAACTCCTCCATTACCTTGGATTATTTGAATGCTTTCAATAGCTTGTGGCATCAGCCTTGGTATTAAGTTGTGAGTCAACAATGTTGAAGGCCTTAAAGATTCTTGATGGAGGGAGTGGGGAAGTCTGCTCTTCTGTGAATGTGAGGATTGCCATCTCTGTTAAATTTTGAGAAGAAATGATTTTTTATAAGTTGGATGGAGATCTTTTTCCTGTTGGTGATAAAAATGTGTGTGTGTGTGTGTTTTTAGGCCCATATAGGACATGCATCCCTCTCCTAATTTCTTGTTGTTTATTTCATATTGGAAACATGAGCTTGGCCGCCCCTTGGAACTTAGACCTTGGGTTCCAATGCCTTGAGACCTGTCACCTAAGACATTATTCTTTGGCATCAGTCAAATCTTGACTATCAACTACTTTTTGACCCTATCTTCGAAATATTCTGCAATAAAGCCAAGCATCTGTTATGTTGAACTTCCCTTATTAGTCTTACCACGAAGGCACCAAGTTACTTCGTATTTTATTCCGGTTTGGTGGCTAACCTACTTCTGTTTAGCTTAGGTGATTATTTTTCCAGCATCATTAGGGTGTGCTGAAGCTTCATTTTTGCTGTGACATCCTATTTGCCACTTTGGATGAATGGGTCTTATGTAGTGCTTCTTTACCACATCACATTATTTCAGGGTGTAGGAAAATTTATATAATATTGCTCTGCTAATGATGTAAGCATCATGTGACTCAAACAATATCCCATGGATTTTGCATTGGATGCCAACAACTTTCTGCCAACTTTCTTTATATTATCCGGTGAAGCCTTTTGCTCTGGGGAGTTTGTTTGGGTATCCAGGGATGTCTGGGGCTTTGATGTAATGAATTTGACAACTGGAGAAGACTTATGCTCTGGTAAATAGGATTTGTTACCTGATGAATCGTTAGCCTTGTGATCAACAATAATTTTCCCTGGAATAGTTTTCTCTATAGAATCTTGCTCATTTTGTGGAGGTTTTGTTGTCCTCTTACGCCTTTCCTTAGCTTCGAATTCAAGTTTCCTACCATATTTACAAAAATCATGGTAAGAATCCGTGGATGCTCTGAGATAATGGGGAGGTGTAAGTGTAACTTGACTATTATTGTTTCCCGAATCTAGTTTTTTCTCTATAGAAACCCTCCTATTATTATCTCTAGCATCGTATGATCGATGCTCTACTGTGCTGGGAGTAAATTTTGCCTCCACAGAAAAGAGAACTTGATATTTCAGAACAGATTTTACCACTGTTTCTCCCAATCAAATCATTTTTCTCTGAAGAGGTCGAGGTAAATAGCTTTTGCCCCTTTTATAAACTAGTCATCATTCAATTTCTTAGGTGAAATGAAAATCAACTTAAACCAAATTCCTTTCTTCAAGGTTACCACTGACCCTCCCTTAAAGAATTCTTAAGTTAATTGATTCCTTTTCCCCAGTACTCAAAAGGATTCTAAAAAGGCTCACTCCGGCCAACAATTCTTATAACTCTGGGTCACTCGGGATTAACTTAAAAACAGTATGGCTTCTAGAAATTAAGTTATGCTCTTATGATATGAATATGATGTAATGAATTATCATGCAAAATGTAATTTACAACATATAAAAATCCTTAAACAACACATAAATATAAAAACAGGAATTTAAAGTATTTTTTTGAAATTTATTAAAACATTTTAAAGAAAATACAACTAAGAATTTCCCTTTAGGGAAGTCCCCTAAGGAATTAAATAAAACATGGAAAATGAGAGTACCTTAAAAGTACTCATAGGTTCCTATTTGACCATACAATGGTTTTGGATTGAGAATTTTTCTGGATAAGGAGATTTTCAAGATTCCGAGCAAGGGCACAGGTTGTAAACTCTTGCCTTAATCATATGAAAACTTCTTTCTTTAATAGAGAAATTCTAGGGAGCAAAGTTCCTAAAATATCCCTAATGGAATCTGAAAAAGTAAAGGCTTTCTAAAAGAGATCTTCACGCGTCTTATTTATATCACATCTTCTTTTACAGCTGTCTGTCCTTCTTTGACACGCGTTTCACCAAGAAACTTCTGGTCAAAAGGAGTTGTCTTTTCTCTGGTCCACTACACCTTTCTAAAAGTCTTTTGTTTCTTTGCATTGGTAGCATCTTTTGTAAAATTATGTATTCAATTTGTGTTTTGCAATGGAGGAAAAAGACATTTCACAGTCTGAATTATTAAATCCGTCTATTTCATGTTCTTCAAAATTATCATTGTTTCCTTGGATAGAATTTTCTAGTTCTGGAAAATTTTCCTTCTATGGACATTCTTGAATTTCTTTTTCTTTGATTAATTTGTTTCTTGCAAAAATTCTGTCAAAAGCTTTGTTGATTGCTTCGTCCAATTTTTCTTTAATATCTTTGTCTTTCTTTTTCTTGACTGTAAATTTCTTTTTTCTCCTAGAAGTACCTTCACAATCTTTTGTTAATTTTTCAAATTCTTGTATTTGAGAAAGCAATTTATTAATGGAAATGACATCGTCTTCTGGATCTTGGGCATTCTGTAAAATTTCTTTTCCTTTGTCTTGACTAATGTCTTGACTGGACTCTTATTGGGCCTGGCTGGAATCTTATTCTTTTGAATATCTTACCAAGTAATCAAATTTTCCACTGGGATGACCTAGTGTATCCCAAATGTCTTGTGATTGTCCAAAGCTCGTCTGCTGGTGTTGATTAGTAGGGAAATCAACAGTTCCCTGAGTCTATTGAACTTTTGGCAAGTTCACAACCATCAACGAATTTGATGAATCTTTACCAGTTATCGTTTGGACTGGACTAGCTACTGACTTATTCGGCTCAGTAGTACCTTTATTCAACTTGAGACTGATGATCACTTTTTCAAGCTCTGTGATTTTCTTTTGTAGGGAAGATCTTTCTGAAAGGAGGCTGTGGTTTGATTCATTGATCACTCTAAAATTATTCTGCATGCACTCACAATGGGTACAAAAAATACTCTTGTCTTTGCTAAGTGAAAAATCGAGTGGAAGGTCTTGGTAATTTTTCAATGATGGTGAAACATACAAATTTATTCCTATTTGCTGTCTTGCTGATTCAAGGGCCTCTTGAAAATTTGTAAAGCCTTTGTGAAGGGGATCTTTGAAATATCTGATACTGTCTAAAACTTCTAACCATGTATGAAAAACTCCTAATTTTTTACCTTTGATGACCACATAAAACTAAAATCTATTTCTGTTCTAATTAAAATGTTTTGACAATGCATTCATGGTTGCTAGAAAATACTTTTGGTCTTTTGGATTCTTGTTATAAGAAATCCATAGATTGTCTAAAATACATTTTCTTCTTTTGAAAGTGAAACATGTGCAAGTACTTTAAATGAAATGTTGCTATTTGGAAAACAAATGAGTTCTTGTGCACCAAATCTTATGCGTTCTTGATAATATGGTATGTTCTAACTAGATGAGGTATATAAATGAAGCTGTAGATGCATAAGAATTCCCTAATGGAATTCCTAGTCTTGGTGAAGGTCTAAACATCTATAACAGAAGATTATATGAAGTCAAAATTTAAAAAGTATTTATTTTCAACCATTCTACTTAAATTATCTGCTACTTTATTGTCTACTCCTTTTATATGTTCAAATTCTATATTAATTCCAGTATTTGTAATTCTATGAATAAAATTTAACCATATTCTTTTACTAATCTTTTTTTAATCTAGCTTGAGCTTATTACAAAAAGAAACTATTGCTAAACAATCTGTTCTTAATGTTATTTCTTTTTTTGGAAATAATAAACAACTTAAAACTATCTAAAGCACAATTAACTGCTAACAATTCTGCATCTATGCTACTTAAATTTCCTTTTTCTTATCTACAGATTCTTTTAATATTTCTATATGAATAGTTATTGGGTTTGCAAATTAAAATTGCTCCCCATCCTAGGATACTTCCATCTGTTTCTACTATTAAATAATCTGTGTCTAATGGGATTGCTAGTTTTGGTAAATTTCTTATTTTATTTTTGATTCCTTGGACTAATTTTATATCTTCTTGATTAAAAAATCTCCGTCCTGTTGGTGAGGTTTTTGAATATAATGGTCAAAAGATCTGGCATAATTTACAAGTCCTACAAAAATTTGGATTTATTTTAAATCTTCCAATTTATTTGGAAATTCTAAGACTTTCTGGGCTATATATGTGGTTGTAAATTAATTTCTCCTTGTCTTATATTTACTCCCAAGAAGTCTATGTATTCTTTGAATAATATCATTTTCTTTTTACTTATAATTAGTACATATTTAATGAATTCATAAAATATAATTTGTAAATGTCCTCTATGTTCTCTTCTATTTTTATTAAAAACTAAGATATAATCTATGTATGCTACAACAAACGTACTATGTTTATTAAAAATGCTTTCCGTTTTTCTTTGAAAAATACTTGGTGCATTTTTCAATCCAAATGACATAACTAGCCATTCATAATATCCTTCTGGACAAGTGAATGTTGTCCATTTTATACTGTTTGGGTGCATCTTAATCTGCCAAAATCCTGATTTTAAATCAAACTTACTAAATATTTTGCAATCTTGTATTTTATTTATTAAGACTGTCTTATCTGGTATTTTATAAGCATCATCTATAGTATTATCATTAAGTCTTTTATAATTAATAACCATTCGATTTTTTCCTCTGATTATTTATGAATGTTTTCTAACAATAAATGTTGCTGATCTGTGTGGACTATCAGATTTTCTTATAACTCCTAAATTTAATAATTCTTCTATGTGCATTTTAAAATCTTCTAAGCCTAGATTAGTAGCTTCTATGTTTTTTGTCCTAATGATATATATTGGATTTTTAATTTTTAATTTACAAAAAAAAACTTTATTTTTCTCCCAATATTTTAGAACATTTTCTCCTAAGATTTCCATTTTTTTCTAGTTTAGAGACTAAGGCTGCGTTTGATAGCGATGGTAGAAATTGGGTGGAAAGAAAATGAATTCCAGGGAATTGAATTCTAGGGAATTAAATTCCTGGGAATTGAAAGTTTATGTGTTTGATTGGTTTAATTTTCTAGGTAGAAAAAGTGAAGAATTTTCCAACTTTTATTGTTTGATTGACACTATTTTCTATGAAAAATAAAGTAAAATTTAACTATTATAATATTTCTTATTTTTTTTTTCATTTTTTAACAAGTTTGTACTTAATAATAATAATGTTAATTTTTAGAAAAAAATAAATCAATTAGCAACAACAAAAATGATCAAACGTAATGAAAATGGTATAAGATTTTCCATGGAAAATAAAACCTCCTCTCCCCCTAGGAAAACGAATTCATTCAAAACAAGGAAAATACCGGATTTCGAGGCAAGTGGAAAAATGAATTTCATGAAAAATTTAGGCAACCAAACAGCGCAAAGTTGGAAAATTACGTGGAAAACAATATTTTCCACGGAAAACTTCGCCTATCAAACACACTCTAAATTCTCAATTTCTTGTTCTGTTATTAATGTGTTATAATTTTTTTCATTATCTAAAAATTCTATGGGACCAAATATATTTTCTTCTTCAAAGCATAATTCTTTATATATGTCTTCATCAAATGGTTATTTTTCTATGAGTTGACATTCTCTTTCTTTGTTATAGGGGCAAAATTTTTCTTTAAGACTTCCACCACGCTTCTCAGCGCACTCTGATGGGAAATGCAAAGTCTGTGTAGGGGTAAAGAATGTATGTTTCAGAAAATGTATAAAATCTTTAGTAATTGTAACACTTCCATCGTCTTTTATTAAAAAACTTAATCCTATTATGAAATCTGTTTTTTTTAAATTTAATGGTCTAACCCATGTAGAATCTCTAGGTAATGTATATTCTATACTTAATCAACAATTAGTTTCAAAACTAATTTTACTATTTGGTCTTAATAGTTCTGTGTATGTATATAAATCTCCATCTATTTGTTGAGCATCTATTGGATTCTTGATTCTACTATATATCTATCTGGTATAAGTTTTTTTATTGATTATGCAGTTACTGCATCCTGAATCTATTAACCCTAAACATTTTATAATATAATCTCCTATTCTTATTTGACATCTTACTTTAATACTATTAAGTTTTCTGAATTACATACTACCTGAACATAATTTATCTGAAAACGTTCTAAATTTTGTTCTGTTCATCAATAATAATTCCTTTACCTTTATTATAAGTTTCTAAAATTTCTATTCTTTTTACCAATAATTTTTTCATATCTTCTAAGTTTTCTATTCTTCTTCTTAGAATTCTTATTTCAGAAATTTCAATTTGTTCTTTAGTAATTTCTAATTTTATTTCTTCTTTATCAATTATTCCATTATTTTCTAAGCATTTGATACATGCTTCCTTATAACATTCTAAACATTTGGCTCTATGTTTCCTAGCTAGTACCAATTACAATAAAAATATGCTATATTATCTGTTCCTATATTTTTCTGCCAATTATGTGTGCAATCTTCTAATGATGTTTCTAATAAGTTAATTTCTTCTTCAGATTCTGAATTTTCATTTACTTTAAGTTTGAAAATTCATCTATGATTTCAAAATCAGATTCTTCTTGATCTAATTCTGATTTATCCTCTCTCTCTCTCTCTCTCTCTCTCTCTCTCTCTCTCTATATATATATATATATATATATATATATATATATATATATATTCCTTATCATAATTATATTCATCTAATTGTATAAGATCTTCATTTGTACATTCAATAAGAGTACTTTTTCTGTCATATCTATTTATTCTTTTAGGGCAAGTTCTTGCTAAATATCCATTACTATTACAAACAAAACAACTAAGTTCGTTCTTATAAGTTCTTTTTGGTTTAAATTTTCTCACATGTCTCTTTCATCTAAATAATGTTTTCTTTTATTTGATTTTCTTAGAAAATACCTCTTCTTAATTAGTCTTTTATTGTTTTTGTTAATTTTTTTCTTAAAATGTTTGGAACTTGAGGCTCCATAAGTCCGTGGGGGTAAAAATATCTTTACAGAATTTATAATCTGTCTTTTTTAGTTGTATTTGAATTTGTAATTCTACACATTTTCCTTCTAAACATCTGATTACATGTTGGATTCTATGTCCTATACTCCATTTCTTTTCTGGTTGTTCTCTAACTGATACTAAATTATTCCATGTTTCTGTTATTTCTAATCCCAATGGTCCTGGTAATTTATGAAATAACTTATTTCCTATTTCTTGATTAAATGTATTTCCTGAAAATGAAGTTAAATAATAGTATTCATTTAAGAATTTCTTAACATATTTTCCCTTAGTACATTTGTATAAATTAAGTTGTTCAAGGTCTCTCATAACTTTTCTTTGTATACTCATATGTTCTGAGTTTGGATTTGCTCCAGTAATTAAAATTTGTATTTTATTAACAAAGTTATATCGGTTACTTCCTAGGGCAACAAGTTGATCTAATTCTTCTTTCTTTTCTGATTTATAAGCTTCCCACATTGCTTTAGTACTTTCTCCTAAAAATATTTCTAAGTACCTATACATGTCTAAGGGTTCTATTTCTTGGAAGTTCCTAATGTAGGTTCCTATGATTGTGTTTTTCCATACATTTATAACATTTTCCATGTTTGTGGATCATGTGCAATATTTAGTATCTGGACTTTTGAAGCTGCTTGAAATTCTATGTTATTTTCCAAGGGCCTTTCACTACCATTAGCTACATACCTCTTGTTTTGTGGGGGTTAATTATATGTAGTATAAGCTGCTCTAGGGGGAAAACTTTCTCCATAAATAAGTGTCTCATGCTTTGTAGTCTTATCGAAATGGGTTTCATCAAAAGTTCTATATGTATTTGTATCTTCCATAAGGTCTTTTGTTTAGCTGTAATTTGTAATATCTGATTTATTATCATCAAATTCTTCTATCCTAATATTTTGTTTTGAATCATAATATAAATATTCTTTCTTTTATTTGTTTTTTAAGGTATATTTGATCTTATAATTCTAATAATTCTTTTTTATTGAGAATTATTCTTAATTCTTTTGGAAAAATAATTTTATCACAAACTTCTCCTATTAATTCTATATGAACATTTTCTTGGTATGGTTCCTCTTCTTCCATATTGTCTTGGTATTGTTCTTCTTCTTCAGGTTGTTTTTGTACTTGTTTATAATATATAAATCTTAAACTAGTCCTTCCAAGGCTATCTTTATAAGTTAAGGATTCTCTTGGTGCAATAGTTTTTTCTGGTTCTTCTAAAAACTTATTTATATTCCATTCTAATCCTGCTAACTGTTTTGCCAAATATTCTCTTGGTTTAACCATGTTTATTCCTTTGCTAATCATTAATTTTTCTACTTTATCTATGCAAATTTTATATTTAGTTCGGGCATTGATAGAACATCTTCCTAAAAACCCTATATAAATTAACAAGTTTTCTCCACTTTCAGCGTCTTTGTATCCTTTAGTTTAAATTCTTATTTTTATTTTTTTCTAAAAAATATTTAATAGTCATTAAAAAATCTGGATTCCATACTGGCTATTTGACTTTTATCTATGTTGTTAAATCTTTCGTCAAAAATAGTACTCCCTCCGTCTCCAAAAAGATAGTCTTGTATACTATTTTTGTCCGTTCCAAAAAAATAGTCTTGTTTCCATATTGAGCATGCATTAAATTTTTCATTTTCACATGTACCCTTATTTAATATATCTTGGTACAATTCACATCAACTACTTAACTATTGCATTTTCAATTTTTTTTGTTGGAAACAAAGTGAGTCAACTTAAAACAATAAATAAGGGATAAATGGTATAAATGGAAAATATTGATAAAATTTAATACCCTAACTATACTAACTACCATTTCTTAATCCGTGTGAAAATAACCATAGGACTATCTTTTTGGGACGGAGGTAGTAATTAATATCTTACATCCCAATTTTTTTCTTATTAATCTTTTTATTCCTATGACTATTAACCCTAAATGAATATATTTATAATTTATCCTTTTTAATTCTCTTTTAGAATCTTTCGAAATCAAATTAAATTTTTTAACCTGGTTTCCTATACACTGAATTGAAACATGTCTGTTATGTCTAAAAAACTGGGTTTTTGATTCAAATATTCCTCTATTATATAAAACTTCTGGGTTAATGATGCTTAAACCATGTGTTTGAAATCTTATATAATCTTCTTGGGGATCAAGAATTTCTTCAATACTTTGGTCATATTGTTCTGTTCTTCTTAAAATTATGTCTAACAAATTTTTATTTATTCCTGATTTACTAGGTCTAGATGATTCTTCACTGATTGTTCTAGTTCTTCTTAAGAAATTGGTTGAGAGACTCATCTTGGAAATTTAATTCTCTAGGTAATTTTCTAGTTACTTTTTCTTTACCAATTTTTTCTAAATTTAAATTTCCTAGTTTTCCAGTTATGAATTTTAAATCACTTTCATTGTCTAATGAAGAAGTTGGTACTTTTGCATTGCCTAAAGTATCTATTTTCTTATGTAATGAATCTAGTAATGTAATTATCAAATTATTTTGCTGAATTAATGTTAATTATGATGTTTTTGGTGAATCAAGCTTTGTTATTCCTTGTGTTTCTTTGTGAAAAGTCTTACAAAATTCTAATGCTTAGAGATAATTTCTGTCTATGATATAATTTTCGTTCATTAACTAAGAATTAAACCTTTTAATTCTTTAACAAATTCTTCTGTTTTAGAAATAATCTTTTTTATTTCAAGTTTTATTTCTTTAGGTTTATTAAGATCTAAAATTCTCGTTATTTCTGAAAAATCTACCTTAATGGGTGTTTTGTCTATTTTTGATAGTTTTTCAAGAATTACGCAATTTTGACCTTTAATATAATCTAAACTTCTTTAATATTTTTTAACTTTTAACTTTTTGTTTTATGATAATCTAAAACTATTTCTACAGTTTTACTAAATTTTTTATTATTTGATTCTAAATTTTTTGAAAAATTTATAATTAGATCTATAATAAGATTTTGACTCGGATCTTCTGAAAACAAACTATGTAATGTTTGTTTACTTTCTAAATTACAATTTATGATATGATTGTCTACTGTCTTGGTTTTTCTGCAATTTGAACTTAACTCTAAATCTAAATATTCTAATTATTTTCTTTATCTATGACTCTGATACCAAGAGAAGGGGGGGAGGGTATACCTAAAAGATAAACACAGCCACTGATGTAGAAGGATCTATCTTAAAGTTGGTTGCAGAGGTCGACTTGATGCAGAAGTCTTAAAAAATTCTTAAGATAAAAGACTTTCACAATTTCCCGTATATGATTGCAAAAGTCTAATATAAAAAGGATAAAATTGACTATCTTGTTTTATAGTTTTGGTTTCTAAGATATTTTCTAGTTCTTCAACTTTCTTGTGTAGATCCCAAATTGGTTTATTTTCTCTAATAATGTTGAGTGAGGAAATCTTCTTTCAATTGCAATGTCTAGTAAATTATAATCACCTTCTATAACTTTATCAGTAAATTTTACTTCTCTTTTGATTTCTGAAAACAAATATTGAAAGTCTTAAAAGTTACTGGAGAAATAAAATCTATTGCTATTTCTGGAGAATTGAAGATTGTTTTTGAGTTTGAAGATGATGGGTTCATAAAAACTTTGTTTTTCCAATTATACTTTAATGAGAAAAATACGTATATCAGGTATTAATATATTAACATATCAAAATTAAGGTTGATCATAAAATTATTCAATTATCAGGTGTGTTTTAGTGTGTGTGTGTGTGTGTGTGTCTATATATATATATATATATGAAAAATACGTGTATCAGGTATTAATATATTAACATATCAAAATTAAGGTTGATCCCAAAATTATTCAATTATCAGGTGTGTTTTAGTGTGTGTGTGTGTATTACGGCGACGGTTGCCAAAAATATTCTTCCCATATTGATATTCCTTATCAACGCAACAATTCAGCGAAACATCGCCATTTTAAATAGGAAAAAACAGGGAATCAATGTTGGCCCTGATAACTAAATGCAGAGATCGAGAAAACGATGAAGATGAGGTCACACTTACGAAATTGAACATCATAAGATAAAGTGTTGTTTGACATTAATCCAGGATTAAATTAGCCTGTGAAGTCGGCATAAGGTAAGCTGTAATTTTATGCAATGACGTTGGTTTTCTGAGGTCACTTACGGAAATGAACAAATATTTATTGTAATGTTCACAATCATCAGCATGCATCTAATGTGAGTAAATGAGTCCGTGAAGTGTAACTACGGTAAGCTATCATTTCATTCAATCACGGAGTTTTATTAGGTCACTAACGAAATTGAGCATAAGTTTACAGTCATGTTGAAAATGATCTATAGGATCTAACGCGAGGTGAAATATAGTAAAAATGGTGATCTACGTAATGGGTTAAACAAGTTAGCATAATTTGTTGTAACAACAGGTAACATACTGACAGAGTTTTTCATTTTACGCTTCGAATGAGGGTGCATTTATTTAGTTTGGTCACATTATTAAATTGATGAAAGTTTGATCACATATTGAATAGATGTACTTGTGGTCACTGTAATGAATCGATTTTCGTGTGGTCACATTATTGCATTAAATGTAACGTGGCAATTCTATTTGTTATACTATAGTGTTATTAACAATTTTTACAATGTTGTTGTGATGTGTTTATAACTGAGATATGCATCGACTGACGTCCTTGTCATGAATGTACAAGTATGGGCTATGTACATATTTGTGTGATTTTGGGATCTCAGTCTGCCTTGTTAATGATTGACGAAGGAAGCGGCTATTCGGAACTTGTGGACTCGGTAGTTAGAGAATTTGGCTTTGACATTAACAAGGTTGCAGTCTCCATGAGTTATGAACTGAGCAGTGACATACAACCCATCAGACTAAAAAATGACAATAGCGTCCTGTTGTATCTCACACTGAAGAAAGATTATAAGGATCATTCAAAATATCCCATTATGGTTGAGGTCATAGCAGTGGATAAAGTTCCTAGTCACAAAGGCTTCAACTTCATGGAGCCAGTTGAATTTAGTCAAGACGGCAATGAGGGAACTTATTCTATGTGTGGAATTGCTTCAAACATATGCACTGTAACAGATGAGCAATTGGCAATATCGGATGATAGTGTGGAGAGTACTGTAACAAATCCAGACGCCAGGGATATAGAGTTGAATAGGGTTTTTAGGAATAAAGAGGTACTGAAATTGAGCATGCCATTTTATGCAATTCAGGAGATGTTCAAATTTATGGTTCTAAGGTCGGACAAGAAGGAATATGTTGTGAGGTGCTCAAATAATACCTGTAATTGGGTTTGCAGGTCATCAAGATTGGGGAAAACAGATCTATTCAAAATTAGATACATTCACGAAGGGCATACATGTGGTTCAAATATAGTGTTAGGGTCACATAGACAAGTAACCATTGCAGTTGTCTCCTCGTGTATAAAATACAAATTCAACTCAAACCGCACAACATATACCCCAAATGACATATGCAAGAACATGTTGCACACATATGGTGTTTCGTTGAACTACGTGAAAGCCTGGAGATCGAGGGAGAAGACATTGAGATTGATAGGGAGATCCATCTGAGTCATTTCAAGAGGTACCGGGTTTTTTGCATATGCTTCGAAAATGTAACCCAGGCTCGGTCACAGGGATATAAATTGACAATGAAAATAGGTTCAAATATTGTTTCATGGCACTTGGTGCATCAATTCGAGGATGGAAGAATTGTAGGCCAGTTATCGTAGTTGATGGAACTTATTTGAATGGGCAATACGGTGGTACTCTGTTCACTGCGTGTACACATGATGCAAGTAATAGAATTTTTGTACTTGCATTTGGTATTGGGGATAGTGAGAATGAAAAGTCATGGAAATGGTTTTTTGAGAACTTGAAGAAGGCGTATTGCGGCAGAGAAGGACTATGTTTTGTATCGGATCGTCACGAAAGTATCCGAAAGGCTATAAAATGTGTCTACCCTGGAACTTGTCATGATATATGTTCATACCACTTACTGCAAAACGTGAAGAAGCATTATGGAAATTCAAGTCAAAATATCACAGAACCTTTTAATAATGCTGTCCGTGCATACACATTGTCGGAGTTCGAGTACCAGATGTTACAGTTGGATGCTATTGACATAGATATAAGGGGTTATTTGGTAAGAACACTGGACTTGTCCAATTAGTAATTTGTTTCCATGTGCAACCTCATCTCAAAGTAATGTATGTTTTTCCTGCTCATTACATGCAGAGCGAAGTCGGTTACGAGAAGTGGTCAAGATTCCACATACCCAAAAACAGGCATTCAACAATGACATCTAACATTTTAGAATCAGTTAATGCTGTAACAAAATCAGCAAAGAACTTTCCTATAGTGTCTTTGCTAGAGTCTTTAAGACAGCTAGTACAAGATTGGTTCTGCAATAATAGGGACTGCGCACAAGGAACATTTACCAGGCTTTCAAGTAAGTATGAGAAGGTGTTGCGAGAAAGTAGCATACAACTGACGGCGCTAAGGGTATGCGTATACTTTATTGAGTTAATTTTATTTAGCATGTGTTAATGTGCCATTAAAAATATGATTGGCTAGAAATGCTTACAGGTGTCTCCATCAAATCAAACAATGTTTTCAGTTAAAGACGAATGCACCTCATTTCTGGTAGATATAGAGCAGCGTAAGTGTACATGTAGAATGATTCAAGTTGACCAGATGCCATGTCCACATGCTCTAGCTGTGATAGCCTTTACGAAGAGGGATCCATACGAATATTGTTCATACTATTACACATGCAATGCTTATAAGGCTGCCTATCAGGAAAGTGTTTTCCCGCTGGGCAGTCCGAGCGAGTGGAAATTGTCTAACGAAGTAAATGAATTGGTTGTATTACCTCCGAACCAAAAAAGGAGTTCGGGCAGACCATCAGAGAAGAGGAAAAGATCGGATTGTGAAGGGAAACCAAAGATGAAATGCGGATGGTGTGGGGGAAGGGGGCACAACCGACGGAGTTGTACAAGTTTGTTTCCCATTATTCAGAAAAGTGGTAGTCAAAGAAGCAAATAAAATGTTATCTCTATTTGATAATTCTTTAAAAGTTTTTAATTGTGATGTCGTTTACGATTGAATTGATATTTGATTGGAGTTCATTATTTCGAAAAAAGGAAACGATGAAAGATTATGTAATGAATACTTTATTTCTATTAGAAAGACGTGTCATTTTATGTTAGTTGTACTGTATCATAGATTGATGTTTGTGGCAAAAAATAACTGATGAATGTATTGACTCAATGTTAAATCTACCCTCCAAGTATAAAGGGGTCAAGTTATAGCTTAGCAGTAATCCAGGGTCATTCTTCCTAGGGATTTTATTGGTATCATAATATTTGCTAAATTCAAGTCTTAAACTATGATTTCGAAATTGCTTAAATGATAAAAAGAGAATATAATTAAATTGCAATGAAAGGAAAAATTGAGTGAAGTTATTCTTTCTCTATCAATTGGGTTTTGCAAATAAGATTAATATGAATTTCTTGAAATCGATAAGATAGAAAGTATTAGTGAGAAAATTACTCAATTTATTCTATCTCGTTTTTTCGAGCATGTTGTGTGCATATTCAATACACATCACATCAGCAACATTCATACAAGTAAAATAATTTGAAAACTTAAAACAATTTGTAAACGCTTATCAATAACAAGAATTCATTCATGACGAATTAAAGCATACCAATTAAAGCTAAGAATAGCTCCCCTCAAATATAACTTATCAGGACATCATCAAATTAACCGAAATAAAATTCAAATAAACACTAACCATTAATCAAACGAAATTCAAATTTGCAAATGAAATTTCAATAACTAAAAATATCTAAAAATTAAAACAATGTCAATAATCTGAAAATTCTATAACCAACATTATAACTCAAACTAAACTAATGTCAATAATTTGAAATTATCGAAATTAACATAGAACAATAAAAAATCTAAGTAAAATATGAATAAAAACTGGAACCAATCACCCAAATCGAGAGCTGCTGCGTGAGGTGGACCGAGGGTGAGATGCAGCTGAACCAAGGGCTGTAAGGGAGTGTTTGCTGGCCGAGAGAGAAGTTTGGGCTGCTGGTTCGTCTGTGGCGAGAAGAAGGCAGCGGCTAGTGATGGAAGTTGAAGATGAAGTAGAGACCTGCGGCTGTTGTGCAGAGGTTGGGAAGACAGAATGCGTGCGTGAGGAGAAGGCCGACAGAGAGAGCTGCGTAGTGGAGGATGAAGTCTGGCTGGGGACGAAGGAGGAGAAGTTGAAGGTTGCTGTGTGAGAGAAGTGAGAAGACAGAGATGAGCTGCGTGTGAGAGGATGAAGTCTGGCTGGGGACAAAGGAGGAGAAGTTGAAGGTTGCTGTGCGAGAGAAGTGAGAAGACAGAGATGAGCTGCGTGTGAGAGGAGAGGTTGCGGCTGGGAACTGTGTAGAAAAAGATGGCTGCTACTGCTGGTTTTGTGGAAGAAGTTGGTTGCCTGTGTGTAGAGAGAAGACAGAGGTGGCGGCTGTGGGTTATGGAAGAGAAGAAGTTGGCTGTTGTCTGAAGTGATAGAGCTGGTGTGAGTTACGTGAGGTAGAGGATGGAGACTGCTTCTGGTTGGGTGTGAAGATGGTGAAGTGGTGTATATGCCCAGAGGTAGAAGGCGGCTGTTGAAGGTGAGATATAGGTACATACAGGACGGTTTTGGGGCTGGGCTGGTGAAGTGCTTTTAGGCTAAAGAATTGGCCAAGAATGTGAGTTGGAAATTGAATTGGATATAAAAAATTGTCCATTGTATTTCTGTAATTAAATAAATGAAATCAATAGTCAATAAAATCAATTTAGACTTTAAGAATTAAAATTAAATCTTTTATATGTTTTACTCTAAATTACAAAATTTAAATCCCCAAAATTGTAATTTTCATCTATTTGTCTACCTAAAATACGTAAAGTTGGACAATAATCATGTATTAAAACTGAACATGATGTTGTCAAATGTGACCTGAATTTGTTTGTCGAACTTTTATTGCAGACGGTGATAACTTATATGATTTTAGAATGAGTTGAATACAACGTTGTGATGATATGTGGCATAGGTGAAACTGACGTCACATGGAAATCTATTATTTGTCATATGTGAGCTGAGTGTAACACCGGTGAGATTTACATGATTTTATGTTCATGTCATATGTGGAGGGGGAATAAAGTGGCAATAAATGTGGTGTGAATGGTTGAATGTGTGACCTTGTTGTATTAGTGTATCGTACATAAATTATAGGACTTAGTGTTCTCCCAAGAATGAAAGGGAAGTTATAGCAACAGGGATACTGATGAATGTGACATCGTTGGATATTAATGTGACTTGATATAGAAGCTATATGAGATGTGAACAGTTAACTGAGCATACATAATTCATTTATGGTTAGTCAGAAGATCCCACTATCACAGTATCACTGTTAATAAATTACATATCAGAACATGCATACATCATTCAACTTTCTTAGGTCACAATAGATATCTCTTAGGCTAACCCTTTGGAGAACCAGGTCATAGTACACACTAAACCAGGTGAAAGGATTGCATCTAATGGATCGCATCTACTAGGTTGCAACTAAGTCACAAATTGCACATGGTCAAAAAACTACTCCATTATCTGTTCTTATTGCGGGTTGAATTAAAAAATGTCACATTTGTTTATCTATTAAGTCACAATGACACACATTAAAAACTATTCATATCACAATATGCAAACTAGTCCTTCGTTGTTCATAATGCAGGTTGAATTTGATAGGGTCACATTCGTTAAAATATGAGGTCACATTCGTTAACATATGAGGTCACACAATCGGGTATTAATGTGACTTGACTTGAGTTTTACATGATTTAGTATGCATGTAAACTGTGGAGGGGGTATGCAATGGCTAAGAATGTGGTGCGAATGTTTGAATGTGTGACCTTGTGTTATTGGTGCATCATACTGAAATTATATGGCATAACGGTGACCTAATCTGATATTAATGTGACTTGACTCGAGTTCTACATGATGAACTGTGCATTTCATCTGTGGAGGGGGGATGCAGTGTCTTAGAATCTGGTGCGATAGCTTGAATGTGTGACCTTGTTGTATTAGTGCATAATACATAAATTATAGGTCATAGTGGTGTAAATGTGACCTGGCGGGATATTAATGGGACAGGAAATATACAGCACCAGGGATTGGGATAAATGTGACCTAGTGGGATATTAATGCGACTTGAGCATGAAACTGTACATCATCTGGCTCTGTGATTAAATGTGACCTGATAAATAAATCATTTAGCTGGAGTTCTCCACAATTACATTTTGTCAAAAATTTTAAAAAAAAAATTTAAAACATTGGATAACTATGAATATTAAAAAAAAAAAGGTCATTTCATTTCATTGACAGGATGAGTTTATATACAAGCAAATTATAACGTGTTTGCCTACACAAGACATTTATCCACTAAAACCAGTTAGCTTTCTAATGTAACAAAAGATAATTTTTTCTTGCTATCCGTTCTAGAATTAAGAAAACAGGAAATCAAGCATCGTCTATTACAATGCTATCAACATTCGGTGGTATTGGCTCTATGCTTTTTCTAATTTGACGGTGCTTGAACAGATCAGCAGCTATGTCCATACGTGCAGCTTTGGCATCAAAGTACATAGGCATCTTTTTCAACTTCGCATGTAGTAGGTACAATGCGTACTGAATCACAAATATACCACAATCGTGACTGTAATAAAAATATATATACATGTTAGGGGGATGTATTACTTAAATAAATTTGACCCTGTGAGTAAATAAAAATTACGTACCCATTTTGCTGCTGGGGAATGCTATATGCCATGTCCAAAGTGAGACCGGTCTGATATGTCTTCTGGGAGTGTGATGCGCAGCTCCAAATCCCAATTTCTTTCATCAATGCAGGGATAAGTATGTAGAATGTTTGAACCCCCCCTCGTAAACCATGTTTCCTCTATATGTCCTGCAACAAGAGTTGAAGATTACCATCCTATGACTTTTTACATTGAGCAAAGCAAGCATCCAATGTGCCTTATTCGTTGGAAAGATTGGAATTAGGACGTAATCAATGTCAGCCCATGGGGAGTTGAGCTCCAAACGTCCCCCTCTCATGATTTCTTTGAAATAAGAGGCAGAAGACAGAACAGTCGGGTCTTTCAAGTACTCTATGTACAATGGTTTCAGTAGACCTTGGAATGTGCAGTCCGTTGTGGTAAACCTTCTCTTAACATTAGGCCCATATTTTGCTAAATGTCGTATGTAATGGAAACACGCGTCCATATGCTGCAAAATATAGGAAACTGAAAATATTATTACCTATGATTAAAGTGTGACCTCATTAGCAGTAGGGCATTACATGTGCATTATGTGTAATCGTAATTTAATTGTAAATTGTGAGGGTGGATGGACTCATCTGATCGTGCTAGATAGGGAAGAGTTAGGAGTTAATAAGATCGTGCCACCGGGTTTTTGAACCAACTGGGACCGATCCAAACATAAAAGAGGGTTTTATCTTGTCATCTTCCTCACTGAATTTTTTCCTACAGAGAAAATGGGGGTTTTTGAATCATATGAGATATGATAGACCATTGGAAGCATTGAAAATGATAACGGTTTCTTACTTCTTGTTTGGTTTGTAGCCTCGATTCAACCAGTTCTTGAAATTATTGATGTCCAGATCATCAGCATGACGGTCATAGTTCTTGAAGACTAAAATATTATCTGGTTGCTTCAGTTGTTTGCCTTCGCCAGCCACGAATGGTGAACGCAGTGATCTAGGAAGTCTGGTTGCCCTCTTCACGGGAAGTCCTGGTGTCGACTGCAATTGGAACATATGTCAAGTAGAGTACATGCAACAAAATTAATAGATAAATATTGTAAAGAATGGTTGCCTATATATGAGGATAGAAAAAAAACTGTCTATATGAATGCAGTGCTTATATATGTGAATTGTTCCTGAGGTTTGTGACTGTGTCCTGGAGAATATGTAGTTGACACATATATAATGATGTATATGAATGTGTCTTGACAGATTAGTATATGATATCTCCAGCTGTATTGAATGTGA
Organism: Ligustrum vulgare; assembly: GCA_963555705.1. Lineage (NCBI taxonomy): Eukaryota > Viridiplantae > Streptophyta > Magnoliopsida > Lamiales > Oleaceae > Ligustrum > Ligustrum vulgare. The sequence goes on along the minus strand of OY743169.1, from coordinate 59,636,797 downwards.
CCTGATATATTGTGAATGTGTTCTGAATTTTTTCCTGAAGGAGACATATAATATTGAATGTGAACATGTCCTGAACTATTATTGTATGTGATTTGAATGTTGTGAGTGTGAAGTAGTGAAACGCATAATACCAGAAAAAAATACATGTTCGTGTTGCACACTTACAAACATTTACCTGCCGGTTGACGTCTTCACATTCCTGCACAACCGCAGCTACTATTTTGTCAAGATTTCCAATTTCTTCGCCGCGACTTCTCAGGTGAGCAGGCGTATTGGGAGATGCCTGCGTTTGGGTGATGCCCATTCCTAGATCAAAAGATGGAGCCTGACTAGAAGGCTCGACCACATCATCAGAAGCATGGGACCTACCCTTGTCACTGGAGACAGACTTCTCCTGTGACTTCGGAGCCTAAGTTGAATAAAATGGAAACAGGTTAAAAATGGGGGTATAATTTGATATGCATACTATATATTTGTAAAAAAAAAAAAAATCATTAGTACCTTGCCAACTCGGGACCCAGATCGTCATGGCTCTTACTCTTGTCCATAAAATTCTTCTGGAAAGATTTAAATGGACTTGATATCCTTTCATATATTGTTTCGGACATGAAAGATATTCCAGACTTCAATTCAATAATCTCCTTTTTTATATCCAGCTGTGACCTCATTATGGTTTTCATTGCATGTGTCCTGTCATATTTCATAAGCTGGACATGTGATCTCAGTGTATGAACCTCCTCAGTTAGTTCCTTGTTTTGGGTTTGGAGTTGGGAGATTTGATGCTGAATCTCATTCTTCCAGCGCATATTTTCCTGCTTAAAATAACATATTGTATATATTTTTTTTTAAAAATGTATAATTACCTAATGAAGTAGGTAATCAATGGCCACTTACATTGGATTCTTGAGCCTCTTCAGACTGTGTGTCATCGGGATGCATCGTAGGAATATAATCAGGTTCAGTTGAGTGCATGAAGTCTAACTCATCTAGTACCAACCTCTCCTGGTATGACATACTGTCAAACTCATTACCAGGCTTATGTGTTGTTGGCGGGGGATCCACAAAATCGTCATCGTCGTCATCTTTTATATCACTTACGTGCCCAACACTTCCGTTAATAATCATCAACAACGTTGGCACAGATTTCGATGCTGACTTGGATGCAGTAGCTGCATCATGCCCTGGTTGTCTTGGGGTCACGTATTGGATACCATCCATGTAAGACTGTGAGATCTCCAAATCATTTGGATGAAGGTCCCGAACTTCAATCTACAAAGATTAACATTGAAATAATGTTATTTGTGACCTAATCTGCATAGGATGTGACCTGACAGTATTCATAGTTTTAAGTCAAATTGATTGTGACTCGAGTTGAAAATTAGAAAATGGAGTATACATGCTATAACACTTACGTTTGTTTTTTAAAGGATCTTATCTTCCAAGGTAGAATACACATGTATCTTCTCTGCACGCCAGTTGAGTATTCGAGGATACGTAGTTCTAATTTTTGTTGCAACTCTTCCATTTAAAATTGGTAGAGTATCGTAAATCCAAAATTGAAAACCAACTAGAAATCCACCCAGTCTATAATGAGGATTACACTTCTTTAGTGCATCTTTGAGAGATGTAATTGATATGTCGAATAGGTCTTTACCCCAAGAGTGCATTGCCATTGCATCGTAATTCTCAACTAGTGGAAACAAATATTCTTCAGCAGCTTTCTTGTATGACGTGGAGAATAGGTATGATGTAATCAAGTACAGGATGCCAAGCCGAACTATATCATTTTCAGGTGCGTCGGAGATCCCAAAGAACAAATCTATGATATCATCATTTGTCACTGTGTGCAAGTGACTGAAGTATGTCGCTTTTATCCGTGATGGTAAATTCTCAAGGTTTCTCCGATCATCCACTCTATCGTACCTCAAACCTGTGACTAACGTGAACTCTGGCAGTGCATATCGGACATATCGACCAGCAATGAGAAACCACAATTCTTGAGGATTTAGTTGTTCAACCATTCTAAGAAGGAAATAATGAATTAACTGCGGCTGGATAATTATCACATTGCACTCAACATAGTGTGAAAAACATGTCTGCGCGAGTATCTCCTTCTGAGCATCATTGAATTTGGATTTGAAATGAGTTAGAGCATTCTTCAAGCATTTGTAGTGATTTTCCCCCGGAACCATTCCTCTTTTGGGATAACATATGGCCACACCTGAAAAGAAAGATGGACTCAAATTACTATCATTACATACAAAGGCCTGTAGTGTGAATTTGCTAGGTCACACCATTTGGAGAACCAGGTCAAAGTACTCACTGAACCAGGTCACAGTATGAACCAGGTCATAGGATCGCATGTGTTAGGTTGCAACTAAGTCACAAACTGAACTGCATACATCAATCATGCTTATAATTTGGAACTAAACATATGCAACTATGAAGGTAACTCTATGACAATGAAATTAGAATTTAATTTAACATGTGTATGCAAATGTGACCTTAGAATTAGGCATTTGCTACATATGCACATTATTTTTGGATATCCATACAGGTTTTAGTGGCAGACATCATCCATGTGTCTCTTCCAACTGATCACACAAATCCCTTTCATCACCACTTTGATGATGATTTTTGACAAAATAAGGTCACAAGTTCATTCTGAACAATGTCATGTAGGTCACATAGGAATAACTTCTAAGTTCACATCTAAATCAGTAACTAATTGTTCACAAAATTGCTCATTGCATTGAAGTTTTCAGGTCAACTGAGTTTTTACATTCTTATCAAACGTCTTCTTCCTTCAATTGACACAATGTTCGCTCAGTAACAACGAGATACATGTAATAAAAAATTTGACAGGGAACATTCTGATTGCACAATTAGGTTTAGGTCACAAAGAAAGATGGACTCAAATTACTATCATTACACACAAAGGCCTGTGGTGTGAATTTGCTAGGTCACACCATTTGGAGATCCAGGTCATAGTATTCACTAAACCAGGTCATACTCTAGAACTAAACATGTGCAACTATGAAGGTAACTCTATGACAATGAAATTAGAATTTAATTTAACATGTGTATGCAAATTTGACCTTAGAATTGGGCATTGGCTACATATGCACATTCTTTTTAGATTTCCATACAGGTTTTAGTGGCAGACATCATCCATGTTCTCTTCCAACTAATCAAACAAATCCCTTTCATCAGAACTTTGATGATAATTTTTGATGTAATGAGGAATCAAAGTCATTCCGAACAATGTCATGTAGGTCACATAGGAATAACTTCTAAGTTCACATCTAATTCAGTAACTACTTGTTCACAAAATTGCACATTGCATTGAAGTTTTCAGGTCAAGTGAGTTTTTAGATTCTTATCAAACGTCTTCTTCCTTGAATTGACACAATGTTCGCCCAGTAATAGCGAGATACATGGAATCAAAAATTTCACAGGGAACATTCTGATTGCACGATTAGGTTTAGGTCACAAAGTTGATGGATCAAGGTCACAACTATAAAACACGTCGGAAATCAGTATTCTCAATTTTTTCCAAATCACATTGACAGAATCCCCAATTCAGATACATTAAAGTTTACGTCACATATTTAAAAGTTTAAGATGACTACATCCAATATGAGTTTACCCATGCTATTTTATGCATTCTAAGGTCACAATCAATTCATTTGATTACATACCCATCATTTTTGTGCTCTTCGACTACTTCCAACAGCCTGAATTTCTTTTCCTCTAGTGTACGGTTTGTCTTCTCTTTTCCTTTTCCTTTCGGTGTTCTTCTTATTTGACATTTTCAATATCTCACCTCTACCGGCTTCGAGGCTTTGTACGAGATCAATGGAGACTGGACGCCAGTTAATGTTGCGATTTATGCAGTAAAGAATATGAGTTTACGACAATTTCATGAGACTGGAAGGAATTAGATATATATATCGACGCCGGATATGTAGGGAAATGATTTTAAGATAATTTATTTCTAATAATCTTTTTCTATATTTATAAACCATAATTGCGTTACTTGTGTTTTAGATAATCTTTAAATATTATATTTGTATAATATATTAAATAACTTATGTCAAACCTGATTTTTGAATAAATTTTAGTTTGGTCTTATTTTTGAATACGGAAATTAAAAAGTAGGGTTCCCTGTAGTTTCCACTACTTTAATCATACTCGGTACTTTTCTTAGTTTTCTGAAATTATATAATTTTTCCCAAATTTGAAAATTACAAGTAAAACTCCAAATTAATCAAAAAATACAAATTAAACAAACTAAATTTATAATGTCTAGAATCTGAAAATTTCACAATGAGTCAAAATAGAGGTTTCACAATGATTATTTAAAATTTAGATTTCACAAAAATTAGCCAAAATACCTAATTGTTCAGTAGCTGCTGTTGCTGTTTGCGTTGTGAATAAACAGTAGAAACAGGGAAATAAATTTCGTAGCTTGAAAAAGAGTAATGGAAAGATGTGAGTATTGCTAATTCCGTCGGAACTCTAAAACGCCAAACCCTGGTGCCGAGCCTGGAGACAAGGCAGTTGGCAATGCACTCTTGCATTTCTTTCTGTCTTTATATATATACATTAAAAGTCTATAAATATGAGTTGCTGGGTCTCAGACTTCACTATTAGACTTTATTTGCATTTGGGCCAATTTTAGCGGAAGTATGCCCAAATTTATACCAAATATTCATCATCTTCTACGCCCTGCTGGTTATTTATGTTTAAATTCTCAGACTTTCTCCGAGCGTCGGTGCACAAATTTGAAAGATTAAATCACAGGAACATAAATTAAACCACAGAAAGAGATTATGTGACGAACCGAATTCTCGACCATTCGAGTGCCACTAAAAGTGACTCATATCATATTATCTAGACTTAAATAGTAATGTAAAATTATTCAAAAGAATAATTAGAATCCCATAATTTAATTTGTGAATAAAAATAGAACATAATTTTCTTACATAAAGTTCAACATAATTATCTCATCAATCTTAACCACTTTTGCCACTTCCATGTTGACCGCCTCGAACCTTCAATTATCTGAAAATGGTAAATATCGTGGAGTGAGATTTATAAAATCCCAGTAAGTATACCAAGCATAATTTTCTTTTGAAAGCATATGGATCATTTTCATCATAACATAGGATATGATCGAAATCCTCATAAACATAGAGAGACACAAGAATTTTACCGAACTTAGATGACAAAAATTCTTATGTGTAGCGCTACTAAACTCCGGTCCCCTTAGCATAATCATAAACATATCATATGGGACCAATAGCAATCTTGTGAGATTGATTTCATAGCAATGATCCAAACATTTTCGTAAAAACATAAGGTATATCTACTTTTCATAAAAACATACTTACTTTTCTTAAAAATATAAGGTATTTTACTTTTCATAAAAACATACTTACTTTTCTTAAAAACATAAGGTGTATTTACCTTTCATAAAAACATACTTACTTTTCATAAAAATATAAGGTAATACCTTTCATAAAAACATACTTACTTTTCATAAAAACTTAAGGTATATTTACATTTCATAACAACATACTTAATTTTCATAAAAACATAAGATATACTTACCTTTCATAAAAACATACTTACTTTTCATAAAAACATAAGATATATTTACCTTTCATAAAAATATACTTACTTTTCATAAAAACATAAGATATACTTACATTTCATAAAAACATACTTACTTTTCATAAAAACATAAGATATACTTACCTTTCATAAAAATATACTTACTTTTCATAAAAACATAAGATATACTTACCTTTCATAAAAACATACTTACTTTTCATAAAAACATAAGATATACTTACCTTTTAAAAGATTAAAATGAAGTGTAGTAGTAAATGGACCAAAACTTTCTTGACCACCTTGAATTTCTCTTACTTGTGGATTTTGTCAAGAGGTTGGAAATAAGTGTATATGTGTAGAGTTGTGTGTAAAAGAGATGGGTTTTAATAGATGTATAAAGTTGGCATATTGTAAACATAATCATTCAATTCTATTAATTTTAACACATCATTTTCTTAAAGTAAAGCACCATTCATATACTTTTCCATATTTATACAAATAATATGCTCTTCATGATTATATATAATGGAGTCTATCAATCATTCATATACTTTTCCATATTTATACAATTATTATGCTCTTCATGATTATATATAATGGAGTATATAAATCATTCATATACTTTTCCATATTTATACAAATATTATGCTCTTCATGATTACATATAATGGAGTCTTATCAATCATTCATATACTTTTCCATATTTATACAAATATTATGCTCTTCATGATTATATATAATGGAGTATATAATTCATTCATATACTTTTCCATATTTATACAAATATTATGCTCTTCATGATTACATATAATGGAGTCTATCAACCATTCATATACTTTTCCATATTTATACAATTATTATGCTCTTCATGATTATATATAATGGAGTATATAAATCATTCATATACTTTTCCATATTTATACAAATATTATGCTCTTCATGATTACATATAATGGAACCTCTCATGCTTGCATATATTTTCTTAATTTCAATAATAAAAATAATTTTTGTATAAATAAATATTGGGATAACATTGAATTAAGTACTTGGACTTAATATACTTTAAATCAAGAGAATGGAGATATTTTTAGAAATTCGGAATTTAATTTAAAATCGAACGATCTCGATTATTTCTTGACTTGGCTATACGAATACGTCGCGGCGTTAACTTAATAAAAATGGGTGAAATAGTAGCGACACGATTTTCTATTAAAATAATTATTAATCGCTTAAAAATTCTTGGTCGCTACAAACTTACCCCCTTAAAATAATTTCGTCCTCAAAATTAAACTTACTTGATCTTATGATTTCTGAACACTTAATCAGAATCTCTTCTCTTCTTTCTTTCTCTTAGTAATCTCATCATTATAATATCTAACCCACTGGACTTTTACTAAATGCATCTCTTTGTTTTCTTAAGAACATGTATTTTTCTTATCAATAATAGACATATGTGTCTACTCATAAATTCTAACTCAAAATGAAAATTTCCAATCGTATGTGATATTTCATCATATCTTGTAGTACTCATGTAACCTGTCACTTATCATAGTATCATGTAACCTCAAATATTCGTATTAATATCTCTAAAATTTCAATAAATCTTTACTAACATATCATACCATAATAATTTGTCATTTCTTCTTATCACCAAATATCCCAAAATAATTAAAATTCTTAACTCAAATATCATAACATTTCCCGTAAGGTATTCCTTTCACTTACACAAACTTATTAATCCTGATTCAATACAGTCCTTATTTCACTTTCACGTATCCCCGTATTATTTCTATACCTTGATTATTATATCAAAATATCAGTACCCAAAAATCCAAGAAAATATTCCATATCTCAAATCCCGTCATCATCAAATCTTCCTTTTATCAAGAAAGTAAACGGCGCATAAACTCTTGTTCCCTCTTTTCCATTATTCTATTCCGCGCTTTCTTGCTGGAATCAATATCACGCGGATTCCCTCCGATCCTTAATGCTTTTAAATAGTTCATGCTGGGAAGAGGTTAGATCCATCAAAAACATGGATATCATTCTTACAAACATTCGCAAGTATTATTCCAGTCTTCCAATGAATGATCTGAGGAAAATTTATCGAATAAGACTCGAAAGATTGAGGTTGCTGATGGCTCATGGTGTTTCAGAAGATGTTCGCTGGTTGATCGAAGCAAAGGTTCGACTATCTGGTGAATTACCTATGACATTTCCAAAGCACATGCCTGGTTTAGGCAAAAGCACCTTCGCAAAGAAACGAAGAGCAAAAAGGCTGAATGGTTGCTACAAATGTGCTCGTTGGAACTGTGATACTCGTTGCAAAACAATAGGATATTCTTCTACTAATCGGGATGATAAAATCAAATTCATAAAGGGTGGACTGAGTAAGGAGTCTTTGGATGATATTCGACTGACTCTTGAGACGCACCCAAGTGGTTATGTGCAACGTGAACTTCTCTCCTTATACGCTCAGTTTAACGAGGACAAAAATCGTTATAGTCTCCAAAATATAATAGCAAAAGATCCTGTTTGCCAGTCTGTTTTACAAAATGAGGCTTCTGGCAGTTCAACAATGATATAGGGTAAATCTCTTGATACACATTTAAAATATTTTGCTGTTTTCTTTCACGCGTTTTGGAAATAAAATATATTTTCCTTTCTCGAGTTTTGATAAAGCTGGAAATAAATCACCGAAAGGTGATATCTTTGGTAAAACAGTCAAAAGTTGGCCGATTTTGTCAAAAGTAAATCTTTATTTTTTCATAATCAATCAAAAACAGTAAATTTTTTCAGCTTTAAATAGCCAAACATATTTCATAGTTCAGGCATCCCAAAATCACATCTTCTTCATAAGTTTTCTCTTCTATACTATCAAAGATGGAAGCACCAAAACTTCGACAGATCAAAACTATTTGTATATTTTGTGGATCAAAAGTGGGGAAAGGCTTCAGTTATCTAGAAGCGGCCGTAGATCTTGGAAAGAAACTGGGGGAAAAAGGTATCACTCTTGTGTATTTGGGTGGTAGCAGTGGTCTAATGGGTTGTGTTTCCCAATCTGCTCTTGCAGAGAAATCAAAAGTAATCGGTGTCATACCTGTCCCTTTGGTAGATGTTGCAGGCAAAACACGAGGGCATGAAGTTCAAACCTTATCCATCCATGAACGCATAACTTGTATGCTATATGGTTCTGATGCCTTTATAGCCCTGCCCGGAGGTTTTGGTACCTTAGAAGAAATCTTTAACATTACCTCGTGGGCTCAACTAGGTCTCCATACTAAGCCTATTGGGCTTCTGAATGTTAACAATTTCTTTGATGGTTTGTTAACCTTTCTTGATTATGCTGTGGAACAGGGATTCATCTCTCCATTTTCCAGAAGGCTCCTTATTTCTGCTCCTACTATTGATGAACTACTGGATAAGCTGCAGTCATATATCTCAATACAAGATCCAACAGGGGTTAAGATAGATTGGTCGCAAGGAAGGGGAATCAAGCGAAAATGGAGTCCGGTTAATGTAAACTTAACTTTATGAATCTTAGAATAGGTGGGGGTAGAGTACGGAGTATTCTTACTCTCGAGACACCCCTCTAATTTCCTAGGATTTCCTTAATGTTTAAATCTTGTGTGTACCTCAAAGGTTCCAGGTGGTAGATTACGGAGTATTCTTACTCTCGAAACACACCTCTTTGAAGGTTTCTTTATTTCCTCAAAAGGTCAGAGGTGGTAGGATACGGCTACTCCGGAAACACATCTCTCAATTTGAGGAATTTCCCATGTTGCTTTCTTTTGCTTTTGCGTGTTTCATGTATTTCTTTTCCAGTGTGACTCTTTGTATGTTCTCCTTATGAGAAAATAATAAAATCTCTGCTATCATCTACTAAATCTCGTTTGTGATGTAAATGAACTTGCATGTCTAACCTTAATTCCTTTAGTGGATGCTTATCATATCATGCTCTTAATTCCAAATGATAAAATTCTGGACAGAGTCTCCCTTGTAATTTGGACTTATCCCAAACCATAAGCATACTTCATAACTCACAATAATAAATAACTCCACATTTGATCACAACAATCTAAAAATATTGAAAACGATTCCAACACTTCAATATCATCAAAAAAATATCCCATAATTCAATTCATAATTTCTCAACATAACAATTTCAAATCATATTTTTCAATATCACAATATCACTTCCTTCCATATCTTAATTGGCTCAAAAGATTACTCATACTTATATTTATAAGTCATAAATCATATTCCCAAAATTTAATCACAAGGCCAAAGTTCATAATAAATTTCTCTTCAATATAGAGGCATAATTCACTTACTCAACATAATATCCATTACTTAATTCCCAATAACCAAATCTTTAAATCTCTAACTTCATAATGCTTCTCATAAAAGTCTCATTAAAATCATATCACTTATAATCTTAACATCTCATAAAACTTCATAAAATTGGCTCGCTATTTCTCATTAAATCTAAATGATAGATAATCTGAACATATTTCTAATCATTTCTGTTGACTTCTCATACTTAGTGCCATGTCTAAAATCAATTATGCAAAGTCCATTTAAGGTTCATCATTTCTAAACTCGAGGACAACAATTATTTTGAAAATCATTCTTAAGTCATATTATTCCCATTATGCTCAACACCCGTTCTCTTTCTTTCTTTTCTTTCCGAATTTTTTTTTTCAGAATTGAAACTTGAAGAGTAGTACCAATAATCATCCACAGTTTTTCCTTACTTTTAAGCAAAGGTAGTGATAAAGGGATAAATTATTGAACCGAAAATTGAAACTTGAAGAGGAAGTACTAATAACCATCCACAGTTTTTCCCTTGTTTTTACACAAAGGTAGTGATAAAGGGATAAATTATTGTACGAATTCATTATTAATTTTGTTTGTTTAATATATTATTCCATATATTTTTGGCAAAAGTTACAAACCAACTTATTTTTCTAATTTAGTCAGTCTTACTAAGCTTAATATGAACCAAAATTCATATCAATATCCTCTATGTCTCATGATTCTACATTAAAAGGAATAAATTAAAATTCAGGCTTCTATCAATTCATATCATACTCAACATGTATATTTCACTTAAAGATTCATAACATATGAAGATTTCATACTTAACATGTCTTAATAAAATCGTAAATGACTTGCAAAGCATATAACATACCTGGTTCGAGGAGTCAATACGTGGAGAGTGACATAGTAGAGTGATGAGTTAAAATATTTCTTATTTTCCTTTAATCAACAATAATTTAATGTGGTTGTATCCAAATCAACATTTTCTTGAATCATAATTCCTAATTAATCACAGTCTTCAAAACAAATCCAATATCGATATAGTAATTATCTCCCCATCAATAATTAATAACTTAACCCAAATAAAATTTATCGTCAAATCTTATTTTCCTTTAGTCCCCGAACTTCAAGAAATTTATCAAAGACATCAATATAAACATCATATCACTAACTAATTATAGTCCATAAAATTTTCAGGACATTATAAACTCCCCTGCTTAAAATGAATTTTGTCCTTGAAATTCGCACATCAAATTTCATCATGCTTTTCAAAATCATAACCATACTTGACATGTGAAAATTCAACTTTTCTTATCATAAAGCAAGCTTTTAAAGTCATGCCAATAGACTAACTTTTCATTTCATCACATGTGTAAAAAAAAATGTGCAAATCTTTACATTGTTTTAAACTCATAAATCTTATAAAATAATTAACCCAACTAAAATTTCAAGGTCAAATACATTAAAGAAGAAACTAAACTCTAGAAAATTTTGAAAATATGTCTTTGAAAAATAATTTCCCAGATTTTTTTTTTATATAATGAATAGTGATTTCGTTCACTGTTCATCATGAATAGCACGTCGTTTTACTGTTCACGTGAATAGTGATTTCGTTCACTGTTCATCATGAATAGCACGTCGTTTATACCAAATATTCATCATCTTCTACGCCCTGCTGGTTATTTATGTTTAAATTCTCAGACTTTCTCCGAGCGTCGGTGCACAAATTTGAAAGATTAAATCACAGGAACATAAATTAAACCACAGAAAGAGATTATGTGACGAACCGAATTCTCGACCATTCGAGTGCCACTAAAAGTGACTCATATCATATTATCTAGACTTAAATAGTAATGTAAAATTATTCAAAAGAATAATTAGAATCCCATAATTTAATTTGTGAATAAAAATAGAACATAATTTTCTTACATAAAGTTCAACATAATTATCTCATCAATCTTAACCACTTTTGCCACTTCCATGTTGACCGCCTCGAACCTTCAATTATCTGAAAATGGTAAATATCGTGGAGTGAGATTTATAAAATCCCAGTAAGTATACCAAGCATAATTTTCTTTTGAAAGCATATGGATCATTTTCATCATAACATAGGATATGATCGAAATCCTCATAAACATAGAGAGACACAAGAATTTTACCGAACTTAGATGACAAAAATTCTTATGTGTAGCGCTACTAAACTCCGGTCCCCTTAGCATAATCATAAACATATCATATGGGACCAATAGCAATCTTGTGAGATTGATTTCATAGCAATGATCCAAACATTTTCGTAAAAACATAAGGTATATCTACTTTTCATAAAAACATACTTACTTTTCTTAAAAATATAAGGTATTTTACTTTTCATAAAAACATACTTACTTTTCTTAAAAACATAAGGTGTATTTACCTTTCATAAAAACATACTTACTTTTCATAAAAATATAAGGTAATACCTTTCATAAAAACATACTTACTTTTCATAAAAACTTAAGGTATATTTACATTTCATAACAACATACTTAATTTTCATAAAAACATAAGATATACTTACCTTTCATAAAAACATACTTACTTTTCATAAAAACATAAGATATATTTACCTTTCATAAAAATATACTTACTTTTCATAAAAACATAAGATATACTTACCTTTCATAAAAACATACTTACTTTTCATAAAAACATAAGATATACTTACCTTTCATAAAAATATACTTACTTTTCATAAAAACATAAGATATACTTACCTTTCATAAAAACATACTTACTTTTCATAAAAACATAAGATATACTTACCTTTTAAAAGATTAAAATGAAGTGTAGTAGTAAATGGACCAAAACTTTCTTGACCACCTTGAATTTCTCTTACTTGTGGATTTTGTCAAGAGGTTGGAAATAAGTGTATATGTGTAGAGTTGTGTGTAAAAGAGATGGGTTTAAATAGATGTATAAAGTTGGCATATTGTAAACATAATCATTCAATTCTATTAATTTTAACACATCATTTTCTTAAAGTAAAACACCATTCATATACTTTTCCATATTTATACAAATAATATGCTCTTCATGATTATATATAATGGAGTCTATCAATCATTCATATACTTTTCCATATTTATACAATTATTATGCTCTTCATGATTATATATAATGGAGTATATAAATCATTCATATACTTTTCCATATTTATACAAATATTATGCTCTTCATGATTACATATAATGGAGTCTTATCAATCATTCATATACTTTTCCATATTTATACAAATATTATGCTCTTCATGATTATATATAATGGAGTATATAATTCATTCATATACTTTTCCATATTTATACAAATATTATGCTCTTCATGATTACATATAATGGAGTCTATCAACCATTCATATACTTTTCCATATTTATACAATTATTATGCTCTTCATGATTATATATAATGGAGTATATAAATCATTCATATACTTTTCCATATTTATACAAATATTATGCTCTTCATGATTACATATAATGGAACCTCTCATGCTTGCATATATTTTCTTAATTTCAATAATAAAAATAATTTTTGTATAAATAAATATTGGGATAACATTGAATTAAGTACTTGGACTTAATATACTTTAAATCAAGAGAATGGAGATATTTTTAGAAATTCGGAATTTAATTTAAAATCGAACGATCTCGATTATTTCTTGACTTGGCTATACGAATACGTCGCGGCGTTAACTTAATAAAAATGGGTGAAATAGTAGCGACACGATAATCTATTAAAATAATTATTAATCGCGTAAAAATTCTTGGTCGCTACAGATTATCATTCTCAAATCTAAGTTTCCTTAAAAAAAGAAACACTCCAACAGATCGACTGGCTATTCAGCTTATAACGCAGCCGTGCTACCTTGACATAGGCTAGATCCGTCCCTGCTTCTTGCTCAATTGGATAAACAATCAGCGTCCCGTTTGCACTCCGACGCTCAAGTCAAAATTCATTACAAGTAAATATGATTTAGTTACAGAAAATATAAGTGGGTAAAAGAGAGAAAGAGGAGTAGAACTCTTAATAGTATTTCGTAATATCCACCAAATTTAAGGACGTTTTTGGTTTTTTATTGATGTTAGTATACCTCTGAATAGTTTGTCGTGTTTGGTCTGTTGTGACCCAAATTAAATCATCAAACTTGGACTAGATTAAGCGGTCTAATGTACTATTTGATAATAAAAAAGAAAAAGAAAAAGAAAAAGAAAAGAAAGAAAAGAAAAAGAAAAAGAAAAAAGTGGTCTAATGTTGAGTGTAGCAAAGTTGTTTTACAATTTCCCACCATTTATTTTATTACATTTTCAACGCTTTTCAAGTTTTAAGTTGCCTTTTTTAGCCATAATTCATCATTGATCCGAAACATTCATCCGAAAATAGTTTCTAACAAATAAATATACTACGATCATCTACTCATAGAATAAAACATGTTTGACCTAAGAACTTGGCATTCGACTAGTGGATACCCTCAAATAACAGGTGAAAGTTCATCAAAAGCAACTATTAAGTTTATCTTCTTTAACGCAATCATTACAATTTAAAAATAAATGTGTAAACTACACAATTTTGCAAATAATTTTTTAACCATGCATATTTTCTCTTTTCACTTTTCATCTGCATATTTTACCTAAAAAATATAAATAAATCAATTTATATTGTTACAGTATTACTAACAAGTTCTAAAACAAATTCCACCATCAATTCATTTCATATTTTTCACCAAGTATTTAGTTTGTGTCACCTTGTCAAGGATATCTTCAGAAATACCTTTCTTCCCTCTAAGAAAATCCTTCAAAAACATCATGAAATATCAATTCAATATGGGTTGGCATATATAGTAAATTATACTGTTTTCGATTAATTAAGATGATGATTACATAGTTAGAAATTAGTACAGAAGATAAGAGAGTAGGATCAGAATTACTATAAGTCTAAAACTTGAATATATAACCGTTTTCCCCAATGACAATACAGAAGGAAAAAAAAAAGGAAAATACGTAGATTGTATATTCTCAGGATGCTTGATTATTCATGGGGATACCGTGTTTGCATTCTCGGCATCGGAGATATCAGCAGGAGGAATGAATGAGTCAATAGACAACCCGGGCACGTTAAAAACGACGTCGTGAATCCACCACTCTTCCTCCATCCGAGTCCTACTGTGCTCAATCGACGTCTCCCCAAATCGGAAAACAGTGGCAATGGTCCTCCCCTGATGAGCTATTAGTACTCCATCGACTTCCAGATAATCACCAATGGTGCTCCCTATTGTGGTCTCCCAGTAAACAGTGTCGTTATCAGGAGACTGGACTCTGGTTAGATGAGAATCTTCCATGTAGATGAGAAGCCCACTTTTCTGGCTGAAGTAACCATACAATACATGCCGGATCACCTCTGCCGGTCCCTCGTTTCTTTCGATCACCGCAGCCCTATCAGCCGCCACTTTTAGGACGAAGCAATCGTCTTCTCCTATTCGTTTCTCCCCTAAGCATTGCGCTTTCGTAAATAAGCATGCCGTGCTCCTCGGATCAAGCCCCTGCATTCATGTTTTATTCGAATAATTGATCTAGTACAAAGCTAGTACCTAAACGATCACATTGTACCGGACAATTGACAATCTATATATGCTTTTTAATGTTCTACGATCATGTGCAGGCATGGATCTATATAGCATGGCGAGCTGATGCGCTCGTCCGAACTAGATCCGTCGGGAAAAAAATTTCCGAACCCATCCCTGAATTCTTGTGTACTATATCATTTCGTCTAGTCCAATATACCAAACATGCTTAGAATGATGATTACTGGTCATATTAGATTATATGCAATGCCAATTATTATTCGAAATTCGAGAAAGGCATCTGCAGAACCCACATGTTTTGTTTTCTTAAACCTATGTGGCTAAAGTGTAAATGCTCAAAATTTAAAAACTAGTGGATCCAAGATTTGCCAAGGAATTTGATCTCTTTACTAAAGGTGTCATTTGCAGGTAAAATATATTTTTAAAAGGGGAAAAATATAAGGCAAAAGCAAGGGTTTCAACAAAGAGGGGGATGTAAAGCAAAAAAAAAAAGTAGATTTGAATCACTTTAAGTCTCTGTTTGTTAAAATTTTGGTGTTTAAAAATATGTTTTTTATGTTTTCTAGGTAAGATGTGTGGTTGAAAAGTGTAGAGAGAAAATATGTGTGGTTAAAAAATGATTTGAAAAATTATGATATTTAAAAATTTGTTTTTTTAGCTTTTGCCAAACAGAGGCTAAATACAAATAGATGGCAATCCCAAGAAGATGAAATATAGGAATCACGTGAAGTGTCTTCTTAAATTGTGAGTGCGTTCAAAGATAAGTGTTGGGTAAAGAAAGGGACGCTGTCGGTTTCTATATCTTTGTCAGCCAATCCCTAAAATCTTATATTCGTTAATTTCAAGAAAGTGCCTCTAATCTTGGTTGGCTGTCTCTCTTTTTCAATTGTACAAGTATAGTACACTTTAGCCTATGTTTGGTAACATTAAAAATTTTAATTTTAATTCAATTCAATTCAATTCAATTCAAAGTCGACATTTAATCCAATCACACTTTTTATAGGATTCACAATTTTTCAACTACATATCTCTTCAATTTTATTAAATCTGCTAAAAATCTAACTTTTATCAATACCAAATAAGGACTTAAACCGGTTTGTACCTTTAGCTAAAGCACTTTAATATATATTAACTCCGTCCCATGAAAATAGTCCCCTACCAATTTTCACATAGATTAAGAAATGTTAATTAATGTGTTTGAAAACATAAATTTTACAATGATTTTTCCATTATACCCTTATTCAATACGAATAATACTGGTTGTACCCCCTGCTGTACTGCAGGGGGTACCGACCAGAGAGAAAAAAAAAAGGTGGTGGGGCCCAAAAAAGGGGCCCCACCCCATGTATGTGAGGGGCGGTACCCCAGGCGGTACCGCCCCTGCGGTACAACAAGTGCTGCTCATTCAATACTAATTGAATTTAATGCATCACACATTTAGGTAATTAGACTAAGGGCATATTGGGAAAAAAATATTAACTTCACTCTTATTAAGATAAGTGGACTATAATTTGTGACAGACGAGAAAGGAAAATGGGCCTATTTTCACGGAATGGAAGTAGTAGTATAGTTAAATACAAGGAGACTAAAATAACATAGATATCCTATAGTTAGACATCGCCGGTTCAAATCCAAGTAAAGAAGGAGAAATATTAAATATGATAAGTAGACAATGTGAAAAACCTTCTCAAACCTTAGATCATCTCTAATGGTATATTAATTGAAAAAAACATAGATTGCTATATAGAAAAATAAATAATGTTATGAAAATTTAATCTCTAATGGTTAGTTTGCATGCTTATGTGACGCTGACGTGGCAGATACATTATCTTATACTATATCTAGATGTAGATAACTTGTTAGACAATGTATACATAACAAATTGTAAACAAATATCATTGAGAATAAACTTTAAAATTCACTATCTATGGATTAGATAATTATCTACATAAATGTCACATAAATCAAAATACTCATAAATCATTAGAGATGCTCTTATGATATGAACTTAAATGTGTAATTTATGTGTGGGTTAGTCAAGATAACTGAACAATCGATATGAAAACATGAAGTTTTTTTATATATGATGTTCATGGCGACCGGACGGCCAGATAAAAGTCAGAATATAGTTCTTAGGGTGGTTTATCGATTACCCAAATTTCTTTTTGCATGAAAAAAAAAAAAAAAGGGATCTCGGTTGCCTCATAATGAAATGGGTGATCTTATAGTTCTTGGTAAGTAGACTAGGGAAAATGACTAGGTAGATTGACATGAGTACATTTTAAAAGGACGAAGAAATGTAATGAATATACTTCATTGCAAAGATAATGTTCGACTAGTAGGTTAAAGACAGTTGAAGTGCACCTGAATGATACGACGTAAAGGGCGTCGAGGGCCTTTGGCAGCATGAGTGCCAAGCCAAGGGGTGCGTCTCCATACAATTTTCCCATCGCTGCCGGCGAGGACTTTATTACCGCCGACGGCCAATTCCAGTGACCACATTCCCGGCGACATTTGCCATAAAACGAAGCACCCATTTTCTCCACTCCTAGACCCCAAAGTCCTCACGCTTTTCCCTGATGAAACTTCCGTTTCACAACGGATCATCTTCACCACACCAGAAGTGTACATGTTTTTTGCACAGTTATGTTGCTTTGAGCACCCAGTTGCAGCCAAGTACTGTTGAATTATGTAATTTGCTGCCGATGTCTCCTACATTAAACATCAAGTAAAGGGAAAGAAGGGTGAATCTTTAAGCTAATTATTAAATGCATAATTAAGTGGGAATTAAATTAAACTCACAATGGGAGTGTTCTTAATGTGAAGATGGGAAACTGGGTTGTCTGATATAGGAATAGGAGCAAGTGGACAACCCAAAACACCAAGCAAAAGCCTCAATTCTTGCCTCTTGGCTAGACTGACATTGTTCCCATAATCAGACATTGAGAAATTAGTGCTTCCGGGCACACTTTTTTGTACACGAAACCATTCTCTAATGGCTTCCCAAGAACTCTCCTTTTTGCTTCCTTCTTGATTCTGCATGCTGAAATCTGGCCCTTCCATTAAAGGAGTAAGAGGTTGCACACACCATATCTGTTTTCTTCGAGCCCTCGACGACATTTCTTTAATTTCGAAATTAAAATTAACACCAAGGTTGAGGAAAAAGAAATAAAATTTTGTGACTTGTGAATTGTATAGAGGGGGAGGGTAACAAGAAAAAGAAATGGTAGATTTATGAATAAGAAAGGACAAAAGGGACAACCCATCTGCCCAAATGGCAAAGAGGTGAAATTAATTATTATAGTCTTAAGATTGGGATGTCGCTTTATTCTTTGTCTTTTGGACTGCATTTGTCGTTTCGTTTTCTAAATTTATTCTCTTGGGCCACTCCCAACCGAGAGGTTTTTGGTGAATTAACAAGTCACTTTCTACATTTGGCTTATACTTTAATCTTGTTTTTACTTGAAGATTAACTCTTAACTTGAACTTAAGCTGATTACAATTGTCGTATATAAGCCACTTTCTTACCATATTTCGACATTTGTGTCTCCCTTAGGGCCCCATTTTACTAAAAAGGAGAAAATTATTGTATCATTATTTAAATAGTTTTTTCTTCTTGAAAATTGCGCTGCACCTTCTCCATGGTACTATGAAATGGAAGAGTAATGTAAATTCAATAATATTATTAAGTTTGCCATCCTTTAAGCCTCCTTGAATGATCGATAATTTTTGGATTGTTAATTTCGAAATTGATGTAATTAGTAAATAAGTAAATTGTTTTCATGTGTGTGGATACAAAACTTTACGTAAAAAATCATGTCATTGTAGAAAGATTGAATGTAAATTAGTACCACTTGTGCTAAGTATCAATCTAGATTTGTATAATTAATTGATAAATTTATAATTTTATATATTATTAGTAGAAATATTAGTTCCATTAAAGCCTCCGTTTTGTAAACGGTTTATAAACAAATTTATAAACCACACAATTTTCAAAATCACTTTTTAACTACACATATTCTATCACTATTTTTTAATCACACAAATATCATAAATAAATAAGTTTATATACCTTTAAAGTGTTACCAAACGGAGGCAAAGATGAATTATTATTTGAGTGTTACATAGACTGTTGCAAGGGAACATAAGATTTATCACTAGCTAAGAAAACATCTCATATGACGATGTGTGATGACAGATGAATAAGAAAATAACGAAATTACAAAATTTAATTTAATTTTCCTTTTTTTCTAATCTAGCGAATACTAGCCCAGTCAAGATTATCTTTATTAGCCTATATAACGAAGTATGCCTATTTCAAAAGCTTGTATTTTCTTTATATTTATAAATAAATAACTCATCCAAAAAATAAAAAAAAAATGGAACTAGAAGTGAGAAAAAAGGCCGGTTGAAGAGTCTGCATCAATTGTTGGATATGCGGCACAAGTGGGAAGGATGAATGGATTGACGGCAATTGGTGGCTGGTATTGCAAGATAAGCTCTGAGGACAAGCAAATAATTTGTTCAAATGTGACTTTCAATAATGCCAAATGTATTGTCAATTGGAGTAGTTAAAGGTGAGCATACGCAATCCATTTTGTTATATAGCCAATGGAATTACGAAGACTACACCACGAGAACGAGAGAGAGAGAGAGAGAGAGAGAGAGAGAGAGAGAGAGAGAGAGAGAGAGAGAGAGGGGGGGGGGGGGGAGATCAGGTGCTGTAGTATCATGGAAATCGCAAAAGCAAGCGTATGTAGCATGTTCTATAATGGAATCAGAATTTATCACCTTAACCGATGACAGCCATATGTGTGCATTATAATTGCATGAAAGTTATTGATAGAGCGAAAAGCCATATATAATGGCAAGTCAAGGCACATAAGGCGTCGACATAACACTATACAACATATGCTCACATGTGGCATTATTTTCATTGATTATGTGAAATCAAAGAAGAATATTTCAGATCAACTTACGAGAGTAAGTTGGCGGAAACCAAACCTAGCTATTTGGTAATCCAAGTCTAGGTTCAAAAAGAAAAATTAGTTGGGTAAAACTCAAAAGAATAGAACATACAATATTGTTCATTCCTATTATAAAAATCGTATGCTACCTGTGATGATAAGGGTGAATTATCCTTAATGATACTAATGAAAAATTAAAAGAATATTGTAGGGTATTCATAACCATCGTGTCACCTATATGGGAGTAATGTGGGGTCGCATTTATGAGAATGACAAGGTTAAATTTTCTAAAGCTCCTATGAACTCAAGACTTTTCAGGATCAAAATAAACACAACTGTATGATTCGAAAGGTGTCAAGATTTGATATGCGTGATATTTGTTGTCTTTGTTTACTAAACATGTTGAACAGTTCAATGTCTCCTATACAAAATGATTCACCAGTAACTCTAATAAGTATTCACTAATTGATGAGATCTGAGAAAGTCAAACCTAGATCCACGTACCGGTGGGCCTATGACAAGATCCAATGCCAACGAGATTCAAGATTCGAAACTAAACAAAGTAATCAAGTCAAGAGACAAGCCAAGAATCAACTGGAAGATCAAAAATCAAGAGGTGCTAAAAATCCAACCACGCGGCTGCGTGGTTGAAACGGGGCGCGGTCGCACGCTATCAGTCAAATTAACAGAACCGAGAAATGGACGTCTACGTGGCCACCGATAATAACCCTGCGCGGCCTCGCGATTAGACCAAAACCAGATTTCGCGAAATTTTATCTCATTTTCGGTTTTTATTTTAATTCCCTTATTTTGTATTATATATACTCCACAACACCAAAACCCTAGGATAACTTGGTAATTCATTGACTATCTTCACGTGTGAAGACATTTGTGAGGTAAATTCTCCTTTTATCAAGCCTCTTGAGGTAATGTTCTCGACTTCACTTTGAGCACTTTATTTCTTATGATTGTTGAAAGAAAACTATGAACATGTTTATTTCTCTCCATTGGGTTAAGGATTATTTTTTGGAATTTTGGTTAGAGTAAACTTGGGTTTAAGGTTTATTTTTACTATTTTAGGTTTCTTGGGTTTGATTTCAAAGTGTTGTGGGAATTTATGGTCTAAACACCAAAGAGATTCACATCATTTGGTATCAGAGCTTGACTTTAAAATTGGTAAACCTATCTTTACATTTCTTGTATTGTTGTTGTTCTTTATATTCAAAAAAAAAAAATTAAAATGAAAATTAGAAAAAAAATTGAGAAAATTACATGTTCTTTAGCTCTATTGATCCCTACATATTGGGTAATTGATTGTTATCATTGTTGAGTTTGTTAGGGGGTTCTATTATCCATACACTTGAAGATTCTACATTGTCTAAAGTGTGCCCACAAAGTGTTTGGTAAAATGCCTCAATGAAAACTATACTATTTATGCATATGTGTTCAACCTCCATCCATTGCTAAATACTTGTGGTTGTTCATTCGCATTGTTGAAATTGTGTTCTTGGCATTTTAACCTATATATCACTTGTCCTTTTGGGTATAGCATCTTGAGTTGTTGGGGTTCTAACATCTATCCACATTATACACATTCAAGGTTGTTTGGAGTTGTCTACAAGGTGTTTGTTAAAATGTCTCCAAGAAAACTGCACTAGTAAAGACTACCTTCCAACACTATACATTTTCCTTGATAGTTGCTTGTATTTTGTCCAATTCATTGTTGATATTGTACTCATAAATCCTTGTTCTACAATTCAAGTGTCGTCTCTTATGTTATAGTAAGCAAAGAAACTTCACTTGCTATTGTGTCTACTTATTCTAAATTTTTTCTTGCTTGTTTATGGTTTTTAACTTCCCAAGAATTAATTTTCTAGGTTTAGTTGACTGCCTTTCTTGGAGAGCTTGAGAAAGGAACTTTGAGTGAAAAAATGCAAGAGTGGTGAGCTCATTATCGGCTAAAAGCCTAATTGAGTTAAACACAGTGAAAATATTACTTGTGAGGACACTACCACACTTGTACCATAAGCCCAAATTCAAAACTCAAAGTGGACAAATTTTCAATGCCCAAACTAAAGACTTGAAGGAAATGTTGCAAAATCTTTCAACCACTATGACTAGGAAAAATGAGGAGATTGGGGGAAGGTTGGAAAGGTTAAGAACAAGAGTGGAAAGTACATCAACTAGGGGTTCTAGAGAAAGAAGGGATACTAGGAGGAGGGTGAGGGATAAATTTGAGAGTATTTTGCATAGTGAGGGGGTAGAGAACAAAATGGAAGCATGGATAAAAAAAAGAGAAGTGAGGTTTGATAGGAGTAGAGATGGATTGGATGAGAATATTGCTAGTATACAAATGAAGAGTCCATCATTTCATGGGATGAGTGATATTAAGGAAGTAGCGGTGGAGAGAATTGTGAGTCTATCAAATTCTTTGGCAAGGGCTAGTGGGGTGGAAAAACATGGAGAATTAATTTTTACAATAGGTATCTTGTGAATGATAAAGCATGTAGCCTCATTATAGATGGGGAGAGTTGCACTAATTTGGTGAGTGCTAGTAGGGTGGAGAAATTGAGATTACTGGCAATGATGCTAATTCTTATGTATTGCAAAGGTTGGGTGACTATGGATAAGTGAGAGTGAGTGAATAAGTTCTTCTTACCTTTAACATTGGAACCTATAGTGACCAAGTGTTATGTGATGTAGTTCACATACACACTACTCATATAATTTTGTAGAGACCTTGGCAAAGTGATAGGAGTGTGAAACGTGGTAAGAGGAAGAACCTGTATAGCTTCCAATTGAGTGAGAAAAAGGTGGTGCTCCTACCTTTTAGTTTGGAGGAAGTGCATAAAGACAAAATGAAGCTCAAAAAGGAGTTGGAGTAAGAAAGAGAAAAGATGAAAGAAAAAGAACATTTGATTGAGAAAATTGATGAAGACAAAAGTGTGAATAAAAATGAAAGTATGAGAGTTGTTGCCATGATCCTAGAAAAAGGAGAGGAAATGAGGGTTGAAACCACGACTCCAGAAAAAGGAGAGGTGAGAGAAGAACTGAGAATTGAGGTTTCTACCTTAGAAAAAGGAGAGGGAGTGAAGAGGGTCACAAAAGAAATTGAGAGAAGAGATTCTACAAAAATGTTCTTTGCTCTTGCATACTCTAACAATTCCCTCCCTCGTTTGGTCACTTCTTTGTTGCAAGAAATTGTGAGACCGATCTATCAAAACAATAATGAACTCCAAAAGCATGTTGATTGGAAGAAGTTCATGGAAACATTTTCCTACAACAACAAGTACAATCGAAGTAAAGAAAATGTGATAATCGACGCAATATCTAGGAGGTATGCCCCTAACATTTCTTTGAATGCAAGTTATTGTGTTTGAATAGATTAGAGGGTTGTATCATATCGATGTAAGCTTGAAAAGTGTATTTTTAACTAGTGAAAATATTTCATGTAATAAATTTTACTGGCATGATGACCTCTTATTTTGTGAAAACAAGCTTGATGTGCCTATTTGGGAATCACTAGTTTGGGAAGCCCATAGGGGGAGGTCTAATCGAACATTGTGGTGTGAAAATTATTTTTCTTCTAACCTCCTTAGCCAACTCATTTTGTCTAGAATATGTTAAGGGCATGCATGCTAACAACCCAAAATTGTTTAACCTCTATGAATCATGCCGTAAGCTGGATTTTGATAGACTCTATAAAAATGATGATTATTTATTTTGGGAAATTAGATTATTTGTTTGTTTGTTTTTAAATGTGTCAAGCGTGAGTTGCTAGTGAGAGAGGCACATGTTGGTTGTTTGATGGGGTGACTTGGAATCAAAGAGGCCTTAGAGATATTAAGTGATCATTTTTATTGGACTAATTTGAAAATTGGTGTTGAACATGTTTGCAATTGTAGTAAATGCTTCACTTGCAAAAAGGCTAAATCTAAATTTTTACCTCAAAGATTATGCACACCGTTGTCCGTCCCTAGTAAGCCTTGCACTGATATTCCTAAGAACTTCATATTGGGCTTACCTAGGTTTAAAAAGGGAAATGATGCTATTGTTGTGATTGTTGGTAGAAATGTTAAAATGTCACATTACATTACATGTCATGAAACCATTGTCGCTAACATAGCAATTCTTTTCTTTAAGAAAGTGGTGCATTTACGTGTTGTTCATAAAGGGATTTTATTGGGTATAATTGCACATTTTCTTATTCACCCTTGGACATTCTCGTGGGGAAATTTTGGAATCAAACTTCTAGTTTTATTCAATTGCCTTTCCCAAATCGAAAACCAAGCCAAAGTGGTTAGTAAGGTTTTAATACAATTCTTTTGCACTACCATTAAGAATGGCCTAAAGAGTAGGGAACAGGGTCTATCTTTTGTTAAATTTGCTTGCAATAATATTGTTCATTCTATTAGCAAATTTTCTCTGCTTAAGGTTGCTTGTGACTTTAACCTATTGACTCTTTTGAACTTTATGCATTTGTTTATTGATGAAAGAGTTAGTTTAGGTTTGCACCAAAATGCAAATCTGGTTAAGCCCTTCCACGGGGAGATCGGGTGTCCATTCGAGGAGATTTTTGGGCAATGTACTTCCAACCCAAACCAAGGTCGAACGCAAGT
This sequence comes from Ligustrum vulgare, assembly GCA_963555705.1. Classification (NCBI taxonomy): domain Eukaryota; kingdom Viridiplantae; phylum Streptophyta; class Magnoliopsida; order Lamiales; family Oleaceae; genus Ligustrum; species Ligustrum vulgare. Next base: position 59,611,655 of record OY743169.1, on the reverse strand, counting down.
CCTATTTGATCCGGGTGGTTGGATATGGCTCCCTTTGTGGAAAGAACGAGTTCCCATTCAAGGAAAATCCAAAACGCAACTCCGTGTGATGTCTCATTCCATGTTCTGGATAGGATCAACGACAATGCCTACAAACTAGACTTATCGAGTAAGTGTCAAATCTCAGTTACATTTATTGTACCTGATCTTTCTCTTTTTATTGTAGGTATTAATTCGAGGTCAAATCCTTCTCGAGAGGGAGGTGATGATGAGAATCGAGAAAGTCCAACTTCATTGCACGAGCGCGTGGTCCACATTACTAGATAAAAGATCAAGGAATCTCACGACAATGAATTCAAGCAAGATTCAAGGTCAAATCCTTTTCAAGAGGGAGGAGATGATGAGATCCAAAAAAGTCAAACATCGATGCACATGCCGATGGGACCCCATGACAAGATCCAATGCCAATGAGGTACAAGATTCGAGGCTAAACAAAATAATCAAGTCAAGAGACGAGCCAAAAATCAAGTGGAAGATCAAAAATCACAAGGTGTTGAAAATGCAACCATGCAGCCGTGTGGTTGAAACGGGGCATGATCGCGTGCTATCATTCAAATTAACTGAACCGAGAAATGGACATCTGAATGGCCATGGACAATAACCCTGTGTGGCCGCGCGATTGGACGGAAACTAGATGTCATGAAATTTCTCACATTTTCGGTTTATATTTTAATTCCCGTATTTTGTGCTATATATACTCCACAACACCCAAACCGTAGGATAACTTGGTAGTTCATTGGCTCTCTTCATGTGTGAAGACATTTATGAGGTAAAACCTCCTTTCATCAAGCCGCTTTGAGGTAATATTCTCAACTTCACTTGGAGTATTTTATTTCTTGTGATTGTTGAAAGAAATCTATGAACTTGTTTACTTCTCTCCATTAGGTCAAGGATTATTCTTTAGAATTTTGGTTAGAGTAAACTTGGGTTTAGGTTTATTTTTACCATTTTAGCTTTCTTGGGTTTGATTTCAAACTGTTGTGGGAATTTTTGGTCTAAACATCAAAAGGGTTCGCATAACTAAGGAAGGTTCAATTCCAAAGGACATCTATCCTGATGCAAATGGAATCTAGTTTTTTTCTTCAAATCATCCAAAACATTGTGACTGACACTATTTGATATAGAAATTTGGAGTATTGGAGTTTGTCTATAGAAATATGAGTGTGGAAATTATACACTTAACAAATTGGATAAAAGACCACGATGCCGCTACGCAGGCAATCGTGACTTGTGCCTCAGCATCACCTTCACACCGTCGCTGCTCACAACCACCGTGAGCACAGATCTTCACAACCACGTCTATTTTTTTGACCATATTTCGGAATATTTTTGTTGGTAGTGGTGATTTTGGGTGAAATGGAGGGTTTCGTGGTGGTGGTGGCTCAGTGTGAGGTAGTGGTGGTTGTTCAACCTGCTTCTCGTGGCGTTTGATGGTCTGCTTGTGACTGGTGGTGGCGGTGTTTTTGTACTGATTTTTGTTTTGGTGAGATGACCGTGTTGGTTTCGATGAACTTAAATGCAGGGATAATAGTCAATGGTCGTGCAACACTAGTTTGATGATGGTGTTGCTGGCACTGGAGAGGGAGATGAAGTGATAATGTACTGGTGGATGTCAGTATTTTGGAAAAGTAGAGAACTCAGTTTTGTCTTAGGTCAAATTGCTTGGTCACACAATATCTAGGTCTACCAATTTTAACAGTTTTTTTAAAGGAGATTATAGGGCTTTTGGTCAATGTGAGGCAATGGTTGTGGCTGTGAGTTTGAGGAATTTTCGATTGTTGTTACAAATTTAACTGGGGGTCACATTTATGAGTCACGGGTTATAAGTCCAAGTCCAAGTCACAAGTCACGGGTCACATGTCACAAGTCACGTGTCACATGTCACATTCCTCACGTGTCACACTTCACATGTTCAAGTCACATTTGATGTATAAGGTCACATATCACATTTGATGCATTAGGTCCGTGTCACACTTTAAATGTTAAGGTCACAGGTCACATTTAATACATTAATTTACAAGTCACACTTCACATGTTCATGTCACATTTGATTCATTAGGTCATGAGTCACATTTGATGTAATAGGTCATGGGTCACACTTTAAATGTTAAGGTCACATGTTACATTTGATACATTAAGTTACAAGTCACGCTTCACTTATTCATGTCACATTTGATGCATTAGTTTATGAATTACATTTGATGCATTAGGTCATGAGTCACACTTCAAATATTCAAGTCACAAATTGTTTGATATATTATGTCACAAGTCACACTTCAAATGTTTAGGTCATGACCTGTTTGATGCACTATATCACGAGTCACACTTCAAATGTTTAGATCACATGTCACATTTGAAGCATTAAGTTAGAGGTCACACTTAAATATTTTCAGGTCACACCCTTTTTGATACATTATGTCACAGGTCACACTTCAAATGTTCAGATCACAAATCACACTTCAAATGTTCAGATCACAAATCACATTTGATACATTAAGTCACACGCCAAACTTCAAAAATATTTCAGATCTTCTTCTTCTTTTTCTTCTTCTTATGATTCTCAAATTTGAAAATAGACATGAATTTTTTTTATGGCTAAATTGGTGAAGTGACTATTATTACTGCGGTGGTGGTTGTGGTGTGTCAAAAATGGTTGTAGTGGTGCTTTGAAAGTCTGCTAGTTCTGATGGTGGTGGTGGTGGTGACGACAATTGTAACTCCTCGAGTTCCGTAAAACTCGGGACGCTATTTCGTCATTTAAAACTAATTTGTGAATAAAAATTTATTGCAGAAATAACTAAAATTTAAACATCACATTTATTATTTTAAAACTTATAACGGTAACTCAAGTTTAAATAAATTTATTTGAAACAATTTATGAAACTCCAAATCTCAACAAAATGAATTAACAAGGTTCAATAAACACGATTTTCAAAATCACTTAAATGAATGATTGCCATCACTGCCCTTCATTCGACGCTGTTTTCAAGATTTGCAAGTATTATTAAAATAACGGAGTGATCATTTCAAAAGAAATACTCAGTAGACTCATCGTCAATAATTAATTTACAAAATAATTGAACACGTAATTATGCAAATAATACAGTGACATTCTCATCTTAATCGTAAACATCACATAGTGAGTGCAAATGAAACTTTCTTATCTTGTCTCATGCAATAAATTATAATTTATGACATGCATAACATAAATTTCTTATTTTATCTCGTAAGAGATATTCTTATCTTGTCTCATGCAGTTAAGCACATAAATCACGTAAATTCACTTAAAACATGCAATTATAATTTAAACTAATTAGTAGGAACGAGTCTACCTCAAACTTTACGAGTTTCAAAAAAAGGTGGAGCAGGAATAGCATGTCAATCTCTTAATTCACCAAAAGTTTCGTCTAGTCAAAAGAAAATTAAATTGTTTTAGTATTTCAAAATTTAAAGATTAAAGTGAACAAATAAATTTTTGGGACTAAATTGTAATTTTTTAGAAAGTTGGAATTTAAATATTTAGGGGCTGAATTGTAATTTCAAAAATGAAAGAACTGACTCATAATTTTAAGAAATCAATGGGGTTGAATAAAATATTTTAAAATTTTAAGGGGCAGAAATAATTAATTTGCAAGACTTGATATTGAAATAAAATAATTTTGGAAAGTTGGGGACTAAGGATTAAATTTTAAAAACCAACTTTTTAAAACAAAGACACCTCTCTCTCTCTCTCTCTCTCTCTCTCTCTCTCTCTCTCTCTCTCTCTCTCTCTCTCTCTCTCTCTCTCTCTCTCTCTCTCTCTCTCTCTCTCTCTCTCGGCACGGAGAGGAGGGACAGAGAGATGGCGACAGGCATTGCATTTCCCCCTTCATCAGTGTTCGATCGACGGTGATGCCGCCCACACATGGCGATGGACAAGGTGGGTGGCGAAAAAGGGAAAGGCTGGGGCATGTATGTATTTGAAAATCGTGGCTTGGCTTGGAGGTTTTCCAGCGGTACTCCAGTCAAAGTGTGTCTGTGGTTGAGGTAAGTGTTGGGCTTTGTTTGATTCTTGGTTTTTGTGGTAATTTGGGTGTCAATTGATGTGAATTTGGAGTTTGGCAGTGGCGATCGGTTGGAAGTGGAGTTGATTTGGGTGGCTATGGAGGCTTACAATATGGGAATATTGAGAGTGGTGGTTTGAGGCTCAGTTTGTGTATAAAAGTGATGTTTGGATTTTTCTCATAGGTTGACGGTTTGAAACTAATGCTCTAGCATGATACCTTAGTACCTATTTGTGAATGCCGTGAGGAACAAAGGGGAGTGGAATACCAAGAGAGTTTTGAAGTTTGTTGGGATGATTTTGTGTTCGTGTCCAGGTTTTCTCTACTGTGAACAGAAGGCGGAAGCTAGAAGAATATTAAGTATTGATTCTTCCTCAAAATGGTAAGAGTTATGGGGAGCCTTGATCGAGGGAATTGAGGGAAAAATTAAGGAATGCAAATTGATTAGGACATGAGAAGGGGAAGGATTTTGGAAATAAGAATTTGTTTTGAAGGGGAAACAGAAACGTGGGGAATAGATAGCTAGGTGAATGGTTGTTTCCAAATTGGGATTAAAGAGAGATTAAATTAATTTAAATTGGACAAGATATTAAAATTGGAAAATTTGAAAATTTTGAACTAGGAAATAATTTGAGATTTTAAAATAATTTAAAATTGAGATTTAGCTAGAATTGGACGTTTGAACATAAAATAGATAATGGCATTGAGACACTTCTAATTAAAATCGAAATTGGACTTAGGTTTTAAATAAATTTTATTTCACTTAAAATGGCTAGATGAACACGTGTTTAAAATAAATAAGCGAAGTCGTAGTGACGTATTTTTAAAGAAATAAAAATATTTATTTAAATACGTCACGGAAAAATTCCTAGTTGCTACAACAATGGTGGTTGCTAGCGATGGTGACGGCGACTATGGTGGTCGTGAGGCAAAGGCGGTGGCGGTGGTGGTGGGGCAGTGGTGGTGGTGGTGGTGGTTGTTGTGAGGAGGATGAGGTACATACAATCAACGACGATTTGATTTGAATTGAATTGAATTGAGTGGGGTAGGGTGGGTGGGTGGATAAATTTTAATAATATATTAATTATATTAATTACAACCTAATGTATGTAATTTTAAATTTATTTCTTTAGGTTTGAAATTGTGTATTATAAACACTTAATTTATGTAATTTTCCCTATTATATAATCAAAAGATGTCCTTGGGGGTAAAGATGACAAAAAAATTCGATCTGATTTGTTGATCCGATAATTCGACCCGACCCGATCCGAAAAATCCCAATCCATTGATCAATGTATTGGATTTGGATCAAGGTGATCCGATTCGACTTGATTCGTGATCCGATTTATTTTTAAAAATATAAAAAACATATGTAAAAAAATTAATGATTAACTGCCTCTTTGGTCCATCAAGAATTTTTACCAAAAATTATCAAACACAATCTCAACTATTCATCCTTAGTCAAGCCCACAATTTTTCACTTTTCAAACCAATTTAAATCACACATCCATAAAACAATACAAAAAAACCACAAAAATCAAAAACTTTCTATGGACCAAACGGGCTCTAAATCTAAAATATATAATCTTTTATTGAATTTGGTACAAAATCTCTAATTCTCTATATATGTAATGTTTTGTTGTATGAATTAGATATTATATTAGTTGTTTTATGAAATATGTATTGATTTGTTTCTTGTTAATGAAATAACGAAAATTTCTTAAGATCGAAGATGCTGGTTCAAATAAATTCATTAGTAGGAAATTCCCGAAATACCAAATGGTGGACTCAAAATATGTTGTCAATCAAGTCAAGGCAAATAAGACGTCGACATAACACTATAAAACTTGTGCTCACAAGTGGAAATATTTCCATTGATTATGTGAAATCAAAGGAGAATAAAACAAATTATCACAAGTGGAAATATTCCGCTAACGTGCATTTTCAATGGGTGCAATTTTGTTTAATTTTTGTATTAATTATTTATTTCGAATATTTAAAATAGAGAGATAAATAAATTTTTTTCATTCTCATAAAAAATCTTTTGAACGAAAATCGTCTATATGGACAAGATGTAAAAGTTAATAGAGGATTAATAATAAAAAATCTATTTTAAAAAAAAAACTTCGCAACATAAATAAATGTAAAAATAAGAAAAACTAAGAGATATTCATTGCACTTAAAATATAGTGTAGTTGACAAAAATTGTGGTGTCAATATATTTGTCCAAAATCATGAGGCCCCTAAACATAATATTCTTATAAGCCCAACAATCTCTTTAACCTCAAGCCAGCCCAATTCGAACACAATTTTTTTGGGGTTGTTCACAATAATACCCTACTTTCAGAGATAAAATTGAAATTTACTTCAATTTTAAAAAATTTGAAAATTACTTATAATAAAATTGTAAAAACTGAAAAATATTTATGATACTTTTCAAATATGTTTGTACCACAGTATGATACTTATGATACTTTTCAATTTTTTTAGTATCACAATATGATACTTATGATAGTTTTTCAATTTTCTAAGTATCACAATGTGATATTTATGATATTTTTCAATTTTTTCTAGTATCACAATGTGATACTTATAATACTTTTTCAATTTTTTTAGTATCACAATATGATACTTATGATACTTTTTAATTTTTCTAGTATTATTATAGCTTGATACTTTACATATTTTTATGATACTATGTCTCCGACATAAAATCAAACACTTTTCATACACTACTCTATATTACATTTTTTTCATAATCCAAACCAAAAAAAAAACATCACCAATTATATAAAGGTCATGCCATAAACTTTTTCCAACCCTATTAATTTAGAAAGGTCCTTGTGCATTTCATCGTTTGTTATCCCTTCTTTATTTCTGAGGAAAGAAATTGGGCTAAAAATTGAATCAACATCTACATCTTCATTCAGAAATTGGAATCAAAAGTTGATAAACACATTTAATTGAAGAGTGAAAGGGTACTGACGCATCATTGGCAATGGCGAGATTGAGCAAATCATAGAGAGCGGAGATCTATTCTTCCCCTTCTCCATATCCGAGGAAGGGACCAAATTCCACCACTTGTAATTCAATTTTCTTCGTTTTACATTCCACATTTTACTATCTTTTCATGGGGGCGATTTGATAGAATTTAGGCCATTTCATATGGTTATTGAAAACCAATTTGCATTTGGTACAGATCTGGGAATCTGTAAAGATGTATTCTTTTGACATCCTTTATTTTCTGCAAGTGTTGTTCTTTTATTTTCTATAGTTCTCTGTCTTGGGTATCTTACTTTTGGATTTAAATTTGTATGGCAGATACTTGTCTGCGCAAAGGGTCTCCTTTCAGAGCAATTGCTGTGGTTAAGTAGTCATGTTGAAATATCTTAATTATTGTAATTGATTATGATTAGTGTGAGTAAATATAGGTTTTCCTTATTTAGCATAGATTTGATTGTAGATGATTTATTTTCCTTTTTAGAGTTATTCTTGTAATCTATATATTGCTAGTATTGATTCAGTGAATATATGAAAAAATATTTTCCCAAATTCAGTCTTTCATCATGGTATCAGAGTCATGACGGAAACCTCCACCAAAAGCTCGGTCTCATCTGAAAATACCGAAGCAGAGGTGATTTCCATCATGTCTTCAAATGAAATCGAAAATTCATCCTTTCCATTCGCGATAGAAAAACTTGATGGCAGAAATTACCGAATCAATGAAGCTCGTGATAGAGGGGAAAGGAAAGTTAGGTTACCTGAACGGAGTAACTGAACAACCAACTGATGCGGCTGCCCTGCAGAAGTGGAAGTCGGATAATTCAATGGTGACTGCGTGGCTCGTCAATTCAATGAAGCCTACCGTCGGGAGGAGCTTCCTATTTTTACCGACAGCAAAGGACATATGGGATGCTGCTCGAGAAACCTATTCAGATTCAGAAAACACCTCTCAAATTTTTGAAATTAAATCAAAATTATGGCAATTGAAGCATGGAGAAAGGGGCGTGACAGATTATTACATGGAGATGAGTAATCTTTGGCAGGAACTGGATCTAAGTACTGAAGAAGACTGGGAGTGCACCAGAGAGATGTGAAGTTCAAGAAAAGAGTTGAAAATGAACTTGTTTTTGAGTTCCTGGATGGATTGAATTGCGACCCAGACGACGTGCGTGGAAGAATTCTTGCATGAAAAACACTTCCAACAACCCGTGAAGTGTTTTCGGAGGTCCGGTGAGAAGAGAGTCCGAAAAGTGATGCTTGATGGAGGTGTTGGCTTGAAATGTGAAGACCCAGAAGTTTCATCCATGGCGTCAAAGGGAGCAGACGGAAGTGTCTGGGACTTGGGCTCAAAGACAACGCAAAAATCGTATAGGCCAGTGAATGGGTCAACTGGTGATAATGGGCCTATATCTGGGTTTGGGCCAAGTGGCTTAAATGGATCAAGTGACAATAAAATGGGTTTACTTGGAAAATTTAACAATGGGCCTGGCCCACAGAGAAAAAGGCCATGGTGTGAACATTGTCGTAAACTAGGACACAAAATAAGTGATTGTTGGGATCTACACGGAAAACCACCAGATTGGAAACCCTAACAAAGTCGGGCCCGTGGATACCAAACTTCAGTTGAAGATCAAAATGGATCATTCATCCAACAACAAATGGAACAACTCTACAAAATAATTGCCAACCTCCAGAACCCCAGTCAGTCTTCCCACGCTGCACCTTCTAGCTCATTGGCTCACAAAGGTATAATTTTACAGGCCCTTAATGCAGTTCAGATGAAAAAACCTTGGATTGTTGACTCTGGTGCATCTGATCACATGACGGGTAGTCACTATAATTTTTCCTCTTATTTACCTAGTGCTGGCCTCATAAAAGTTCAAATTGCAGATGGGTCCCTTTCTCCCATTGCGGGAAAAGGGACTGTCCAAATTTCTGATAATATGACCTTAAAATCAGTCCTCCATGTTCCTAAACTATCTTGTAATTTATTATCTATTAGCCAGTTAACAAAACAATCCAATTGCTCTGCTCACTTTTTCCCTGATTACTGTATATTTCAGGACCTATCATCGGGGAAGACAATTGGCGGTGCTAAAGAACGTGGGGGAATCTACTACCATGACGAGGCAGACACAAGTGGACAAACTCAAATTTCATTTTGCAATTCTGTAGTCAATCCTAAAATGAGTGAGCTTATGTTATGGCACATTAGACTAGGTCATCCAAATTTTCAGTATCTACGTATGTTATTTCCTTCTATTTGTTCCAATAAAAGTGAGTTTGTCTTTCAATGTGAAATTTATCAACTTGCTAAACATCAACGTACTACATTTTCACCATTAAAATACTAACCAACTAAACCTTTCTCTATTAAACATAGTGATGTATGGGGGCCATCCCGCGTACTTTCTCAAAATCAAAAGAAATGGTTTGTCACATTCATCGAAGACCATACAAGGGTCTATTGGGTCTATTTGCTTAAAGAAAAAACTGAAGTTCGGGATGTATTCAAAATATTTCATTCCTTAATGCAAACACAATTTCAAACTCAAATTCAGATCCTTCGAAGTGACAATGGGACGGAATATTTCAACTCTACTCTAGGAGTTTATCTGGATGAAAATGGTATAATCCATCAAATCTCATGCGTCAATTCCCCACAACAAAATGGTATTGCTGAATGTAAAAATAGACATCTCCTCGAAGTAGCCAGAGCCCTAATTTTCACTACAAAAATGCCAAAACTATTCTGGGGAGATGTTATCCTTACTTCTGCATATTTAATCAACCGGATGCCTAGTCGAGTTCTCTCTTATAAAACCCCTATTCATGCACTGTAAACCTCTTTTCCAAAGGTCAGATTGCACTATTCTCTCCCTCCAAAAGTATTCGGTTGTACCACCTTCGTACATGACCATTCCCTTGGTCGTAGTAAATTGGACCCTCGTGCCATCAAATGTGTCTTCATTGGTTACTCACCCACACAGAAAGGGTACACATGTTACAATCCAATCACAAAAAAGGTATATACGAGTCTTGATGTCACATTCTTCGAACATGATTTTTACTTCCAAGAAACTTCTCTTCAGGGGGAGAACATGAGTGAAGATCGTTTCATACTCTTTGACATTTCTGACCCATATCCCAACAACCTCAGCTTGCCATGCCCAGAATTAGGAGTGAAAAAACAAATTGACAATGAAATACGTGTCTATTCAAGAAGACCAAAACCAAGGCATCAAGAGGATCTCACCTCTAAAACACTGCCAGAATCAAATCCTATGATAGCTCCTGATCCCATTGAGTCATCTAATAAAGGTAATCCTACTCCTCAAGAAATTGATCTACCTATTGCACTTAGAAAGACACCTCGTTCTTGTACACTTCATCCCATTTCCAAATTTGTGTCTTATAATAACCTGTCAACTGCATTTCACACTTTTATCTCGAAGCTTGATAGCACTGAAATTCCAAAAAATATAGAGGAGGCATTGGCAATTCCAAAATGGAAAAATGCAGTAATGGAGGAGATTAGAGTCTTGGAAGAAAATGGAACTTGGGAATTGATGGAACTACCAAATGCAAAAAGAACTGTGGGATGCAAGTGGGTATTCACGGTGAAATACAAATCCAACGGAACCGTTGAACGATACAAGGCACGTCTAGTAGCAAAAGGTTTTACACAAACCTATGGAGTTGACTATACAGAGACATTTGCTCCAGTGGCAAAGCTGAACACAGTTCGAGTACTTCTGTCACTGGCAACTAATTTGGATTGGCCTCTTCAGCAACTCGATATTAAAAATTCATTTCTGAATGGTGAATTGGAAGAAGAAGTATATATGGACGTACCACCTAGATTTGGTAACAACAAGAAAGTCTGTAAATTAAGAAAATCACTTTATGGCCTTAAACAATCTCCGATGGTATTGGTTTGACAGATTTACTAAGGTGATTAAAGGACAAGGGTATCAACAAAGATAGTCAGACCTTACGATGTTCGTGAAGATAGCAGATAATGGAACCAGAACCATTCTGATTGTATATGTAGATGACATAATCCTCACAGGGGATAATATGGCAGAAATGGAAAGATTAAAATCCATTATAGCACAAGAGTTTGAGGTAAACGATTTGGGACAGATGAGATATTTTCTCGGAATGGAAGTTACAAGGTCAAGGAAAGGAATCAGCGTATCTCAGAGAAAGTATATTCTTGATATCCTAAAGGAAACTGGCATGCTTGGATGTAAACCAAGTGATACCCCAATTGATATAGGGAAAAGATTTGAAAATGATGGAGAATTCGTTGACAAAGACAGATATCAGAGATTGGTTGGTAAACTCATCTATTTATCACACACTAGACCTAATATTGCATTTGAAGTCAGCGTAGTAAGTCAGCACATGCACTCACCAAAGGAAAATCACATGGAAGCAGTATACAAGATTCTCAGATATCTCAAAGGGTCTCCTGGAAAAGGCCTGTATTTTAAGAAAAGTGAGAGCAAGGAAGTAAAGGTATTAACTGATACGGATTGGGCGGGTGCCCTCAAGGATAGGATATCTACAACCAGATATTGTACATTTGTGTGGGGGCAATTTAGTGACTTGGAGGAGCAAAAAACAGAATGTAGTAGCTCATAGTAGCGTTGAAGCTGAATTTAGAGCCATAACGCAAGGAATGTGTGAAGCATTATGGATAAAAAAACTCCTTGAAGAATTACAAGTCACGACAAATCCACCAATTAAAATGTATTGTGACAACAAGGCAGCAATCAACATTTCTCTTAATCCAGTACAGCATGATCGGACTAAGCATGTAGAAGTGGACAGACACTTCATAAAGGAAAAGGTGGAGACAGTGATTATTTGTATGACCTATGTTCCAACCAAGGAACAAACTGCGGACATTTTCACTAAGGGACTTCCACGAAAAACATATGATGATCTTGTGTGCAAGTTGGACATGCTCAACATCTATGATCCAACTTGAGGGGGAGTGTTGAAATATCTTAATTATTGTAATTGATTATGATTAGTGTGTGTAAATATAGATTTGATTGTAGGTGATTTATTTTCCTTTTTAGAGTTATTCTTGTAATCTATATATTGCTAGTATTGATTCAATGAATATATGAAAAAATATTTTCCCAAATTCAGTCTTTCATTTCATAAAAGCCTGTCGAAAAGTCTGTTGACCATTAACATATGAAGGGGGATATCAATGGGGTTTAATCTGCACAGTTTGGATGGATGTATGTAAATCTATTTTCCAGATCCAAGATAGAGGGAATTTCTTCAAAGATAACTGATTTTTTAAGTTTGATTCCTCGTTCTTGGATTTCATTTTTGATTAGTCAGTGGTAGCTGGTAGGACCGTAGGCAGTGATGGAAGAAGACAGCAAAGTGAAGGCACCCCTGCTATGGTGGTTCGGTGGCGCTGTGGTGGGGTTCGTCGGTGGTTGATGCTCATGTTGGTGGTGGTTGATATGGGTGGAGGACCGACGGTTGTGGTGGTGGTTCGGTGGCTGTTGTGCATTGGCACCAGTCAGGGGAGAAGAAGCAACAGGAACAGGCGTGAAGTATTTTTCAAAATTTTATTTTTGGGTAGTAAAAATCATTTTTGCCAACTAAAGTAAGTAATTTGTGCAATTAACCCATTTTTTGTGATGAGGATCATTATGTCCATGGTACTTATTGATTCGTCCGGGATCAATTCTCACATTCATGAAATAGAACATAAGGGGCTTTTGAAGATCAGTGGGAGTAGGGTATGAGGATTTTTTTTATTTTTAGTACGTGTCTAGGAACAGATGGCGAGGTAGGACTTGAATCCGATTCTCGTCCGATAAGATCTTCTTCTAATCACTTGGGAAGTTGTCTTGATCCTAGGGTATAGGGATGTTGATTACCACTTATTGTCTAAAATATCATATATTTTTTTTTTAAAAAAAGTCATTATTGGGTAGGGGATAGCCAACTACTCTATATGCATTATTACGATATTTTCAACAAAATATTTAATGCAATAAATTCCAATAATCTCTTGTGTAATATTTCCCAAAATAGAATAAAAAAAGGAGCCATTACCGGACTTTAATTTCTTTTAGGCCCCACACATTTTGAGGCTCGCAAGGCCACGTCCTACGTAGCGTTGGAGGAAATCAATAAACGTAATTATTATGGGAAAAATACGTTTATCAGGCAGTTATAAATACACATATAAAAAATACGGTATAACCCAAATTCATACTAAAATCAGGTAGGTGTGTGTGTGTGTGTATGAGTGTGTGTGTGTGTAGTAACTGAAAATCATGGAAAGATGCGTCCCAAAAATCACAGAATCAGTTATGAATCATCTTTTCCATAATGATCCGCTACATACCACAAACAAAAAACGATTTGGCGAGGACACCTTTTTCATAATCGGTATTTGCAGAATAACGATCATGGCCGGTGGCGTGATGTGCAGCGACTGAGAAGATTATAGATACGAGGTCACAAACGGGTAAACAATCATTACGAGGGGAACTGTCGTGAAAAAAATTCATCAACATTACTGACGCTACATCGAGAACGCTACATCGTAGTTAGGTAATCCTTCGCAGTATATTTTATATTCATCGACGTGAGGTCACATTTTGTATACGCTGATTGATCTGGCCATGATATGATAGGAAGTCACATTTGTTATATTCATGTGATATTACATTATATTTCGAATTGATCGAGGTGTAAAATTAAAATATGTATCGAATGTTGTACAATATGATTTTGTTAATCAAAATGAGCGTGAACGAATTTCAGAATGTGTGCATGTAAAAAGTTTTGATATCGGTTGAGGTCACGTACAATTAGACAAAGTAAAATTGTGTGTTGTGATAGATGAATTTGATGATAATTACATCAACATTGATCTCAATTAAGTCATGTTACTATAGCATGCAGTAGAAGTAATACACTGAGAGATTCATTCCCGGTAGACCCAAATATTGTTAAACATAGTTATTCCTGTACTAACTCCATTAACAATCATAAGCAGATATGGGATACATACATGTCTGTATGACGTATGGGTCACAGTCTGCACTGTTAATGATTGTTGAAGACTGTGACTATTCGAACCTTGTGGACACGATGATGGTGGAGTTTGGACTGGATCGAAACAAGGTCGCAGTTTCAATGACTTAAGAATTGAGTCGGGACATACACCCAATAAGAATAAAAAATAATACAAGTTTGATGTCATATCTGTTACTGAAGAATATGAATAAGGATCCATCGAAATATGCTTTGATAGTTGATGTCACATTATTGGAAAGGACGTAGCAATCAGGAAGTTTTACCTTCATGGAGCTAGTTGAAGTAACTGAGGGCGGAAATGAAGAACATTATACAATCTATGGAAGTGCATCAGACAAATGTCATTTAACTGATGAGCCACTGCAAATATCAGAAGACAATGTGGACAGTACTATAACAAATCCAGATGCCAGATATATTGAGGAGAATAGAGTTTTCAGTAACAAAGAAGTGCTGAAATTGAGCATGACATTCTATGAGATACAACAAATGTTCGAATTCTTAGTTGTCAGGTCAGACAAAAAGGAATATGTTGTGAGGTGCTCAAATGATACATGTAATTGGGTTTCCTGGTCATCCAGATTGGGGAAAACAGACCTATTCAAGATTAGATACATTCATGATTGTCATACATGCGGTTCCAACATTGTATTTGGGTCACATAGGCAAGTATCAACTGCAGTTGTGTCCTCATGTATTAAATACAAGTTCAACTCCAGTCGCACAACATATACCCCTAATGACATATGCAATGACATGTTGCACACTTATAGTATTTCAATGAATTATGTTAAAGCTTGGAGATCAAGGGAGAGGACTTTGAGATTGATCTGGGGAGATCCTTAAGAATCGTTTCAACATGTACTGGGTGTTTTGCATATGCTTGAACAAAATAACCCTGGCTCGGTCACAGAGATTGATATAGATATGGAAAATAGGTTCAAATATTGTTTCATTGCCCTCGGTTCATCAATTCGTGGATGGAAACATTGTAGGCCTATTATTGTAGTTGATGGAACTTATTTGAATGGACACTACGGTGGCACTCTGTTTACATCATGTACAAGGATGCAAATAATATGATTTTTATACTTGCATTTGGTATTGGGGATAGTGAGAATGACAAATCTTGGAAATGATTTTTTGAGCAGTTGAAGAAGGCATATGGCACTAGAGAAGGGTTATGTTTTGTATCGGATCGTCACGATAGCATCAGAAAGGGTATAGAAAAAGTGTAACCTGGAACAAGTCATGGTATATGTTCGTATCACTTACTGCAAAACCTGAAGAAGTACTATGGGAAATCAGGTCACAATATAACAGAACCATATAATTATGCTGTCCACACATTATCAGAGTTCGAGTACCAAATGCTACAGTTAGACGCTATTGACAAAGGTATTAGGAGTTATTTGGTAAGTATACTAAACTAGTCCATTTTTTGATATGTTGTCATGTCAATATAAAGCTTAAGCTAATTTAATTGTTGTCTGACTTTTAATTGCAGAGTGAAGTTGGATATGAAAAGTGGTCAAGATTCCACATGCCCGACAACAGATATTCTACGATGACCTCAAACATAGTAGAATCAGTTAATGCTGTAACAAAGTCATCGAAAAACTTTCCCATTGTTTCGTTGCTAGAGTCGTTAAGACAAACGGTACAAAACTGGTTCTGCAAGAATAGAGACAACACGAATGGTACTTTCACAAAGCTTTCGAGCAAGTACGAAAAGTTGTTGAGAGAAAGTAGCATGGAACTACGGAGCCAAAGGGTAATCATATATTTTGTGTCCTTATTTCAATGTATGTTGTGTTAATATACCATTATAATTATGATTTGTTGGAATTCGGTACAGGTGTCTCCATCGAATCATGCAACATATTCAGTTCAACATGAAAGCACATCATTTGTCGTCGATATAAAGAAGCGTAAATGTACTTGTAGAATGATTCAAGTTGACCAGATGTTGTGTCCACATGCTCTGGCTGTCATAGCTTTCATGAAGAGGTATCCATATGAATATTGTTCTTACTATTACACATGTAATGCTTATAAGTCTACCTATCAGGACAGTGTTTTTCCACTTGGCAATCTAATGAATGGAAATTACCGAACGAAGTAACAGAACTTGTTGTATTACCTCCAAATCAAAAGAAGAGTTTAGGGAGACCATCAGAGAAGAGGAAAAGATCATCCACTGAAGAAAAATCGAAGATGAAATGCGGGTGTTGTGGTGGAAGGGGCCACAACCGCCGGTCTTACACAAGTTTGCATTTGCTTTTGGTGAAAAACAGTGCTGGAAGGAAAAACAAATTAAAAATTTATTTGCATTTGCTTTTGGTGAAAAATGATTTGGTTATGATGTAGTCAGTTGGGTACCTCATGTTCAATAAGTTTGGAAATTTTATAAGTAATGAAATGTATGGGAATTTGTCTAATATGGAATTGTTGTTTGAGAATTGTTACCTGTATCCATATTGAAGTTAGTTCAATGCAGAGTGAATGTGCTATTGGTCAGATTGAAATAATGATAACGTGTGACCTGGCTCGAAGATGTGATCTCTATATGACTGTGGATAAAGAAGGAATACTTATTGTCAGCAAGTGTAATGTGATCTGGTGTGATGTGACGTTAACTTGTCTCATCTTGAATGTTACCTAGTTATTTAAAAGTCTAATTGAATTTAACAGCCGACAACTGACATGCTTAGACTGGCAAGCACAGGAAAAAGTAGAATATGATCAGAAATGAAGGCAGGTGTTATCCTAATAATACGTTTACATATATTTGTGTTGATGGTATTATTTGTGTGTGACCTCGTGAGACTAGTCAATATGTAATCACAACATGGGAAAAAATGCGTTCCTGAATTTACTTAGTGATGCCTAGTAATACCTTTGTGCTCTACATTTGTTACCTTCTTGATTTGCAAATGTGACCTAGTAGTACATTAGCTAATACAAATAATAAATGTATGGTGACTAGTGATAATTATATTGGAATTTGAAATAAATATATGTGTGATTTGAATATGTTAGTGCTATGTAAACGATTGTGAGAATTGAATTGTTAACGAGTTTGTGGTATTACAGAATGTGACCTAAGTTAGTGCACTTGTGACCTGGGTATCCGGATGCGTGACCTAAACATTTTCGAATGTGACCTAATTTGGATAAACCCCAATTGCTGTACAGGAATGATATATTGCGTGACTTGGAGCGAAACATGAAAAACAAATAGATAATTGAAATGGTAATGAGTTTGTGGTATTTCTGAATGTGACCTAAGTTAGTGCACATGTGACCTGGATAATAAGCTGTGTGACCTAAACATTTTCGAATGTGACCTAATCTGGATAAACCCCAATTGCTGTACATGAATGATATATTGCGTGACTTGGAACGAAACATGAAAAACAAAGATAGAGTCAATGGCCATATTTGAAATTGATATTAAAAATATGAAATCATTGTTTACAACCAACTGCATGTCTGTGACAAGAAGAAAATATAACCTGGATAACTATATTTCACTAAACAACTACTAAAGTCAGGGAGATTATACTATAACTATATTTCAGTCGTCTTCTATTACAATGCTGTCAACATTGGGAGGTGTTGTGTGATTTTTGTTTCTCCTAATTTGACGATGCTTGTACAGGTCAGCAGCAATATATAGACGTGCATCTTTGGCATCAAAATCCATGGGTATCACCTTCATGTTCCGGTGTAATAAATAGAGTGCATATTCAATCACGAATATCCCACAGTCATGCCTGGGCACATCAAACAAGTAGATGTAGATTAAAAAGGTAAAAAATGAAATAAACTTGCCTAAGTTAACGAATGTCGCGTACGTACCTATTTTTCTGCTGAGGAATGCCCTCTGCCATATCCAATCTAAGACCTGGCTGATCTTTATTAGGTAGTTTGGATGCTTTGCTCCAAATACCAATTTCTTTCATCAATTCTGGGATAAGCTCATAGAAGGGTTGAACCTCCTCAAGGATCATGTTGCTTTTGTATGTCCTGGAGCAAGAGTTGAAGATTGTCATTCTATGATTTTTTATGTTAAGCAACACAAGCATCCAATGTGCCTTATTAGTTGGCAAGATTGGAATAAGGACATAATCTACATCAGCCCATGGGGAATTCAATTCCATACGTCCACCAGTCATGACCTCTTTAAAGTAGGTAGTGGAAGATATCAAAGACGGGTCTTTCATGAATTGTATATACAAGGGTTTCATTAATCCTTGAAATGATGAGTCTGTTGTCGTGAACCTTCCGATATATTAGTACCATACTTTGCTAGATGCCTTATAAAATGGAAGCAGGCATCAATATGTTGCAATATTGAAAAATTCAATGTGATTTACTTGTAATGCATATACAACATTGAATCTGTAGACCTACAATGTGACGTGTTCAGATTACTAGATTATGTGCAGATATAATATGATCTAACCGTGCTACATAGCGAAGAGTTGGGGTTGATGAGGTCATGCCACCATGTTTTTGAGCCTATTGGGATAGGTCCAATTTCAAACAGGGGTTTAATCAAATCATCTTCGTCGCTGAATTTTTTCCTGTCCACAAAATATGATGCGTGGTCAAAATGATATATATAAATATTGAAAAGTTTAAAAATGCGCATCAAATTGCAATTCTTACTTGTTATTTGGCTTCTACCCCCTGTGAAACTAGCTTTTGAATGTCTTTATGTCAGCCTCATCTCCAGCCTATCATACTTATCAAAGACTAGAATATTTTCACGTGGTTTGATGTGCTTCTCTTCACCAGCTACAAAAGGTGACCTCAATGAACAAGGTAGTCTTGTAGCTCTCTTCACTGGTAGTCCTGGTGTCATGGACTGCAAAAAATGAAATTAAATGGAAAGTGAGTATGTGACCTAGAACAATACTACATCATGTATTCAGTACAGTTATGTGTTTGATAAAATCATTCTATATGTGGCCTCAGTACCTCATTTATATAGAATTGCTGCGAGTGCAATGATTTTAACACATTTACTAAGATATTGTGGAATGTGAACATAGAAATAATAAGTTTTGTTTCAAGACCTGCTGTTTGATTTCTTCAGCTTCCTGCACAATGGCGGCAACAATTTTGTCTAGACTCCCATACGAATCTCCATGTGTTTCCATATCCCACGGTGTAGTAATATGTGTCATAGACTTTGTGGAACCCATGCCTAATCCGAAAGAAGGGCTTCGAAATAAAACAGGGTTTGGGACATCATCCTCTAGGTAAAGCTTTCCCTTTCCCTTCACATCAGCATGTTGGCGTGACTGCGGTTCCTATAAAACAATTTAATTTTAAGGTGTTAATGACATCATATAAATTTGCACCTTGCAGAATGGAAAACACATTACCGCACTAAAATTGTACCTCAACTAGAACATGATCTTCACCAGGCTGCGACTTGTCCTTGGATTTGTTTTGGAAAGATTCAAATGCACTTGATATCATTGCAGATACTGCATCGGACATGAATATGAATTTAGCTCTCAATTCGGTCAGCTCATTCTTAATCACATCTTGTGACCTCATAACTGTATGAAGTTGTTGTGTCCTGTCAGACATCAGTATGAGTACTCGTGATTTCAGATCATTCACCTCTGCAAGAAGCATACTGTTCTGCAGTTTCACCTCAGCCATTTGCTCCTTCACCTCATTCTTCCACCTTTCAAAGTCCTACATCACCACAAAATGTAAAAAATTACATTGACTATAGGTGCAATTATTTGTTTTGGATAGTGAATTAATAAAAATATAAAGTGTTGGTTTCAGGAGCCTCTTCTTGCTCTGTCTCATCCTTATCCATTGTCGGACTGTAGTCAGGTTCCGTCGAATGCAGGAAGTCTGCTTCATCTAATGCTATCCTCTCCTGGTATGTCATGTCATCAAATTGATCACTATGTTTGTGCCTTGATGGAGGAGGGTCCACAAAATCATCATCGTCATTGCTAATATCACTTGCATGGCCCAATCTACCATCAGTAATCAGAAGAGGTTTCGTACCGGATTTTGAGACATTTTTTTGAGAAGATTCAGCTTCAGACTCTCCTGGTTTCCATAGTTTCACGTATGTAACCCCAGTCATGTACCTTTGTGATTGCTCCATATGGCTAGGATCAAGGTCACAAACTTCAACCTACAAAAATGCATGAAGTGAGAAGATATTTTTAAGATTCAGAACTGAGACTACAATTTATAACATTACTGTCACCAATTAGAAAATGCCTCATGTGAAAATCATTTGATATGAATGTTCATTGACTTACATTGGAACAGGATAAAATATTCTCATCCAGTGTGGAATAAACATATATCTTCTCAGCTCGCCAATTTAGAATTCTAGGATACATAGCCCGAACCCTAATTGTTATCCTACCATTCAAGGTTGGTATTGTCTCATAAATCCACACTTGAAATGCTAGTAGAAAATCACCCAAACAGTAGTGAGTATTTCGCTTTACCAAGGTATTCTTCAGTGACATAATTGTCATATCAAAAAGTTCTTTCCCCCATGGGAACGTTTCCATCTCATCGAAGTCTTCAACTAGTGCGAAGAAGAAATCCTCAGCTGTTTTTCTGTAAGAAGTGGAGAAGAAATATGACGTCAGCAAATATAACAATCCAAGTCGTACAACGTTATGATCAGGTGCCCCGTTGACCTCCAGAAACACATCTCTAATGTCTTCATTTGTTATTGACGTCAAATGGCCAAAGTACGTATGCTTTAGATTTGATGGTAAAATGTGCAGGTCCCTCTGGTTATCAACTCCAGCATATCTCAGTCCAGTAACTAAAATGAATTCAGGTAAAGCAAACCGGACATATCTCCCACAAATTAGAAACCACAGCTCATGTGGATTAGGTTGTTTCACCATCCACAGAAGAAAATAATGTAACAATTGGGGCTGCAAAATTATCTCCTGGCAGTCTACATAGTATGAGAAATATGTGTTTGATAGAATATGCTTCTGCTCATCAGTCAGTTTCGATTTGAATATGGTAAGCGCGATCTTTGTGACATTGGACGTAATTTTTCCTGGGAACCATTCAGCTTCTGGGATCAAGTAATTCCAGTACACCTGAAAGATCAAGGAAAGGAAAAATTAAGGTCACAGTAAAACATGTGAGCAGTGACCTGATTATATCCGGTGATCTGATAGCAAACTTAGGATGTCTGAGGTTCAAAGTGACCTCTTTACCACAAAATGTGACCTGTCAGGATATATATATGCATGTGACCTCCATGTCTAAAATGTGAAGTAACAACATTCATTTAATATGCAGATATGGTCAAGCTCTAAGAAATGTAGAAATGTTATGTCCTTGAATGTGACCTTATTATCAACTACTGTTACCTGGTACAAAAAAAAAATTTCAAGGTGATCCTCTGGTGGAAATTGTGAAGTGCAAATAATCACAGAATCTGAAAATATGTACACAGCAAAATATGTTAACAGCATTTTCCACTGATTAGGAGGTCTGAGGTTAAAGTGAGTCGAGTGACCTCTTTACCAGTACATGTAACATGTTAGCATATATATATATATGAATGTGACAACTATCATTTGAGCCGCAGACATGGGCAACTTCTATGAAATGCATTTAGAATTTCAATGTGAATGTGACCTCATTAGCATATATGATCTGATAAGAAAACTTAGGATGTCTGAGGTTCAAAGTGACCTCTTTACCACATAATGTGACCTGTCTGGATATATATATATATATATATATATATATATATATATATATATATATATATATATATGTGTGTGTGTGTGTGTGTGTGTGTGTGTGAATGTGACCTTCATGTCTAAAATGTGAAGTGACAACATTCATTTAATATGCAGATATGATCAAACTCTATGAAATGCAGAAATGTTATGACCATGAGTGTGACCTCATTAGCAACTAATGAAACTAAGGAAGTCACAAAAGAGTTATAACCCTGGATGTGACCTCATATAATCGGCATTTATATGTTTACAGCATTTAACACTATTAATCTAGGTCACAGGAGTTCAATGTCGATGAACACATGCACTTTTCCCCCCAATTTCATTTACATTTCACATGTTTTTCCTCAAAGTGTTAGGTCACATTACATAGTACTTGTTCCCATATAAAATTGATTACATTGGAGGTTTTAGCTATCAGGTTACAGTATGGGCTTATGAGATCACATTCATATTCAGAACATATAAATGTGAACTCCTAGAGGAAAATGTGAAGTGAAAACCATCATGTCATATGTTCACAGCATTGTCCAACGTAATCTAGGTCACAGATGTACCTGGCCTAGTTATCTAAAAACCAACTGAATTTCACATTTTTCAAACTTCTCTTACACAGTCTCCAAATGCATCAAAACAATTAGCAACAACGTAAAATAAATATACATCTAGGCCACATGAATTGAAAGTGGATGAACACATGCAATGTTTCCCACAAATTTCGTATACATTTTACATCGCAAAAAAAATAATGGTGTAGTTATTCATTACTGATTCTCAAGTTGGTCATTGTTCCTGAAAATGAGGTCAAATTATTGTGTGCAATCTTATCAAATTTCAAATTCGTCTGCATATATTGGGGTTATTAGGTCACATGTACGAAATAAGCTACATTTCACATCAACAGAACAATGCGCCAAAAAATTGCATCTAGGTCACAAAGGTGATGAATTCAAGTCACATGTTGTCAGATCTTTCGAAAATCACAGACCTAATTACCGTCCCTGACGCATACAGAGAAACCCCAATTTTTGAAAACTTTTTCCTATATTATTTACGTCACAACAATTAAATCACTGAAATACTTCATCCTATATCATTTGAACAATACAATTTTATGCATTCTTAGGTCAGAAAAAAATTGGATAACGTACCTCTCGTGTTTGTGTTCTCCGAGTACTTGGAATTGCAAGAATTCCAGTTCCACTAGTATTACTTTTCTCTTCTCTCATCCTTTTCCTTTCAGAGCTCTTCTTCCCAGACATTATCGCTCTTCCTCTTCACGGCTTAATGGCGGTTGGGTAATCAAAAGACTCTCCTCGCCTTTCACAAGTTTTAGACAGTGCACAAATGAGCACGGTGATGGGCGGTTATTGGTATACGTAAGTGATATGAACAAGAAGACGTGTATAGTTACCGTATATTTAGGGATATGATTTTTGTTTATTTATTTGGAGAATTTTGTTTCTATATTTAAAAGGCGATAATGACGGTAGTTACTCGAGAAATAGTTGTATTTTATATTGAATAAAATATTATAATATCTTTATTACCTGATTTTTGAATAAATATCAGTTTTCTCTTATTTTTGAATACCAAATTTAAATTACAGGGTTCCCTGTAATTTCCACAATTATTATTGTAATTATAAACTAATTTATAAAGAACAAATTTGCTTAAATTACTTTTCAACTAAAAAAAATTCTCTATTTATTTTTTATCACACATTTTATCTCAAAAATATAAATAAATCATTTTATAATTGTTACAGTAACAAGTATCTACTTTAGAGTATCTCCAATTGGACAATATCTACTTTTTACATGTGGCAAAGACGTTGACATTATTTCAAAAAACTTCTCCAATGCAACAATGTTTAAAATGCAAATGGGAAAAAATTATTTGTTTTCTAGAAGAATGAAAGAAAGTGACGCGATCCCAATCGAGGAACCTCGTCGAACACGCGGAATAACGATATTTAAAACCCTAGGATAGATCTAGATCAGATCGACACAAGACAAACAACGAAAAATAAGGATAGAACGACGGTAAAGCCTTGACCCGACAATCACGACGCAATTTATGGCGATGCGGATTGAAGAACCAAGATTGGTGAACGCCACAAGGACTTGTCAATTTTCTTGATAAGTATCGAATTTGGAAACGCCACAAATATTCTTGCGAATATTTGATAAGTTTGCTGGAAGAACGCCACAAAGATCGGATCTTTGATAAGTTCAAGAAAAAGGGAATAAACTCAACCTCTCAATTTTGGAGAATCCTCTCACAGATTTTATTAATCAAATCAAACTTAAACTAAACTGTTTACAATGAATTGAAAAAGCGTATAAATAAGCAAAATAACCTAGCATCTAATTTACTCAAAATAGAATTCTAATTATACTAAAATTCTAAACTAAGAAAATAACCAAAAACTAAAAAAGGAATAAAATAATTAAAAATCCGGAAAATCTGGCCGCTACTCATTTACGGCCGTAAAGGCCTTTCTGTTCAAAAATGTGTTTATTATTTACGGCCGTGACGAATTTCTTACGGCCGTGAAGTTTCCCTTTTTTGAATGTTACGGCCGTAACTTCCAAGCTTACGACCGTAAGCGTCGTTCTGCAGAATTTCTTCATTTTTCTTCGACAATTGATTACGGCCGTGACAATAGCTTTTACGGCCGTGATCATATGATTTACTGCCGTGAAGGATTTCCATTACGGTCGTAATGCCTTTTTCTGCATAAACAATTTCGATTTCTCGGCTCGGCTTGATCCGTCCCTCTTCTCGGCTCGACCCCAACATGGAACTTGCTCCGTTTTGCACGTAGATCACTATCATATTGTTGATGGCTCGACTTCGCCCTTCGATGCCTGGTCCGGATCACATCAGAAAGAGTAATACATTAATTGTGTATAAATTATTAAATTAATTGTAGACATTGTCTACGTCAAGGATAATGTCTAGAGTCTAACATTAATTATGCCACATAAGCATTTTTTGGCACTTATCAAAAATATAGATAGACATTTTAACTTGACAATGTCTCATTGAAGATGATCTTATAGGCCCTTGTAAGTTCATTCATTAAAATTATATTCTTTTTCAAATTCATTTTCAATCACAAATTTCATGCAATCCACAAATTTCTAATGACATATTTAATCAACTTTTATCTAAATATATTAAAATTAAATTTCTATTAAAATCAAAAGAGTGCCAGGTACCCAAAAAAGCTACCCCATGGGGGTAAGGGCATAAAACTTTCCCTAAAGTGTACGGCAGAAAAATATGCATAAGTAAGAAACCTAACCTTGGCTTAGTTCCGCTTCCTTTTCACTGTTTATAAATGATTTTTTTGTTATTTTTGAAGTAAAACTTATGGGTAAAAAATTGTTTCGAAAAAATTGTTTTGTTAAAAAGTAATTTAAGAAATTGTACTATTTATAAATTGGTTTATAAATGTATAATTTATGCGTTACAAAATATAGTTACAAATGTTTGGAAAAATCTATTCTATGAAATTGGCAAAAAATTAACCTACGTATAGCCAAAACAACTACCCTCCATTATGGTATGGCAAAAACCACCCTAACCAAGTAGCCGAAAAAACAACTCAACTGGGTTGGGCATAAACCTACTCTATCGGGTCGGATCACTTGAATTGTGGGCTTCTTCCATGTGAAAGTTTTGATATCCTTATTTGTAAAAGTAACTTATAGTCATAATCTGTTGTCCGAATCGGGCAACAGATTATTCCTATAATGTTATTAGGGAAGAATACATAACTAAGATCTTAAATTACATATTTTCAAAATTAAAAAACTGAAGATTTTATTTAAAAAATCAGGTGATAATTAATTATATATTTTATTGTTTATGGTCACAAGTTACACTTTTTTAGGTCATAACTTATTATGGTCACAAATTACAATTTTTTAGGTCATAAGTCACAATTACAAATCAGATCAAAAGTTTATGGTCACAGTCACAATTTTTTAGGTCATAATTTATTTCTCGATCACAAATTTCGAATTTCGTAAGTCACGATTTTTTTCGATCGCAAATATTGAGTCCATTAGTCACAACTTAACAAATTATGAGTCGCAATTTTTTTATTGATCACAAACTACAAATTTCATTGGTCACAATTTCTTCTCAGATACAAATCAAGAATTTTTTAGGTCACAATTTTCACAAATCACTAGTTTTCTTGGTCACTATTCATAAATTTTAGAGGTCACAAGTTATAAAATTATTTGGTTTACTCATTTTTTGGTCACAAATTATCGATTTAGTTAGTCAAAATCTATTTCTCACTCACTAACCACAAATTTTATAGGTCACAAATTATTGATTTAGTTGATCACACTTTATTTCTCGGTCACAAACCATAAATTTTATAGGTCTCAACGGTTAATTGGTCACAACTTATTTTTGGGTCACAGTTATCAAATTATTAGGTCACAATAATTCAATTAAAGGTCGTAAATTATCAAAAATTTTAAGTCACAAATTACGTAATATTGGTCACACATTATCACCGACCGCCTATACCACCGTATTGACCATCACCACCACCGACCACCGCTGCCAACACCATTACTGGCCAGAGCAAACACCACCACCACCACCACACCTAACCTCACCACCAACCAACGCTACACCATCACTTCCACCACAAACACAAGAATCACTCTACCCAACCCCCACTCCTCCACCAACATAGCCATCACCAACCAATGACCTCCAGTCACCCTACCACCACCTGCTAGAAAACACCACCACCACCACACAACTTTTGAAGAAGGACCCGAAACAAATAGGCAAGCGATCGTCTTCCCGTGCAGCCGCGCGTTCGCGCGAGACCAAATTTCAAAACCAGTCACCACCTCATATATACAACCACCATCACCACATTCTCCAACCACCACCACCAAAACCACGATGTCACTTACGATCACAACCAACAACAAAAAATATTCTGAAGTTCGGTTAAAAAGAGTCGATTGTGAAGATCGGAGTCATAGTCACATTGCCGCTGATAAATAGATCGACGACTACGAAGCGCGGCACTGTGAACTGCCACCAAAACTACCACTACCACTACCACCAAAACCAAATCTCTCAATTTTCCAAATATCCGACTACCACCACCACCAAAACTACAACAAAACAACCATTACCAAAACCAAATAATCCCAATCTTCCGACCACCGCCACCAAGATCGCCGCTTAAAATCTATCACCGCCACCACTACAACAACCACAAAAGCACCAAAATCGCCACAAAACGTCACCAGAAAAGGCCATCGAAACCACCGCAGAAAACACCACTAAAATCATCACTGTCGGAGATGTAGTGCCGAAAGCTTAACTTTCTGTGATTGAAAAATTAATTGGAAATGAAAGCCTAATTTAAGTTGGGGGTGAGTGGGTCGATAGAGAAGGGAGACGTGTAAAGATCAAAAGGGTTTGGCTTTTGGGAATTGAAATTGAAATGTGGTGGGGTTGGGTGGTGTAGGTGGATTGTGTGTGGGGGTATAAATTTAATTAATCTATAATATCATTAATTTATTATTAATATTAAAATTTTGATTTACCACCTGATTTTGGAATAAAAAACTTTAAAACTTGATATATGAATTGGAAAGTTGAAATATCTGTGCAGGTGTAATTTCCTCATATTGTTATATGAATTAAAAGTTAAAAATTTCGCACCAAAAAGAACCTCTACTGGCCTGACCACATATGTCAACACAATACGTGGTTGGGTATTACCATAATCTGTTCAACCACAAATTGGTGGCCGATTTCAATATCTACCTAGCCACAATGGCCTTGGGATCAGGTAGGATGGGTATAGGCTATATAAAGGTGATGAACCCAAAGTATTTAGTTATTAGATTTACTCTCCATTTAGGCTTTAATACCTACCATATTTATCTCTAGAGAAAGATTAATTCTCACATTTTTATTTATTTTTTAAACGGAATATGTATTCTCATTCAATATAAGATCGTCCAAAACTTGGGATGCAATGCAGTACGGAATACAATCAGTCCAAAAGATAGAGTCAACTAAAGAAATAGCATGTGAAGCTAACTTTTAAGCTACACTATTCCCTTCACGCAGGGCCGGACCAGCCTTGAAGTTGATGAAGCAAGGGCTTCAGGGCCCACTAGCTTATACAACTAAAACTTTTACTTCTTAAACATAACAAACTTAAGATTTTTTTTTTAAAGATCAGGTGTAAATTAGTTAATTAATTAATACAATATTATAATAATTATAATGAGTTGCCAAATAAAGACTAATATTAAATAATAAAATCAAAACAATACATAATCCACAACAACTTTATCCCAACCCCGTACTCACCCCACCCACCTCGACACACACCAACTCCACCACCCCACCCCATAAAATAATTTTTTTCCTTCTACTTTTTCACACTCACCCACACCCCCCAACACCACCTTACCCACCCCCCTCGTCCCCAACCCAACCCCGCCCACCCACCCCGCCACAACTCACCCACCACAAGAATGATTTTACTTCTATTTTTTTCTCATCTCACTCACTCACTCACCCACCCACCCCAACCACACCACACCCACCCAATCACTCACCCACTAGTCCCATCCCATCACACCTACCCACCCACCCCACTCCAAAAATAAGTTCTTTTTTTTTGAAATATTTTTTCACCATTCCCCACCCCCACCCCCACCCCACCTCACCAACAATAATTTTTTTCTACTACCTTTCTACAACTCGTCCAGACCCTATCCTATCTTACCCCGCCACCTACCCCAACCCCACCCACCCCACCCAAATTTAGTTTTTTTCTTCTAATTTTCAACTCCCCCACCAGCCTCGCCCCAGACCCTATCTCAACCCACCTCATTCAAAATGATTTTTTTTACTACTTTTTGTCTTTTTCACGACTCGCCCAGACCTTGCCACGCCACCCATCCCCAACCCCACCCACCCCACCCCACCCCACCTAAAATTAATTTTTTTCTCCTAATTTTCCACACCCCTACCCCTACCCCCCCTCACCCACCCCCATCCTACCCCACCCAAATATGATTTTTTTTCTATATTTTCACACCCCACCCTAACAACCCCACTACACCCCACCCTAGCAACCCCACCACAACCCACCTCACCCAAAAATGATTTTTCTTCTATTTTTTCATACTTCACCTCAATCGCCTCATCCTATCCCACCGCACCCCACCTCCATCCAAAACTGATTTTTCTTCTATTTTTTACACCCCACCCAAAAATGATTTTTCTTCTATTTTTTCACACTTACCCCAACCGCCCCACCCCATCCCACCGCACCGCACCCGCCACCCACCATACCCCATCAAAAAATTATTTTTCTTCCATTTTTTTACACTTCAAACCAACCACCTCATCTCAACCCACCCTATCCAACCCCACTCCACCCCACCCACGCACCCACCCACCAAAAAAATAATTTTTTTCTTCTACTTTTTCCAACTACAAACCCGACCTCGACCCCACCCTACCCACCACCCACCCACCCAACTCCAAAAAATTATTTTTTTTCTTCTACTTTTCCCCAGCCGACCCTACCTTACCACAAAAAATAATTTCTTCTACTTTTTCTAGCCCCACCCGACCTCTACCCCACCCCCAAAATCACAATCAGTCACGTAAGTTGACACGAGATCGCAGTTAAGGCACACAAGGTCACACAGAGTCACAATTACAAATTTAGTTGTAAAATCCCACCCCTCCAAGTCACAGTTGATCACACAAGGTCAAAGTTCGGTCACAGAAAGTCGCAGTTTGGTCAAACGAGGTCACAGTTAGGTCACAGGAGGTCACAATTAGGTCAAATGAGGTCATGGTTAGATCACATGAGGTCACAGGTCGATCACATAAAGTCACGCTTCGTTCTTAGAAAGTCACAGTTCGCTCACACATAGTTATATTTGACACAATTGTATGTCACATCACGTCCTCGTCCAATGGTCACACCAAGTCATAGTTGGTCACAATCTATATAATTGGTCACAATGATTCATAATTGATTACATATTATTTATTTATTGGTCATAGTTACCTAATAATTGGTCATAGTCATCAATAATTGATCACAATTTATTTATTGATTGATCAAAACTTACTTGTTTTCTTGATCACATTCGCACTTATCATAAGTCGCACAAACTCACAATTAGTCAATATTTTGATCACATTTACCTATAATTGATCAAAATTATCATATAATTGGTACGTATTATTTATTTATTGGTCATAATTTACACGTTTTCTCAATCACAATTAGTTAACATTTTTGTTACAATTACCTAATGTTTGGTCACATTCCGTATTCTTAGTTTTCTTGGTCACATCCCCCATTTCTCATAATTCACAATTAGCAAATATTATGGTCACATTTACCTAATAATTGGTCACATCCCGTACTTGATCACACAAAGTCACGATTTGAACATACAAGGTCACAGTTCGATCAAAAAAAGTCTCAATTCGGTCATACAAGGTCATAGTTCAATCACACGATGTCATAGTTCGGTCACATGTGTTACCAAACTATGACCTTGTGTGATCGAACCGTGCCTTCGTGTGACCAACTGTGACTTTGTGTGACCGAATTTTGCAACTAAACTAATTGTGATCTAACTGTGACCTCGTGTGACCAAACTATGACCTTGTGTGATCAAACTATGACCTTGTGTGATCAACTGTGACTTTAGGAATGTGTGGGTAGGTGGGTGAGGTTTTTCAACTAAATTTGTAATGTGACATTGTGTGACCAATTGTGTGACATACTGTGACTTTGCATGTGGGGGTGGGGTAGGGTGGGGTGATCGAATTATTAGGTAAGTGTAACAAAAATGTCAACTAAATGTGACTTTGTGTGACTTATGACGAGTAGGGAATGTGACCAATTATTAGGTAATTATGACAAAAAATATTAACTAATCATGAAATAAACAAGTAAGTTGTGATAAATAAATAAATAATATGTGACCAATTACAAATGATTGTGACCAATTATATTAAAAGTTGTGACCATCTATAACTTTTTGTGATCATTGGACGAGGAAAAGTATAAGAAAAAAATAATTTTTTGGTGGGGTCGGTTTGTTGGGTGGGTGGCGGGGTAAGGACGGGGTGTGAAAAATTAAAAGAAGAAAAATCATTTTTGGGTAGGGGTGGGGTTGGTGGGTGACGGGTATAGGGTCGAGACGGGGTGTGGAAAAGAAAAAAATCATTTTTGGGTGGGGTGGGTAGTGGTGGGGTTGTTGGGTGACGGGCGTAGGGTCGGGATGGAGTGTGAAAAAGTAGGAAAAAAATCATTTTTGGGTGGGGTCAGTTGTTTGGGTGGATGGCGGGGTAGGGTCTGGAGCGAGGTGGGTGGGGGTATGAAAAATTGAAGAAAAAATCATTTTGGGGGGGTGGGTGCAAGGGTAGGGTCTTGGTGGGGTGTGAAAAAGTAGAAGAAAAAAATCATTTTTGGGTGGGGTGGGGTCGATTGCTTGGGTGGGTAGCTGGTAGGGGTGGGGTGGGTGTGGAAAATTAGAAGAAAAAAATCATTTTTTGGTGGGGTGGTGGCAGGGTAGGGTGGGAAACACATGGAGAGATAAAAAAAACTCATTTTGTGGGGTGGGGTGGGTAGGGTGGTGTTGGGGTGGGGTTGGTGGGGACATGAAAAAGTAGAAGGAAAAAAATCATATTTGGAGTGGGGTGGGATCTGTAGGGTGGTGTCGGGCTGGGTGGTGAAGGTGGAAAAGTAGAAGGAAAAGTAGAAGGAAAAAAATCGTTTTTCCGGTGAGATGGGGTAGGGTGGGTGGCGAGGTGGGCAGGGTGTGTCGTGATTTGTGGCTGGGATAAGATCAATTTGTCACTTTGCGATGAGGTGGGGTAGAGTCGAGTGGAATGAGGTTGGGTTGGGTTGGGGTGGGATGGGGAAGTGTAGGAAAACATCAGGAGAATATAAAAATAAACTTATTTTTGGGGTGGGGTAGAATATGGGTGGTGAGGTCGGGTTGGTGGGTGGGTCGGGAGATGTAGCTAGGGTGAGATCAATTTGTCACTTTGCAATGAGGTGGGGTAGGATAGGGTCAAGTGGGGTTAGGTTGAGTTGGGGTGGGATGGGGTGGTGTGGGTTGAGGAAGTGTAGGAAAACATCGAGAGAAAATAAAAATAAACTTATTTTTGGGGTGGGGTAGGATATGGGTGGTGAGGCGGGGTGGGTGGTAGGGTCGGAGGATGTGGTTAGGGTGAGATCAATTTGTCACTTTAAGATGAGGTGGGGTAGGGTGGGATGGGGAATGATAGGAAAATATCGAAAGGAAAAAATAAAAATTATTTTTGGTGTGGTGTGGGGTGGGGTGGGTGGGGTGGTGTGGTGGTCTGTGACTGGGATAAGATCATTTATCACTTTGAGATGAGGTAGGGTCGAGTGGAGTGGGGTTGGGTTGGGGTGGGGTGGGATGGGGAAGTGTAGGAAAATATCGGGAAAAAATAAAAATAAACTTATTTTTAGGGTGGAGTAGGATATGGGTGGTGAGATGGTATGGGTGGGCAGGGTGGGTGGGTGGGGTCTGGGGATGTGGCGAGGGTGAGATCAATTTGTCACTTTGCGGTGGGGTGGGATGGGGTGGGGTCGAGTAGGGTTGGGTTGGGGTGGAGTGGGATGGGGAAGTGTAAGAAAACATCGAGAGAAAATAAAAATAAACTTATTTTTGGGGTGGGCAGGGTGGTGGGTGGGGTATGGGGATGTGGTTAGGGTGATATCAATTTGTTACTTTGTAATGAGGCGGAGTAGGGTCGAGTGGGGTTGGGGTTGGAATGGGGGTGAGATGGGGAATGATAGGAAAACATCGAAAGGAAAAAAAATAAAAATTATTTTTGGTTTGGGGTGGGGTGGGGTAGGGTAGGGTGGGGTGGAGGGCGAGCGGGCGGGGCAGGGTGATAAGTACGTTTGCGTACTTATCTTGGTTTTAAATTTAGACAATTGTAAGTGTTTTAGAATAAGATATTGCTAATTATATATTTATTTTGTTTGTTTTAGGAAAAATCAAATTTTGAATGCGTTTGGATGCAAAACGGAAAAAATGGACTAAAGCCGTACAAAAAAGGGACAAAGTGGGACTCAAGTGAAACTTCCCAAAATTGAGGAACTCGAATTGACATAAATGGAGACATGTATTGCACAATTAAAAATACAAGGACCAATTTGATTTATTTGAGGAATTGAGTCTTTAAACATAACCCTACTTAGTGCAATTGGGCATTGAATTAATTGGTATATATATATAAGATTTACGCGCGGCAATGGGGAAGCAGCATTTTCGTGACCTAATTGAGGCAGCCGGGTGTGGAAGAAAGGAGCAGCCGAGTGAATTGAAAAAGGGAGACTTCTACTTAGAGCTTTGGCGAGGGCCGAGAGACAGAGTAGCTGAGAGAAATTGGAAGGGGAAGAAGAGTGCGGCTGGTTTAAAAAAACAGTTAGGAAACTTTGTGTGAGCTTTCTTAGGAATATATAGACACCAGCAACTTTATCAAAGGAGGAGGCTGCCGTGGGATAATACACTTCATCCGAGAGGAATTAAGAAGGTGGCCGGTGGTAGTCTTGAAATTAATTGGCAGACTCCATTGGAGGATTGAAAAAGGAGGTGCATTGCTGGAATTTAAATACAAGGAGGCTGCTGGTGAGAAAAGGGTTCCCGGCTGTGAGTTAAACAACGAAGGAAGATTCACTTTATTTCGCGATTCAATCGGGTGATGTCTACCAATTTTTTTCATTGATTATACATTAATTAATATGCTAGACTAATTTCTTTTATGTATTGGATGAAGATGAAACTTGTTATTAATTTATTTTGATTCGATAACTAGTAGTTTAATAATGTTTTGTGTTGTCTTGATTGATTTTGCATGCTTTATTATTTTTATTTGATTGATTGGCCACCAATTAAATATATCGTTACTTGTTGTAGTCTTGGAAAAGTCATAATAAGTTGGAACATTGCATGACCAACACATGAACACTAGATGTTAGGAATAACACTATGACATGTGCAATCTAATTGATAATTGTGTGATTTAATGCGTTCTAAACATTCGTATTCGGACTAGGAATAGATTCGTTTCATGTTTGGGATAGATTTAATTTGTCTTGGAAAAGAAAATTAATTGCATGTGAATTATCGATTGTCAAGAAACGCATGAATGATTTAAACTACGAATTGTTGAATTGAGATAGGTGATAACAAGTGGATTCGGATTCCAATACATGCTCTCCATTCATATTTTACTCCCAAACATTTGTTTTTATTTAAGTTTTACTTATTGCAATTTTTTAGAATAGATTGACAAACAAAATCATCTTTTTATTTTAATTGTTTTCATTAATTGATTCGACGATAAACTAGTAATTAGGACTAAACATTATTCCTCGTGGGAACGATACTCTCAACTCATCACAATTATTACTTGTCAACGATCCCGTGTACTTGCGGGATTCGAACCGAACAAGTTTTTGGCGCCGTTGCCGGGGAATAACGGATTTAGTATAATTATTAGTTTACCTTTAATTCAATTAAATTTTGATTTTTAGTTTTTAGTTTTCATTATTTTTATTTTTATTTTCACTTTGTTTTGGTTATTCATAATTCCTTATTTTTCTCTTCACATTGGTCATTGAGTAGTATATGCTAGGTTTTAACGAGCCTCAACTATTACCAATAGATCCTGAAATAGAGAGAACCTTTAGACAACGTAGAAGAGAACAAAGAGAAAATAGGGATATGGCAAATAATCAAAATCAAAATCAATTGCCACTTGCTCCTCAAGAGCAAGAAGTGCAAATTCAACCAGAGCAGTTCACGATAATGCTCAAGCGCTGGTTGGGGATTATGTAAATCCCGCACCCGCCCCTGTACAACAAACTATTTTTTATCAACCATTCGGGCAGGAAAATTACCACCTTAGACCTGATGTCATAAACTTATTTCAAAATCATCAAGACATCAAGTTCTTTGGTAAGGCGACTGAAAATCCGCATGAGTACATTCAAGCATTTTTAATGCTATGCGATGTAATCAGTCACGAAGGGATGTCAGCAGACGCTTTTCGAATGCGTTTGTTTCCCCATACTTTAAAAGATAATGCTAGGGAATGGCTACGCTCATTAGCTCCTGGAAGCATTGTATCTTGGAATGATATGGTGCAAAAATTCACCATGAAATTTTTCCCTCCGTCTCGAGTTCTCCAAATCAAAAATGAAGTTCACACTTTCAAACAACGAGACCTTGAGAGTTACCCTGAGACATGGACAAGATTCAAGGACTATTTTAGAAAGTGTCCAAATTTGGACATACCAAAAAATGCTCAGGTTTACATCTTTTATTTAGGATTGCATCCTGAATACCGCAATATGCTTGATGCTTCGGCAGGGGGATCAGTAATGAAATTAGATATTGACCGAGCACATGAACTATATGAGAGAATTGCGGAGAACCAGGCGATGTGGCCTACTGAAAGGGAAATTCCAAGAAAAGTATCTGGTGTCCACAATGTCGATGCAGTTACGCAATTGACAGCCCAAATGGAAGTGATTTCAAAAAAACTGGACAATTTAACTCGACCTGTGAACATGGTGCAACAACCAACACCAATTTGCGAAGGATTCGGGGCAGATCATGTTACAGCTAGTTGTCCTTTAGCCTCAACACATGGAATGCAATGCGAGAATGTCAACTATGCCCAGAATTTTCAGAAGTATCAAAATAACCCCTATTCCAATACCTATAATCCAGGATGGAGAAATCATCCAAATTTCTCTTGGTCTAACAATCAAAGTCAAAGTCATGAAGGAAATTTTCAAACGAAACCACCAGGTTTTCAACCTCAACAACAACAGCAACCAAAGAAGCCTTCGTTGGAAGACATGTTTGCAC
The DNA here is from genome assembly GCA_963555705.1 of Ligustrum vulgare. Taxonomy (NCBI): domain Eukaryota; kingdom Viridiplantae; phylum Streptophyta; class Magnoliopsida; order Lamiales; family Oleaceae; genus Ligustrum; species Ligustrum vulgare. The sequence continues at coordinate 59,575,727 of OY743169.1, read as the reverse complement.
AGTACATGGCAAAGACTGAACAAGTTTTTCAAAATCAACAGGCAGCTATAAAAAATTTGGAAAATCAAATGGGACAGATGGTTGTAGCATTAACAAGCAGAAATCAAGGAACTCTACCAAGCAACACAGAGAAAAATCCTAAGGAACAGGTACAAGCTATTACCACTAGAAGTGGTATACAACTACCTGAAATAACTGTTAAGAGACCACCAATTGCTACAGAGAAGGTACCTATTACCGAAAAGGAACAAGTGGACCAATTCAACGACTCAATAAAAGGAAATCAAGAAGAAGCTTCAGAAATTCCACAAGTTAAAGCAACTGTTCCTGTAAAGGCATATGTACCTCCTATTCCATTCCCACAAAGGTTGCAAAGACACAAACTTGATAAACAATTTGAAAAATTTTTGGAGGTGTTTAAGAAATTGCACATCAACATACCATTTGCAGATGCCTTGGCACAAATGCCCAGCTATGCTAAGTTTATGAAGGACATATTGTCAAACAAGAGAAGGCTGGAAGAGAATGAAACTGTGATGTTGACTGAGGATTGCAGTGCTAGACTATTACACAAGTTACCACCAAAATTGAAAGACCCTGGGAGTTTCATTATTCCCTGCAATATTGGTAACAAGTTTGTGGATGATGCACTTTGTGATTTAGGCGCAAGCATTAATTTGATGCCATTGTCTCTTTTCAAGAAGCTTGGTTTGGGGGAAGCAAAAGCCACTACTATCACCCTACAGCTAGCTGACGGGTCAATCAAACACCCTAGGGGGATAGTGGAAGATATTCTAGTAAAGGTTGATAAATTCATTTTTCCAGCAGATTTTGTAATCTTGGACATGGAAGAAGACAAAGACGTCCCCCTCATTTTGGGACGTCCATTTTTAGCCACTGGTAGAGCTTTGATTGATGTGCAGAAGGGACAATTGATTTTTAGAATCAATGATGAAGAATTAAAAATCAATGTTTTCAACGCAATCAAATTTGGAGATGAAGTCGAATCCTGCTATCAAATTGATGCAATAGACAAAGTCGTGACAAAGGAGTTCATGCTTGATCACCATCAAGATCCGCTTGAGGCTTGTATGATGTACTCTGGAAAACGTCCATGTCCCTCTGAAAAAGTGGAGAAATGCATTCGAGATTTGGAAACAATTCCCCCATGCATAAAACAACCCATGTTGGAGCTGAGTGAAGGTTCTGAGAAATCTCTACCATCTATTCAAAAGGCTCCAACACTTGAGTTAAAACAACTTCCACCTCATCTACGATATGCATTGCTAGGAGAGAAGAACACACTTCCAGTTATCATATCTAACTCTCTTTCTGAGAATGAAGAAGATCAATTGCTTAGAGTTCTTCGAGATCACAAAACTACAATTGGATGGACAATTTCTGACATAAAAGGAATTAGTCCTTCCCTTTGCATGCACAAGATTCTAATGGAAGATGAGTTCAAACCATCAATTGAACGACAACGCAGATTGAACCCAAACATGCAGGAGGTTGTGAAAGCAGAAGTGCTGAAATTGTTGGATGCAGGAATGATTTATCCTATATCTGATAGCCATTGGGTAAGTCCTGTGCATGTAGTTCCCAAAAAGGGAGGAATTACAGTGGTCCCAAATGAAAATAATGAGCTCATTCCAACACGTACAGTAACAGGTTGGCGAGTTTGCATTGACTATCGCAAGCTCAATAATGCCACTAGGAAGGATCATTTTCCCCTTCCTTTCATCGATCAAATGCTGGAAAGACTTGCAGGGCATTCACATTATTGTTTCCTGGATGGGTATTCAGGATATAATCAGATTCCCATAGCACCAGAAGATCAGGAGAAAACTACTTTCACTTGCCCTTATGGGACTTTTGCATACAGAAGAATGCCTTTTGGACTATGTAATGCTCCAGCTACTTTTCAGAGATGTATGACGTCCATCTTCTCTGATATGGTGGGTAAGATCATTGAGGTATTCATGGACGATTTCTCAGTATTTGGGTCTTCATTCAATGAATGTTTAAGTCACTTAAAGACAGTGATGCAGAGGTGCGAAGAGACTAACCTAGTGCTCAACTGGGAGAAATGTCACTTTATGGTTCAGGAACGAATTGTTTTAGGACACTTAATTTCAGCAAGAGGAATTGAGGTGGACAAGGCCAAGATACAAGTGATAGAGAAGTTACCTCCACCTAGTACCGTAAAAGGGATCAGAAGTTTCTTGGGACATGCTGGTTTCTATCGGCGTTTCATCAAAGATTTTTCAAAAATAACCAAACCTCTTTGCACACTGTTGGAAAAGGATGTCCCTTTTAACTTTTCTGAGGATTTTTTGGATGCATTTAATACTTTAAAAGAAAAATTGGTCACGGCTCCAGTGTTATCTTCACCTGATTGGGGTTATCCATTCGAATTAATGTGTGATGCTAGTGACTATGCAATTGGAGCAGTTTTGGGGGCAACGAAAGAACAAAATCCTACATGTGATTCATTATGCCAGCAGGACTCTAGATGAAGCTCAGTTAAATTATGCCACCACAGAAAAAGAGCTTTTGGCAGTGGTGTTCGCCTTTGATAAATTCAGATCTTATTTGATTGGATCAAAGGTGATAGTATACACTGACCATTCAGCACTGAAGTACCTGTTTGAAAAGAAGGATGCAAAACCAAGACTTATCAGATGGATACTTCTATTACAGGAATTCAATTTGGAAATTAGGGATAAAAAAGGTTGTGAGAACTTGGTAGCTGATCATTTATCTCGCATGGAGCAGCAAGAAGAGGATCCTCCAGGTGAAATCAATGAGGTATTTCCAGATGAAACTCTTTTGAAAATCGAGATAGCACCTTGGTATGCTGATTATGTAAATTATTTGGCAAGTGCTGTGATTCCCCCAGAGTATTCAAGTCAACAGAAGAAGAAATTTTTCAGTGATCTTAAGCATTACTTTTGGGATGATCCATTCCTCTATAGAAGAGGCCCAGATCAAATCATACGTCGTTGCGTGCCAGAAGAAGAACAGGAACAGATTCTAGAACACTGTCACTCTGCTCCATACGGGGGTCACTTCGCAGCTACCAAAACAGCAGCTAAAGTCTTACAATCTAGTTTTTATTGGCCTACACTGTTTAGGGATGCTTATACATTAGTGAAAAAGTGTGATAAGTGCCAAAGACAAGGGAATATCTCAAGGAAGAATGAGATGCCTTTAAACAATATTTTAGAAGTTGAGTTATTTGATGTTTGGGGCATTGACTTCATGGGACCATTCCCATCTTCATATGGTCAACAATATATTTTGGTGGCTGTAGATTATGCATCTAAATGGGTTGAGGCTGTTGCTTTGCCAACAAATGATGGACGAGTTGTGACACAATTCATAAAGAAGAACATTTTTTCAAGGTATGGCACACCTCGAGCTATCATTAGTGATGGAGGAAAACACTTTTGCAACCGCCAATTCTCAGCATTGTTAGCTAAATATGGAGTCAAACATCGAGTTGCAACACCTTATCATCCTCAGACAAGTGGACAGGTTGAAATTTCCAATAGAGAGCTAAAAAAAATTCTTGAGGCAACAGTTAATACATCACGCACTGATTGGTCAAAGAAGCTGGATGATGTATTATGGGCATATCGCACAGCCTTCAAGACACCAATTGGGATGTCCCCTTATCGGTTAGTCTTTGGAAAAGCATGTCACTTGCCAGTAGAGCTTGAGCATAAAGCATATTGGGCAACACATTTGCTGAATTTTGATATGAAGTCAGCTGGAAATAAGAGAATCCTACAACTAAATGAGCTTGACGAATTTAGATTGGGGGCATATGAGAATGCCAAGTTGTATAAGGAAAAGACAAAAAAGTGGCACGATAAGCATATCAAAGAAAAAGAGTTTGTAGTTGGTCAACAAGTTTTGATGTTCAATTCTCGCCTCAAGCTCTTTCCAGGGAAGTTAAAATCCAGATGGTCAGGTCCATACACAGTTGTGGCTGTTTATCCTTATGGGACAGTGGAGGTTGTTTCACAGGATCATTTGAGACGGTTCAAGATTAATGGCCAAAGGTTGAAAGCTTATTGGGGGGTGATTACTCAAATGAGAAGACAATCCTACCACTTGAAAATCCAAATGAAGAGTAGCCAAAATATCAAAGTCAAGCTAATGACTATAAACAAGCGCTTCTTGGGAGGCAACCCAATTTTCTTTTATTTATTCAGCTTTATATGCATTAGTTTGATTTATTTATTTGTTTGCTTTATTTATTTCTTTTTACATTTTCATCCAATAACATTTCTAATGCCTGAATTTCATTTCTGCCTTGATAGGACTAATTCTGCAACAGGAAGATGATCAGGGAACTTTGGGAATGCATAACTCCATCACATTCAGATTGACCAGGGAAGTCCTTTAATCTCTCCCAGTTATACTTTTTATGTACTTGATTTGATACATTGAGGACAATGTATATTTTAAGTTTGGGGGTGGGTAGTCCATTTTTCTGCTAAAGTTTTCTTTTTATTCAGCATGTATTCAAAAAAAAAAAAAAAAAAGAGGAAAAATTTGAAAAACTTGTTGACATGTGTATTGCCTAGGATATAGTATGGATCGAATTTTGCGTTGGTTTGAATTTTGAACAGCATGAAAACAAGAATTTTATGAACTAGTTACAACTTGCTAGATTTCATCTTCATGCACACATAGCCATTGTTGGATTATTATTACTTGTGTAGGGATTTGTTTAATACATGTGGGGTAAATTTATGCAATTTGAACTTAGGAATGACTTGATAATCCCTAAACTTAGATGATGAGACATCCCAACCTTTAAAACTTAGAAACTAAACTTGCTCAAGAGCAGTTTGGGGGTGGAAAGAAGTGGTGAAGGTAGGCTTGAACTTTTAAGGGTCTGTAATTCCTGAAATGTGTCATTGGTTGAAGAGGTCTTGGTCAACGAGTATAAACCATTGCCGGCATAAAAACAGAAAAATGCCGAAGGTCTTATTCTACTCTTCAAATGCCTTTTTGACTCGAGTAATTAAGTCCGAGGGGTCTTTCAAACCTGGTGCCCTAAAGCCGTCTGGCTTGGGAGCCACCGACCTACAGCTCGCTACAGGGATCACATAGAACGCAAATGAGAAAAATATTGTACAAAGATGGTAAAAAACATGGATATAAAAAGAAAAAGTCGCCCATAAAAAAAAAAAATTATTGTTTGGTATAAGCTTGTTGATTGAGACTTTGATACTAAAGGCATGGATTAGGGAACCGCTTACCATCGATTGTTTGGGCAGACTTAGCTAATTCTGACCACCTGGTGTGGAAAAATGCAAAATTTTTAATGTTTAGAAACCACAAGAATAGAAGGAACCTAGGGATTCGAGAGAAAAACAGTAAGTTGTGATCATCCATGAGCAATGCAAGGAAAATCATTAGATTCATTAGGGTGACTACATGGGATTCGGGCTTGATATTGCATAATAAGCTACACAATGTTAAATATATCATTTACATGAGTAGGAGTTTGACATTGGCTATTCACACACACACTTGACAATCTGGCATGAGATAACTAAAAATTATTTTACCTTATTGTTCATAACTCTTGCTAAAGTACAAATTGATCTGGATTATTGAGGCATATGGTATACATGTTGACAATAAAAAATATATATATATATTTGTTCTTCGCTATTTTGATTCATTAGTTTTATTCTATCTTATTCGAGGACGAACAAGAGTTTAAGTTTGGGGGTTTGATAAGTACGTTTTGCGTACTTATCTTGGCTTTAAATTTAGACAATTGTAAGTGTTTTAGAATAAGATATTGCTAATTATATATTTATTTTGTTTGTTTTAGGAAAAATCAAATTTTGAATGCGTTTGGATGCGAAACGGAAAAAATGGACTAAAGTCGTACAAAAAAGGGACAAAGTGGGACTCAAGTGAAACTTCCCAAAATTGAGGAACTCGAATTGACATAAATGGAGACATGTATTGCACAATTAAAAATACAAGGATCAATTTGATTTATTTGAGGAATTGAGTCTTTAAACATAACCCTACTTAGTGCAATTGGGTCTTGAATTAATTGGTATATATATATAAGATTTACGCACGGCAATGGGGCAGCAGCATTTTCGTGACCTAATTGAGGCAGCCGAGTGTGGAAGAAAGGAGCAGCCGAGTGAATTGAAAAAGGGAGACTTCTACTTAGAGCTTTGGCGAGGGCCGAGAGACAGAGTAGCTGAGAGAAATTGGAAGGGGAAGAAGAGTGCGGCTGGTTTAAAAAAACAGTAAGGCAGCTTTGTGTGAGCTTTCTTAGGAATATATAGACACCAGCAACTTTATCAAAGGAGGAGGCTGCCGTGGGATAATACACTTCATCCGAGAGGAATTAAGAAGGTGGCCGGTGGTAGTCTTGAAATTAATTGGCAGACTCCATTGGAGGATTGAAAAAGGAGGTGCACTGCTGGAATTTAAATACAAGGAGGCTGCTGGTGAGAAAAGGGTTCCCGGCTGTGAGTTAAACAACGAAGGAAGATTCACTTTATTTCGCGATTCAATCGGGTGATGTCTACCAATTTTTTTCATTGATTATACATTAATTAATATGCTAGACTAATTTCTTTTATGTATTAGATGAAGATGAAACTTGTTATTAATTTATTTTGATTCGATAACTAGTAGTTTAATAATGTTTTGTGTTGTCTTGATTGATTTTGCATGCTTTATTATTTTTATTTGATTGATTGGCCACCAATTAAATATATCGTTACTTGTTGTAGTCTTGGAAAAGTCATAATAAGTTGGAACATTGCATGACCAACACATGAACACTAGATGTTAGGAATAACACTATGACATGTGCAATCTAATTGATAATTGTGTGATTTAATGCGTTCTAAACATTCGTATTCGGACTAGGAATAGATTCGTTTCATATTTGGGATAGATTTAATTTGTCTTGGAAAAGAAAATTAATTGCATGTGAATTATCGATTGTCAAGAAACGCATGAATGATTTAAACTACGAATTGTTGAATTGAGATAGGTGATAACAAGTGGATTCGGATTCCAATACATGCTCTCCATTCATATTTTACTCCCAAACATTTGTTTTTATTTAAGTTTTACTTATTGCAATTTTTTAGAATAGATTGACAAACAAAATCATCTTTTTATTTTAATTGTTTTCCAATTTCTGGTAGTGAAACTAGTAATTAGGACTAAACATTATTCCTTGTGGGAACGATACTCTCAACTCATCACAATTATTACTTGTCAACGATCCCGTGCACTTGCGGGATTCGAACCGAACACGGGGCGGGATGGTGGTAGGTTGTGACGTCAAAATTTGAAATTTTGATTTAATATTATATTAGTTTTAATATAATGTATAGTAGATAATTATGTTTATCTTATATATATCATTGTATTTATTTTTAATTATTAAACACAACTAAATGAATTAACACCTGAATTTAAAAAAAAAAAAAAAAAAAAAAAATTCTTTCACATAATTTTTGAATTGCATCTTTGAAATACAAGGTTTTATGTAATTTTCCCAACTAACAATCCGAGGCCCTTAAATATAAGTCATTCTCAGATATCTCACTTTGTTTTTTCTTGAATCATTTTGCTTTCTCTCATTTTTAGTTTTTTCTTCGGACACAAGTTAACCAAAGGGAAATACATATCTGCATTCATTGTACAGGTACACATAATTTCAGCTACGTTGCTCATAATTTCCAGGAAATTTGCATTTATGAAATAGTAGTGGTTTATATTTTTCCAAACAACGTGATTTTATGAATTAGTGCATTGCGTGGTAATATTGGTGAGGAAGAAGAAAAGCCAATGGGGATAAAGAGGGGAAAGATAAAGAGCACCACCAAGTTATTAAATATTTAGTAAATAGATTTAGGTCATAGAAATCTTTTAACTTACCTGAATATACCACAAAGAAATGCTTGGAAGAGCACCATCCATGATTCCATGTTAACTTGGGCCTATTTTTTCTGAAACAAAATCCATAACATGTATATTGATTCAGATGTAATTAATCGAATATAACTTGTCTGCGCGAGAGTTTATGAATGTATGATTATTTCGGTTTCTTTCGTTAGACATTTTCTTTTTTGCAAGTGAAAACTCATAGAACCTTAGAAGTCATGAAGTAACAATTTAGAAACGAAACCCTATTAGAAGAAAAGTTTCTCTCAAATAAGGAAAAAAAAAGTTACATATAATGAAGATTGATTTTCACCCAAATTATGCGACAACTAGAGCATTTTCTCAAATAAATTTGGAATCGGTAGCTCGACGTCTAACTAAACTAGATTCTTAAATATACAAACAAATTCCATATATTTCAGTAAAATAGTTTTTAGGATTGATCTTGGAATGTAGAATTAATGTGCTCAAAATGAAAACATAAATGAAACCGTTTGAAAAAAAACGCAACAGGAACAATAAAAGCAGCTTTAGAGCTTGTTTGGTAAAAGTTAAAATTTTACTGCAACTTTTCAAACTTAATTTCAACCATTCATTTTTAGTCAAACTCACCAATTTTGACATTTCTAACATTTTTAAACCACACATCCATTAAACAACCAAAAAAACCTACAAAAATCAAAAATTTCCCCATTACTAAACAGGCTCTTAATCAACAAATTTGAACAAGCATGAATGAAGAATAAATTGGAGGCCAAGGTGGTACCTTAGTGGCCTTACCCCAAGGCCGACTTTCATATGATAACTTTTAGTTTTATTGGATATAATTCAATTATGTATGCATGAATAATGCAGAAGAGGAGTGAGAAAGAGAGGGTGGAGTACATGTACATGGTATAATCACCCAGTAAAATAGATTTTCTAAGCATTCTTGTGTTAAAATACAAAAGTAAATTATCATAAGAGGCGAGCAACATGAGCCATTCAAATAGGTGAATGAACATAAGAGATGTAAGTTTTATATTAACACCAAAAAAAAAAAAACAATAGAGAAAATGCAGAACAAAAAATTCATACCTCTTTAAAACACAAATTTTCAAGAGGAATTCGCCCAGATTTTTAAAGAAATAGGCAATCTCGATGGTAGGAGAAATGAGGGCAGAAACGAGGGGTTGTAAATCTAAAAAGCTCATTGCAAATGCAATTAAACAACAAGTTCTTCATCCTACTCCGCTGAGGCACATCCGTCTATTTATATCATTTACAAATCCTCAGAACAGAGACTGTTAGGGCTCCTAAGGTTGGGTTGGATTGGAGTTCAATTTCTTTTCCCCCCTAATCTAAAGAGCTTAAACATAATTTGGATGGAAAGTAAGGGTATTTCTGTAATTTGAACAACAGTGTCTAAGTAGTTGTTTGATATAATTGTTCAAGCCTTTGTTTGATGTTGTTTAAAAAGATTATTTGAAATGAATAGTAATTTTTAGAAAAATATGTGGTTAAAAAGAAAAAAAAATTATGAATTTATGTGTAATATTATTTTATTGATTGATGAATATATAGTTGAGAAGAAGAAAGAAAATATGTTAAAACTTTAAAGGGAGTCAAACAAAGGACAAATAGAATTATTCCGGCAATATTATGCTTCTATAAGGCCAGCTAGGAAAGACTTTTCTATTATAATTCAAGAAATACACACGTGAAAGAGCATGGTATCTTGTTTGACTTAAATTTTAGTGAGTAAAATATAACCCTTGATTTGTACAAATTAGAAATTTTAATTTAATTTAGAGTCAACAATCAACCTCAGTCACATATTTTATAGAACTCATAACTTTTCAAGCATACATCTCATCAACTTTTATCAAAATTTACGACTCTTTTCGTTAAAAGATCAGTGTTTAAAAACATATTTTTTATATTTTTGAAGTAAAATATGTAGTTGAAAAGTACAGAGAGAAAATATGTGTAGTTAAAAAATGGTTCGAGTAATTATGTTGCTGTAATAATCATGTTTTTAAACAAGTTTCTCAAAAGGCTAAAAACCTGATTTTAATCAATAACAAATAGCAAGTGCAGCTAAATAGCAAGTTCTTAACCATGTTTCACTGTAACACATCTAACGACTTACATCTTCTACATATCCACGGGCATGGATATTGTTGGAACTCAACCTTTATTATAAAACTAAAGAATTTGAACTTGCCCATAATAAATTCAGAGAGAAGTGATGGAATTGATATGAACAGATCCGAACTCATGCATCTATGCATGTATTTGGCCCCCATTTTTTGGGAAAGATTGTGGTTGTAAATAGTATTTTTGAGAGAATAGATGGTTAAAAATATTTGAAAAGTCAAAAATTGTTGGTTTGACTAAGATGACTGGTTGAGATTGAGTGTTGAATAAATTTTGTTGTGAAAAAATGGAGGCTAAACAAGGACTATATATAGACTGACGCTAATTTCACACTGTGTTCGGCTACTATTTATAAATTGCAGCTGCAATTTATTTCAAATTTCGAGGCAAAATTTATGGTTAAAAATTGGAGAAAAAAATATTTATAATTAAAAAGTGGTTTGAAAAATTGTGTTGTTTATAAATTGATTTATAAATTATAATAATTATGTAAAAGAACAGTCTAGACACAGAGAAGTTACCAAAAATGGCAAATCCAAAACCATCATTAGGCCTGCAAAGAGACACCACAGAAACTGAATCCCCAAGAACAATGGAACAGCAACTATTCTTAGATGACATGATTGAACAGGGCATCGGGGATTGCTGGTGGAAACTATTACCTTGATATTGTTGGCATTATCTATTTTTCAACAAGTATGTAATTTAAGAAAATTTAATTTAATTACTAAATATGTGTATTTAGTAATTTATTAAATTTAATTAAATTACGTAAATATTTGTTGAATATAATATCTCCTATATTTGTGATAATCATTTTATTTTTGGAGATAATAATTTTGGTTGAATCAAGAAATATTGATTCTTTAGAATCATGATACGTTGGTCTCGAAATCTTGTGATATGTTATTTGAATCAAGAAACATTGATCTTTTATGATTAAAATCAAGATATGATATTGTGGTAAGTTTCTTGATGATGTATTTCTTGATATGACCGAGCATAATCAAGTAGGATTAGGTCGAGTATCGTGATTCTTGGTATTCAAGTTTTATCTTTACATATGGTAAGATCTTTTTCTTGATATGGCCAAGTATCTTGGTTCTTGGTAAGTCAAGATTATCAATTCATATGGTAAGATCTTTTGTTCCAAATCTATTGTGATTATCTTACCTTATCTTTACTAATGGTAAGATTTATGATTATTTTACCATTATTTCTAATTATCTTTGATTAACTTGCAGGTAATAGAGAATTTATGTAATTAGGATTCTTTATGATCAAGAAATCCAATTGCATTTAAATAGGAGAAATATGGACATTTTCTCTAAGAAGTCTTGAAGCTAATTTTTGTGTGGTGCACTAATATTCATGACTTCAACTGTGTTCTTGACTTCGGCTATCCGGGAAGAGATTATCAATCACTTAGAGAAGAAAAGACTTTCAGCGTGAAGATCAAACGGGAGGTTTGAATCATATTTGAACGAGAGTTCGAGGTTGCTGAAAAGTATTGCAGATTCAAAGAAAGCTACGGAAGAGTGGTGGGATGCCAGCTCATATTACATGCCATAGAAGGATCAGAGAGTGATCTATTTCTTGGATGTTTGATAAATCTATGAGTAGATTTATCCTGTAGTTTAGATTGATCTGTATAAACTCTTTTCTTATATAGTGATTGATTTTTTTTTGTCCGCAGGGTGCGGACACGTGAGTTTTCCCTATTAGGGTTTTTCTCACGTTAAGCTCAGATTTTTTGTTCTTGTCTACTTACAATTCTGCATAATTTATTCTGTCTATTTACGCTTTACAAGCCAGACGAATCTGCATCAGCAAGATTCATCTGGTATTGTGCTAAAACAAATGTTAACGATCCACTGTTAATTCGTTACTGTCCAGACATATATGTGACAGTTGTTCGTTAAACATAAAATTTAGACAACTTTAAATTTTCAGACACAATTCTTCCAAGCCAATCTTGCATCCTTTGCATGTTTCTTTGATCCACAACAAAGCTTCATCAGTGTATTTACTGATCCTGATCCGACATGGCACTGCACTTCACCTAGTAATTCGTCATGCAAGAATATCTACCAAATTCCAAGGAACTGGGATTTGCCCGCTCATACGTCCATCATCTCCGAGTGGTCCCTTGAGTGTTCCGGCTCCATCATCACTGGCCTCCTGGCATCATCCTTCTTTCTGGGTTGTCTCGTCGGTGGATTTGTCCTTACAACTCTTGCGGACTCCTCTTTGGGCTGCAAGAACATGCTCATTCTATCTTGCATGCTCATGTCTCTGACTGGAGTCTTAACCCCATTCTCCATCAACATATGGATGTATACCGCTTTGAGATTTATCAGCGAATTTTATAAGTTAATAATTATCACCTGTGCACTTGTTTTGTCAACAGAGCTTGCTGGGAGAAAATGGAGAGGAAAAGTTGGGGTCATCGGATTCGTCTGTTTTCCTCTAGGTTTTCTATCTTTACTTGGTATTGCCTATCTGACCAGAGGTTCCTCATGGAAATTCCTCTACCTGGGAATTTACTTAATCATGCATAGCGAAATATAAAATATTTTCAATTCTCAAAGGAGGATCTGCTTTGTATTTAGATAGAAATCGTGACAAAAATAATACCTCTTGATTATTTTGTAGACGGATACGAAAATTTTGATTAATTCAATCTACTTGCACACCACAGCTGTCCAATTGTCCACCCTCCAAAGGTAATGCACACGAGAGAACAAGAATGAGAGGCTGGGGTTTCTCTCTTCTTGTGCTAACAAGAGAATAATGAATTAGGGGTTTTTTTTTTTTTTTTTTTTTTTTTTTTTTTGCCAAACCCTAGTTGTTTATTAATATAAGTCAAAGTGGGCTTAGCCCATAACTTAAACATCACCCGATCCATGTGGTTTAATTAATCCAATTAATTACACATGGGACATTAGTTAAACAATTCAATTAATTAACTCGAGCCTATTAATAAACAATATAATTAATTAATTCTACACATGTCTAATACTTGTTAATTAATTAATTTTATTTACATTTTTCTAGTTCTCCCTTTGCGTGTGACCCTCTAAGTTCCCAATCACGATGTCAAACTATTTCAATCATATCTTTTATTTCGCTCTTAAGTCAATAAAGGTCGAAACTATTTTCGAAATTATGAATTCACCTTGGGCAAGGATTTCGATATCGACTTAATCAAATAAAATGTAGATCATAATCTCTTACTATCTAAGAGTGACGAATCCTATATTGATCATTGACAACCTTCTTGTGATTCTTGACATACCCGAACGACATCGTATTAGCAACTCCTTTCAGAGCAACATCGGACATCACCAAAGTATGACTGCCCTCAAATAAGGTACTATGATGATATCAAGTCAAAGGATCAATTCCACTAACGAACATTAGAGATTAACCACTGACACTCAGATAGTTATCATGTGGAATCTCCGTTGCGGGTATCCAATGTTTTGTTCTCTTAACAAAACATCAACGTGTTCATTTAGATGTCTCTACATCTTAGCTGGTAAGATTCACTTCTAAAGTGGGTGAAGACACACATGTTGGTCTATTTGTAATAAAGATATCCGTATCTCGATATTACTTTACGACCAAGGATATTTAAGATTCAATTGTAAGTTATATCTCACAATCACATCTTCTTGTGATTAACAAGTTATCAAGATTTGAATCATGGACTCTATTGGTTTAATTTGCAAGAATAATAATATTATTATAAATCAATTAAATAACAGATCTATCATATAATAAATGCATCAAATATATTAGTAAGTGTTTGGTCAAACGATTGGACCTAGGGCATAACACTTACAATGTGGACTTGCGTTCCATCAGTTTTTATTTCTGTGTTATTGTACTTTCTAATTTATGAGTCTCCCCGATGGCTTTATATCAAAGGCCAGCATAAAGAATTTGTCAAAACACTGTGAAGAATAGCCGCACCTGCGAATCTGATCAACTTAACCGATAGCTTCTTCGACATGTGCGTTAACCGGGAAGATAAATTGCAATTAGAAACAAACTTTTACTCAACGATAAAAACCTTGATGCAAAAATCTTGGGCGTTTCGTCGACTTGCCTCGGTTATGGTGGTTGGCTTCAGAGCTGGCATGATTTTCTACGGCATGCCATTAGGCTTTGGCAACTTGACGTTCGATTTGTACTGGAGCATGGCACTAAATGCATTTATAGAAGTTTCAGTTTCCTTGCTTATGTTCTTTATTATTGGGATATTGAACAGGAAAATTTCAATGATTGGATTGGCTCTAATGAGTGGAATTTGTAGTGTAACGTGTGCGTTGGTTAGGTGGAAGGGGTTGCATATCGGACTAGAACTGTTATCCTTTTTCGACGTGGAAAGTACATTCAACGTGATGGTTATTTATACATTAAAGTCTGATTTTTTGAGTAAAACCGTGCGGTCGCACGGTTGTCCGGCCACAAGGCACCTTTTCATAAAGGTGCATTGTTTGCAAATGGTGCATGGTTTGGCCTCAACCATTTCGTCCACACCCTTTCATGATCTATAAATATGACCATTTGGGTGTCCTATTCCTCACTTTTTTGATATGCAAAACATCTCTCATCCTCTCTTCTCTCCAAAATCAAATAATTGCATTTATTATCTTGATTTTTCTTCATTTCATCATTGGAGTACATAAGCCTAAATTTGGTTCGTTGTACTTGAGTTTTGGAGTGCTATAAACACAAGTGAAGCCGTTGTATCTTGGGAGTCGATTGCCGGAATCCGTAGGCACCGTTGCGGGGCAAATTCGACTTAAGGACAAAGAGTCCAACTCTTGCCTAAGCTTTGTCCCTACTTTTCTTCTTCTTCTTCTTTGTACTTTCTTTGCCGTTACTCTGTCCAATTTTTGGCTTGGATTTAAAAATTTTCATAAACTTATTGGCGTCACTATTCACAAATTACCTCTAACAATCTTAAGTCGAATTTCTATTTGTGAAAGTGACATTTTTGTTTGGTTAAACTTGTTAAGTTTAACTTCTTCTTCTTCACTTCTATTTTGTTTTGGTTGATCTTCTGTTTTACGTAAACAGAAATGAATACGGTTCTTAATACCGATAATACTTCGAACATGGGAACTTCTGAAGGAAGTGTTCCTACCGGTGTGATTCCTCCTGTTGTGAATCCAACTACTACTAATGTGATTCCTCCGGTTGTGGGTGCCCCTACTATCGTACATTCAAACTCCGTTTCACATGGGGAAAAACAGGAGAAATTTGTTGGGGTTGATTTCAAAAGGTGGCAACAGAAAATGTTGTTTTATCTCACAACCCTCAACTTGGCGAAATTCTTGAATGAAGATCCTCCCACCATACAAGAAGGGGAAAACAATAGGGCATCTTTGATTGCTTTGGATGCTTGGAAATATTCAGACTTCTTATGCAAGAATTATATTTTTAATGGCTTGGACAACGCCTTATACAATGTATATTGCTCCAAGAAATCTGCAAAGGAACTATGGGAGTCCTTGGAAAAGAAGTACAAGACCGAATATGCCGGAACCAAGAAGTTCATTGTGGGAAAATTCTTGGACTACAAAATGGTAGATTCGAAGACCGTCATCAGTCAAGTGCATGAATTGTAAGTCATACTCCATGACATTCATGCGGAAAATATGTCCGTGAGCGAATCATTTCAAGTGGCTGTAATTATCGAGAAACTTCCACCCATGTGGAAGGACTTCAAAAACTATCTCAAGCACAAGCGCAAGGAGATGAACATTGAAGAACTTGTGGTCCGATTGAGGATTGAAGAAGACAACCAAAGTTCGGAAAAACGAGTTGGGAATAGCATACCACAAGCAAAGGCAAATGTGGTGGAATCTAGCAACAACAAAGGAAAGAAGAGAAAGCATTCCGTTGAATCTACAAAGAAGAGTGCAAAGAAGTTCAAGGGCAATTGCTACAATTGTGGAAAAGCTTGACATCGCTCGGTTGATTGTCGCAAACCTAAGAAGCAATCCCAAGCCAACATTGTCGAATCTGATGCCATATCAAATGGCATGTCCGATATGAATTTATCGGCGGTTGTTTCTGAATGCAACCTTGTTGGAAATCCCATGGAATGGTGGGTTGATACGGGTGCAACCCGTCACATTTGTGCCGATAGAGGAATGTTCACATCATACACTCCAACCGAGGGAGAAAAATTGTTTATGGGGAACTCCTCAACATCCAAAGTGGAAGGACAAGGCAAAGTGGTCTTGAAGATGACGTCGGGAAAAGAACTTAGCCTCAATAATGTCCTTCACGTACCGGATATTCGCAAGAACCTTGTGTTGGGTTCTTTGTTAAGCAAGAATGACTTTAAACTAGTCTTTGTATCGGATAAGTTTGTACTTACCAAAAATGATATGTATGTAGGCAAAGGCTATGTAAAAGATGGACTATTCAAAATGAATGTCTTAACTGTTGTACCAAATGCTACAATCAATAAAACGTCATCTTCAGTCTATATTCTTGAGTCATGTAATCTATGGCATCATAGATTAGGACATGCAAACTTTAATTCAATACGAAAGTTAATGAATTTAAGTTTACTTCCGAATATGCATTTTAATAATGGAAAATGCGAAACATGTGTAGAGGCAAAACCGGCCAAAACACCATTTCATTCGGTTGAACGAAACACCACACCATTAGAACTAATTCACACGGATGTGTGTGATTTGAAGTTCGTACAAACAAGGGGTGGTAAAAAGTACTTCATCACATTCATAGATGATTGTACAAGGTACTGTTATGTGTACTTGTTGAAAAGCAAAGATGAAGCTTTGGAAGTGTTTAAACACTACAAAAATGAAGTTGAAAATAAACTTTGAAAACGAATTAAAATGATTCGTAGTGATAGAGGTGGAGAATATGTTGCACCGTTTGAAGAATTTTGTGCAGAATCTGGAATAATTCATCAAATAACGGTACCATATTCACCACAATCTAATGGAATTGCTGAACGCAAAAATCGAACGTTAAAGGAAATGATGAATGCAATGTTGACTAGTTCGGGCTTACCTCAAAACTTGTGGGGGGAAGCCATACTTTCTGCAAATCATATCCTAAATAAAATACCACACAAAGATAAGGTTGAATCGCCTTACGAATTGTGGAAAGGTCGGAAACTTTCCTACAAATATCTCAAAGTGTGGGGGTGCTTAGCGAAAGTAAAAATACCCAAACCTAAACAAGTTAGGATTGAACCAAAGACAATTGATTGTGTCTTTATTGGATATGCTATCAATAGTAGTGCATATCGATTCCTGGTTCACAAATCCGAAGTACTTGATGTACACGTAGGTACAATTATTGAATCAAGAAATGCGGTCTTCTTTGAAGACAGCTTTTCGTGTAAAGAAAAGGAAGTATGTTCAAATAAACGAACGTATGATACCATACATGGAAAGAATGATGATCTTCAAGTAAATGAAGAACCGAGACGTAGTAAAAGGCAACGAATTCCAAAGACATTCGGTCCAGAATTCGTAACCAATTTACTTGAAAATGATCCTATGACATTTGATGAAGCAATGTTCTCTCCCGAAGCTCCTTTTTGGAAAGAAGCTGTACGCAATGAAATTGAATCCATCATGAGTAACCATACTTGGGAATTGGTTGAACTCCCTCCGGAAACAAAGCTTTAGGCTGTAAATGGATCTTCAAAAAGAAATTGAAGTCGGATGGATCAATTGATAAATACAAGGCTAGATTAGTAGCCAAAGGGTATAGACAAAAAGAAGGACTAGATTTCTTTGATACCTATTCACCCGTTACAAGAATTACGTCTATACGTGTCTTGATTGCAATCGCAGCATTGCATAATCTTGAAATACATCAAATGGATGTCAAAACCGCGTTTCTAAATGGTGAATTAGAAGAAGAAATCTACATGGAACAACCTGAAAGGTTTGTTGCACTAGGAAATGAAAAGAAGGTGTGTAGACTTGTAAAATCATTGTATGGATTGAAACAAGCACCGAAGCAATGGCATGAAAAGTTTGATAAAACTATGTTGTAAAATGACTTCAAAATCAATAAATGTGACAAATGTGTCTACATTAAAAACACACCTAATGAATATGTAATCATATGCCTATATGTTGACGATATGCTAATTATGGGAAATAACTCCAAAGTCATTTCCTCGACTAAGAAAATGTTAACAAAACATTTTGACATGAAGGATATGGGAGTGGCAGATGTAATATTAGGGATTGAAATCTCTAAGACATCTGATGGTTTGTCATTGTCTCAATCACATTATGTTGAGACTATACTTAAGAAATTTAAGGCATATGACGATAAACCGGTTAAGTCACCAATTGACTTAGGTATTCACTTAGCCAAGAATACTGGTGAGCCCGTATCTCAATTAGAATATTCGCGTGTTATTTGTAGTTTAATGTATATTATCAACTGCATAAGACCAGATATAGCATACATAGTCAACAAGTTGAGTAGATTCACTAGTAATCCAAGTGTTGTACATTGGAAGGCATTAAACCGAGTTCTTAGATATTTAAGACATACGGTTGAATATGGACTAAATTACTCAAAATATCTTACGGTGTTAGAAGGATATACTGATGCAAATTGGATATCTGACACTAAGGATTCAAAATCCACGAGTGGTTATGTATTTACCATTGGAGGTGGAGCCGTGTCCTGGAAATCGTCTAAGCAAACGTGTATTACTCGATCCACGATGGAATCTGAGTTTATTGCGTTAGACAAAGCCGGTGAAGAAGCAGAATAGCTTCGTAATTTTCTTGAAGAAATTTCATGTTGGGAAAAGCCGGTTTCTGCGATTAATATACATTGCGATAATCGGTCGGAAATAGCAAGAGCACAAAATAGTATGTATAATGGTAAGTCTCGACATATCCGTCGAAGACATAATACCATTAAACAGTTAATGTCGAATTGTATAATCTCTATTAACTACGTGAAGTCAAAAGAAAATCTGGCTGATCATTTGACGAAAGGACTTGCAAGAAATCAAGTATACCATCTTTCGAGAGGAATGGGCCTAAAGCCTATTGAATAGAATTATGAAGGAAACCCAACCTTGTAGATTGGAGATCCCAAGATCTTGGTTCAATGGGACAACACAGTCATAAATGATTCGGAATAAAGCACTTATTCTCATTCCTAAAATTTAAACTGCTATGTAAAATGTGTATAAGGATAAGTCTACATATATACTTTTAATGATTCATAACCTTGAGATAGAAAGGTATGAGATCACCTATATAAGTGTGAAGTGGGGCCACTTATACGAGAATTCGAGGCTTAATTCTCTTAGAGCACTTATGAAACCAAGAATTGTCCAGGTCCAAAATGGACTCAACCATGAGAACCGAATAGGTTAGATGAGTAATGGTGTTTGTACAGTTGTTTGGTTTTACACGAACGGCCGGATGGTTCAAGACATCGCGTTCACCAACTAGCCTAGTAAATCCGATTGTATTCAACTAAAGAAGGTTCAAGGCCACAAGCTACCTATCTTGATGCTATGACTTGTCGTGTGTACTCCATTTGTTAGAGTCTGCATTCCATTTGCATTGCATTCGCATTGTGTTGCGCATATCGAGGAATTTCCATTCATGTGGGGGATTGTTGGATATTGGTTAAATAAATCGAGAATTGAAAATTGATCAAAGTGACTTCGTGTCGACTTCGGCCAAATACTCAAAAGCTCGATCCGTTTAGGAAAAATTGTTTGCCTTTCGCCGCTTCGGGGCGCACAAACGGGTATTGAAGGGTATATTTGGCATTTCGAAAACCAATATCGGATGAATGAGAAATTACGAAAAATGACGAAAATCAGGTCAAAATATTTGACCATGCGACCGCATGGTTAGTAAACCGCGCGATCACACGTAAAATTAAAGTCCGATTTTTTGAGTAAAACTGTGCGGCCGCACGGTTGTCCGGCCACAAGGCACTTTTTCATAAATGTGCATTGTTTAGAAAGGGTGCATGGTTTGGTCTCAACCATTTCGTCCATACCCTTTCATGATCTATAAATAGGACCCTTTGGGTGTCCTATTCCTCACTTTTTTGATATGCAAAACATCTCTCATCCTATCTTATCTCCAAAATCAAATCATTTCATTTATTATTTTTATTTTTCTTCATTTCATCCTTGGAGTACATAAGCCTAAATTTGGTTCATTATACTTGTGTTTTGGAGTGCTACAAACACAAGTGAAGTCGTTGTATCTTTGTAGTCGATTGCCGAAATCCTTAGGCACCGTTGCGGGGCAAATTCGACTTAAGGACAAAGAGTACAACTCTTGCCTCGGCTTTATCCCTACTTTTTTTCTTCTTCTTCTTGTTTGTACTTTCCTTACCGTTACTCTGTCCAATTTTCAGCTTGGATTTACAAATTTTCATTCTACTTATTGACGTCACTATTCACAAATTACCTCCAACGGTAGCAACCGGTAGAAAGAATGGCCTGCTTTCGTATGGGGTGTTCGAGATAACAATAGCTGTGTGTGGATTGTACGTCGCGTTCTTACCAGAAACAAGGGGAAGGACATTTTACGATACCATCGAGGAAGAGGAACGAGAGAATGGAGAAAACGGAAATTGAGTGGACACTGGGACGTTAATTCTAGAGTTTATTATCAAACAAACATACACGTTGATCCAAATATTAAAAGCTATGAAAAATTACACAGCCAAGTCAAATAAATAAATCCGTGTTTTGTAAATCGTTTATAAATAGTAACGTGAAAATATTTCGTTGATCAATTTTTTGCGAAAAATTTTTACTAGGCAAAATTTATTTATATTTTTTAAAAAAAATATCCAATTACTGTCAATTGACTATATATAAATAAATGTCACAATGTTACGGAAAATAGCCTACATAAAATTTACTATACATAAAGTTTTATGTTAGAAAACTATTGAATACATTACTTTTTCAAAAAGAAAATATCTATATTCTCTCCCTGAAATTATGGGAGAAAAATAATCTGGTATATTGCAAAAATTTAGCGTTGCACAACGATTTTCTTACCAAAAACGTATGTTTACTTTTTGTCGTTAAAATAAAATTATAGTAAATTTTGATAAAAATTGGTGAAATATATCTGTTTGAGCCTATTATTTGAGAAATAATATAGTTTTGAATAGTATTTTTGAAAGAATGTGTAGTTAAAAGTTGTTTGAAAAGTCAAATGTTGAGAAGTTGACTAAAATGAATAGTTAAAATTGAGTGTTTAAAAACTTTAGTTCTCATACAATAGGGCTCAAACATGGGCATAGTTTAAATATTGTGAAAAAAGTTATAAATCCCATTGTAAAAACGCATTTACAAATTGATTGATAGATAGGTGAATTAATAACAATCACAACACATTAATTTCAAAATCAATGGCCACAATTTTGCCACGTATTCATCTGTTATCCTATATATTAAATCTATATGCACAAGTAGTATTTTCCTAAATTTGCTAAAATAAATAAATGGAGGCAAAAAAATGGCGTAATAGCCCAAATATTTCATAGAATGGGAGGTGAATAAAGACCTTGTTTGAACCCATTGTTGGAAGAAAAAAAAAATGAAGACCTTGATTTACATGTAATATTATTTATTGAGTAATGATGGTTAAAAGTTTTTAAAAAAAATGAATTTTATTTTTAATGGAGACCAAAGAGGACTAAATGTCTATCATTTGTTTAATGAGTCACTGAGAACACAAGTCCCAAGTGCACAAAATTATGAAAGCTCAGTAAGCCATTTACGAAAAATTGAATTTATTTATTTACTAAATACGTAATTATTCCAAAAATGCTAAAAATATCAATATTCTTAATTAGTTGGAAAGTATTATTAGCTTTTATAGATTCAAGTAAACAATTATAGGAAGCATCCCACACATTTGTATTTTTATACTCTATTTTCACTACAACAAAAAAAGGCTTTTGCAACACTTGAATTGCAACATTCAGCAGTTGAATGTTGCTAAAGAGACATATCGCAAATCAGACGACGAGAGAGAGGCGAGCGAAAGAAAACGAGAGACAGGCGAAAAAGGAGAGAAGACCGGTGGTTACTGCCGGTGATTTCGCCGGCGAAATCCAACGCAAGGTGCGGCGAGGGGCGTCAAAGGCTGGGGATTGAAGATTAAGGGTTCAGTGCGAGTTGGGTGTGAGAAACTGAGACGAAGCCGCTGCTTAAATCACGATTTTTCCGGCGAAGAAACAGCCGGTGGTTGAGGTAAGTAATGGGTTTTGTTCATTCTTGGTTTTGGGTTTTGATTTTGAGGGTATATCGAGTTGGGACCGAGGATTGTGGTGTGCGAGTTTCTGATTTGGGTGCAAGGGTGGTTTGTGCAGGTTTGGATGGTGGTGTTGATTGATGATGATGAATGGAGGTGGTGGCTGAATTGAGGGTAGATTGATTTTGAATATTCTATTGATGGCAGTGGGCAGGGAAATTGTGAATACGGTTGGTGAAATGTTGTGAGGAATCAGTGGTGATCAATCTTGGAGGTTGGCAATGGAGATGGTGAACTGATTATTCAATGGAGCCTGGTTGCAGGTCGAATGGTGGTTGGAATGTGATTGCAGGATATCAAAATTAATGATAATGGCTGAGATTGTTGGCTTGCATTTGGTGATGATGATGGCTGCTTGATTAGGTGAAGATGAAAATGGTTTGAATTGATGTAGATGAAGATGATGGTTCAAGAGATTGAAGTATTACATGGTATGTTAATTGCTGAAATTCTATGAAGTGAATAAGGTAGTGAGTGATGAGCATGATTTGGAAATAAATGGTGAGGTTGGCTGCGCAGGGAGATAGCAGTGGTTGCAGATTTGCAGATTTTGGTGGTGCTGCAGGCGGATGAAAATGGTGATTGGCTGGTTTGGAGTTCAGCCTGGCAAGGGTGGTGACGGTGAAGGGGGCTGGTGATGCTTGATGTTGGTTTACTGGGGAGGTGGTGATGGTTTGTGATATGTAGATGTTGGTGGCCAGTTGCCTCCGATTCTGCTTCTCAGGGGAGTCAAATTTTGGTTTCAATTTTAAATTCATTTACTTTACAAAGCTTTTTCCCTGCGCGTTTCTTCTTTGTTGATTATTCAATTTTTTATTTTTGCATTTCTTCTTATTTTGTTATTAAAAAAAAAAAGTTAATATCTCTACATTGTGATTCTGATTTTTTTTTTTTTTTTCATTTTTTCTGCAATAAAAATAGTGTATTCGTGAAGATCCTAATGAGACCATTGAGCATGAATTTCCTAATGAAATCTTCAGCCTTGAATATGTGTTTCATGATTTGCAGGTAAGTGTGTTCTATAAATTTTGTTTGAATGTTTAAATATTATTTTATGAACTTAGAGATTATATTGGAATATAATGATAATATTCAAAGCATTAAAGCTTTCGAAAACCTTGAAAACTGCAATCCTGTGAATGAGACCCAACAAGAGATGTGATTGACGTTATAAAAACTAAATGGAAATGCCTAAATTCTTGAGATTTGATCAACTTTTGTAAAGTATAAATTTTTCCTTCAGTTGGTTCATTTCTTATGTTTACTACTTTGTGTGCAATAATGATGTGATTCCCTATCTTATGGTTTACTACTATAAATCTTTGGTTTTTTCCCCCAGTTTGTTCCTCTTGATGAGGAATCATCTCTGTAAGTTTTTCATTTTGTTGACTTTTATGGCTTACAAATAGTACAGGTTGTTTAATTTTTATCATTGACATTTGCCATGGACAGAGAATTGCATTTCGGTAATGAAAAACTATGGCTCTTTATTATTTAGATATTAGATTGAAGTGTCGACCATGATTTCGATTTTAAGTGTTTGTTTGTGGTTCGATTTTAATTTTTGTCATTGCATGTTTTAATCATCTTAATTTTAATAGTTGCATAAATGTTATATGATTTACGATTTTTAGTGTAATTTTTTACCTCAAACATTGCATGTTGTCATAAGTAAAAAAATATAAATTTATTGGTTAATTATTCTCTTTCAGCATAGAATTGCTCAAGAAACCATTCTTTTCAAAAGATGAGCAATTAAGAGAGGCACAAGCTTCTTATGGTAAGAAACGTTTATTTATTCAATGATCTTGTTTAATTCTTATTTATGACTAACTTTATATAAGTCTATTTGTTATTCAAACTAAATTTGAATTCAAGATTTTTGTTAGCTATTATTAATTAGTTTTAAGTTTGATTTGGGTTTAGATAGAGTTTATTATTGAATTTGTGATGTTGATGAGTTAGGGATTGATGTTGGAAGTTGTTTGAGGTGTTGGTTTGATTTTTAAATTATTATGTTGGTTATGATATTTTTTTACAGGTTGACTAAGTCCAATTTATGGGGGGAGGTTCTGTCGAAATTTCTATAGAATTTTTTACAATAGAAGGGAAGGAAAGAGAAGTTAACGCGTCTTAAGTTTAGGTTTTACACTTTGGGTGAAAGCTCATTTTTCTTGGTGGTAGATCTAGCATCTAGCTGACATCTTTCATCGATGCACTTTCACGTCTCTGGTCTAGTAGATTGATTTAGGACAAGTCATATCAATTTCTACGAAATCAAATTTGAAAGATATAAATATATTTTGTTTTTAACTCTATTTTTTATTTTTTCTACCATTTATTAAGTAAAACGTGACATTCACTTATAACTTTGCTCAAATTTGTTATAGGTGTAACTTTGAAGATGGACCGAATTTTGCGATCTAAAGGTGCAGTTATATTGCGGGATGAAGTTGATATTCCCGTAGTAAAATATTTCTTTTGTCAAATGATGATGTTTTTTTGCGATTTTGTTAAACATTATCAACACTTTCTTTCGTGGATTTGTTATTCTGTATTGTGGATTTATTAGACATTATTAAGATTTTATTTTGTATGGATTTGAAAATTCATAATGTATTTACTTTTGTTTTTTATTTAAAGTACCATTTTAATGAAGTAATTATAAAAATTTGGGTTTTATAAATAATTTGTTCAATAATATTTTAAAATATATATATATATATATGTTGTAAAAGGGTCTACGGTAACACTCAATAAATGTTACAAAAGGTTGGGTTAATAGTTTTTGCAACACTTTAAAAACGTTGCAAAAGGGTTTACGGCAACACTCAAAAAACGTTGCAAAAAGGTCTACGGCAACACTTAAAAAACGTTGCAAAATGGTCTACCGCAACACTTAATAAACGTTGCAAAAGGGTCTACGGCAACACTTAAAAAATGTTGCAAAAGGGTCTACCGCAACACTTAATAAACGTTGCAAAAGGTCTTTTGCAACGTTCAAAAAACGTTGCAAAAAGTTTTTTTCTCTACGGCAATACTGCGATTTGCAACACTTGCCAAACGTTGCAAAAACATTTTGGAAACATTTTTTGAGTGTTGCAAAAGGCTATTTTTGTTGTAGTGTTTAGTGCATAAGTTCAAATATAAAATATATATGATTACATGTCCGTAAGCAAGTAAAAGCTTAGGATGATTACATGTCCGCAAGCAAATCAAAGAAGTTAGAGTTAGTTAATAATTTTGTTAGAGTAAGTTAATAGTTATGTTAGTTGTTAGTTAGATAGAAGTTAGTTCTACTTAATCTATGCATTTAAAGGCATTGTACTCACTCATTTGCAATATAATACGTGAGATTAATTTCCATATCTTCTTCCCGTTTCATAGCCCAACATGGTATCAGAGTACTAGCATTTTCCGTTGTGATCCACCATTGATGCAATCTTGAAGTACAATTTACTTCACAGAATTAACATACTGATAAATTATTTGATTGTTCTACTCATCAATTGACAGTGACTAATGTAAGTGATTCGTCTCCGAATTCAAACCCTAAGTCATTCCAAAATGTTTCCGTCCCAAGATCTACAACTGGATCTACCATTGATGATTCTTTCAATCCCCATTTCTTTCACCATTCTGATAATCCTGGTATTATTCTAGCCTCACCAGCTCTCACTGGAGAAAACTATGCCTTCTAGAGTAGAGCAATGAAGATTTCACTCTCAGTGAAGAACAAGGGTTTTATTGATGGATCGACCGAGAAGCTTTATAGATATCAATCATGAACTCACAATTACATGGACTTGCAACCACAATATAGTTATATCATAGATTTTAAACTAAGTTTTGATGGAGATCTCAGCAAGCATAATATTTACTGAATATACATATGAAATCTAGACTGACCTTAGAGATAGGTACAACAAAGAAATGGTCATCACATATTTTAATTATG
The DNA here is from genome assembly GCA_963555705.1 of Ligustrum vulgare. Taxonomy (NCBI): domain Eukaryota; kingdom Viridiplantae; phylum Streptophyta; class Magnoliopsida; order Lamiales; family Oleaceae; genus Ligustrum; species Ligustrum vulgare. Next base: position 59,549,324 of record OY743169.1, on the reverse strand, counting down.
GTGAACCTTAATGAATCTGTCTCAAGGTCAAGACTCTGTCAGCATATAATTCAACAAATTTTTGGGAAGATTTGAGCAATTGTACACGTGGTCAATGTAGTTGTGGAGGTGTAAAAGAGTTGAAATCTCATTATCAAATGGAGTACATAATGTCCTTTATTATGGGGTTAGATAACTCATTCTCTCAAGGAAGGGGACAACTAATGGTAATGGATCCATTGTCCCCCCATAAACCATCTTTGCCCTCATTTCTCAAGAAGAACATCAAATAAAGGTTGGAATTCAGACTAATATCAGTGCAGAATCACCAAACATGTTGGCCTTCGCTATTAAATGTAATGAGAACTACAGGAAATCTAGTGGTATAACAATTCAACATCATTAGGTTATATATAATGGATAGAAGAAAGAAAGGTCATTCTGTACTCATTGCAACATACAAAGTAATACTATTGACAATGTTTCTAGATACATGGATATCCACCTAGTTATAAGTTTAAATCCATGGATAATGCAGTTGTTAGTCAGGTTTCTAACCGAACTCTTCCAAATTCTGAAGTAAATAATGAGCAAGGCGCAACTGAGAATTTCTTCCACAACCTCAGCACCAATCACTACTAGCAACTAATGTCTTTACTTTCCAACCATCTAAGTTCAAATTATAAAACACCAAATGATCATTAAGATACTCCTTCCACTTCCTACACTACAGGTATATGTTTTCGAGTGGCATTAAATCCCTTTTTTTCTCTTCCAAACAATTCTGGATAGTTGATTCAAGGGGTGTAAGATATATATGTTCCATGTCTAATGCCTTCACATCTATGCATTCAATTAGGGATTCCATTGTCAAATTCCCATATCACACTAGAATCCCTGTCAAGTTTAGTGGAGATTTAAACTTAGTTCAAACACCACCTCCAAAATGTGTTATTTGTACTTGAGTGCAAGTTCAATCTTGTATTGCACTTAGTTTTCGATCTCAGCTTAGAGTAAGCTTCTTTCCTGATCATTTCATAGTTCAGGCTATAAACACCATGAGGATGATTGGCATGGTTGAAAGAGTTGCTAGCCTTTATGTCCTTAACACAGTGAAATTGATTTCAGACTCTACATGGTTCCTATTGTTACATACGTAAATAATTAATAATGTCTTTGTTTCTACTTGGTACAATAGACTTGGGTATTCATCTTTTAGATGTTTGAGTAGTTTAAAACATCACATTGATTTTAATGTTTCTCAATGCCATAAAGCTCCTTACTATATTCGTCAATTACCTAAACAAATAAGATTACCATTTGATTCTTATAATCACATGTCTAAATCTCATTTTGATGTAATCCATTGTGACATATGGAGTCCATATCATGTTTCCTCACATAACGGCTTTAGATATTTCTCGATATGGGTTTATGATTGTTCCCATCTCACTTAGGTTTTCTTCCTTTAAACACAAATCTAATTTAGTACTATCATTCCAAAATACTTCAATATAATAGCTACTCAGTTTAATGGAAATATTAAAGTTTTCAGGTCTGATAATGTACCTCAACTGTCCCTTACTGATTTTTTTAATTAATTCAAAAGGGGTACAACATCAATTCTCGTGTGTGGAAAGGCAACAAAGCTCTATGGTAGAAAGGACATATCAACACTTGTTAAGTGTCGCAAGGGCCCTATATTTTCAATCCTGAATGCCTCTCAAATCTTGGTCTAAATGTGTTTCCACAACCACATATCTAATCAAGAGGATGCTATCTTCCCTCCTTCATCAACAAACACGCTACGAAATCCTATAAAAAACTGTTGCAAACAATTCCTCATTCAGAGTGTTTGGCTTTTGCATCTAAACTTATTGTACCTAGGAACCAAATTTCAACCAAGATTCAGGGTATCACTACAAGAAACTGGCGCAATAGTGACGACAGAAAAAGTCGTCGCAAATACCCACCCTATTGGGACGACAATTTTGTCGTCACAAATACGCCAACTATTAGCGACGACTCATAAAAGTCGTCCCTAATACCAGGAAAATTGCGACGACAAAAAATGTCTTCGCAATAAGGTAGGTATTAGCGACGACTTTCCTGTCGTCCCAACATAATTAGCGACGACTTTTTAGTCTTCTCTAATATATCGATAACTTTTTTTTTAGCGACGACTTTTTTAGTCGTCTCTAATACTATATATTAGCGACGTCTAAGTCGTCCCTAATTTTCAATTTTTTTTTTTTTTTTTTTTTACATATATATATAAACGTGTAAAAAATATTATATTTAGTTTTGTTCAAAATTTTTTTTTAATTCTCTTACTATATATTTATACAATTTCCTAACTAATATATATTAGTTAAAACAAAAACAAACACAAGAATTGAGTTGCCCTAATGGTTTAGATAATGCCACATAACCCTTTGATCAAGGGTTCGAATCCTATAATGCACATATATATCATAGGAATTAAATAAAATGCTTGGATTGGCAGGTCGGGTCGAAATTTGGATCGATTCAAAATTGGGCCGGTGGATCAAGTCACAAAAAAAAAAATTTAATAAAATATTTTAATTATTAGAGACGACAAAGTCGTCGCTAAAAGTCGTCGCAATAGACTCTGAAGCAATAGAGACGATTGTGTCGTCGCTATTTAGAATCAGCCACGGACCTAAAGCGACGACTATTAGGGACGACTTTGTCGTCGCTATTGAGCAATAGAGACGATTTTTTGCCTTTTAGCGACGACAAACGTCGTCGTTGTTGAGTGATTTTCTTGTAGTGTATGTGTATTCATTGGTACCCTCCAAGTGTCAAATTTTATGAACTCTATGATGTAGAATCTAAAGAGGTCTTCATATCGAAGGACGTAATATTTCAAGAACAAATATTCCCATTTTATATAGTCACACCTTCAGAAGATCTCATTGACCCTTTTTCATATATTATTTTACCTATTCGAACCTCTTTTTATTCAAATCGGGACCTTCATTCCATTCCTACACAAATGATTACTGCAAATGATCCTACTCATACACTGGTAAATTTTCACTTGATTGTCCTCCTCCCAATGATAATTTCACTGCCTTAGACACTACACACATCTCTTTACATAATTCTCATTCAAGAGGTTTCTCACCCTTTTTCAAGTTATTTTTTACAATTCTTTTTCACTATTTTTCAAGAGGTTCTTTTCCTTTTTCAAGGTTTCTTATAGCTTTTTACCACATGAATTCGTGGTTTGAAGTGTAGTTTCCCATAGATGACACCAAAATGTTAATCACAAAATATGTTCAAATCTTGGATCGACACGTCTCAGCTCCTCCCTCTTGAACATGTGGACTTCCTGTGTACTTGGACAAACAGTCAGTATGCAATGGGGGGCCGAGGTGGCTCCCGTTTGCACTACAATGCTCAAGTAAGGACTTATTGTGAGGAAATATAATTTGGATGCGAAAAATATCAATGTGTAAAAGAAAGAAAGGGGAGTGACATTTTGTAGATTGTGTTTGAATATTGAATTATTAACATTTTCTTGGAGGCAAATAGGATCTATTTATACAAGGATTTGTTGCTTAAGATTGTGACATATGTTACCCTTTACGTGTGGCAGGTTCATGACCATTTATAAGGTAAATCATTTATTTGGTAATAATCATTACCATCTATCCTAGGGTTATGGCGAAAGTTACATTTTCTTAAAGATGTTTTCAAATCAAGCCGCCTCTTACAGGCGAGTCACATATCTCTGACACACTAATCAGTTTTGTCACTTTTTCGGAGTATGGACTCCAGTATAATCAGCCCAACATCATGTGTGGTGAGAGACAATTTTAGTACTCCGTCATGTGGTTAGAGTGATGAGTCCTATAAGATAAGAGTCTGGAACATGATCTGGTAACCGTGGGCCCAAATGTGTCTTAATGGATGACGTGACAAATCCATTTAGGTATGGTCGTAACAAGTTGCATTATTTATTGTATTGGTCATAAAATTAATTATTTTCTAGGTTTTTCTTTAAAAGGCAAAAAATGGATGTTCTTGCAAATAAATTATTATTCATATATTTAATAAACTCTCGCTTCTATATTTTATACCTATTGTAAAATCATTTTACACATATTGTAAAACCACTCTAATCACCAAAAAAAAAAAAAAAAGAGATAATAAAGGGAGAACTACAATTGGACATCACCAAGAAGTCTTGTTCAAACCCTTAACCTAAAAATGTCCCCACCAAAATGAGAGTAAAGAAAAGGAGAATCTGAATCTGTTGTGTTGTGTTTGAGAGAAAATGGGATGCCTCCTTCACATTTTCTTGTGTCCCATCAATTCTATCATCATCCCATGGATACCAAATACAAGGAGTGTATATATAGAGAAGTACCTAAGTTATGTGGGTTAAAAACCATTTTAGGCCCAAAGTGCTAAAATGTATTTTAGCCCTTGTAAGTGAGTAGTAACACATTTCCAACATTTTCCATCTTGCTACGAACTTGAGTGTACCTATAGTGAATTTGATCAACCAATTTAATATCAACTTGCTCCCACACACCTGAAAAACAAGTTATGACTTAAGTTCCATATTTGAGGAAATGATTGATAAAAACATTTATTCAGACTTTATTCATCATATGACATATCTCAAATAAAATGCGTATTTATTCAAAATTTCCATCAAATGTGACACCTTAAACAAAATGCATCAAATTTTCTCCATGTATAGTGCAATCGTGAATAACTGGATTTTTCATAATATGTATAACATGCTAATAGTCAAAGTGTATAATCATGTCACCAACAAAATCACAAAGTTTATTTAGAAGACGTTAAATATCAAAGATCATTTATTGACTCATACGGTGTACAATATACTCACACTCGATCATGAATAAAAGAACGATGTGCAAAAAAATTGTGATTTGCAACTCACATAACCATTACACAAGATGAAAACACATAGGAGGAAAACAACATCCAATTACCAATATCCCATGCATAATATACATCTATAAATCCTCACAACATCACACTATGTATAGCACTTAAACATAAGACGCATATCACAGTATTCCCTCATATCTAATGTACATATTTCAAAACTTCTCATTTATAAGTATTAACAATGAACCAATCAAAAGAAATATCATCAAAATGCAATAATAAGAACACCAAGTTACTTTTGTTTCAACATGATGATATACAAGTAATGATCAGACTTATTGTTTCAAAAGCCAATAATAAGAACAAACGAATCAAATCATTTATACCACAACCAAGGCAACTTTTAAGCCATACAAGAACATTTTAAGATAAAAGACGCACATGCATAGGTTTACATTTATCTCCAAAAAATCAAGATGTTGAAATCATAAAAACTTTTATAAAAATTGTAATTTCACATCAGGTTGTTTTAAATTATCATGACTAACTAAACAACCAACAAAAGTTTTCATTTAACCAACACCTCCTTCTATGTGTGTACCATCTATCTAGTAATCTAAAGAGTTCATTCCTAGTGGTATCCTCTTTTGATTCATAATAAGATAACTCATGTCTCCTATCATTGCTTATTCACTTTATCGATTGTTCATCCTCACACAGTCTCCTCACTTTACCACACTAGTCAAATTCTAGTCAACTCAAGAATATGATATAACGGGTGTATTCTTACCACTCTCACCACAATCTTTTACCTTCAGGACGCTGAATATAGAGTCTCCACCTCACTCAAGGTATCCTAGGCTTGGGTATAGTACTCTCACTATATCTAACTCCACCTACAACTGATAAATAGCACTCACTTGCCATTTTTATCTCAATTCCACCAAAAATCATGTCCTAAACATGACATATTAGCCTCATTATTCGTGATCATACTACTCCACGATCTAACCACCCTTTTGGCTTCCAGGGCACAACCAAAAGATCAAAAAGCATAAAATGATCAACACATTTATTATTGAATCTATCATGAGTAGTTACACAAATACCTGAAGTAAAAGAAACACATCTTTGGTTACCAAGTACACGACGATCACATAAATGCACATTAGACATATAGTCTTTCCAAGCATGCCTTCTATGAAACTTACCAAACATATAACGACTACATAAATGCATATAAGACATACAGACTACATATAATCCGCGTTTATCACAAAAATGTACATATGATACACAGTCTCCAAAAATAGTCCTTTCATCACCAAGAAGTTTGTCATTTGTGTTAGGAAAAGAAATAGAGGAATCAACATCTCTAATCAAGTAAGCAGTGGTAACAAATACACCATTTCTTATAACTCCATTACAAGTCAAAAGAACACCCTTAATAATTATATCTTATGCTTAAATTTACCAGTCAGCCTAATCTTGTGTTGTTAAACCAAAATTCACAATTACCATAAAAAACCCCCCAAATCCACACAATGCGTAACTATATTTGGAATAAAGCTTAACACAACAAATACACCAAGTAGCGATTCAACAAAGTATTTCAAGTATAACACAGATTATGGCACCAAGGCACAATCAAGTAAAACCTAAATTAAGAAACAAGCAAAGTCACAAAAGAAAAAGTTATTCCTAGTTCTAGGTCACTGTATACTCGGTAGGTCAAATTTGAAGTCCATTAAACTATGGGTTTCAATAAAGTGATCAACCACAATATATAGGGGATTATTCATTTTACCAATCAAAATCAGCAATCACACGTCCAAAGTAATTAAAACATATCAATATCGAACACAGCTCGCAAAAAAGTTGCCACCGACAAGGTAGCTATTTTCAAATAATAATTAACCTAAACAGGTTACTAACGACAAGGTAACTAATCCGTAAAGCAAAAAAAAAAAAAAGTTAAGGTTTAGGAATATCACCGAGTGAACCATGCATGTTCGTATATATGCGTTTGGAATCTTGAAAATGGACTCAGTAGGTCGTGAAGATCATTATGCCTAAAAATTGTCGCCGAAGCTTCGCCAGCCTTCGCTGCTCCGCCATCGGAAAATCAAGAAGTTCATTAGAAGCTGCTCCTTAATCTCCTAAACCCAGCTGTGGTGTCCGTTCATCGATCGGAGTTCGGATTTGGGTGGAATCTTGGATTGAAGCAACAGTCATGATTTTTATCCCGAAAAAAGTGACTGTTACCGTCGACTCTCCACTGTCTGAACCTTCTCCTTTGCCAAACGAACCCAGATCCGGTTTAGATTGTTGATCGGAACTACGGCTTTGCCAGAATCTTGAAATTGCAAGTTCTTTTAAAATGCTCCTCCGGTCAAGATCGTCTATTGTTACCATCGCATGCCGCCTCTATTGTCGTTGATACTCATCGTTTTGTAGGCCGAAGTCACCACCATAGTCAATCGCCAGTCAAATTTCTTCTTGCAGTTTTTCCTGTCATGAACCAGTTGGTCGGCCAAAAGAGTGGTTTTGAAGAATTGGTAAGAGACGCCTCTACCACCAGTGTTGGGTCTTCTCACTTTCGATCAGTATCTTCACCGGTTAGACTTCTCTTCTTCTTGATTCCTGCAGTCTGCCCAGTTCTCACCCAAGCTGATTTTTGTTGCTAGAATCCAAGGCAAAATCAAGAAACCATTTTCAAGATTGATATAAAAATAAAAAAAACACCTAAAAGATTCCTAAAAGTAAATCCTACACCCTATCAAACAATCAATCGAATTTCACCAAGAATAAATTCCCGCTTCTATATTTTACACCTATTGTAAAACCACTCTAATCACCAAGAAAAGAGATAATCTAATCACCAAGAAAGAGATAACAAAGGGAGAACTATAATTAGACATCACCAAGAAGTCTTATTCAAACCCTTAACATAAAAATGCCCCACTAAAATGAGAGGAAGAGAAGAATCCAGATCTATTGTGTTGGAGAGAAAATGGGATGCCTCCTTCACATTTTCTTGTATCCCATCAATTCTATCATCCATGAATACCAAATACAAGGAGTGTATATATAGAGAAGTGTCCAAGTTATGTGGATCAAAAATCATTTTAGGCCTAAAGTGCTAAAAAAGTATTTTGGCCCTTGTAAGTGAGTAACACATTTACAACATAAATCATATTCAGTGTTTTTCTATTTCCTCTAATAACAAATGACGTAAATAAATTTTTTTTCCTATAATTTAAATATTCCTATCTTTTAATACTATTATGATTAGTATTATCAAACTCTTAGTTTAAAAAGCAATCTAGAGTTAACTGTCTCAATAGTTACTAAACTTATGTTCATGTCTTCGACTGATCATTAAAGCTTAAAGTATCGAATTTTAATCACTAAACTTATCAAAATATTTGTTGAAGGCTCAGATTCAGTTTCTCTTAAACCAACAATCAAACACCAAATGAGTCATTGCTCAAACCAACCGATCTCTATGGTTGACCGATCTTGTAACCCACAAAAGATAACAATGGTGGCAGCAAGGTGTCACAAAGAAGAAGAAGAACTATGGCAATTTGGTCATGGTTTTACCATGAAAGTAGAAGAAAACGACAGCCTTCTTTTTTCACAATGAAACACACGGTTCTTCCAACGGAAGGCAATAAATATATATAGCATTTTAGCTTTGAGTAATGATGGGTCAAGACACGTGCAAATGAGCAATCACATAAAAGGTTCGTCCAATTAATGAAAGGGGAATGAGCAACAGTCAATTACGATTTGGGATAATTGTATAGAATACTTACTTTAGATAATAAAACTGATTTTTACTATCAAAGTAAAAAAATTTGAAAAATACTTCATTGCTACTAAAAAAATTGAAAAATATCATAGGTATCATACTATGATACTAACATATTTGAGAAGTATCAAAAGTATCAGATTGTGATACTTCACGTGATTATGAAGTATTTTTCAGTTTTTATGATTTTATTATAAATAATTTTCAATTTTTATAAAATTCAAGTAAATTTCAATTTGATCCCTAAAAGTAGTGTAATTATATGAATAGTCCTTATGATTTTCCTTTCAATGGTCCAATTTATTTTCCGGTTGAGTCAATCAATTGTGGCGTAGATAACATTTCAATCCTCAATCGAAGCCTATGAAAATTAATCCGAACGTTAAACATCATGTCCTTTGTTGAATATCAACCAAAAAAATCCAACAGATACTAGTAGCAATTAAATTATATTCTCAAACATTGAGTTGCAATTTTAAATTGTTATGACAGCATATTTCTTTCCTTCTTTGGGTTGGTGTGGCTAGTAGTGATGGCAAAAAAATTCGAAGGACCCGAAATGACCCGTCCCGAAAATTACCCGTCCCGTGGGGTCCACGAGGCGGGTTTGGGGCTGGGTGTTTTCGGGTCCGGGGTGGGGCGGCCCTGACCCGTCCCGAATCCGTCCCATTGCCATCCCTAGTGGTCAGATAGTTGAAATAAAGACATTCTTTTGTTATAATTAATAATAAAATAAAATATGGCCACTCCCCCTAAAACAAGCTCAATTAGTCAATCCCAATAAATGCTAAATCATGGACTCCCCTTTTTTCTTTTTCTTTTTTCTTGATAGGGCAGCGTCATTTGAGGTTGAAAATATGTCATTATCGGATTCAAAATAATAAAGCGTGAGTATGCACTATGTAATATCCGCACTTGCTCGTCTAAACCATTCTTCCGTTTACAATGTCATAATACTCTACTAAGAATAATGCTATATAGTTCAATTGGTGTTAAGAACCCGTCTATGTTATTTAAGTCATTAAGTGACTAAAGATCATAAATTATGTCCTCTCTTACTTTTAATCTTAGACGTTTATTTTATCCAAGGATAAAATATATCTTGAAGTTATTACAAATAAAACGAAATTCTCTAATTCGCAACTTGATCATTATTTTAAAAAAATAAACACTTCATGTTTCTTATGTATGTTTAAAGAAATCATTACGCGTTTTTTCACGATGTACGTGTGATGATAGAATAGGGCTGATAAGTACATTTTGTACTTATTTTGATCTAAAATTTAGAAAATTGCGAGTATTTTAGAGTTTGATATTGCTTAATTATTTATTTATTTTGATTGTTTTAAGAAAAACTCGAGTTTTGAAAAGATTGAAGCAAAATGAGAAAATCATGTGCGAAATACGTGAAGATAATTGAATGTAGAATTCAACGCGACAAAAAGAGAGAAATTCGAAATTGTAGATCAAACGTTATGCGTGTTTGAAGTTCGACCGACGGAGTGGGAAATTCAACCACGGGTCCACCGCAGTTTGCAAACCGCGTTCAATCTGGTAGCTAAGTTCTCACTTGTTTGTCGCAGTAAGACCGTGGGTTTGCACCCCGTGGCCAACTTGAAGGATTTTTTTTCGATTTTTGAGTTCTTTCTTTATTTTTTCTATTTGTTTTCGAGCCGAACAAGAATCACTTTCTCACTTCTAAACTTTTCTCTTCTCAACTTATTTCTAGAATTTGGTGATGTTCTTCTTTATAAATTCTTCTTGTTTTTCTTTAATTATGTGTAACTAATTTATGAGTTGGGACGAATGACGTAATCTTAGTTTTATTATTCAATTTCAATTCTCATGTGTTTATTTATACTTTAATTTGATGTATTGAATTTATTTTTAATCTTATTACATGAATTAATTGACCACCAGTTCATTGGTTTTTGAATTGTAACGAGTTGAGAAGTGAGTTATAAATCTAGACCACTTTACTACTTGTTTGCGATATTGTGCACTTGCAATTATTTTCACAACAAGTTTTTGGAGTCGTTGACGCAAACTAATTTTTATTTGTTAATAGTTTAGATTAATCTTTTTTATTTGTTGTTTTTATTAGTTAGAACTAGTTTTCTTGTAACTTTGATTTTCTTTATTTCTTTTTGTAGAAAATTGTGTTCGTTAAATGCTCCATTCTCAAGGCAAAGACCTTGAACCTTTAGATCTCAAGATCGAACGTACTTCCAAATGAAGATGTAAAGATCAAAACCAAAAACAGGAAGATCTGCAACAGAAAGCAATGACTTAAGAACATGTTGGAATAAACATGGAACAAGAAGCTTTTATGGTAGTTTCTTTGGCTACTCAATTAAATGTTGCACACAGTCAACCATGAGAAGAATACGAAGACAATGATAAGGGAAATCTTCCTACGGTGCAGTTTTTAACACCTGCACTAGCTATTAATCGTTCCAGTATTCTTTATCCACCATTTGCGAGGACTAATTTCCAGACTCGTGCTGATCTCATCAACTTTTTTAGTAATAACATGCAGTTTTATGGAAAAGCACATGAAGAACCACATGTTCACATTACCAATTTTCAAAGAATGTGCTAAAAAGTCTAATTAGATAGGGTAAATGAAGATGCTGTCAAATTGAGGTTATTTCCTTTTACCTTGAGGAATGATGCATTGGAATGGCTCGATTCAGAACCAAAATCTAGCATCACTACTTGGGACGACTTAGCCAGGAAATTCTGCAACAGATATTTTTCACCTGCTAAGATAGCCAAGATGAAGTTTGAGATCTCTACATTCCAACAATACGAAGTGGAGAACTTCCATGATGCATGGGGTGTTAAGATTTGGGGGTTCATCTTAAAAGATCAACCTTGTTAAGAGAGATAGCCCAACCCCTTATAAATTGATCTATGTTTTCATCTTTATTTGGTGTGGGATTTTATCCCTTAACATGCCCCCTCGAGATGGTGGCTCGTTTGATCAGACCAATCTTAAAATCCGTGTGCTCATTTTTTGAGTCTTAATCGGATCGAATTGCTCATTGTTTAGGAGCTTGCTTCAATCCATATAAGGATTTAATCATGACGCTGTCAAATTTTTTGTGTGATTGTTTAGGAGCTTGCTTCAATCCATATAAGGATTTAATCAGTTTACACACTTTATGTTCTTGTCATTTTACTATGAAGCCTTCTGGTTGTTTCATATAAACTTCCTCGTTTAATTCACCATTTAAGAATGCAGTTTTGACATCATTTTGACATATGTGCAAGTTATAAAATGTTGCTATTGCAATTAAAACCCGGATAGATGTAATCCTTATTAATGGTGAATAAGTGTCGAAGAAAACAATTCCTTCTTTTTGACGATATCCTTTTGCAACAAGACGAGCATTATATTTGTCTATAGAACCATCGAGTTTTAATTTTCTTTTAAAAATCCATTTGCAACCAATTGGTTTAGTTCCATTGGTAAGATCAACCAACTGCCAAATATTATTACTCATACTGGATTCGATCTCGCTATTTATAGTTTCCTTCCAGAATGACAATTTTAGGCTAGACATAGCCTCTTTAGAAGTCAGAGGCTCGTTTTCAATCATAAACGAAATAAAGTATGGGCCAAATGATTTAGCAGTTTTTGCTCATTTACTCTTTCTTGGTTCAGACTTTCTATTTTCTTTAAACGCATTTTCATATGTTTTCTTTTGAATATTATCGAAAATATTTTTTTTTATAGGGGAACGCATTTTCAAAGAATTTGACATCTCTAGACTCAATGATTGTATTAACATGAATGTCACTTATCTGAGATTTATGCACAAGAAATCTATAAGTACTACTATTTATTACATATTCGATAAAGATACAATCAATAGTTTTAGGGCCTAACTTGATTTTCTTATAAGGTGGAATCACAACTGCTGCCAAGCACCCCCAAACTTTTAAGTATTTGTAGGAAGGCATTCTACCTTTCCATAATTCATAAGGTATTGAATCGGTTTTCTTATAAGGAACCCTATTTAGAATAAAGTTAACAATTAGAACTCCTTCTCCCCACAAATTTTGTGGTAACCTAGAACTGATAAGTATAGCATTAACCATGTCTTTAAGTGATGACTCATATTCACAGTCTCTATCGGATCTCAATACCTTGATTGTCTTACCAAGTTGATTTTCAGCTTCATTTTTGTAAGTGACAAATGCATTTAATGTCTCATCTTTACTACTTAGTAAATATATAAAGCAATATCTGTTGTGATCATCGATAAACGTGATAAAATATTTTTTACCACCTCGAAATTGAACAAATTTTAAATCACAAATATCACTATGTATCAATCCTAATGGTTCACTACTCCTTTTAATTAAATTAAAAGGGTTTTTTTTTTTTTTTTTTTTTTCAACACAAATTTCACATTTATATTTGCCTTCTGATTCAAGTCTAGGTATAAGTCCTAAACCTACTAATTTTCTTAAGGAAGCCCGATTGACATGTCCTAGTCTACTATGCCATAAAATAGAAGACTTGAGCAAGTGAACAAAAGAATCAATTTTATTAATAACTTGTGGGTCCAAATATTTGGAATTTTTGTCCACAATAGCCAGATTGGCCTTAAATAGACCATGTAGTAAATAATCCTTTTCTAACATACATGTCCTATTTAGTAAGTACAAATTTATCAGACTCAAATACCATTTTAAAACCTTTCTTACTAAGTATAGACCCAGAAATTAAATTTTTCCTTATGTCTAGAACATGTATCACTTCATTCAGCGTTAGTTCTTTCCCGGATGTCAATTTCAAAATCACATTTTCTGCAACCCTATTGGATCATCCATTGACATCTCTTTACGCTTGTGCTTAAGATAGTTTTTGAAATCTTTCAATAGTGGAAGTGGTTTTGTTATTATAGCAGCAATTTGAAAAGATTCACTCAACTTCATGCCTTCCGCTTCAACTTGTTCCCATTACTTCTTAGAAATCTTGTAGGATCAATACACATTATACAATGTGTTATCCAACCTGTTGAGAATGTAGTTGCGACATAAGAAGTTTGCATATTTCCATGCTTCAATAGCCAACCGAGTGTTCTTGTCAGTAGCATTCTCCTCGATTTATGTAGGAAATTCTTCACACAGGAACTTGACCAGATTCAATGTTATCAGATAAAATAACATCTTTTATTGCCAACGTTTGAAATTTGTATCGTTGAATTTTTCTAGCTTTTTATATTAAGATGCGGGCAGCATGACAAATTGATTGGACCCAGAACTCTGTCCATTAGCATTATTTGATCAAGAACTTTGTCCAATAGTATTATTGGATCAAGAACTTTTTCAAACAGTATCATTAGTATTTCTCGTAATACATGCCATATTTCTTTTAAACACAATTACAGAAATTCAAGATTAACACACTAAAACATGTAATTAAATTACGTAACAAAAATAGCGTAATAAATCTATCTTAAGATTGTTGTCAGAAATTGACGAGAATAATAATAAAATAAAATAGAAAATGAAAATGAAAAACGGAAATGTAGAAGGGAGATGAAAATGAGCTTTTTGGAAAAGCTTAAAAATTACCTTGCAGAATTTTCTAAAAGTAGAATTTCAAGAGAGAAAGAGAATATATAAATAAGAATATGATTTGGTGTAAAAAAATCGAATATGGGGTATCCTATTTATAGAATTTGAAGTTTCCTTTGAAAAGGGTGTGTGCCTTTTCTGAATGGGTGCCCAATTGGTCCGGATCATCCTGAGACGCTGGATTAAGATCTGATGATCCAAATTAAGTCATGCAATGAATGTGTCCATTAACCGCCACATGCACCTATTCACTTTGCCATGAAGACACCATGCACAACCAATGCATCGTCACCATCCATCGTGTGCCAACTCACCGAGCCTCCCAACTCCATGTCATCGAGCCATGATTCCAATTAAGAAAACTTTAGGGCTCTTCGCAATGATGCTTATGTGCTAAGTGCAAAGTGCGCCTCTAAAGCGCCCAATGCGAACTTTGCGACGTTCGTGGGCTGGTGCAGGGATCGGGTTGGGTTCGGGGTCGTCCACACAAGCACGGGCAGGGGTGCAGATGGTGTGCAAATGGTGTCACACACCACCTTGCGGTGGCTAGCTAAAGCAAGTCATGTAATGTACTAGTGACTAGCCGAAGGTTAGTCGTGGTGTAGGTGGACTAGTTGTATCAATTTACAACTTAGAATAATATCACAATATATAAACAATTTTTTTTTTTTCTCGTAAACTTCCTATGTGGGATACATGTTATTACATATAAGACACTTAAAGTGGGCTTTTAGAATATTGGTCCTTTCATTTTAGACTTTTCCAATTCACCCAATTAATTAATTAAATAACCCATGTTATTAAATATACAACATTTATTAACCAAATTAATCCTCCCATTAATTCAATTAATTCCAATAGCTTACTCTTTATGTAACGACACGGGTCCCACTTAATGGGCTGTCATGGCCGTTAGATGACGGCGTACTGTCCCCACGGTACCAACACGGGTCTTTTCAGCATGCTTTGTCCTCACTCGCACGCTCCCCGAGAAAACTTCCCAGGAGGTCACCCATCCCAGAATTTCTCCAAGCTAAGCACGCTTAACTTTGGAGTTTCTAACGATTAACTTCCGAAAAAGAAGGTGCACCTTGTTGGTATGAGTAGTACCTATCATTTCTTTTAAGCTTTCTTAATCGGGATATTACAATCACCCCCCGTTAGACTCGCGACGTCCTCGTCGCACTTAACCCATCTGAAGATCTGTTGCTAGGCGTTGGGATTCTAGAGGTGGCTCACGCCCTATGGCGTAGCACTTAGTTCCCGATTTTCGGCTGACGACCCTCTCTGATACCATTTGTAACGACCCGGGTCCCACTTAACGGGTTGTCCCGACCGTTAGATGACGGCGTACTGTCCCCATGGTACCAACACGGGTCTTTTCAGCATGCTTTGTCCTCACTCGCACTCTCCCCGAGAAAACTTCCCATGAGGTCACCCATCCCAGAATTTCTCCAAGCCAAGCACGCTTAACTTTGGAGTTTCTAACGATGGACTTCCGAAAAAAAAGGTGCACCTTATTGGTATGAGTAATACCTATCATTTCTTTTAAGCTTTCTTAATCGGGGTATTACACTTTATTACTCTATTTTTTAGTTTGTGAATCTCCCCGATGGCTTTATATCAAAGGCCGAAAGGAAGATTTTGCCAAAACATTGAGAAGCATTTCTTCACCAGCCAAACGTAGTATCTTAACTGATAACTTCTTCATCAAGTGCATTAAGTGGAAAAACGAGTTGCAGGAAACAAACATGTACTCTACAACAAAGATCTTGAAGCAAATATTTTGGGCTCTTCGGCAACTTGCATCAATTATGGTAGTTGGCTTCGGAGTTGGCATGATTTATTATGGCATGCTATTAGGCCTTGAAAACTTGGCATTTGATCTATACTTAAGTGTGGTACTTAATGCATTTATAGAAATTCCATCCACCTTGCTTATATTTTTTTTTTCTTATTGGGAAACTGAAAAGGAAGTTTTAGATATTGGGTTTAGCAATATTGAGGGGAATTTGTAGTGTAAGAGCATATATAATGGATGTGTTAAAGTGTTTGTTAGTGTCATATTTTAACTAATAGTCACTTTTATGCCCACATTAGATATGTTAGCATGTTTGCTAAAGGAATATTTTTTGGTGTATTGTTAAACATGTGATATGACAATCTATGTTGAAAACAGGAGAGAGAAACAAAAGAAAGAAACATTAAATAGTTATTGATCGGTTAATTTAGTTATTGATGAATAAATTTAACACATCCAATGTGACACTCATATAATAGTTAAAGTTAACATGTAGATGTGACATTTAACATCTATTATATTGTCTTTGTGGCAGTGTTTAACTAATAAAAGTTAACACGCCCATTGTGGATGCTCTAACATGTGTGTTGGTTAGGTGGAAAGGATTGCAAATAGGACTAGAATTGATATCATTTTTCTGCGCAATCATTGTATTGGATTTGGTGTTGATTTATACATTGGAGTTGTTTTCGACATGCATGAGGAACTCGACCGTATAATGTCGAGGCAGGTAGAACATTTTTGTAGGCTTTTTGGCCTAGTCATAGCGGCAGCCGGCAGAAAGAATAGGCTGCTTTCATTTGGGGTGTTCGGGATAACTATAGTTGTGTATCAATTGTTCATTGCTTTCATGCCAAAAACAAGAGGAAGGACATCCTACGATACCATGGATGAAAAAGAGCGGAAAATGGAGCTATAAGTAATAGAGTATACTACGTAAATTCACATTATGTAAGTAAGCATCTGTTTGCTCGACAAAATGAACTGGTTTATAAATCAGTTTATAAATTATACAATTTATCAAACCACTTTTTATCAACACACATTTTCTCTCTCCAATTTTCAACCTCTATTTTTTCCTCAAAATCATAAATAAATCAATTTATAAACCAAACAATATCATTGTCTTGTTAATTCTAGAGTTTATTTCCTTCTAATAATATTTTCCAAAAATAAATTTTGTATCCAGTTATTAAAAACAAACAGGGTTTTGAACAAACAACTCAAACCACCATTTGGACAACCCATGTGAAAATTATGGTAATGCCCTTAATTTACATAGAAATCACAAAAGTGCCGTGAACCAAAATGAAAGCGCTAAGGCTCTGATGAAATAATTACAATTTATAGACTAATATATAAATACACAATTTCTCAAATTACTTTTTAATCATACATATTTTCTCTCACCACTTTTTAATTACACATTTTACCTCAGAAACGTAAATAAATCAATTTATAATTGCTACAGTGTTGAACAAACATAGTCGTCTGAAGAACCAGTCCCTACATTTTGAGAAGAATGAACACCCTCAACATTTTTGCTCTCTGAAATCATCATAAATGCATACAAACTTGACATTAACAGTTCCTATACAATTAAAAGTATTGTTATTTGTTGTCACTCTGCCTTTATCCCAATTGAATTTGTACCATTTACGGTAATAAAAATGTGGAAATTTAAAAGAACCACCGTCATTTATATTATATTATCAAAACATATTTTACAATACAAAATCTCTCATGCATGTTTAGTTATATAACCACCATATATAGGGCAAAAGATAATGCTCACTATTCTTCAAAAGTT
Organism: Ligustrum vulgare; assembly: GCA_963555705.1. Classification (NCBI taxonomy): domain Eukaryota; kingdom Viridiplantae; phylum Streptophyta; class Magnoliopsida; order Lamiales; family Oleaceae; genus Ligustrum; species Ligustrum vulgare. Next base: position 59,531,426 of record OY743169.1, on the reverse strand, counting down.
GTCTACCAAGACTACAAAAATCTAGGGCAAAGGCAATGGTGTACCTGTGTCAGGGAAAAACTTCGTACCTTACTATATATACTACTATATATAGACGCTATTTTATTTTGTACTTACATAACCTATTCACATTTATCATAGTGTGGTCAAAACGGGTTGTAAGAGTGATATAAACATCTGTGATAATAAAAGTAAAGCCTTTATATTCTTCAAAATTATCTACCTCATCTTCCTCACTAGACGAGGTATAAAATCTAGTGTAATGCTCCTGGCTATACGAAACACACACATCAATAAGATCCAAAGAGAGATGAACATCCTTCCTAGTACAGATTATTTCTTCCTTCCGTAGTGGCATTTACAGTATAAAGCTTGATATGTAAACAATAATGTTTAGTAAATATGCTGGTACATAGCTTATGTTAAGCAAATAGGGGTCCATATTCCTGTTACAATGTAAAATAAGAGCTCCAATAAACATAGCCACAATAAGCGCATTACTCAGCACTTATAAGTCCTTCATTTCCCACCTAGATTCAAGAATTACAAGGTATCCATTGTTTCCTATCAAGACTCAGAAATACAACGCCAGAAAATAAGATATCCTAATAAGTCCTTGCTTTGTATATGGGGCTCGACGTGTCAATCAGAAATCCCAAGGCCATCAAGGGATTTCCTGACACCGCCCGTATACTAATGTGGATTCCAAATTCTCTATCATTAACAACCCTTAGTAACCGTCAGGTATCTCAAGCAGTACATATATCCAAGACAATACAATATGGTACACTGTGTTAGGAATTATCACTCATAATCATTGAAAATTTAAATTTGTCTAAATTTTATAAACATACTGTCATAGATAAGTCTGAACAGTAACCGGTAAACAGTAAAACATTAATATATGTTTTAGCTCTATACCAGATGAATCTTGCTAATGTAGATTCGTCTGGATAGTAAAACGTAAATGGACAGAATAAATTGTGCAAAATTGTAAATAGACAAGAATACAATAATCTGAACTTAACGTGGGAAAAACCCTAACAGGGAAAACCCACAGACCGCATCCTGCGGACAAAAATCAATCACTATATAAGGAATGAGTTTATACAGATCAATCTAAACTACAGGATAAATCTACTCATAGATTTTATCAAACATCCAAAAAATAAACCACTCCCTGATCCTTTTATGGCATGTAATATGAGCTGGCGTCCCACCACTCTTCTGTAGCTTTCTTTGAATCTGCAACAATCTTCAGCAACACGAACTCCAGTTCGATTTTGATCCAAACCTCTCGTTTGATCTTCACGCTGAAATTCCTTCCTTCTCTAAGTGATTGAATCCTCCTCCCGGAGTACCGAAGTCACAACACAATTGAAGCCTTTAATGCTCTTGCGCCACCCGAAAAATTAGCTTCAAGACTTCTTAATGAAGTGGACGTGTATGTTTAAGCACCACACGAATTTCTTGTATTCTACACGTCTTGAGAAAAACATCTCCTTTTTCTTCTATTTAAAGTGCATATAGGTTACTTGAATTCCAAGTTTCCTTATTGTACAAGATCTCTAATACCTGCAAAATACAGTAGAGATAATTAGAAAAAAAGTAAGCTAATTATTCTTAAATAAATCTTACCATAAAATAAGATAACGATAAATCTTGAAAGATCTTACCATTTACCAATCAAGTGATAAACTTTGATACCAATCAACCATATTTTCGGCCTTATCAAGATTCTTCATAATCAAGATTTTCGACCAAATAATCTTAACATATGCAAAGATAAGATTAAAATATTCTAGACCATATCAAGAAGAAACTTAACATATCTAAGGATAAGCTTGAGTGTCAAGAATAATCACAAAATATATCATCAAGAAATTTACCAAAATCACAAGATATCAAGATCAAGATTTCGAGATTATGATCATAATCAAATCAATATTTTTTTTATCATTATCTTTCCAATAATAAAATGATTTTCGAAAATAAGAAATATATTTTTCTCCAAAAATATTTGCATAATTTAAATAAACTTAATAAATTAAGTTTTCTTAAAATTACACATTTGTGGAAAAATAGGAAATGCCAATAATATAAAATTAACAATCTCTCCCTTTGGCTTTTTCTATTTTTCCGAAACCAATCATCTTTTCATAAACACAAGAAATCAACAAGCTCCCCCTCAAAAATCTCCTCCTCAAGATATGCATCATGATAAACACAATCAACTAATGCATGTAAAGGAAATCAACACATAGAGAGCATAAATCAAAAAGATGATATGACTGCAAATGCTACACCCCCATTTTGGATAAAGAGGAGAATCCATAAGGTCTTCTTTTGCTTCTTTGAGGCAGGGAGTTTCTTGGCTGCAACCTTTCTCTTCTCTTTGGCTTCCATAGGAGCCACATCTCTCGAAGACCCAGCATTCTCCGCTTCTAGCTGATCAATCCTGGCCTCCTTACCAGCTGAATCCAGATTCCCAGCAGTCTCATCCACAACCTGTTTCCCGTTACCCGTCTGTACCTCCAGAATTTTTCTACATCTGGCCCTGTTCAGCACTTTGGGAGTGATCACAAGGTCATCCTCCAATGTCTGGACACCCTGATCACTCAGAAACTGTGTAATAATTCAAGGGTAAAACAACAGATAAGTATTCCCCTGTCGAGGGCCACTTCCCGAGACCCTACCAATGATTGAATTCCAGATTCGTACAGCAAGGTCAATGTTTCGTTTAGTCCCCAGGAGAAACAAGGTTCTGGAAAACTCTCTCTTAAAACTCGAGTCATGGATGAGTTGGTCAAAATTTTCCTTCACAATTTTGTGAAGAATTTGGCAATTATTGGACATCTCCGACCTAGGCAATTGTTTTAACCCCTTCACTGGCCACGTGATCTTACCCCCTGACAACTCCATCACAATTTCATCATTAGTGGCTTCCATAGATTCATCCTCATCAACCACATCCTCATTCAATCCTAACCACTTTCTAAGTTCCTTTGCAGAAATCTTAATCATTTATCCCCTAACAAATAGTGAAGTGGTAAACAAACATTTTTTGGAGTTAAAGTCAATAGGGATATTTACATAAAATTCTTTAACCAAGGTCTCATTGATCTCCCCCGTACATTCAGTCAACTTCTTCAACCCAAAGTGTGACACAATATCATCTACTTCAAAATCATCAAATTCGCCTACAGTCACTCTAGATTCATAATGCAGCCGTTTACCCAAAATGTGCTTTTGGAAATCAGAATATGCTTCATACGACCAAAGTTTAAAATTAAATGGGGTAAACATACCTCTAGCAGTCTGCATAGGGGTGCAGAAGAATGAAGATATATCAAATTTGGATCTCACTGGACCCGCAGCTGTGTCACCCTTTTCTTCTTCGAACTTGCTGTGACCAATACCTTTTGTTTTCCCTTTCTGTATGGAATAACAACCTCTTTCTCAGTCTCCTCTTCTGAATGCTCAGACTCCTCTAAATCCTCAGATTTCTCTGACTCTTCTGGTGCTTCATCCTCAGATTCTTCTGCTACCTTGTCTTCCTCAGATTTTTCATCTTCCCCAGACTCTTCCTGCTCCTCTGGTTTTTCCTTTTCATCACCAGATTCAGTTTCGTCGCTACCTTCTTCTTCTAATAATTTCGCATCCTTTACCCTTTCCTTAGTTACAAGTTTAATTGCTCCCTGCACCTCACTGCGAATATCCAAGGGAAAAAGATTACTTTGGCCAAGATTACCTAATATGGGTGCCAAATTTAAGCCCATGGCTTGTGGAATGACAGGCGTGCTCCGACCTATTTGGGCCATGAGAAGAGCAGGTGTTGGAGTAGTACTGGCGGTAGAGAGCGAAGTCGGCGTTGGGCTGGTACCAGAAGGAGGTGCAGGTACAATGGCCCCAGCGCTTGGAGTTCCCATCTCAGATGGGTTTGGTGGAGACGATGCTCCGCCGCCTCTGGTGACTCTCCTTCTTCCGGTTTGTTTGCTTCTGGCCATGTATGGAAGGGTTTTCTTTTTCTTCTTTTTTTATTTGAGAGAGAGAGGAAGACGGAAGGTAGGGTTTTTATGAGAGAATTTTGGGTTTTGACACTTTGGGACGTGAGTTTTTATGAAGAAGTGAGGGTTTTTGGGTTTAAGAGGAATTCTCATAAAAAAGCAATTAGAGTTTATTATGGTAACTGGAGAATCCTGATTCTTGCCAACTTCTTTCCTTAAAAATAGAAAAACATAGAAACAGAATATGCTAAGAATTAGGAAACAAATAAATTACCAAAAATTGGGCTCCACAATCAACTGACTTGTTCTACAAGATTTGCACATATTAGCTTACGATATACTGCCTTCAAAATAAAGATTTTCAGAATAAAATCTAAAATTCGTGAACAAGAAAAATCTAAATGCATCTGAATACCTGAGACACGTCTGAGCACTTGTTGGCATTTGTAGAGTCAGATACATTTGATAGTATACAATCCTCCACGTACATAAATAAGTTGATTAATGTGCGTGTGTGATCCGAGCAACCCTTAGTCATCCACATACTGTCAAAAATCATATGATTGCCCTGACTTATTGATTTGTCACTGTAATGCACAATAAGACCGATCAAAATCTATAAGAAGTGCATTTTCTCAAATCCGGCTTGCCGACTTTTCTATATTATGGCAATGTCTTTTGGAGGTGGAAACGGCTTCGCACAATCCCCAAAAGTTATCTTACAGTATGTTCCCCTTTAGGTTAGAAGACGGATATGAAATTAGCTTGGATTGGTAGATTCACACAATCCCCAGAAGTTATCTTACTAGATTTTCCCCTTTCTTCTATAATATTTCCACATTTACCTCAAATCATTATATTTTAAAACTAAAGGGTATGAACTTGGCTTGAATATGCAGCCTTCTTTTCCACTAGCCTTGTCCTTGAATAATAAGAATATGTGTGCAAATGCAATAAACAAGATTCAGATCATAGGTCTACACATAGAATATGAAATCTCATCCAGTAACAACCATATGACTTAGACAGCAATGACTTATCCTTTGGATTGTCCAGATTTGAGTGCTAGTTAGATTCATCTGGAGACATGTTGACTGCTTACAGCCAGACGTATCTGTCTCATTATCAGCCACAAGCACTCGATATATCTGTAAGCAAAAACATGATCTACTCAGTATAAGAATAGGATAACCTAAATACATGCAATAAAAAGAAAAAAACATATATTTTTTTTTAAAATGTATGTTCCTATTCAGGAGGTGGTGATACTCCAATTTTTTTCCTAAGGCTTTCAAATTTGACAGTATCGAGGGCCTTAGTGAACAAATCTGCCAGCTGTAGATCAATCTGTATGTGCTTCAGATTGATAATCTTTTGTTCCACCAATTCTCTGATGAAGTGGTGTCTGATGTCAATGTGTTTTGTTCTGGAGTGCTGGACTGGATTCTTTGAGATATTAATGGCACTAATGTTGTCGCAATACATAGTTGCTTGTTCTGTAGAGTTCTCATAGTCTTCCAACATTTGTTTCATCCAAAGGAGTTGTGTACAACAACTTCTAGCTGCAATATACTCAGCTTTGGCTGTGGAAAGTGACACTGAATTTTGTTTTCTACTTAGTCATGCCACCAAATTGTTCACAATGTAGAAACATCCTCCGGATGTACTCTTTCGATCATCCACATTCCCAGCCCAGTCTACATCTGAAAAACCTGCAAAATAGGCAGTGGTATCTCTTGTAAACCAGATTTCGTAATTTAATGTACCACTTACATATCTGATGATTCTTTTCACAGCAGCAACATGAGATTCCTTAGGTTTTGCTTGATATCTTGCACAAACTCCAACACTGAAAGATATATCTGGCCTACTGGCAGTAAGGTACAGAAGACTTCCAATCATGCTTCTGTAGAGGGATGGATCTACATCCTTGCCACCGTCATCCTTTGAAAGTTTTAAAGTAATTGCCATGGGAGTTCTCATTGCCTTTGCATCTTCAAGTCCAAATTTCTTCACTATATTTTTAGCATACTTTGCTTGAGATATGAATATGCCAGATTCATCCTACTGTACCTGCAAACCAAGAAAAAATGTTAGTTCACCAACTATACTCATTTCAAATTCTCTTTTCATTGTATTTCTAAATTCACCAATTTTGGACTTAGATGTAGACCCAATTACTATGTCATCAACATATATCTGAGCAACAGTTAGTCTAGGATTTAGATGCTTAATGAAAAGAGTTTTATTAGTTCCTCCTTTTTTGTATCTGTTGCTTAGCAAGAATGACATGAGCCTTTCATACCAAGCTCTGGGGGCTTGTTTAATCCCATATAACGCCTTTTTGAGTCTAAAGACATAGTCCGGGTGAGATGGATCTGTGAATCCTTGGGGCTGCTCCACATAAGCTTCCTTATTAAGCACTCCATTCAGAAAGGTAATTTTGACATCCATCTGAAATAGTCTAAAATTAATGTAGCAGGACACAGCTAGCAACAGCCTGATGGATTCCAGTCTGGCTACCGGAGCAAATGTTTCGTCAAAGTCTATCCCTTCAATCTGGGTATAGCCTTGAGCAACAATTCTGGCTTTATTTCTTACCACATTTCCTTATTCATTTGATTTGTTCTTGAAGATCCATTTGGTTCCAATTACATTACCTTCTTTAAGACGTGGTACCAACTCCCAGACGTTATTTCTTTCAAATTGATTGAGTTCCTCCTACATAGCCTGTACCCAGTGTTCGTCTGTCAATGCTTCCTTGACATTCTTTGGCTCAATTTAAGACATGTGACAGATGTTCCCCATCTCGGCAGCAAATTTTCTTTTGGTTACATTTCTCTTAGACATATCAGCGAGAATGTTATCAAGTAGATGAGCCTTTTGAATCCTAGTAGGTGGTAGTCTCGATGCTTCTTATTATGCAATATCAGGTGTATCCGGGTAGTCAGATTCATCTCGATCTGCAGATATTACTGGGTGCCCAGACTCATCCTGATCGGATTCTTCAGTATCATTGAAACTTTCAGCTTGGTGTTGTTCTTCTTCTGACCTTTTAGTTCCAGCTTTTTCTTTTGGTGGAATTTCCAGTTGATCACCATCTATTTCCTGCACATCCGAGTTCAAATAATTAGTGTCATCCACTTTCACATTAATTGACTCAAGCACAGTTTGGGTTCTTAGATTGTAAACTCTATAGGCCCTACTATTTTCAGCATAACCCAAAAATATTCCATTATCCGATTTTGAGTCAAATTTTTCTAGGTGTTCTCTATCTTTTGAAATGTAGCATTTACTTCCAAAGGCATGAAAGTAATCAACCCTGGGTTTTCTACCCTTCTAAATTTCATATGCAGTTTGATTTGTTCCTGATCTAAGCATGATTCTATTGACAATATAACAAGCAGTGTTTATGGCTTCTGCCCAAAATTTCGTGGGCAATTTGTTGCTATTTAGCATGACACGAGCCATCTCTTGTAGAGTTCTATTTTTCCTTTCCACCACTCCATTCTGTTGAGGAGTCTTTGGGGATGAGTACTCGTGCTTGATCCCATATTGGATACAAAAATCAGCAAACTCAGAGGTTTCAAATTCTCTTCCATGATCACTTCGGATCCTTTTGACTCTTACTTGTTCGCCTGCCTTTTCATTGCTCAGTTTCTGAAAAAGATTAGCAAAATTGTCACAGGTATCAGATTTATCACGAATAAACATGACTCAGGTGTATCTGGAGAAATCATCAACATACACATAAATATACCTCTTGCCTTTCCTTTTGGATGGGACCCATCAAATCCATGTGAATTAGTTCAAGTATATGAGAGGTATTAATAGATGTACCTGATTTGTGTTGACTTTTGATTTGCTTACCCTTTTGACAATCACCACAGATTTCATTTGGAATATTTTTATGCTGGGTAAGCCTCTCACAGCCTGTAGTCTGGTCAGTTTCATGAGATCATGGTAGTTTAGATGCCCTAATCTGTTATGCCACAGTTTCTCATTTTTGGTATTAACAGAATTGCAAGTTATGTGACTTTCAATTGTATAGCATTTGTCTCTAGATCTAACTCCCTTAAACAAAACACTTTTTCACGGGTTAGACTTCTTGTCACAACTTAAAACCTTGCAATATTCTTTTGAAAACATGACAAGCAAGTTATCATCACACAGTTGTCCGACACTGATCAAATTTGCCTTAAATCCTGTAACATATAAGACATTTGTTAATGTAGGAAATCCCTTGATGTTGATGATACCAGATCCATCTATCTTACCCTTTTGGCTATCATCAAAAGTAACAGCACCTGTTTTGCCTTTTTCAAAATGTGTTAGTAGAGAGAGATCACCGTCATGTGTCTAGAACATCCACTATCAAAATACCATGTGTTATGAATTAAGGCACTTAAGGATAATTGAACTACATAAGCATTAGTTAGAACTTTCTTTTCTTGTCTAGAAACAAGTCTTCTTTTGTGTGAATTGATTAATTTCAAGTACTCATGACACCTAAATACATCATGACCAGATTTAGCACAAAAATTACAGAATACCTAGAAAACAGATGTATCCTGCCAACTCTATCAAGGTTGACATTTCCTGCCATTCTGATGGACAAACTCATCTGGCTTATACAGATTCGGCTGAAATTGTCTTCTTGTATAGTTCCTCGCTGGATGTGAGTTTTAAATTCCAGCCGCATTTTATTGATGATGATGATGAGAGGTAGATGCATCTGTATAATTTCTATTTTGTTCCATGCATCTGTATCCAGATTTTCTTACAAAGTTTAATTTTTGGTCATGATTTTTACCTCATTTTCTTCAACTTCTGAGAATGCAGATGTGTCTAGTTGGCGTTCCCTGCTGTGCTCAGCGAAAGCCTGCAACAGTTGGATCTTCTCTTCCGCATCTTAAAGTTCCTTTCTCAAGTTTTCAGTGTTTGGTCCAGATTCATCTGCATAAGAAGAGTTACCAGATTCAGTACCAGACAGCTGTAAAGCAATAAGGGTAGTTACCTGTTTTTCAGAATTGCAGCTGTCTGATTCTGATTCAGATTCATCTAAGTCTCCATCACTCCATGTAACATTCATGGCCTTCCTTCCCTTGGTCTTCTTTTGAGTATTAGGACAATCAGCTGCAATGTGTCCATATCCTTCACATTCTCTGCATTGAATTCGACTCCTAGGCTTTCCTTCAGATGAGTTAGCATTATTTTTTGGATAGAAATTATTTTTTCTCCATTGTTTTTATGTTTTTTGATTCTGGCCTTGAAAATTTGTGGATCTTTCTTTTTGTTTGCCCTTGAGGAATCTTTTAAATTATCTGGTGAGAAGTACGAAATTTTCATCTTCATCTGTCTCGTCAGATTCGTCTGGATTGTCACTGTTTGTCTTGAAAGCAATCCCTGGTATTTTGTCTTTCTTTTTTCGGGCCAGATTTAACTCATAGGTCATCAATGACCCTACAAGTTCCTCAACTCGCATGGTTGAAAGATCCTTGCTTTCTTCTATCGCTGTCACTTTTGCATGGAACCGATCTGGCAAAGACCTAAGGATTTTTTGTACAATATGCTCATTTGAGTAGGTTTTCCCAAGAGCTTCAGCTGAGTTGGTGAGATCACTCAATCTGGCGTAAAAGCTTTTGAAGTTTTCTTTCTCATCCATATATAGTTGTTCAAACTCTAGAGTGATCATCTGCAGCTTGGAGGTTTTGACAGCATTGGTTCCTTCGTTTGCAACCCTCAAAGCATCTCATGCTTCCTTGGCGGTTCTTAAGGAGGAGATGAGTCTGAATTGACCTGGATCAACCAAAGAAACAATAGTGTTAAGTGCCTTAGAATTCCAATTTGTATTAGCTAATTCATCTGCAGTATAAGCAGATCTAGCTACAGCTGTAACAACACTTCCAGCAGTGACAGTGGGTGATGTGTAACCTTCAAGGACAGATGTCCAACAACGTTCATCAATAGACTGAATAAAAAATTTCATATGAATTTTCCAATATGCATAGTTACTACAGTTAACAGGGGTGGTCTAAGAGATGCAGAATTTTCTATTTAGACAATCGAATCTCACTTTCTAGAAATGAACCCGCTCTGATACTAATTGAAAATTTAAAGTTATCTAAATTTTATAAACAGACTGTCAAAGATAAGTCTTGACAGTAACCAGTAAACAGTAAAACGTTAATATATGTTTTAGCGCTATACAAGATGAATCTTTCTAATGCAGATTCGTCTGGATAGTGAAACGTAAATGGACAGAATAAATTGTGCAGAATTGTAAATAGACAAGAACACAATAATTTGAGCTTAACGTGGAAAAAACCCTAATAGGGAAAACCCACGGACCGCATCCTGCGGACAAAAATCAATCACTATATAAGGAATGAGTTTATACAGATCAATCTAAACTACAGGATAAATCTACTCATAGATTTTATCAAACATCCAAAAAATAAACCACTCCCTGATCCTTTTATGGCATGTAATATGAGCTGGCGTCCCACCACTCTTCTGTAGCTTTCTTTGAATCTGCAACAATCTTCAACAACACGAACTCCAGTTCGATTTTGATCCAAACCTCTCGTTTGATCTTCACGCTGAAATTCCTTCCTTCTCTAAGTGATTGAATCCTCCTCCCGGAGTACCGAAGTCACAACACAATTGAAGCCTTTAATGCTCTTGCGCCACCCGAAAAATTAGCTTCAAGACTTCTGAATGAAGTGGACATGTATGTTTAAGCACCACACGAATTTCTTGTATTCTACACGTCTTGAGAAAAACATCTCTTTTTCTTCTATTTAAAGTGCAATTAGGTTACTTGAATTCCAAGTTTCCTTATTGCACAAGATCTCTAATACCTGCAAAATACAGTAGAGATAATTAGAAAAAAAGTAAGATAATTATTCTTAAATAAATCTTACCATAGAATAAGATAATAATAAATCTTGAAAGATCTTACCATTTACCAATCAAGTGATAAACTTTGATACCAATCAACAATATTTTCGGCCCTATCAAGATTCTTTATAATCAAGATTTTCAACCAAATAATCTTATCATATGCAAAGATAAGATTAAAATATTATCTACCATATCAAGAAGAAACTTGCCATATCTAAGAATAAGCTTGAGTGTCAAGAATAATCACAAAATATATCATCAAGAAATTTACCAAAATTACAAGATATCAAGATCAAGATTTCGAGATTATTATCTTAATCAAATCAATATTTCTTGATCATTATCTTTCCAACAATAACATGATTTTCGAAAATAAGAGATATTTTTCTCCAAAAATATTTGCATAATTTAAATAAACTTAAGAAATTACTAAATACACGTATTTTCTTAAAATTACGCATTTGTGAAAAAATAGGAAATGTCAATAATATAAACTTAACAATCATCTTGTACCTTCTCAACGTTAATGACAAAATATAATGCATGCCTTAAAGACTTTCCATGAATAATTTTAACTATCAACACATAATTAAATCAGATAAATCATTTTCATACAATAATATATTTTATACCATAGTTGAAAACATCAATATTTTCCTAGATATGGGTTTTCTGGATTATTATCTACAATAACAACGTACATTAGTTTTACCACAAGTTATTTTAATTAAACATAATATTAATTTAAAATGATCAATTTTTAAAATGGCTAAAACTATCTATTTGAAAAACTTTTATAAATATTTGAAAACACGTCTTTTGTCAAACTTGAAAATGGTATAAACCCAGATATTATTGGGGATTGACCCTCCACATTTTTAAAACATGGGGGTTCGAACCCCCCCCCCCCCAACCCCCTTCTAAAAATAGAGTGATTTTTAAAATTAGAGGGTCGATCCCCCCTTCAGAGTTGGGGGGGGGAGGGTTCGACCTCCCTTATATAACAATAGGGGTTGACCCCTCGAGTTAAGAAAAAAAAAAAGAAACTAACCTTCCTTAGGTTTCCTTTTTTTATAATGTATGATTCTATTAACATTAAGTATCTATTCATAGGAGGATGTAAGGGTTAGGCCGCAATTATTATATTTTTAAAGACTATACTTTTAAAATCACTAAAATCCTCATAATTTCTAGAAAAACTCTTATAAAGAATATAAAATTTTCGAGACGCTATATTCTCTCCTCAAAAAAATTTCGTAATTTAAGACATAGCAAATAACTCTGGATATTTGGCCTTCATATCTTCTTCTCTTTCCCACGTTGCTCCTTCGAGATTTTGACTTCTCCATACTATTTTTTTTTAGAGAATTATCCTAACTCGAAAATCCAAGCCTAGGATAAAAATTTTATTGATAAGCAAAAATCAATTACAAGAGGCATTCAACCTTACCTCAACTCTTTTCCAAATCAAGTCAAAGTCACAAGAGTACAACTATAAAGTCCAACTATAAAGTCTCAATACAGCAAATAAGACCCAAAAACTCTATCAAACAAGAGACTTAGCAAAAAATTATAAAACTAACACAACAAAATTAACTCAATTATGAATTAGAACAAATATATTTTTCCCATAAACCATTTCAAGGACTAAAGCTAAATCAGATCTTGCATCAGTTAAGGAAGAAGAACCTGAACTAAAGCTGCAGCTGGTCTTTGCAATTTCTGATGTAGGGAACACCTCTTATATCTAGCCGAATCAAACCTTTGATGAGGCCTTGCAATTCTTCAGGTGGCTTGAATTTGAAACACTTTTCTTCATATCCCATATTAGCCATCAAATCAGCAACTTTGTTACCGTCCCTCCAAATGTGTGTTATTCGAACTTCCATCCTGTTGAGTTTTTTGGATTATATCTTCCACGGTGTATTGAGTTTCCCAAGGACACTTGTTTTTCCGTTATAGCAGTTGAGGGCAATCAAAGAATCAACCTCTAACCAAGCTTTCTTGAAGCCTTTTTTAATGCACACATCAATACCAGTTTTAACAGTTCTTAGTTCCACTTCTAAAATTATGCCCCTGCCATAGAAGTCATGAAATCCCCATATAACCTTTCCTTGGCTGTCTCTTAACACCCCTCCTCCAAATGCCTGCATATCAGATTTAAGCACCCCATCTGTGTTCAATTCAATCCAATCGTCTGGAGGATTTTCCCATTTTACCAGATAAGCAAATTTATGGAGGCTTGAGTGTCTGGGTTTAGATTTATATAATCTGTCCAACAGAAAATTAGTCCTTTTGATGACTCTATTGTGGTTCATTCGAATGCCTTTGTGTTTAGCTCCATTTCTATCCAACCAAAGGAACCAAAAAACCAGGAAGGGGACAGGGGCTGATAGGTCAAATGGTTTAATCTTCATATGAGTGATCCAGTACATATAAAGCATTCTAGGATGGTCACAATTAGGAACCTGCAAACCTTGTTTATAGAAGAAATACTTCCAAACCTCTTTAGCAGTTACTCCTTTGATGAACATATGGTTTGGGGATTCCCAATCATGACAGCATTGACATTTTGATGCCAACTGGATATTAAATTTATTTTGAATCACCTCATCCACCGATACCCAGTTGTGCCACAGCCTCCATATAAACATAGAAATCTTAGGGAGGATTCTTCCATTCCATATATGTTTAAATGAATACAGTCTGGTGCTTTTCTGCCTGATTTGATCCAAACAAGTTTGAATGTGAAATTTGCCATCTTGACTTAATTTCCAAAAGATTTTATCTGGTTGACTGGAGATGGGGATTTTCATAATTTCTTCTACCAAATTTTGAGGAAGAATCTTCTTAAGTTTCAACACATCCCAACCATTTCTGTTTCTGTAATCTGCCACAAATTTCTGAACTATGTTATTAACACTGATACTGTTATGGATAAAGCCAGATTTCAGCCATTGATTTGTTAAGAAATCAATTTTACCATCTCTAGCTTTCCAAGCAATGTGAGGTTCTACAAGATGCGTAACTAGCTGTAATCTTTTCCATAGGGGGGATCATTTTGTTTAGAAGCTACCTTGTAAACATGATCAGATCTACAATAAATGGACTTCATCACCCAGGCCCACAAGGAATCTTGTTTTCTAAACCTCCACCAGAGTTTGCAATCAAAGACTAAGGTCATGTCTTTCAATGTTTTACAACCTATACCCCCTTCCTCAAATGGGAAACAAATTTTATCCCATGAAGACCAATGAATTTGATTAGATTGAGAATTATCACCCCATATGTATGCATCAAGTATACGAGAAATCTTAAAGAGAACACTTTTGGGGGGGATCAAGGGTCTGGATAACATGTAGGGTCATTGAGCTAAGAACATGCTTAATAAGGATTAATCTTCCTCCGGCCGACAGCATTCTGTGTTCCCAACCAAATAATCTGTTTTTGATTTTGGAAATCAGTTCATCAAACAACCTGACTTTCCGACGCCCTTTCTGTAATAGAACTCCCAGGTAGGTGAATGGGAGAGTTTGGCATTTAAAACCTATGCAATCTGCAACTGTCTTTTGATGCTGGATTTTTGAAATAATAAAACTGATCTTTGAATGGTTGAGGTTCTGCCCTGATCCTTTAGAATATTTATCCAGGAAGTTCATGATTTTAGATAGAGAGTTCTTCTGGCTATTAGTGAAGATAATCATGTCATCAGCAAAAGCAAGGTGTGTCACAGGAATTCGACCTCCATAAACATAGTCCATATTAGAATTTCTACAAAATAATCTATCTAATCCTCCTGAGAGACTTTCGGCCAAGCTAATGAACAGAGATGGGAACATGAGATCTCCTTGCCTGAGACCCCCGTTAGATTTGAAATAGCCCTTCAATTCTCCGTTAATAAGAATAGAGAAACCACAATTATTAATGCATCTCTGAATTTTCTCAATCCAATCATTGTTAAAACCAAGTTTTCTAAGAAATTTGATCAAAAAAGGCCATTCTACTATGTCATATGCTTTTGCCATATCTGATTTCAAGATGGCATTTCCACCCGACTTTTCTGTTCAGCTAGTAGACAAGTTCTTGAGCAAGAATTATGTTATCCACAATAACTCTTCACGGAGTAAAGCCGCTTTGATTGTGGGAGATTAATTTGGGAAGTAATGCATTCAGTCTCACTGAAAGGATTTTGGTCAAGATCTTAGTGACGACATTACAAAGGATGATTGGTCTGAAATCTTTCCAGCATAACACTTGAGCCTTTTTAGGAATGAGGACTAAAGTAGTAGCAGCAACTCCTTCTAGGATTGTTTTTCCAGTAAAGAAATCCCTAGCAGCCTCTAGCGGGTCTTCTTTGATAATATCTCAACATTCCTGGTAGAACAACACAGAAAACCATCGGGAACTACACATGTGTCTTTATTCATAGAGAATACAATATTTTGTAGTTCTTCCAGAGAAGGTAACTCATTTAGGCAGTCGTTTTCCTCTTCAGATATAATCTGAGGGATGGGCTCCAGAAGTTCTTCGCAGTCTTCAGTATGTTCAGAAGACAAAAGATCAGAGAAGAAACTAACAGCTGATTGTTGGATTTCTTGAGGACTAGAGATAGTGGCCCCATCTTCCTTTTGGATTTCCATAATAAAATTTTGATTTCTATGTTTCTTGACAGTGGAATGAAAGAACTTGATATTCCTGTCCCCTTCATTAAGCCACTTGATACCTGACTTCTGTTTCCAGTAGGCTTCTTCACGGGAAAGCAACTGATTCAACTTAGCATAAGCCTTATAAACCTTAGTTTTAGCCTGGCAGATTTATAGACATCATATAATTTCTCTTTATTAAGTGCTTCAAGCCCAGCTTTTATGATGTCTTCAAATATGTTCCCAAAAACTTCATTATTCCATTTTTTGATACATTTTTTAAGCCTTTTGAGCTTAAAATAGAAACCAAACAGACCTTTTGGAGAAGGGGTTAAGAGGTGATTCCCAGAAATATTTCACAGTTTCTAGTAAGTTTTCATTCCCACATTCTTCCATTGGAACAAGTGAAAGGATTACCTGATATTTTAACTTCATCAACACAACAAGCCAATAACATTTCATTAAAATCCTCCGTGGAATTAGGATTAGGAAGATTTCCTCCTTCCCTCTCTTGACAATTTAATACAGCATTGAAATTCCCTCCAATAATCCAAAGGCAGTCTAATCCCTTAGAAAAATTCATAAGATCATTCCAAAGAAATCTTCTTTACTGAACTGAGCATTTAGCATAAACT
Source organism: Ligustrum vulgare (assembly GCA_963555705.1). Lineage (NCBI taxonomy): Eukaryota > Viridiplantae > Streptophyta > Magnoliopsida > Lamiales > Oleaceae > Ligustrum > Ligustrum vulgare. The sequence continues at coordinate 59,515,235 of OY743169.1, read as the reverse complement.
CCAGTAATAAATCCTTTCACACCCCTCCAATACATTTTTAAAGTCAATAATTGCACCTTGTCTTCAGCCACAGAACATTCAAGATCATTCAACCAGAAACTCAATATCTTTCCCTTTTTATTGGCAAAACAGTTGTCAAATCCCAATTTACTACAAAATTCCTGAATTTTATTGTTATCTACCATAGGTTCCTCAATAATAACAAGACCAATATGATGAATTTGGACAAGCATCTTCAATCTCTTGAGGGAGTTGACAATTCCCCTCAGATTCCAAATTAATATGCTATAGGTTATGAATGTAGGTTATGACTGTAGGTTAGGATATGTACCTCCCCTTCTTCTGGCATTTCTAGTCTTCAAAGTACTATGATGATTATCTGGTTTGATGGCATTTGGAAGAACTTCTGATGATTTGAGGTTGTTTAATACTTCAGTATCTTTCAGCTCCGAGGATGAATTGCTTTTCAACAGGGATAACGTAGAAACACTATCCAAATCTTCATTAACAGTTGTCATTTTGAAATCCCCTAATTCAATATATAATTGATCTATAGGAATAACCTTGTCGTTCTTGTCCTTGGGATTGAGAAACATTATCTTCACTAGGAAGCTTCAGGTTTATCTCTTCAATCTGATTGTCTTTCAAGAAATCAAAATATCCCCCATTATAAACCATTTGATCCTCCTTATCATGTTGAGGAATTTGATCCTTGTTAATTTTCTCCATACTCTTTCCAACAGAGGAAATATATTTATCCTTAGCTTTAACTAAGCAGTCGTTATTCTCCTTAAAAACTTCAGCATTTGATTAATTAAAAGGATCCTCCTCCAATTCCATAATATTCTGATCTTCCTTCATTTCCCGCAGTTCCCCCTTCTGCTCCTTAATGACAATAGATGATTTAAGAGATGTATTACCAACTTCAAAGGTGCTTCAACTTTATCTTGTGTCCTTCTGTTTCCAAAATAATTGGTTTTTCCCCTTTTGAATTTTCATCTCCTTGATCTTTTTATCCTCAGTGATGCTGATATCCTTAGCTAATAGACCAGTATTCTTCTTCCAAAAACATTCCTCGATGCCATGACCCAGATGTTTGCAAAATTGGCAGTAGCTAGGAGCTGCCTCGTAAATAAAAGGTTCATTTCCATAAGAATCAGCCCCTCGGATAGATACAGCTTCAGATTTACCTTCAGCAACAACTTCTTCAAATGATTTTTTCTTAGCTGGAATGTGAATATTCCTTCCCTGAACCATTTCAGCATTTGTTTTAAACCCTCCCACCGGAGGAGGTTTTTCATCCTCCCCAGGCATCTACGGTAAAAGAACGGTGGCAGAAGCCGGAGAAGAACCGGAGACGAAACAAAATAACCAAACTCGTGAACTAATTTTAACGAGCGGGATTCGCTTGTTCCTCAGTTATTAAACTTCTGGCAGTAAAATTTGAACGGGTCTTTTTTCATATGGTAAATTGGTTTATAAATCTAGTTGGTTATTTGGGAGTACATTTGATACATCGGGAATATATTTCCAGAGGGTAGAAACATGGAATGCATCTTGGATTCATTTCATCATTCCTCTTTCGGGAAGTGTTTAAAAATACATATTTCAAAAATAAGGTTGTATAATTTCAAAAATAAGGTTGTCAATAAAATTAATTAATTAAATTAAAAAAATATATATATTTTAATAAATATATATATTAAGGTCACAATATTATTGTTTAATTACATGTTACAAAGGACAAATCTTTTAGGTCACAGATTTATTTCAGGTCACAAGTCAAATTCTTATGGTTACAAATCAAATTTTTAAGGTCACAAAATGTCAATTTAATTTATCCTGACCTATTTTTTGGTCACAACTTTTAGGTCACAGATTTATTTCAGGTCACAAGTCAAATTTTTAAGGTCACAAAATGTCAATTTAGTTTATCCTCACCTATTTTAAGGTCACAACTTATAAAAATATTAGATCACATGTCTTTTAAGTTACGATTATTAAATTATTAGGTCACAATTAACTTATCAATTATTAGATCACATTTATCCTGGGTATCCTGGATATCATCGTTATCCTCAAAACTGAAAAATCTCATAAGTTTCCATCTAGTCTGGACAATCAACAATTAAACATACAATTAAAAAAAAAATCAACAATGAAACATATCCTTTCTACTGCACGAATCGTTTGGATCATTCTTCAATACGAGGCCACATCTCACGTAATGGACACCTGCCCACGCTGCCACCGTCACAACCACCACCTCTCCACTGACACCCCTCAACCACCACCGTCTACATGATGTCGCTGTGATCGAAGCCTCAACAAAAGAAAAAGAAAACGCTGCTGCAGAACGAATGCTTGAACCGCATCACCACCTACCCCCGGAGAACACACCAGCCTCCATCACCACTCACAGCCACCACATCGCTACTACCACCACCCAAGATTCATCACTGCAATCCAAAACACACCCGCTGATTCGTCACCCAAGATTCACCCCATGAATGCAGATCCTCCAATCCGTCGCGACTGCCCACAAATCCACAACCATTATCACCTCCTCTTCATCGCTGGCAGCAGGCAGTAGCAGCACTGCCATCTCGATTTTGATTTTTGGTTTAGGTAGTGTGACGCGATCCCAGTCGGGGAATCTCGTCGAAAACGCGGAATAACGAAAAATCTAAAAACCCTAGGAAAGATCTAAATCAGATCTGACAAGAAAATTAACAAGAACACGAATAAATAGACAGAAATTAAAATAAGATTGACGATAGGACCTGGACCCAACAATCACGACGCAAGAATTGACGATGCGGATTGAAGAACCGAGGTTTTCGAAACGCCACAAATATTCAAGGAAAATATTTGATAAGTTCTATGAATTGTTCTTCAAGAACAAGAAAAAAAAAAGGAATCCTCCTTTTAGAGAGAGAAAATCTCACATTCATTCAATAATCCAAAATTGTTCTTTACAATGATGAAAAGAAATATAAATAAGCAAGAAAACCTAAACTAGGGTTTGCCGCTAATTGGGCCCAAAACATAAAGGTAATTAATAAACAAAACGGAATTAAATTAACAAAACGCGTGATTCCAAGAAATCAGATTTACGGCCGTGAGAACTGATTTACGGCCGTAAATGTCCTTCTGCATAAGTCTTACGGCCGTGACCATTATCATTACGGCCGTAACTATAAAATTCTGCAATTCCTTATTCAAACCCGAGGCGGAGTCACGGCAGTGAGTATTTGAGTTTTACGGCCGTGAACTTGAGTTTTACGGCCGTGAAGTTTCTTCTTACGGCCGTAAGTGTCTTTCTGCACAATTTCTTGATTATTTGTCTCGGCTTGATCCTTTGGCCTTCTCGGCTCGACTCCAGCATGAAACTTGTGTCGTTTCCCGCGTAGATCACTGTCGCATTGCCGATAGTTCGACTTCTCCTTTGGTCTCCTACTTCGGATCACATCATAGTGGCACCACCATCGCATTTCACCCGATGCAGCGATGCTTGAAAAATCCCGAGTCAGCGGCTGTCAGTTCAATGATACCGACTGGACTTTTGATTTTTAGTTTAGACAGAGGTAGAGGCGGCGACGGGGTGTAGCCGTGAGGTTAATGAGCGGCGGCGATTGTATCTTGGATTGAAAGTGGAAATGGAGAGAAAGTAGGGTTTGAAATAATGTTTGTGTTCTGAAATAAAGGAATAGAGTTGAATAATTAATTTTTCATTTATTAAATTAAATCTTATTTACAACCTGAAAATTGAAATAATACATATTTGATCTTATTTTTGAATTTGATTCTTAAAAAACAGGTCTACTTGTAATTTCCTCTTTCATTGAAGCAGGAAGACTTAATTTGTAAGCCCCTTTCTCAATGCGTTCCAAAATATCAAATGGCCCAATACATAGAGGACTAAGTTTTCCTTTTTTTTCCAAGTCTCGACACCCTCTTCATTGGTGCGAATTTTAAAAAGACCATAACTCCAATTGTATGTTCCAATGGTCTCCTTCGTTTATCAGCATATTTCTTTTGATGATCTTGAGTTGTGGTCAAATTTTATAGAATGTCCCTAACTGCATCATGCATATTCTGAACCAATTCGGGCCCTAATGTCCTATTTTCTCCAATTTCATCCCAATGTATAGGTGACCTACACTTTTGGTCATGTAAGGCTTCAAAAGTAGCCATTCTAATTGAAGTTTTATAGCTATTATTGTTGGAAAATTCGACCAACGGTAGGTGTTTACGCAAGTTCCCTTGAAAGTCTAAGAAACATGCTCGCAACATGTCCTCCAATGTTTGGATAGTTCGCTCAAATTTTCCATGTGTTTAAGGATGAAAGGTTTTACTAAAGAAAATTCAGGTCCCTAACATTTGATGTAATCCTTTCTAAAAGGCTTATAGAAAATGGGGTTCCCAATTGGACACTATAGACACGGGTATCCCATGTAAATGTACAATTTCTTGAACGTATAGCCGAGCATATTGTTTCAAAGTGAAAGTGGTTCGAAAAGGTAAAAAGTGGGCTGACTTAGTTAATCATTCTACTATGATCCATGTGGCATCATAATTCTTTTTTGTCTGTGATAATCTCATTACAAAATTCATTGTGATCTTTTACCATTTCCACTCTAGTATCTGTAAGGATTGAAGTGGTCCTACCAGACGTTGATATTCGGATTTCACCTGTTGACATGTCAGGAAATTTTCTACATATTATGCAAGTTTTGTTTCATTCTAGGCCATTAGAGAAGAAGAGTAAGATCGCTATACATTTTTGTGGGACCTGAGTGAATCGAATATGGTGTGCTATGAGTTTCAGCACAAATCTCATCTTGTAAAGTTGACTCGTTAGGCACATAGTTCCGATTAGGGAATATAATTATTCCATCTTCTGCTATGTGGTACATTGACTTCTTTTCGTCAAAAATCGAAAGTCATATTATTTTCAAGGTCTTGTTTAGCAATTTTTTGTTCTTTAATATGTTATGGTAACATTGGTTGAGCTATGAGGTCCATCTTTCTACAAATTTCCAGATTAAACAAGCTAACATCTCTTTGTAAGGGTTTTGGTAAACTAATCCATGTAAAGTTTTTCGACTTAATGCATCCGCTGTCACATTATCTTTTCCAAGATGATAATTGATGACACAATTGTAATTTTTTACCAATTCGAGCAATCTTATTTGTCGCATATTCAACTCTTTTTGAGTAAAAACATATTTCACACTCTTGTGATCAGTATAAATCTCACAACGTTCTCCATAAAGATAATGTCTCCAAATCTTAGTGCAAATACTATGGATGCTAGCTCTAGGTCATGTGTAGGGTAATTCCTTTCAACTCCTTCAATTAGCATGATGCATATGCTATAACCTTACCATTTTGCATCATAACACATCCTAGTCCATTCTTAGATGTATCACTATATACCACAAGTTTCTCAGAGGAGATGAAATAGTTTGAACTGAAGCAATAGTCAATTTATTCTTAAGTTCCTGAAAACTGTGTTCACAAACATCTGTCCAATCAAAAGGTACCACTTTTTGAGTTCGTTGAGTTAGCGGGACTACAATTTTAAAGAATTCTTCCACAAAACAACGATGATATCCTGTGAATCCTATAAAACTCCTAATTTCTATAACGGTAGTTCGTCTAGGCCAATTTTTTATAGCTTCAATCTTATTTGGGTCTACAACAATTCCATTAGCAGAAGCAATATGACCAAGAAAAACTACTTTAAGCTAAGGCTTTCACATTTAGTGAATATAGCAAAAAGCTATTTGGTTCGGAATAAGGATAGAGCTTGGTGCATATGTTGATTGTGTTCCATTTCACTCTTAGAATAGATAAGGATATCATCAACAAAGCAATAATGAATTTTCTAAACATTCCTTAAAGACTCTGTTCATCATATCCACGAATGTTGCAAGAGCATTAGTAAGTCCAAATGGCATAACCAGAAATTCATAATGTTCATACCTAGTACTAAAAGCAGTTTTTGGTATATCTTCCTCCTTAATTTTCAATTGATGATATCCTGAGCGAAGATCTATTTTAGAAAACTCAGTAGTGATCTTAAAATCAATTTCTCAATCTGGAGGTAACCCAGACAACTCTTCAGGGAAGACCTCTAGAAATTCTCGAACTATCGGAATTTGATATAAAGATGTTCTGGTTTTAACTTCTGTGTTACTAACATACACCCAATAAGCTTCATTTTCCTTCATTAGCATCTTTCTTGCCTGAATGGCTGACACAATAGAATAGATAAAGGCACGACTGCTCTTTGGAAAGTCACTCCTTTTCCATCGAGAAGATGGAAAGTGATTGTTTTCTTTAAACAATTTATATTTGCTTGGTATTTTGATAGCCAATCCATTATCAGAATAACATCATCATCATCATCATCATTCATTTCTAGGATAATAAGGTTCACATGTAATATGTTGGGGTTGATCATCGCTTCACAATTGTGTACTATCTTACTGGTTTGCAATATTGGTCCAAATGGAATGACTACATCTAATGTAGTGTTTAGAGCATTGGTTGAAAACTAAGCCCTTCTAACCATATTAATAGATAAAAATTAATGAGATTTGTTAAGTGCATTTTTATACACTTTTTATACCTTTAAATTAGCATATTTTGGAACATCTTGAGCAAATATCTACTAATTTATGCATATTTTGTATTTAAATAGGTTAATATCCAAGTTTGAGGCCAAAAACCGCAAAAGAAGTGCAAATTAAGCTGAAATTGGAAGTTTGGGGACCATTTTGTCACTTCCGAGAAGTCTTGGACAAGCCGCGCAATTAATCGAGGGACCAAATTGCAAGATTTCAAAAGTTGAAGGGCCTAAAGCGCAATTTTAGAAGGACATATTTGAAAGAAATCTGAAAAGTTGGGGACTAAATTGTTCAAGATTAAAAGATGGAGGACTTAATGGCAATTACGGAAGGGACTAGGCTGCAAAACCATCCTCCAGCTGAGCCACGCGATCGCGTGGCTTGAACCGAGCCGCACGCGCGAACCACGGCTCGAATAAGACCCGAGGCCAAACTTGGCCTCGAGTTTTAATCGTGCACGGTTTACCGCGCGCGATCGCGCGGTTATGAAAAAAAATATATATATATTTTCCGGGCCGGACCGGGTCAACCCGGGCGACCCGGTTCGGCCCTTATACTGAATTTCACGGATCTAGTGCATTTTTTAGGGTTTGTGGTTGATTTTTGGAGGATATAAATAGCTAGAATCCTCATTTGGAGACCCATGTAAGTTTTCTTGCCTCTTTTCCTTTTTTTTTTTTTTTTTTTATTTTCTCTCAAGCTTTTCTTGATTAATGCATTAAATCTTTTAAGTGTTTGTGTTTTTATTTGCTTTCCTTCAATTAAAGCTTAATGTTGTTGAAATTTTCATCATTGTTGTTTTTTTTCTCTAACTTTTCTCCTCAAACTTTCATGTTATTTATGGTTTAATTAAAGCTTTGTGTTGGGTTGTTCATGAAAATAGAACAAGTTATTTTTCTTTTATTATCTTGTTTTAACACTTTGTTTAGCTTGTTGTTGAAATGATTATGTTAGTGGTTAAATGTTGTGATTTTATTATGAGTTAATTTTTATTATGGGCTAAATAGTATTTTGTTGGGATGATTGGTGTTACTTAACTTCACTTATTTATTTTAAGTTTGTTTATGTATTTTGAGTTATTTACTTTCAAGCATTTGAATTTATAATTATTTTCTTTTAATATTGTGTATTTTGAGTTATGTTTATTGTCTTGTATTTCTCGATCTTAAGTAGTTAATTTTATTTACAAAATTGTAAATTAATTAAGTGTTGTTTAAGTGAATCATGAATCTCAACTTTTTAATATTTCATTTTTTATTATTGTTAGAATTTGAAGTTAGTTTGTTTTTGCTTTATTTTCACTAAAAAAAAAAAAAATTCCAAAAACTTATTGTGTGACTTTGTTGTTAAAATTAAATTAACTAAAGTGTGTAATTGAGTATACATTCCTCGTGGGATCGACAACTCGGACTCAAAAAGTTCACTTTATTACTTGAACGCGACCCGTACGCTTGCGGTACACGATTTTAGCGAACAGGATTCCCTAGAATCAAATATGGTATAAGCAAGAATTCCAACTATAGGGAGGTTACCTGCAATAACAACAACTGGGTCATCAGGGGCATTATCATTGAGCACAAAGATTCTATAAATAGCATCATTCCCATTATTTTTAGGCTTCCCAATGCATGCCCAAGAGATGTGGACCTACTTTCCAAAATTATAACAAGTAATACATGGACCAACATGAGTTTTATGACATTTAGGGCATATTGCACCACTTGTTGGCTAATTTTCAAGGCATGGCATATTCTCAGGATTATAGACTGGAGGTCAATATTATTCTAAATCCTTGACTAGTTGGTCCTATTCTAAAATTACTTATATTACCACCTATTTTCCATGGAGGTCGTTATGGAAAGTTAGGGCAACGTTGCTCTCGGGCCCCAACAATACGATTCTCTTCTTGTTCAGCATCTAATACCCTTTGAGCCACCATTGCAAATGTCACCCTTTGGGTACCTACTATTTGTACATTTTTTATAGGTCCAGTTTGAGTTCTTCTAGGAATCGTTCCACCTTATGTTCATTTGTACTGGCCATGTGGGGAGCAAGGCGAGAGAGTTCTTCAAATTTTCTAATATATTCTCCAAAAGACATTGTCCCCTGTCGGAGTTGAATAAACTTGTTCACATTCTATTGTTTGGTAGTTGTACTAAATTACTTATTTAAGGGGTTTTTTAAAATACAAGGGTCTACCCCCCCCCCCCCCCCCCCCCTCCCCAATAAAATGATAGGGGGTTGACCCCCCAAGTTAAAAAGAGAAACTAACTTGAAGTTCCTTTTATTTTTATTTTTTTTAACGTATGAGTCTATCAACATTAAGTATCTATTTATGGGAATATGTAAGGGCTAGGCCAAAATTATTATATTTTTAAAAATTATACTTTTAATCCGGGGTAAAAATAGCAATTTGCAATAATATAATATATTAATTTAATATATATATATTAAATAAGTAATCTTTAAATCATAAAAATTCCTATAAAGAATATAAAATTTTCGGGACGTTACATTCTCTCCTCAAAGAAATTTCATCTTGAGATTTAAGATGTACAAAATAATATTTGGCCATCATATCTTCTTCTCTTTCCCACTTTGCTTCTTCAAAGTTTTAATCTCTCCATAATACTTTAACGAGCAAGATTCACTTGTTCCTTGGTTGTTTAACTTCTCGTAGTAAAATTTGAACGGGTCTTTCTTCATATGGTAAATTGGTTTCTAAATTTGGTGAATTATTTGGGAGTACATGTGATACATCGGAGACGTATTTTCAAAGGGTAGAAACATGGAATACATCATGAATTCGTTCCTTTGAAGTTGGGAGATTTAATTCGTAAGCCACTTTCCCAATGCGTTCCAAAATCTCAAATGTTCCAATATATCGAAGATCAAGTTTTCCTTTTTGTCCAAATATCAATTCCCTCTTCATTGGTACAACTTTTAACAAGACCTTGTGTCCAAATGTAAATGTAAATGTAAATTTCAATGGTCTCTTTCAAATCATTGCAAATGTGTAAGGCTCAACGTCCTTAAATCCTAACTCTTTTATTATTATTATTATTATGGTGGTGGTGGACATGTTTATTGGAGCTCTTATGGTACATTATTATAGACCTTACGGAACTCGGCATGCCGACCCGCAATCCCAAGGCCATCAAGAGATTTTCTGAAGCCGCCCACATACTAATAAGGATTCCCAATACTCTATCATTTACAACCCTTAGTTACCGTCAGACATCTCAAGCAATACATATATCAAACACAACACAATACAATATAGTACACTATGAAACGAATTATTACTCATAGTCATCATGTCATTTCTCAAAGTGAATGACATAATATAATGCATGCCTTGGAGACTTTCCAAGAATAATATCAACTATCAATAAATAATTAAATCAGATAATCATTTCACGTAATAAGTATAATCACATAACACAAATAGTTTTCATATAACAGTATGTTTTGTACTGCTGTTGAAAATATCAATAGTTACCTTAATAGAGATTTTCTGGATTATTATCTTCAATAACAATATATATTAGTTTTACCGTAAACTAATTTAATTAAACATAATATTAATTTAAAATGGCCTATTTTTAAAATTGGTTGAAACCCTCAATTTTAAAAACTTTTAAAAATATTTGAAAGTGTTGCTTTTTGTCAAACGTTAAAAATCTATTGGAGGGGTCGAACCCCACCTTTTAAAACATGAGGGCTTCGATCTCCTCCCTTTTAAAAATATGGGGATCGATTCCCCGCTCAGAAATTGGGGGGTTCAACCCCCTTTTAAAAAGGGGGGTCGATCCCTCTGCCTGTAGAAATTTTGGGGGTGGGGGAGTTCGATCCCCTTTATGAAACAATGGGGGTCAACCCCCAAGGTAAAAAGAGAGTAACTAACTTGAAGTTTCTTTTTTTCTTTTTTTTCTTTTTTTTTTTAACGTACAATTCTATCAACATTAAGTATGTGTTTGATTTTAATTAAAATGAGTTTTTTTTTTCTAAAATGAATAGTGATTTTTAATAGAATGGATGGTTGAAAGTTGGGTGGAAAGTCAAATATTTTGGACTTAACTTATAATAGATAGTTGAGATTGAGTACTATAAAAAATGAGAAAGTTTTAATAAAATCCAAACAAGCTCTAAGTATCTATTATAGGAGGATGTAAGAGTTAGGCCGCGAATTTTTTTATTATACATACACACACATAAAGTAATTATTTTAAAATCATTAAAGTTCTCATAATTTGTAGAAAAAATCCTATAAAGCATATAAGATTTTCAGGACGTTACAGAATATCTAACAGATACAACAATTTCATAGAAATAATTTGGATAAAGTATGTTGTTTGGGGTACGTTTGATACCCTTTTTTCCCCTTGAAAATGAACATTTTCCAACCAAGTTTTCAGCTTGGGTGTTTGATTGCTTCACATTTTCAAGCAATTGATTTTCCAACCAATTCCTTCACGCGCCAATTTTCCTTCCTTCCGTGGAATTGCTTTCCCAACCAAGTAGGAGGTTTTATTTTTCAGGTAAAATCTTGTACCATTTTCATCACGTTTAATCTTTTTTTACGTTGTTAATTGATTTATTTATTTTTCAAAAATTAACATTATTATTATCAAGTACAAATGTGTTAAAAAAATTATTAAAATAGCTAAATTTTTCATGAAAAATAATGTCAATCAAACAATAAATGTTAAAAAATTTCTCACTTTTTCACCTTTAAAATTAAACCAATTAAACACATTGAACTTCAAATTTTCAGAAATTCAATTATCTAGAATTCAATTTTCTAAAATTCATTTTTTTCACCCAAATTCCACCTCTCTATCAATTGCAGCTTTACTGTAATCAATTCTCCATTTTTCATTCAATGTACTTTCTAATTGACTCTTTCTTGATTCGTTATTTTCAATCCAGCATGTACATGAGTTTTACTGATTTTATGAATTATTATTTAATTTGTTGGTTTCCAAGTTGATTTGCATTTGATGTCCAACTTTTTTTAGTTCCTCTATTGTTGTAATTTGCTATAAAATTTTTCTAAAATTTGTAATATTCTTTATAACAGAATGCTCATTATTTTTATTATTTATATTAACACTAGTTTTTGTTAATTTTTGCTGATTTTTTTTTCCATTGTTCCTTTTCAGTACATTAATTTTTTTCAATAGAATATGTCCATTCATCGCACGAATGTAAAATTAATTAATTTATAAATTATAATGATTGCGTTAAAGAACGAAGTGTTAAATATTTTCAGTTTCATTTTCAAAAATCAGGCTTAGGTGTACCCTACTAGAACCACCTATAGCTAGTAAATATATTTCTCCAAACCCCCACCTCATTCCACACCCCCCACCCCAACCCTCCCTATCCCTAAATCATTTTCACACTCATTTCCACACAGCACTTCCTCTATCCTCGTCCCCCAGTCACCTTCCGACAGCAACAACTGAGGCGGGTGCAACAACACAGCGGCCCACCCACTCAACGATGTTCACCGTCGCTATTTTCGTAGCAACAAGTGCCACTACTTTGTGCGGTCAACGATGCTCATCTTCTCTATTTTCGTACCAACGTTGGCATTTTGTGTACAGACCATTACTGATGATTATGATGACGCTATGAGGTTGCATTGGCAATACAGACATGTGTAGGATGGTTATGTGGTGGTGCTGGTGCTGTAGTAGATATGTGGTGACAATGATGTTTGCGTGGTGAAGGCTCTGGGTGAGATAAAAGGATAATTTGTGATCATTTAATTGAGTAATTTTGACAAGTTAAATCTTATTATTATTATAAAGAAAGATACTTACTTAAGATTTTACCTCCAAAAAATCCCTCCAAAAGTTCCCTCAAATGGTTCCCCCTCCTTCCGGTAGCTTCTCCCAGAAGCAAGAATTTGAAATTTGAAATTCTCTGATGTGATTGTTTTTAAATTCTTATCAATTATTTTTTTAAAAAAAAAAAAATTGTAGAGTGTCATTTTTTAAATGAGCACAGCTTTCATATCCCATTTGTATTTTTGTTCAAACCGACTTCTCCTTCTGTTTAGCCGACATCGCCTTTAGTTGGACACTGATGCTTCGCTATGGTTGCTGTTCTTTCACCATGTTGAAATAAATCTTGCATTAATGGTAAGTTTTGGCTTCAGTTTTTCAATTTTTTCTTATTCATATGGAATTGATGTCGAGTTATCGTCCATCTCTGCAATTGAACTCCAGGCTGAACCATCACTTAGACATTACTACACGAGGGAAGCAGTGGGGGCGAAAACACAAAAATCGCATGACCTAGGTTGTTAAAAACCCATCACCACCGCCTGCACCACACCCTCATCCAACGAACCACAAACCACCGCTTGCACCCAATGCACCATCGCCTGCACCTAATGACCACCACCTGCACCCAACGCACTAGCACCACAACCTACACCCAACTCACCACAAAACACCCCCGACCCACGAAGTGCGTCAAATCAACATAAAGGCAATGCAGAACTTGGGCTCGCCATTTGCAAACTGATGAATCTTTCAGGGCTCAGGCTATAGGTTGATTACTTTTGTAGACCAAATTGGTGTTCTAGCCATTTGGTTTTGTGAGAAAATGATGAGTTCGTGCTACTACTGAGGTACATAATTTCTTTTTCTAATTACGAATGTGTTATAGGCAGTGCAAACTCCGAATCAAGAACTCGAACTCAGCATTTTCTTTTGAGATCAAGGTGATTGGTATTTCAAGAAAATATTGATTTTGAAATTTGAAAAACTTTTATTCATGGGAACAAAAGGCTCATTTTTTTCTTGGGTAGAACTATAGAATGACTCATAGTCAAAGGCTAACCACACTAGGATGTAGTTGGTTTTCCGTGAATACTATTTTGTAGAGTGAATTGCATGGATAGTTGGAGGTAGAATAGTTGAAAATAGGTGTGCTTGGTTGCTAGAACAAAGTGTAAAATTTCATTGTTGTGGCTCATGTAAATGACTGTTTTGATGAGGCTCAATAACTGCCCTTTTAAGTCTGCAGCTCAACATTCTATCAGATTTAATTTATTTTTCAACTTTTCGTGAAAGATGGTTTCAAGGTATAGGATAATCTCCATTGATGGCCATGTTGGAATTTGGTGATTGGAATGGTTTGGTAAGTGATGGAATTGTGAGAAATGTAATTTAAATACAAGTATTTCTCATGTTTCATTACAGTGTTTACTTTAATGAACTTTTTTTTTATGTGAAGACTGAAATGAAGAGATCCCTTCTTATATTTCTTCAATGAAAGATTGTAGATTTTTTTCTTTGATCTTGTGATGTGTTCTGTCTACATCAAGGTAGTAATTTAGAGCCGGGCGTAAACTTACATGGGATATTATATTTTAAGATTAGCCAAACTAGATGCCAGTGCAAGAGAAGTTAAGAGTAATTGGATTTTGTATTTGTAGCTATTTAAGAAGTGAACAGATAGGTTGGGTTAAAAACTATAATTTTTTATACAGATAGGTTGCAAGTGATGGACTTGTGGATCTTTCGTATGCGAAGGAGATGCCCGTTTCGAGGTTTAGTTATGCTATCCATTATCATGACTGCCGGTTAGTTTGCTTTTCTTTTCTTTTTTTTCTTTTTTTTTTTTGGACTTTTTGAAGGGATATCTGGTGACTATGTAGGTTATTTATGTTTATTACATGTTTTGCTGAATTATTTGTATATATTTTTGTCTGAAAAGTTCAATTTTAATGGTGCCACAGCTACTACACGAACAAGATTCATTGTGCTCTTTGGAAGACGAGATTTGCACCAGTAAGTAAGGTACTACACCTTGCGAGAATTTGCTGTTGTACAACTTATTTGATGCTTAGTGTGGTAAATAAAACATTGTAATGTTAATGGTACTATTATAGGTACTGTTGACGCCACCAGGCTCTGGGGTACTTACGGCTCGGCCAACACACGGATTGTCCACCGCATGGTGTGGATTTGTTCCACGCCATGGAGGCCTTTGGAATTCATATATTCCAAAGGTCCAAGGTTCGAAACCCCTTGGGGACGCGTCCATCTCGCGTGGAACAAATCCACACCATGCGGTGGACAATTCGCTGTGTTGGCCGAGCCGTAAGTAGCCATGAGCCTGGTGGCGTCAACAGGTACCAATAAGTAAATCTTTTGTTTAACTTTTGTACTATTTGTGTTTGGTATATGTTTGCTAGATGTGTCATGATGTTATGTCATGTTTCAGAATCTAAAATAAATCGAGGAGGCATTCTTACCTTTTGTCGCGAGTGCTTTCCAAACTCAAAGAATTTGATTATGATATCCAGAAAACTATCACATGTTGCCTTGCCATTGTTCACGAATTCTATCAGTTGTTTTACCTCTAGACTCCTATGTTATCTTCTGATACTTTGCTTTTTTCCTTTTAGAGATGCTACAATTGGAGATAGATTTCAGTTTGAAAGGCTTGGTACAATCCTCCAACTTTTAGCTTTTAATACTATGCTTCCATTTAACTTCATAAAACTTCTGCCAATTTTTCTATTGGTTATGTATGCTCTTTAATTTTAACTTTATACAACCTATTGTAGGCACGACTGAATAAAATGACCTAGAACCAAGTAACCAAGGGTGTCACCTCCGTTAAAACCACAAATAGCAATCTTCACCAGCATCAAACCAACTCCTGAATTTTATAACCACTAGCTTAGCTTGTGCCTGGTTAAAACGATTGTTGGCTAAATGATGGTGGTATAAATTTCTGTTTTAGCATTATTGTTGTGGGGGGCTTTTATCTCCTCCTTTCTTTTTAGACATGGAAATACAATCATTTATTTTCATTTTTAGACCTCTCCTCATTCCCCTACCACACTTTTTTGCTTAAACCAAATACATGTCGTCGGTGTTGAAAGAGAGAACAAATAAGCACATTGTGGGATAATATCACTGCATATGTTAAGAGCACCTACACTCCAGTTTCCTATATGCTGTAAGGATTTTAATCAATCGTGTGGGCTTATATGTGAATTATTGTGTATTGAATAAAAGGCTATCAAATTTGATTAAGCCCATTTAAAGTGATCTAATAAGGATTTAATATATATCGGGCTTTAATGCATCTAATTAAATGTATGGACTTTTATGTGTAGATACCAGGCCATCACCTAATTCATGATGGGCCGGATTAGGTTAATTGGCAATTCAGTATATAAAGTCGGTTATGGTCCCTGAATCCTACGTACTGTTCATCTTGTCTGACATCCCATCATCAGAGAGATAATAAGGACTACGTATTGATTTAGAAGATCCAAACACCGTAATCGTTCATCGTGAATCAAGTTTGATTAAGGTACGCTTCCCCTTCAGTTATTTAATTCTTGATAATTCAGCATGATGATTTTGGATCCTGGATAAATAATTTATCTGTGTAATAAAATTTCCTAACAAGTGGTATCAGAGCCAACATCGTGTTGAATTATCAGATCAATTTCGAACGCATATGTAAAAACTAATGCTTCTGATTTCGTGAAATTGAGATATATACATACACAAGTGCAAAACCAGATTACTAAATTGAAATCCAAATTTCGAACTCATATGGGTTTCTCTATTTTTTTGGATCTGATTTTTCGGTGTTGAATATTGAGTTGGGTATGGATTGTAAAAACTCTGCTGGAATTTTCGTTGGTTGAAATCTGATTTTTTGTGGGTATATATATGTATTCATTCCTGTATGTATTCATTCCTGTATGTATATATAGTTTACGAAATCAGGTTGGATTTTGCGGTTGAATCTGGTTGTTGGAGTTTGGGTGGATGAATTTGGTATGGCTGATTGGTGGTCGGATTCGGTTGATGATGGATGGTTTTGAGTTGGAGCCGTCGTCGGGCTGGGCGCGCAGTATCGGCGGACTTGGCTGCGCGCGGCGTTGCGCGCGATGGGTTCGCCGGTTATGGCACTGCTTCGCGCAGGGAAGCAGCATCGTGGGAGTTCGTCGGTGGTGGTGCCGCGTTCTGCCAGTAAAGGTGATGACGGCTGCGGCACAAACCCTAGCTGCTGTGTGGTCGATTTTGGGACAGGGAGTTTTGGCTGGAAATTTGATGAATTCAGGGACCCTTGTGCAATTTTCCATATTTCGGTTTATTGCTCTTCCGGTCCTCTAAGGTTATAAAGATATTGATTTTAATCCCTGAAAATATGGAATTTAAAATTAAGCCCCCTAAAGTTACAAAATTATTTAAGTTGGCCTTCCAAGTTTTGGAATTTATAACTTCAGCCCCTAAGGTTATAAATTATTAAAGTTGGGCCTCTAAAGTTAAGGGTTTTATAATTCAGCCTCTAAAGTTTGAATTTTTTTCTAAAACAGTCCTTAAAGTCTGAAAATTTTCAAAATTGGTACCTTTAAGGTTAAAGGTATAATATTTCAGCCCCTAATGTTTGAGAATTTTCAAAATTGGTCCATAAAGTTTGAAAATTCTCTAATTTGGTCCCTTAAAGTTTGAAAATTTTCATTTTCAGTCCCTAAAGTTTGAAAATTTTCTAATACAGCACCTAAAATTCTGAAATTCTTTAATTTGGTCCCTAAATTTTGAAAATTTTCTAATTCAGTCACTAAAGTTTGGAAATTTTCAAAATTGGTCCTTAAAGTTTGATTTTTTTTTTAAATTAAGTCCCTAAAGTTTGGGAATTTTCTAAATTGGCTCCTAAAGTTTGAAAATTTTCAAAATCAACCTTTAAAGATTGAAAATTTCCTATTTTGGACATCTAAAGTTTGATTTTCTTTCAAATTGGGACCTAAAGTTTGGAATTTCTCTAAATTGGCCAATAAGGTTTTGGAAAAATTATAATTTAAGTCCTTTACGCATAAAAGTTTTCATAATTGGCCACCAAAAGTTTAAGAATATTGCAATTGATTCTCTCAAGTTAAGGATTGCTTTATTCTGAAGTTTTGAATTCTATAATTCAAATCCTAAAGTCAAATATATATGCAAATCAGTGATTTCAGTTTCAAATCTTGGTACATCGGAATCTTTTGAGAGATATAATATTCGAAAGTAAGTTAGTTGAAGCAACATGTTGTCAAAGCAACCTCTCTTGTGGATATTAATTAACTTTGAATATTAGAAGGTATTTGTGTGTGTTGTTCATTGCGGATGTTGATCGGCCCAAAGGAAGGTCAATATTTGGCTCGAATTTCACATGCATCTGTGGGGATAAACACGTGGCAATTATTTGGTTTAACGTGCGACCAATAAATCGGTCCAAAGAAAGGTTTATTGGTTAACATGTCTTATTTCCAGTGTTTGATCACTACACCAAGGGAAAATTAGGCGTTTGTGTGTTATTTCATGCGGATATTGATCGGCCCAAATGAAGGTCAATATTTGGCCCGAATTTCACATGAACTTGTGGTGATAAATACGTGACGGTTATTTGGTTTTACGTGTGATCAATAAATCGGTCCAAAGAAAGGTTTGTTGGTTGACATGTCTTACTGTCAGTGTTTGTTTACTACACCAAGAGTACCACTTACAAGTCAATATTTCTATCCAAAGACTAAATATTGATGTTGTGCTAGGTATCTTGTGATGGGCCCTACCATTATTTGAAAGTATGATTTGCATAATAAGGTACTTATGTGAGCTATTTTGTTTAAATGTTCTCTATTCGGTTTCAAATTCTATTAGTAGTATATCTACAAGCTCAAACTTAATCCCTGTATTTATGGAACAAACTTCAAGGATCAAAACAAGAACATTAATTTTTCGTTGGCTGCATGGATCTAGACCGTGTACTAAGGATTGAGCAACATACTCCTCTTACGGATGAAAGTTCATCTAATCAAATGAGGAACTTTGAGAAGTGGGATTGCTTAAATTATGTGGGTCTCATGATCATTAAGTGCGGCATTCCGGAAGCCTTTAGTGGCATAGTATCTGAGGAGGTAAATGATGCTAATGAATTCCTTGCCGAAATTAAGAAACGTTTTGCGAAAAACGATAAGGTTGAAACAAGCAAGCTTAGGAAAAGCTTGATTTCAATAAAGTATAAAGGCAATGGGAAAATAAGGGAGTACATCATGTAGATGTCTCACACTGCTTCAAAACTTAAGGAACTAAAACTCGACTTGTCTAATGACTTGCTCGTGTATTTGGTATTGATATCGCTTCCTGCACAATATAATTAATTTAAGGTTAGTTATAACTGTCAAAGTAAAAATGGACTCTAAATGGGCTCATTTCATAGTGTGCAAGCTTCTTGCACAATTCAGTCAATTTAAGGTCAGTTGTAACTATTAAAGGGAGAAATGAACTCTAAATGAGCTCATTCTATTTTGTGTGCAAGAGGAAGAAAAGTTGAAGCAGGACAGAACTGAAAGTGTTCACTCGACAAACACCTCTAAAGATAAGGGCAAGAAAACAAATAAAGAAAATAAAGTCGTTAAGGGGCTATTAATTTTATAATCCCACACTTAAGTCAATTTTTGAAACGGGAACTGCAACATTTTTTGAGGATGTTGAGTTTGGAGGGAGAAATAAGGTTAGAGATATTGTCTTTAAGGAAGAAGTTGAGGAATGATCGATTTCGATTCCTATTATTGTTTTTGACAATGTGCAAGTTTCTATACATGTCATTGATCAAGAAGCATATCCGGGACCTCAATTAGACAATGTTGAAGAACCTCCCATCCAAAATAAGGAAAATTTCAGAAATACAAACTCAACAACCTCAATAACTAAAGCCATTAAGGAAATCCACGAGAGAAAGGGAAAAAATGATATTCCGGATAATTTAAATAGTATTTTTTCAAGAACATAAGGAAAATAATGGAATTGTGGAAGATGGTCTAATCAATTCCATCAGGCCATGCAGGGTTCTAACTCTCATAAGTGGATTGATGTCATAAATACGGAGTATAAGCATATGCAAGACAATAAAGTTTGGAATCTTGTCCCATTACCAGAAGGTACGAAGCCCATTGGTCTTAAATGGATTTTTAAACCAAGAAGGATTAGAAAGGTAATGTGGAAAGATATAAGGTTCGTCTTGTATCTAAGGGCTTTACACAGAATGATGGCATTGACTATAAAGAGACTTTCAATTTGGTTTCTACGAAAGACTATTTCAGGAAAGTTAGGTTGTTGCACATTTTGACCTCGAGTTACATCAAATGGATACTAAAGTGGCATTTCTCAATGGTGACATTGATGGGACGATATGGTTTGCAAATTAAAGAAATCCATTTATGTACTCAAGTCAGCTTCCCGTTAAGGGTAATACAAATTTCATCAAGTAATTATCTCATTTGGTCTTGAGATTGATGTTGTTGATGATTGTATGTATTACAAGTTCAATAGGAGTAAGTATCTTTTCCTGGTTTTATATGTTGATTATTGCTTGCCACTAATGATATAGGTATGTCACATAAAATTATGAGATTTCTTGTCAAGGAATTTTGAGATTAAAAATCTTGGTGACGTCTCTTTTGTATTAGGAATTCAGATACACCAGGATTGTTCTCGGGGTATTCTTGAATTGTCACAAAAGGGCTATATCGATAAAGTACTTAAGAGGTTTGACATGTAAGACAGTAAATCAGGGGACAGCCCTATCGCTAAGGGAGACAAATTTAGTCTCGACTAATGCTCGAAAAGTTATCTTAAAGTTAAAGAAATGCAGAGGATCTCATATAGTTAAGCTATAGAAAATCTGATGTATGCTCAAATTTGTATGCGTTCGGATATTGCATACATTATTGGGATACTAAGGAGATATTTAAGTAACCCTGGGATGGATCATTTGGAAAGTAGCCAAACATGGGTTATAAGGTATTTAAAGAGAACAAAAAATTACATGCTCACATACAGAAAATCGGATCAGTTGGAGATCATATGGTATTATGATTCCGATTTTTACTAGATGCCAAGAAAGTAAAAGATCCACATAAGGCTACATTTATCTGCTGGTTGGAGGAGCTATTTCCGGATGGAGTGCTTAACAGACACTTTAGCTTCTTTCACTTGGCAGCACAGTTGTAGCAATTTTGGGGGCATCTAATTATGGAATATAGCTGCGAAATTTTGTCACAAGGCTGCGTATTATGTATGGTATAGAAAGGCCATTAAAGTTATATTATGACAATAACTCAGTAGATTTATATTCAAGTAACAACAGGAGCTCAACTAAGTCAAAATACATTGACATAAGTTCCTGGTTGTGAAGGATACAGTTCAGAGTGGACACGTGTCAATAAGAGCACATTGGGACAAACTCCATAATTGCGGATCCACTTACTAAAGTATTACAACCCAAGGTCTTTCATGAGTACATTACTAATATGGGTGTTATATTTCTTAAGGATATTCGGTTTCAGTGGGAGTTTGTATTTTGGGTGCATTAGACACATTTATTGTCCTTTTGGATACAGTTTAAAGTTAAAATTATTTACAGCTGTAAGGTTTCAGGTTTATTATCTCTGAACTTGTTTAAGGATGATCTCACTAAAGTTGGACCAGTTGGAAATAGGCATGTTGAAGATCACATTACATGTAATTTTCATGCTACACATCCATACTTGATCCATGTCATTCAGTTATGTCGATATACGTGACCATTGATAGGTTTAGTTACGATTAATGTAGCGAAAGCTGCTTTGATCCTATGTTGATATAATTGATGGACTGGATTGTTTGGGGATGCATTCAGTAATGATAGCAAAATCCTGAGTACTCATAAGGTTATGATTGATACACAATTGTAATGTTACACATATAGCCCAAGTGGGAGATTGTAAGGATTTTAATCAATCGTGTGGGCTTATATGTGAATTATTGTGTATTGAATAAAAGGCTATCAAATTTGGTTAAGCCCATTTAAAGTGATCTAATAAGGATTTAATATATATCGGGCTTTAATACATCTAATTAAACGTATGGGCTTTTATGTGTAGATACCAGGCCATCACCTAATTCATGATGGGCCGGATTAGGTTAATTGGCAATTTAGTATATAAAGTCGGTTATGGTTCCTGAATCTTACGTACTGTTCATCTTGTCTGACATCTCATCATCAGAGAGATAATAAGGACTACGTATTGATTTAGAAGATCCAAACACTGTAATCGTTCATCGTGAATCACGTTTGATTAAGGTACGCTTCCGCTTCAGTTATTTAATTCTTGATAATTCAGCATGATGATTTTGGATCCTGGATAAATAATTTATCTGTGTAATAAAATTTTCTAACATATGCTGCTTCAACTGTAGTTACATTTTTTTTTCTCTGATAATTGAAAGTGTCGTGGTTGCTTAATTTTACAGTTTTTGGTTAAAGAGAAGATTTTTGCAAATATTTGGCTACTTGAAGGAAGAGATAAAATGGTTATGCAAAAACAACAATTGCCCTAATTCAAGTAGGAAAAACACATGTTTGTTTTTTTTATTAGTTTTCTGTTCTTTCTTTGTTTATTAATTAGTTGTAATAGAAATTTTGGCATTTTGATGTGCAGGTGGCTAGGATATTTCTTTGTGATGTTTTGCTATAATCCGTGTTAATTTTTTGGGTAATCTGATAAATTGATTGATTTTATAATAAGGCTTGGTTTGAGCTATATTTTTTTTTGGGAAAATAGAATTTATAATTGTGATTTTGTGGAGAATGAGGTTAGAAAGTAGGATTTTTTTTTTTTTTTTTTTTGGATTTACATGTGAAATTATTTTATCGGATAATGTATGGTTGAAAATAAGTTTGGAGAAAGATGAGATTTGTAAGAATGGGTTTTAAGTTTGAGCTAAATTATTTCTTTTCATTTTCCAATACTAATAGGCCATGGATGAAACCTTTAATTTCATAGACAAAATCAAGCCTACAATTAGGGGTGGGCATCAACCCGTCCAACCCGCCAAAACCGCCCAACCTAACCCAACCCGATCGGGTTGGGTTTTAATGAAAATTGGGTTGGGTTGGGTTATAAAAAAAAAAAAAAATTGTTTGGGTTGTGTTGGGTTGTGGGTTGGATGACAAACCCAACCCAACCCGACCCAACCCAACCCAATCAAAATTTTAAAAATATAAGACCATTTAAATTTCAAGAATCTTAAATCCATTTTTAATTTGGATGAAACTCAAATATAATTTGAACATATTTTAGTTTTATTAGCAAGTATTCAATTTATTATATTTGAGCTTATTGTATTCTACATAATTTATTTGAGTTAATAGTTCATTTATGGGCATAATTTTTTAATTTTCTAAGAATTTTATTTAATTAGACCAAAGCCCAAACCACCCAACCCAACCCAACCCGACCAAAACTTGATTGGGTTGGGTTTGAATTCATGATTGGGTTGGGTTGAGTTGATTTTTTATCAACCCGACCATAGTGGGTTGGGTTCGGGTTGGGCAAAAAACCGACCCAACCCAACCCACGCCCACCCCTACCTACAATTATGAAGCAGATTGAGATAATAAATCTTTGAAAATAAATTTGGAATATTGTTGATTATATACTATTTATGTTATAGTCCTATGATTGTCTTGGTTAGTTATTATAATATAATATTCTTTTTTATATTTAATACCGTGCATCGCACGGCAGGTAGAATTAGTTATTAATTTATGATTGAAAAGTAAGTAGTGGCCATTTAATTCAATAATTTGTGACCTGTAAATGTAAATAAGTTATAATTGATTAGTTTGATATTTTATGATCGATAAGTAAGTTTTGATCTATAAATTTTGTGATTTATGATCAAAAGTTAAATCATGATCGATTAATTTGATAATTTATGATATATAAAATTTGTAATTTATAATCGAGAAATAAGTCTTAAACAATAAATTTGATATTTTGTGATCGTTAGTTTAGTTGTGACCGATAAAATTTGACATTGTGGAGTATGAGGTATTGTCGTTTTTATGTTAGAATTATGTTCTGATTTTGATAATGTTCTAATTTTGTTGAATATTCATCTCCTACAAACATTTTAACTTTTCTTTCTCCTCTATATGTTTCGTATTCTCCTTTTCTTGATTATCTTTGTTTATGGAGTTAAATTAAAAACTCCTCAATCTCTTCTTGTAAATTTCACACTTTGCTGGAAGGTAAAAAATAATGTTTCACGGGGTCTTGCAATTGAGGAGGAAACGAATGTTGCCAAATTTAATAAGGATATTTGTATGTTGAATATATTGTGTTCTTGAGTTTTTAAACAAGTTTTATGGTATTGCTTTGATTTAAATTATTATTCTAGGAATGAAAATTAAGATGTTTGATTTGTTGTCCATCGTGGTAACATAAGATTTGCCCACAATCAATAAAAAGTTGCAAAGTATTCAATAATCCAAACATTAGATACTTGACGATTTTTCATTGATCGTGAACAATTTTTATGTATCTTATCGTGAGCAATAGATCAAAATTGTGAAAATGACTTGTTAGTTTTATTATGACCTCAGTGATTTGTCCACTTCTTGTTGTTGTCTTGTGTGTATAGTATAGTCCATAATTAATTGTTGTTGTTGCCTTGTAGCAGAATAACGAATTATCATTGTCTTGAAGGTAATTTCAATCCCCAAGTACCAATTACCTAGATTCGCTCAAAATATTCAATCAAGTGGACGCATTCCCACACTCTACTCCACTCTGCTTACTATTCCACCCAAAATATCACTCCTTTCTAACTCTTACTCGTTGTGTTTGAAACACAACCTTTTTCAGGAAATTGAAAACATTTTCTCACATTTTCTATCTTTTGGTGTTTGAAATGTACACTTCTTGGCAATTTCCTTTTCCTTCTTTTCCTTCCACGCAGGAGTGTTCCTTCTTTTTGGTGAATTGGTTTTCCTAGCCAACTAGTAGAATTTATTTTTCATGTAAAAGTTTTAACTATTTTCAGCAATTTTGATCATTTTTTTTGTTATTAATTAATTTATTTATTTTTTTTCAAAAATTAACATTATTATTATCAAATAGAAATGTGTGAAAATAAAAATAAAAATATTTGTCTTCATTAAAATAGCTAAATTTTACTTTATTTGTATGGAAATAATGTCAATCAAACAACAAAAGTTGAAAAAAATTTCACTTTTTCCACCTAGAAAATTAAACTAATCAAACACATTAGCTTCCAATTTTCAGGAACTCAATTCCCTAGAATTCATTTTTTTTCCACCAAAATTTCATCCTTGTTATCAAACGCAGCCAAGACTAAAGGTGGGTTTTATTGCGATGATGAAAAGAGAACGAATTTCAGGAAATTGAATTCATGATAACTTATGATCCTGAGAATTAGAAGTTGAGGTATTTGATTAAGAAGGTAAAATATGGGTGGAAAGAAAACGAATTTCATATTTTTGTGTTTGACTGATAATATTTTTCATGTAATTTGATTGGTGAAAAATATTATTTAATAATAATTTTTTTACTAATAAATTATTTAATAAATAATATGAAAATATATGAAAATGGTAAAAATAAAATTGTAAGATTTAGAAATATGAAGGACTAAATTGCAACTATTCAAAAGTCGATTCGAATCAAAGAATGAAGACTGAGTTTGACCATGGATCAATTAGATCCAATTGAAAGTGGAAGTATCAAATTGGAATAACAAAAGTATTAAACATGTCCAATTAAAAAGTTGGGGTCCAAAATGTAAGAAAACAAAGGTTTTTCCATTTTTCCAGGAATTGAAACCTACCACTTTGGTAAGAAAGTGAATTCCTTGAAAGTAAGTGAAACAAGTGTGACATGACTCAAGCAAAGAAAATAAATTCCATTGAAAATTTGATTAATCAAACAAACCAAAAATAAGAATTTGGTAAAAAATTCGACTTTTCATGAAAAATATTGGACTATCAAACACACCCTAAATTCTACGCACACTACTACACTCGTGTATATACCAGTGAAGTGTGTGGACATAACCGACTTTTTATTATAATGAATATACTCCATGTCTTGGTATGAAATGGGTTTATTAATAACAAAAATGCTAGTTGTACTTAGAGCATGACAAATAGGTTGACAAAAAAATGAGTTGACAAGTTTATGAATGTTGATTTAAAATTTGATGTGATGTGTGAATTAATATGATTCTGTCAACTATGCAATATGTCGACCCATATGTCAAATTATAAGTACTTGTAGCAAAATTGTTATTAATAATCAATCGAAATGGTGGAGGCGTGGAGGTCGATGTGCAATTTCATATATTTATGTCAAATTGAACTATGGAGTACGTTAATAAGTTGAGTAATGAACATCCAGTTAGTTAATATATATATATATATATATATATATATATATATATATATATATATATATATAATTAATGAAGAATAATATATTTTATTGATATAATAGGAAATCAAGAACTAGAGGAAAATATAATCGCTAAAAAGAAAACAAATATGCAATCTGAGTCTGGTGTAACAGATTCGTTCTCTTACTGTAAGTGCTTGATATCTCTTCTAAACATTTCACGTGAGCGTAAAGAAATAGTAAAAAGTGAGCACTTATATTTCTACTCCAATGAATTGAATTCGATTCGAATTATCACAAAACTCTTAACAGAAAATGAAAAATTCTTAGCAAAAAGAAAATGAAAACAATATAAAAATTTCGTGTAACTTTCTTCATGCTCTTTTTTGGATATGTTATTTTCGTCTAGTTTGTGCCTTTTAAAATTGTTACCTTTTAGCTGATAATTTCGTCCATTGTTTCTTTCAGGCCCACGTCCAAATTCGTGTTCACATCAACGTCCAAGTTTTTATATTGCATTTACTTTAAGAAATGAGGTACCATTTGCTTCAGAAGATAGTACAGAACCAGTTGGACGTAATCAATGATTTTTCATCAGTAATTCTTTATTTTGCTCGGCTACAAGCAGACATGATATAAGTTATGAGTACTTTTTGAAACTGTCACACGATATTGCTGTTGTAGGAGCACATTCAAGGCATTGAAAGTGGGAAAAAATTCTCCAACATATCTTTATCGGTGATTTTTTCTCCACACAAGTTAAATTTTGAACATATTCTGAACAATTAAGAATTTTATTCAGCAACAGTTTTAAAATCTTGCAAGTGAAGATGCATCCATTCATAGGGGGCTTTGAGGAGGACTACAGTCCTCTGATGGTCAAACATTTCAGTCAAGTTTTTTCAAAGAATTTGTGAATCTTTCACAGTGAGATATTCAACTTTTATTCCATCATGAGAATGGTGACGAAGGAAGATAACACGATCAAGTAGGGATTCTCTGTTTCTTTCTTTGATTGTCTCTCCCAAACCTTTCGAGACATGTGAATATCAGCATTTAGGACCCATGATAGATAATTTTTTTCCAAATATGTCGAGTGCAACAAACTCGAGTTTTGTAATGTTTGTCATTTGGATAACTACACAATAAAGTAAAGTAAAATGAAATACAATTAATTTCAAAGAAAGTGATTAAATATAATATAATTATATAACAAAAAATCAAGTAGTCGATGTCAACATCACATAAGGTATATGTTTTCCTTCAGTGATAAATATTAATTTAAAATTTTATGTATGACACATTCTTCAATATATATGCTAATTACGAAGCATGTTGTGTTTTGTTATTGCATCTTCGAGAATAATAAGAAAAATTTTATTCTGCAATATTGATATTTATAATTTATGCTCTTCAAGAGTAAATAATACTCTTCTAGATTATTAATTATAATGTTATACTACTTCAGGAACAATAGCAAATTATTTATAATATTCAATTCTATGATTAATATTTTTCTAAAATATTAATTATATCGTTGTGCTACTTCAGGAGCAATAACGTAATGAACTATTAATTTAAAGGTAGAAAAAACTCAACAACAACAATAATATAAATTAAACACACATAAACATGAACTTGAAATTGAACTGAATAAAAATTGTATGAACTTTGTATTGGGAGATACAAATCAAAGAAGGTTGACAGATGATTGAAGATTAATATCAAATCAAGGTATGAGATATATGATGATACATATAAATCTCAAATTGATCGAGATTGATGATTATGTTGATTATGATGATGTGCTTAAATTTTGGGATTATTATTCCATTTTGACATATTGAGTTGTACTATAAATTGATGATTTTTCTATGAATAAAATAACAACTCACGTTCCTATCATCTTTAGAATTTCTTCTAGTACTTTTATTCATAGAGAAATCACCAATTTATAGTACAACTCATAAACTAGATAAGCTAAAAATAAAATCACTCCCTAAAATTAGGCACATCTTGTAGATAATCATCAATCAATCATTTGAGATTTCTATGTATCATTATCAATGTTTAAAAATCGAACTGGACCGGTCTGTACAACCGGGAAAATCGGGAACCGGTCAGGTCCAGCCTAAAAACTGGCCATTTAAAAACCGGCCAGAAACCAATTCCTGGCTGGTTCAACCAGGAACCAGCAGGTTTTTAAACCCGTTTTTTCAATTTTTTTAAGGTTTTTTTTTTTTTTTTTTACTTTTTTTGTTTTCCTCAAGTTGTTTTAAGCTACTTTTGTGAAAGATTTTATTTTTTAAATAAGTAAATCTTGATTTATTTGTAAAATAACTTGTTTTTTAGAATATTTTATGATTTTTGAAATAATTTTCAATTATTTAATTGAAACCGGTTCGACCCAGGTTCAATCCGATTGGAACTTTTGATGATTTTTTTTTTCCGAATCTAATGTATCCCATGTTGTATGGGTTGTGTCTCTAAGAATTTTTTCAGCGAATGTGCCGATGATTCGGACTTTTGATAAATGCAATTTCGATAAATAGAAAATTTCTTAATAACATTCAATACAATATACAAAAATTTAGATCCCACATAACCTACTCAAAAATTTAAATAGAAATATGTCAAAAGTGTATAGACAATTACTTCAAGAAAAAGTTTAAAATGTCGTAAAAAAAATATTATCCATATCGAAGTGTTAGTGTTTTATACACTTATCTGTATGTCTAAATTAGAAGAAATTATTGTCGTTTTAAAATATATGCTCCTTAATTTTTGTTTATTTGTTTACTTCTCAGAAAATGTCTCAATCGAAAAAAAACGAAGCAATTAATGGGAAAAAAACGGCAATATTAGATGCTAATTGGAGCTTAATTGAGCAAGTGAGAGATATGTAACGTCAATCGGGAAGGTTCATGGTGATCAAGTGAACAAATCAGAGGTTGAAGGACCTAATTAAAGGATTTGAGAGCTTAAATGGGCAAATCGAGAAGAAGATAAAGTTTGGGGACTAAATTGCAACAATTGGAAGTTGAGGATTGAAGGTACAATTAAAAGTCAGGGACCAACTTACACAGCTGAAAAAAGATGGAAGTTGCGATCACTGGATACATAACACGCGATCGCGAGAAGATGCAAAATTGTAACCCGAGAGTTTAAACGAAGTCCACGCGATCGCTAGGGTTGAAGCCACGCGATCGCGTGCTTATCCGGCTGGACCGACTATGGGCTTTTTCTCGCAATTTTCAACAGCATTATCTCTTTCTTGACCAGGTTTCTCCAAAACCTATATATACAACAAATGAGGCATGAAATCTAGACCTTTGCCTCTCCATAGAACAAGCCACAACGGAGATTTCAATTCAAATTCTTGGAGATTCAAGCATCGCAGAGGGGCGTGAATTGAAGATACTTGAAGAATTGATAATTGGTGCAATCTTTCCATTCTTCTTTGTTATTTTCAATGAACTTTTTATTTTCTTATTTTTGTTCTTTAATCAAGATGTGTAACTAAATTCTATGTTGGGATGAACGATGTAACCTAGTTAATTATTTTAATGTCATATTCCTTGTTCTAACGCTTTAATGCATGTATTGATTTATTATTGCGTTTAATGCGTGAATGAACTGGCCATTCTTTCATGATTTCATGTGTTATTTTCATAATCCGAGAGGTGAGTTAATAACATAGATCTAGGTAACAAATCCGGTAATTGAACGAGAGATAGAGATATGCACTTGTTATTATTGCGATCGTGTGTGAATTCTTGTGTGTAATGCATCTAGAGATACAATGTTGACTTATTTAAGTAGGATTGATTTAAACTCGAGAGAGGAATCTCAATTTGAATTAGTGAATTCAATCGAGCACATATTTAGAAAATAAAATCTGAAATTGGAATTGATTTAATTGGTTAGGTGAATTCGTGAATCTCAACTACCTTACAATCGTTTTTAAAATAAAAACCAATTCGCAAAGTTAATTCTTTTGTTTAATTTCTTAGTTTTAGTTCAAAAACACAGATTCTCTTTGTCTGTTTAAATAAACTGTAGAACTAAAATATTTTGGTACTTAGTAAACAGTCCTCGTGTGAACGATCACTCGACTCAAAAGTTACTTTATTACTTGATTGCGATTTTACACAACAAGTTTTTGGCGCCATTGTCGGGGACTGTTAATTAATATCGATACACATTAGTTCTTATTTTATTTTGAACTTTATTTTGCTTATTTTTATTTTTATATTAATTTTCAGTTTTTGTTTTTAATTTTTGTTATATTTAATTTATGTTAAGAATGACTAAGTCATTTGATTTGCTTCCTTTTGATACAAAAATTGAACGCATCTTTTGACAGAGGCGTAGATAGCAGTTGGAAGTGAATCAACAAACAGACATAGCCATGACAGATGATAGAATTCAGGATAATCACGAAAATCAACATAATATGCCAGCATCTGTGAATTGACAGCAACAAAATCATGGAAGAAGCATATTAAGAGATTACATGGTTCCTCCTGTGGGGAATATTGGAACCTGCATAGTATCTCCTGCAATCCAAGCCAACAATTTTGAGATCAAAACCTATTTGATCTCACTGATCCAAAACTCATATGTTTTCCATGGATTGCCGTCTGAAGATCCTCATCCACATCTTTAATCATTTTTGGAATTGTGTAAAATGCAGCGCATGAATGGAGTTTCAGATGATGCTGTGAAATTGAAGTTATTTTCATTCTCTTTGGCAGACAAAGCTAAAGCTTGGTTCTACACTTTGCCCCTACATACAATCACCACTTTTGAAATTATGAGCCAGAAATTTGTTGATAAATTTTTCCCACCTGGCCGTATGTCAAAGCTAAGGTGTGAGTTTTTATCATTCAGTAAGCAGTCAGGAGAGTCTATTTTTGAAGTCTGGAAAAGATTTAACGAACTCATTAGACAATGTCCTACCCATGGAATAGCTGATTGGATCTTAGTACAGACATTCTACAATGGGCTGACAAATGAAAACAAGAAGTACGCCGACTCAGCAGCTAGAGGATCAGTATTGGATATGACATATGAAGAAGCATCTGAGATTTTTGAGAAGATGGCTGCGAACAGTTACCAGTGGTACTCAGATAGATCTACACCAAAGTCTGGGGGAATTGTTGCAGTTAGTGAGATTACAGGTTTGAGTGCTAAATTGGATGCTTTAACAAAGAAAATCGATAGTATGGGTGCGCAGCCAGTGAATTCAGTACAAACGATTTTGTGTCAGTTTTACTTTGAGAATCACGCTGTAAACTTCTGCCCATTACAACAAAATCAATCGAATCCAGAGCAGGTCAACTTCATTAGGAACAGACAGCAGGGTGGTCCATATTCACAAACATACAACCCAGAATGGAAGAATCACCCAAATTTTTCTTGGTCTAACAATCAGACTGTTTAGCGTCCACCTGGATTTCAGCAACAGCAACAATCTCAAAAAATCATTTCCGAGAACATAGAAGTGTTAATCCAGCTAGTCAAGAGTCAGAATGGAGAATTAATGAATCAAGCTGCTGAAATAAAAAATTTGAAGAAACAAATGGGAGAGCTGGCAGCTAGCAGCTCAACAAGACAGCCAGGACAGTTACCCAGTAATACTGAAACTAACACTCGTGACCATGTTAATGCAATAACAACAAGGAGCGGGGTTCAGCTATTTGAAGTGACTGTAGAGGAATATGAAAAGCAAAAGAACCAAAAGAAAAATGTGGTGGAAGAGCAGAAAAATGAAAAAGCATAGGGGTCAACTTCAGAAACCCAAGAGAAAGTGGAAGAAGAAGTTCGAGTTTGACCTCTAGTCAAGGCATATGTACCTCCAGTTCCATATCCACAAAGACTGAGAAAGCACAGTCTGGAGTAGAAATTTGGAAATTTTTGGAGATTTTCAAGAAATTACATATAAACATCCCTTTTGCAGAAGTTTTAGCTCAAATGCCCCTCTACTTGAAATTCATGAAAGAGATGTTGTCAAACAAAAGGAAATTGGTTGATAATGAAACAGTAGCTCTTAGTGAGGAATGCAGTGCAATTATCCAAAAGAAGTTGCCACAGAAACTAACAGATCCAGGGAGTTTCTCTATCCCTTGTACTATTGGTAAATTTAGTTTTGATAATGTATTGTGTGATCTTGGTGCCAGTGTCAATTTAATGCCTTTGTCTATGTATAGAAAATTAGGTTTGGGGGATCCTAAACCAACCAATATCACACTGAAGCTTGCCAACAGATCCATTCAATACCCATATGGTATAGTAGAAATTGTGATAATAAAGGTTGAAAAAATTTTCTTCCCAGTTGACTTTGTGATCTTAGACATGGAAGAAGACACTCAAATGCCCCTCATTCTTGGAAGGCCGTTCCTGGCTACTGGAAGAGCCTTAATCGACATTGAAAAGGGAGAAATCATCTTTAGGGTCGAGAAGGAACAAGTCACTTTCAGCATAAAGCCAAGGCAAGATCTTGAAGTTTTAAAAGAAAGTTGCTTCAAGGTGGAATGAGTGATCCAGAAACTCGAAGAAAATGTGAAGCAAGAGTTGAAACTTGAGAATGCTTCAATGTTACAAAGAGGGATTTTAGAAGCTAAGAAGGATAGGAATAACTCAAGGAAAAATGGAAAAAACTAATTTTACTCAGCAAATAGTGGAAAATGAGGTTTTAGACTTCAAGAAAGTGAGGAGACGGATCGAGAAGTGCAAGGCATGTAATTGCATGTTGTGCAGGGGCTCAAGAGGATCATTCAAGCCTCCATGATAAAGAAGTGCAAAAAGTCGAGCTTTAGACTTAAAACGGAGCGTTTGTTGGGAGGTAACCCAACCTGTCCTCCCTTTTATTTACTACGCTTGAAGTATTAATTTCTTTATTTTTTTTTAGATATTTGCATGGTAGGTAATTTTTTTAAGTGTTTCTCATGTTACATATAAGGACACTTTTGCATGTTAGTCTATTGTTGCAAATTTGGGTATGTTTTTAATTTTGCATGTTTTCATTAGACTAGGTTCTTAATTGTCATCCCAACTCACACACACACTAGTTTGGATCATGAAGTTATTGTTGGAACGTCATAGCATAAATCATGAAGTGATTAGGGGGCTAAAAACGATTTTGGAAATCAAAAATAGGAAAAATTTTCATCAATGTCGGGAACTACGCGATCGCATGCCAAGAGGCTATAGTGATCACGAGTTTGCATTAAAAAATCAACAGGTTTTAAAACATTGAACCACGCGATCGCTGGCTCTCTGGCCACGCGATCACGTGGCTACACTGGTAGCAGAACCAGCTATTTAAATGCTCACTTAATTCTTTCAATTTTAAACAACACAAATTCGTTTTCTCTCCCCAAAATCACTCCAGAATTAATCTTTCATCTATCATGCATGTCATCAACACTTCATTGCACCAAATTCATTGCTATTTTCACATCCAAATCAATCAAATGTATGAAATTCTTCACTTAAATCAATGTATACTCAAAATTTTGAAATTTCCTATGAGTTCTGGGATTTTGAAATTGTGAATAATAAAGAATGGGTTTAGGTTAGATGTTGGATAATGTGATTTGTGATTTAATAGGTAAAATATTTGGGTCAATAAATGTTCCAAATTGGTGCACTTTCTTTGATTTTTGTAATGCACATTAAGTGTTTGATAAAATGTTCCAATGAGATTTTTTTTTCAAATTTGAGAGATTCTTCCAAGCATTTATCTTCATGACATGGTTATTATTGAGTATGTATGTTTGGTTCATGAATTAGTACACTACATTGCATGAAAATCATGAAAATTAACATTGCATCAAGGTAGCCCCATTGCAGGCCATTGCACCAGAAATTCAGTTAACGTCACCCACTTCTCCATAATTTTTCATGACTCTATTGAACTCCAAATGACCTAAATTTTTAATATGTTGTAGACCATGCTGTGAACTTTAACATATCAAAAGATGGCTCAGAAAAATTTGTGTTTTTCTAGGTGATATCAATGGTTGAATATGAGTGGTCTACCATTGTTGAAAATTCAAAAAAAATGTTGTTTTAACTTTAGTTCGGGGGTGTGGTACTAAACGTCCATTGTTTCTTATTAATGTTTATAACTTATAATGCTTATTTTCTCTTATTTGCAGGGAAAACGCCAATCAAAACACCCCAGCCCAATCTGAACAATACAAACAAATGGTCGATTCATCCAATGCAGTACAATAGGAAGCTTCAAAGAAATACATCCTCTACATTTGGGAAGTTCTCGTTCTCTTTTCTTTGTCTTGTTTTACATTGTTGAATATTTTTGACAAACATTGAGGACAATGTTCATTTCAAGTTGGGGATAAAAATTCATTGCATTCTTCATTCATTTTACACTCATTCGATTATTTAAGGACCAAAAAGAAATTTGAATACTTTGTTGACATGTTTATTACCAAGGATATAGTATGAGTCAATTTGTGCTTAGACTTGAAAATTGGACAACATGAAAGCATGAACTTATTTTTGAACTAGTTATGTTTTGCTAGATTCATATTTATTGCACACATAGCCAGTGTTGGATAATTGCTTGTGTGAGGGATTTTGTTTAATACATGTGGGGTAAAGTTTATGCAATTTAAACTTAGGAATGACTTGAAAATCCCTGAACTTAGATTGTTAGACATCACATCCTTAAATTAGAACCAATCATGCTAAAAGGCAAGATTGGGGGTAAAATTATTGGAATTTGTATGTATTGATGGGTTGGATGTCTGTGGTTCTTGGTTTTGCACTTTAGTCATTGCGGTTTGGTCAACTGGTATAAACCATTTCCAGCATAAAAACAGAAAAATGCTGAAGGTCTTATTCTGCTCTTCAAATGCCTTTTTGACTTGAGTAAGTAAGTCTGAGGGGTCTTTCAAACCTGTGCTCTAAAGCCAACTGGCTTGGGAGTCATCGACCTAAAGCTCGTTACAGGGGTCAATTAGAAAGCGAGTACGGAGAGTGGACTTACACATAAGACATTATAATATCTTTAACTTTTCTGTTTAAACCTTTATGACTCGGGCAAGTACGTCTGAGGGGTTCTTTGAATCTGGTACCCTAAAGCTAACTGGTTTGGGAGTTGCCGATCTGAAAGCCTACTACAGGGGTCATATAGAAAGCAAGTATAAAAAGTTCTGCACAAAGATGGTAAAAGACAGGGAAAATTAAAAGAAAAAGTCATCCATCAAAAGAAAAAGTATATATTTATATATATATATATAAATGCATGGTATAAGTTTAGTTGACTGAGCTGTGGTGGCTGAGGTTGTAAAATTGGGGTCTGCTTTCGTTTGATTTGCTATGCATACATATTTCTGATTCTGACTACCTCGTGTGGAAAAAGCAAAGAATATTTTTAGAAACCACTATAGATAAAAACCCGGGATGTGAGAGAAAAGTAGAAAATGGTGATCATCCATGAGCGTTGAAAGGAATTTCATTAGAAATCATAGATTGACCACATGGGATTCGGGCTTGATTATGCATGATGAGCCACACAGTGTTGAGCATATCTTTTGCATAAGTGTGCGTTTGATTTAATTGGTTAGGTGAATTCGTGAATCCCAACTACCTTACAATCGTTTTTAAAATAAAAACCAATTCGCAAAGTTAATTCTTTTGTTTAATTTCTTAGTTTTAGTTCACAATCACATATTCTCTTTGTCTGTTTAAATAAAATGTAGAACTAAAATATTTCGATACTTAGTAAATAGTCCTCATGGGAACGATCACTCGACTCAAAAGTCACTTTATTACTTGATTGCGATATCGTATACTTACGATTTTACACAACACGAAGCTTTTCTTTGACCAAAGAGTCTCGTACTAAAAATAATCAACTTCCTGCACATCACATAATAAAATTATGATTAATAAATTTATAATTATCATATCAAAAGTATATCAAGAAGTGAAGCATACCTTTGTTGTCATTTCAACTAATCTACTTCGATGCACTTAATTGGTCATGCAGTTGTACTTCCTAATGCATCTTCAAGAAGGAAAAACTCACGTGTAGGACGATATAAATTGACATTATCAATTACTTCAGTAACCCAGACTCTCCAATAGTCATTACCAAGGGGTAAATGATGTACCAGATCATTAGGATTTGTTGATGCGATTTCACCTTTTGCAACAACACCTCCTTTCCCAAACCAAGATAACAATTTGCATTTCTTATTTTTAAGGCTATGTGAATCATTCAAGCTTTTGTCTATGGACTGTAAAATTAATATCAAATTGTACAATTGGTTATTTTGAATATAGAAAAGTCTATGTAATATAAAATAACATTCACTAATTATAGTTTTTCACTTACAATATCTTCTTGTGCCGCACTTTTTGCCTTCATTGGAAAAAAAGAATTTAATTCTTTAATTTCGTCTCCCAAATCTTGGAGTTGAGATTGCACGTTCTGATTATCAAAGCATTCGAATTCAAAGGAGTCGCACCAAAACCAAGACCTCTTACCCGTCCTCGACATTCTGGACCAAGTATTTTTACAACACCATCATCTTTTAGAGAGTGTTTACTTGGAGAGTTCACCATCTCTGAATATGCTTTTATTTTTTGCTGATATTAGGAAATAAATTAATTTATTAAATATAAATAAATATAAACTTTGAATGTCCCAAGAAAATACTATAGTAAACATTTACCAGAGTTTCTCAAACTAATTCACTAATTGGTTCACCGTTTTTCCGTGTGTGTCCTCGTATGTAAACATCATCTCTTGTAATGGAATCAGGGTCTTCACGTTCAACACGATGCAATATTTTACACATTTTATATATGTGATATTTGTAGACATGATTTTCAATCAAATTTAACATTTTTTTCTTACTAATTCAGCTTATAAACGAGCAAATCCCTTTCTACTCGTTGTATGCATTATGGCTTGACTAGCCCTCATCTTTTTGAATATTTCACTCTTCTCCTGGAAAATCAATAAAGGCCTACATGAATAACAAGCTATAACAATTCACATGCAACTATTAAATCTGGTTTCCTATGACAAACAAACTAATTGAATATTAAAATTATCATTTTTCTACTATAATTTCTACAAAAATTTCGACAGAACCTCCCCTATAAATTGAACTCAGCAAATTTGTAGGGGGATATCACAATATCATAAACAATCAACACTTGACCATAATGATTCAAAACATCAACCATAACTTAATCAAATCTCAATGTCATCAACTACTCCAAAAAAATCATCAACTTCTCAACATAACAATTTTAAATCCCAACAATAGAATTTAAATCAACATGTAATCAACATGTGAAGAAGCACATTTTGGACATGTCTCCAAATCCGCTAGATCATTCCTAAACAAACAACAATCATTAACGCATGCATGTATCTTCTCGTACCCAAGATCAAAAGTGTTCAATAACTTTTTCGTTGAATTACAAGAATCAAGAAGGATATTCCCATCTGGTAGAATGTCTCTTATAATATCAAGAAGTTCATTGAAATCGTTGTCAGATATACCATGTGTAGCCTTAAGCTTGTATAAGACAACGATGGCAGATATCCTTGTATATTTTTTGCAACCAGGGTATAGAGGAACTTCAACGCCCTCATATAAATTTGAAAAGTCCATCTCTCTATTTTCACTCTCGAGTTCTACAATATTATCATCCTCAAAAAATGTATCCCTATACATCTTATATGTCTCTAGATTTTCTATATTGATGAGGCAATGATGTTGCATTCAATTTTTCCCCATGAAATACCCATGTAGTATAGGTAGGATCCATCCCATCAATGATCAAATGCCCGTACATTGTATCAAAATGTTGGTGGAACAAATTTTTGCAACATTTACAAGGGCATAAGACCTTTTCTGGATGTCCCGCATTAGCTTGCACCGTATTTGCAAACTTTCTTGCACCATATTGATATGCCTCTGAAACTCTAAAGAAAATACTAAATATAAATCATCTAAAAAGCATTTACATGCTTATTTTAAAATTTTCTAAAATTAAGGAGATAAGATAACCTTGACAGATGTACTCAATCTTTATCCATGATAATATATCAACACGATTAAGATATAACTTGTTATGAACATAGTAAAAAGATCAAGTAAAAAATGATTATATTTGAATAACATTTACAGGCTTATTATATCGAGAAGTAGTTGGAAGAAAAATTCACAATACAGATGAAATAGAACTATTAGAAATGGACTCTTAGCATATGTTTGGCAAGTCTTTATAAACGATCAAAAAAGGGCGGGGACAAACTATTTTTTATAAATTAGTTTGCTGATAAAATTTTATCAGCAAACAAAAGCAAGCGCGTAAAACTCGACTAGAACAATCCACCACTAATGCAAATATTAATCAACTAAGGAAAAACTAATCTAAATCAATGATGATTAACTCAGAAATACTAATGACGTAGAACAGAAGTTCTAGGTTTACCAATGTAAACCTAAATGAGAGAAAATTATAACTTACAAGAAAATTGTTCGCTAAAAACACACCGCAAGTGCACGAGTCGCATAAAAGTGATAGTGAACTAATTGAGTCCGGTTTATCGATCCCACAAGGATTGTCTATTTCAACTACACTCTAGTATAATTAATTTCAACAAGAAACACACAATAATAGTTTGATTGGGAATGTTCTCGTACTAGGATTAATGTTGCAATTTTAAATAAATAACTAGAAAAATGATGATGAATAAATGATAAAGGAGTGTTGGGATTCTTGATTCCACTTGACCATTACCTAATTAAATTATCAACAAGCAAAAAGAGATGCAATTCATTAATCATGTTAGACCCGATTTTTCAAACTTAGCCAATTACCTCTCTCGAGTGAAATCAACCCTAACTAGTGGCATTAACCTACTATATCTCTATGTCGATTAAAAACACACCAATTGCATTAAACCTATGTGAAAATACCTCAATGGGTCATCTAGGGTTTTAGGTATATCTCTATCCTAAACAAGAACCTAGAGCAAATATTGTACCAATCTAGAATACACAACAATTTCTCAATAATTGCACATTCCATGAAACCTAAGCATAAATGTGGCCACAATAAATGCTAGTCAATAAATACAACAATAAATGCACAAGATAATAAAAAGCTTAAATTCTTAATACAAGCATTAAAATCAACTAAGTTAGGTCAAGCTTCATCAACATCCCAACACAAAATAGTTTAGCCCATAGTGAAATAACAATAAAATTCAAGAATTAAATACATCATTTCAACAATAGAGTAAAGTAAATAGAGAAATATGAGGATTAAGCAATAAATACTTCCCTCCACCAATGATTCTTGCTTCCAAATATCACTATTCTTCCACAATAATGTTGGTATTTCTCCCCTTAATCAATATTCACCAACTAAACTATACAAAACCAAGAGAAATTACAAGATAAAAGAGTAAAAATAAAAGAGAGAAAGAGAGAGCTAGGGTTTTCTAGGGTTTTGAAGAGAAAAGAATGATTCAAATATGGCCAAAACTACCTCAAAAACCCCCAAAATTCGTAGGATCCGCGTGTTTCAGCATCTGGGCCGAATCGGGTCGCACCGGGTCGGCCCAGATTTTCGCTTCATTTTATGACCACGCGATCGCGTGGTTGACTTGATCGCGATCGCGTGGTTGGCATTATAAGTCTCGGGTTGGATTTTTGCTTGACTTCGCGAACGCTACTTGAGAATTACCACGCGATCGCGTGGTTGCAGTTTGGCTCTAATTTTGACTCTTTGATGGATTTAACTCTTTTCTCCTCAATTTCTTCAAGTATTCATCCATTTAGCTTCTTTCTGGTGTTTTCTCCATGAAGTTGATTGGTAAACCTATTTAACCACAAAACATGCACAATTAAGTAGGTATTTGTCCAAATTACTTAAAAAGTATTACCAAAAATATATGAAATATGCATGTAAAATGCACTCAACAAATACCCCCAAACTTAAGCTCTTGCTCGTCCCGAGCAAGAATATTCACATGCATCTACAAAAAATAATGACAATATGATCAACAATGCTAGATAGCTCGCAATCTTCCATGAGTGTGAAGTTGCATAATTAATTCACAATTATGTTCCCAAATAATGCTAAAAACAATGAGTTTGGCTTATCCGATGTTCGATCGGTGCGTGTGTGCATAGCCACTGTCAATCGTCAATAAGATTCAAGAATGTTGATGAGTAAAGAGGTTTCAAGTCAAAACTATCCCACCATTAGTGGTCAATTCTTTCCCTTCCCACTCGTGACATTCATCCCCCAATGAATAATTTTCTTTCCACTCCCGGGATGCAATTCTAGAGGGTACTTCTCAAATCACTCTTTCTTTTTCCACTTAAGCATGGGTGTGTTTTACCGACAATCTCGACAACCTAGAAATGCAGTGACTCTCCACTAATGAGTGCTTCGACATTCAAGTTTATACCAAGCAATTCAAACCCACTATTCATCTAAGCCCTTATGCAAGTACAAATGCATGATTTCTAACAACTAACATGATGCTTGCTCGTGACTTCCCCACTCCCTTAAGCTTTCTAATTGACTCATGTAGCGAGCTTTAGGTCGGCAGCTCCCCGATTGTTTTAAGATCAAAGGGTACCAGGTTTCAAAATACCCCTACGGACTTATTAACTCGAGTCAAAAAGGCTACGAAGTGGGGTAGACTTATTAAGCCAATGCAATGATAATGTGCTTTTTTTTTTTTTTTTATGTGTGTGTGTGAGTACCCTACTCATTAAGCTTTCTAATTGACCCATGTAGCAAGCTTTCGGCCGGTGACTCCCAAGTTTCAAACTTAAGGCACCAAGTTTCAAGATACTCCTACGGGCTTAATAACTCGAGTAAAAAAGGCTTCGAAATAGGGTAATGCAATGCAAAAAATTAAAATGGGCTTAGAACTCTAGCATACGGTCATCACTTAGCTTATACTTGGCGAAATACACTCCACACAAAATTTACTTCCACATGCATGGAATCACCACACGTCTAGGCCGTCTCCTTCACCGGGTCGAACACCCCCAAACTTGTCTTACATTAGGGTCAAGAGATTTAGAGCATTAGAAAATATTTGATAGGTTGATACAAATAAACAATACAAGCACACAACCTAGTTCATCTACTCCATTAACCTCTTCACCCTTCAACAATTCCCAAACTCACCGACAATTGAACATGACTATTGTGCTCAATGTACATATGATCTTACATGGATAAGCATTTAAAGAAAGTAGCACAAGTAGCACATTTGGTCATAACTCATGAATTAACCACAATTTCAAACATCAAAGTCTTATAAGTCGGCAAGGCTATCTAGCATGTCAATATTCTCAACAAAATAAACAATTTCAAACCATCAAGACATCAAGGGCCGGCAAGGCAATGTAAAATGTTCATAGAGCACATGATCCCAATACCCCCAAACTTAAATCAAACATTGTCCTCAATGTTGACAATGACATAATAACAAGAAAGGAATGGGTGATGGACTTCCCCGGATTGATGCGTGTATGATGTTCCAAATTGACCTAAGCTTTGATTCTCTTGATACGCCAATCTCCCCCAAACTTGTTGAGGACACGGTTGCTTAGGATTTCAAAAAGAATTTCGAACCTACAAAAGTGATTAACCAAGTTAGAGATAATAAAAATGCAATAAGTAAATATCAACAAGTAATTAAAAGAGTAGAAATTTGGGTTCAAGCGTTGCCCATTTACTTTGAAGTTCCCCTTACTTCCATGATAAAGTTCAACCGCTCCATGTGGGAAGATTTGAGCAATGGTGAAAGGTCCCGACCATCTAGAGCGGAGTTTACCGGGGAACAATCGAAGTCTTGAGTTGTAGAGAAGTACTTGTTGCCCAACTTGGAAGTCCCGCTTCACAATGTTCTTGTCATGCCATCTCTTAGTCTTCTCTTTGTAAATCCGGGCATTTTCATATGATTCAAGGCGGAATTCATCAAGTTCATTGAGTTGGAGCAATCTTTTCTCACCCGCCAACTCCATATCAAAATTCAAGACTTTTGTTGCCCAATATGCACGGTGCTCAAGCTCAACCGGAAGATGACATGCTTTACCAAATAGTAGTCGAAATGGAGACATACCAATGGGGGTCTTGAAAGCGGTGCGGTATGCCCATAATGCATCATCCAATTTCTTGGACCAACCTTTCCTCGAGGCATTCACCGTCACTTCAAGGATCTTTTTCAACTCTCTATTCGAAATTTCAACCTGCCCACTTGTTTGCGGATGATAAGGAGTGGATATTCGATGTTTGACCCCATACTTGGTCAAAAGTTAGTCGAAGAGGCGGTTACAAAAGTGTTTTCCTCCATCACTAATGATAGCTCGAGGGGTGCCATAACGAGTAAAAATATTTTTCTTCAAAAATTTCACCACCACTCGAGCATCATTTGTGGGGAGTGCCACCGCTTCTACCCACTTGGACACATAGTCTACCGCAACTAGAATGTATTGATTAGAAAAGGACGATGGAAAAGGTCCCATAAAATCAATACCCCAAACATCGAATATCTCCACCTCTAAAATAGAATTTAAGGGCATTTCATTTCGGTTAGAGATATTACCCAATCGTTGGCATCGGTCACATTTGGACACAAGTGTGTGAGCATCCTTGAATAGAGTGGGCCAATAAAATCCCGACTGAAGAACCTTTAATGCAGTTTTCACGGCACCAAAATGGCCTCCATAAGGCGATGAGTGACATTGTTCAAGAATCTTCTCCATCTCCTCCTCGGGCACACACCTTCTCATGATTTGATCCGGGCCCCTTTTGAACAACAATGGATCATCCCAAAAATAATGCTTGATATCCGCAAAGAACTTCTTCCGTTGTTGATAAGAGCGGTCCGGGGGAGTGATGCCACTTGCAAGAAAATTTACATGGTCCGCATACCATGGCACACTACCCACTTGTAGAAGATCCATGATTTAGAAAATTTGCTCATCCGGAAATACCTCACTTATCTCTTCATCCAAAATTTCCTTGGTTTGCTCAAGTCTAGATAAGTGATCGGCTACAAGATTCTCCGTCCCCTTTTTGTCACGAATCTCCAAATCAAACTCTTGGAGGAGAAGAACCCATCTAATTAATTGCGGCTTGGCATCCTTCTTTGCCAACAAATACTTGAGGGCCGAGTTGTCGGTATACACAATCACCTTGGAGCCAATAAGATATGACCGAAACTTATCAAAGGCAAAGACCACCGCTAGCATTTCCTTCTCGGTAGTAGCATAATTCAATTGAGCATCGGTCAAGGTTCTACTAGCATAGTAGATGACATGTAAGAGTTTGTCCTTCCTTTGCCCCAAAACCGCCCCCACGGCGTAATCACTTGCATCACACATAAGCTCAAAGGGCAAACTCCAATCCGGAGCCACAATAATTGGTGCCGTGATGAGTTTCTCTTTGAGAGTGTTAAAAGCTTGAAGACACTCTTTAGAGAAATCATTTGTTGCACTCTTCTCAAGTAATGAACACAGTGGCTTCGTGATTTTTGAGAAATCTTTGATAAACCTCCTATAAAATCCCGCATGCCCCAAGAAGCTTCTTATACCTTTTACCGAGGTTGGGGGAGGTAATTTTTCAATCACTTGAATTTTTGTCTTATCAACCTCAATCCCCTCACTTGAAATTCGGTGCCCAAGAAC
The DNA here is from genome assembly GCA_963555705.1 of Ligustrum vulgare. Taxonomy (NCBI): domain Eukaryota; kingdom Viridiplantae; phylum Streptophyta; class Magnoliopsida; order Lamiales; family Oleaceae; genus Ligustrum; species Ligustrum vulgare. The sequence continues at coordinate 59,471,607 of OY743169.1, read as the reverse complement.
TATTCCCTCTCGAACCATGAAATGACATTTTTCCCAATTCAAAACCAAATTGGTATCCTCACATCTTTTTAGCACCATTCTCAAATTATTCAAACAATCATCAAATGAAGTACCAAAAACTGAGAAGTCATCCATAAATACCTCGATAAATTTTTCCACCATGTCGGAGAAAATAGCTATCATGCACCGTTGGAAAGTGGCGGGGGCATTGCAAAGACCGAAGGGCATCCTCCTATATGCAAAAGTTCCATATGGGCATGTGAATGTTGTCTTTTCTTGATCCTCCGAAGCTATAAAAATTTGATTATAGCCCGAATACCCATCTAGGAAGCAATAATGAGAGTGACCCGCCAATCTCTCAAGCATTTGATCAATGAATGGAAGGGGAAAATGATCCTTCCTAGTAGCATTATTGAGCTTGCGATAATCAATGCAAACTCTCCACCCCGTCACTGGCCTCGTTGGAATAAGCTCATTATTATCATTCTCTACCACCGTGACACCTCCTTTCTTCGGCACTACTTGCACCGGGCTCACCCATGCACTATCCGAGATTGGATAGATAATACCCGCATCAAGCCACTTCACCACTTCGGCTCTCACCACTTCCTTCATGTTCGGATTTAACCGACGTTGATGCTCCACCGAAGGTTTAAAATCATCTTCCATAAGAATTTTGTGCATGCATAATGAAGGGCACATACCTCGAATATCCGAGATGGTCCATCCAATAGCCTCCTTGTGCTCCATCAATACCCGAAGCAATTTATCTTCCTCCTCTTCATTCAATAAATTAGAAATAATGACCGGAAGGGTAGAAGATTCCCCAAGTAAGCATACCTCAAATGAGAAGGAGGAGGCTTTTGCTCGAGTGTAGGTGCCTTCTCGAGAGATGGTAGGGGTGGTGAAGAACTCTTTTTCAACTCCTCAAAGTAGGGGGCCCTCTTGTGTTGATATTGTGGTGATGCCTCCAAATAATGAGCCATTTGTTCAACTTCATGATCATCATCCTCAATAGTCAACGAGTGGGCTATACATGACTCCAATGGATCCTTAGAAATCCCATGGTTGAAAGAGTTTACCACAAGACGATCAATTACATCCACCCGGAAGCATGAATTTGACTCCGAAGGATATTTAATGGCCTTCAACACATTGAAGGTGACTTGCTCATCTTGCACCCTCAAAATCAATTGCCCTTCTTGCACATCAATGAGCGCTCTCCCGGTTGCTAGAAATGGCCTTCCCAAAATGATTGGAATGTCATGATCTTCCTCCATGTCTAGAATAATGAAGTCCGCCGGAAAGATGAATTTATCCACTTTCACAAGAACATCCTCAATGATCCCCCGAGGATATTTGATGGACCTATCCGCCAATTGTAGAGACACGGTGGTTGCTTTAGCTTCCCCCAATTCCAATATCCTGAAAATGGACAAAGGCATCAAATTAATGCTAGCACCAAGATCACATAAAGCTTTACTAAAATTAACATCACCAATAGTGCATGGAATAGTAAAACTCCCTGGATCTTTAATCTTTGGAGGAAGCTTGTTTTGGATGATGGCACTATATTCCTCGGTTAGCATCACCGTTTCATGCTCTTCAAGCCTTCTTTTGTTGGATAGAATATCCTTCATGAACTTGGCATAGCTTGGCATTTGAGCTAATGCATCGGTGAGAGGAATGTTGATGTGTAGCTTCTTGAACACTTCCAAAAATTTGCCAAATTGACTATCAAGCTTTTGCTTTTGCAACCTTTGAGGAAATGGAATAGGAGGCACATAAGCCTTGATCGGTGTTGGAGCCTTTGATGTGGATGCTTCCGGCTCACTTTCCTTTGGCAACTCAACAATTGGTTCGGATGCTTGAATAGGCTCATTTTCTTCAATGGGAGCCTTGTTTGATTGAGTTGTTGGTTGTGGGGCAGTGATCTCGGGCAATTTCACCCCACTCCTTGTTGTAATAGCTTGAACATTCTCCCTAGGATTTGTCTCGGTGTTGCTAGGCAAAGCTCCTTGTTTCCTTTCCGAGAGAAGTTTAGCTATTTGGCCCACTTGATTCTCCAAATTTTTCAAAGAGGCATCATTGCGTTCTTGATATTGCAATTGATGATTTGCTAGCTTGGTGATAGCCTCTTCCCATCCTTCTTTCTTCTCTTGCGGCTTTGGATTCAACACATTGTGATTGTTGCCATAAGATAGATTAGGATGACTTCTCCAACCGGGATTGTATGTGGGAGCATATGGATTGAACCCTTGGCGTTGGAAATTTTGAGCATAAGCAACTTGCTCGGTAGATGAAGAACCACTTTCCACCAATGGACACATAGAGCTTTGATGATTAGCCCCACATATATCACATACCGGAGGGGCTTGAACCATGTTGACGGGCCGAGAGTTTGAAGTAGATAACCCTTCCAATTTCTTGGCTAAGGAATCAATCTTTGACAATACAAGTGCATAATCATCACCCCCTCGTGTACCACTAGAATTCCTTGGCGCACTTCTATCCGGCCACATTGCACTTTGTTCACTCATGATCTCAAACAAATCATAAGCCTCTCGAATGCTCTTTGTTTTAATAGACCCATTAGAAGATGAGTCCACATTTGAACGGCAAGGAGGAGTTAGCCCGGCATAGAAGTGGTTGACTTGTTGCCCCAATGTAATCCCATGATTTGGGCACTTCCGAAGCATATCCTTGAATCTCTCCCAAGCTTCATGAAAGCTCTCCATCTCGAATTGTTGGAATGTTGTAATATCATGCTTGAGTTTAGCAACTCTAGATGGTGGGAAAAATTTTGTTGTGAACCTTTGGACAAACTCCACCCAAGTCGTGATACTCCCCGGAGGCAAAGTGTCAAGCCATTCTCTTGCTTTAACCTTCAAAGTATGTACAAATAACCTCATCCGGATTGCCTCCACATTCACACCCTCATAGTTGAAGTTGCTACAAATCTCTAGGAACCGTACCACATGAGCATGTGGATTTTCATCGGTCCTCCCATAGAATGAGATGGTGTTGGAGAATAAATTGATGACATCCAGTCAAAGTTGAAAATTTGGATGATTGTAGGAGGGATAGACAATTCTTGATTGATTCTCGACGATAGGAGGATTCATGAAATCCCCAAAAAGCATGTCTTCTTCATTAACAATGGGCTCTTGAGCTCTAGCCGCTTGAGGAACAAAACCGGGTGGGATTCCACCCCTTGGAGGAATTGCAGCTGGAGCATTAAGCTCGATGTTAACTCTTTCTCCTTCCATCCCAGTAAGAAGTTGTCTCCTAGCTTCCCGTTGTTCTCTTAACCTACGTCGAAAAGTACCCTCGATGTCCGGATCTATTTCAACTAGATCAAGACTTCTACTTCGATGCATGTACAATTAACAACCTAGAACAACACAAGAAATTAGAAGATTTCTTACACTAAACAAAACAAAAGAAAATTTGTACAAGAAATAAAAGTAACTACAAGTCAAAACTAATATCAACTAAAATGTACTTTAAATAGAAACAATTCCCCGGCAACGGCGCCAAAAACTTGTTCGTTAAAAACACACCGCAAGTGCACGAGTCGCATACAAGTGATAGTGGACTAATTGAGTCCGGTTTATCGATCCCACAAGGATTGTCTATTTCAACTACACTCTAGTATAATTAATTTCAACAAGAAACACACAATAATAGTTTGATTGGGAATGTTCTCGTACTAGAATTAATGTTGCAATTTTAAATAAATAACTAGAAAAATGGTGATGAATAAATAATAAAGGAGTGTTGGGATTCTTGATTCCACTTGACCATTACCTAATTAAATTATCAACAAGCAAAAAGAGATGCAATTCATTAATCATGTTAGACCCGATTTTCCAAGCTTAGCCAATTACCTCTCTCGAGTGAAATCAACCCTAACTAGTGGCATTAACCTACTATATCTCTATGTCGATTAAAAACACACCAATTGCATTAAACCTATGTGAAAATACCTCAATGGGTCATCTAGAGTTTTAGGTATATCTCTATCCTAAACAAGAACCTAGAGCAAATATTGTACCGATCTAGAATACACAACAATTTCTCAATAATTACACATTCCATGAAACCTAAGCATAAATGTGGCCACAATAAATGCTAGTCAATAAATACAACAATAAATGCACAAGATAATAAAAAGCTTAAATTCTTAATACAAGCATTAAAATCAACTAAGCTAGGTCAAGCTTCATCAACATCCCAACACAAAATAGTTTAGCCCATAGTGAAATAACAATAAAATTCAAGAATTAAATACATCATTTCAACAATAGAGTAAAGTAAATAGAGAAATATGAGGATTAAGCAATAAATACTTCCCTCCACCAATGATTCTTGCTTCCAAATATCACTATTCTTCCACAATAATGTTGGTATTTCTCCCCTTAATCAATATTCACCAACTAAACTATACAAAATCAAGAGAAATTACAAGATAAAAGAGTAAAAATAAAAGAGAGAAAGAGAGAGTTAGGGTTTTCTAGGGTTTTGAAGAGAAAAGAATGATTCAAATATGGCCAAAACTACCTCAAAAATCCCCAAAATTCGTAGGATCCGCGTGTTTCAGCATCTGGGCTGAATCGGGTCGCACCGGGTCGGCCCAGATTTTCGCTTCATTTTATGACCACGCGATCGCGTGGTTGACTTGATCGCGATCGCGTGGTTAGCATTATAAGTCTCGGGTTGGATTTTTGCTTGACTTCGCGAACGCTACTTGAGAATTACCACGCGATCGCGTGGTTGCAGTTTGGCTCTAATTTTGACTCTTTGATGGATTTAACTCTTTTCTCCTCAATTTCTTCAAGTATTCATCCATTTAGCTTCTTTCTGGTGTTTTCTCCATGAAGTTGATTGGTAAACCTATTTAACCACAAAACATGCACAATTAAGTAGGTATTTGTCCAAATTACTCAAAAAGTATTACCAAAAATATATGAAATATGCATGTAAAATGCACTCAACAAAAATAATAGCCACCAAACTTCAATTATCTTATTCAAAAACAAAACAACGTCTGGTCTTTTTTGCTGTCGTCTTTGTAGTGGATTAATAAGTGTTCATTAAGACTTTAAGTTTCAAGAAGAAAACAAGGAAGAAAGCAGGAAGAAGGCAGGAAGAAGAGAAGCCTCAGACTTAAACTTCTCTGTGCTATCGCCGTTGAACGTTTGGGAGTTTAGGGGGCTGATGAAGGTTGAAAGTGGGAAGAAGACAGGAAGAAGAGAAAGTCAGAGGTTGGGGTTTAGGGGCTGCGTTCTGAAGGTTAGAAGCGGGAAGATTTTTGTGCGCACCCTAATTTGACCCCGCGTAATAATTTTAGTGTTTCTCCACGGCGTGCATATATGCACGCCGTGTTGTATATATTTTTTCGGTGTGCGGTACGCTACCATATTTTATGGCGTTCCGTTTGCACGCCATTTAATTTATATACTTTTGAAATTTTACGACGTTTTGCTTTTGCATGCCGTAAAAGGTGGCAGTTCATGAAGTTTTACGGCGTGCTTATAATGGACGCCGTAAATAATCTAATTTTACGACATGCCTAAATTGCACGCCGTAAATGAACAACGTAAAAGATCACTTTTGTTGTAGTGTATCATCATATCTTGATTTGATATCAATCTTTAATCATCTGTCAATCTTCTTTGATTTGTATATTCTCAATACTTCGAATTAAGAATTGCATGCACTTTGAAAAGAGTAAATAAATAAATAAATAGCATGAACTATGAACAAAATAATAGGAGGCGGAACTCATTATAATTTGTTAGTTTGTTTGATTTTTAAGTAAAGAATTAAAAATTGCATGGGCCTAAACATTGGACTGGAACATTGCAAAAACATTATATATATATAGAAAAATAACACCACTTATATTAACCAAATAAACAAATTTATATATTAAAATTTGAACTTAGGGTGCGTTGATACCCTTTTTTTTTTCCTTGGAAAATGACTATTTTTCAAACATTTTTCAACTTTTGGGTGTTTGATTGGTTTCCAATTCCAGGCAATTGATTTTCAGCCAAGTCCTTCACGCGCCTTCTTTTCTTGTTTTTGTGGAATTCCTTTTCTCAGCTATGGAGTAGTTTTTATTTTCCAGTCCAAATCGCGTGTCAATTTCGTCACGTTTGATCATTTTGTTATTGTTAATTTATTTATTTATTTTTCAAAAATTAACATTATTATTATTATTAGGTACAAATGAGTGAAAAAATTAAAAAAAAAATATTTTTTTTTTATTATAATAGCTAAATTTTGCTTTATTTGTCATGTAAAATAATGTCAATCAAATAACAAATGTTGAAAAATTCCTCACTTTTTCGACCTAACAAATTAAACCAATCAAACACATTAAACTTCCAATTCTCAAGAATTCAATTTTCAGGAATTCAATCCCCTGAAATTCATTTTCTTTCCATCCAAATTACACTCTCGCTATCAAACGCAGCCTTAAATTATATATAACTCAAGAAGTTATTTGAGGATGCATGTGATACTTCAATCTAGAATATGAGAGCGGAAATGTCTATGATATTGTTTAATTTCTATTTATAATAAAAACGCCAAATTGTATAATATGAACGTTCATATAATTCATTAAATATTGAAACGATATGTACATAAGATATAAATTGAGTAATGATTTTCATGTAATAAGCTTTAATATCAATTTTATATATCAGAAGATATAATCTATCAATTTTATATATGTTGACTTTTAGTAAGTACTAGTTCAATCAGGGACGGTCAAATATTTTTTTTTGGGTAAATTTAATTTTTTTTTTCTCTTACTCTTAGGCGGCTAGTACTCACTTCAATTCGCGCTCGTGTTGATTAGATATTTTAAATCCGTTCCTGAGTTCAATGCATGTGAAATTATAAAGATAGTCAGTGCCTCGATGATTAGCAATCATAGTCACAAAAGTAGAAAAGTGATGGTAACTCTTTTGTCTTTTGTCTTTTTTTTTATTATTTTTTTTTATTTTTTATTTTTTTTCAAGATTCAATATTTTAAGATACCTTTTGCAATATGTATTGGAAAAAAACTTTAGTTTTGAGGACAGACTTTCTTAAGTCAATTCAAAGATATGGACAGATTGTAATGGCCGACATGTTTAAGCACAATTGGCCATTAGGTGACTTGTCCCAATATTGTTATATTTATTCTTTTTAATCACAATGGAAACTACGTATCACACAAATTCTTTTACAATTTCTAAGTGAAGAAATTACACTGATTGCAGCATGACAATAAACATACATAACCTAACCTTTCAGTTTGCAAAACAAATAGTAAATGTATATACATAAGTTTTAGAATCCTAAAGCTCAATATATATTTTCACAAACTTATATGAATAAATAAACTTATCTTACTCCATCTATTAAAAAGGGTAAAGGAATCTAATTTGATATGAGGGGGTGGTTGGAACTAATTACAATGAATGAGGAGAGAGACGAATAAACTTATAGCCCCTGTTTGGTCCCCTTTTTTGTAAACCAAATTCATTCAACCCTCAATCTCAACCATCCATCTTAATCAAACTTATTATTTTTTACTTTTCAAACATTTTTTAGTCACACATTCTCTCAAAAATACTACTCAATATCACATTATTCCCAAAAGAATGAGGGCCAAATGAGGGCTAAAGCAAGCTAATTATCAAAAGTGATCAACAATCTCAACTACAAGACACTTCAAAAAAATTGAAGTGTTTGAACTACGTTTTCACAAATTATTGATATTTTTGATAGTCTTTCTTAAGTAAAACCAAAACTACATCAAATTGTAATTTTACAATATCTCTATACAAATCAAAATAATGATTTTCTTTTTATTTTCCTTACATCTCTCATGTATGATCATATCCTCTTGTTTTTCTCTCCAATCCTAAGGTTCCTTCTATTTATGTGTTTTCTAAAAATCAATACATTGCATTTTTCCACAAAAAACAGTTAGAATTAGATCATTATGCATATGGTAAGCAATTCCCATATCCATACCCCCACTCTCCAGAGTTCTAGTCTCAAAACTTATACCAAGCACTTTATTCAAGTAAATATATTTCTTTTTTTTTTTCACCTTTGTGCAATACTTTCCTCTTTAAGCTTTCTAAGTGACCCCTATAACTAGCTTTAGGCCGGTGATTCCAAAGTCAGGTGACTTTATGGAACCCTTAAAGACTTAATTATCCGAGTCACATAGGTTAGAATGAAAAGTGAAAGATGCTATTGTGTCATATATGTAAGTCTTCTCTCCTTTAAGTTTTCTAAGTAACCCATGTAATGAGCTTTAGGCTGATAATTCTCAATTCAGACGAATTTAGGATACTAGGTTTTAAGGACCCTAAAAACTTGCACAAGTCACCAATGCTGTGAAGAGAAGAATTAGACTCTTTTTTTTTTGTCCTGACTTATACTCATTAACCATAATCCCTTCAACCAAAGGTATAGTTCAGGAACTTCAAACCCTCAACCATTTATGCCTATCAATACTAGTCTTTCCACCCCCCAAATTGCTTCTTGAGCAAGTTTAGTTTTTATGTAAAGGTCATTATTATTTAGAATTAAGGTTAGGGATTATCGAGTCAGTCCTAGGTCAGATTGCATAAAAACACCCCATTTATGCTAAGAACATTCCTACATAAGTAATAATTCGATATTGTCTATGTGCTCACTTTCATAAAGTCTAACACGGATAAGCAGTTAATGAAAAATCAAGTTCAAATATTTTTTTGTATTCTAACTAAAGAAAATATTTAATCTGAATTACATCATGAGCTGCAAACAAGTCAACAGAACTGAAGAATAATTTTTTTTTACATCCCAAATGTCAATTAAATGTATAGATAAGCAGCAATGAATGAATGATATACACATCCCAAAACTAGAAAAGTACATTGCCCTAAATATATGACAAGTAAATATAACAAATAAAGACAATACAAATAAGAGGGGTCGAGTACTTCCCAACTTCAACTGCTCATTGTCATGATTTGAGGCTTATCTCTTTTTGATGTCTTTTGTTGGATCCGACATTTACCTTGCTTTTTCCAGTTCGGTTTGGGATATCTTAAAGTGACATGTTCCCTACGTAAGAAAAGAAATCAATATGAGATAACATACATATATCATAGATATTGGAACAAAACAATAAAACACCATCAAACTAGGAATTTAGCACAATAATGAAATTTAGAATGTGTGTGACTACAGATTTTCAACCAGGAAATTGCATTGAAAAGGTGAAATTTTCCTGAGATAACTACGGGAACGTGAAAGTATGTGATATGATCTAAAACATGTTCAGAATTCAACTCAATTGAATATCGTTTGTGTCAATAAAAGGTGGGACAAAGTTGGGACGTGAAACTGCCCTGACAGTGGTGTAGTGAATGCATACAACGTTGCATTCAAGTCAACCTATTTTTGTATGCAAAGAATCCACATAATTCATGAACTTATGATATGTTATTGATGGCTAACATGTCATGAGAAGGATTTCTCAAAGATTTTGCAAAAAGTGAACGAAAATTTCATTCGAGCAAAGCGTCGAACACCTTGTATACACCCAAAGTTCTAAGGTAGAACCACAAGTTTTGGGACCTTGGATTAATCCAAAAACTTTAAACACACACTGCACAATCTCAATACACCAAAATCTAACTTAACCCCTTCCTCCTTTACCGGGAATTTCAAAAACTAAGAATTGATTGAAACTTGATTTTTATGAGTAATCTCGACTTTTTTTTAATTCTTACCATAAATCCAATGTTGGTGTGCAAGAGACCTCCATTCCACCCAACGTGATGTTTAGGATGTGGATTGTGGTGAAAAATTGAGTATGAAGGTGATTTTTGGGTGAGAGATGTGTGATGTTATAATTATGACTTCCTAGTTTAAAGCTTAAAATTGTACCCAGAAATGTACCTTACGATCGCGTGGTTAGGGAGGTAGCAATCGCGTGCAATAAATCTGTAGCATCTTACTAAGTACATAAGGAAGGCGCAATCGCACGAGATGATAGGATGCGATAGCATAGATCATCAGTAGACCCAAATTTATTTTCAATTTTTTGTAAAATCTGTTTTCAATCTCGATGTGTTTCGTGATGCGTGCCACTTATCTCCAAATACTATCTTTATGTTCTAGACTCAAGTGCGTGCTAGTGATCATGATGAATGATTAATAAACAAAAATATATGCACTAAAAATGTCAAAGATGCAAAGTAAACATGCATGGAATTATAAATCTATGAGTAAAGCAAATAAGCAGAGTGTATGATGTGATCCCGGTCGGGGAGTCTCGTCGAAAACGCGGAATAACGAAATCTAAAACCCTAAGAAACATCTAAATCAGATCTGACACGAAAATAACAACAACACGAATAAATAAACGGAAATTAAAAGATAGATTTGACGGTAAAACCTTGACCCGACAATCACGACGCAATTAATGACGATGCGGATTGAAGAACCAAGATTGGTGAACGCCACAAGGGATGTCAATTCCTTGATAAGTTCGTTGGGTGAACGCCACAAAGAACAGATCTTTGATAAGTTCGAAATAAAGGGAATAACTCGACCTTTCAATTTTGGAGAATCCTCTCTCAAATATTATTAATCTCAAAATCAAACTTCTGTTTTTACAATAAATGGAAAGAATATAAATAAGCAAAATAACATAGCCTCTAATTTACTCAAAATAGAATTCTAATTAAACTAGAATACTAAATTAGGAAAATAACCTAAAAACCAAAAAGGAAATAAAATAATTGGAAAATCCGGAAAATCTGGTCCGCTCCCCATTTACGGCCGTGAGGAACTTTCTTACGACCGTAATGGCCCTTCTGAACAAAATCTGTCTTATTGGTTACGGCCGTGACGAATATCTTACGGCCGTAAAATGCCCCTTTTACGGCCGTAACTTTCAGGCTTACAGCCGTAAGTCTTGTTCTGCTTAATTTCTTCTTTTTTTCCCGATAGCTGGTTACGGCCGTGATGGTAATATTTACGGCCGTGAATATATTGGTTACGGCCGTGAAGGTCCTCTTTTACGGCCGTAATAGCTTTTCTGCCCAAATTACTTCGTTTTCTCGGCTCGGCTTGATCCATCCCTCTTCTCGGCTCGATCCCAACACGGAACTTGCTCCTTTTGCATGTAGATCATTGTCATATTGCCGATGGCTCGACTTCGCCCTTCGATGCTTGGTTCGGATCACATCATACTCCCTCTCTTGAAAAGGATTCGACCTCGAATCCATTTTTGGTCGGCTTTTCAAATTTCTCCTGCTTTCCTGGGCTCGATGATCATTTTTAAGCTTCGTGCAATCCTTTAGACTCTTGGGATGCTTATTTTGGCCAATAAATTTCTGCTCCGTCTTAAATCCATTGCTTGATTTATGTCCCTGCAAAACAGATTTCGTAGATCTGGGGAGGGATGTGTTAGCAAATAAACTCATTTTTGTGGTGGACTCTCGTTTCTTTTTCTTTTCACTCTCAAACTCACCTTTTTCTGAGGTCGTGGCCTCAACTCTCTTGTTTTCAATTTTCACATCATCTCCTTTTTCTGAGGTCGTGGCCTCAACGCTCTTATTTTTCCTCTCAAACTCGCTCTTTATTTTCAATTGGTCCTCTTGGACCTCTTTAGGTGATAGCGGAGCAAGAGTGATCCTTTTTCCACCATTGACGAAAGAATATCGATTTTTAAACCCATCGTGCACTACCCTCCTATCATGTTGCCAGGGTCTCCCCAACAAAATATGGCCAACATGCATAGGTACCACGTCACAAACCACCTCATCCTTATAACCCCCGATGGCAAAACCGACCCTAGCCTGCTTATTTACCTTAATTTCTCCCGACTCGGTCAGCCATTGCAATTTATAAGGGTTCGGATGTTTTATCAAACTCAAACCCAATTTCTCAACCAACATTGTACTAACCACATTAGTACAACTTCCCCCGTCAATCACCATACCACAAACCTTTTTACCCACTAAGCATCTAGTATGGAAGAGGTTGTCCCTTTGCTCACCAATTTCATCCACCCTGGCCCTAGTACTAAGGACACTCCGATTAACAAGTGAATCCTTAACAGCATAGGTCAACCCTTCCTCATCACTACTACTACTAGCCCCAACATCTACTAACTTAGGCATTCCCTTAAATTCGTCCTCGGAACTAGTTTCACCATTATCACGTAAGATCATTAGCTTCCTATTTGGACACTGGGATGCTATATGACCCGTTCCCAAGCACTTAAAACACTTAATATTTCTATCCCGAGTAGTTTGAGAATCAGAAATATTTTTACCTTTCGTTGTAGGCTCCTCCTTTCCTTTCGGGTTATGTTCAACGTTGGATTCCTGCTTCAGTTGTGATGTAGGATAAGATGGTGAGTGTCTTGCTGCCCCCTTTCGCCTTAGTTGTCATTCCACCTTCATGGCCATATGCACCATATCTTCTAGCTCCACATAATGTTGCAGTTCAATGACATTGGTAATATCTCTATTCAGCCCACTCAGAAACCTAGCCATCGTAGCTTCCCGATCCTCCAACACATTAGCCCGAATCATCGCCACCTCCATATCCTTATGATAATCTTCTACACTCCTCGACCCCTGAGTCATACCCTGCAGCCTCTGATAAATATCCCTATAATAATGAGTCGGTACAAACCGCTTCCTCATTATGGTTTTTAATTCACCCCAAGTCTCCACAGGCTCCTCTAGGTTCCTTCTCCTACCCGTCACTAATTGATCTCACCAAATATTGGCGTAATCGGTGAATTCAATCACGGCTAATATCATCTTCTTTTTTTCTGAATAATTGTGACAATCAAATAGCCGTTCGACCTTTGTCTCCCAATCCAAGTACGCCTCCGGATCACTCCTACCCTGGAACGATGGTAATTTCACTTTAATTTTTCCAAGGTCGTCATCAACAACATCTCTACCCCCACGATGCCTCCTAGCATCACGACGCTCCCTATCCTGCCTCCTCTCATACCTATCTCCTCTATCCCTCCTTCGCACACTTCCCAAGGATATACTTCCACTTTCACTTCCCATATCCTCATCACCCATACCAACCTCACGCCTATTACCTCTCCTAACCTGAGAACCATCATGAGATTGATCCCGAGGTCTTTGTTCACGCTCTGCACCTCTATTCTCCATCTGTGCCATAAACCTCTCAAATTGTGCCCTCATTGCTACTATATCATTATTACCTTGTTCATTCCTTCTATTCACACCCCCGAGCTGTTTTCTGTCTCCAATAGAAGATGAAGATGTAGAAACCTCTCTATCAGACATTTTTAAGGCACGAACAATGAAAGTTGGAATATTTGGGAATTTTCGATTTTTTTTCTACCAGAGAATTTGACTACGAGTATGGCAGAAAAAACGGAGCTGGATTTGGACGAAAAACGAAGAAGAAAAACACTTTTGAATTTTTGGGACTGACTCTTATGGATCAAACTGAAGAAAATTATGACTGACACGAAGAACGCGAAGAACGCGAAGAAAGTCAAGAAAATCAAGAAACGCAAAAATCTGAAATAGATCCAAGCTCTGATACCAGATGATGTGATCCCGGTCGGGGAATCTCGTCGAAAACGCGGAATAACGAAATCTAAAACCCTAGGAAAGATCTAAATCAGATCTAACACAAAAATAACAACAACACGAATAAATAAACGGAAATTAAAAGATAGATTTGACGGTAAAACCTTGACCCGACAATCACGACGCAATTAATGACGATGCGGATTGAAGAACCAAGATTGGTGAACGACACAAGGAATGTCAATTCCTTGATAAGTTCGTTGGGTGAACGCCACAAAGAACAGATCTTTGATAAGTTCGAAATAAAGGGAATAACTCGACCTTTCAATTTTGGAGAATCCTCTCTCAAATATTATTAATCTCAAAATCAAACTTCCGTTTTTACAATGAATGGAAAGAATATAAATAAGCAAAATAACATAGCCTCTAATTTACTCAAAATAGAATTCTAATTAAACTAAAATACTAAATTAGGAAAATAACCTAAAAACCAAAAAGGAAATAAAATAATTGGAAAACCCGGAAAATCTGGTCCGCTCCCCATTTACGGCCGTGAGGAACTTTCTTACGACCGTAATGGCCCTTCTGAACAAAATATGTCTTATTGGTTACGGCCGTGAAGAATATCTTACGGCCGTGAAATGCCCCTTTTACGGTCGTAACTTCCAGGATTACGGCCGTAAGTCTTGTTCTGCTTAATTTCTTCTTTTTTTCCCGATAGCTGGTTACGGCCGTGATGGTAATATTTACGGCCGTGAATATATTGGTTACGGCCGTGAAGGTCCTCTTTTACGGCCGTAATAGCTTTTCTGCCCAAATTACTTCGTTTTCTCGGCTCGGCTTGATCCGTCCCTCTTCTCGGCTCGATCCCAACACGGAACTTGCTCCGTTTTGCACGTAGATCATTGTCATATTGTTGATGGCTCGACTTCGCCCTTCGATGCCTGGTCCGGATCACATCAGTGTAATTAAAGCATAGTAAACAAAAGAGTTTTAGAATTTGTTTGCCTCTCAATAAGCGTTTAATTTATAGTTTAGAGCTAAAATTTTTCACAGACGTTGTTAAGGTGGCCAAAAATAGATTGTTGAGTCTTTGTCCTTTGTTTTGAACTTATGCTCAAGATTCTCACCTATGTTGTGTGGCACAACTTCTATTTTGAAGCAACTTTCAGGAGATGAATTTGTACTTTCCAGTTGATTCATGTTGTAAGTTACTTGTTCATTCTCCACCCTAAATTTTACCTCTAATTTTTCCACATCAATTAAGGCTCATCCAGTAGCAAGGAAAGGTCGACCTAAGATAAGTGGAAAATTGATTTCCTCTTCAATGTCCAAGATCACAAAATGAAATCTATTTTTACCAGAACATCTTCAATAATCCCATATGGGTGTCAAATTGAACGGTCAGCCACCTGCAATGACAATGTAGTGGGGTTGGGTTCTCCCAATCCTAGTTTCATGTAAACAGATAAGGGCATTAAATTTATACTTGCACCAAGATCACATAATACTTTATTGAACTTTAAATCAACAATAATGCAAGGTATAAAAAAAGTATCTGGGTCCTTGAGTTTGGGGTTGTAACTTGTTTTGCAATATCGAGCTGCACTCCTCAGTTAAAGTTACTGTCTCGAACTTTTCAAGCTTCCTCTTTTTGGATATCATGTCCTTTAAGAACTTCGAGTAGCATGGAATTTGCCTTATAGCATCCATGAAAGGTAAGTTTATGTGCAGTTTTCTGAGCCTGTCTAAGAACTTGTTAAAATGTTGATCCTCTTTTTTTCTTCGGGTTCCGTAGGAAGGGAATATAAGTTTAGATGGCTTAATTGTTGATTTTTCCATACCATTCTCTCCCGTTATTTCAGATGCTCCTTCAGATACATCAACCTGCTCTTCTACATTATCAGCTTCTCTTTCTTTGTTGGCAATGGGTCTTTTGACATGAATTTCTTGTTGTGATGGCATTGACCATTTTCTCATCTATCCATTTTCAAAGTCTTTAGGGAAAAGGAGTAGGAGGTTCATACATTCTATCACATGGAGAAAATTTTAATTCTAGGATTATAGTCCATATCTTTCTCCACTATTTTGATAGCTAAGACCTGCTCCTTTGGATTAATTTTTGTATTACTGGGTAGTGTTCCCGGTGCTCTGCTTGCCAAAACCTATGACATCTGACCCACCTGCATCTCCAAACCTCTAATTGATGCTTGCTGATTTTTTAAAGTAGATTTTGTCCTTCTCATGAACTGATCAGTCCTACCCATATACCGTTCAGTCTTCTCCATGAATTTTCCAAACATATCCTGAATTGAAGGTTTCTTTTCTTCATGTTGATATTAAGGTACTTGTGATCTAGTGCTATTTTTATTGTCTTCCATGCAAAATTCGGGTGATTTAACCAACCTGGATTGTAAGTATTTGAATATGTATTGTTGTGTTGACGTTGTCCCCCCTGAATAAAATCAACCTGCTCAGTAGGATATGCCAAAATGAGACAATCTGCAGTATGATGACTCACTCCACATTCCTCATAGCTCAGTCTTGGATTTTTCATTGTGTGGCCGGACTGCAACATGTTTTCCACTTTCATAACCAAAGAGTCAATTTTTGCAGATAATGCAATGTAAGTGTCAACCTCATTGACTCATGGTAGTTTCCTTTGAATTGCTCGGTCAGACGCCCACATGGTGACTGTATTGGCCATCTCAAATAATTTTGTTGTTTCATCAATAGTTTTAGAAGTCAACGAGCCATTGGATGAAGAGTCTACTAGACTTTTGTATTGAGGGAATAGACTAGTATAAAATTATTGTATTTGAGTGCACCTTGTGATTTCATGATGAGGACACTTTCTGAGCATGTTTTCGAACCCTTTCCAAGCTTCATCAAATAATTCTGAGTCATGTTACTGAAATAATGATATGTCATGTCTGAGCTTAGCTTAGCAATCTTGATCGATGGAAAGAATTTTGTGCAGAATTTTTGGACCAAGTCATTCCAAGTTGTTATGCTTGCAGTGAGATGAGAATCCAACAATTCCAATACCTGTCTCACAGAGTGAGTGGAAATAAGCAAAGTCTGATAAAATCATCTGAAGCTCCTTGATATTTGAAGTGTTGATACATCTTTAAAAATCTAGAGAAATGTGTATGTAGATTTTCATTGGTTCTACCATAAAACTAGTGCCTATTCTGGAATAAGTTGACGATATTGGTCATCAATTGAAAATTTGGTTGACCGAAAGATAGATAGACTATGCTTGACTGTTTTTGAATAATTTGTGGAGTCATGAAGTCACCCACAAGCATCTTCCGTTCATCATCCCCTCCTACTACTTGATTATTTTCTGTCATATTTTGCGGTTTTTGGTATTTTCGTTTTTCTGCTTCTTTTATTGCTCTTAACTTGCGATAAAACAGGCATTTTTCAATTTTCAAATCAGCTTTTGCAAGATCACATGGCCTCACACTTTGCATACACAATCCATCTCGTCTTAAAACCCACCCAAGAGACACCAGAGGTCGGAAGAGGACTCGCTGGTCCCATTTAGAATGAGACCAGGGATCCCCCCCCCCCCTCCCCAACAGTGGACTCGACAAAAGATGTATCGGGAAAGAAAGGAAAAAAAACCCCCCCACTCCTGACCTATACATAAAAGGATGCCTGAAAGGAGACAAAAGAAATAGTGAATGAACTAAGAAAAAATAAAAATGCTAAACTAAAGGTCCGAATTAGTGAAAGTAATCTAAAATTAAATAAAATTATTGACAATGGCATAAAAAACGTGTTGCTTGATTTCCTACTGCACGTGCACGGATCATACAAGTAATATAATGGATTATGAGTCCAAATATCGTTCATACGAGTATTGAGAAAATTTATTATTTTAAATTATTAACCTTAATCGAAATGAGAAAAGTCAATTTGATGTTTTTGAATTAAAACCTAATTTAAAAAGTAAAAACTACTACCAAATTAAAATTCAATTAAAACAAACGATTTTGAAATATAGAATTAATGAGAGAAATATACTAGGGTCTAGAATCCACATTTATTTTCATCATTCATAGCTTGATTTAAATGTCTAACAACAATTCATGGGATATGAAAAATCAATGTTCCTAAATAGTTTAAAACCTTCTTTCGAACAAGAATTAAAACTTATCGTATATGTAACCCACATATATTTTTATGACGAATGCGAATAAATAGGAAAGCATTAACGATTCATGAACAATTATAAATTATAAAAAGTATAGAGGTATATTTTTATCCGTATTGGGCTTTCTGGCAATTAAAACATGTCTAATGAATTCCTAATCTTTCGAACTTAAAAATAAGTCACAATATTTATACAATTAGTGATCAAATAATTGTAGAAACATGGATATTGGAATTAATTGCTCAAATACAGAAATTACATTAAATTAAACAAATATCAAAACATGAAATTCGAAAATTAAAAGTTTCGTCAAGATTCTAAAATAAAGTTTACTGACTTTGAAACATAATTGAAGATAAATAACAAGTTTTCATGGAATTCATCACCCGGATGTAGAAAATAATCTTGTTGTAGGATAAATCTTCAATCTTGCACCTTGTGCCAATGCATTCTCCCAAGAATTTTGTAGAATATTATGTTGAATAATTTGGTTCAGAACTTAAAATTTTTTGCAACACATATTATATATATAGGGAAGGCAAGAAACCTAGTTGAATTAGGCAGAAAATCCTATCAAATTCAAAATTTTAGGAAGAAAATCCGGCCCAGAAGGACAACCACACGATCACGTGGTTGAAGAGGTTGTGATCTCGTACAAGGCTTGTTTGAGGTTCTGCCTAACTTTGAAGCAACCAAGCAATAGCTTGCTTCCTTGTCGCGCGATCAAGTGGTTATCTGAATTTTCTTCGATACTCCGACTTCTATATCTTTACTAGTTGGTCCTTTATTCAATTGCGCTCTAGTCCTTATCTTCTGATTTAGTCAATTTAGCCCTTGAAGTTTAGAATTTCTTCAATTAAGCCATTGAACTTCTAAATTCCTCTGTTATAGCTCCAATTTGGTTCTCGATTGATCTCAACAACTTACACTTTATACAATTTAGCTCACACTGTCATCCAATTGATTTCTATTCATATTAATTTTTGCATTCTCTTAACTTAGTAATAATTTCAAAAATAAAAACAAATAACATAGAAATCAATATAATTTACTCTCAAACGACAATATAATATCCTAATTTTAGCATCTAAATCAATGTATAAAATACACTTGTTAGTACCAAACCAACTAATAATCAACGTTGAGACTGGATAGGAAATCCTGAATTATTGATACTTACAAATAACAAAAGTCGATTTTTTGTAAAATCACGAGTCGCAAGAACATGCCAAACATTCAATTATTTAAATGAGAGCGAGAGAGAAAAAAGTACACATGAGAAGGTTAAGAAGTCCTCAATATCTAGCCACCAAAAATCATTATATCGGAGCAAGTTAAGTCCAACATCCACTATTCAATAGCAGGAGTAAAAATATGACACTGTGCTAGTCATAAATGATAAAATTTTTGATGTATTTGCTAGTTCTTGCTCGAGACAAGGCAACATATAATTGAATTTTATTTCTTAACCTAAGACTATGGACTTCTTTGAATTCTCTTCTAATTCTATCCTCTATAACAATTATTTCCAAATCTAGCCAAAAAGGGAATTAAGCTTGTACAAGTTTCTAGGACCAATGTTCTATAATCAAACGGTTTACATATCAGTGTTCATAATTCATCATAAATTGTATTTGGTCATTTATGCTAGAATCCATATTGAAGAAGTGGAAGATGTAAAGATCGATCAGTCACGCGTGAGACAATAAAGCGCTGATCATGAGTCCATACGACATGGTCATGCTTATTCTTATTCCTTGTTCGCTTAAGCCAAAAGTTGTACGAAAAAACTAAAACAACAAACATTTAATTACAATTTCGAAGACATAGAAAAAGAGCTACTGTGTTATTCTTTACTACAAGTATACGGATAGCACAAGTAATATTGTGGACAAAGAGTATCTGTATCGTACGTACGAGAATTCAATAAATTGTATTTTAGATTGCTAACCTTAAACGGAACTAGAGAATTATTGATTTGATTTGAAATTTTGAATTAAACTAACAAATAAAACTTATATCTTAGAAGTAATGAAATTAATGATAAAAACATGCTAGAATCAAGAATCCACTTAACTTCCTTCCTTCATTCATGCTTTGATTTGAACGCTTAACTACAATTCATGGGATTTTGAATATAAATGTTCCTATTTTGTTTAAAACCCTCCTTCGAATGGTAAATTAAATCCTATTTATTTATGTGACCCAACTATATTTCTATGATAAATATGAACTTATAGAAAAGTATTAACGCTTTATGAATACTTGGGGAGATAACATAAAGTATAGCGGTATATTTCTAACTCCTATCAGATTATGGAAATTAAAACGTGTTTAATGAATTCTTGATCTTTTAAACTTAAGAAAACATCACGACATTTGTACAATAATTAGCTAGAGAATTGTAGAAACATGAAACTCGGAATTAATTGCTCAAACTCATAAATTGCATTAACTTAAACAACAAAACAAAACATGAAATTTGTAAATAATAGTTTCATCGCGATTCTAACATAAATTAAACTAGCCTAGAGACATAACCAAAGATAAACAATAAAAAAATTTCATAGAATCCATCATACGGATGTAGAAAAGCATCTTTTATTGATAAGTCTTCAATCTTGAATCATTGCGCCAATTAGTTACCTCAATAATTTGGTATAGTTTTGGTATAAATTGTGAGGTTGGGAATGGATTTAGGGTGAAAAAGGTTTGCTCATCTCGAGTCTTAGGTCTAGTATATATAGGTAAGGATGAAATCTAGGTTAATTAGGAGAAGAATGGACAAAAATCTCATTTAAAGCGCATAATTACGCCCCAGTTGAACATAGGCGAGATCTGAGGAAGGAGAAGCAGCGATCGCATGGTTCCGTCCAAAACGGTTCTTCTTCTTTTATATACGATGGAGCGACCACATGCTTTTATGATGCACAATCACATGGTTTAAGCGTTGGCCTGCAATTTTCATCTTTCAATCTGTATAAGTTGACCATCGTTCTTTTGTTGCACCTCAAGTCCTTCATCCAACTAGATCAATTTACCTCACACTTTTGATTTCTTCCAACTAGCTTCTTTTTGGCCTCAATCGATTTCAAGCATGTTCGCTCAAAATAGTGTGTACCGCAAGCGTACGAGTCGCGTACAAGTAATAAAGTGGACTTTTTGAGTCTGAGGTGTCGATCCCACGAGGAATGTATACTCTATTATGCTTTAGTTAATTTAATCTTAACAAATAAAACACACAATTAAAGATGGATTTTGGGAAATAACTAAAAATCTATTAAAGATGGAAATATAAAAATACTTGAAAATCTTGGAGGAAAATGTGGTTGGGATTCATGGTTTCATTTAATCGTCACTTAATTAGTTTCTCAACATGCAAATTAACAAATTACTCATTTACATTGTTAGACCCGATTTTTCAAGCTTAGCTAATTACCTCTCTCGAGTGAAATTAACTCTAATCAATTGGTTTAACCTACTATATCTCTATGTCAATTAAAGCACAATCAATTGCATTAACTCTTTGTAAAAATAGCTCAATGGATCATCTAGGGTTTAAGGTATATCTCTATCATTAACAAGAACCTAGAGCATTTGTTATTTGGTCTAAAATGCATAATATCTCTCGATCATCATACATTCCACAAATCACATATTTGGTGATCAATCAGACACATGGAATAATTTCAATAAAAAAACACACATGAAACAAGCATTTAATCACCAAATAGCAAATATTGAAATTAATCCAAGCTAGGTTAAATTACTACCATAAATCCCAACACAATAAATTAGCCCATGTTATATAAATGATACAAATGAGAATATTTATAACAATACATTGCAAGTTTGACAAAATAATGGAGAAAATACAAAGTTATAGATAAAACCCTTTTTGAAGCTTGGCTATGATTTCCCCCAAATATTTCACCACTTAAGATGCATTCTCCTTGCTCTTGATTTGTTCCCCAAGATTTATCAAGTAGTTAAAAGAAAAGAGAGAAAAAAAAAACAATCAGCCACGGCCAGAATGAAGACAGGAAGAAGACGTAGAAGCTGTCCCAAAATCAGATTCTATGCCAAAGTTAAGAGAAATTGCACCCTTGGTCCTTGGAGGTTTGAAAGTTGAGCAAAATAGTCTGAAACACTTTTTTTTCTCTTACTTGATGTGTCCAAGCTCAAAAATCTGTGGAAAAGTGATGAAACAGATTTTAAAATGTTTCCAAGTCCCCCAACTTTGATTTTGCAGCCCAAATCCTCAACTTTTAGCACTTGTGCACTTTGGTTCCCAACTTCACTTTTTGTGTGCACTTGATCCATTTTCACTCAAATTCATCAATTAAGCAATCATTTTGCTTTCTATTGTGATTTTATCCTTGAATTTGAGTAGTAAACCTTGGTCCTAAAATTTTTGGGATGTTGCAATTTAGTCCCCAAACTTTTGATTTATTTCAATTGGGTCATTGGACATCAAATTTGCTTCTCCTTTCGCTCAATTGCTCTCCAATCTTGTCCATTTTATTTCCAATTGAGGTTGTACCTAGTTGTACAAGATAAACACAATTTATAAGTAGAAATTCGCTCAATTTGTCAATTAAATTGTTGATTTAAAAGCAAAATAAGTGTGTAAAACACACTTATCAATGCACTTCCCATATGTATATTTTTATCATCCATTTGCACTTTATTTGCCTCAATAGCTTCATTCTTTTGACTTTGAGGTAATTTCTGAAATATAAACAAATAACAAAGAAATTATTAGCATTTATTCTAAAACAATAATATAATATCTTAATTTTAGTATATAAATAAGTGTATAAAATAAACTTATCTAACGCTCCCAAACTAGAATTATTGTTCGTCCTTGAACAAAATAAAACTAAAACATAAAATTGCAAAAACAAATTAAATATTGAAGTTGTGGATTTTCTATGAGAATTTAGGTTAGGGAGAATTTGAGGGTTGAAAAAGGTGGAGGAAGTTCTGAATTTGAAAAATAGAGGTCTTGGTTTTGAAACTACCAAAACACATAGAATTCAGTTGCACAACCGCGCTATTGAATTTGGCTCGATCGCGTGAGTGTTTCCTATAGTGTCACCGTTTTTTAATGCAAAAAACGTGATCGCATGGCTTTGAAACGCACGATCACATGTTGTTCATGGGATCTCCAAAAAAATTGCAAAATTCCTATAAATCCGTTTTCAACCCAGATTTGTTTCGTGATGTGTGCCACCTACCTCCAAAATATGTGTTCTTGCTCTAGGCTCAAAATTTATGCTATTGATCGTGATGATGTCCTATGAAAAAATGATACTAAAAGCTACTAATGTAAAGAATGCAAAACATGGAATGCATGCAATCCGAACTCCTAATTTAAATCAAATAAACAACCAAAGTAAATTGAGCATAGTAATTAAAAGGGTTTGAGAATTGGGTTGCCTTCCAATAAGCGTTTAATTTATAGTTTATAGCTAGAAGTTTTGGTAGAAGTTGACAGTGATCGTTCAATGGACTTTAAAGAAGGATTTTGATGACTTGCTTAGCTTGAGTCAGTAGAAACTTTTTCCACTTTTCTTTTATTCTCCAACAGTTCACGTTGCCTCTATCCTTAGCATATATCCCGAATTCCCCACTTGATTTGAATTTAAATATGTAAACTTCAATCATCTCATCGGTGTCAATGACGAAATCAATTATTTTGCAGTCAATGGAGTTAGAGGATTGTATGGTAAAGGTGACATCATGCAATGTTGCCTTTTTGGTTTGCTATATTATGATCAACTCCTCATTTTCCATATCATCATCTTCTTTAATTGAAATTTCCTCGAGCTCAATGTACGGATTCAAAGTTGTTGGCAATGAGACGCTGACCTCTTCAATGTAGATATTTTCCTCTTATTGTATTTATTGAAAGCCTAGTGAACGTGATTCCCTAAAGTTTTGCTCAATTACATTCAATGGAAAGAATATTATCAATAGTAAATCATCCACATCAAATTTATGTGAAAGAAATAATGCAGTAGGTAAGTTATCTAAGGAAGCTTCATCAATTTCATATTCGGCTTTTATCTCTTGTAGTCGATTCCTTATGATACAATCTCCTATAAGCATCTCTCTCTCTCTCTCTCTCTTCAACACCTTGAGCTATCAATAGTTATTGCCTTATGGAGAAGTCACGTACACTCATTTTGTAACACCCCAATTTTAAATGCTTAAAACTAGGCGTGTTAACTTCCATTCACATTATATGCGGAATTAAATCGTTTAAACATTAAAATTTTCATTTATCTATTATAAAATTTTTACAAAAAATTCGGCAAAATCTCCTCTATAAATTGGACATAGCCAACCTGTAGAGGGACATCAAACCATTTTTAAACTACACATCTCAACTCATTCAATCACAAACATTCAACATTCAACTTCAATTCTACATCAAACTCCCACGTCACCACACTATTTCAAATTCAATCCCCAAACTCCTCAACACAACATTTTATATCAATAAGCTACAATTATGTGAAATAAGTGGTAATAGAACCAATATTAAAAATGTCATAACTCATTTAAACTAATTTCAACCGAAACAATTATCAAAATAAATGAATTAAGAAATAATTATTTAGAACTTAAATAAATTCTAATTTAACTTTATTTTCAAGAATTGAAAGCAGGTATAGCCTGAGTCTGCCACCAAATGCTCTCCTCGTCTCATCTAACTTTCATCACCTGAAATATTGGGGAGGGAATGGGGTGAGCTAAAGCTCAGTAAGTAAACTTTATGCATGAATGCATGCTTATGACATGAATGCTTTAAACTTTGAAATATGTATCCCCATTCACTTTAACATTTCAAAACTTTCAAACATTTCGAAGTTTCACTTAACATTTCAAAACTTTCATCTCATTTCCATCGTGAGCTCACTTGGTGTATCTTCTAGTCAATCAGATAACAGTGGGCAATTCTTATTTGGAACCAGATTCACATTCACATTTCCACCTCAAAGCGGCTCATTCACTTTATTCCACCACAATGCGGCTCATTCACTTCATTCCACCACAATGCGGCTCATTACATTCGGGTACGTCGGTCCCCCGTGCCCCATTTCCTACTCGCATCTTTCATGAACTAGAAGTACACACATTCTTTCTTAAAAACTTGGGATACATAACTTTTGAAAAAACTTGCACCTTGACACATTTCTTTCATTTAAAAACATTTCACTTCCCAATTTCGATGCCAATGCATGTTTGATGATGCAATGACATGATAATGTGCATGTTTGAACATTCTTCATAATAACATATACTTTCATAAAGTAAATGAAATTCATCAAAGCAAATAAGTTGCAAACAGTCATTTACACATTCCACATTTACATTTAACTTCTATGAAAATAGGGAAAGTTTACTTACTTGACGTCCTTAGCATTTATAGTTATCTGGATTTGCAAGTGGAGGAACATCGGCTACCCGTGACGTCAATGTACAAAAATCCTAGTTGTACCCATTCATTTAATAAAATATACTTTTAGTTCAAAATCACATTTTAAACTCTAAGCAAGGTTAGAACTTCTATTTCATTCACAATTTAATCCCAAACGTGACCTTACGCTAGGTCCAACACACAACACCATATTCGAAATAAGATGTCAATTTCAATGTACTTTAGAAAGCTTTTTCTTAGCTTTTAATTCAAATTAAATTACAACATTACATAGCTTGACCTAACTTTACAAAATTTCTCAATAAAACTCTAATTATCCATAATCAGAAAATTCTTAAACATTGTTGCCAATTAAACCTAAAACTGAGGATTTACAATCACAGGTCAACGTTGTTAAAATTAACATTGCTAAAATCTGAAATTTGTAAATAATTTGTAAATAAATTCCTAAATCCAAATTTCACATTATAACTCAAACATTACCAAACAATTAACTAATTTCATAATCCCATCAAATCTGAATTCTGAAAATAAACTATACATATAAGTTATAATACTAAATTCCTACATTTCGAAGTCTAAAATTGTTATGCACATTTACAGTTCACAAATTTCATAAATTGGAAAGTCTAAAATTTAGGTATATGTATAATATCAATATATACATACATATATTTAAATTACTCCAATCTGAAATTCGAAATTACAACTCAACATTAAATCTTAGATTCAAGTATATATATATATATAATATATATATATATATATATATATATATATATATATATATATATACTCTAAAGCAAATTAGAAATTTATTCACGTTTATACCACTTTCCCAAATTCTAAAATTCTCAATTTAACCCTTCCTTAAACTAGAAGAAAATCAATTAAACAAATCAATTTAAAAATTTTCGAAATCTATCATTAACGCATACATATAAACACTAAATACCTAAATTTGAAAATTGAATTTAATCAATTAAATTTCGAAATTATACTAAGTCAGAATCTGAAAATCTACTGTAGAAAATACCCATCTATATATACATATATACATCAATACACACATATATAAGCATTACTAAATCCCCAATGAACGGTATAATTCGAAATCAAGTAAACATAAATCTGAAAATATGAGAATGTGAGAAAATACATATATACTTACATTCAATCCATATATACCTCAATATATACATACAATTTCATGTATACATACGAAAATTCCATGTGTGTGTTGTGTGTGTGTGTTCGTGAGTGGGTGCTTGCAGGCGTGAAACTATGTGCGTGTGTGTGTCCGGGTTTTGTGCGCTACCGGTGAAAGGAACGAGGGAAGGGGGAGGGTTACTGGGGTGGTGGCGTGACGGTGCTGTCGACCAAGGGAGAAGCCGAGAGAGACGGAGGCAAGAGGGAGAGACCGAGGAGAGCGAGAGGGTGAGGGACCGAGACAGAGAGGGAGATGTCGTGAGTGAGAGAGAGATAATGAGGGTTTGATATAAACTTTTGGTGATTTGCAAATTGGTCCCTCAATTCTCTCTAAGGACATAATTTAGTCCATAAGTCCTATCTACTTTTCAATCGCCGCCAAACTACTCCCCAACTTTCAATTTAATGTAATTTGGCTGTTCACAAATTTAAATAAATTGTAATAAGCATCCTTAGAAATTAAAATAACCACTTAGACACCTAATTGCAGGTAAAGAAAATTTATAAACTTTTTAATTGGCACATTGATCGAGACGGCGTTCAAGTCCTTCCACTACAAACTAATTAAAATTATAGATAATAATAATTATCAATTTAAAATTCACAACCACCTTAACATAAATTTATAATTTATAATAGCATTCACATGAATATTACTTGAAATTTAAAATTGCACGAAAATAAAAAGCGGTATTACACATTTGGTTAAAGTCAACCCCAGTCATCTCGAATGTAGTACCAAACAAGAAAAAATATACATAGTGAAGGAAAAGAAACAAAAATAAATTAAATTAAATTAAAAAAGCAATAAAAGTCTGAATTGATGAAAGTAACCTAAAAATAAATTTAAACTACAATTTTCGGTAATAACGCAAAAAACTTGTTGCGTTATTCCTTATCGCAAGTATACATATTGCACAAATAATATAGTGGACAAAGAGTCCATGTATCTTACCCAGGAGAATTGAGTAGATTGTATTTTAGATTCCTAACCTTAACCGAAACTAGAGAATTATAAATTTGATTTGAAATTTTGAATTAAATAATATTAACATCTTTGAAGTAATGAAATTAATGAGAAAAACATGCTAGAATCGAGAAATCTTATTACTTCCTTCATTCATGCTTTGATTTAAACGCTTAACTAGAATTCATGGGATTTTGAATACCAATGTTCCTATTTCATTTAAAACCATCGTTCGAACAGTAAATTAAATCATATTTCTATATGTGACATGACTATATTTCTATGACGAATGCAAACATATAAAAAACATTGACATTTTATGAACATTTTAGGAGATAACATAAAACATAGCAGTATACTTCTATCCCATCAGACTTTATGGCAATTAAAATGTGTCCAACGAATTCCTAGTCTTTCGAACTTTAGAAAACGTTACAACATTCGTACAATAATTAGCTAGAAGATTGTAGAAAAATGAAACTCGAAATTAATTTTTCAAATCCATAAATTGCATTAATTTAAACAATAAAACAAAACATGAAATCCGTAAATAATAGTTTCGGCACAATTCTAACATAAAATAAACTAGCCTAGAGACATAATTAAAGATAAAAATAACAAGTTCTCATAAAATACATCACCCGGATGTAGAAAAACATCTTGTTATTGATAAGTCTTCAATCTTGAATTCTTGTGCCAATTAGTTCCCTCAATAATTTGGTAGAGTTTTGGTATGAATTGTGAAGTTGGGAACAAATTTAGGTTGAAAAAGGTCTGCTCATCTTGAATCTTATGTATGGTATATATAGGTAAGCACGAAATCTAGGTTAATTAGAACAAAAAAATGAGTTTAAAGCCCGTAATTACAGCCCATTCGAACATAGGCACGATTGCATGGAAGGAGAAGCTGCAATCTCATGGTTATGTCCAGAACGGTTCTGCTTCTTTCATTGATGATGGAGCGACCATGTGCTTTTATGATGTGTGATTGCATGGTTTAAGAGTTGGCCTGCAATTTTCATCTTTCAATCTGGGTAAGTTGGCCCTCGTTCTTTTATTATACCTCAAGTCATTCATCTTACTGTTAGATCAATTTAGTCCCCACACTTCTGATTTCTTCTAATTAGCTTCTTTTTTGCCTCAGTCAACTTTATGCATTTCCCATGTGTATAATTTAGCATCCATTTATCATATATTTGCTCTTTATTCTCCTCAGTTGCTTCATTCTTTCAACTTTGTTATGATTTTTAGATTATAAACAAATAACAAAGAAGTCAGTAGCATTTATTTTAAAATAACAATATAATATCCGAATTTAAGCATGTAAATAAGTGTATAAATACACTTATCAAGATCCACCATGACAAGCATAGCAACCAAAAAAAATCAGTTGTAAAAAGATTCATGCAAAATGCATTTTTGAAGCATATAGAAAGAAACATCTTAAACTGATTTCGCATTGTTATCTCACAAAACGTTTCTTCTGAATACCATTAAAGTTTTCTTCAATAATGCGTAAAAGTTAAGTGGTCGTTCTCTTTGTGTTTCAATTTTGAATTTTGTTTTAAATTTTGGATTTTGGTTATTTGTTTTGGGATTGCTGAAAACGTGTTCTCTTTGTGATTTTGAAAAACTGTTTTCAAAAATAGAAAACTGAAAAATGCGTTTACTTTATAATTTTCTGATATATTTATTTTGTGATATTTTATATGTAAAAAATGGTTGATTTGTTGAATTACATTAATTTTAATGTCAATAAATCAGTTAGTTCTCTATGTTAATAAATTCATCATTAATATTGTTTCAGCTATAAAAAAATTCAACCCCATACCAACAAAATCTTAACATGGATCTATATATAATGGCAAAATAACATAAGAACTTCAAGTGAAGGAAGCGTATCACATTTACAAAAAAAAAAAAACATTAACATGGATCTATATGTAATGACAAAATAACATAAGAATTTCAAGTGAAGGAAGTATCTCACATTTACAAAAAAATAAATAATAATAATTACAAAAAATAAAATATTAACATGGATCTATATATAATGGCAAAATAACATAAGAACTTCAAACGAAGGAAGTGTCTGACATTTACCAAAAAAAAAAAAAAAATTAACTTGGATCTATATATAATGGCAAAATAACATAAAAACTTCAAGTGGAGGTAGTGACTCACACAAAAGAAAAGGGTCTAAAACGCGCGTTTTGGATTTTTTAACACAAAATATCCAAAACGCAATAAACTCATTTTGAGTTTCCTTTGTTTTTTTTTTCGAAAAATTCATTTCTGAAAATGGGCAAAGTGAACGCGTTTCAAAAATCGAAAACTCAAAACAAGCTAAAAATAACAAAGAAAACGTAGCCTAATTTTTTTTAATTACTCCCGTGAAATTAAAATTTCTAAAATTCATGATTCCCAACTTCGAGTTTTCAGTTTAGTTATGATAATATAATTACTATGACATAAATGCATATGAAAATATATGGCCCCGTTCTCTTTGCTGTTTTCAACCCGTTTTGAGTTTTCAATTTTTGAAAATATCGAAAACGCGTTGACTTTGCCCATTTTCAGAAAAACATTTTCCAAAACACCAAAAAAAATACAAAGGAAACTCAAAACGAGTTTATTGCGTTTTGGATATTTTGTGTTAAAAAGTCCAAAACGACCAAAACGCGCGTTTTGGATTTTTTATTTTTATTTTTTAAGTAAATGTGAGACACTTCCTTCATTTGAAGTTCTTATATTATTTTGCCATTATATTATTTTTATTTTTTAAGTAAATGTGAGACACTTCCTTTACTTGAAATTCTTATATTATTTTGTCATTATATATAGATCCATGTTAAGATTTTTTTTTTTTTTTTTTTTTTTTGTAAATTATTATTATTATTATTATTATTATTATTATTATTATTATTATTATTATTATTATTATTATTATTATTTTGTAAAAGTGAGACACTTCCTTCACTTGAAGTTCTTATGTTATTTTGTCATTATATATAGATCCATGTTAAGATTTTGTTAGTATGTGATTAAATTTTTATTTAGCTGAATCAATATTAATGATGAATTTATTGATATAGAGAACTAACTGATTTATTAACATTAAAATTAATGTAATTCAACAAATCAACCATTTTTTATATATAAAATATCACAAAATAAATATATCAAAAAATTACAAAGTAAACGCATTTTTCAGTTTTCTATTTTTGAAAACGGTTTTCTAAATCACAAAGAGAATATGTTTTCAGTAATCCCAAAACAAATAACCAAAATCCAAAATTCAAAACAAAATCCAAAACTCAAAATCTAAAATCGAAACATATAGAACCGCCCCTATATATTGAGACATAAATATAGTGAAAAATAAAATGTAAGCAGAAACAAAGCAAAAATCACACACCCATCATAAATTAAAATCACATTACACTTAATGAAGAACCAAACAACGAATATAGAATGACAAATTAAAGACAAGACGCAAAAATTATAGTGTAAAAATAAAAACCCCACTTTGATTTCAAAAAACTGAAGAAAATTATTTTTTTTCTAACCACAAATACAAATTATACATTTCAAAATATGTAAAATAAATAAGAGAAACCACAACTCATGTTCAATTTGAAAAAACCGTAAAAAAGACTAAAAAGACATTGAGTATGGGAGTGAACAGGTGAATGTCATATCAGATTCATTGTTAAAGAGTAGATTGTCTGTTTACTAAATCGAAAACAATGTTGTAAAATAATAAAGAATATATTATGTGAGAGCTTCACATTGATATCAAGATTATGCTTATGATTTTATTTGAGCCCCCAAAATTAATCAAACGAAAAAAAAAAAAAAAAAACTAGAAGACCACAAAATAAGGTTAGACCACAAATGAACATATTATAAACTCAAATTTTTTGTCTAAAGCATGCATGATTTTGAAAAATGGAACAGGAGTTAACCCGTAAAAGGAAATCAAAAAATAGATTTTTAAGGATCAGTAATCACAAGAATTTGAAAAAGGTGATTGTTATTTTTTTTCATGTTCACCTTATTTTGAAAGGCGTTATATAATTTTGAAAATATAATTTTGAATAGTTTTTATGAACTTGTCAAAGTGGTGTATTAAAATTTTAGTTTTATCTAGAGTGCATATGTCGAAATTGTTGCATATGTTGAAATTGAGAAAAAGATATTGAAAAAAAAAATGAAAAAATATTGTTAAGGGAACATTTTAAATTGCTATCCTTTTTGTCATTGTTGACGATTTTTTAATTTGAAAATAATATGATAAAGTACTTATAAGCTTTATATTGATATAAAGATCTTTCTATTACAACCTCATTTAAACCTACAAAATCAACCAAATGAAAGAAAAATCGTTGAAATATGAATTATATTGTTAAGTGATCATTTTAAACAATTATAATTTTTGCTAGGGTTTAGTAATTTGAAAATAATATAGTAAAGTATTTTGTGAAAACTTTACATCGATATTAAAATCTTATTATTATAACTTTATTTGAGCCCTTAAAATTAAATGACAAGAATAAAAATGAAGCAGAAAACGACCAAATGGTGGGACGACCAGTGGCACCCCACCTTCGCTCCACCTTATAAGTACAAAGGAAAATGAAAGACTTTAGAGGAAAAAGAAGAAAAGCCAAAATGGTTCGTATTGGATTTGGCCCTTGTTTGATTCTTATTAATTTTTGAAAAAAAGTTGAAAAAAGTTAAGGCCTCGTTCTCTTTACTATTTTCAGCTCGTTTTGAGTTTTCGATTTTTTGAAAATATCGAATACGCGTTCACTTTGCCCATTTTCAGAAACGCGCTTTTCAAAACACCAAAAAAAAAAAAAAAAAAAAAAATACAAAGAAACTCAAAACGAGTTTATTACGTTTTGGATATTTTGTGTTAAAAAATCCAAAACAAGCAAAACGCGCGTTTTTTTTTTTTTTTTTTTTTTTTTTGTGTAAATGTGAGACACTTACTTCACTTGAAGTTCTTATATCATTTTGCCATTATATATAGATCAATGTTAAGATTTTTTTTCATAATTTATTTATTTATTATTATTATTTTTTTTTTAAAAAATGTGAGACACTTCATTCACTTGAATTCTTGTCATTATATATAGATCCATGTTAAGATTTTTTTTTTTGTAAATTATTTTTATTTTTATTTTTATTTTTTGTAAAAGTGAGATACTTCCTTCACTTGAAGTTCTTATGTTATTTTGTCATTATATATAGATCCATGTTAAGATTTTTTATTTTTTATTTATTTTTTTTTTTTGTAAATTTTTTTTTTTTTTAATAAAAGTGAGTCACTTCATTTACTTGAAGTTTTTATATTATTTTTTCATTATATATAGATCTATTTTAAGATTAATTTTTATTTTTTAAAAAAAATTATTTTTTATTTCTTTTATTATTATTATTATTATTGTAAAAGTGAGACACTTCCTTCATTTAAAATTCTTTTGTTATTTTGCCATTATATAGATCCATGTCAAGATTTTTTTTTTTTTGTAATTTTTTATTATTATTATTATTTTTATTATTATTATTATTATTATTATTATTATTATTATTATTATTATTATTATTTTTTGTAAATGTGAAACACTTCCTTCACTTGAAGTTCTTATATTATTTTGTCATTATATATAGATTCATGTTAAGATTTTGTTGGTATGAGGTTAAATTTTTGTTTAGCTGAAACAATATTAGTGATTAATTTATTGACATAGAGAACTAACTGATTTATTAATATTAAAATTAATGTAATTCAAAAAATCAACCATTTTTTACATATAAAATATCACAAAATAAATATATCAAAAAATTAAAAGTAAACGTATTTTTCAGTTTTTTATTTTTGAAAACAGTTATTCAAAGTCACAAAGAGAACATGTTTTCACTTTTCAGCAATCTCAAAACAAACAACCAAAATTCAAAATTCAAAACAAAATTCAAAACTCAAAATCCAAAATCGATATACAAAGATAACGGTCCCTAAGTTTTTGGAAAATGTATGGTGTAGATTGAGTTGAAAAGTAAAAAATTATAGGCTAAAAATAAGATGTGTAAATTGAGTACTGTAGAAAAATGAGATAGAAAAAATGGAAACCAAACAGAGACTTAATGTCCTTGAACCTAGGACTTATGAAGTGACATCTCTAATGAGGCGCCTCAACCCTTAAGTGAAGGCACATGTCCTCTCATCCAACAATAATCACTTCATCTCTTCCACTATAAAAAATTCACACATGTGTCATTTCAAGATAATACAATTTTACGGACACTTAGTGTGCGTTTGATATTATTTAAAAAGAGTTTTTTGAAAATGAATAGTGATTTTTGAGAGAATAAACGGTTGAGATTTGATTGAAAAGCCAAATAATATTGTGAATTTAAATTTTAAGGAATGATTGAGATTGAATACTTTAGAACTGGAAAAAAATTAAAGTAAACCAAAAAAGGGTTTTGCCTCTGTTTGGCAAATAGTTTTTAAACTTTTTTTTTTATCACACAATTCTCTAAATCACTTTTTAATCACAAATATTTTTTCTCTCCACTTTTTAACCACATATTTTACTTAGAAAACATAAAAAAATATTTTTTTAACAAACAGTAATATTGCTCTCTCATTTGTTATCTTAAAACCCCATGTGTTCGTACACATTGGTTCATGTCTTCTATTCCACATTGTAAAAGTTGACTGACTTGATTGTTGGTGTGCTCTTAACCGCCTCCCCTTACGTGCTCTTGATTTGTTGTTCAAGTGTACATGAGATAAACTGTGTGAATGTGAGTGGAGTAGGGATCTATTAATCAAAGCATCCATGCTGAAATAGATGTCAACGATATTGTATCTCGAAAGTAAATATATAGGATATCCTCCGTTTGCCTCCAGTTCTTCAGAAATTTTTTGGTTTTGAATACTGAGTAGTATTTTTAAGAAAATGTGTGGCTAAAAAATATTTGAAAAGTTAAAAATAATAAATTTTAATAAGATAAATAATTGAGATTGACGTTAAATCAATTTGTTTTTAAAAAATGAGGTCAAACGGGGCATAGAATTAAATACGTAGAATAATCGGTAGACAATGAGTGTAGAAATCAGACAAGACAAGATGAGATCTTTCAGGTGAAGTTGAATAATGTTATTTCTATTATTTTTATGTTTTTTCAATAATTTTGTAAGCATTTTAATTCGTTGATAGTGACTCACTATCACTTGACGTGCCTTGTAAATTGGGCTAATTAGTATAAGGATAAGGTCCATTCGGCGGCGTTCTTTAATTTGGCTAGAAGAGAAGGAAAATAAAAATTTTAATTTACTCAATTTTTCATACCACATTTTAATCATCCATATTTTCTATCTTCAATTTTTAACTATACATTTTACCTAAAAAATACAAATAAATCAATAAAAGAATTTACATTCCATATAAATGGAGCCGAAAAGATATCTTTTGAGTCCCTTATCTATCAATAGTTAGGTGACTCGAGGTAACCTCTGTCTGTTAAAAAGTTTTTGTTTAAAAACATGTTTTTTTATGTTTTCTAGATAAAATGTGTGGTTGAAAATTAGAGAGAGAAAATGTGTGTGGTTAAAAAGTGATCTGGGAAATTGTGAAGAAAAAACATGTTTAAAAACATGTGTTGCCAAACGGATGCTAATATTTCCTCCGTCCGATAAAGATATTCTTTTTTTTTATTTTTGGTCCCTCAAAGATAGATCATTTTTCTTTTTGAGAGTATATTAATGTCTTTATTTTTTAATATATCCCGATTTAATATGCATTATTATCAATAAATAGAAAAAACTCATTATTTAATGAATGAATATATTAGGTAAAATGTAGGTAAATTCATAGTTTCAATATATATTAATTTTATTTTTTTAATTTGTATGAAAATATAAGTAAACCCACATTTGTGGGACCGAGGGAATATATTATTATTAGACAACAAAAGTTTTATTCAACCTTGAAGTAACCTACTCAAGTGGGTTTAGTGGCAAGAACACACATATGCAGTACGCACACAAGATGACAAGACGCAAAGAGATCCTACTTGACACAACTCTAGGAATGAAAATGAGTCGGGTTAGAAACTAAGGTCTTGTTCTCTTTGTTATTTTGAGGTCGTTTTTTATTTTTATTTTCGAAAATACTAAAAATACGTTCTCTTTACCATTTTCGAAAATGCATTTTGAAAAACATAAAAAAAAAAATTGTACACAAAACGCCCAAAACCTCGTTTTGAACGTTTTGAGTGTATTTCAGCAGAAAATGTTCAAAACGAGGAAAACGCGTTTTGGGAATAATTTTAGTTTTTTAAAGAATTATCTTAACTTGAAACTAAGCTTAAAATAAAATTTTTTTTTTATTATTATTTTTTTTTTAGAATTATCCTAATTTGGAACTAAGCCTAAATAAAGTTTTTTTTTTTTTCTTTTGGAGAAATATTCTAACTTAGAACTAAGCCTAAAATAAAGTTTTATTGAATTCAATATCAACATTACAAAAAAAATTAAGTGAGAATTCTTGTTGTTATATTTTAATAAATGCCTTGATAAATGAATTGTGGTGGAACTTGCGTTTTCTGGATTTTAATAGAACTAGAGCTTCCTCAAATCCCGAACATGATCAAGCTGTGTTAATATAGACTCTTAGTACTCACATTAATGTGTTGCAGGTAACCATGTTTTCAGTGTATTGTGAAAGGAAATTTGAGTTTGAACTAGTAGTATTCTGCAAGCAAATTAATTAAAAATAGTTTAAGTAGTATTCTGCAAAATTTCAAACAGAATGTGTTTTTCAACTTTTCATTTACAAAAACAGTTTTCAGAAATTACAAACCAAACGCGTTTTTAGCAAATTTGAAAACAAAAATAAAAACAGAAAACGTAAAACATTTTCGAAAATGAAAATACAAACAGAACGCCACTTAACGCTCGCGTATTTCGAGGATAGGCAACCTCCCACCCCGTTTATAATTTTTAATTTTTTCTAAATGTTTTTGACTTTTTTTCTTTTTTAATAGGAAAGAAATAATAAACATAAAAAAATAAAAAATATATTTTCACGTGTCCCAAGGGAAGGAGCTAGACGAAGGACTTGTGAATTTTTTTTGTCATCCCAACACAAACCTCTTCATAGCACATATGATGAATAGACAAGTAGACATCTTTTTGACTCTTCAAATAGGATCGAAGTCAAATTGTTAATATATTTTGATAAAAGTTAATGAAATCTATAGTTAAAAAATTATGAATCAAATGAAATATATTATTAAAATTGATTGTTAACTAATTTAACTTAAGCTAAAATATGACTTCAACTATATATTTTATTTCGAAAATAATAATATTCTATTTATAAATACATTAATAAACGCGGAACACTACATTACTCATTAACCAACTTTTAATGTTTAACATGAATCCCACAAAAAATTCTAAAGTCGATCATTATTTTTTTGTCCTTTTTCATTTTAGTTCAATGAGTAATTCTACCTTT
Source organism: Ligustrum vulgare (assembly GCA_963555705.1). NCBI lineage: Eukaryota > Viridiplantae > Streptophyta > Magnoliopsida > Lamiales > Oleaceae > Ligustrum > Ligustrum vulgare. The sequence continues at coordinate 59,434,670 of OY743169.1, read as the reverse complement.
GTTGTCCTTTATCATTTAAGTTCAAAGAGTAATTCTACCTTAGCCATACTAAGCCTTTGTTTGGTCCAAATCAATTTTCTTTTCCCCTTTAAATTCATTTTCAACTAAATATTTATACGATGTTCACAATTTTTCACACTTTTAAATTACACATTTTCTCAAAAATTAAAAATTCTCCAAAAACTATACCTACACCTAAATAGAGGACATATCTTGAGTCTCATGACTGAGATAATGCTAAATATCCATGTAATATTGGACTGATAGCTTTATTAGTCACTAATCATTGTGAAAGGTTTTCATGGTCACGAATTTCAAAAGTTTTCATTTTGTTAGTCACTGAACTCCAAAAAGCTCAATGCGACAATGACCAATCAAATAAATGAACGTTACTTGACCGCTTCTAGGACACATTCCACCTGACAAAAGTTTGAGGATCCATAAACGTTAGCAGCGTAAATGTTGCAGTTCCAAATCCTGACAAATTCGAGTTTGTTAGGCATTTTGTCAGCTTAGTGGGTGGTACCCAACCCTGGTCAGCTTGGGCATAACCTGCAATTTACATTCTCCATCAATTCCTATGACAGAGGTGGTGGGAGCGCCTAAGGTTAGGGTTCAACCTTTTTTTAATTAGTATTACACCCGTGCTATGCATGAAAGTTTGTATCCGTAATATCGATTTCAATAACTATTCAAAAAATTTCAATGCTTAAACATAATCAACACATATATAAATGTATAAAAAAAAATTATATTACAATAATTATTAAAATTTTAAAAATAAAATACTAATTCAAATTATTAAAAACTTCTTTGAATAGAAAACGTCAATTTATATATTTAAATAATAAATGACTATTGATTTCAATAATTTTTATGAATTATTATAACTTCATTAATACATTTCTCATAACTTTTTCAAAAAAAAAAGTACATTTCTCATAACTTTTGCATTTGCCTATCGTATTTAACATACTTTTTAATTTTCAAAAATATCAATCACAATAATTAGAAAATAAATTGTCAAAATAATCGAATTTAACCAATAATACTTTATTTACGAAAATAAGTAGTCAAAATAATAATTTTGAAAATCTCGCAATTATCATTATACCCCTAATACAAAAAAGCATAAAAAAAGGGGGAATACACGTCGATTTTTCAAAAAATCGACGTGTAAAAAAGGACGGTGGCATTTTCGTAATTTTTTTTGGGAATACGCGTCGGTTTATCCTAAGAATCGACGCGTAAAGTCAGACCATCCGACTTTGCCCGTCGGTTTAAGAAAGATCGACGCACCGACGCCAGAAACCAAGGTTTCTCGCGTCGGTTCAAGATGAACCGACGCGCAAAGTCGCCCAGTCCGACCAAGGTTTCTCGCGTCGGTTCAAGGAAAACCGACGCGAGAAACCTTGGTTTCTCGATTTGGTTTTTCTTAAACCGACGCGCAAAGTTGGTCGGTCCGACTTTAAGCGTCGGTTCTTAGGACAAACCGACGCATATTCCTTATTTATTTCCCGGGATAATTTCATATATCTTCACTCTCGCGCCTCTCTCTCTCTCTCCTTTTGAGTTTTTCTTCCACTCTCCACCACCGCCATGAAGTCCGACCTCCACCGCCCGGCACTCCTCTACCGCCGCCACCTCCTACATTGTAAGACCCGATTCTCATTTTTTTATATATGTATGTATATGTATGTGTGTATATATGTGTCTATAGAAATATATATATATGTGCATTTATATATATATATATACATATATATTTGTGTATATCTATGAGTGTGTATATATATGTGTGTGCGTGTATATCTATGCCTGTGTTTATATATTTGTGTGTGTGTGTGTGTGTGTGTGTGTGTTAATCTATGTATATAAATATGTTAATTACATGTTAATATGTATAAATGTGTTAATTAAATTTTAAAATATATAAATTTAGGTGTTAAATTTATATTGTTAATTTATGTTAGTAGATAGATACATTTTAATATTTTAATTATTGGAGCTGAAATTATGAGATATTAAGTTATGAAATCTTAGCTTGACTTTTTAGGAATTGAGAATGGATTTCGGATTAAACTTGGAGTAGTTGATGATGTTGAAATTTGATTGGAGTCGTATTTGATTTTTGAATATGTCGAGCTTGAACACGTAAGTTAGGAAACTTGTCATGAAATTGTTGTGGAGTTGTGGTGAAACTGATTGTAGAGTTGTGGTGAAATTGATGCATTTATGTTGTGATTGTTGAGAAGTTGATAGTTTTGAATAGCAGGATTCCCCTACAGGTTGGATAAGTTCAATTTATAAGGGAGACTCTGTCAAAATTCTGTAGGAAATTTGAGTCATATTATTATTTTGTAGCTTGTTGATATAATTTATTGAGATTTTAGGGCTTTCAAAACGTATTGGACAGTTAGAGGCATGAGGAAAAAATCCAATACAACGTGAAAAAACGTAAAAGTACGAAAATACGGATTTAAACTTTATTAAAAATCTTTGAATTATTTCTATATTTTATTTAGTTTGATTACTAATATTGTTAGTTTTCAATGTGAATATTTCAGTATCCTCAACAACTTGGAGGGTCTGAGTGTGGCTACTACGTTATGAGAAATATTTATAAGATAGTCACAGAACACTTTCAACTTACTTCGTTAGAAAATGTATAAGTCATTGAAAATGAGAATTTTAATAATGACTTTATATTTTATGAAAAAATAACTAATAATTCATTTTGATTTTTTGTAGGCATTTAAAGAATATTATTCAATGGAGGAAATAATCGAGATTCAAAACTTATGGGCAAAATACTTCGTTCATAGGTTTGTATAAATCGAAGTGTAATCAAACTTGCATTTACATATATATTTAATTTGTATCTTAAATTAATAATTTTGTAAGTATAATTGTTGTTAATTTAATTTTATTACGTATATGTCGATTATATATATATTTGGTGATACGCATGTTCAAGTTACCGCAGGCCACGTCCTGGTCACTGCAGGCCACGACCTGCAGTGGCCTAGGTCATTGCAAGTTACGTCCATGTGACTGCAGGCCACGACGTGCAGTGGACTGGGTCATTGTAGGCCACATCCAGGTCACTGCAAGTCATGACCTGCAGTGGCATGGTCATTGCAGAGCGTCGGTTCTAACGCCCAAAGTTAATTATTATTATTATTATTTTTTGACTTTAGGCGTCGGTTCTAAATTATAACCGACACCCAAAGTGAGCTTTGGGCGTCGGTTAAACCGACGCCTAACGTCGAGACTTTTCGCGTTTGCGTCATAGGCGTCGCCGCTACACAACCGACGCGTATTCCATTTTCCAACCGACGCGTATTCCAGTTTCTGTACTAGTGTACGACAACAGAGTAAAGTTGAAGATCTCAAAATTATACCAAAAATCTTATACCCTATGATCTTTACAAATTTATTAAAATTAAGAATGACTAAAAAATATTAATCAATCTATTAATATTATTAACTAAAAAGAAATCAAGTATTAACTCTTCAATATTAGCTTTCGTTCAATAACTTTTTCAATAAATTGTTTATAAGCAGCACATTTTTTCAATCAACTTTCTAACCACATATATTTTTTAGAACTATTTTTCAACCACACATTTTACCTCGTAAAAAAAAATATAGTGCTGGACAGAGGCTCAATTTATTAAAATATTTAATAATATATATAATATATTTCAAAAAATATGGTTTGTAAAGATAACAAATGATTAGACCATTAATAATTAAAACACAATTTGAATATTGATGGATACACTTTGGATTTATATTATTAAGAACAACAAATAAATAAAAAATCAATAATTAAATAATAATTTTAATATTGATAACTAAAAATATTGACTGAAAACATTCACTATTAGTGTTAATAATAATAATAATAATAATAATAATAATAATTATTATTATTATTATTATTATTATTATTATTATTATTATTATTTTAGTACTGATAACTAAAAATATTGATTGACCTCATTCAGTTTTAGTTTTAATAATAATAATAATAATAATAATAATAACAACAACAACAACAACAATAACAACAATAACAACAACAATAACATCATATTAATTATTTACTATAATACTAAAACATAAAAAAATTAAGAATTAAAATCTGTCTGACTATCCTACTTCTATAGATTTTAACTAGTGTTATGAACTGAAATTGCTATCTGCAATATAGATAAGCATTCATTAAATTTAATGATTATGCATAATCAACACAAATACAAAAGATATAAAAATAATTTTCTATTATATTAATTATTAAAATTTCAAAGCAACATAACTAATCCAAATTATCGAAAACTTTATTGAATGATAAATGTCAATTTATATATGACTGTAGATTTTAATAATTTTTATAAGTTACTATTAATTTCATTGAAAATACAAAATTTGTAGTTTTTTATTGTATATCATGCTTGATGTAATATTATGAGTACAAATATTGATAGTTATTCAAGGTATCAATATATTTATTATAATTTCCGAATTTGCCTCACATATATAATATTTTTTTCAAATTTCATCAAAAACACCAATCACAATAACTATAAATATGTTTTTAATCTTAACACATCAAATATACAACAATTGAGCAACGTTGGAAATCAATAAATTATTATATTATTTAATCTTTACACAATTATTAAAAAATATTAACCATTATTTAGCCATCTTTCGGGAAGTGTTATAACATGTAATTATTAGTGTTATTTGTATTTTCGAAGTAGAATTTATGGTTAAAAATTGATTGTATGATTAAAAATGTAGTTTGAAACTCATGCCGATTATAGCCTTGTTCGGCTGCTGTCAAGTGCATTATAAACATTTTTTTGTTCAAATCTCGAAGTAAATAAATGGTTAAAAATTGGAGAGAGAAAAGATGTGTGGTTAAAGAGTTGTATTAAAAATTGGAATGATTATAAATAAAAAATAATCAATTTATCCGAACACATTGTATAACATTGAGTTGTCAAACGGTGGCTGTGTGTGTGTATATAAAATAATAATAATAATAATAATAATAATAATAATAATTAAAACAATAAATACATTCATATGTATCCATATTTGACATACAATTATTTTGTATTCACGCTAATCCATTTTTGTATTCACACTGATCAGACTCATTTACTTAGAGCATCCACAATGGATGTATTAGTTAAGTATTGCCACATATACAATTTGGTAGATGTTAAGTGTTATATCTACATGTTAACTTTAGCAATTATTTGAGTCCCACATTGAATGTGTTAAATTTACCCATTAGAAATTAGCCCAAGATCATATGGACCAAATTTTTCAAAAGTAAAGCATGATTCGGTTCAGTTAAAATAAAATTAATCGAAGAACAAAGAATTTTTTTAAAATTATTATCAAGGGTATTATTGTTTAAAAATATTTTTCTCTAGTTAGCTCTTTTATATATTTCCTTATTTTTATTATTATAAATTATTATTGAGAATATTATGATAAAAAAAATAATTTCTTTAGCTAACCCTTTAACAGATAGTATAGTATATAGTTATAGATTTATTATATATTACAACTAATTTTATTTAAATTCACGAACAAACAAACGTTCATTGAAAAAAGGAATAAAATACATAATACAATAAATAAATAAATAAATAAAATGCAGAAAATCAAAACTTTTTGATAAAGAAATCAACTTATTGTTTTTATAATAAAAAGAAAATTTGAAATCGGCTAGCAAAATAAATAAAAAAATATATCTATTATATTTTTCTCTTTTCTGTTTCTCTCTCTCTCCTACTTGTCATGTCATCAGTTGAAATATTTGTTAACTTTAACAAACAAGTTAATAAGAACTTAAAAAAATTCTTTTAACAAACAAATTAACATGTCCAAACATAAAATCATCTATTAATTAACACATAACACTAACAAACACTTTAAGAATGGATCTTATAAAGATGAAGGTTACCTAACCCCTCCATGAGTCCATGCATTAATTACTTCCAACGCCTCAAATTGTAAATCGTCATTTATTTGCTACAGAAACCACATGTGCGTAGTGCACCAGACGAGACTTCGCAGGATTTTTTTTATATAAGACATTATCACGGATTTCTCTCCCCAAAAATGGCAGATCCAAATTCATTGCTCCTGGAAAGAGAAACACCAGAGTCTGAGTCCCCAAGAACTGAAAAACAAAAGCCGTCCTTAGATGACACTATTGAACGGTGTATCGGGGACTGCCCGTGGACGCAGTTCTTCCAGGCCACCCTTGTATCCTTCGCCTGGTTTTTCGATGCAATACAAACCTTCATCAGTGTTTTTACAGATGCTGAGCCAACATGGCACTGCACTTCTCCCAGTAGTTCCTCGTGCAATAACATCTGCCAAATTCCAAGAGATTCTTGGAACTGGGATTTGCCTGCTCACACTTCCATCATCTCCGAGTGGTCCCTAGAGTGTTCTGGGTCCATCATCACTGGCCTCCCGGCATCGTCCTTCTTTCTGGGCTGCCTTTCTGGTGGATTTGTCCTTGCAACCCTGGCCGACTCCTCTTTGGGCCGGAAGAACTTGCTTGTTCTATCCTGTTTGATCATGTCTCTGGCTGGAATCTTAACCACACTCTCCATCAACATATGGATGTATACCACTTTGAGATTTATCAGTGGATTTGGTAGGTCAGCCATCGGCACCTGTGCTCTTGTTTTGTCAACTGAACTTGTCGGGAAAAAATGGAGAGCAAATGCTGGGGTCCTAGGATTCATTTGTTTTACTCTAGGGTTTCTTTCTTTACCTGGTATTGCTTACCTGACAAGAGATTCCTCATGGAGACTCCTCTACCTGTGGACTTGCGTTCCATCAGTGTTTTACTCTGTCTTATTGTATTTTCTGGTCCACGAATCTCCTCGATGGCTTTATATCAAGGGCCGGAAGGAAGATTTCGCCAAAACACTAAGAAGCATCGCCGCACCCGCAAATAGGAGCAGCTTAACTGACAGCTTCTTCGGCAGGTGGGTTGAGTGGGAAGAGGAATCGCAAGAAACAGACTTGTACTCGGCAATAAAGATCATGTTCAAAAAATCTTGGGCTTTCTGGCGACTGGCATCGGCTATGGTGGTCGGCTTCGGAGCTGGCTTGATTTACTACGGCATGCCATTAGGCCTTGGCAACTTGGAATTCAACATATACTGGAGTGTCGCGCTAAATGCATTTTTGGAGTTTCCAGCGTCCTTACTCGTATTCTTTCTTACTGGAAAACTGGACAGGAAGATTACAATATTGGGATTTGCTCTTTCGAGTGGGATTTGTAGCGTGACATGTGTGATGGTTAGTTGGAAAGGAATGCAGATTGGAATGGAGCTGGTGTCGTTTTTTTGCGCCGTCACAACATTCGATGTGACGCTGATTTATACTATGGAGCTGTTTCCAACGTGCATGAGGAACTCGGCCGTGTCAATGGTGAGGCAGGCCGTAGTATTTGGTGGGGTTTTCGGCCCCCTGCTGGTGGCTGCCGGTAGAAAGAGTGGGGGGTTGCTTTCGTATGGTGTGTTCGGGGTAACAATAGCGGTGTGTGGCTTGTTCGTTATATTCCTGCCAGAAACAAGGGGAAGAACATTTTGTGATACCATAGATGAAGAAGAGCAGAAGAATGCAGCACTAAGCAACGGATTAAATACCGCATAAGTCTACATTTTGTAGTCAATATGTACTGTACTTTTTTTTTTCCCCAATATGTTCTTTTTTTTTTTTTTTTTTTTTTTAATATGTTGCAACTTGACATGAAGAATCAAAACAAATGGAAGGTCTCCAATTCTTCTCCTATCCCAATCTTTGACGGAAAGGTAATGAAGAACCTTTTGGTAATGTAAAAAGTTTAGGGTTTTTTATTTTTTTATTTTTTTTATGAATATGTAGTTTAGAAATATTTGAAAATTCAAAATTTGTAAGCTTAACTAAGTACCTTGTTTGATTTTCATTAAGAATTTTTCAATTTTCTACATTACTCAATCTCAAACATCCATTAAAAGTCAAACCCACAATATTTGACTTTTCAACCAAATTTCAATCATCCATTCTACTAAAAATCACTATTCATTTAAAAAAAAAAAACTCATTTTAAACAATACCAAACATACTCTAAGAATGGATGTTGAAATTGTTGAAAAATTATTGTGAAAATTTTTGCTTTACGACTCCATTCAACAATAATATAACAATTATAAATTTATTTATTTATATTTTTAAAGTAAAATATGTGATTAAAAAGTAGGAAAAAAATATATATATATGATTTAAATTGATTTATAAATTGTAGTAATTGCGATAAAAGAACAATATGCTAAAACACTGGATTAGCAATGGAAAAGCCTGAAGTGTAGGCCAAGGCAACAGGAGAATAAGTAGACAATTTGGACACGAGAAACATAATCCTAATCATTTTGATAAGACTAAAGGGAAGCATTAATTTCCACCATACATACTATGATTTAATACTAAAAATGTAATGCTCAACATATGTATATCCGTCCATCCTTTTATTAAAGTTATCTATCCTTTTCATATGTAGCAATATGGCAATTTGAATTTACACCATTAGAAGGAACTTGGAAATTCAATGAAAACGGGTAAGAATTGGCCGAGGTCCCATTGCCTTTAAATGGAACTAATGAACCTGGAAATAATGAAACAAGGGCATATAATACATTCTATGGCATCAAACAAATCCACCATACATTTATTTCTAAAATTAGTTTAAATAATTCCTTTTGCTGTGGCTATGACTGTGGCTGTATCTTAAAAATAGATACCTTAGCACATGGGATCTACGTTGCTCGGACTCGGGTACAGGTATGTATCTAATTGTCGAACCCCTTTTTTTTCAAAACCTGGGATACGGAAACACGGCTAAAAAGACACAATCTTGACATAAATGCATGAATACATCTTATAAATTTTAAATTACTTTAGAAATTTATGTATTAGTAATAATAAATGCATTTCTTGAAGATACAAAAGATTATATTTTGATTTAAATAATATAAAATATCATCTTTTGGTTAAAAGTATTCGAGAAGAATCTCATACCCATGTCCCATACTTGAGTGTCCGAGTGTCCGACACGGGTACTTCTTCAAAATTAAAAAGTCCAAGCAACATAGCATGGGATGCAGGTAATTCATGCACGAATCAGGAAAAAGATTGTACAAATAAAGAATCATAGTATGTGAATAAATATTGCCCAGTTGTAATTGGGAAAGAACAATTTGAAGTAAAGTTATACGAGCTTTAAGTTGCTACAGATTTCATTCGCCTTTGAAATATTTATGAAAGGGATCTAAGTTGTCTCTTGGAACAGAAATTATTATAAGCTTTAAGTTGCTTAAAATTTCATTTGCTGATGTCCATAGAATTAAAAAATATTTCGAAGGGGAAAGGAATAGAACTCATCTTTTCTAGACAAAGTACATGAAAATCCTCCAGGTGATCTTGCATGATGAGAAACGTGAACCACATCTTTAAGCTAGAATCTGTTTGACAAGCAGAGAATACCATGCTTATTTAGAAGGCTGGGAAACCTCCAATACAAGCTTATCCATAAATTGGCATTTCTTGTCGAATCCCCAACCTGGGTTGCTCTGCAATGTTTGATTTAACAAAAATCACGATAATGAAGAGAACTAAAATGGCAAACACTGGAGTAGAATATCAAAAGACTTGAAAGTTCCACCCTTTGGCTACTTTATAACATAAAACCAACCAGAAATTTCATTTTTAAGGGAAAAAAATGATAATAAGACCGAGGATAGACAAATAAATATGTCAGGATCTTCATCGCGAAAAGATATATTAATGCCAGAGACAATCTTGTACATAAAGGATGATGCAATGATGTCAGGTTTCAAATTCATTATTAGCATGATTGAAAAAAAATAAAAATAAAAGTTTTGCAAAGTTTTCACAAACACAAATGGTAATTGGTAAAGTTGAAAACTAATTGTCTTAGTGATTCAATTCAACACATTCAGAAGCAACGACATGCAAATGATATTTTATCATATTACTTGTTTGGTAAGATTGGGGGCAGTGTATTAAAAGGCTAATTGAGGCGCCTCAAGGTGCGCCTCAATTTGAGGCGCAACAAAATCACCTTGAGGCTTCTCAACTGAGGCTTTTTTTTTTTGCGAGGATTGCATTTTTTTTGTTGAGGTGCGCCTCGAATTAAACTTCTAGATTTTTTTTTTTTTTTGTAATTAATCTAAAAATTAAAAGAATTGGAGAAGACGAAATGTTTTTTAGAATGCCCAATTGACTTTTGCAATGAAAATCCTCCAAATAATTAAGAAAAAACAAAGAGGTTGGAAAAATTAGTTTGTGTAAATTTCTCAGCGATCGACGTCGACAATTGACATCTCCAAAAGCTGTAGTAGATCATTTGGTTCGCGATGAGACTTCATCGACGATGAATGAGTTGTTGATTATGATGGTGAAAGTGGAGATTAAGTTCCTTCAAATGAAATTGAAAAAGTTATTGGAAGCTCTAAAATACTCAAAGTCAACGAAAAAGAAAATTATCGGCAATAGGTACAACTACAAGTATTTTTGCAATTAAACAGAATTTCTAATTATGTAACAAAATTATTAATGGTCTCTTTCTATTTTCTTTATCCCTTTTGCCGATATGGTGAAGGGTAAGGTAGAAGATAAGGGAAAGGAGAAGGGGAAATGATTTTTGCAATTGATGGAAGATGATGAAGAATGGATAGACATCGATAGTGAAGATGAAGAACATGATTTTGGAATTAGATATGATGATAATTCCATAAATGATGCCACTAGTAGCGATGAGTGATGACTCATGATAATCCTATCACAATTTTTAAGGCTAATGACTTGTTTGTTTCGTGATTTTAATTTCTATGGACTATCTTTTTTTAAGTAGACTTTTATTGAATTAAGTATGCTATATTGCATTTTTTGGCAAATAGTTCTGAAATTATGTTTGCTTTCCTTTATCTCATCTAACCTGGAAACATTTTAGATACTAGCAACCAATCTAATAGAACTAACCTTTTTCTTTAGTCTTTACTTTAACCTTTTTCTATATGCTCAAGTAAATATAAAATACTATGGCCTATTTATTGTCATTCCAAATAAAGATGGAAGTATTTTTCTCTTCTCCCGGAAACAAGACTTCTTGTGCCATAAAATACTCATATTTCATATGTGGGGTGCCAACAGGCCCAACTTTAGAATTGCAATCACATACATCAGATTGAAGCTCATATTCAATGTGTGTATGAATTAGAGTCACTAGTTAAGATTCCACAAATAAGAACAAGAAAAATAGAGAAATGAACGAGGAGAGAACTAAATGGTAAGAAATAATAACTAACCTGCAGAGAAAGGACAGCACGATCAACAAAATGCTTTACAGAAGCAGATGTATTTTCTGGGATAGTCTTGGCTACCCTTTCTAGCTCTAGTTGCTGTTGCTTAGCAGTAACTCTATCAGGTCCACTATAGTCGTCTACAATTTTTTCCATGAGAGGAACATTTTTCATGATTTCCTCGATGGCTTCCTATAAAGTGCAAAGTCAAGTCAAGTACAACAAGTTAATCTCAGCAAATTAAAAAGAAACATGTAAATGACCAAAATTAAAAACTGATAATTCCCACGTTAATAGAAAGCTGAAATTAGAAACTTAAGTGACCGTGCAAATGTAGGCTGCCTTTGGAAGACGCAACTGAAATGTTTTATATAATTCAAGAAAAGAAAACGAAAAAGGCAGAAATACATCATAAATACATACAGGTAACAAAAAGCAAGAAAGTTCACCCACAGGAAACAACTACTATCACTTCCTATTTAGTGCTTGCTTGGCTAAAACAAATACTATCACTTCCTATTTAGTGCTTGCTTGGCTTAGTACATGCACTAAATGTTTGTCAAGGAAAGTCATATAACAAGCTAAGAGAACATAATAATACACATAGCGTGTTTGGCAAATAGAGATAATGCAGAGAAAACAGCAAATAGAGCATGTTTGGCTAAGCTTTAAAAAAGAAGTAAACTTACTTTTTTTGAAAGAAAAAAAATTTGAAAACACTTCACTTAATCTAAATAAAATTTTTAAAAGAAGTATCTTTTAAAGAAAAACCAATATGTTAGGTGGGGGGGGGGGGGGGAGGGGAGGGGGGGGGTGAAGTTGCTTAGAAGTAACTTTTAAATCTTCAAACATGTTTGGATAACTTAGAAGCTACTTTTGAGTAACTGTACTAATTTTTTAGGCTTAGCCAAACATGCTCTAAGTTGTATAGCCATTTATAAACTATCCTTCAAACAAATATGTGACTACTAGAAGTCTAATGGAGTATACCACATACATTTCAGCAAAAAAGAGAAATTAAATGAGCAGCTATGAAGGCATATAAATACAGTTCTGTGCAGAAGCAGATTTCAAAATGTGAATGCAAAACGGTAAAAATGAAAAGGAGAAAGTCAAGTTTGGGACAGAAACTGCATAAGATATCCATCTAAATACAATGTACATCATTTACAAATCCTATTCTCATTTATCATGCTTTGGCTCTTAAATATTGAAGACAGACCCTTATTATTTCGTTCTATTCTCTGGGGGTTGGGTGACCAAAAAGAAAAGGCCACGAAAAATTGAAGAAAATAACAGAACATGAAAGATCCTTTGACTGACAAGTGCTGAAACCTCCACCGCAGTGTGAAAAAGTGGCATGTAACAGCCCATTTTACAAGTAGCTAAGCTGATCGCATAGGGCTTCTATAGAAAATTCGCGCGAGTGGGTCAAATATTATGTGCTTACAACTGTATCAAGTTAAGAAATAGGAAAAGTAAAACAACAAGAAAGGAATTTGAATTTTTTTCCAAATAACTTCAAGTTACAGGAATAAAATGGAAGGACACTGTTAGCAACAAAAAATGAGAGCAATTACAGCTGACTAGGGAAATGTAATGGAAGAAGCGTCAGCACACTAGAAAGTGAAGAGGAAAGACCTGAGACTGATAGTTAACAGTCAAGTCCAATAAATTTCGAGAACAACAATGGTAAAAGAGAAATAAAGCATCTATTGAACACCAAACTGAAGAATGTAGTTATATTACTGATCTTTATCCTAATAAGAAATTGTTTCGGGTTTCAAATTACATTTCAATAAAGAGACTAAGAGCAAGGCAAGAGACAAATTTAGAAATACAGCGTTTCAACAGGACGAGGAAAATATATAGGTGTCTATACCTCCCACTCTTCTTGACTCTGAATCCCTTCGTATGTCATGAGGAATGGCTTCACTTTCTCAAATGCATCCGGAAGAGAAATTGGAGGTTTATCATCTATATCCGGATTTGTGCCAAACTCTTCCATTAGGTATTCCGGTTCACATTCAATCTGTATACAAAATCATAATTAAACAAACCAACTGAGCTCATCTGATAGTGCCAAGGCAACAATAGAAAACCTGAAACTGCAATACCATTAAGTTAGTGTGAAATGCGTCCAAATAAGCATCATCCACAGGGGAAGGCAACACCCTGCTAGACATTTCCTCAAATCCTTCGACCAATTTATTCATGATTTCGGGGCCAAGCTTCTGAGCTAACTTCTCTCCTTCAGCAGGGTCACCGAGGTAAAGCCCCCCAGACTCGTCATCAGAATCCTGATATCTATCTTGACCCCTTCCACCTCTTCCACCAAATCTTCCTCTTCCTTGACCCCCACGCCAGCCTCTGCCACCCCTGAATCCGCCTCTCCCTCTTGCAACACCATCAACCTCTCCCTTCGACAATATCCCCACTGCCATCTTCACTTTCTCCTCTGTGCTCAATTTCTCCCGTGGAGAGCTCTTATCGTATGCCCCATCCTCAGCATTGACCACACGTGGTTTGGGCTGCTGTCGATGACGAAGATGGCGATTTTCTGCAATGGGCCGCTGAGTAGGAACCACGGGCGGTTTCATGGGTTTCCCACGGCCCGCCCCAGATAAAACATCGATAATGTCGGAAGGAAGAATTCTCTCTTGTGGGTTTCCGGACCTAGTGGACACAGCTGATGTTTCATCATCGTGGGCGTCACCTCTGATGAATGAGAAGGGTTTTCCATCCTTGGGTTTCACTGCAGGTGGTTGTTGAGATCGTTCAGGTTCTTGGGGTGGCGGCGGAGGTGGGGAGGTGTTTATGGGCCCAAATCCGCGGCCACGACCACGAGATACGGCGTCATTGTTCAAAAAGGAGGAGAATGAAGGGAGAATAGGCGACGAAGGGATAAGTTTACCTCTGCCACGGCCATGGCCTTGCCCCGGAAGAGATGGGTTTGTTGGGGATTCATCTATGGAGTTCTCGGATTCGGGATTGCCGATGCCGTTGGAGGTAAACTGGAAGCTGCTGGAGCCTCCGCGGCCTCTTCCGCCGCCTCCGCCGCCGGCCGATGAGGTGGAGAAAGCGAAGGAAATAAAGGAGGCAGTGGTGGTGGCGGTGGCGGTGGCGGTGGCGGTGGCGGCTGTGGCCCCGACGCTGACGCTGACGCCCCCGCTACCGCCGCCAATGCCGGGAAACGGGAGTTTTCCTAAGCTTCTTCTCATTTTGGGTTTTGATTGTGAAATGTGTTAATCATGGTTATTTGGTTTTGTTTATTTATTAAGGTAGAATAGCATTTTTATATATAGTTTATTTATAATTAAATTTTATCATTAACTTTATATTACTTTTTCATTATGCACGCAAAAAAATCTAACCTCCCTTTTTTTTTAATTTCTTGTTCTTTATTTCCTTTAAATCATATATTGTTTTCTCTAGATTATTTAATATGGTATTAGAGCAGTTATAATGGAGAAAAGTTTAATCTCAAATACAGCTTTCGCAGATCCAACTGAGAGTTTGAAGTTTCCTCCCGTGGTTTGATGTTCTGCGTTTGAGTATTTGTTGCATTCGTTCATTATTCGTTATATATCTACAATCTGCAATTAGTATTTTTTGTTGCGTTCCAATTTTCCATGTACTTGATTATGGCTATCGAAAGAGAGAATTCCCTTCAATCTATGAGTGTGAGATTGGATGGAAAAAATTATTCGTATTGGAATTATGTAATGAGAAATTTCCTTAAGGGTAAAAAACTGTAGGGATATGTTAATGGCACTTCTGTGATACCCCGAGGATACTGCTGAAAATTATGCTACCTTGATAGATACCTAGGACGCCAATAATGCAAAAATTATTACTTGGATTAATAATTCTGTTGAGTATTCCATAGGTGTACAATTGACTAAGTATGACACAGCAAAGGAGGTTTGTAATCATTTACAGAAGTTATACACCCAGTCAAATTTTGCAAAGCAATATCAGTGGAAAATGATATACAAGCTATTCAGCAGAATAATATGAGTATTCAGGAGTTTTATTCTGCTATGACAAATCTTTGGGATCAATTAGCCCTTACAAAAGATGATGAACTAAAAAATGTTATTGTCTACGTTGCTCATAGGGAGAGGCAACTGCTGGTGCAATTGTTGATGCCTTCGCAGTGATTTTGAAGGACTTCGAGGTTCTATTCTACATCGTTCTCCACTTCTGTCCGTTAATTCAGTTGTTAGTGAGCTATTGGATGAAGAAGTACGTCTAAAGTCTAGTGCTGAAAAGGGAACTCTTTTGACTCCGGCTCCTTCTATATTAGCAGTACCTCCTCAGCCACCCTCTAATCATCAGAATAGGCCTTACACAAGGCTTGCCTTCGATGAGTGCAGTTTCTATAAGAAGAAAGGTCATTGGAAGACTTAGTGTCCTAAGTTGAGACAACAGCATCAACAACAACAGCAATCTCAAACTTGGAGGCCTGGCAACCAGTCACCATCTCGAGGTTATAAAGCACCTCAGGGTTATAAACCACCTTAGGGTTACAGACCACCACAGTCTATTACTGCTGCAGTCGCTGCATCAGGTCCTTCCACTGATCCAAGTACCCTGGCTGAGCAATTTTAGAAGTTTCTCTCCCTTCAGCCACAAGCTATGTCAGCATCCTCTTCCGTAGGTCATTCCCCTCCTAGTTTGGCAGGTATGTCATCTTCTTTATGGGTCTTAGATTCTGGTGCTTCGCATTACATGTCTCCAGATTCTTCGCCTTTTGCATTCGTGTCTCCTTCGTCATCTATTACTGTCATGACTGCTGATGGCACTCCTATGCCTTTAGCAGGTGTTGTTTCTGTTGTTACTCCTCACTTGTCTCTCCCTAATGTTTATCATATTCCACAACACACGTTAAATCTTGCTTCAGTAGGTCAATTATGTGACTCTAATTGTTTTGTTGGTTTTTCCTCTTCTTCTTGTTTTGTCCAGGATCTGCAGTCTCAGAAGCTGATTGGGATAGGCCGTAGGCAGGGGGAACTCTATATGGTTTAGATGAGTTAAAAGTACCAATTGCTGCCACTACTAGTGTTGATTTGTTTTCTTTTCTTTTGAGTCATAGTTCTTCTAGTTTATATTTATGGCATTTTCTTCTTGGTCATGTTTCATCTTCTCGTTTGAGATTTTTAGTGTCCACAGGGGCTTTAGGAAATTTGCAAACTTGTGATTTTTCTGATTGTAGTGGATGTAAACTGGAAAAAATTTCAGCTTTACCCTTTAATCGAAGTGTTTTTGTTTCTTCTTCTCCGTTTAGTTTGATTCATTCTGATGTATGGGGACCTTCTCATGTTCCTACTAAAGGAGGGTCTCGATATTATGTTTCTTTCATTGATGATCATACACGTTATTATTGGGTTTACTTAATGAAACATCGTTCTGGATTGTTTGAGATACACACAACTTTTCGAGCCCTTGTCAAAACTCAGCATTCTGCTGTTATCAAATGTTTTAGGTGTGATTTGGGTGGGGAATATACTTCTAACAAATTTTGTGAGTTGCTTGCCTTAGATGGAACTATTCACCAAACTTCTTGCACAGATACTCCTCAACAAAACAGTGTTGCAGAAAGAAAACATAGACATATTGTTGAAACTGCTCTATCTCTCTTATTGTCTGCCTCTGTTCCTAGTGCGTTTTGGGGTGAAGCTGTTCTGACAGCAGTGACTTTGATTAATATTATCCCATCTTCTCACATTTCAGGTATCTCTCCTTTCGAAAAAATGTATAGGTATGCCCCAGATTACTCATTCTTTAGAGTTTTTGGTAGTACTTGCTTCATTCTCCGTCCTCATGAGGAACGCAGCAAGTTGTCCTCTCAATCTGCTATTTGTCTTTCATGGTTATGGTCAAGGTCAAAAGGGGTATCGGTGTTATGATCCAATTACTTACAAACTTTATGTGTGTCGTCATGTTGTCTTTCTTGAGCATATATTCCTACTAATACTTCTACAGGCACTGAAGCTCCCTCTTTTCCTATGGTCCCTCAAGCTTCATTTGAGATTGTGGATCCACCTCTACGTCAGTCCACCCGCATTCGTAAGTTTACAAGCTTACCAGATTTTGCTTATTCTTGTTATTCTTCATCTTTTACTTCCTTTTTAGCTTCTATTCATTGTCTGTATGAGCCTTCTTCCTACAAAGAGGCAATTCTTGATCCACGTTGGCAGCAGGCTATGGATAAGGAGCTTTTTTCTCTGCATAAGATAGGTACTTGGGATTTGGTTCCTCTTCCTTCTGGTAAGACTTTTGTTGGTTGTCGCTGGGTGTATAAGATCAAGACTCATTCTGATGGGTCTATTGAGTGATACAAAGCTCGATTGGTTAAGGATATTTACAACAATATGGTATGGATTATGAGGAGAATTTTGCTCCATTGCGAAAATGACTACTCTTCGTACTCTTATTGTTGTAGCTTCAGTTAGAAATTGGGGTATCTCACAACTTGATGTTAAAAATGCCTTCTTGAACGGAGATTTCCAGGAAGAAGTTTATATGGAGCCCCCTCCTAGTGTTCCCCATGATTTTGGGTATGTTTGCAAGCTCAAGAAGGCTTTATATGGTCTCAAACAAGCGCCAGGTACTTGGTTTGAGAAATTTTCTGTTGTGATCTCCTCTCTTGATTTTACTTCTAGCAGTCATGATTCTGCACTCTTTGTTAAGTGCACTGATGTAGGTCATACTATTATTTTGTTATATGTTGATGACATGATTATTACTGGTGATGATGTTGATGGTATTTCAATTTTGAAGACAGAGTTAGCTAGACAGTTTGAAATGAAGGATTTGTGCCCTCTTCGATATTTCTTGGGTATTGAGGTAGCCTACTCGCCCAAAGGCTATCTTCTTTCTCAATTAAAGTATGTTGCAGATATTATTGAGCGGGCTAGACTTACTAATAATAAGACCGTCGATACTCCCATTGAGGTTAACGCCAAGTATTCTTCTTCTGATGGTATATCTTTATCAGATCCTACTTTATATCGTACTATTGTTGGGAGCTTGGTTTATCTCACTATTACTCGTCCCGATATTGCATATGTCGTTCATATTGTCAGTCAGTTTGTTGCTTCTCCCACTACAGTTCATTGGGCCGCTGTTCTTCGCATTTTGCAATATCTTCGAGGTACAGTTTTTCAGAGTCTTCTACTTCCATCCACCTTTTCCTTGGATCTACGTGCATACTCTAACTCTGATCATGGCAGTGATCCTACAGATTACAAGTCTGTTACTAGGGTTGAATCTTTTTTTCTTGTTTTCAATCAATATTTGTTTACTTCTTCTCCTTCTTGGTTAATTTCTACAGACTCCACTGAGCCTATGTTTAGAAAACAAGAAAAAAAAATGTTTTTAAATAACACAATTTTTCAAATTACTTTTTTAAAACATATATTTTCTTTCTACTTTTCAATCACATATTTTACCTTAAAAATATAAAAACTTGTTTTTAAACACAAAATTTTTAACAAACAGAGCCTGAAGTTGCTCAAGTACTTTGAACCGATTGCTGAAGTTTGGACGAAAATAAGTTCGAGTGATGGTAAAATAATTTAGGCTATGTTGGCAAGTAGAAAGTGTTAAAACATGTTTTTTTAATGTTTTCTAAGTAAGATATGTGATTAAAAATTGAAGAGAGAAAATATGTATGGTTAAAAAGTGATTTAGAAAATTGTATAAAAAACATATTTCTTTTATTTTACCGAACAGAAGCTTTATATAACTTAAATTGATCATTAGCATAAGGATAAAAGTTTAGTGATCATTTTGTAATATTTACACAACTTCAATGACTTTGAATGAAATTAACCCCTCGTTCTCTTATTAGCTCCTGTTTGATGGCAGACACGCATTTAGACAAGCTTTTTTTCTTAACTACCAAGACATTTCCGATGTATTTTGCAAAGTTTATAATTCATTACTAGTGCAGCTCGTGTGATGCACAAGTTATGATAAAAATTGTGTATGTAATAAGTCGAGTCCAAGGTAGCTTTTTTGTATGAAGCAAGTCGAGCTGTCTAATGTGAAAGTTTAAATTCAACAATGATGGGAAATATGAGTTATTAAACAATGCAAACTCATTTTTCTTGTTTGAACATAATATTTAGATAACAATATAGCATGGACCAGAATTCTATGTGCAGACAATCAGAATACTCATTTCCAAACGACCAAACAAATTCAAAGTATAAGAGTAGAAATAAATTCAAAATTTTAAAGTACAAGACACTGACATTGAAGAAGAGCATGAAGCATCCTCACCCCCACAGCTTAATAAAAATGATTGGATTATGCTTCTAGAAAAAAAATGTTATAGAAATCGGAACTCAGAATAACAAGATAATAATTTCATTATATAACAATCCCCCAACCTCTAAGTAGGTTCCTTCATATGGAAACAATTATTGCAATGGGCAAAACTAAAAGAAGAAACCAAAATAAATAAGTACAAGCAATCATTCCCTAATTCACAAAACCAATAGCAAATCACCAAATCCCCCTCCTTACACTATTGAACGAGGATATCACCATAATCAATTTCTCAGAAGTTCACTTGACATAGATTTCATTCTAAAGAAAGAAAATGAGAGAGACGATTTAAAATAATACTTCAAATTCATATGTTATCATAATCTTTAGGTGGTCAGCTAGAATATCACAATGTCTCGAGATATAACTCTTTGTAAACACATCAAAGTAAATAACATTTCTTTCTAAGATAGAATCGAGGGAATAACCTTTTAATAAACCCAACTCTTCAATTACAAAGCTAATAATCGAATCATAATTTTATTTGAGAATGCATGTCTATTACAACCAAGAACTCTAGCATTTCAATTTCCTTCAATATATAATGTGTGAACTTAATATCGTTGTTCATCTCACTTGATCGTGGATCGACCCAATATTCCTTCAATATGTATAAGCAATTTCTAGGAGGCCCTCTTTTGGGGGTAGAGTGAGGCACGAGATCACAGCTATAATTTTCTTCTATTTTATGGGAAAACCAGCAATGATGAGTGGACATAGTTCTAACTTCTCATATGGCATTAACTCTATGTCTATTTTGGCTTGTGTGTTTCTCTTCATTTTGCTTGTTATCGCTCTCATAATTGAGATTAAGGCTTAATCCATAACACGCCAAGCATGTTTAAGCATCTACCACAAATATTGAGTGAAATAATTATGTAGTTTTGCAGTAGGAAATGATCACTAAACAGCAAATAAACCAATTAGAAATACAACATTTGAATTTCATTCTCTCATCTATATCAAATTACTTAAACCACATATGGGATCCTAATTCACTTGTGAAGCTACTCATTCTCAAAAATTTATGGCACGTTCGATCGTTCTTAAAAGCATTTTAAGTAGCTTTCAAGCACGGCCAACCTTCCTCTTGGCAACTAAGCACAAAGAAGAATAAAAATGAGCAAAATGAAATTATAAAGAAAGATGACTTACATATAGAAAGCAATGAATGCCAAGATTATTGGGTAGAGGAGTAATTTCAATGACTTTATAGGGGTAATTGTTTTGACCCCCTTTCTCTTTTTTCCCGCATTAATTTTGTGGCATCTGATCTTCTCCTCTCTTATACTCTTGATTGTATGTATTTCAGGTAAAATATGTTTTATTTTGTTTTATGAAGAAATGGTTTTATAAAAATATCATGAGGCTTCAAAATAAACACAAAAGATAAATTACCTAAAAAGTGTAATGCTAAAAAAGCTTATTTATTTTTTAAATAGGGATGGACTTATGGAGTAAGATAATTCTCTTACAATTTTTCACCAATTCTCAAAAATGGTAATCAGATTGCTTTATCTCGTCAAACACTAAAACTTTCTTACATAAATATCTTCTTCCTTACATCAACTCGATAACATTACAAATAGATAAATATTACAGAAGTAGAAGGAAAAACACAAATCCAGATTGTGAACTTAATGGCTTGTGAACAATGCACAAAACTCCCTCTTTTATATGTGGTTAGATAAGTTGATCAAAATATTTTTATTAAACATTTTCTTAAACGCAATCATTACAAATAGATTTTTTTTTTTTTTTTGAGGAAAAATGTGTAATTGAAAAGTGGAAAGAGGAAATGTATATGATTAAAAAATTGTTTGAAAATTTGTGTTGTTTATAAGTTGGTTTATAAATTATAATGATTACGTTAAAGATTTGAGATCAATTTGTAAATAAAAAAAATTTCAAATCACTTTTTAACCACGTACATATTTTCTCCCTCCACTTTTTAACTACACGTTTTACTTCAAAAACAAGAAAACTAATTTATAAACATGAATAGTGTTACCAACAGAGCCTAAAATATTTTGTATGTTTCATAATTTATATTCACTTACTACTATTCATATATATTGTAGAATCCAAACTTATAACCAATTTTGACAACACATGCACTTGATCAAGTTGGGATAACAATGGGTTTAGGCTGCTAATGAGCTCGACATATGGACGACCAAACTCATAAGGCAATGGGCCGTGAACTCATTGGGCTCAATTTTCTCAAGGTAAATTGTACTCGCTCATGGACAGACATATCAAGGGGAAGTTATAGCGATGTCGTCTAATGAAACCCTTTTTATTGTTGCCACATTGAAAATCTTAATTTTAGAAATATCATCTTGAAGTAAATGAATTGCAAATATATCATCCTAAATAAAATATAATGGATATGTTACATTTTAGATTAAATTAATATAATATTTAATGGATAAGTTACATTTTCAACAACCTTAAATTATCAATACCAATCCAAAAAAAAAACAACCATGATTTCCTCATCATTATTTCCGAAACCCATCAACACCCTTGAATACATTGTCTTCTATTGCAAAATCCTCCTCAACATCATTTTATTGCTCACATACATTGAAGCTTCTTCATCTTCTCAATTGATATTTCTCTCCCTAACCAATCTTCTTACTGCAGCCATGATAATCCCAGAGAAAAACCATAGAGAGAGATATTGAAGTACCTCTTCCAAGATGGTGTGTGATGCAAACCACGTAGCAATTGTAGCTACGCAACCCACAAAATATTGAATCGATCCAAGAACGTCAAAGAACCACGATTTATGGATCCAATTAAAATCAATTGAACCAAGCAACCAATACAATCACAGGGATATATTGACATTTTGATCACAAGTAATATTAATTCTCACCGAGATTTAAACAAACAAGATTAACTCGCAAGTTCGAATTGTATTCAATGAAGAATAGAGTTTGAAAGCAATTTTCCTCACAATAATATCAATAATAATCTCCCCTAATAATCAAAAATATATCTCCCTTAAATAGGGTCAAAACTGGTTTAGGAGCCTTAATTTCAACTAGGAAGGAAATTGCTCAAATATGGAAAGAAATAAAAATAATAGAAAATTAAGGATTTCACGCGTATTGATAGTTACGGCCGTAACTTCCTTCTTCACGGCCGTAAGTAGCTTACTGTTTAATGGTTACGGCCGTGAGACTTAATTTATGGTCGTAAATCATTTTTTCTGAAAATCTTATTTTCACCCGAGGCCACATTACAGCCGTGACACATGTTGAGTTACGGCCGTAAGTCAAGCTTTTCGCAATTTTAGTTTTCAACAGTGGACTCGTTACAGCCGTAAGCATTATAGGGTTAAGGCTGTAATTCTGAAACTTCACAACTTCCTTCGACGGCTTGAATGAGGTTGATCCACTCGTCGTCTCGGCTAGTCTCCAACACGAAACTTGTTTCTTTTGCAGCCAAGAACATAGTTTTGTCCACCGTTTCTTGTACTACCTTGTCCATTGCTTCGTTGGCCCTCTTCGTTTGCAATCGAGTCATCGGTCCTCCTTTGATCATCAATGGATCTTTGCGCGGGCTTGTATTCGTGGTTTGGATCACATCATCCCCTCCCTCCTCGAAAGGATTTGATCTCGAATTTGTACCTGCATCAAACGGAGATAAATCAGAAACATTAAACGTAGCTGAAAAATTATACTCACCAGGAAGATCTAGTTTATAGGCATTGTTGTTGATCCTTTCAGTCACTTGGAATGGACCATCTCTTCGCGGTTGAAACTTTGATTTGCGTTGTTCCAGAAATCGCTCATTCCTCAAATGTACCCAAACCCAATCATCGGGTTCAAAGAACACGATTTTTCTTCCTTTGTTAGCCTGCAATGCATAATGTTCATTTTTCTTTCAATTGCCAACTTCACCTTGTCGTGGAGTGATTTAACCATCTCAGCCTTTTCTTTCCATCCAAACTACGACGTTCATTCATAGGTAAAAGAATTAAATCCAATGGTGTTAGCAGATTAAAACCATAAACAATTTCAAATGGTGAACAAGAAGTAGTAGAATATATAGCCCTATTATATACAAATTCAATAAATGGTAAACACTCTTCCCAATTTTTCAGATTTTTATTGATTATGGTGAGCAACAATTGAATCATGGTCTTATTTACTACCTCGGTCTGTCCATCGATCTGTGGGTGATAAGTTGTAGAGAAAAGTAGTTTTGTTCCTAGTTTGTTCCACAAGACTCTCCAAAAATGACTAAGGACCTTAACATCTCTATCCGAGACGATACTTTTAGAAACCCCATGTAAGTGCACGACTTCCCTAAAGAAAATATCAGCTATGTTGGTAGCATCATCAGTTTTGTAGCATGGTATGAAATGTGCCATTTTACTGAAGCGATCTACTACCACAAAAATATAATCTCTTCATTTCTTAGTCCTAGGTAATCCCAAAACAAAATCTATAGAGATATCAACCCAAGGCTCACTAGGAACGGGTAAAGGCATATATAATCCATGGGTTTTAATCCTAGATTTTTCCTTCTTACAAGTAATGCATCTACTACAAACCCGAACCACATCAATCTTCATCTTAGGCCAATAGAAATGTTCACTTAGGATTTCGAAGGTCTTTTTAACCCCAATATGACCCATTAAACCTCTACTATGGGCCTCTCTCATAAGTAACTCTCTCATTGAACACCTAGGGACACACAATTTATTTTCCCTGAATAAGTAATCATCATGTTTAAAAAATCTATCAACAGCCCCCCTTACCACATGAATCATAAATACTAGAAAAGTCCGGATCATTAGCATACATGCCTTAATGTATTCAAACCCAAACAATTTAGCATTCAAAGAAGTTAAAAGTACATACCTTCGAGACAATGCATCTGCCACCACATTTTTCTTACCTTGTTTGTACCGGATGACATAGGGAAAGGTTTCGATGAACTCTACCCACCTTGCATGTCTCTTACTCAGCTTAGCTTGACCCCTCAAATTCTTCAAGGACTCATGATCATTGCGAATCACGAACTCCCGTGACCACAAGTAATGTTGCCATGTCTCCAAAGCCCGCACAAGTGAGTACAACTCCTTGTAGCCCCCTTTAGCTTTTCACTAAAATAGGCTATTGGCCTTCGATCCTGCATTAAAACAGCTCCAATACCTAGCCCTGAGGCATCACATTCAATCTCAAAAGCCTCGTAAAAGTTAGGGAGTGATAAAACTGGTGCTTTACACAACATATTTTTTATGGTCTCAAATGCATGCTCCTGTTCTACACCCCATTTAAAACCTACACTTTTTTTGACAATTTCTGTGAGTGGTGCAACAATTGTGCTAAAATTCTTAACAAAACGCCTATAAAAACTAGTCAAGCCATGAAAACTTCTAACCTCAGTTATGCTTTTAGGTGTTGGCCATTCTTTAATAGCTTTGACCTTTTCCTCATCTACTTCTATTCACTTTGCACTAACCACATAGCCAAGAAACACAACTTTTTCCATGCAAAAACTACACTTTTTAAAATTAGTAAAAAGTTATTCTTTCCTCAACATCACAAGTACACACCTAACATGTTCTACATGCTCTTCTAAGCTTTTACTATACACCAAGATATCATCGAAGTAAACTACAACGAATTTACCTATAAATGCACGTAAAAAATGATTCATTACGCACATAAAAGTGCTAGGTGTATTGGTAAGTCCAAACGGCATAACTAACCATTCATACAAGCTATATTTAGTTTAAAAGCAGTTTTCCACTCATCGCCTTCCCTCATGCGGATTTGGTGATATCCACTTTTAAGATCAATTTTACAAAATATGCTAGAGCCATGCAATTCATCCAACATATCATCTAACCTAAGAATAGGATGACGATACTTTACCGTTATGTTGTTGATGGCTCTACAATCAAAACACATTCTCCAAGTCTCGTCTTTCTTTGGCACAAGTAATACGGGTACGGCACATGAACTCATACTCTCCCTTATGTATCCCTTGCTCATCAATTCCTCCACTTGCCTTTGAAGCTCCTTCGTCTCCTCGTGATTGCTTCTATAAGCGGTCCGGTTTGGAATGACTGCTCCAGGTACAAAATCAATCCGATGCTCAATACCTCGAATGGGTGGCAACCCACTAGGGAAATCCTCCGGAAATACATCATCAAATTCCTGCAAGAGAGAAATAGCCAAACTAGGGAGGGATATGTTAGTTTCCTCAAGGGCAAGGAATGACTCCTTGTACAACAAAAGGACCATTGGTCGATTTTTCACGAAAACCTTTTTTGATTTCACTACTTTTTGCATAGAAACTCACTTTTGATTTTTCTTTTCTGGCACTCTTCGCTCCCTCTCCTTTTCTGAGGTATGTACCCCAACACTCTTTTTTTCTCTCACCTCTCCTTTTTCTGGAGTCGTGGCTCCAACCCTCTTTTCCTCTCCTTTTTCTGAGGTCGTAGTATCAACTCTCTTTTTCTCACCTTTTTCTGAGATTGTGGCCTCAACTCTCTTTTTCTCACCTTTTTCTAAGGTCGTGGCCTCAACTCTCTTTTTCTCATCTTTTTCTGAGGTCGTAGCCTCAACTCTCTTTTTCTCAAGTTTCCTCACCCTTTGTTCTTCATCATTTTTCAATTTAACTTGATCTGTATAAACTTGTGATGGAGTCAATGGTGTAAGTGTAATATTTCTCCCACCTTTGGTAAAACTATATCTATTTTTATACCCGTCATATGTCACATTCCTATCATATTGCAAAGGCCTACCCAACAAAATGTGCCCTGCTTGCATAGGAACCACATCACACATCACTTCATCCATATAGCTACCAATCGAAAAATTCACTAACACCCTCCTATTCACCTTAATTTCACCACTATCATGTAACCACTGAAGTCTATAAGGTGATGGATGCTTCAACAATGGTAATCCTAATTTCTCAATTAGTGTGGTGCTAGCAACATTCGTACAACTACAACCATCAATAATCATACTACATACCTTGTCTTGGACGCGACGCCGTGTATGAAATATGTTCTCCCTCTGTTGCTCCATGTCATCCACATTGACTTGAGCACTAAGGGCTAGCCTCGCTACTAATAACGGTCCATGCTCCCTGGATAACAATTCCTCATTATCACTAGCTTCCTCCAAAGCGGGCATGTCGTTATAGTCCTCTTCATCGCTGCCACTTTCCCAAGCTCCTTCCGCTCGCATGGTAATGACACGTCTATTAGGGCATTGAGAAGCCACATGTCCTCTTCCCAAGCATTTGAAGCATTGGATATCTCTACTCCTAGATGGCTGAGGTTCCCTTTTGGGTGGAAATTTGTTAACAGACTCCTCCTTTCCCTTTGGTACCTCAATCTTTCCCTTCGAAACAGCCCCAACTCCTTTATTTTCCCACCTCGGCTTCCAAGACGGATTAGAACCTGAAGAACCCGACTGATACTTAGCTGTCCCTTTTCTCTTCAGTTGCTTCTCCACTTTCATGGCCATATGCAGCATATCTTCTAGCTCCACATAGTGTTGCAATTCGACCACATCTGCTATTTCTTTATTCATCCCACTCTAAGTATTGTTTTGGATCACTCCGACCCTTAAAGGAAGGAATTGTTGTTTTAATATTATTCATGCCACGATCCGGTCGATCCCCAACAACCTCTCTACCTCGTCGTTCATACCTAACCTCTCTATCTATGAGTGCCCCATCATCAAACTCATCAAATTCATCTTCTTCCTCCGTCTCTATCCTATGACCACGCCCCAATTGTCTCCGCACATTGGGCGCTTCCCTAGGCCGCTCTAAACTTTCAATTCTACCCGACATATCCCCAAGCATCTTCTCAAAGCGTTGTGCCATCTCTTCCATCATATTGACTTGATCGTCGTTCCTTGCTGTAGTAGAATTTCCCGACACCTAAAACTAAGTAATATATGCCTCACGTGTATTTCGTTCGTGTATCACTCAATTTTGGTTTTTACCCTCTATTGATCTCACCTCTCTGGCCTTTTTCCACTCAATGGCTTTCACCCCAATTGCTTCAAAGAACGAATTCGAACTCAAACAAGTTTAAACCCGAGTGATTCAAACCGAGTATGAGTGAGAATTTATTAACTTGTTGGAAAACTTGAAGAAGATCTTGAGAGAATGGAATTTGACTCTATAAAGGACTTGATACTTCTATGGGAAATAAGATTAATTCAAGAAGATAATTCTTGAAATCAAATAACCATTTTTTTTGACTGATTTTTTCTTTTTTTTTTTGCTGTTGAGATTTTCGTGTTTTTTTTCGAAATTTCAACTACGAGAATAATGAAACAAACGAAATTTTATTTGAATACCAAACGAAGGAAATAACGACTTTTGTATTTTTTTGTGACACTTTTTAGATTAAAGACTCAAGAACTTGAAGAACGCGGAGAACAAGATCAAGAAAACTCAAGAAAACAAAATAAAGATATAACCTTGATTTTTGGAGCCTAAGTTCTGATACCAAATCATGCAAACCACGTAGCAATTGTAGCTACGCAACCCACAAAATATTGAATCGACCCAAGAATGCCAAAGAACCACGATTTATTAATCCAATTAAAATCAATTGAACCAAACAACCAATACAATCACAGGGATATATTAACCTCTTGATCACAAGCAATATTAATTCTCACCGAAATTTGAATAAACAAGATTAACTCGCAAGTTCGAATTGTATTCAATGAAGAATAGAGTTTGAAAGCAATTTTCCTCACAATAATATCAATAAAAATCTCCCCTAATAATCAAAAATACATCTCCCTTAAATAGGGTCAAAACTGGTTTAGGAGCTATAATTTCAACTAGGAAGGAAATTGCTCAAATATGGAAAGAAATAAAAATAATAGAAAATTAAGTCTGCGTTCTCTTTGGCGTTTTCCAGTCGTTTTCCGTTTTTCATTTCCGAAAACGCAGAAAACGCGTTCTCTTGCGCCGTTTTCGGAAAAAAATTTCGAAAACGTTTTCAAAATTTGTAAAGGAAATGGAAAACGTGAAAATCACGTTTTCCGCGTTTTCCGAAATTTTTGCCTTGTAGGTGGAAAACGCGCGTTTTCCACTTTAAAAAAAAATAATCAAAAAAATTTGAAATTTGTCAAAATTTATCATTTTTAATTACATTATTGGTCCCTGATTTTCAAAACTTGTCATTTTAATCCTCAAATTTTGAAATTTCTTTCGAAAATATCCTAATTTATTTGCAACTTAGGTCCCTCAACTTCAGATTTTGTTGCACATTAGTTCACAAATTTTACTTTTCTTTCAATTTAGTCCTTTTCGTATTTGCTTTATAGGTAATTGTCTTCAAACATGTATAACTTTTGATGTACAACTCCGAATTGCACTCTGTTTTTTGCGTAGAACTCCAAATTCAACCATCTTTCTGATGATGTATCATGTGCTTAATTATTAAACATTTCTTTTTTACTTTTGTATTGTAGACACTTATTTTGTAAGGACGTAATTAATTAACGTAAATTGATTTTTGCAAATTTTATTGAAACTTAAATTTTAAACGTTATGAGTGCTTACTAGAAGGATGTATCTATATAAAGTATTAAATGGAACGATTACTTTAGAAGGGAAAATTACTACTCAAATGTGGAACGATTACTTTAGAAGGGCAACTTGAATTTTTGAACTTTTTTGGTATAACCAAATTGTGTGATGGAGGTTATTTCATTTATTTTTTGTTGTGTAACTCAAAATATGATATCTTTATTTCATTTATATTCACAAACAACATGAAATAATTTTCTTCAAAATTTTAAACAGAACGCGTTTTCCAGCTTTTCATTTTCGAAAACAGTTTTCAGAAATAACAAACCAAACTCATTTTCAGCAATTTCGAAAAAAGTCACAGAAAATGGAAAACAGAAAACATTTTCGAAAATGAAAATAGGAAACTGAAATACAAAGAGAACGCAACCTAAGGATTTCACGCGTATTGATAGTTACGGCCGTAACTTCCTTCTTCACGACCGTAAGTAGCTTACTGTTTAATGGTTACGGCCATGAAACTTAATTTACGACCGTAAATCATTTTTTTCTGAAAATCTTATTTTCACCTGAGGCCACATTACTGCCGTGACACATGTTGAGTTATGGTCGTAAGTTAAACTTTTCACAATTTCAGTTTTCAGTAGCGGACTCATTACGGCCGTAAGCATTATAGAGTTACGGCCATAATTCTGAAACTTCACAACTTCCTTCGACTGATTGAATGAGGTTGATCCACTCGTCGTCTCGGCTAGTCTCCAACACGGAACTTGCTTCTTTTGCAGCCACGAACATAGTTTTGTCCACCGTAACGTAAATATCTTTATCACAGATTCACACAAATCCATATCCAATTTCCAAAAAAAAATATCAACTTTGTTTTGTTTCTGTAAGTCTCTTAGTTAAATACTTTCATTGAGTTAACTAGTAGAAATAGGTGATTCGATGATTGCATTTTATGTTATGAATCAATTATGCTTATCGTATTTTCAATCTTTTTATTAGAGTGAATTAAATGGAAGATTTGGGAGGTGAGGTGGGATGATGATTATGAAAGTATGTGGGGGTTATGAGGAGAAGCTACATGAAGATGTCCATGAATAAACCAATGCTACTTGGTGAAGCTTGGAACATAAATCTATGGAGGTGGAAAGAAAACTAATCGGATGTCTGTCCAATGAAGCAACGATGCTCAAGATGTGGCAAAGGCTTCATGAAATGTATGGAGGTGGAAACGAACACTTTACTGGCCTAGGACAATTATTGTTATGTTGTACTAGAGATTGTGGGTTTTTTCGATTGGTTTGATGCTTCCTCCATTTAAAAACATCACCCTAAAATGAAAGGATGGAAATAGAACCTTTTCATATCAAATGGAGCATGCACCAGATGGATTGCCAAGTTTTTGTTCTATATACGAGTATCATTTGGTTTAATTGTCCAAGAGCTATGACATTGGAGACATAGCTACTTTTTATTGTGAAATTTATTTACCGATAAAACCTAGATTTCTTGTCTAAACACTGGAGTTTAATTATTTTCATTCTTGTGCTAAGTTATTATCCTCTTTATACCTTTTTCTATATATACAGATTTAAACTCAAATTATTTTGATAAGTTATGTAAGGTTCATTAGGTTGGACAAGCAATGTACGCCTCAAGATTTTATTATGAATAAATGTACTTGGTTATGAGGGCTTTGTGTTGCTATATCATCATGCGCACCATGTGTTTTGATCATTCTTTTGTTTGATACAAAATTTCATGCATTTTTTTTTAAAATGTTGTTCAATACAAATTTTGGAATCTACACTAATGTAATACTCTACAGTATGTTTCTTGTGGATTTAAATTTACAAGTTTTACCTATTGCTCCTGAGCTTCTTTTGAATGTGTTATATGGTGTACTTGCAAGTGTTGTCATTCCAAAGTAAAAAATGACTTTGTTACACACTGCACAGGATAATAATGTTATATAAACTAAAATATCTCATACTTAAAAATAGATTTGTGGAGTTATGAGAGAAATCAACATGTGCTTCTGTAAAGTCGTCTGCATTAAAAACAAAATCTCCTCTTACATACACACAAAATGCATGTGATCGAGCTCCGCATATTTTCTTGCACGTTTTTACTCAGTTGGATACGTCCTTTATAAGGTCACAAGGCGGGTCTAGTAGAAATCTTACACATGCTAGCATGCATTTGTGGAATCTCATGTAAGTAAAAATTTCACTTATAATTTAATTTAGTTCTTATAAATTTTCACTAATACGCATAGTATCAAACATATTAGACCAACACACCGAAGTCCACTTTAATATAATCTCTTTAATCATATCCCACCTAATTTAATAAAATGTACCATGAATTTTGAGTCTACGAAGGTTGATTATGGAATTCCTTTAGGGATCTAACATTATTCGGGACTTCTTGGTGTACTTGGGAAAGATTGGGCATCTTGCTGACATAGAGTTTATTATTGAAACTCTTCCATTTGAACCTTCAGTTGTCATTTGGGAAGCATTGATGTACTATGCTCGTACACATGGGGATATTGATTTGAAGCTCGTGCTAAGGAATTGTTAACAAGCCTTGATCCTTCAAAATTGTTGCCAGTAAGATCCCCACTCATCCACCAAAGAAGCAGTCTACAATTATGTTCACTTACTTTGCAGTGTATTAAATATCCCGCAAGTATACAGATCGTGACAAGTAATAAAGTGGACAAAAGAGCCCGGATTATTGTTCCCACGAAGATTGTAATTAAGTACCGAAATATATTAGTTCTCAACTCTATTTAAACGGCCGAGTTATTATTTTGAATTAACACTAAAATAAGAAATTATTATAATTAAATGCAATGAAAAGAAATAAACAATAAAAATCTTTGTTTTTCTAAAGTGATGCTAAAAGTGTCGAGACGCACAATTTCACCAAAGTTTGCACTACTAATTCCATTCATCAAGTTTTATTCCTATGAACGTGCTCGACTGAATTTACAAATGCATATTGAAATTCCTCACTCAAGTTTAAATCAATTCTACCTAAGGCAACAATGTATCTCTACGGAGGGTTTGAGTTATTCCTTAATTAGGTGCATGAAACACAGAATTCAAATAATGATTGCAATAATAATAAAAGTGTATCTCTACCTTTCATTCAACTACTGGATTTTATTCCACAATATGAATTGTTAACTTACCTTTCAAATTATGAAATCAACTCATAAAATCTATAAATTAATGGCCAATTAATTCATGGATTAAATACAAAATAAAAACAACACATGCAACATATACTCAAAACCTGAATTACAAAATTAATATAATAAAACTAAGTTACATCGTTTATCCCAACTAAATAATTAGTTTTTCAACACAATTGAATTTAAAACCCAGTAAAAACAATAAAGAAACATGTTGAGTTTATCAAATTAACAAGAGAAAAAGGAAGTCTTGTACTAAGAATCAATTCCTCGTTGTTTATCTTCAATTCTCAAGCCTTTTGCACACTTGAATCTCCCAAGTATTGTTTAATATAAACGCTGAATATTGTTGTTTAGAGGCTGAGCAAAAATCCCTAATTCGTGCCTCATATATTGCATATATAGTTTAGGAAGAAATATGGTAGAATAAGGAAAGAATTCTGCCAAAAACCCATGCAAAAAGCCCGCATTGAGCCCAGATGAAAACGTAACCGGCTGTGCAATTGGAGATGTGACGGCCGCATGTTATATGTATTTCAGTTCTGACCATTTAAAAGTTATCGCACGACTGCACAGGGTAATGGCTCGACCGCTTAGTTCAACTATTCCATGCAATTTTATACTTTCCGATCCGTTTACGTTGGTCCTCATTCTTTATTTGCAAGGTAGGTCCTAAACTTCTGAATCTTCTCAATTAACTTATTTCAAGTCTCAATTTCGTCAATTAGGTCCTTGAACTTTTGATTTCATCCACTTTAGCTCCACTTGTGTTTCCTGTTTAATGTGCAATTTAGCTTCAATTGTCATCCATTTGTCCTTAATTTGCATTGATTGCTTCATTCTCTATGTTTTAGGAGTTGATGTGAAATATAAAAAAATAACAACTAATTAAGTAGAATTTATTCTCAAACGACGATATAATATCCTAATTCTGAACCAAATAAGTACTGGATTATCTCGATCGTTTATTCAGCTATGAAAATAAAGGTGTATGTTGTTATATATTAGAGTTTTTACATTACTTAAAACAAAAATAATATATGACTGAGCTTACTCCTCAAATGTGTATATGTCAATTACCTTCAAAGAACCCCTCATGTATAAATCTTCTAGTGTCGCATCCAATTCAACAATTACACCATCTCCTTTCAGAATCTTCTATTCGTCTTCTGTTGAACCTCCACTAAAGAAACTAGAAAAGTCTTGTCATGTCATATTATAGATTTCGGACAAAAAAATTGATAAAAGAAAAGACAGAAGAGAATGCTCGCACAACCCAGAGAAAAGCTAACAAAACAACCAAAATAGGATTACAGGGATTTCCAAATCAGCTACTTGTGTATTATTTCATCTACTCTGCTAAGTTGCAACAACCAAAAGTTACCGATTCCTTGTCTTCATGAAGGTGAATGTCGACCTGGGCCACAAACAACCATAGGTTGAACTGAATAGAAATCATTGCAAACAATATAAAGAAAAAAGAAGATTGATTAACATCCTTCCATCATCTAGATGTGGTTGGATAGAAAAGGAGGTATACGATAGAAGTGGATTTAAACCCTAAACCATCATGAGTTTGCCATTGCTTAAGCATTTTATATTTATAGGTACTCTTAACTCTTAAAGCTTACTTGACAAAGTGGTGGCGTGCATAGTTGATCAAAAAAATCTACATCTATCTACATCTACAATCTATAAAAAGGGTGGATGGGGGAGAAACTTTTAAATACTTATTTTACCCTCATATATTTGGGTATGTTTGGCAGTGGCAATTTATTTTGCTAGAAGACCAAAAAATCAAAAATCAAAAATTTAATTTATACAATTTTTCATACCACTTTTTAACCATCCACATTTTCTCTCTCTAATTTTTAACCACACATCTTACCTAGAAAATACAAATAAATTCTACGTAATTGTAATTATTTATTATTATTTCAGGTTTTATCCTAAAATCAAGAAAAATGAGGAATTCATTGAAGCAATCACACAATAATTGGATGAAAAAATCAATTTTGGATGCAATTGGCAATAAAACGAAGAAGAGGGACCAACTTATATTTTCTTAAAACAATTGAGGCTCAAGAATAAAATTTATCCAAATTTAATTGGGTTTTCAAAACCAATTCAAATTGGACTTTTGGGAGTTTTAATTGAAGTTGAATTGGGAGTTTATTGGGGAAAAAATTATACACATCCGAGAATAGAGAGGGGCCGTGAGGGAGAGTTTTCCTTGAATATACATACACAATGCTAGAATTTTTGGGGGGGGGGGGCGAGAATAGAGAGGGGCCGTGACGAAGAGTTTTCCTTGAATATACATACACAAGGCTAGAATTTGGGGGGGGGGGACAAGAATTGTGGTTACCTTGAGAGTGGTCGGCTGATTTTGGAGAATTAATTGGTGGTTGGCAGACAACTTTTGAGGATTAAAATTGGGAGCTTTCTCTCGGATAAACATCCACACGGTGTGGAATAAAAAAAGGTTGGCTACTGGAAGTTTTGAAAGAAAAACGAGAGGTGGTGAGCTGATTGCTGGAGAATAAAGGCAGTTGTGATACTTTTATTTAGCAGGTTTAATTGGTTGGTTTGTGATTGAATCAATTGGAGGCAGCTTTGGAGAATACACGACTGGAAGAAAAGGTGCCGGCCGACTGGAAATTACAAAAGGCTGCACTGCTGGTAGATTTCGTGTAATTCTTGACGGTGATGTTAATTCTTCAATTTTTCAAACTCCGAGTTTTAATTACATTATTTATTACTTTTTCATTCAAGAACATAAATAGCTAAATTGTTAATCGGGATTGACGATATAGACTTAATGTTTTTAGTTTAATTTTAATTCTCAAGTTAGTGCTTTATTTTCATTATTGATTTTATTATTGCGTTTAATGCTTGATTTGCTTGATCATCAATTCATGATTTAATGGTTATTTTTATAATCCGAGAGGTGAGTTAATAATTAGACCACGTAATTAAATCTGGCAATTTAATGCATTTAATTAAGGAAAACTCTGACCCGCTGTAGAGATACATGGTTAACTTAGTTAAATAGGCCTAATTTGAACTCGAGAGAGGTAAATTAGATATATGCGTGAATTCTTCCAAATACAATTTTAGAAAATAATTTGAGATGAAAAATTAAACTAGAACATTATTTCGAAATCATTAGTCCCGATATTCATTTAATTATTAGAAAAATCACCACGTTTGTTTCTTGCTGTTATTAATTGCTTTTACTTTAATTTTCTGTTTTTATTTTAATTGCATTGTTTATTTCATTTATTCTAAAATTTTATTGTCGTTTCTGGATTATTTTGCAATTTTATTTTCTTAGTTAATTTTTGCTTTAGTTTAGGAATTTTAGAATTAAAGTAAATTTATAACGAATAAATAGTCCTCGTGGGATCGACAACCCGGACTCAAAAGTCCACTTTTACTACTTGTTAATGATATCGTGCACTTGCGATAATCAAACCAACAAGTTTTTGGCGCCATTGTCGGGACTATTTTAATTTGTTATTTATTTATTTTGATTTTTAGCATTCTTAGCTTTTAGATTTAGTTTGCTTTTTGTTTTTAGTATTTTGATTCAAAAATTCTCAAAATTTTCAAAAATTTTTTTCTTTTTGTCCTTTTATGCTCCGTTCGCAAAGGGAAAATATTTTACTTTTCAAACCTGAAATTGAACAATTCTTTAAAGGACGACGTAGGGAACAACAAAATCCGCCGACACCGCCGACTCCCAGCTCTCATTTCCGCCACCCATTGCCGCCTCTCTTATTTTTAAGGTATATATAGAGATACATTGCTATATTTTTATGTTTATATATGTTTATGAAGTATATATATATATATATAAAATAAATATAAATTTCAAATGTTATGTTAAATTTATGTTTATATATATTTATATATGTGTGTGTGTGTGTGTGTGTGTGTGTGTGTATATTGTGTTATTGCTTGAATTTTGTTTACAAGTTGATTTTACGAAGCACTTGTTAGCTTATTCTCTCGTAAGTCCCGTGAAGCCAGAGTGAGCGTTGGGGAGGGTTGCTTGGATCTTGTGTTAGTCCGATCGTCCTATGATTCAATTTTCTGGTGGTATATATGTATATATATATATTGTGTTATTGCTTGAATTTTTTTTGCATGTTGATTTTACGAAGCACTTGTTAACTTATTCCCTTAAGTCCCGTGAAGCCAGAGTGAGCGTTGGGGAGGGTTGCTTGGATCTTGTGTCGGTCCGATCGTCCTGTGATTCAATTTTCTGGTGGTAATATAATGTTCATGTTGATTAAGTATGTCTTCGTTTTCGAAAATGTTCAGAGGGTCGGGCAGTTCTAGAAATAGAACTGATAATTTGAAAAGTATTTCTCAAAATAATAAGGGGGAAGAAATTGCTCAAAATGAGGATGAAAAACTTTTGAATTCTTTTAATTCAAATGAACTTCAAAGTTCTCAAATTGAACAATTACTTCATAATTGGACAATTCCAAAGGTAGACAAAAGTTCTATCTATGAAATTAGACGATTTGATTTCACTCAAAATTATGTTATCAAAACTTTTGAACAAACTCTTCGTATCAAAGGGCTTAAGTCTGAAATTTCATTATTTTCAAAAAATTCTATACTAGAACATCGCAAGAAATTTAAATTTTTGCATATTGGTCTAGTTCAAATTGCATGTAAACCTTTATTTCATTTAGGTTTAGATATTCCTGTCTTGCTCACTTTGCATGATCAAAGACATTCAGATTTCGAGCACTCGTTACTCACTGTTCTAGAGTCAAATCTAGAAGGTGGTCCTACTTTCTCAATTGCTATCCAAACTTCACAGTTAGCCTTTTCGACAAAGATATTCTCAAAACACTCAAACTACACATACAAACTAAGCATCTTAGTTTAGATGAATCTGATTCTTTCCATGTAATATACAGAGTATATTATAAGCTTCGTAATACTTCACTCAATATTCGTGCTTTACGTTCCTCTCCCAGGAATGAGTCACTTTTGATGGAAATGAACAATCTTCACTCAAACACTATGGTACCTAAAAGGATACCATGAGATGGATCTTCAAACTAGAAAACTTGAATGGGATATTACTTATGATAATAAACCAATTGAGTCTATAGTTATTGGTGATACACCTAATCAAATTTTTACCTTTCTAGATGAAAGTGCTAAATTGATTTTTGGTGAATCCTCTTCTTCAAAATTTTCAAACTTAATCCAGATCTTCGTTAACAAAATCATTTCAAAGTCTTCAAAATCAAAATTTGTCTTTTCAGTCTGGAAGATATTCTACATCTTCAGAAAGACTTAAAGATGTTAATTTTAAACCAACAATTCCAAAACCAATTTATTCTGACAATTTGGGATCAGAATCTCCAACTGTTTCTGACATCTTATCTCCATCAGAAGATGAAATTCCTCTTCAAAGAAAGAAGGCTCTTCATAGAAGAACCTTATCCTCTCAACTTGGTGTTGTTTCTTCTAGCATTGATAGAAGAAAGGAATTCAAAAAAGATCAGACTCCTCGAGTTAAAAAATTTAGATATGATTTCAAAAGAATGTTTTCAAAAGAAGATATTGAATCTTACTGGGATGAGTTTTTTGCTCAACCAGAAGATATTTCCTTTTTCGAATGGATAAATTTCAAAGTTTTGGGAAAAAAGAATAAAAAATCTAAATTAAAAGAAAAATCAATTCAAACTACTAATTCTACAGAGAAAATTTGGAAAACTACCACAAAACAAACTATTAAATCTGAATTTCCTCCACTCGAGGAAATAATTATTCCTCATGGTTCTGCAGAATTCATTGCTTCTCCTTTCAAACATGAAGCATTCATAGAATCCTCTTGGGTTGAAAAATACTCAAGTCTTGAAGAATGTCTCTCTGACATTTTTCCTCCAAACTTTCATTTTCTTCCAAATTCTCTCAATAAATCTCGTGAGTTTTACGAAAAGATTCTTCTCAAAATAGGATCTGCAGTAATAATTCACACTCCAAATCCTCAAAAACCTCAACATATTGATTTTTCAAAAATTTCAATTTGCAAGGTATTGTCTTTTGATGACTGGGGACAAGCACCTTGGCTAGAAAAGAAGATGAATCTTTCAAATGATGAAATCTTTTCTAGTAAATTTAATTTCTGGGATTATCAAGATGCATGATTTTATGTGTTCTATTTTAGACCAGTAAACCATTCTTGATTTATCCTTTTTCATCAAAATTTCCAAAATAATTTTCCTAAATGGTTTTAATTTTGGGTTAATCATTTTGATATTGAAGAGAGTATTTTACCCAGTCTCTCTCTTCAAGGTTTCAAACATATTCAAAATGAGGCAAAATCCTTTCGTAAGCCTCAAGAAAATCTTTTGTTTCAATTTATTTACAATTTTAAAGTTTTGTGGATATTATGTTGGGACTTTTTAGTTGTTCAAGATAATAATAATTTTTATGATCCAAAAAGGATTGTAAGAAGGGTCAAAATTTCATGAAACAAATTGTTGTCCCAAGGCAGTTCAATCTTGGATTCAATTAAAACAACAAGAAGGTAAACCCTTAAGTAAACTTCAAGATACACATGCTGATTTTTTGGCTGAAAAATCCAGACTATTAGCACTCCTTGCAAAATGCACTTCGCCTAAAGAAATGAGTATTTTAGCTGACAAAATTGCTGCTCTAGCTGAAAATGCCTCAAAATCTTCAGTTCAATGTTCCTCTTCAGAAGTCAGTTCTGAAGCTGGTTTTGATGATGAATTCTATCAGAACAAAGATGACTGTTATGGAATTGATTTTAACGAGTCTATTCAGGATGGTACTCAAAATACCAAATGACTACATGGACGCAGTTTTCTAGATGATCTTAGAGAATACCGTGTCCAAAAATCAAAAGATATTTTAATCAATATGCTTTATGTCAAAAGATATCAGGAAATTCAAGATAATTATTTAAGATACTGTCCTTTTCAAACTTTCAGTGGAGTGGAAAACAAGCTTTTGGAAAAGCTGCTGACAAGTCACTGCTCAATCAACTTTTCAAGATGCTATCACTGTTCAATCAACTTTCCAGCTGTCTACTGTTCAAGATTCCAGTTGTCTCAAGATTTTTATCTTCAATGTAACATTTTTTGTCTATTTATTGCAATTTTCTCTTCATTGTAAATCAGAGTTTGAAATACGTCAGAGTTTCATTCTCTGCCTCAAACATTGTATTCTTAAATATTTTCAATAATATTGCAATTTCAATCTATCTTTAGTGTAGTAATTTTTTATATATTTTTTGTATATTTATTATGTATATGATGATTTAATTTATGTATTAATTAGTTTAAATGAATTTTTATTAGTTTAGTTCGAATGATAATTTTAGGTAATTGATTTTGAGTTAGTAGATTGATATATTACAATTTTTAAATTTTTGGATTTTTAATGAAATTATAGAATGTTAGTTTTTATATACTATACAATTAATTATAGACATTTGATGTTGAAGAGTTGGGAATTGATGTCGGATTATTTTTGGAGTAGT
This sequence comes from Ligustrum vulgare, assembly GCA_963555705.1. Lineage (NCBI taxonomy): Eukaryota > Viridiplantae > Streptophyta > Magnoliopsida > Lamiales > Oleaceae > Ligustrum > Ligustrum vulgare. The sequence continues at coordinate 59,394,625 of OY743169.1, read as the reverse complement.
TGATGATGTTGAAGTTTGACTAAAGTGGTGTTTGAGTTTCGGATATGTTGAGGTTGAATGTTTTGGTGGTATTGTGAAATTTTGATTGCCCGTACAGGTTGGCTAAGCCCAATTTATAGGGGAGATTTTGCCAAAATTTTCGTAGGATTTTATAACTAAAAAAATGAAATTTATAATTTAAGGTGATATCATTAGTTTTGATAGATTGTGAATATCTTGATATATAGGTGGTTAGATATGAATCGGAGTTAGATGTATGTGAAATGTAGTACACAAGAATATGTGAAAGAAGTTGAAGAATTTATGAAATGTACTGAGGAAAATAAAATAAAGAAAGGGGAAGAAAAGCTTTTATGTCCTTATTGTGATTGTAAGAATTTGAGAAAGTTTCATAGTTCTGAGCAAGTGAAGAGTCATTTGATTCGTTGTGGGTTTAAAGATGGTTATACACGGTGGATATGACATGGTGAGAGTATATTTCCTAGGACGAGCGCTGGTGAGAATGAGGGTTTGAGCAATAATGATGAGATTAATGTGGAGAATGACGATAATGATGTGGGTAATGATCGGATAGATGAAATGATGCACGATATACAAGAAGATTTCATTGAAAAGCCTCGTATATTCGATAACCTATTCAAAGATTCTAAGAAGCCTTTGTTTTCTGATTGTAATAAATTCACAAAATTGTCTGCTGTGTTCAAATTGTATAGCTTGAAAGCAAGGAATAGGTGGAGTGATAAGAGTTTCACGACATGATTGGAACGTTTACAAGAAATGCTTCCGGAGGATAACGAGCTTTCTAATTCAATTTACGAGGCAAAGAAAATGTTGCGTCAATTAAGGTGAAAAACAATTTTGACAGCGTCACTACGTATATGATTGAAACCATACAGACCTTGCAATCGAACTAATACATTCTCGCACCGTACTTCTAAGAGTAAGATTATTAATATTCATTCTTTCTTACTCAGTTCGAATCATTTGGCATTTAAAGTTGTATTTATACGTTCATAGTACGTAGGAATCATTGGATATTGCTTGTGATTTTTTTTCTCAAACCAACACCATATACTTCTTGGATTCAGCGGGGTCAAATAAGCGTAAAATACAAATCAAACCAGCGTTGAATACGTAAGTATTTATATATTTTCTTGATCATTTTTTTTTGTTTAGTATGTGGTGGATAAGTTTTGATAGCTTCCATATATATAATTGTTATCGAGTTTGAGGTGAAATTGATGTGTTCGTGTTGTGATTCTTGAGAAGTTAAAATAGTTTTTAATTACAGGGTCTCTCCGCATGTTGGTTATGTTCAATTTATAAAGAAAATTCTTCCAAAATTTATGTATAAATATATAATCATTCATTTTTATTCAAATTTTAGGGCTCTTAAAACTATTTTGGATATATGGTGGCAAGAGGAGAATAGGCAATGTAAATTGGAAAAAAATTGTGGTATGTCAATTTAAAAGTTACTACAAACTCATGAATAATTAGTTCTCTCCCCCCCCCCCCCCTCTCTCTCTTTATGTGTGTGTGTGTGTACACACACACACACATAGACACATATATACTAATAGTTTTAATGTGAAAATTTCAGTGTCCTCAGCAACCCAGAGGTTCTGAATGTGACTATTATGTTACGAGAAACATGTATGAGATAGTCACACAATATTTTCAATTAACTTCTTTAGATAAAATATTATAATTATTAAATACTACGAATTATTTTATTATCCATTTATTAGTTATTAAAATTAACTAATAATTTATCTTAACTGTTTGTAAGCATTTTATCAAGATTCTTACTCAGTAGAGGAGATGGACGTGGTTAGAAATTTATGGGCAAAATACTTCTATGAATCCTATATGTAAATTTTCATTTTTTATGTAATTAATGTATATATACTGAACATTTGTAATAACTATCATTAATATTACTTTAAGTTGACTTATATAATTTTATTATGCATTTCTGTTGATTATTTGTTGATTGTTGATAGTTACAGTTAATGATACCGACACATATAGTTGTACTATATGCGTCGGTTGTACATAAAAACCGACGCATATTCTTTAATTATTTTTATTTTTTTAACTATATGCATCTGTTTTTATACAACTGATGCATATATTTTTACTTTTTGCGTCGGATAACAACCGACGCATATTCCCTTTACCATATATATTTGCGCCATATGCGTCACTTCTACAACCGACACATATTCCCTTTTACAACCGACGCAAATGAATAAAAATGTACTAGCGGTAATAGTTAAGCACAAATACTCGATAAATAAATAGTTCAACTGCACAGTACAACAACATGCTGCAATTCCCTTGAAGAACATTCAATTATCTTTAAGTATTATCAAAATTTAGTTTAAAATATCTCCTCATCATCACGACTAAATACGAATACATACATGAAGGTTAATAAATGTATAAACAATATATAGTGAATGGAAAAAATCGATTGAATACAAAGTTATTCCACATTATCTGTAAATATTATCAAAACTGAATTTAAAGTATCAAAGTATTAACTGAAACTTGTAAAAAACCTCAGCATATATGAAAAACAAAATCAATGTATAAATTGATCACAACATATTTGCAAATATTGCCCACATATTATCCACACATTTTGTAGGACTCGTTACTCCTCTTCATTTCAATCTATTACAATTTCTCATATATATGAAAAATCACAAGAAAAAATAAATTGAACTCTTGCAATTGTCATCAAACCTAAAGAATCATAATCTACTCTCATGAATCCCAACATCTATGAATACATCAGCTAAAATATTGATGAAACCATTCATGATGAGAAGCTATTAAAAACCTAAATAATTGAAGGGAGAAAAAGAATAATGGACAAACTAAGAAAGAATAACAACATGAAGAGCGACGATATTAGTAGGGAAGCCATAGATGCACAAGCCATTTCCCAGTGACGCTTCCTCTTAGTTCTCCATGCACCTCTCCTAATTAGAAACTCACATGATGTAGATGTGGCCTTTTAAACAGGGCAGAGTGATGTAAGTAGACATCAAGTGAAGAATCTCGACCTTTCTTTGTCTTCTTCTTCATCATCTTCCCTATCTCTTCTTGCTGGTCTATGATTTATATTTCATCTTCAACAATTTTCTTCTCCTGAAATTAGGGTTCTACAAAGGAGAGAACAAGCATCATGGAGAAGAATATCAACTCTGACAGTCTGATTTCTCTCTCCTTTTTTTCCCTAATTTTGAACTTTTCACCATTAACGTTTGTGATTAAGATTAGGGATGTTACCCGAGTGATCTGGGGAAGTCTGTCATTGCAAATGGATTCGAATATTTATTATTATTTTTATTGTGTGATATTTAACTAAATTGTTTGAGATGATAATAACCGAATTAAATTACTCGTGGTGATAGATTTTAAAAATGATGTTAATAAAATGAGTGTGGACCTAAATTCTTCGCATGTCAATACTTTGTTCTTAGACTCCCCGTTACCAAAATTAAATCATCGGATAATGAAGGCATTTTAAAGATAGAATTTCAAACTAAAAAAATTTAAATATATGTTATTAATTAAATAGTTTAAGATTGTAATTATACAACTTATTGTCTTAGTCACAAATCACAAATTACGAAATTAATTGGTCACAATTTATTTCTAGATCATAAGTTACAAATTTTATAGGTCACAACTCATTTCTTAATCACAAATTACAAATTTTACTGGTCACAACTTATTTCACAGTCACTACTTATTTTTTATCACAATTTACAAATCTCTTATGTCACAACTTATTTTTTATCACAAATCTCGAATTTCATAAGTCATAACTTTTTCTCGATTACAAATCTTGAATATTATGATTCACAACTTATTTCATGGTAAAAAATCTAAAGTTCATTAGTCACAATTTAACAATTTATGAGCTACGATCAGGAATTTTGTCGCAACTTCAGATGTTTAGGTTACATATTATTTATTGGTCAGAACGTATCTACTTTATCAGTCACAATTACGCATAATTGATAAAAAAACCCTATTCAAGTCTTCCCGACCACCTTGGCATCGCAACCCTCCACCCCCACACCCACACCCACACCCACACCCACTGCACCATTACAACCACTACCACCACTGTCGGGCACCACCACCACCACCATTGATGCGAATCCCTTTAATGTTTGGACAAAAAATTCCCACAACAATTTTGTATTAAACCCAAGAAAGCTAAAGTGATAAAAATAAGTGATAAAACATATTAACCCAATTTTATCCTACCCAAAATTCAAAGGTTAAATAACCTAGCTCAATGGATAAAGATTAAACAAATTCCAAGGTGGCGAAAATCAACAACAAACACAAGAATACAATATACACAAGTAAAGTTGAAGAAATCCTAAGAGATTACAAGAGTAAATGAGGTTTTACCTTACCTCAAAGGAGTCTCACAAGACGAATCACCATGAACATTCAAGTTATCTTTAGGGTTTGAGGGGTGTGGTATTTATAGTATAAAATAAATTGAAAATTCAAGAATTGCACTTGAAATCCAACACAGTACTTTCGGCCGATCAAAATGGTCAACCTAAAGTGACCGAGGCTTCCTCAAAAATTTCTCTGCAGACTTTCTGTCGACCGAAAGTTAGTGATCCTACCACCTCCGGTATTTTGGCCATAACTTTTGATCTCGATGTCCGATTGAGGCGATTCAAAATGATTTGAAAACTAAACAATTGAAGAAATGGTAAACCTCAAATTCTGACTTTATCTTTATCAAAACTTTGCTTGAATCCCAAGCTTGATGCATATTCATTTCTTTCACCTAGAATCGATTCCATAGCTTATAAATGAGTCTCATCTTCAAGTATTGAGTCCCTTTGGCCTTAGATCTCATCAAATGGTCCGCTGGAACATGCATCAAGATTTGGATAGGATCCACCTGTGTAACGACCCGGGTCGTTACAACAGGCACGTGCATCGATATTTGACTTTTTCGGTTCTCATCATCCCCTCACTTTTGAAAAGGATTAGACCTTGAATCTTGTTTGTAGGCAATATTGCTAGATTTCTTGTCCTTTGATCTTGAAATGGGCCCCAGGGGAAAGTGTAGTGAGGCTCAAATTTCTTGATTCTCATCGTCCCCTCCCTCTCGAGAGGGATTTTCCCTCGAATCGGTACCTACAATAAAAAAGGAAAAAATCAGACACAACAAATGTAACTAAATTTCTTACTTACCAGGTAAGATCAATTTGTCGGCATTGTGACGCGATCCCAGTCGGGGAATCTCGTCGAACACGCGGAATAACGAAATCTAAAACCCTAGAAAAGATCTAAATCAGACCTGACTCGAAAATAACAAGAACGCGAATAAATGAACAGAAATTAAAAGATAGATTGACGATAAAACCTTGACCCAACAATCACGACGCAATTAATGACGATGCGGATTGAAGAACCAAGATTGGTGAACGCCACAAGAGTTGTCAATTTCTTGATAAGTTCGTCGGGTGAACGCCACAAAGATCGAATCTTTGATAAGTTCGAAACAAAGGGAATAACTCAACCTTTCAATTTTTGGAGAATCCTCTCTCAAATTTTATTAATCTCAAATCAAACTTGTCTAATGTTTACAATGATGAAAAGAAATATAAATAAGCAAGAAAAAACCCTAATCGCTAATTTACTCAAAATAGAATTCTAATTATACTAAAATTCTAAACTAGGAAAATAACCAAAAACTAAAAAAGGAATAAAATAATTAAAATCTCGCAAAAATCTGGCCGCTACCCAGTTACGGCCGTGACAATCCTTTTACGGCCGTAATGGCCTTTCTGATCAAAATTCTGATTTATTAGTTACGGCCGTGACGAATTTCTTACGGCCGTGAAGTTTCCCTTTTTTGAATGTTACGGCCGTAACTTCCAAGCTTACGGCCGTAAGCGTCGTTCTGCAGAATTTCTTCATTTTTCTTCGACAATTGATTACGGTCGTGACAATAGCTTTTACGGCCGTGATTATATGATTTACGGCCGTGAATGATTTCCCTTACGGCCGTAAGGCCTTTTCTGCATAAACAATTTTGTGCACTCGGCTCGGCTTGATTCTTTCGTCTTCTCGGTTCGCTTCCAACATGGAACTTGCTCCGTTTTCCATGTAGATCACCATCATACTGCCGATGTCTCGACTTCGCCCTTCGATGCCTGGTCCGGATCACATCATACTCCCTCTCTTGAAAAGGATTCGACCTCGAATCCATTTTTTATCGGCTTTTCAAATTCCTCCTGCTTTCCTGGACTCGATGATCATGTTTAAGCTCCATGCAATCCTTTAGCCTCTTGGGCTGCTTATTTTGGCCAATAACTTTCTTTCCCGCTTTGTGTTCATGGCTTGAGTTATGTCCCTGCAAAACAGATTTCATAGAACTGGGGAGGGATGTGTTAGAAAATGCAAATAAACTCATTTTTGTGGTGGACTCTCTTTTCTTTTTCTTTTCACTCTCAAGCTCACCTTTTTCTGAGGTCGTGGCCTCAACTCTCTTGTTTTCAATTTTCACACCCTCTCCTTTTTCTGAGGTCGTGGCCTCAACGCTCTTATTTTTCCCCTCGAACTCGCGCTTTATTTTCAGTTGGTCATTTTGAGCTTCTTTTGGAGATAACGGAATAAGTGTAAATTTCTTCCCACCCTTCACAAATGAATATTGATTCTTAAACCCATCATGCACTACCCTCCTGTCATGTTGCCAGGGTCTCCCCAACAATATATGACCAACATGCATAGGTACCACGTCATAGACCACCTCATCCTTATAACCCCCGATGGAAAAATTGACCATAGCCTGCTTATTTACCTTGATTTCCCCCGACTCGGTCAGCCATTGCAATTTATAAGGGTTTGGATGTTTCATCAAGCTTAATCCCAATTTATCAACCAACATTGTACTAACCACATTAGTACAACTTCCCCCGTCAATCACCATACCACAAGCCTTTTTGCCCACCAAGCATCTAGTATGAAAAAGATTATCCCTTTTCTCACCAATTTCATCCACCCTGACCCTAGCACTAAGGACACGCCGATTAACAAGTGATTCTTTTTCAGGATAGGTCAATCCTTCTTCATCATTACTACTAGCTCCAACATCCACTAACTTAGGCATTCCCTTAAATTCATCCTCGGAACTAATTTCACCATTGTCACGCAAGATCATTACCCTTTTATTTGGACACTGTGATGCTATATGGTCCATCCCCAAACACTTAAAGCACTTAATATTTCTATCCCTAGTAGGTTGAGAATCAGAAATATTTTTACCTTTAGTAATAAGTTCCTCATTTCCCTTCGGGACGTGCTCATCATTGTGATCCTTCCTCGGTTGTGATGTAGGATAAGTTCCCGGTGATTGTTTAGATGTTCCCTTTCGCCTTAATTGTCTTTCTACCTTCATTGCCATGTGCACCATATCTTCTAGCTCCACATAGTGTTGCAGCTCAATGACATTGGCAATGTCTCTATTCAGTCCACTCAGAAACCTAGCCATCGTAGCTTCCCGATCCTCCACCACATTAGCCCGAATCATCGCTACCTCCATATCTTTGTGATAATCTTCTACACTCCTCGACCCCTGAGTCATACCCTGCAGCCTCTGGTAAATATCCCTATAATAATGAGTTGGCACAAACCGCTTCCTCATTATAGTCTTCAATTCACCCCAAGTCTCCATCGGCTCCTCAAGGTTCCTCCTCCTACCCGTAACTAATTGATCCCACCAAATATTTTCGTAGTCGGTGAATTCAATCACGGCTAATTTCACCTTCTTCTTCTCCGAATAATTATTATAATCAAATAGCCGTTCGACCTTTGTCTCCCAATCCAGGTACGCCTCCGGATCACTCCTACCTTGGAACGATGGAAATTTCACCTTAATTTTCCCAAGGTCGTCATCAACATCATCTCTACCCCTACGATACCTCCTAGCATCACGACGCTCCCTATCATGCCTCCTTTCATTCCTATCTCCTCTATCCCTCCTTCGGATACTACCCAACGATATACTTCCACTTTCACTTCCCATATCCTCATCACCCATACCAACCTCACGCCTATTACCTCTCCTAACTAAATTTCTTACTTACCAGGTAAGATCAATTTGTCGGCATTGTGACGCGATCCCAGTCGGGGAATCTCGTCGAACACGCGGAATAACGAAATCTAAAACCCTAGAAAAGATCTAAATCAGATCTGACTCGAAAATAACAAGAACGCGAATAAATGAACAGAAATTAAAAGATAGATTGACGCTAAAACCTTGACCCAACAATCACGACGCAATTAATGACGATGCGGATTGAAGAACCAAGATTGGTGAACGCCACAAGAGTTGTCAATTTCTTGATAAGTTCGTCGGGTGAACGCCACAAAGATCGAATCTTTGATAAGTTCGAAACAAAGGGAATAACTCAACCTTTTAATTTTTGGAGAATCCTCTCTCAAATTTTATTAATCTCAAATCAAACTTTTCTAATGTTTACAATGATGAAAAGAAATATAAATAAGCAAGAAAAAACCCTAATCGCTAATTTACTCAAAATAGAATTCTAATTATACTAAAATTCTAAACTAGGAAAATAACCAAAAACTAAAAAAGGAATAAAATAATTAAAATCTCGCAAAAATCTGGCCGCTACCCAGTTACGGCCGTGACAATCCTTTTACGGCCGTAATGGCCTTTCTGATCAAAATTCTGATTTATTAGTTACGACCGTGACGAATTTCTTACGGCCGTGAAGTTTCCCTTTTTTGAATGTTACGGCCGTAACTTCCAAGCTTACGGCCGTAAGCGTCGTTCTGCAGAATTTCTTCATTTTTCTTCGACAATTGATTACGGCCGTGACAATAGCTTTTACGGCCGTGATTATATGATTTACGGCCGTGAATGATTTCCCTTACGGCCGTAAGGCCTTTTCTGCATAAACAATTTCGTGCACTCGGCTCGGCTTGATTCTTTCGTCTTCTCGGTTCGCTTCCAACATGGAACTTGCTCCGTTTTTCATGTAGATCACCGTCATACTGCCGATGTCTCGACTTCGCCCTTCGATGCCTGGTCCGGATCACATCACATTGTCTTTGGTTTTCTCTAAAGCTTGGAATGAGCCATCGCTACGTATTTGCATTTTTGGTTTTCTTTGAATGGCCGTTCTTTCTTCAATTGGAACCGCTTCCAACCACCCGGATCAAATGGAACATGTTTCCGACCATTGTTGGTGTTGGAAGTATATTGCTCATGCTTCTTTTCAACTTGAAACATGCCCCTCCCATAGGTATGTCAACGAGCCGAGCCGCGAGCCGAACATCAAGGCTTGAGCTTGGCTCGAGTTTTTAGGATCGAGCTTTTTTTGCCCGAGCCGAGCTCCGCTCGGGCCAAAGCTCGACCAAAATTTTGAGGCTTGGCTCGAGCTTGTTCGAGCCGAGCTGGGCCGGCCCTTTTTTTTTTTTTTTAAAGTCAAATGCGGCGAATGAATATAAATTGTAATTACTTAAATGAATTGTACACAATAAATGTAGTTCAAATATCAAACATAAGATTTAATAAAAATATAAATGTAGATTTCGCAAAGTCTATCTATACTAAATTACTTATTGTTTTATATATATTAAATAAAGGTTACAAGTTACAACCCTTCTCCTTTTTTCGGCTTGGGACCGGCTATGATCAACATAGGCGGAGTTAAAAATTGTACACGAATAAAAAATTTCGTGTACAATTTTTTTAAAAACATAATAATTTAAATTACACAAAATGATTTTTAAAAACTTACAATTTCTTCTATCTTAAATATTGCTCCAAGTCCTCGGCCATGATGCTGTCAACTTTATCTTGAAGTCGTAAATCTGTATATTCCCAATCCTTTAAGCATACAAGAGCTTCTAATATGTCTTCCTTCAGTCTTGATCGTTCGTCTGACAAAATCCTACCACTTAAACTAAATGCAGCCTTTGATGCCACGGTGGACACCGGAGGTGTTAGTAAATCACGTGCAATTTTTCCTACAACTGGATATTGCCTTTCATTACACCTCCACCAAGTTAAAACGTCAAAATTCTCTAATTCTTATGGTGTTAAAACACTGCGAACGTCCACACACACGTACCTAGCAAATTCAGATGGAATTTCAACGTTTGTACCACCTATCGATCTAGATGTGTTTCCACTGGAACTAATTGATGGAGCACTTGCATTTGTGTCAATAAAGTCCCATAAAGAATTAGAATGCATTGGAGTACTTTGGGAAACATTAGTTTGGGAACTAGAACTGCATTGATCTTTTTTTGCAGTATAATAATTGTACATTTCACATAATAAAGATTCCGTATTAGCATGTGATAATTCTATATTTAATTTTTTTGAAATTCCCTTTATAATAGCCTTAGTACCCATTAAATTTAATCGAGGATCCATCACAGATGCTAAAACAAATAAAGAATGTAATTCTTTCCAATATTTGCAAAATTTTAACTCCATGGAGCTGACTACATTATTAAAAATTGGCAAATTCCTATATTGATTGAATGTTTGTGCAATATAAAAAAAGTGCTGTAAAACAAGTGAAGATGTTGGGTAATAAACACCACTACATGCATTTGTGGCATCATAAAAGGCTTTTAAATTTTTTTTTACACAATGCAATTTTCCATTTCCAATCTTCTAAATTATGGTCAGATCCATACGTATGTCTACCATTATAATACATTGAAATAACTTTATCATAATTTTCACATGAGTGTAACATAAGGTATGTAGAGTTCCATCTATGTGATACATCTATAGCAAACATATGTTCTTCTAAACTATACTCCGCACACAAACTATTAAATGCTTGTTTTCTTGATGGTAATACATTTATGAAATTTATTACTTGTCTAATTTTATCTAAGGATTTTTCAATATGTTTTAAACCACTTTTAACAATTAAGTTGATAATGTGACAAACACAACGTTGGTGAAAAAATAAACTATCAAATGCAGGGTTAAAATCAGAAACAAATTTATCAATAACAACCTTATTAACGCTAGCATTATCAAAAGTAAAACTACGAATCATATCTTGCATACTGAATTCTTGTATAATCCCTTTTAAAACTAAATATATGTTAGCGGCATTATGAGGATATTCTACTAATCTAAATGCAATAATTTTTTTGTGTAAAATCCAAAGATTATCAATGTAATGAGCCGTGGCAGCAATATAACCTTTTTTGTTACCACCGGTCCATAAATTAGATGTAAACGAAATAACAGTATCATATGTTTTTAAGGCTTTAATGGTAGTTTCTTTTCTTTTGTTATATAATTTTACGATGTCTGCACAAAGTGTATTTCTACAGTAAGGAGTATACCTAGGTTGAAGATAATTTTGCACAAGTTGGGTGAAGTGAGCAGAGTTAATAAGGAAAGGGGCATCTCAGTGGCCGCCGCATATGTTGCCATACATTCGCGAAATCTTTCTTGCGAATACACAAAGGTTGAAAGAGTAGAACCAGAAGGTCCAGAGCCACAAAAAATAAGTTGGGACTGTGTTGGATCAGTAACCGGTTTCGCTTTACACGTCCTTGCTATGTGCCGGTTCAAATGTGACGTGCTTGACCCGGGCTTCCATCTCATTTCCTTACCACGGTAATTGCAGCACACTTTCCATATATTAACTCCATTTTCAACACCAATTTTTTTTCTTGTCATATGTTGCCAACAATCCGATGACTCTTTTTTAACTCGCTTGATTTCAACAACTTCCACCTCTTGGATATCATTCAAGTCAATGGGAGCATTTTCGGAGGTATCGATATGAGAGGGAGTACTAGAACTACCCCTGAATTGGTTAACTTCATCGCTGTTAAACTCCATACGTATTGTAGTGTAGACTATAGTTTCATATTTGAAACTTGAAACTGAGATAAATATTATCACGAGAATTGAAGAATATAGAGAAATAGAGAATTGAATAAAAATTATAGCAAACAAATGAATATTATGACAAAATGAAAAAAACTTGTAACTTGTAAGTGAACTGTGAATTAACTTGTGAATTTACAAATAAAATACGACTTATTTATAGAAAAAAAAGTGGAAAAACAACAAAAAATTCAAATTTCAAAAAAAAATCTGTATAGTTCAAATACAGATAAAAAATCAGACTAATACTATACTGCAACTCGTATTGCAGGCAGCCAACACGGGCCAGATTGGCCAGTGTGGCTCGACGGGCCACAGGGCCGGCCCCAGTTCGAGCCCACTAAGCATTTTTGGGCTCGGCCCGAGCTTCGGCTCGGTCCTACGAGCCTTAAGCCGAGCTTAGTCTGAGCTTTTAATGAGCCGAGCCCGAGCTATCCGAGCCGTTTTGACATGCCTACCCTCCCATGAAGGGATTCGACCATTTTCACATTTTTCTCCCTACCCAAGCTATCTCTTTCATCAATAAACAAAATAATTAAATCCAAAAGAGTAAATGGGTTAAAGCATAAACAACCTCAAGCACAGCAAATTTGCTAATAGAATGAACAATGTTATTACAAGCAAATTTAACAAAAGGTAGACCTTCTCCTCAACTTGTTATGTCACCTTCATGCAAATTCACCACTTCCCAAAAGAAAAGATTTGCTATGTGGATAGTATTGTTGATTTCATGACATTTAATAAAATGCGACATTCTAAAAATCCTATCAACAACCAAAAAAATAGCATTATTTCCTTTCTTTGATCTAAGTAAACTCAATATTAAATTCATAGAATTATCAACATAAGGCTTACTAAGAGCGTGCAAATATGAGTATGAGCGTCGGGGCAATACCTTAAATTTTGCCTCTTTGCAAGTGATGCATGTTCTACCAATACAAACATGTTCAACACCAATTTTCAACTTAGGCCAATAAAAATGATCGCTTAAAATCTCCACGGCCCCTTCCAAATTGCCGTATCAAGCACCCCACATGTGTCTCTCTAACTAGTAACTCTCGCATGGCACATTGAGGAACAAACAGTCCAATTTTTTCAAACAAATAATCATCATGCTCATAGGATTCATCAAAATCTCGCTCATCACATGATTCATAAATGTTAAACAATTTTGGATTATTAGCTTGAAAACCCATAATAAATCCACAACAAAAAAAATTGGCATTTAGGCAACTAGGAATATAAAATTTGTTTTCACAAAATAAGAATACATCATGCCTATAAAATTTATCACATAAAGCATGTATGTTAGAATATTTTGGGTTGTCAACTTCTATGCCCTTAATACTTTTAAAACAAGATGGTTTGGTACTTAGGCAATTAGGCACACACAAAGACTTTGATTTATAAATTAAGCAATCCCCGTGCCAATGATCCTTATCACATGCAACATTTTCACAAGTCAAAAATACACTTGCCAAGTCTACATCAATATCATACAATCCTCTAATATATTCAAAATACAACAACCTTGCATTCAAAGAAGTGTGAGGCGCACACCTCCTAGGTGTTGAATTGGTTGTCACATTTTCTTTACCTCGATTGTATTTGTTGCTATAGGGAAATGTTCCTACGAATTTCTTCCACATGGCATGCTTTTGGAGTTCCTTGTTGCTTTGATAAGTCGGGCTCACAATTTCCTGCAACAAAGAAGTAACCAAACTAGGAAGGAAATAGTTAGAGTACTCAAGAGCAAAGAACATTTTTGTGTGATATCGTCTCTCAATTTCTTTTGTGGCCCTCTTCACTTCCTCCCCTTTTTCTGAGGTAGAAACCTCAACTCTCGGTTCTTCTTTCACCTCTCCTTTTTCTAGAGTCGTGGCTCCAACTCTCAATACCTCTCATTTTTCTAGGGACGTGGCCCCAACTCTCTTGCTCTTTTCATTTTTCCTCACTTTTGTCTCTTCTTCAATGTTCTCAAGCAAATTTTCTTTTTCTTTCTTATTTTCCTTCTCTCCTTCTTTTTCTTTCTCCTTCTCCTTTTCTCCCTCAAACTCCTTTTTGAGCTTCATTTGGTCTTTGTACACTTCCTCCAAACTCAAAGGTAGGAGCACAACCTTTTTCTCATTCATTTTGAAGCTATATTGGTTCCTCCTCTTATCGTGATTCACATTTCTTCATATTGCCAAGGTCTCCCCAAATTTATGTGAGTACTGTGCATATGAACCATATCACATAGCAATTGATCGCTATAGGTACCAATGTGGAAAGTAAGAAGAACTTGTTCACTTACTCTCACTTCCCCATAGTCATCCAACCTTAGCAATACATAAGGATTAGGATGCATTATTACTGGTAATCCCAATTTTTCCACCCTACTAGCACTCACCCAATTTGTCCAACTCTCCCCATCTATAATGAGACTACATGCCCTATCCTCCACAAGGCACCTAGTATCGAAAGTATTTTCCTCACGTTTCTTCATCTCATTAGTATGGGCCAAAGGCGTTGGTGGTCTAGCAACTCTCTCCATCGCTACTTCTTCACTTTCACTTCTCCCATGAAATGATGGACTCTTCATTTGTATACTAGAAATATTCTCATCCACCCCATATCTACTCCTATCAACCCATCATTCTCTTCTTCTACCCATTCTCCAATTTTGTTCATCATCCCTATCATTTCCCAAAACATCCCCACATTTACCCTTCACTCTTCTTCTATTGTTCCTTGGCTCCACCCCACTTGTTCCTAACATTTCCAACCTTCCCCCAATTTTCTCCGTTTGCTTAACCACGGTGGTTGAAAGATTTTGCAACATCTCCTTCAAGTCTTGAGTTTGAGCATTGAAAATTTGCTCACTTTGAGTATTGAATTTGGACATGTTGTGCAAGTGTGGTAGTGTCCTCACAAAATATTCCACTAGTGTTGCACTCAAATTAGGCTTTTATCCGATAATGAGCTCACCACTCTTGCCTTTTTCCACTCAGAGTTTCCTTTCTCAAGTTCTCCAAGGAAGGTAATCAACTAAACCAAGAAGATTAATTCTTGTGAAGTCAAATAAATCGAAAACAACAAGGGAAGTTTAGAAGCAAAGTACACACAATAGCAAGTAGAATTTCTTTGCTTGCTATTATACAAGAAAATGATGTTTAAATTTATGGGACAATGTTTTAGGAGCACAAGATCACAATGGAGTATGAAACTCAAGTAACTATCAAGGGGAAAAGTTTGGTGTAGGAAAAGACAGCTTATGTCAATGGAGTTTTCTTTGTGATATTTCATCAAACTCTTCATGTACAAACTTTGGATATTGTAAAATTTCAAGTGTTTAATTAATGTAAACCTCAACAATTTCCAAATAAGACACCAATGATAATACCCAACATGTGAGAATCAAGAAATATACATGGGTATACCACAATCAAGTAAGAGGAATTTAGAAGCAAGTGGAGTTTTTGTGATTGATATACCCAAAAGGAACAATTGATACGTAAGACAAGATGTCAAGAATATAACTTCAACAATGAGAACGAACAACCACAAGTAATTAGTATGGAATAGATATTGAACACATGAGCATTTATAGTGTAGTATTCATTGAGACATTTTATCAAACACTTTGTGTGGACACCTTGAATAGCATAGAAATTGCAAATGTATGGATATTTGATAACCTCAACAACACAAAGATGTTAATAACAAGATACCCAATATGTGAAATTAGCAATTTTTCAAGAACATCAATTTTTTTGAATTTTCTTTCTTTCTTACTTTTTTTTTTATATGAAGAACAACAAGAAATTTAAAGGATAGATTTACCAATTTTAGAGCCAAGCTCTGATACCAAATTATGCGAACCCTTTTGGTGTTTGGACAAAAAATTCCCATAACAATTTTGTATAAACCCAAGAAAGCTAAAATAGTAAAAATAAGTGATAAAAACCTTAACCCAAGTTTCTCCTACCCAAAATTCAAAGTTTAAATAATCTAGCCCAATGGAAAAAGATTAAACTAATTCCAAGGTGGCTAAAATGAACAACAAAAACAAAAATACAATATACTCAAGTAAAGTTGAAGAAATTCTTAAGAGATTACAAGAGTAAAGGAGGTTTTACCTTACCTCAAAGGAGTCTCACAAGACCAATAACCATGAACATTCAAGTTATCTTTAGGGTTTGAGGAGTGTGGTATTTATAGTATAAAATAAATGGAAAATTCGAAAATTGCACTTAAAAATCCCGCACAGGACTTTCGGTGGATCAACCAGTCGACCGAAACAACTGTCAGTTGATCGAAATGGTCAACCAAAGTGACTAAGGCTTCCTCAAAAAATTTCTCTGCAGACTTTCGATCGATCAAAAAACTTTCAGTTGACTGAAAGTGACTGATCCTACCACTTCCGGTATTTTAGCCATTACTTTTGATCTCGATGTCCGATTGAGGCGATTCAAAATGATTTGAAAACTAGATTAGAAGATCTATAATTCTTCAACAAGTAGTCAACCTCAAATTCAGACTTTATCTTTTTCAAAACTTTGCTTGAATCCCGAGCTTGATGCATATTCATTTCTTTCACTTCGAATCGATTCCATAGATTATAAATGAGTCTCATCTTCAAGTATTGAGTCTCTCGGGCCTCGAATCTCATCATATGGTCCATTGGCATGTGCATCAAGATTTGGATAGGATCCACTAGCACGTGCATCGATGTTTGACTTTTCCGGTTCTCATCAACCGTCTTGCCTCCAAATGCACCAGACATGGCACCATCATCTCCAACCCATCAATGGTTTCCTAATGACACTGTACTCCTCAGTTCCACCCATCATCTCCACCAACACGACGGCGACACTGCCTCCACTACCAACACAATTTATCAAGTAAAACAACTCACTATTCACCAAAAGCCACCACCACCTGAGCAGATCACCATCATGACAGATCTACCTTAAAAAAAAAACTCCACCTTAAATAATCAGATAACCAACTCCTCCATAGATAAACACCACCACCTAACCAAAGGTTACGTCATTGTCATCACCAAAATTGATCTATTTTACAAAGGCCTCCACCGTTGTGTTGTGTCATCACATTGAGAGATCTGCTATGTGAATCACAATTACAAGATCACGTTGTTGTTCCTTTCTTGCGAACATAGAATTAGGTGATTTCCCTATAAAGTTTAGGTCCTTCTAGAAAGGGCATTAGACCTTTCATTTTTGGTGCGAGAGTGTCTAGCGAGTACCCAGATCGTGGGCGAGTTAGGGTCTAGTAACACGGTCTTACATGTGAGTTGGGGTCGAGCTTGGTCTAATATGCCCAGCTCGCACAACGAGTTAGGACTTTTTAGAATTGGGATTGATTTTACCCGATCTCCGCTAGAAGTCAATCCTTTTTTGACGTTTTTCCTGCTGATTTTATATGTTCAAAATGTTTGAAAGACGCGGTACTCAAGGTGAGGGTGGAGGCGACGCTATCATTCCCGAACGGAACTTCATTTCCTTAGGAATGTTATTTCTACTATTACACTTGATCGTATTAAGTCACTTCGAATGCACTTGTTCATCCCTAAAGTTTACGAATTGTTAGCTATCAAGGCTTTAGCAGGTCTATTGATATAGATTAATTGTGCTTTTCCTAGATGTGTTGCCAATCTTCTTTTGTCATTCTAATTATTGACATGAAAAAGAATGAAGAAAGTTAGAGATACAATCAAATATATGTGACTAATCCCCCTCTTTTCCTTTTTCCCCTTTTTTTAGAATAAAGGACGAAAGAAAAAGAATCAAAGTAGATCCAACATCTATGAGACTCTGTTTCAAGTTTGAATTAAATGAATAAGGAATATTAATAATAGAGGAATGAGGGCTAAAGACCTCAGGAGACTCCTCCTACTTACATCACTGTGTTCATTCCTCAACTCAAATCTAGGCTTCGACTTCCTATACATAATTTCTTTTTGGACATTCTCAGTAGTTTTAACATCGGTCCATGCCAGCTATTCTCGAACTCTTGGCTGTTGATGGTTGCATTCTATTTGATTTATGAAGCTTACAAGTTTAGAGCAAACTTCTCTTTGTTCCGTCGACTAATCTTTACAAGGAAGAAATCTATGGGGTCCCACTATTTCTCAGCTTATTTGGGTAAGAATTTTTAACAAAAAATCCCAAGTCACGCTAGAATTTGAAATCTAAATTATTTTATGTTGGGCGCTTGAAAATGGCCCTTTTTGGAGGACTGTAGTGAAAATTGGTCAAGCATATGGCTTTCAACTTTATTGACCCTCGTGTTGAGCATTTCGCCGAGTTCTTTAGCCATCTATTCTCAAGTGTTTGAAAGTGGTGACTGGAGTGGCCTTGTCTTTATTGGGGATTACTTCTCCTGATAAGGTAGATCGTAGCCTAACCTTAGGTATACTTGAGTTGCTTTTTGGCCATCGTTTATGAATTTATGCTATACATTTGTATTCTGCCACCGTAGGTATACTTGAATTGTGTGCTTGTTGGCTGTCGTTTATGAATTTATACTTTTCAATTCCTTATGTATTGTTTACCCTCATCGACCACTCACTTCTTTCTTCATTTCTTTGCAGTTGCATTCATGGACCTAGCATAAATCACCAAAGCAATGAGGAGAACTTCTAGCGGCAGCTCAAAGCCATATTCCAGCATGATCGCCGAAGACGTCCCCCATAGCCCTCATCAAAAGTCAAAGTCTTCTACGCCAGTTGCTTACAAGTTTAGATTGTCCCTTATTACTCAGAGCATCGTGACTTTTCCAAATATTGATGTCTACTCCAGTTTGCCTTGGGACGCTAGTCACTTCAATGGAAATTTTTTTCCGATTAGACAGTGAAATCGAGCAACTTTATTTTAGAGAATCATGCTATTGGAATAGGTCTCCTTCAATGTTTAAATATAAGATGATTATGAGTGATCGGGTGTCAAAGAATATTGTTTCCAACTTTTACCATGATCTAGCTAATGTATATATTCGTCTTCATAAGTTAATGTTGCTTTCTAAATGAGTATGTTTATATGTTCACATTTCCCCTAGGTCATTTTATGTGCTAATTGGATGCACAATAGCCTCGCTTGTCAAACTTATAGCTTAATAAATATTGACGAGCGTGTCCAATGTTACTAAAGAAGCCGGAGGAAACTAAGGTGAGAGAGGAGATGCTCGAATGATGAGTTTCAGAGCTTCACTCTCTGGTTGTGTCCCAAGAGATAGAGATGCAGGATGAGGTTGTGTGTGCCTTGGCTACTAACCGAGACATGGATAAGTTTCAACCCTTATGGATATGTTTTCCAAGATTACAAGACTTCTCATGTTTATTTCGAGGAGATCATCAATGCATCTTCTGTTTAGTTTACAAGTGGTTTTGAGGCTTGCAAGAGGTAGCTTTTTATGAAGAGAGATGGTGACGGGAGCTTCTTGCGTGTGAAAGAGCCAGATGGTAAACCGGTGGATGCGATAGATGATGCAAAGAAATTCGAGGATGAGGAGGAGAACGCTCTAGATTGATCTTGGTCTTAACAACATGCTTCCTATCTTTTTTTTGGTAGTGCACGATGTATAAGTTGTTATTTGCATCATGTATTAGGAAGACTCATTGCTTCGTCCTTCAGGACTTAACTATTATAATAGGTTTTATTGCTATGTACTTGAATGGTTTTAGCAAAAAACTGGTGTATCTATGAATACATTGTCTCTTGTACTTATGTTATTATGCTCTCTTTTGCATCCCTGAATTGGGTGTCTCTAGGAATATACTTTCTTTGGCTTCTGTAATCGAGACTTTTGATGTTTAAGTGTGATTCTATCTAGTGTTCTTCTTTTGGTAGGTTGGACACTAGGGTAACCTCGTCATTTAGTGACCATGTTATTTACCTCGTAGGATTGATGCAAGATCAACAGCCCTAGTGACCAGGTTATTTACCACAGTTGGCTGTTTGAATGAGTGGTCGTAGTTAGAGATGGAAAACAAACCCAACCCACCCCCAATCCAACGGGTACCCAACCCTAATGGGGAGAAAAAACCTGCCCCGAATAATTATTAAAAATATATATAGAAAAAAAAAAAAAAAAAAAAAATAAGAATATGTTTGGTAACATTATAAGGTTTATAACTAGTTTATTTATATTTTTTAGGTAAAAAGTAGTGGTTGAAAATTTGAGAGATAAATGTTTGTAATTAAAAATTAAAATGTGAAATTATATAGTTTATAAACTGATTTATAAACCAATTTATTTGGTTTACCAAATGGGTGCTAAATGGGGCAGAAGAGTTTCCTCGCCCCGCCTGGCCCTGAAACTCGCGAGAGACAAGCTTAGGTTTGAGATTAAATATTTTTCTTGGGACATAGGGCGAGGGTGCCCCCCCCACTGTCATCACTAGTCGTAGTGATCGTTTTATCTACCATGGTCGACCATGGAGTTTCAATGCAAGATCGACGCCATGGTGACCCGGTTATTTACCATGGTTGATCGTTGTGCATTGATGGCCGTAGTGATCAGATTTTTTGCCATTACTGTACATGGATGATCGAATATAGGATTGATGTGAGGTTGTCAGTGGATTTGACCCGACTATTCGCGATGGTCCGCCATTTAAAATCCTGGAGTGATACATGGGTGGATAAACAACTTTGAGTTTTATTATTATGAAAGCTCTTTATATGACAATGATAGTCAAATAAGTAAAAATAGGTTTACTGATAGTAGTGCTTCTTTAAATTTTGGATATTCCAAGGTCGTGCAAAGTTCTTTCCTTATGAGCATTCGAGCTCGTAGATGCTAGATTCAATTACCCTTACAAACTTTGAAGGGCCTTTCCCATTTGGCGTCCAACTTTCCAACTGTGTGTCCCGCTGCATCGGATCTTCTTAGCATGGGTTTGCTAGATTGAAGGGTTCGAGGCTAGATCTTTTGATTATAGTAGTTTATCATTTGGTCTAAATAGGCTGCAACTCTTGACCTTGATGTTCCTTTTTTCTTCTAGGAAATTCAAAATTTCCTTGGTTAACTATGTGATTGTGATTTGATTATAGTGTTGAGTCCTCAAAAACTAAAAATTAATTACCAATACAAATCAAAAAAATAATTCTTGAATATGAAGAACTCCACAACAAAAAATGGTGAGTCAACAACATTCAGTACAAAGAATCAATGAAATCGATTTTTTTGGACAAAAATTTAACCTACTTTGGAGTGTTTACTAAATGAACTTACAATGAGACCACTCCTCAAATTCTGGAAAAAAAGAAGAGGAAGAATACATTTAAAAAAAATTAGTAAAAAAGAATGAACAAACCTAACGACATTCGCAGAAAAAATTACCCTATGTCAAAACAGACACTGAGTCAACTCACCATGGCACCATTGCTAAATATATGGAACGAAAAGAGATAAATAAGACGTTACTAAACCAAATCCGGACCCTCAAGAAAAAAATAAAAAGAATTACATACACAAGTGCGATGAGATGAGATTTGAAGCCAAAGCTAAGTTGATATAAGAGGTAGTCTTCTGCAGCGAGAGAGATCAACAATAAAGAAGAGGGGAGAGAGAGAGAGAGAGAGAGAGAGAGAGAGGGGCGATATTCTTTTAGGGTTAAATGTAGAGAGAAATGAATATGAAATGGCAATTTAGGTCCAATTCATTCCCCATAACAACACGATGAACAACGTCGTATCCTAAAAGCACAATGAGATGTCGAATTGGTTGAAATATTGCAAAGTAAAATCCCTTAGCATCTTATAATATAGTTTAGATTTTTCTATTAGTTTTCAAAATTTCTAATTTCTTAGCCTCAGTTTGGTACAGTTTTTTTTATATAACTGAAGAATGTTATATTTTCAGGGTAAAATACATGATATAAAAATGATTTGAAAAAATGTGTATTGTTAAAAAGTGGTTTCAAAAAATGTGTTATTTATAAACTTGTTTATAAACAAATTTATCAAACGAAAAAGTTAAACCTTTGTTTGGTAAATTTTTTTTGTTTATGAACAAAGAATGTGATATTTTGGAGGAAAAAATTGTTATTGAAAAGTAGTTTTGAAAAAATATTTGTTATTAAAAATTGATTTGAACAAATATGTAATTTATAAATTTGTTTATAAACTATTTATCAAACGAGGGTTGTAATCGCTATTTTGATAAGCTCTCTCCCTATCAAGCCATTTGCATAGAGTAGTTTAATGTGGTAAGCTAGACACTTAGGTATGGTTTTATTTATGATTTGAAAATATATGTGTGATTAAAAATTTATTAATAAAAAGTGTTTATAAAATTGCTTATATGTAATTCGAAGAAAGGCATTGTTTATAAATTTATTTATACCAAACGTACCAAACATAAAAATAATAACAATTTCTCAAACTTGGGCCGTTTTGTAACGCAATTATTACCCTTGTTTGGTAATACTATAGCAATTATAAATTGATTTATTTATATTTTTTGGGTAAAATATGTGGTTAAAAAGTGAAGAGAGAAAATATGTGTGGATGAAAAGTGATTTGAGAAATTGTGTTGTTTATAACACTCCGTTGTTTAATGTAATCGTTATAATTTATAAATCAATTTATAAATTACACAATTTCTCAAATCATTTTGTAAGCACATGGATTTTCTCTCACCAATTTTAAACCACACATTTTATCTTTAAAAAATAATTCATAAATTGCTACAGAGTATAAATTGATTTATAAGTTGTAGTGATTGAGTTAAAGAACATTGGCCCATTTATAACCAAACAACAAAACTTTCCAAATCATTTTTAATCGTAAGCATTTTTCGAAACAGTTTTTAAAAAAATCATTTAGGCTCTGGTCTATAACACTGTAGCAATTATAAATTGGCAACCGTTTGAAAATGAGAAAAAATTGTTTATGAACTAAACAATTTCTTAAATCACTTTTTCATTACACGCATTTTCTCTCTCCAATTTTCAACAACTACTATTTACCTAAAAAATATAAATAAACCAATTTATAAACAAAACAATATTACCAAACAGATGTTTTCGAGGTAAAATATGTTGTTGAAAAGTAGAGAGAAAATATGTATGATTAAAAAGTAGTTTGAAAA
This sequence comes from Ligustrum vulgare, assembly GCA_963555705.1. NCBI lineage: Eukaryota > Viridiplantae > Streptophyta > Magnoliopsida > Lamiales > Oleaceae > Ligustrum > Ligustrum vulgare. Next base: position 59,371,566 of record OY743169.1, on the reverse strand, counting down.
ATTGTATTATTTATAAATTGGGGTGTGTTCAACGGCTCACGACCAAATTATAATGTGATTTATTTGTATTTTCTAGGTAAAATATGTGATTGAAATGTTGAGAGAGAGAGAAAATGTATGTTTAAAAAGTAGTTTGAAAAATTGTATACATTATAAATTAAGCCTCTATTCATTTACACGATGATTGTGGTTTATAATCCAATTTATAAACTACATAATTTTCCAAGTCACTTTTTAGGCTCCGTTAGACGGCTTGGTCAAAAGGAATTTGATTTATAATGTGTATGCTCTGTTTGTAAAAAGTTTTTTGTTTAAAAACATATTTTTTATGTATTCTAGGTAAAATGTGTGGTTGAAAAGTGGAGAGAGAAAATCTATAAGGTTAAAAAATGATTTGAAGAATTGTGCCGTAAAAAATATATTTTTAAAAATGTTTGCCAAATAGAGGCTTATTTGAGTTTTTTAGGTAAGATGTGTGATTAAAAATTGAAGAGAGAAATTGTGTGTAATAAAAAAGTTGTTTGAAAAATTGTGCCAATTATAATGACAAAGATGCCATTATTGAACAAGCCTTAATCACATATATTTTCTCTATCTACTTTTTAACCACATATTTTAGGCTCCATTTGGCGGCTGAAATAAATGAAATTTGATTTATAATGTGTATTATTTGTATTTTCTAAGTAAGATGCGTGATTAAAAATTGGAGAGCGAAATTATGTGGTTAAAAAGTGATTTAGGAAATTGTGTCCATTATAATTTGAAACTAATATCACACCCGTGCATTGCACGGAAGAATAATATGAAATGATTTTACTGTAAATATTATTACAAAATAGGAAAAAAATTGAACACATAATTTGCTTTGATTAATAATACAGACTGTCAACGAATGCTCACAATAGAAATAAATTACAATTCTTATCAATTTTGAAAAATCTCTTTAAATAATACATTATTTGTACAGTTTGTAGTTGTTCACATCCGCGTGATACACGAAAGTTGCTATAGACAAAACATATTTAAACAATTGCTCAAATTTAAATTAAATAATGCAATTTTTCAAATATATGTTGTATAGAATAAATAAAAAATTTCGTCCAAATATTTTTGGCTAACGTGAATAGAAATAATAATACTCAAAATATTATAATTTACATAAAATAAAGTAATTGTAACAAATTAAATATATGCAATCCTATATATATATATAAATAAATGTAACAAATTAAGCAATATTGACGATGCGCGAAAGTGAAAATCAACCTCAATATTTGTGTTGCGCGAACGTGGAATTCAACTAAAGAGATCTTGATGCAAACCACGTAGCAATTGTAGCTACGCAACCCACAAATTATTGGAATCGACCCAAGAACGCCAAAAAATCACGATTTCGAGATTGATTCAAATTAATTGAACCAAGCAACCAACACAATCAATAGATATACTGACCTCTTGATCACAATGAAAATAAATCTCACCCAAGATTTGAACAAACAAGATTAACTCGCAAATTCGAATTTTATTCAATAAAGAATAAGGTTTGAAAGCAAATTGCCTCTCAATATAATATCAAAGTTGTGTATTAAAGTCTAACGAATAATGAAAATTACATCCCTATAAATAGGGTCAAAATCTAGGTTAAGAGTTCTAATTAAACTATGAAACAAATAACTAAAAATAAGGAAATAATTAAAATTCCTAAAAACACGCAATTACTCATTTACGGCCGTGACTAACGTCTTTACGACAGTAAGAGGTTTTCTGCTTAACCATTACGGCCGTGAGACGCAGGTTACGGCCGTAAGTCAATTTCTTCAAATTCTCTGTTTCCTTCAGTGGTATGGTTACGGCCGTGACGAATAGGTGTTACGGCCGTAAACTTTGAAATTCCATAATTTTCTTCGACGACTTGAATGAGGTTGATCCACTCGTCGTCTCGACTAGCTTCCAACATGGAAATTGTTCATTTCCCTATGTCGAATGTTGTTGCTTCGTCCGTGACTTGACTTCTCCTTTGAGCTCCTATCCCGGATCACTGAGCTCCTATCCCGGATCACATCAGATCCTTAGCCTGATTAATAAATTTTTAATTTTTAAATGCAATGTATTTAATTGAACATAATAAAATGTTAATTACATGTCAATAAAAAATTATTAATGAAAATATAAATAAAATATATATAATGAGTCTTTTTGTCTATATATGTTAATAAAATTAAAAAATAAAGTTTCACCATTTTTTACGGCATATAATTATTTTTTTAATATTTTAATAAAATTATAAACCGTTGAATTGTTTTATCTCTTTATGGAAAAACAGACAATAAATTAAGTGTTTTAGAGATTATACCGTGAACATATCAACTCCATTTCTGGAAATAATGTTCAATAAATGAAATTTTCTTTTTTAAATTTTTTTTTGAATTATAAAATTAGGCTCATACAATACATGTGCAAAATTCAATTTACATATTCTCCATAAGATCTACATTTTTCTTTTCATATATTGTTTTTCATCTTATTCTTCCCAAAAAGAGTTGTAGGATAGACATTTTTAGTATAATTTGATTTTTTAAACATTAATTATTAATTTCAAGTGTTTTTCTAAAAAAAATAATCATTAATTTTAATAAATATTGCTACATTAATTTATTCTTCTTTCTTCATACTGACAATTTCTTTATTTATATTGTTACATTATTATCTTAATAAAAATTATTGATCGATCAATTGTTTAATAGAAATTATATGAACTAATTGTTAAAATTTGTAATATATTTTTGCATATTTTAGTTATTTAAATTTATAATGACAAATAGAAAAATGCACAGAATCAGTAAATAAATAAAAATAACGTGAAAATGATAAATGAATTGAAGAAATCTTAAGTTTGTAAATTAACCCAACTTAATTGGAACTTAAAAATTCGTATAGTTATTATTTATTTTAATTTGATGAGAAAAATCAGAACATAAATGAATCATCTATGACTAAAATGAATTTAGTTAACTAATTATAGATAATATTATATGAGTTAAATATATAATTTAAAATGAATTAGATATTGAGGAAAAATAAAAAATAAAACTTTAATTTTAATTTTTGATATGATTTTACAGACAATATATTTACAATTTGCTCTCACTTGTTAGTTCGCATTAAAGTTCTCATTGTGATCTTTAATTTGATACACATATTACATATTTTTCGATTTCAAAATAATACAATAATTATTACAAAACAATAATAAAATAGAAAAAAAAATAACATTTTGATGTTATTAATAGCACGGCACGGATGCCAATGCAATTTATGAAAAATATAATATAATAATTGCAAAAATATTTAATATACTATTTTTTAGCAAAAATCTTCCAAATTTAGAATTTTTTTTGGCCGGAAGCTATACGTGTATTTTAGTGACGGCTATTCTATTTTTAAGAATATATTAAGATTAAGATTAAGATTAATATATGTTTTTACGGACAATATATTTACAATTTGCTCTCCCTTATTATCTTGCATTAAATTTTTCATTGTGATCTTTAATTTGACATCCATATTACATATTTTTCGATTTTAAAATAATACAATAATTATTAAAAGAATAATAATAATAAAAAAAAAAAATAACATTTTGATGTTATTGATAGCATAGCGTGGATGCCAATACAATTAATGACACATGTAAAATAATAATTGTTAAAATATTTAATATATTATTTTTTAACAAAAAATTTCCAAATTTAGATTTTTTTTGGGCAGAAAACTATGTGTTTATTTTGATGACGGTTATTCTACTTTTATATATATTAAGATTAAGATAAGATTTAAATGTTTACCGAACACAGCTTTAGTTAGAAAACATAAATAAAAATTATAAACCACTTGAGCCGCGGAACAAAGCTTGACATATGGCTTTAAAGAACACACCCCTAATTTATAACCCCGGTTTGGTATTGATAAAAATCAAAATTTTAGTATATATTTTGATAAAAGTTGATGAGATATATTGTTGAAAAGTCGTGGACCCCATAAAAAGTGTTGTTAAGATTTAATGTTGACTTTGAATTAAATTAAAATCTGTGTTCGACGCTTATTTAAATAAGAGAGATTATTTTATTTGTATTTTCTACGTAAAATATGTGTTTAAAAATTGGATAAAAATATGTGTAGTTAAAAAGTGATTTGAAAAATTGTGTAACTTTAATATGATATTTAAACCAAGCGGCCAAATAGAGTAAATGTAGGAGTGGGTGCGGTCCGATTTGGTTTGGTTCCAAAAGGAATCGAACCAAGCCAAGTATCAATGATAATCTTAGTAATGGAACCATTGGTTCCAAATATGATTATGGAATCGAATCAGAACCGAACCAATTGATTTCAATTCGGTTATTTACATTGAAAATGTTAAAATAAAATGTCTCTTTTTTATACAAGAATAAAATATTTTTTAGCATTAAAGATTAGAAGTTGCCTCTGACTAAGAATGGAAGCTGCCTACACTTTTAATGTAATAGGCAATAGCATAATATCAAAAAAAGTGACACGTCATATTACACCCACTTTACAAATTACAAAGATTAAAAGTAAAATAGAAAATCATGCATGTATAGAGTAAGAAATTATAAAAAAATAAGAAATAAGTAAAGAAATTAAGCCATTGATATTTAGTAATTAAAGAAATTAAGGAATTGATATTTGGTAATTAAAGAAATAATTACGTAGTGCCGACAGACTTGGTTTGGTAATTGATATTTGAGAATTGATAGGTAGTAGGTTAATTGATTTGCTTATAAGAAACGAAGATATAATTAAAGAAATTAAGAAGAAGAAGAAGAAATCTATTAGAGATAAAGAAGGAAACAAGACCTTAATTTGGAGGATGACAAAAGACGTGAAGACTTGAATAATCAAATCGTGATATTTTAATATTTTACCCAAAAAAATAAATAAAAATAAACAACCAATCTTAAAACTGAATTAAATATCGGTTCTTAAAAAAAGAATCGGGAACTTGACCAATAAGTCCCAAATTGATTTATTCTTTAGTCAAACCCGATCCGGACTGATCAGTTCTAACCGATTTTGGGAAAAAATGCTCACTCCTAATAAAATGTAGGGAGTGTCGCTGGCTCATTAAACCATTTATAATGAGTTATTTGTATTTTTTAGATAAAATGCAGAGTTAAAAATTGAAGGTAGAAAATATATATAATTAAAAAGTTATTTGAAAAATTGTGTCCATTTAGTAATACTGACTGATTTATAAATTAGTTTATTTATGATTTTGATGTAAAATGTAGTGATTAAAAATTGGATAGAGAAAATGTGTTAGATTAAAAAATGATTTGAAAAATTATGTTATTTGATTATAAACATAAAAGATTTTTTAACCATTCAAATTTTTTCTCTCCACTTTTCAATCACACATTTGACCTCAAAATCATATTGCTTCCGTTTGGTAACACTGTTTGGATTATAAATTTGTTTATTTATGATTTTGAGGTAAAAAGTAATGGTTGAAAATTGGAGAGAAAAAATGTGTGTGATTAAAAAATGATTTAAAAAATTGTGTAGTTGTAAATCAAATAAAACTACTTTACCGAGTACTATGTAAATCAGTTTATAAATCACTATATTATTATCAAACAATCGTCTAACGGAGGCGAAGTAGTGGTTAAATAGGGATAAATTATAATGATTGCGTGAAAGAAAAATTATTGGGAACAAAAACTGGTAACCCGCTTTTCTCCCCGCACAGACGTGCTACATCACCCATCAATCACGTTGCCTTGAGATAAGCGACTTATGTTCACAGGGCGCGCCAAAACCGTAATGCCTTTTGCCGCTCTCCCCCTTTACTTAAAAAATAAAAAATAAACAAATCACACGAAAAGGTTTCAAAAATCTCTCCAGACTCATTTGATATCAAACTCTCCATTACTCACTGTCAATGCCATTTCGATCCTAGAGTTGTAGAACTATAAATTACACTCTTCGGTTTGTTTGGCCGATTGAACTATGGAGCAAAAGATGGACAATAATCATCAAACAGAGAAGTCATTATTAGCGTCGTCCCCGATTGTCCCTCCACTAGCACCGACACACCGCCGCTTGCTCAGGTTGCCGGCGCAGGCGGAGCTACCGGAGGAAGATGCCAGTTGCGATGCGCGGGGTGTAAGAATGAATTGTGCGTGGGATCCCGGTGGAAGGAGTTTATCTGCCCTAGTTGCCATTTGTCCCAGATGCTGCCGCCGGAATTGATGCGAGGTAAACTGGCACAGGTCCAGGCCAAACGACAAAAGCCAAACGTCCCTGCACATGGCGTTGATCAGACGAAGATCCAGCTACCTTGCGTTCAATGCAAGTCCATACTCAACGTACCCCATGGTCTGTCAAGCTTCACTTGCCCGCAGTGCCACATTGACCTACCCGTTGATCTTTCACAGATTGGGCCTTCACCCCAAGGGCCCGTGCCTCAAGAAGAAATCAACGAGGTTTTTCTCTAAATCTCTAATATTTCTCCTTTTTACCCTTATTATTGCAATAAATATTGAAACATGTTTTAAAGTGACATTTTTTTTTTATGTTTAGTGGCATATCTTTTTGCTGTTGTCGTTGGATATTCTACTATGAATGTAATTTTTGAATTTTGGAGTGGAGTAACTTAATCAGACCTGGAAGCACGTCTCTTATATGGATTTTGCAAATAAAACTGTAATCTGCAGATAGTCTTTTGGGGGGTGTGTGTGGAGACAAATGAAGATTTGGAGAGAAGAGAGACTGTGGAATATATTTGTGAAAATACAACCTCAATACCTCCTTCCTTCCCGCAACATGCACACAGAAGAGAATGTGTTATCATAAGCTTTTCTTTTGGAGGAGGAATAAAAATCTCTTTTTGCAGAAATATAATATCAAATGAATGGGTTTGGTTTTCGCAATGCCACGTGCCAAGGATTTAGCGAAAATATTAATTTCTAAAATTGCATTCAACAATCCACAGCGAATTTATCCCCTCCTCTCCCCTCTTTCTGACTCACACTCATTCCAAGAATATAAAAAAGAAAACACTCAGCACAAAGAATTGTATTTTCCAATTGTTCTTCTCATTTTCTTCTTCTTAATGCCGTTTCTTCATTTGGATTGGCTTTTTTTCTTCTTTTCTAATTGTCTATTTGAACCCCTTTGGGATTCTATACTTAGACTGGAGTTGAAACTTAAGAACTTGGAGAAACTATATATGTTAACCTGGTCACTATACTATTTGAAATGTCCTGCATACAAGTTCTAAAAAGTGATGTTGGGCCACTTAAAAAACATTGTCACGTGCAGATCTGATTTCTTCATGGAATCTCACTGAAATATTTTTTTTTTACTTAATTTTGCCTGTGTCTTGTATATTTTTCTTCATATTTCATTTTTCTCAAAACTCATTTTCAACCATACATTCTACCAATAAAATAATCTACACATAATAAACACCAAAAAGATTCCCTACTTTTAACCACACATTCTCCAAAAAATTACTATTATAAACCATGTTTTTTTAAATAATGGGTCTTTAAACAGGGGCATAGTTTTTGGAAGTATAGATTTTGGAATTACTGTCCACTAATCACATTTTCCCTCTTAAATAAAAATCTTTCAGGTAGCTATTGAGGTGGAACGGGAAGAAGATGAAGGTGGCTTGGCAACTGAGACATTTATGGATTATGTGTGTGCTGTTATCCTCATTATGCTTTTGCTAAGCCACTTTGATTCTTTGAATTTGCAAACACTAGTGGAGTCGTACACAATTTACATTTCTCATCCAAGCTTCTTTTTATCTTGTGCAGCGCCCTTCAAAATTGTCCATTGGTCCTCTCCATCCAGATCATATTGTGGAGACATCCTCCTTATCTGCAGTGCAGCCTCCTGATCCTACTTATGATCTCAGGATTAAGGATGACCTGGAAAATTCGAAGGCATTATCATGCTTGCAGATTGAAACGTTGGTTTATGCTTGTCAGGTTGCTTTAACAAACTTGATTCAAATCATTTCTGCACTTGCACAATATCTTCTGTTGTATAATCATCATCAATTGACAGAGACATCTTCAACACCTCCAAAATGGTGCCAGAGCAGGATTTTTTGTTGGAGATGGTGCTGGTGTGGGCAAAGGACGGACAATTGCAGGGTTAATATGGGAGAATTGGCACCATGGGAAAAGAAAAGCATTGTAAGTGTTCTGCAAGCTGCATGGATATTGTGCATTTACATTCACTGAAGGTTCCTTTTTTAATTACGTTTGATATCTGGCGATTGCATTAATTGCTTTTCACAATGTTATTTACTCATGTTTTCAATTTGTATCATTTTCTCTCTTTCTGTAATGATCTTGTACAGGTGGATTTCTGTTGGTTCAGACCTAAAGTTCGATGCTAGAAGAGACTTGGATGATGTTGGTGCAAGATGTATAGAAGGTGTATGCTGTTTTTACATATTGAGCTCTCTTTTTCTATGTACTACTGTGGATTGTGTTCTATCTGTGCTGAGGTTTTGGGGGAGAGGGTTGAGGGTCTGGTGCACTCAGATGCTGGATTATATACACATGAGAATTAGAGTATGTGTAGAAACAAAATGGGGCTTACGAATACCTTTGTTAGATTCTTTTGTTTGTTTCTACAATTGAATGGATTGATTTATGCTATTTTACATTTTTTTTTTGAAACAATATCTGCAGTAACTATTAGTAACAGAAGGTTAGTTTTATGTTTCCATCTATTTTGTTATTGGTGGGCACAATGCTTCTGCGAATCGCAAGATGTCCATATTGAAGATTATGCAACTGACCAAGAAGTTCCGCTATTCGAAGGCATAGTTTACTATGGAGGAAGAGACCTGCTCTATGTTTGTCAGCCGAATTTGACAAAACGGCGAATGATATATTTGTTTAATTTTGTTACATGTTATTGCATTTCTTACCTTATGTATATGAATCTGTTTTATGTTCAGCAAGTCATAGCTTGATCTATTAGCAATAATTGACCTAAACCGGTTGCGACTTTTGGTATTTCTCAATATGGTTTTCTTACAAAACTTTCCCTTCTAGTGCATGCTTTGAACAAGCTTCCTTATTCCAAGCTTGATTCCAAGGCTGTTCGTGTTAGCGAGGGAGTGGTTTTTGTGACATATAGCAGCCTCATTGCATCTTCAGATAAAGGCCGTTCTCGTTTGCAGCAACTGGTGCAGTGGTGTGGACCAGATTATGATGGTCTCATCATATTTGATGAGGTATTGTATTTGTTAGAATAAATATATCAATATGAGCCGCATAAAATAATCTTAACAAGATGATGGGCAGTTGGCATATGGTTATGCGAGAAACACTTAAAGATCATGCTTAATTGCTTCTTTGAATCTTTTAGTGTCACAAAGCTAAAAATTTGGTGCCAGATGCTCGAGGAAAACCAACAAGGACAGGTGCATCTGTTGTTGAGATTCAGGTGTGATCTTCTTTAAACTTATGTATCTTAACAGTCTTTCTGCTAAGATATTTTTTAGTTTTTCATGTATGCCACAGTATAGTTCACTATCTTGGATTTACTTCCACTTTAATCAGTTCAATATTTTGCAACTTCTACATCTGGATCTTCTTTCATCCTTCTCCTATCTCCTCCCCTCCCCGTGCTCCCGCTATTTTGCAGTGGCCCACTTCAACATCTGCACTTTCCATATGCATACATCAGTCTCTGTTGTGCTGCCTTTAGTGAATGTAGATTTTGATAATAATTATCTATCTCTGCATAATTTTCGTGCTTCCTTTCAATCCTGTACATGTTCCAAACAGCATTTTTGTCAAATTTGTCAATAAGAGATTGAAAGAGTGAATTAAGTTTGAAAAAATTTACTTGTAACATTTCTAAAATTGAAGAGAACTTCTTTTATTAAATATGAAAATATAATGCCTATATAATCGAATAGCATCCCTAAGGTGTGGCATTGTCTTTGTTCTTGGAATCTATACCTCAAACAAAGCCAGTTGGCAAGTTGTAATGACAAGTTATGGTCATTCAAATTTAGTCCATCAGAGTAGTGAATACTAGAAAGATAGTTATTAACAGAATGATAATTATTGACACAAAACATTATAATAACTTTTGAAAGTGCTCTTTAAATTTTTTGAATTTTGCTCCAGGTTAGCTATAGTTAGGGTTATAAGGAGTAAAAAAGAAGAGTCGTTTGAAGATGTGACATTGGACTTGATATGTGGATGTAAAGCTAATATGACTAGGAAAGGTGATGTAGAGCTCAATTGAACAAAGAATGAAACTTGTAGAAGAAGGGGAAAGAAAGGGGAAGAGGGGAATACGAGAAGAGGAGATAGAAATGGAAGAGAAATAAATATTAGGATAAAATATTACCCTCTATTTGGTAAAAGTTCTTTGTTTATAAACAAAGAATTTATTGTTTTCGAGGTAAAATATGTGTTTGAAAAGTGGTTTGTAAAAATGTGGTTAAAAAATGATTTGAAAAAACTTGTTTATAAACGAGTTACCAAAAAGAGGCTTATGGAGTGTTCCACGGCATTTAAATTGGTTTAAATTGATATATTTGAGTTTTCTGGGTAAAATGTGTGGTTAAAAATTAGAGAGAATTTGTGGTTAAAAAGTGGTGTGAGAAATTGTGTAATTTAAATTGTTATTTTTAATGGAGCCGTCGAACACTCCATTAGTTTATTCAATAATCAAGTTTAATTGTTACAACACATAAGTCCACTTTTTAAGCCACCTAATTTAAGTTGGAAAATAACTAAAGAAATAATATAAAATATGATAAACCTAGTCTCTGTTTGATTGTGATTAAAATTTGAATTTGAATTTAAGTCAAAGTCAACAATTAATTTCATTCATGCATGGATGCATTTTATGGGTCCCATAACTTATCAATCACATATCTCATTAGTTTTTATTAAAATTTACTAAAAATCTAATTTTAATCCCTATCAAACATGCCTATTATAATAAAACCCTATTTACTTTTCCTAAAATAAGATTCTAAACTTGGAAAGTCTTTATGGAATATATAGAATTTGAGAGACACAAAGATTGTGGAATTATTTTTCTATATTTCCGATAATACAAACCAATGTATTTATAATACAAAATAATCAGTAGAAAAGGAAAGAAATAACAAAAAATATATACTCCTAAAAATAGAATATCTACCCAATAATTTACAATCAAATATTCCCTATAATTTCCATAATCACAGACTTTCCAACACTCCCCCTCAAGTTGGATCATAGATATTAATCATGTCCAACTTGCTGATGAAATCATTGAAACTTTGTCGTGGTAGCCCTTTGGTGAAGATATCGGCAGTTTGTTTTGTTGTAGGGATATATGTAATGCAAATAACTCCATCTTCCACCTTTTCCTTAATAAAATGTCTGTCCACCTCTACATGTTTGGTTCGATCATGTTGTACCGGATTAAGAGAAATACTAATAGCTGCCTTATTGTCACAATAAAGTTTAAGTGGATACTCTAATGTGACCTGTAGTTCTTCCAAAAGTTTCTTTAACCATAAACCTTCGCAAATTCCTTGAGCTACTGCTCGAAATTCAGTCTCAGCACTGCTTCGAGCTACTACATTTTGTTTTTTGCTTCTCCAAGTTACCAAGTTTCCCATTACGAAGGTACAGTATCCAGTAGTCGATCTTCTGTCTTCTGATGAACCTGCCCAATCTGCATCTGTGAAGATTTCGACTCCCTTATTCTCACATTTTTTGAAGAATAATCCTCTGCCTGGAGACTCTTTGAGATATCTAAGGATTTTGTATACTGCTTCCAGATGAGTTTCCTTTGGAGAATGCATATGTTGACTTACCATACTAACTGCAAACGCAATGTCAGGTCTTGTGTGTGATAGGTAGATCAACTTTCCCACTAGTCGTTGATACCTATCTTTTTCGACGGGTTTTCCAACATCCTCCAACCTTTTTCCTGTCTCAATAGGAGTGTCACTTGGTTTGCATCCTAGCATACCTGTCTCAGTTAGGAGGTCTAAAATATACTTTCTTTGGGAGACACTAATACCTCTTTTTGACCTTGCTATTTCCATTCCTAAGAAATATCGCATTTGTCCCAGATCTTTGACTTCAAATTCATTGGCCAAAGCTTTCTTTAATCTCTCCATCTCAACTACATTATCCCCAGTTAGGATAATATCATCCACATACACAATAAGAATGGTCTTCCTCCCATCTTGAGTTTGGAGATAAAACATAGTATGATCCGATTGTCCCTGATTGTATCCTTGACTTCTCAACACTTTCGCAAATCTGTCAAACCACGCTCGTGGAGATTGTTTGAGTCCGTAAATTGACTTTCTGAGTTTGCACACTTGATTTACTTCCTCCCCTTTACAAAATCCCGGGGGTAATTTCATATAGACTTCTTCATCCAGGTTGCCATTTAGAAATGCATTCTTTATATCCAGTTGTTGAAGAGACCAGTCTAAATTTACTGCCAGAGACAGGAGTACTCGGATGGTATTTAGTTTAGCTACCGGTGCAAATGTCTCCGTGTAGTCAATCCCAAATGTTTGAGTAAACCCCTTAGCTACAAGTCGTGCTTTATATCGATCCACCGTTCCATCAGTTTTATACTTTAAGGTGAAGACCCATTTGCACCCAACTGGTTTTTTTCCTCTGGGTAAATCTACCACTTCCCAAGTTTCATTCTTTTTCAAAGCTCGCATTTCCTCCAGTACTGCCTCTCTCCATTTAGGAGCCTCCAGTGCTTCCTGAATGTTCTTTGGGATTTCTGTGTTGTCAAGGTTAGAAATAAAAGCACGAAATCCACTAGACAGGGCATTATATGACACAAATTTTGAAATCGGATGAAGAGTACATGACCGGGGTTGTTTTCTTAGAGCAATAGGTAAATCAATACTGGGGATCTCAGAATTACCTGACCTGGAAGGAGACTCATGGATATTAGGAGCTATCATCGGGTCCAATTCATTTGGAGTCTCGGGTGTGAGGTCTTCCACGTTCCCTAATTTTGGCCTTCGTGAATAAACAATCATGTCTTTGCCATTTTGCTTTTCAATATCTCTCTCAGAGTTAGAAATTTCTTTCAAGTTAGGTTTAGGTTTTGGAGCGGGTTCAGGTAGAGAAAGGTTGAAGTCCAAAAAATGATCTTCTTCCACATTCTCCCCCCGAAGAGAAGTTTTTTGGAAATAAGGTGTGTTTTCAAAGAATGTGACATCGTGGGTAACAAAAACCTTTTTTTGTGATGGGTCATAGCACTTGTACCCTTTCTTGGTAGGGGAATATCCGATGAAAACACATTTAATAGCTCTAGGATCTGATTTGTTCCGAGAATGGGCATGAATATGAACAAACGCGATGCACCCAAATACCTTAAGAGACAGATTTGATATATGGCGAGATGTAGGAAAGGAGTTATGAAGTTTTTCGAGAGGTGTTTGAAAAAAGAGAATCCGGCTAGGCATTCTGTTGATCAGATAAGTAGATGTTAAAATGGCATCTCCCCAGAATGTTTTTAGCATATTTGTTGTGAACATCAAGGCGCGGGCTACTTCAAGAAGATGTCTATTTTTCCGCTCAGCAACCTCGTTTTGTTGGGGCGTGTCAACACATGAACTTTGGTGAACTATCCCATGTAGTTTAAGGTAATTCCCCAAAGTAGAGTTGAAGTACTCAGTGCCATTGTCGATTCGCAAAACTTGAATTTGTGTTTGGAATTGAGTTCGAATCATTTGGTGAAATTCTATGAATATGTTACGAACTTCACTTTTTTCTTTCAACAGATAAACCCAGCAAACTCGAGTGTGGTCATCAATGAACGTGATGAACCATTTTGTGTGAGTTCGATTTGGATTTCGAGACGGGCCCCACAGATCACTGTGAATTAGGACAAATGGTTTGGTGGGTTGATATTTCGATGTTGGGAATGATGTACGTTTATGTTTTGCAAGTTCACAGAATTCACATTGAAAGTCAAAGATAGTTTTATTCGAAAAAATGGAAGGAAACAAATGTCTCATGTATTGAAAGTTGGGATGACCCATTCTAAAATGCAATAATAATAATTGACTATTTCTAGGGATAGAAGCAGAATCACAAACAGCTAGTTGATGTCGTTTATTCACTTCAGCTTCATTAAGGTAGTAAAGTCCATCACATTCCTTAGCACTGCCAATCATCTTCCCCGATGATAGGTCCTGCAAAATACAATGAGTGGGAAAAAAAATAGCTGAGCAATTTGATGTTTTTGTCAGTTTACTGATAGATAATAAATTGCATGATAATTTAGGAACATGAAGGACAGACTCTAGAGTAATAGGATCAGATATTTTAATCATCCCCTTTCCAGCAACTGGTGATAGTGTACCATCTGCAATTTTGACTTTAAGATTACCAGCACAAGGGGAATATGACGAAAAAAGGGAATGTGAATTAGTCATGTGATCCGAAGCACCTGAATCGAAAATCCACGGTGTTTTAGTTTTGGGGAGAGTGCTTAAAGCTACAGAATTACCTTTGTGGGCCAGAGAACTGGATGGAACATAATTTGAGGACTGACCAGATGTTTGGAGACTAGAGAATATGTTGTAGAGTTGATTTAACTGCTCAGGATTAAATGCTCCTCCTGAAGAATTTTTTTCATCTCCTTCTTGATTCCTTTCTGTACGATGATCAAAGGTTGCTTTGTATCCTCGAGTTTTATTACTTTGCCTCGGTTTCCAATCTGCTGGTTTTCCATGTATATCCCAACATGTATCCTTGTCATGACCGGGTTTGCGACAGTGATCACAATAGGGGCGCCTTTTTGTATTTGGGCCTGATCCAGTTTGAGGCCCATGAGGCTCATGACTAAACCCACGGCTATTAAAGTCATAACCAGGCCCTCGTGAATTTGATCCAGTGGGCTTATGAGATAATAGGGCTGAGGTTTCAGGTCCGATAGGTGGGTCTCCTCTTAACATTACCAGTCGGCGAGTTTCTTCTCTCCTTACTTCAGAGAAGACTTCACGCGTTGAAGGTAGCGGTCGCCGGCCAAGAATCCTCCCCCTTACGTCGTCGAGCTCGCGATTCAGTCCGGCCAAGAACTCGAAAACTCTCTCTGTTTCGAGTTTTTTTTTGTATTTTGCACTGTCGGCTGAGCACTCCCATTCTTCTTCACTGCTCAAATCTAATTCTTGCCAAAGGTTGCACATCTCCATATAATAATCGGTGACTTCCCTTTCTCCTTGTTTCAATTTCCACAATTTAGTCTTGATTTCGAAAATTTGGGAGGCATTTTCGGAATCTGAGTAAGTTTCTTTAACAACATCCCAAACATCCTTTGCAGTGGGCAAGAACAGATAGGTCTTCCCGATGGTGGGCTTCATGGAATGGACGAGCCAAGCGGTCACCAATGAATTTTCTGATTTCCATTTTTTCAAGGTTGCGACGTCGGTGACTTCGGGCTTCTTTGTTTCTCCGGTAAGAAACCCCAATTTACCTTTGCCATCGATTACCAGTTTAATGGATTGAGCCCATTCACGATAATTTCGTCCGTTTAATTTTTCCAAGGTGAGTTGAAAGGATGAGTTTTCTGCTCCGTTTGAACTCATACTGGAGATGACCTCGGTTTCGTTTTCGACGTTATTTGTCAATTCCGACTCTTTGTTGAAGGATTCTGTCATGGTTGGCCTGGATTGGACAAGTCCTGCTCTGATACCATATAGAATTTGAGAGACACAAAGATTGTGGAATTATTTTTCTATATTTCCGATAATACAAACCAATGTATTTATAATACAAAATAATCAGTAGAAAAGGAAAGAAATAACAAAAAATATATACTCCTAAAAATAGAATATCTACCCAATAATTTACAATCAAATATTCCCTATAATTTCCATAATCACAGACTTTCCAACAGAATATACTCTCTCTGTCCTACAAAGGTAGACTCATTTTTTTCTTTGTCTCAAATTATACGTCACTTTCTTTGTTGAGAGTATTTTAATGTCTCAGAGTGTGTTTGGTATTGATTAAAATGAGTTTTTTTGAAATGAATAGTGATTTTTTGGAGAAATGATGGTTGAAATTTGGTTGAAAAGTAAAAAATTGTGGGCTTGACTTTTGATGGATGGTTGATATTGAATACTATAGAAAAATGAGAAAAATTTAATGAAAACCAAACGGGGGCTTAATTTTCTAATTACCCTTATTTAATATATATTGTTATCAACAAATATGAAATACTTATTATTCAATGTAGGGTATATTATGTAAAATGTAAGTACATTTATAGTTCCAATATATACTAATATGTTTTATTAATCTGTATGAAAATAAAAATGAGCCTATTTTTTGGGACGGAGGGAGTTTAAGAACAGGATCTCTATCAAAAGGTGATTGGATGATGAAGATGTCAAGTGCCCACTTGGATTCTCTAGTGAATGCTCTAAACATGGTTGAGAAAGTGAATATAACCAGTTTTTATATTCTGAGCTGTTGTCATATGCCTTTTTTGGTTATTTTTTCTCTTTAAATTGAACTTATTTTGCAATGTGGATTCCACTGCATCCATTGTACTTTGCATGGCTGTGACAGATTGTGGCTTTGTGATTCCCTTTACTTCCTGCGTTTCTCATTGTTTAAAATATACTCTCTTTGATACTAGTTGTGGCTTGCTACTCATGGATTTGTTCAACTTTAGAACTGTAAATCAAACCATTTCTTTTCCTCATCATCGTGCTTACTGAAAGTCCAGCAATAATACTAATGAGTTTTCTAACTAATGGATATGTATATTTATATTTATTTATTTATTTTTGAATTCCTAAACTATAGGCCCGACTTCCTCAAGCTCGTGTCATTTATTGCTCAGCCACTGGTGCTTCTGAACCTCGTAACATGGGTTATATGGTTCGACTTGGTCTTTGGGGAGATGGAACATCTTTTACTGACTTCAAAGAATTTCTAGGTGATGTTTTTTTCGAGCAACTGCAGTCTGCTTGCTGTCTTGTTTAAATTGTGAAAGCAAATTGTTGTTATTTAAGAAATTTTATCATAATTTCCTTATAATTTGAAACACTTGACGATCTTACGTGGAAGAGTCATTGATCGCATCATCGGGCTGAATTTACCTTGCTTCAGTTACACAAAAATGTCTGTTTCCTGCTTAATAATTTGTTTCCCCAAACTTTTGTTCTATACTTCTGTTTCTTGGAAGTTAAAGCTCTTACTTTAAGTATTCCACGTCTATCTGTTTTTTTTGTTGAACATTATATTTTGGATGTCCATTGATGTGGCTGAAAATGTACAATTGTTAATAACTTTATAGCCTGATGGGAAGAAATTTTAAAAAATGAATTTGACAAGTGCCATACTTCAGTATGGAGATCATGGTACAAGAGGTCAAGAGTCATGCTTGTTCATTTATGCATACGAGGATCCAGCACCGGAAGGTAGTACACGCTTAATGATTAGATGCATAACTATAATCTGAGGTCAATCAACTTAATGTGGGTGATATATTCTACCAATATGAATGTCCATATTATCCTCATTGAACTATTTGTACATTTGTTATGCCCACATGCCAAATCAGTTTTTGGAATGGACCCTCAAGGCCTAGGACAAGGAACAACTTTGTAGGTTGTTTGGCATAATATTGCCCTTGTTTCGTGGCCATTATTTAAAACCTCATTTTTTTTTTTTTTTTTTTTCAAAACTCATTTTCATCCACACATTCTACCAATAAAATAATCTACACAAATAAAAAAATTCCGTACTTTTTGACCACACATTCTCCAAAATTTACTATTACAAACCACATTATTTGAAATAATGGGTGCCAAATAGGGGCATTATGTGTGGCCCATGTTTTATATTAAAATTCTCACTTATGGATGTAAGTTTTATGTATATTTGTCTTTCGTTTCAGTCAACACGAAGATTTAATTGTTTTCATTTTTCTAATCTATTTGGAACTTGTTTGGTAATGAAATAAAATTCTTTTTGGGGGTAATATGTGGTTGAAAAGTGTAAAAAGTGGTGGGTCCCATAGAAATGTGTGGATGAAAATGAATTTGTAGAAAAATCTCCCATTATCAAATTGGCTCTTGGTCCTACTAATGCGTAGATTTTCAACTACAATCTTTTGTCCTTTTTGCAGGAGCCATGGTTAAAGGTGGTGTTGGGGCCCTAGAACTTGTTGCCATGGATATGAAAGCAAGGCAAGGTTCTTACTTAGCAATTTTTTTTGGGGGGACAATTTATGTGAATCACTATTCTGTAAATTGAAATAACACTCGACTTTTAGGGGTATGTATCTTTGTCGTACACTGAGCTATAAAGGTGCGGAATTTGAAGTTGTTGAAGTACAATTGGAGGCTAAAATGACGGTACGGTTCAGTTTTTTTGGTTACACTGCCTAAATAAAAAATTAATTGTTGACGTTTCTTCTCTTGTATGAAATCTAGTATCTCTCTACCCATGTGTTACAGTACATCATTGATTGATTGCAGTATCAGGCTTTGGAGTTGGAGTTAACATTTTGATGAACTTATGTTTTTCTTGATATCACATGACTTCGGATTTTGGTCCAATGGAATTTTGATTGTTCAGTAAATGCTGGCTACTGACCCTTTGTAACGCCCTGAGTTCCAGGAGTGCGGGAACGTCACGTTTCTAAATTCTTGAATAAACTTTGTTGCGGAAAATGACTAAATATTAAATATCACATTTATTGAAAAAAGTTTAGCGATAATTCAGATGGAATAAGTTAATTCGTTCAAATTTATAAAAATGACAATTCTTGATAAAATGAAATAATTATTTCAAAGTTCACGACTTTCAAAAAAAAATATCAATTTATAATTTGCCGTCATTGTCCATCACTCGCTACCGTCTTCGAAATCTGCAAAAATTGTTAAAATAACGGGTTGAGCATGCTCAGTAGATTCATCGTCAATAATTAATTTACCAGATAATTGGACAAGTAATTATGCAAATAATGTAGTGATATTCTTTTCTTATTCATAGGCATCACATATTGAATGCAAATGAACACATTCTTTTCTTTTCTTGGCTAGCAGATCAGTTATGACATGCATAACATAAATTCTTTATCTCAAAAGAGATATTCTTTTCTTGTCTTATCTCATACGAGGTATTCTTTTCTTTTCTCATGCAATTAAGCATAAAATCACACAAATCCACATGACACATGCAATTATAATATAAATCAATTAGTGGGGGTGAGTTTACCTTAAACTTAACGAGTTTGGTTGAGCGGGGATAACAAAATTTTTTCAAATCTCCGTACGCCTCGTCTAGCCAATAAGTTACATTAATCTTTTGAAATTTATAGTTTAAAAATGATAATTTACAATTTGAGGACTGAAATTGACGATTTGAAAGTTGAGGGATTAAAATGAATACTTTGAAAGTTGAGGGACTGAAATGAATACTTTTGAAAGTTGAGGGACTAAAATGAATAATTTGAAAGTGAGAGACTAAAATGAATACTTTGAAAATTGAGGGACTAAAATGAGTACTTTTTGAAAGTTGCGGGACTAAAATGAATACTTTTGAAAGTTGTGGGACTAAAATGAATACTTTTGAAACTTGAGGAACTAAAATGTAAATTTTCAAAAGTTGGGTCGGAGCTCAAAACGAATATTAAATTGTGGGGATTGGGATAAGAAATTTTAAAAATGAAAGGCTTATAAGATCATTCAAGAACTTAAGGACTGAAATATAAGTTTTAAAACTACATGGACTGATTTAAATAACTTTGGAACTCAGGGACCAAAGTGCAATTTTATAAAATCAAAATAAAAATATTAAGAACAAAGATTCTCACTCTCACGACCCAGAAACGGAAGAGGGAGGTGCGACCGGCTGCCTCGCGCAAACTGGTGTCCGGCTGGGGGTTTCGCCGGCGAAATTGTTGGCTCAGGGTGCGGCGAGTGGCTCACAAGGAAAGCTTCAGATTCGAGGGGTTAAGGTGCGAGATTTGGTGCAAAAATCGAGGCCAAATCGCTGCTGAGTTCGCTATTTTTCCGGCGAAGAAACCGGCGATTTAGAGGCGAACAGGGCGGTTGTCAAGGTAAGTGTTTGGGTTAAGTCTATTTCTGGGTTTCTTTAGTTTTTCATTGGGTTTTGGCTATGGATTTGGTCGAGGTTGTGCAGAGGAGGCGATGGGTTGTGTGGTGGTGTCGCGACAGAATTGTGGTGGTTTCGTACGGTGGTTGAGGTGATGATGATGATGGAGCACGGTGGTGGTTGCTTGGTAGTGGACTGGTGGGGTGTGTGTTGATGGTGATGATGGTGCCGGTGGTGATGGTGGTTTGGTAGTAATTGCGGTTCAGGTGGTGGCTTGGCAGCGTGGTGATGGCACTGTGGTGGTTTGAATTGTGAAAATGGAACAATGGCAGTGATGGGTTCGGTGAAGGGCTGATGATGGTGTGGAGGTGATGTGGGTGATGATGTTGATGATTCAAATGATGGTGAAATGGTGGATTGGAATTGTGGTTTCTTGGCTATGGCAGTGGCTGATTTGTGGTGTGTTGAAAATTTGTTTTCGTGTGGTGACTGGTGTCTATGGCTATGGAGCTGGGATTCTCTGTTTGCTGAAATTGAATGGAATTTGCAAGAAATGAATTATGTAAATGGAAGAAAAATGTTACCAAAATATTGCTTGCTGAGTTCTTGCTGGTCATGTATGGAGATGCTATAATTGGTGATATTGATTAGGAATTATAGGAGAGAATAGTGGTGGAATGATGGAGGAAAAGAAAAAAAATGAAATTCAGTGGAAAACATCATAATTGGTTTGATATGGAAATAATGATGGAATTGGTGTAAAGATTAGTTGGAGATGCTTCGTGGTTGGATAATGAGGTGTAAAGAAGAAGAAAGAATGAACAATTGTGGGGGAAAATTAGGTAGAATTAGTTAGGTATAATTTTGATTAGGATAAATAACTAAAATTTAGACTAACTTCAATTAGACAATATATTTAAAACTGATATATTTTGGACTGAAAATAAATTTGAGAATAAATAATTTTTGAGATAAAATTGAATTACGTATTTTGGACTTAAAATAATTTAATAAGGAAAATTGAGATATTTTTACTAAATTTGGAATTTAAGATGATTTTTGTAATACTTTGAATAAATAATTAAAATAATATAATTTTAGAAATTCGGAATTTAACTAAAATTGAATGGATTTGACATTTCTCGACTTGGCCAGACGAATACGTCGCGGCGTTTAATTAAAAATTGTTGAGATAGCAGCTACACGATTTTCAAAATTTTAAAATAATTATTAAATGCGTAAAAATCCTTGGTCGCTACACCCTTTTGGTTCAACTATGACCACCCTTAGTGTATTTTTAACTGGTTCATTTCTTTGAACTGATGTAGAATGTTGGAATGCAGAAGCTTCCTATGACTTTAGCTTCTCCTGTTTGGAGAAAATTGTGCAAATAAGTGCTTGATATATATTTACATTCAATTTCCTGAAGACTTCTGTATTACTATCATCTTGTCAAGCATTCTTCTAACAAGTGCATCATTTTCTTCTATACTAATAGCAAATGCACTGATAATGTGAAGAAAACTACAATTTCAAATGATATTATGTGTATGTGTGTCAGTGTGTGTGTCTATATATATATATATTTTATCAAATCTATATATATATATATATTTTTTGTTATCTTCAAATATTGTGAGTGTGTACTTTGGTTGTTATGAAGTTTTTATGTGGTTGTGTTATAATCTGGATTTGTTTTTTGAGTTTTCGAGTGGTATAATTCTCATTGTGGCTATTCTCAGGATATGTATATTAAAGCAGCAGAATTTTGGGCCGAGTTGAGAGTTGAGTTGCTATCAGCAATCACATTATTCATGAAGGAGAATCCCACAAAAAGTCTACCATGGAGATTTTTCTGGGCAACTCATCAGGTTTGTAGTTTCTAAGTTTCTATGGTGGATTTTTAAGCATTTGATGTTTTTCATATCTAGACATTCTGATATGTATTTTTTCTTTCTATGTGCTATTATAGCGCTTCTTTAGGCACATGTGTGTGTCGGCTAAGGTGCCCGCATTAGTTAGACTTGCTAAGCAAGCATTGCTGGAGAACAAGTGTGTAGTCATAGGCCTACAGAGTACTGGAGAGGCACGAACAGAGGAAGCTGTTTCAAAATATGTGAGCCTGTTTTTCTTCTTTTCATTAACTTGTGCAGTTTACGTGTAAATGTCGTTTAACCTGTTTCTATGTATGCCTGCTACATAATTCTTGTGTAAAGATGACTACAGTTGCTTCTATATAATAAATTGTTCACATTAAATTTCTTAAATTTTGTTCTCTTCCAACCCCTAGGTGGGAAACAAAATCTAATTCGCATTCTTTGTTATTTTCTGGTACATTTTATTGTAGAACTTTTAAGATCGTAAATAACTTTTTTAACAGTTCTTTAACTTAAACTTTCTTTCCATGCCAATATAGGGTCTCGAACTTGATGATTTCATATCGGGACCCTCTGAGCTATTGCTAAAATTTGTAGAGGAAAATTATCCCCTGCCACAGAAGCCTGAACCACTCCCAGGTATTCTATACATTTGGATTGTTTGTACCTTTCTTTTTGTGCTGCTGACATATTCTCTTTCTATGTTTGTTCTTAGATGAAAGCTTGAAGGAGCTTCAGAGAAAGAGACGCTCAACAACTCCTGATGTTTCATTCACAGGGAGAGTATGCAAAGTTGCTAAATTTGAAGCTGAAAGTGAAGAAGAAAGCGAGTGGCAATCAGAAAGTAATCAAAAGAATCCTCCAAGTGATAGATCCTTTTTATATATATTTATATTTAAGACGAGTACAAATTTGGCACTTAATGGTTTCGAGAAATAGAAAATATTTTCTTTAGCGAAGTATTGTTATATACTTCACTAACTTAAACTATGTATTTTACATTTTTGACATCATTTGAGGGATGGAAGTCTTCTTCACGTGTTTTGCTATTTGTCTCGTGGATGGAATGCAGGATCTAGATGGAAAACTTTTGGCTGACAAGCTGATAATTGGGTTATCCAAAATCATTGAGTGATTCCATAATTTTCCCGTTTCCTGTTCATTCCAAAAAAGAAAGTTTGAGATATACACAAGTTATAGCTGTAGTCTTTTGCTCCTCCATCGCACTTTCTTTTTGTTAAACTTAATATAATCATCTTTCTATCTTTGGTTTCCTGCTTTGGATTTGAATAATTTTATGCAAGTATATGAAATGTTATTTAAGCACACGGCTATATATTCCAACTGGTAGAATAACTTTACATTGCATTTATGTCATACAATTTGTAATACATGTTACACTGCCCAATATTAATTTTGGATTTCTGAAACAAAAATGAGAAACTAAATACAAATTTTTGTACCTACACGTACAGATTGCACTAGTGCATTCTTTACTATCAAAAGAAAGCTAATTCTTCACTCATAAAATTATCCCCAAATGTACGGTGTCCTTTTATTTTTGCTTCTCTTCTCTTCACTTTGTCTTTTATTTTCACGAATTTATCATTTCTCTAGGTTTTCATCTGAATGTTACTTGTCTTTCTGATAAATGCAGCTGACACAGAAACTGAAAGTGAATCTGAAGATGAGTTTCAGATATGCAACATTTGCAAGTCAGATGAGGTTTTTTATTATATTTATTTATTTTCCGGGTATCACAGGTTTAGTTTTTCCTTCCTCTCCACAGTCTATTTTATTGGTTACTCTCTCTATTAATGTAGGAGAGGGAGAAATTACTTCAATGTTCCTGCTGCAGCCAGCTTGTTCATCCTTCATGTCTGGTTCCCCCAGTTGAAGAAGTCATATATGGGGATTGGTCTTGTTATCCATGCAAGGAAAAAACGGAAGAATTTCTCCGAGATAGTCGTGCCCATTATGAGGGACTACTGAAAAGGTATCAATTTCTGCAAAAAGCGAAGCTCTTTGCCTACAATTCTTTGCTTCTCTTTTACTCTAAACGATTTCTGATGGCATTCTAATTTAGCTAATTAATAAAACTGAAACACAATTAGGTATGAAGGAGCAGTGGAGCATAAATCAAAAATCTTAGAAAAAATTCGTTCATTGGATCTTCCAAACAATCCTTTGGATGATATTATTGATCAGGTAAAATCACGATCCATATTCAATACACTTCAAGCTCACGTAACTTCTATTGACCTTGCCATGTTTTCGCAGATTGGAGGCCCTGATAAAGTTGCGGAAATAACTGGAAGACGGGGCATGCTTGTTAGGGCTTCTGGAGGAGATGGTGTCACTTATCAGGCACGAAACACGTGAGTTTGCACACAATATTTAGTCATGTTATGTTTAATTTCATTTCATTTTCTGTCGCTAGTTTTTTATGTGTGCGCTTCAGGAAGGAGGTGACCATGGAAATGGTCAATATGCATGAGAAGCAGCTGTTCATGGATGGTAAGAAGCTTGTAGCTATAATCTCTGAAGCTGGATCTGCTGGTGTTTCTTTGCAAGCAGATAGAAGAGCCCTGAATCAGGTAATTTAGTTTTTTTTTTTTAATCAGTTACTTTTGGACCACGATTTATTCTGTCTTTTTCGTTCTTAACTACAATTTGAGTTGGATCCTTCTCTTCTCATGGCAGAAAAGAAGAGTTCATATAACTCTAGAACTACCCTGGAGTGCAGACCGGGCAATTCAACAATTTGGAAGAACCCACCGTTCAAATCAAGCTTCTGCACCTGAGTATAGGTATTTGTCAGTTTGACTACGTGAAAACTGATCTTACTTTACTATCAATAAGTATTCTTTGTTTAGTAACAAGTTCTACAAATCTATCCTAACTGCTTGAGTCATGAAAAAGTCTTTCTGAAGTTTAAAGACAAGTAGGATACACTCATGGTTGGAAATGCACCAGTGGAAAAAAGATGTAGTTTATTTGAAGTTGTACGTTGAATGCATACTTGATAATCAATCACACTGTCTTGTAGTAAATGTGGACTTCATTGAGAAGTTATGATGGAAGTAAAGAAATAAAATTTGTGGAGGATCTGTGTTCAATTCCGTTATGTCTAATAATTCGTTAGTGGGTATCAACATAAGTAGTTATTATTATCCCGTGAAGGCACAAGAATAGAAATATGCAGTGGATAATTACAAAAAAAAATTGATTTAGTTTTTATTGTTGAACAAGATTTTACATCATGTTTTTTAGTACTGCACATGTGGGTATAAGAATATATACATTTTCCTTTAAACGATTTTCTGATGACTTAGTTGCAAATATCTTAGTTGCAAATGTCTCATTGCTTTGCAGACTGCTTTTCACAAATCTTGGTGGCGAACGACGGTTCGCATCTATTGTTGCCAAGAGAATAGAATCTCTTGGAGCATTAACGCAGGGAGACCGTAGGTAATTTCAATCACTCTTGCGATAGCTTTTTGCCATTAAGATTTAATATCACATTCAACCAGTGATATATAGACGCTAAGCCTATGAGCATCGTTGAGTACATTGCAGGGCTGGGCCGTCTCTCAGTGCTTACAATTATGATAGCTCCTTTGGGAAGAGAGCCTTGATGATGTTATACAGAGGACTCATGGAACAGGTGTTCAATTCTTTTGCATGATAGTCTCATGCTAGACCCATCCTTTCTTTTTACTTTTTTATGTTCAAAAGTTAATACTTTTTATCTTTATTTTTTCTTTTTACAGGATCAGTGGCCTGTTGTTCCACCAGGGTGTTCATCTGAGAATCCTGAGACAATAGAAGATTTTATTCAGAAGGGCAAAGCTGCTCTTGTGTCTGTTGGAATAATTAGAGATGGCTATATAGTTGATTCTGACATGAGTGATGTTGCACGTTTCCTCAACCGGCTTTTGGGTCTCCCACCTGAGATCCAAAATAGGTATTCAAATTTGTTGGTCAAGCTTTGATATATTTGCTCCTACATCCAATGGTAACATTGAATAATGATATTCTGTAGGCTATTTGAGTTATTTGTTAGAATCTTTGCTCTTCTTGTTGAGAATGCACGCTCTGAAGGACATTTAGATTCTGGAATTGTTGATTTGAAAGCCACCACTGTGGAACTGCAAGGATCTCCGAAGGTTATGATATCCTTTTCGCTCTTATAGGTTTTATATTATTGACATATATTAACATTCATGCTTTGACAGACTGTTCATGTTGACAATATGTCTGGAGCATCCACGATGTTGTTTACTTTCACATTGGATCGAGGAATGGCATGGGAGGTATTTTTTATCATAAAAATACTTGAGTACGTTTGACTGGATAGCAACAACAGCTCTGTAAATTATATCATAATGTGTAGTCTGCATCTGCATTGTTGGAGGAGAAGCAAAAAGATGCATCCTGTTCAACTAATAATGGTTTCTACGAATCGAGGAGAGAATGGATGGGAAGAAGGCATATTGTTTTAGCATTTGAAGGGTATGGATTATGCATCTTACTTTAAGTTTATGACTAAGCATTATGATTATACTGTTGTATGTAATGATGGAGATGAATGTTACCAAGTATGGTATAATTAGCTGACAGCAGTGTGGTTGTTGCTTAAAATACCAGTCAGTCGTTGTGAAGCTGTAGTTCTTGATTTTAGGCCATTATCCTGTCCAACACTCGTCGTTGATATCATCCATTAAATGCCAATTCATTCTAATGTTGCATCTTGAACTCTTGTCAATGCTTCTGTTTCTCCTGTTAAGTTATATAATTCAGGGTTAATATTTCTGGAGGATGAATATGGTGAGAACATTAATTTTGCTAGCCACGAATGGTTTAGATACTGTATTATACTGAGGGCTGGTTTAGTGAGATGAAAATCTGCTTTGTTTTTATTTGCATGCATGTTTGTATCAAATTCTGGTTAACAAATCTTGTTTCCAGATATCTTGATTTTCTTGCAATATTCCTCGTCCTGTTTCAGCTCTGCTTCTGGAATGTACAAAATATTTCGTCCAACCAATGGGGAGTCCATCAGGTACCAAAATAATTGATTTCATAGAACCACATTACTCGTTAGTTTCTTGATCTTCTTCTTAATATTCCGTGTCATTTCCCCTCAATATTAAGGGAGATGCCTCTAGCAGAACTGAAGGACAAATATAGAAAAGTTTCTTCTTCAGAGAAGGCTCGTAGTGGTTGGGGGGAAGAGTATGATATTTCATCCAAGCTGGTAAATATTTTTTTACCCTCAAATATATTATTATTTTCTTGCAAAATATGTGACAAAGTCTTTCCTTTTATAATCACCAGTACCATAATGAAAACTGGTGAGGGATGTAAGATGAAATGACTTGAGGAATTTTTATATCTACATGTCTATAAGCACCTTCAGTTACATTTAGGATTACAAATGTATTGAAGTCAAATTTTTTGTATATTTATTC
This sequence comes from Ligustrum vulgare, assembly GCA_963555705.1. Taxonomy (NCBI): domain Eukaryota; kingdom Viridiplantae; phylum Streptophyta; class Magnoliopsida; order Lamiales; family Oleaceae; genus Ligustrum; species Ligustrum vulgare. The sequence goes on along the minus strand of OY743169.1, from coordinate 59,344,086 downwards.
CTAATAAATCCACGTTCACGAGTTGGTGACACGTGTCAAGGATAAACAAGGTAACCGTTTTTCCGATATTCGCTATATGTAAATTGCCAAACCGGAAAACCAACTTATATCTTCCGCCTTTTTGATATCCTCGACACATTTCGCCACCAACTGTGGCTGAAGCATAGGGTGCCATAAGAAAATGCTAAACTCTACTTATGATTGTCAAATATACATACTTCTATGGTATCAAAGAATAGGTGACACAAGAACTTGGAACTGGAGAATATATATGCCCTGAAGCAGAACCTTGTTAGATCAATAAATAAAAAATATAAGAATTTGCTTCATAAATTATGCATACCCATAAAGATTTCTATACTTTCGAATATACATTAGCAAAGGAAAGAAAGAACATGTCTTTTAGTATATGCTGCAATGATTTTCTATATTTCATAGCATTGAATTGTAGTTTTATTGAACTCTTGATCTCTCTGATTCCATAACCTTTGCTCTTCTTTCTCTCTTGTGCTCAATTACTGCTTCTGTGGATTAGTGAAACTTTTCTCCCAACAATTTCTTAATTGGCATTTATAAACAAAAAATCAATAATAAACAAAACTCGTATGATGAGTAAATATTTTCATTTAACTGTCATAACATAATTATATGATTATCAGTATTGATAAATTGAAGGCCCATTTCTCAAATTTAATAGCCAGGGGGAACTTTCTGATTCCTATAGATTTCCATTCATTGTGACATTTATGTTTAATTACTGCATTATATTGGTCAAGTTGGCAGAGCTTATTTAGTATTTGCTTGCAGTGCATGCATGGGCCCAACTGTAAGTGGGGCAACTTCTGTACTGTTGGTAGGAGACGGCAGGAAGTGAATGTATTGGGTGGTCTCATTCTTCCTGTTTGGGGAGCTATTAAAAAGGCTCTTTCTAAGCAGGTAACTTGACCCTTTTTTATGCTTTATTCAATCATTTGATTAAGCCCATGGTATAGATTAAAATCAATTTTTTAGTAGATTTTGATAAAAATTGATGAGACGTGTGGTTGAAAAGAACATGATGTTTATTTGATGATGAGTCTTCTACTATGAAAGAAGTTGCGTATATACCAGTAGTTATGAACTTCTTGCAATAGTAGTTTTGGATGAATAATTAAGACGTGTCTTTCAGAAAAAATTAGTTCATTCTCAATCTGTTCTACCCCTGCATATTGTTTCTAAGTATTCTGTGGGTTGTCCATGTTAGCATGCATTTAGTGTATGTTTGCAAAGTTTTAAGCTGGTAAAACATGCTTTTTGTCCCAGATTTCATAAGACCCACAACCTACTACAACTTATTCTCCACACATTCTATATGATCAACAGTTTATAAGCACTTAAAAATACTACCGAACAAGTTTTTAAATTTCCAACTGCACTTGCTTTTTACGTGCATATATAGTTTTTCCTGAATAAGAATTTAACCTTAGTTTTGGACTAAATGCTGGATCATCTTACTATTAAAGCGTTGATAGAAGATTCAGAGTTCCGAAAGCTTTAGCTGTTGGTCAAAAGCCTAATCTATTGAGGAACATGCTGCCCCATATATCCAACTAAAGACATAAATTAACTTTTCCTTTGCATGCATGTTTTTCGTTGTGTGGTACGTCAGAAGATGCATTTCTAGTAATTAGTTGAAATATCAATGGCATTTTTTATAGGCTCGCATAAGCCATCAGCGGATCCGGGTTGTGCGTATTGAGACCACAGCAGACAATCAACGAATTGTCGGACTGCTTATCCCAGTTCCAGCTGTTGAATCTGTGCTTCGAGGTTTAAAACTCTCTCTCTCTCCCCCCCACCCCCTTTTATCTTCTTCTGCTATAATTACACAATGCTATAATTACACAAGGTGAGAACTTAGTTACTCCATCTGTCTCATAAAGATAGCCCCCTATCCATTTTCACATGGAAAAATAAGTTTTACAATCCATTTTTCTAATACATCCCTAATAAATTTTATAGTTCCCAAAAAATTGAAAGAGTAAAAATTCATATAGACTAATAAAAGCACATTAAATAAGGGCAAAATGAGAAATAAAATATTAAATTCACTCTCAAAAAAGAAAGTGGGCTATCTTTTTGGGACGGACGAAAAAGGAATAGTGGACCATCTTTGTGGAACGGAGGGAGTACTTTATATGTAATATACTACATATTCATAATACTTGAATACTTTATAAATAATTACCCTCCTTCGGACTTACAGGTACTTCACTACTTAGTACCTGTGTTACTTTCCGTGTCAGCATTACCATGAAAATGATGCTTATTCTTTCTTAACAAAATCAGCTCCAAGTGCTTGGTGTACAGAGAGGACAGTTTATATAAAATATATACTTACTTTTTTTCAAGAATCGTGTAAGTGAAACGACTGTATCATTATCATTCATCTGTCTGGTTCATAGCTCTAGACTTCCAGTTGCAGTTCTGCATAGAAATTTATCAAAAAGGTTATTGGATTATTGTGAATTCCTAGCATTATGCATGGTAGTTTATATTAGCATTTGGTTTCAATGTAGAAGATATTCTCATAATGGTGCTATATTATACTCTATTTGGCAGATTTGGCTTGGGTTCAGGATGCTGATAACTGAGAGAACACCGAGGTTTTTTTTTTTTGGGTTAAAGATGGGTTTATCAGCAACTTTTTCTATTTTGGTATCCAAATGCAAGAAAGTTTCTGCACACCGGGTATTACTGCGTAAAGGCAATCATCGACGTTCCTTGAAAATGGAGAAGTACAGCAGCATCCTGAAAAATATTGAATTTTTTGTGCCCCACTTTGACATTCAATTTCTCTGGATCATGTCCATCATTGTACATGGCAAAGTTCTATATTTTGCAGCAAGGAGCCTGTACAGACACTGTTCTTGATCTTGCGGAAGTTATGATTGAAATTGAAGAATCTTGCTCGTTCTTGGTTCTCATGATACTGGTTGAAGCATGTAATAGCTAATATGATGAATCATTCAAATTTTTGCTCTAAATCTTGCCTATATCAATATCATCTTTTGCCAGTTTTTTGCTCTGGTATTTCAATTGAATTTGAAAGAGGCAAATGTCTGTCCATGTCGCCTACCCCTTGGTGGTGGCGATGGTAGTCGGATTAACGGTCTTCATTTCTCATTGTGCTGCCTCCAGTCTACTCTTGGCCTCATCAATGAGCCCTCCACTTTGACAGAGAATCAGATACTGCTGTTATGTGGCGTCTGTGGCACTTGATGGATCTTCAAGCTCTCTGAAATCATCACCTGTTCACGCCCCACAGCAGAAATTTATCCAACAGCAATTGTCCTATCCATAGCTAAAGCAATATATACATGTACATAAAAATGGATTTCAAGTTTCCCACTCAAACTTTAGACAATGAAGTAAAACACCATGTAAAAATGTACGCACACTGAACGTAAAATGCAGTATTTTCCTTTCTGATTTTATGACTTGTCGACGTGGTGCAATTATTTAATTACCATGGGACCATCTTCCTTAAACTCACTAGGCATGTTCTTTATGGTTAATTTAGAATGGATAAATTCGAGGGATGACAATGGGAGTGGGACGGGGCACCGGTTTGTAAAATTGCCCTGCCCCGATATTTGGCCCATTTATATACATCATTTTTGGTAAATTTGTTTATAAATACTTACTTGACAATATTTTATTAGACATTTTTTTGAAAAGTCAATGATTTTGATTAGTCAAAGATTCGTGCTCATCATTTTGAACGGTAAGGATGTTTAAACCTCAATGAAGAAAATTATTGATTTTATAGTACTTATTGAAAATTACAAACGGTCTAATTTAAATTCCTAAATAAAATGTAACAAATTCCTAAATAAAAGATTACAATATTTAAAGACATTTATCAATTAAAATTGCTTAAATTAATCCCCTAAATATATGGTAACTAGATCCCTAATTAATATGTACCATGTTTAATTACGTAATCAAATATTACATTATCTCAAGAATCCGGTATTTATCTAAAATTGGGCTTCAAAATTATGTAATTATAGGAATAGTTTCAAAATCATGTATTTTTCAATTACAAGACATTACACCTATGTAGTTACGTAATTATCCTAATAAATTTCATATGCAACAACTGTATTTTAGATTTAATTTTATTCTTCTCCTCCTCCTTATACCGGCATCATCAATTTCTGTGACGAGTGTCCTCTATTTGTTCAAACCGTCACAGTTTGTATCAAAAACCCCCATTATATCCTGAGATTCTGCAACATCCAATTTGTGACATTATTGATAGAGGAGAAACATCTCTTAAAAGATAATGAGTTTTTCTTGAAGTTCATTATTGTTTCGTATTTTTCCTACATATTTCACAGCATTTCTGAGGCTCTTAATTGTAGAATTCATTTCTATTGTCTGAGGATTAGTAGGATAGAATCTTTCAGAGCCTAAGCGCTTGTTTGTGATTTACATTGAACTTTGTGATTTTGTGCAGTAAGAACAAAACATTGTGGAACCCAAATGGGAATGTAGACTGTAGTAGACCTTTTGTGACCGATTCTTTTGCCCAGATGGTTTGGCGATGGTTTCGGAGACTTAATTGGTCAGATAAAAAAAGTAACGTATAACCATTTTAAGAGAAAATGGAAATTGATGCTCATTAGTTGTTTCTTGATGATTCTTCAATATTATCTGCTACAAATGAAACAATAACGATAAACTTTTCAATTCTTCCTCTATTAGTATATTAGAATCTCCATTATTGTTGAAGGATGAATGCACGATTGGAAGAGATGATTATTGAAAACTAAAGTAGCTAAAATTCTCTCTTAAATCCTATCATATATTAGCAAAAGCTTGAACTCCAATATTAGGAGCTCCTAAAGTCCATGTCCTGAAGATTTGTAAATGATGTAAATCGCTATATATGTCTCAGTGGAGCAGAGTTGAGAGTTTGTTGTTCAGTCGATATTTCTCACTCTTACATTTCAACTAACTGAGCTATATCTTGAGGGCAATCATATCCTATATTAGCGATCATGTATGTGGAAGAATTGTCGTAATCAACACCATTAAAAGAATAATTAAATATTAGAAATGATTTTTTTAGATAGTGATGATATTATAAAGTAAGTAATTTGACATAAACATTAAATCATAAAATGAAATTCATCATTAAATAAATAAATAAAAAGATAAAAGTTAAATACACTATCCGTGACAAAAAGATTAAAATAAAAACATAACTCATAAGTTGGTAACATTACAAGGAAAGAATAAGGTTGCGTTCTCTTTGTGTTTCAGTTTCCTGTTTTCATTTTCGAAAATGTTTTCTGTTTTCCATTTTCTGTGACTTTTTTCGAAATTGCTGAAAACGCGTTTGGTTTGTTATTTCTGAAAACTGTTTTCGAAAATGAAAAGCTAGAAAACGCGTTCTGTTTAAAATTTTGAAGAAAATTATTTCATATTATTTGTGAATATAAATGAAATAAAGATATCATATTTTGAGTTACACAACAAAAATAAATGAAATAACCCCTATCACACAATTTGGTTATACAAAAAAAGTTCAAAAATTCATGTTGCCCTTCTAAAGTAATCGTTCCACATTTGAGTAGTAATTTTCCCTTCTAAAGTAATCGTTCCATTTAATACTTTATATAGATACATCCTTCTAGTAAGCACTCATAACGTTTAAAATTTAAGTTTCAATAAAATTTGCAAAAATCAATTTACGTTAATTAATTATGCCCTTACAAAATAAGTGTCTACAATAAAAAAGTAAAAAAGAAAGGTTTAATAATTAAGCACATGATACATCATCAGAAAGATGGTTGAATTTGGAATTCTACGCAAAAAACAGAGTGCAATTTGGAGTTGTACATCAAAAGTTATACATGTTTGAAGACAATGACCTATAAAGCAAATACGAAAATGACTAAATTAAAAGAAAAGTAAAATTTGTGAACTAATGTGCAACAGAATCTGAAGTTGATGGACCTAAGTTGCAAATAAATTAGGATATTTTCGAAAGAAATTTCAAAATTTGAGGATTAAAATGACAAGTTTTGAAAATCAGGGACCAATAATGTAATTAAAAATGATAAATTTGACAAATTTCAAATTTTTTTAATTATTTTAATTTTTTTTTTTTTTAAGTGGAAAACGCGCGTTTTCCACTTACAAGGCAAAAATTTTGGAAAACGCGGAAAACGTGATTTTCACGTTTTCCATTTCCTTTACAAATTTTGAAAACGTTTTCGAAAACGTTTTCCGAACACGACTCAAGAGAACGCGTTTTCCGCGTTTTCGAAAATGGAAAACGGAAAACGGCTGGAAAACGTCAAAGAGAACGCAGCCTAAATTTTTTTAACTCGTGTCATTCTCTTATAAAAAAAACTAAAAAATATAGGAAAATCAAATTTTTGATGGCTTCTCGTCGTTACCGAAAATTCGATGGCTTTGATTGAAATGTCATCGGTGATTTTCGACTATATATTTGAGGATCGCATGTATCGCAAATTTTTTTTTATTTATTTGATATTGAAATTTCAAGGAAAAGATGATGAAGATGTGTTGGTGATTACCAAAGATAACATTTTCGATAATTCTAAATGAATCACCAACATATATCAATCATAATTATTAACAAACATTTCACCGGCGATCACTAACGACACTTCTTGTCGGTGACTAAAGTACTCTCGGTGATTCTCGACCACATCACTAACAACATTGCCCTCGGTAATTGCTGGTGAAGCCCCTGGTCGCTCTAGCGGACATGAAATAATTTTCTTCTTTTTGATTTGCTTGTTTCCAAAAGATAACTGTAGACATAAAAAAAATAAAAAAATGGATTGGATCAATTTAATTTTGTTTTAATCCACTTAAGTCAATTTAATAAAATCTAGTAAAGCCCACCTAAAAGAAGTCCATGGTTGAGTCTCATCCTATTTTTCAAAATCCTAACCATTTTATTTATTTAAATATTTAAATAATAAAGGTGGTTAAAATTTTTCTCTATAAATAGGATCATTGGTCCATAAGAAAAGGAGAAGAATAAGAAAAACAAGAGAAAAGAATTGCAGGTGAAGAATACAGAAATTCTCTCAAGTTTCAAACTAAGTCCAAAATCCAAGAAGATCAAAGTCTTCTTCACATCAAGTAACTTCAAATCAATTCCAAGAAGATCAAACCTTCTTCAAATCAAAGCAAGTCTAATCCGAAGTCCAAAATCCCAAGTGCAAATTCAAGTCTCAAGTTCCAAGCGTAAAACAAGCAAACTCATCAAATCAAGTTTTCCAACAAATTCAGAAGTCCAGGATTCAAGCCACGTGGCCCACTGTCTTCAAACATGCAGATCGTTAATTAGAGAATTTTGCAATTTTGCATTTACAAGAGTTATCTACTTGTATTTTCTCAAATTCAATTTGTAACAATTTCGGTATTTTTTAATAATACTTCGAAATTCGTCGTACAAATTTCTTGGCACGCCCAGCGGGACTCTCTTGCCTCTCATCTTCCGTTCTGCAAAACTTTCAAGTTTCAACAAATACATCAGACATGGCAAGCGAAAAAGCGAAGGAAACTGTGACCCATCTTGAAGAAACACTTGCTGAGCTTTTCCATGTGACCAGAACCCAAACAAAATCTGGGAAAACTCAACTGGTTACACCATTAAGGAAGTTCTCCAAAAAGGGCAAAATGAAAATTTCTTTCAAGAAGCAGGGCTCCCGTTCGTCAGAAAAGAACTTGGCGAAAAGTCCTCGCTCTGGTTCTATCTCCAGTGGCAGGTCTGTGTCTGGATCGACTCATGCTACTTCTCCACGAAAATGGGGAGACTATCCTGCTTCTGAAGAATTAATCGAGTCGGTGATGGTAACAGAAATGACACCAGACACTGATGATCGAGTTCAACAAATGGCAATCTCCATTGAAAAGTTGACAAAGTCTTTTGAGGAAAAAGATGCACAAATCGCCGCTCTCATGCATCGACTGGAGTTGCAAAGCCCTTTGAAAAAAGACAACCCATAAAATGCAAGCTCTTCCAAAGTTAAAGAGCCTTAAATCCAAGAGTACCAACAGAAGCAGATATGCATGATCGTACTATTGTGCAAAATGTGTTTCGTGACACCACTCAACTCTCTGTTGGCTCTTTGTCTGTCCAACAATTTCAACATATGATCACTGACACCATTCGTGCTCAATACGGTGGCTCCCCGCAATCTTCATTGGTTTATGCCAAACCATATAGTCGTCGAATCGACGAGATGAGAATGCCTCTTGGCTACCAACCACCGAAATTTCAGTATTTTGATGGAAAGGGCAACCCGAAACAACATGTAGCTCATTTCATTGAAACGTGTAACAATCCTGGCACATACAATGATACCATGGTAAAGCAGTTTGTACGCTCCCTCAAAGGTGCTGCATTTGAATGGTATACAGACTTGACAGCCGGGTCAATTGACAGTTGGGATCAGCTCGAATGTGAGTTTCTCACACGCTTCTATAGCACCAGACGGACAGTCAGCCTTCCAGAACTTTCCAGAACTAAGCAAAATAAGGAGGAACTAGTTGTTGAATACATTGAACGCTGGAGAAATCTCGTCCTTAATTGCAAGGAACGTATCAGCGAAGCATCCTCTATTGACATGTGTGTGCAAGGCATGCATTGGGGACTCCTTTATAATCTCCAAGCAAATATGCCTCACTCTTTTGAAGAGTTGGCCATACGTGCTCATAATCTAGAAATTCAAATTACAAGGCATGGAAGTTACTTGCCAAGCGACCCGCGTGACAAAAAAGATCCCATGAAGGAAGTCAAAAAGGACAGTAAGCCAGGTAAGTTGAAAGAATCTCTGGCCATATCTACCGCTCCTGCAAAAATCACTTTTCAAAAATCAAGTTCAAATCCAAATCCAAATCTGAAGCCAAAGCAGGAGTTCAGGCCTAACAAGGCTCAAGCACAAAAGAAAGGTCTTCTAAGTTTGAAAGAACTTGAAGAAAATGAGTATCTATTCTCAGACTCCGAAGTTTCTGGAATTTTAGATCAACTCCTTGAACAACGAATAATCGAACTTCTAACATCGAAGAGGCCAGAAGAGGCTAGTCAATTTGATCATCCTAAGTACAGCAGGTTCCATAGAATAATCAGTCATCCGGTGGAGAGATGTTTCGTGTTGAAAGATCTTATTTTTCGCTTGGACAAAGAAAATAAGATCAAACTCGAAACTGGTGAAAATCCAACAGCTGCTTGTTCGATGATTTCCTTTGGGTCATTCGATCCAATCCCTGTTGCAAATAAAGAGCAGTTTGCCCCTATTGCATATGATATGGACAAATTCTCGCCTGGGGTAACGGAGTTTGGACCTCAACTTCCAAAAGGAGCTATTCCAGTAGAGTTCGAGGTAGACGGAGAAGTCACCATTACATACATATATCCAGAAATGGATAAACCACATGCTCCCAACCGTCCAACATTTTATGAAATCATGACAGATGACTTGGATGTTTGGGATTCTGATTCGGAATCTAAAGATGAAATTGGTGATGGTTGGTCCACATTCATAAGCAAGAAGGAGAAATATCAGACGCCCAACAAAACAGGTAAAATACCATCTTTGATATCTCTTGCAGGACCAACACTGGGGCATTGAGTATGGAAATTTCCCCTATTGAAGAAACACCTTCAGAAGAAAGTGATATGCCATGGACTCTCGTGAAAAGACGACACCGAAAAACTCAACAACTACCAAATCCTGATATACGTGATGAACAATCAAGGCTAAGAAGGAGGCCAATAAATAGTAAGAAGAAGTCCAAAGCTAAGACAAGTTCACCTCCTAGACCCATAACTTTGGGAGAGTATTTTCCTCAGGATTTCTTTGACAAAGAATGTTTCACTTCTAACGTCATCGGTCTGGATGGAGAAAGTAAATCAAAGAATGTTGCAGGAGAGAGTTCGAAGACGAAGAAAGTAATATCACGTCTCAATAATATCTCTTCAAACACAAGTTTGTCTGAGGCTATAGATCTACCTTTTGATGATAGGATGGCTTTGATCACGACATTGATTGATCCAGAAGCTTATCAAGGGAAAGTATTGGAACCAATTACTTCTACAACTTACCAAGACTGTATGGCCACAATCACATTCAATGATGATGACTTACAGCCGGGATCTCGTTTGCATAATAGGCCTCTATATGTCTGTGGTTATATCCGAGAGTGCAAAATACATTGGATAATGATTGATTGTAGTTCAGCTGTGAACATTATGCCAATCAATACTATGAAGAAAATTGGAATAAAGATTGGAGATCTGTCCAAAAGCAACATCATGATTCAGGGATTCAATCAGAAAGGTCAAGGAGCCATTGGCATGATACGCTTGAAGCTACAAATTGCAGACCTAGTTTCCACAGCTCTCTTCCATGTCATTGACGCCAAAACATCTTGTGAATTACTTCTTGGACGTCAAAGAGAACGCAGCCTAAATTTTTTTAACTCGTGTCATTCTCTTATAAAAAAAACTAAAAAATATAGGAAAATCAAATTTTTGATGGCTTCTCGTCGTTACCGAAAATTCGATGGCTTTGATTGAAATGTCATCGGTGATTTTCGACTATATATTTGAGGATCGCATGTATCGCAAATTTTTTTTTATTTATTTGATATTGAAATTTCAAGGAAAAGATGATGAAGATGTGTTGGTGATTACCAAAGATAACATTTTCGATAATTCTAAATGAATCACCAACATATATCAATCATAATTATTAACAAACATTTCACCGGCGATCACTAACGACACTTCTTGTCGGTGACTAAAGTACTCTCGGTGATTCTCGACCACATCACTAACGACATTGCCCTCGGTAATTGCTGGTGAAGCCCCTGGTCGCTCTAGCGGACATGAAATAATTTTCTTCTTTTTGATTTGCTTGTTTCCAAAAGATAACTGTAGACATAAAAAAAATAAAAAAATGGATTGGATCAATTTAATTTTGTTTTAATCCACTTAAGTCAATTTAATAAAATCTAGTAAAGCCCACCTAAAAGAAGTCCATGGTTGAGTCTCATCCTATTTTTCAAAATCCTAACCATTTTATTTATTTAAATATTTAAATAATAAAGGTGGTTAAAATTTTTCTCTATAAATAGGATCATTGGTCCATAAGAAAAGGAGAAGAATAAGAAAAACAAGAGAAAAGAATTGCAGGTGAAGAATACAGAAATTCTCTCAAGTTTCAAACTAAGTCCAAAATCCAAGAAGATCAAAGTCTTCTTCACATCAAGTAACTTCAAATCAATTCCAAGAAGATCAAACCTTCTTCAAATCAAAGCAAGTCTAATCCGAAGTCCAAAATCCCAAGTGCAAATTCAAGTCTCAAGTTCCAAGCGTAAAACAAGCAAACTCATCAAATCAAGTTTTCCAACAAATTCAGAAGTCCAGGATTCAAGCCACGTGGCCCACTGTCTTCAAACATGCAGATCGTTAATTAGAGAATTTTGCAATTTTGCATTTACAAGAGTTATCTACTTGTATTTTCTCAAATTCAATTTGTAACAATTTCGGTATTTTTTAATAATACTTCGAAATTCGTCGTACAAATTTCTTGGCACGCCCAGCGGGACTCTCTTGCCTCTCATCTTCCGTTCTGCAAAACTTTCAAGTTTCAACAAATACATCAGACATGGCAAGCGAAAAAGCGAAGGAAACTGTGACCCATCTTGAAGAAACACTTGCTGAGCTTTTCCATGTGACCAGAACCCAAACAAAATCTGGGAAAACTCAACTGGTTACACCATTAAGGAAGTTCTCCAAAAAGGGCAAAATGAAAATTTCTTTCAAGAAGCAGGGCTCCCGTTCGTCAGAAAAGAACTTGGCGAAAAGTCCTCGCTCTGGTTCTATCTCCAGTGGCAGGTCTGTGTCTGGATCGACTCATGCTACTTCTCCACGAAAATGGGGAGACTATCCTGCTTCTGAAGAATTAATCGAGTCGGTGATGGTAACAGAAATGACACCAGACACTGATGATCGAGTTCAACAAATGGCAATCTCCATTGAAAAGTTGACAAAGTCTTTTGAGGAAAAAGATGCACAAATCGCCGCTCTCATGCATCGACTGGAGTTGCAAAGCCCTTTGAAAAAAGACAACCCATAAAATGCAAGCTCTTCCAAAGTTAAAGAGCCTTAAATCCAAGAGTACCAACAGAAGCAGATATGCATGATCGTACTATTGTGCAAAATGTGTTTCGTGACACCACTCAACTCTCTGTTGGCTCTTTGTCTGTCCAACAATTTCAACATATGATCACTGACACCATTCGTGCTCAATACGGTGGCTCCCCGCAATCTTCATTGGTTTATGCCAAACCATATAGTCGTCGAATCGACGAGATGAGAATGCCTCTTGGCTACCAACCACCGAAATTTCAGTATTTTGATGGAAAGGGCAACCCGAAACAACATGTAGCTCATTTCATTGAAACGTGTAACAATCCTGGCACATACAATGATACCATGGTAAAGCAGTTTGTACGCTCCCTCAAAGGTGCTGCATTTGAATGGTATACAGACTTGACAGCCGGGTCAATTGACAGTTGGGATCAGCTCGAATGTGAGTTTCTCACACGCTTCTATAGCACCAGACGGACAGTCAGCCTTCCAGAACTTTCCAGAACTAAGCAAAATAAGGAGGAACTAGTTGTTGAATACATTGAACGCTGGAGAAATCTCGTCCTTAATTGCAAGGAACGTATCAGCGAAGCATCCTCTATTGACATGTGTGTGCAAGGCATGCATTGGGGACTCCTTTATAATCTCCAAGCAAATATGCCTCACTCTTTTGAAGAGTTGGCCATACGTGCTCATAATCTAGAAATTCAAATTACAAGGCATGGAAGTTACTTGCCAAGCGACCCGCGTGACAAAAAAGATCCCATGAAGGAAGTCAAAAAGGACAGTAAGCCAGGTAAGTTGAAAGAATCTCTGGCCATATCTACCGCTCCTGCAAAAATCACTTTTCAAAAATCAAGTTCAAATCCAAATCCAAATCTGAAGCCAAAGCAGGAGTTCAGGCCTAACAAGGCTCAAGCACAAAAGAAAGGTCTTCTAAGTTTGAAAGAACTTGAAGAAAATGAGTATCTATTCTCAGACTCCGAAGTTTCTGGAATTTTAGATCAACTCCTTGAACAACGAATAATCGAACTTCTAACATCGAAGAGGCCAGAAGAGGCTAGTCAATTTGATCATCCTAAGTACAGCAGGTTCCATAGAATAATCAGTCATCCGGTGGAGAGATGTTTCGTGTTGAAAGATCTTATTTTTCGCTTGGACAAAGAAAATAAGATCAAACTCGAAACTGGTGAAAATCCAACAGCTGCTTGTTCGATGATTTCCTTTGGGTCATTCGATCCAATCCCTGTTGCAAATAAAGAGCAGTTTGCCCCTATTGCATATGATATGGACAAATTCTCGCCTGGGGTAACGGAGTTTGGACCTCAACTTCCAAAAGGAGCTATTCCAGTAGAGTTCGAGGTAGACGGAGAAGTCACCATTACATACATATATCCAGAAATGGATAAACCACATGCTCCCAACCGTCCAACATTTTATGAAATCATGACAGATGACTTGGATGTTTGGGATTCTGATTCGGAATCTAAAGATGAAATTGGTGATGGTTGGTCCACATTCATAAGCAAGAAGGAGAAATATCAGACGCCCAATAAAACAGGTAAAATACCATCTTTGATATCTCTTGCAGGACCAACACTGGGGCATTGAGTATGGAAATTTCCCCTATTGAAGAAACACCTTCAGAAGAAAGTGATATGCCATGGACTCTCGTGAAAAGACGACACCGAAAAACTCAACAACTACCAAATCCTGATATACGTGATGAACAATCAAGGCTAAGAAGGAGGCCAATAAATAGTAAGAAGAAGTCCAAAGCTAAGACAAGTTCACCTCCTAGACCCATAACTTTGGGAGAGTATTTTCCTCAGGATTTCTTTGACAAAGAATGTTTCACTTCTAACGTCATCGGTCTGGATGGAGAAAGTAAATCAAAGAATGTTGCAGGAGAGAGTTCGAAGACGAAGAAAGTAATATCACGTCTCAATAATATCTCTTCAAACACAAGTTTGTCTGAGGCTATAGATCTACCTTTTGATGATAGGATGGCTTTGATCACGACATTGATTGATCCAGAAGCTTATCAAGGGAAAGTATTGGAACCAATTACTTCTACAACTTACCAAGACTGTATGGCCACAATCACATTCAATGATGATGACTTACAGCCGGGATCTCGTTTGCATAATAGGCCTCTATATGTCTGTGGTTATATCCGAGAGTGCAAAATACATTGGATAATGATTGATTGTAGTTCAGCTGTGAACATTATGCCAATCAATACTATGAAGAAAATTGGAATAAAGATTGGAGATCTGTCCAAAAGCAACATCATGATTCAGGGATTCAATCAGAAAGGTCAAGGAGCCATTGGCATGATACGCTTGAAGCTACAAATTGCAGACCTAGTTTCCACAGCTCTCTTCCATGTCATTGACGCCAAAACATCTTGTGAATTACTTCTTGGACGCGTCTGGTTGCATGAAACAGGAGTGGTACCCTCAACTTGGCATCAATGTTTTAAGTACAGCCGAGATGGAGAAATCAAATGCGTGGTAGTTGAGACCAAGCCCTTCCTGAAAGAAGAAGCTTACTTCGCAGACGACAAGTTTTACCTTGAAGATGAAGAATTTCATTCGGCAGGGTTATCTACAGCGGGGTTTGAAATGGAAAGTGTTAATCAGAAAGTTGTAGTTCCACCACATCAACTTATGACAGGTAAATCAAAACTTACTTGTGAAAGGTCTCCTAGAGGTAAACAACCTCAAGCAACTTCAAAAAGTGTTGAGTTATCGAGGAAAGAATTGACTTTTCCGATACCTAACATTAAAAAACTAGTTATACCACATCAACTTATGAAAGTTGCAAAGGTTGGTGAAGCTTCAACATCTATTTCAAGTATATTAAGACTCCGTATCTCTGATTCACCTGAACAGAATTTGACAAATGCAATAGGGGTTGACGAAATGAAGAGAACTTTCAAGGGATGTTATAATCCGAGAGCCAATAAACTGTTTGAAAATGCTGGGTTTGGAAGAGGAGAACCTCAAAAATTAGGTGATCTTGACGCAGTACTTGTAGGTGGACGTGTCCCATCAGGTTTGGATGGATCAATCATATCACAACCAAAATATGGCTTGGGATATAATCCAAATCAACCGAAACGGATTAAAGTTAAGAAGGTCTCCTCAAACCCAATCATGATTCAAATATGTGAGATTCCTGAAGAAAAATCCGAAGAGTCGAGACCTTCCGTATTTGACCGAATTCAAGGTGAAAACGTCAGAGTTTCGGTACCCGAAAGGCTAAAGGGAGAATCTTCAATAGCCACTGAATCAAAAGACAAAGTCTCAGTCTTCAAGAGGTTAAGCAGCAATGACCCCATATCTGCTCAAGTTGATGAAAAAGCTCGGACTTTTATAGAATCGTCTCAAAGGAAATCTGCCTTCTCTTGACTTGGAGTTAAGAATTCATATATGAGTTTAAAGACTCAATGTTCCAGGAGAAGGCACAAAACTAGAAAGACTTACAAGCTTCAAAAGAATGACGAAAATGAAGAAAAAGTATCAATAAACCACATTGCTTTTGAAGAAGTTGGTAACCTAGAATTTGAAGTTGAAGACTCAAACACATCAGATGAACCTGAACCAGCTCCGCCAACATTTGAAGAAGGGGGGCAAGCTACTGTGGACGATTTGAAACAGTTGAACTTGGGAACAGAAGAGGATCCGAGGCCAATCTATGTCAGTGCCCTTCTGAGTCCAAAAGAAGAATCTGAGTATTTCAACATGCTACAAGAATATAAGGATGTGTTTGCATGGTCCTACAAAGAAATGTCAGGGCTGGATCCTAAAGTTGTTGTGCATCATCTTGCAGTAAAGCATGGAGTTCGTCCTATCAAGCAAACTCAGAGAAGATTTCGGCCAGAATTGATTCCCCGAATTGAAGTAGAAATCAACAAACTCATTGAAGCTGGGTTCATACGTGAAGTCAAGTATCCGACTTGGATTGCTAACATTGTTCCTGTCAGAAAGAAGAATGGACAGTTACGAGTTTGTGTTGACTTTCGAGACCTAAATCAAGCTTGTCCTAAAGATGATTTTCCACTTCTAATAAAAGAGTTAATGGTGGATGCAACAACTGGATACGAGGTTCTTTCTTTCATGGATGGATCTTTTGGGTACAATCAAATCCGAATGAATCCTAAAGATGAAGAGCTTATAGCATTCCGCACACCTAAGGGGATATACTGTTATAAGGTCATGCCTTTTGGATTGAAAAATGCATGGGAAACTTATAAACGGGCAATGCAAAAGGTTTTTGATGACATGATGCATGATAAAGTTGAATGTTATGTGGATGACCTTGTTGTCAAGACAAAAAGACGAGACGATCATCTACAAGACTTACAAGATGTTTTCAAGAGACTCCGCGCTATCAGTTGAAAATGAATCCATTAAAGTGTGCATTTGGGGTCACTTCTGGAAAGTTTCTTGGCTTCATAGTCCGACATCGAGGCATTGAGATAGATCAATCAAAAATTGATGCCATAATTAACATGCGTGAACCCAACAATTTACATGAACTAAAAAGTCTTCAAGGAAAGTTAGCATATATTCGAAGATTTATTTCTAATCTTGCTGGTCGTTGTCACCCATTCAACATGTTGGTAAAGAAAGATGTACCATTTGAATGGAACGATGCATGTCGTGATGCTTTTAAAAGTATTAAGAAATATTTATCTCACCCACCAGTGCTTACAACTCCAACTTCTGGAAAGCCATTGACTCTCTATGTTACAGCGCAAGAATATTCTCTAGGTGCTCTTCTTGTCCAAAGCAACGATGAAGGAAATGAGAATGCGCTCTATTACCTGAGTCGGACATTAATAGGTGTTGAACTGAAGTACTCACCGATTGAGAATATGTGTTTGGCATTGATATTTGCAGCTAAGAAATTGAGGCATTATATGTTAGCACACACAATCAATCTAGTCTCAAGGGTGGATCCATTAAAGTACATAATGTCAAGGCCTATTCTTTCTGGAAGGATAGGAAAATGGACACTTCTATTATCGAAGTTCGACATCAACTTTATTCCTCAAAAGGCTGTTATAGGACAAGCATTAGCAGATTTTCTCGCTGATCATCCGATTCCGGCAGAATGGGCGCTCTCTGAAGACCTTTCGGATGAAGAAGTCTTTTACACTGAAGTTGTACCTTCATGGAGGCTATTCTTTGACGGGACAGCTCGAAAGTATGGTGCTGGAGCAGGAGTCGTATTTGTCACTCCCCATGATCAAGTTATGCCATACGCCTTTGCTTTGACAGAAAAGTGTTCCAATAACATGTCAGAATATCAAGCTCTCATTATTGGTTTGGAGACTGCATTGAACCTGGGAATTAATCAATTAGAAGTCTTTGGAGATTCTACGTTGATAATCAACCAGCTTCTATCTGAATACGAAGTCAGAAGTTTGGATCTAAAGCCATATCATCAGTACGCATCAACACTTTTGAAGCAGTTTCAATCAATACAAATCAAATTTGTTCCAAGAAATGAAAACAAAGAACCTTATGCATTAGCCAATTTAGCTGCTGTTCTATCCAGATCAGATGAAGGGTCTATCCACCAGGTGTCAATTGTTCAAAAATGGGTTATTCCACCACTATTGCCAGAGAATCTGCAAGAAACAACAGTGTTGAAGTTTCTGGTGAAGAAAAAGCTGATTGGAGGCAACCAATAATTTATTATCTTCAACATCAGAAGTTACCGGACAATCCCCGTCGTAGGACTAAAGTCCGAAGGCGTGCTTCTCGCTTCATATTCTACAAGTACACACTCTATTGACGTTCATTTGATGGAGTTTTCCTTCGATGCCTACGTAATGAGGAAAAATCACACGTTCTTGAAGAAGCTCATTCTGGAATATGCGGTGCTCATCAGTCCGGGCCCAAGCTCCATTTTCGGATAAAAAGAATGGGGTACTATTGGCCAACCATGGTTCAAGATTCTATGGACTATGCAAGGAAATGTAAAGCTTGTCAAGTCCATGCAACCTTCATCCACCAGCCTCTGGAACCATTGCACCCGACGATAGCCTCGTGGCCTTTCGATGCTTGGGGCTTTGATGTGATTGGACCTATAACTCCAAAATCTTCAGCTGGACATTCATACATCCTTGCTGGAACTGATTATTTCTCCAAGTGGGCTGAAACTGTACCGCTGAGGGAAGTAAAGAAAGAAAATGTTGTGGATTTCATTCGTGTTCAAATCATTTATCGGTATGGAGTTCCTCGACACATCATCACTGATAATGGAAAGCCTTTCTGCAATAGCCACATAAATAATTTATGTGCTAAATTTGGGTTCAGACAATACAATTCCTCCATGTATAATGCAGCAGCCAACGGACTTGCAGAGGCGTTCAACAAGACCCTGTGCAACCTGTTGAAGAAAGTTGTGTCTAAATCAAAAAGGGACTGGCATGAAAGAATTTTAGAAGCCTTGTGGGCTTACTGCACTACTTACCGGACCCCGACACAAACTACCCCTTATGCTTTAGTGTATGGAGTAGAAGCTGTCCTGCCTTTAGAATGTCAAATTTCATCATTGCGGATTACTATTCAAGAAGGGTTAACAACAGAAGAAAATACCCGTCTTCGACTTGAGGAGCTAGAAGCTTTGGCTGAGAAGAGATTAGAGGCACAAATGCACTTGAAATGTTATCAAGCTCGTATGGAAAAGTCCTTCAACAAAAGGGTGCGGCCAAGATCATTTCAAGTAGGAGATATGGTACTTGCAGTGCGCAGACCAATCATAATCACAAAAAAACTGTGGGCAAGTTTCAGCCTAAACGGGACGGTCCATTTCTTGTTACTCATGTGTTCACGAATGGAGCATACAAGATAGTTGACAAAGACTGATGTAAATTGGACCTATCGACGAAAAATTCCTAAAGCGTTTTTACGCTTAAAGTTCTTTAAACTTTGTTGTACCTAAATGTACTACTCCTGGCCGGTAAGAGGATAAACTGTGAACGGCCCTATAAACAAACAAAAAAATGTTGTTATCATGAACTACGTTTTGACTTGATCCCTTTTGGGTATGTAGGTAGTTTGAATGGAAATTATAAATTTAAGTTCAGTCAAAATCAATAAATTCTTTCTATCTTTCTTGTATTAATCTTTCTTTGTAAAAAAAAAAAAAAAAAAAAAAGTGTACAAGAGAGATGCAAGAGAAAAAAAAAATCCAATAAAGAATGATGTTGATGAATCAAAATTCATTCAATATAGCAACAAAAAAAAAAAAAAAAAAGAAGAAGAAGAAGTCTTCATTCTATCTTAATCAATCACTGTCAATCAACTGCAAGAAGTTGTCTTCAAGAGGCTTCCTTTCTTGGTCAATGGATCTTGCAATTGTAGCATCTTTAACCTATGCTTGCTCCAATGTGGTCTTCTTTGTCTCAAGTGAACTGGTATTTTCCTGGCAAGTTTGGAGTTCATCACGAAGTCTATCCAGCTCGGAGTTCAAATCACTAATTCGAGCTTCCAAAGAAGAACATGTTGAATTCCCTGCTGCTATTTGGATATCAAGAGATTTCAACTACTTAGCCTTTTCTTCTGCAGTCAAACACTCCAAGTACTGCTGTCTTTTAGCAAGATAAACGTCAACTCCTCCAAGAAATACATCCATATGTCTCATCAAAGGCATTGGATCTACACGGAATTGATTGATGATCACATCTCGAAGAGTTGATTTGCTTTCATTCCACCAAGTCCGAATGTTGGAAAAACCATGCTTCAAAGCTTCCTTAAACAATACCCGCAGGAAATTAATCTTGGCTTCTTGTAGAGCATTCTTCAAGAAAGAAGATTATTCGGTAAATCTGTGCAGAGGACCAGAGATGGAAGAACATATTGGTGTCGTCTCACAATTATTTATCTTCTGATCTGGAGCTGGTAATGCTAATAAAGGAGAGATATTCGAAGTATCCTGTCCAATCTCTAAACTGCTAACTCGCAAAGGCTCAGATTCACCTCATCATTAAGATCATCTTGATTAGGTGATACGACACCGTTATTAACACTGCTTGGGTATTTGCAAGGAGGCTCATGTCTATCGTTGCCATAAATTTCATCAAGTGCACCAATCACCTCATGGTTCTCA
The DNA here is from genome assembly GCA_963555705.1 of Ligustrum vulgare. NCBI lineage: Eukaryota > Viridiplantae > Streptophyta > Magnoliopsida > Lamiales > Oleaceae > Ligustrum > Ligustrum vulgare. The sequence goes on along the minus strand of OY743169.1, from coordinate 59,323,763 downwards.
TTATGATGATCTACTGAATAAAACATCCCTTCTGGAACTTGTGGAAATCCTACAACAAATAGAAAGTTGAAGAAATTAAATACCAATCTATTAGGGCATTGAATGGACTAAAAAAATGAAGATGTATACCTGCGTTTCGTGTTCGAGGCTACATATCCAAATTTTCATCGCCATAGGATACATCTGGGATGCTCAAGTCGTGTCTAAATGTTTCAGAACAAGCTTCCTTAGGATTCTCCATAACTTGAGAATCTTTAGGTCGTATTGTTCGCTTCCGACGCAATATTTGAGAAAGGGGAATCTGAAGTTCGAATTCAAAACGGAAAATGAGATGCAAATTGTCATTCAAAAAAAATAAAATAATAATAATAATAAATTTGAATGATAAATAAATCTTACTTGATCTCTAGGACTCCTGCTTTCTAAAGGAAGTGTGGCATCAAGTGTTTGAGGTGTTCGGTCCATAGAGCTACTGCTTTCTGAAATTGTAATGGGCTCATGTACCTTCTCTACATGTTCTGAAGTGGAAGTGTGATCCATGCGAGAGTGTATTATTTTAATTTTCTTGATACCTCTTTCATTTGGAACATCCAGAGGTCTCTTCCGAAGAGTCGCTTGATAATCTACATAAGAGGAGTCCAATTCACGGGCATTATAACTTCCTGTTTGTTCGGGGGCAGATGGAGATTTACCAAGTACAAAGTTATTATCTTCGCTGGACAATAAATATTGCACTTTAATCTTGTTCAAACCAGGATATACTTTATCTTCCCACCAAGCTTCGTATGATGGATCAACTTGAAGTTGTATATCATCAATGCGCCCCGGAAGACGAAATGTGCATCTACTCCCTACCTGCGTCAAAGATAACCAAGCATGGTAGATGGTCAACGCATTGGCTGTAAACATCATTGGTTTTGGTGAGCCTGGAATCGTTTGCCTAAAGCCTTGTTGTCTTGCAAATCTGTGAGGATTGTAAGCTTCAAGAATAAACAGGTTATTACCACGAAGGTAGGAAAAAAACCCTGGTCGGATACTCATCATGAACTCTGAAGTCTCTATAGATCTTTCATTGTTATCTGTGCGTATACCACCATGAGGTAAATAAATCGGATTCCACGAAAAATCATTAGAGTCCATTTCTCCGCGAAGGAGTTCTCGACAATCAAATGCATCAACCTCCCAATGTTGGAAATCATTTAAAGTCCCGGCATATCTTAGGATAATAGGACGACCAATGCTCTTGTCAACGTTGGCATAGATGCCCCGAACAAAATAAGTTGCAGCCCAAGCATACAGAAAATGTCTGAGAAATGTATATTTGACTGATCCAGTGTCATGGCCAGTCACGCAATTTGTTGTCTCTGTAAGTCCTCTATAAATGCAAGCTAAGATGGGAGGTACCAAGCTGTAAGTTGATTTGGTAGCCATTCTAGAAGCTACTTTAAAAGTTCCCACCCTGAGACAATCATCTCTAGAAGGAAAAATAAAACGGTAGAGCCAAAGGGAAAGATAGGCTGCTATGTCCAACTCTTCTTGTTCTTCAACGGATAAAGAAGTATTCTAGTAGTCCATGTCCCTGTGCAGAATATCGTGTAATGTGTCTATGCAAACATGTCTCCGTAATTTTTCTTTGGCTACTGACTAATCTCCTGAAGATGGGTTTGCCTCCATAACCTGCCTAAATGCTTTACTTTTCCTTAGATTCGGAACACAATCATCAGTTTTGAACCAAAAATCAATCCAGTCGCAGTGGCAGACCCAATCACTTTTCTTTTTGTCAACGATCAATGAAAAAGCCTTGAAAAATTATAAACAAGATTGGATAGGGAGTTCGTTAGTTCCAAAAGACTTGGTACTACCTCCTCGTAATAATCACCTCTGATGGAAAGTCCAGTAATCTCTTGCATTTCCCAAAGCAAAATGCTGATCTCTTCGCTGGCAGTTATAAAAATGTTGGTTTCCGGGCACCAAATTTCACAAATAGCTCAATAAATAGAGTCGGGACGAGAATAGTCCTTAGTGGCGAGTAAACAACATGAGCTAGCCCAGGAAGATTTTTCTTGATGAGAAGCTTATGAATCCAAAGGGACCATTCCCAAAACTTCGATAAGAAAGAAATCCCTCCACGATAATGGAGTGTACTTCCCCATTTGATCTCCCTTGATCAATTCTCTCAGAAATGACTGCTTTTGGAATTAACGTTGTGTCTGAAGTATGATGCGGAGGAGGACACAAACAAGGATGTCTAGTACAATTTGAATTCCACTGGCTGACACTGAGAACATGCATGTCCATACCTTGCAAAGGAACTGCATGGACGAAGGGGTATGTCATTGGTTTATGGATGGTAAGCTTAAAGTCTCCTGTCAAGTTGCATGGAAGCTTCAAAGTAGCCTTGGGGAAGGAAATAATTTGACTTTTCCGCACAGGATGATAAAATTCCTTAATTTTAAGTAATTTCAAATTTTTCTTGTCTTTGGAATTTTGTTTTGCCATCCCTTAAAAAAAAATCATCAAAAATCAAAGTTTCCATCCTAAAAATTTATTATGCCGGGAGTATCTAAATAGATACATTCCACATATTTTTAAGGTTTTCCAAGTTTCCATCCTGAAAATTTATTATGCCGGGGAGTATCCAATAGATACAATCTGCATATTTTTCTGGTCTTCAAAATCTTCAATCCTAAAAAATTTATTATGTCGGGGAGTATCCAAATGGATACATTTCGCATATATTTCAGGTCTTTCAAGTTTTAATCCTGAAAATTTTATTATTTCGGGGAGTATCCAAATAGATACATTCCGATATTTTTCAGGTCTTCCAAGTTTCCAGCCTGAAAATTTATTATGTCGGGGAGTATCCAAATAGATACATTCCGATACTTTTCAGGTCTTCCAAGTTTCCAGCCTGAAAATTTATTATGTCGGGGAATATCCAAATGGATATATTTCACATATTTTTCAGGTCTTCCAAATTTCAATCCTGAAAATCTTATTATGCCGGGGAGTATCCAAATAGATACATTCCGCATATTTTTCAGGTTTTCAAAAATCTTCAACCTGTAAAATTAAATCTAGCGGGGGGTATCTAAAAAGATACATTCCGAAAATTTACCAAATTTTCAAAGTACTTGTTTTAAAAAAAAATTGTTCAAAACACGGTTCGACCTTCAAATTGCTCGATCGCTTTCAAGAATCCCGTAAAAAAAAAAAAAAAAAAAAAAAAAAAAAAAAAAAAGAGTTTTCACCAAAAAAAAAAAAAAAAAAAAATACTGTTGTTTCTTAATTTTCTGGGTTATTTCTTTTACGAAAAAAAAAAGGTGATGACAGTTTACTATAAAACTCTCTCTCTCGCACAACACAAACAGAAACATGTATTCCTCACACACAATACAACACGTGCATAAACATTTAAACTCACGCCTCTCTCACATACACAAAACCCACACAGCCCACACACCATGTCTAAATACACTAACACACCCACACATTAATGGGCACAACTAGGACTGGGCAAAAACCAACCCAACCCGCCGAACCCGTCCAAACCGACCCAACCCAATCGGTTTGGGTCGATTTTTCATGAAAATTAGGTTGGGTTGGATTTTTTTTTAAAAAAAAATTTCGGGTTGGGTCGGGTTGCGGGTTGGGTGAATAACCCGACCCAACCCAACCAAAAAAAAAAAAAACAGTTTTTTTTTTTTGTATGTAATGAAACTTGACTTATTTAAATATTGATTGAATATATTTTAATTTTATTAGCAAGTGTTCAATTTATTGAATTTTTGGTTATTGTAGTGTACATAATTGATTTGAATTAAAGATAGATTCATGAGTTTTTTTTTTTTTCAAAAATTTTACTGATTGGGCCAAAGCCCAAACCGACCAACCCGACCCAACCCGACCGAAATTTGGTGGGTTGGGTTCGGGTTGGATAAAAAACCGACCCAACCCAACCCACGCCCACCCCTAGGCACAACGACCAAAAAAAAAAAAAAAAAAAACAAACAAACAAACAAACTTGAGTACAGAATGAAGTTGGTGAACGAGTCAAGTAATTCTTTTTCTCAGTTTTTGATGTTTAAGCGCAATAGTCCAAATTGATGGATTGGGTCATTTGATTCGCCTATTACCTTTTCCAAAGTATGGTCGAGATTCTTCAAGTAAAATCAATTTCGATATGACTTTTTCTTTTTTCTTGCTTCTTAAAGTGAGATGAGTCTATCTAAATAAAAGAAAATCAACTTGTTTATCTCAAATAGGAGTCTTTTTTTTTTTTTTTTAACAGCGCAAAAGAATTCGAGCTCCAATAAAATTTCTTCAACTTGATTATTGAGTTAAATTTACTTTTGAGAATTCAAGTTTAATCAAATTTTAAACTAAATTTCAAAATTTCAAAATTCAAGATTTATCTATTTATTTATTTTCATAATAAATAAATAAATCTTGAGGGGGCATTTGTAGATATAAAAAAAATAAATAAAATGGATTTGATCAATTTAATTTTGTTTTAATCCACTTAAGTCAATTTAATAAAGTCTAGTAAAGTCCACCTAAAAGAAGTCCATGGATGAGTCCTATCCTATTTTTCAAAATTCTAACCATTTTATTTATTTAAATATTTAAATAATAAAGGTGGTTACAATTTTTCTCTATAAATAGGACCATTGGTCCAAAGAAAAGGAGAATAATAAGAAAAACAAGAGAAAATAATTGCAGGTGAAGAATACAGAAATTCTCTCAAGTTTCAAACTAAGTCCAAAATCCAAGAAGATCGAAGTCTTCTTCAAATCAATTCCAAGAAGATCAAACCTTCTTCAAATCAAAGCAAGTCTAATCCGAAGTCCAAAATCCCAAGTGCAAATCCAAGACTCAAGTTCCAAGCGTAAAACAAGCAAACTCATCAAATCAAGTTTTCCAACAAATTCAGAAGTCCAGGATTCAAGCCACGTGGCCCACTGTCTTCAAACACGAAGATCGTTAATTAGAGGATTTTGCAATTTTGCATTTACAAGAGTTATCCACTTGTATTTTCTCAAATTTAATTTGTAACAATTTCGGTATTTTTTAATAATACTTCAAAATTCGTCATACAATAACATGTACATTGCATTTTTCTGATGTACGAAAATGAGTTTATATTTCGTATGAAAATAATTTAGACCGAAACATATGCAATATCTGCCTATTGTGCAAACAAATTTTAAGAATGAGATGAATTCTTCATGGTACTACGCATCTACTAAATCAATTGCATCCTAAGTCAAGTATGAAAAAGTTTATGAAATGGCGTTCTTTTTGTATTTTATTTTGTATTTTCATTTTCGAAAATGTTTTGTGTTTTTATTTTTGGTTTCAAATTTGCTGAAAACGCGTTTGGTTTGTCATTTCTGAAAACTGTTTTTGAAAATGAAAAGCTGGAAAACACGTTCTGTTTGAAATTTTGCAGAACACTATTTAAACTATTTTTAATTAATTTGCTTGCAGAATACTACTAACTCAAACTCAAATTTCCTTTCACAATACACTAAAAATATGGTTACATGCAACACACTAATGTGAGCATTAAGAGTCTATATTAACACAGCTTGGTCAGGTTCGGGACTTGAGAAAGCTCTACTTCTATTAAAATCCAGAAAATGCAAGTTCTTTCAAAACCACCAGAGTCCATTTATCATTGCATTTTTTGAAATATAACAACAAGAATTCTCATTTAATTTTTTTTGTAATGTTGATATTGAATTCAATAAAACTTTATTTAAACTAAGTTCCAAGTTAGGATAATTCTAAAAAAAAAGAAATTCTTTATTTAGGCTTAGTTCCAAGTTAGGATAATTCTAAAAAAAATAATAAAAAAATAAAAACTTTATATTAAGCTTAGTTCTAACTTAAGATAATTCTATATAAAAAAAAAAAAAAAAAAATTCCAAAACGCGTTTTCCGCGTTTTGGAGATTTTTTTGTCGAAATACACACAAAACGCCCAAAACGATGTTTCGGGCTTTTTTTGTTTTGTGTGCAATTTTTTTTTTGTTTTCCAAAATACGTTTTCGAAAATGGTAAAGAGAACGCGTTTTTAGCGTTTTCGAAAATAAAAACAGAAAACGACCTCAAAACAGCAAAGAGAATAGGGACTAAGTTTCTATGGTTATAATCTCTCAAATTATGATATGGGCAAATTCGTATTTCGGTTGAAACATACTCTAATAACCTGTTTGGTCTAGGAGTTTTTGAACAACTTCCCCTCAAAACTCATTTTCAAATAAGCATTTTTATGAAACCCACAACTTTCACAATTTTCAACCTCTTTTCAGTCATATATTATCTCAAAAATCCAAATTTTCTTCAAAATTTCCTATAGCAAACAGACTCTAACCGTTATTCGCTTGAGGATGAAATGAAACGAGTTAAATTCCACCCACCCCAAAAGAGAAAACAAGAAAAGAAAAGAAAAGTTATGTATTTGGGCTAGAAAAGTTGTGGTGACGGATGGCCAAAGGAAACCAACCGGTTAGAAAATGGAGAAATCATGTTAGCGCATTTGAAAGTCGTTGCTTAAGGAGTTGGAAGCAGTATCGGGTAATTTCCATAACATTGAATATGTAGAATTTTCAACGCTCTTATATATTATTGCGAAACCTAATCCTAGGAGATAATCTGACATTCCGATTCAGAGTCCAATTTGACGTTATATGATGGGGGGAATATGGGGAAATGGCCAGCCCAATTTGTCATTTTATGGAAATGGCCTTTGACCAAATTTTTTTCATTTAAAATAATAGTAATAAAAATAAATTTTATTGTTTCCTAATATAACCTTCAGTTTCAATTTCAAAAAACGTCTCCCATTTCAAATACTCAATTAGAATTACCCGACTCTTAACCTACCCCTTCGACTTCTCCTCTCCTTTCCGGCTTTCCCTTGGTTTTCTTCTTCGGCAAAACGAATTAGGCAGACATCTTCTTCTTCTTCTTCAAATTCAAGAATTGGTGCATTCTTCAAAAGGGTTCTTTGGATTTGGGTATAATCTTCCCAGAGGCTGTTTTGGTACGGGTTCTCTACTTGATGTCTTCTCACTTTCTTTACCTATTCACTTGGATCATACACTGAACCGCCACGCTTCTTAGCTAGTTGCTTGTGTTGTTTCTTTATTTTAAGCATTGTAATTGCGTGATGTTTTCTTGGGATTCTTTTTCTGTAATTTTGATAAATTTTGACAAGTTCTTAATATTTGGTAGATTAACCTACCATCAGGGGGTTAACCTACCTCAGTGTCGGTTAACCTACCCTCAGCAATCTGTAAATCGCCCTTTGATTGTAGGTTAACCTACCGAGAACCCTGAATTGTGACAATGATTTGGTGAGGTTATGTGGCTCGATTTGTTTACCTTCGGTTACTAGTTTTGGATATTGTTTCCTTCTCTTCCAAGTAGCATTAAAATGATGTAGTAATTTATACCGAATCTCTGTTGATGATGCCATGAAAAAGGATATAATGAAGAGTTAACAGATGGCTTCTAAATCTAATTTGATGTATTCTTAATTTTTGTTTGTGAAGAGGTAGGTTAACCTACCCTAGAATCAAAAGGTCGGTTAACCGACCTTGGTCGGTTAACCTACCATTACCATCAGGTATTAACCTACCATTACCATTAATGAATTGATACCTGATGGTAATGGTAGGTTAACCGACCATATGTATATGGTCGGTTAACCTACCATTACCATCAGGTAAGGGTATTGGTAGGTTAACCTACCTGATCGTAATGGTAATGGTAGGTTAACCTACCAACTTTGGTCGGTTAACTAACATTTTGTTGTTAGAACTTTCTTTTGAACAGTGTATTGTTATTAAATATTTTTCTGTGTTTCTTCTTTATTTCCTTGTCCATTTTCATAGCGTAATTAGCACACCCATTTGACTAAAATTGTCTTATATTATGCAGGATGGAGTTTCAAGTGGACATCAATGATCGGTTTACAGGAAAATGTACGAACCTCTGTAACCTAGATGCTATAGATGAGGTTTATAGCGTACTGGATGCAAATCATCGACAAGCTTTCCGTCGGTCTTGTTTTCGAAAATTCTATCTTATGAGAAAAATGCAGTTATCTGGCCAACTCATCCATGGTCTAGCATTGAGAATGCTGAAGTCCGAGAATAAGAATGAGCTATGGTTTGGAGTCGGGAATAACAAGGCTGCTAGATTTTCATTCGAAGAGTTCACTCTGATTACGGGGCTGAACCCCGAGGATGAAGCATTGTACAAAGATCAAATACCGGTGACCAATAGACTGGCAGAGACATATTTTAACGGAGCTAATAAGATTGTTCCCGCCCAGTTAAAACTTGCCTTTGACAATTGCGAAGAAATGGAAGACAAGTACAAATTGGGTTTGGCGTATGTCTATGAGTCAATTTTGAGATCCAAACACTACAAGACATCTATTGATATGCATGTCTTGAATATAGTCGACGATAGGTATTTATTTAATCAATATCCAATGGGAAGAAGGTGCTATAATAGCACGATACATGCTTTTTTGAGGAGTTGGGGAGAAATTGCAACAAAACTCAAAGATGGGGGGAAGAGCGTCTATAATTATTCCCTTGAGGGTTTTCCTTACGCATTGCAGGTAAATAGCAAACATTTGTAGTTCTTTATACTGTGCTTTATTTTTAGATGTGAGAATGAATAAATGATCATGTCTGCTTGTAGGTATGGGCTTATGAGGCTTTGTCGGCCATTGGCAATGATTTTGCAACTAGGAAACCGGTGATTAAAGTTCCGAAGATGGTGAACTGGACGGCTACTGGAGTATTTGAACAAAATGAAATTAGTTCCGTTTTAGACCATCCACAGGTGAGTAACTATTATATGGTATTATTTTATTACCTTCACACAATAATGTAAATTGTATGTAAATATTAACTCTGTCAACTTTTTAGCTTGAAGTTCGTGTCAGCCTAATGGCTACAGAGGTTGAGAAGAGGCAACGGCACATGCAATTGTTTGAACCTTTTTCAAGACGAGCAGACCCAGTCCTTGATGCTTATATCCACGAGGATGGAGGTGATGTTATGGCTGATAATGAAGGAGGGGACGACAACGTGGATCTTCTCCAGGGAGATAGAGTCTCTCCTCTTCGACATGATGAAGATCCAGGCAGTGGGAGAGATCAGATTTCTTCACCAAGACAGGTATAGATAACCTACCAAAGAGGTCGGTTAACCTACCGTTGACCGACCACTTTTGTATGTTCACCTACCATCAAATTCAAAAGGTAGGTTAACCTACCAAAGAGGTCGGTTAACCTACTGCTAACCGACTGCTTTGGTAGGTGATAACCTACCATCAAATTCAAAAGGTAGGTTAAACTACCAAAGAGGTCGGTTAACCTACTGTTAACCGACCACTTTGGTAGATGTTAACCTACCATCAAATTCAAAAGGTAGGTTAACCTACCAAAGTGGTCGGTTAACCTACCCCTTTGGTAGATGTTAACCTACCATCAAATTCAAAAGGTAGGTTAACCTACCAAAGAGGTCGGTTAACCTACTGCTAACCGACCACTTTGGTAGATGTTAACCTACCATCAAATTCAAAAGGTAGGTTAACTTACCAAAGTGGTCGGTTAACCTACCTCATCGGTAGATGTTAACCTACCATCAAATTCAAAAGGTAGTTTAACCTACCAAAGAGGTCGGTTAACCTACTGCTAACCGACCACTTTGGTAGATGTTAACCTACCATCAAATTCAAAAGGTAGGTTAACCTACCAAAGAGGTCGGAGGTTAACCTGCCCTCAAATTCAAAAGGTAGGTTAACCTACCAAAGAGGTCGGTTAACCTACTGCTAACCGACCACTTTGGTAGATGTTAACCTACCATCAAATTCAAAAGGTAGGTTAACCTACCAAAGAGGTCGGAGGTTAACCTACTGCTAACCGACCACTTTGGTAGGTTAACCTAAACTCAAATTCAAAACCCACCTACCGTTAACCGACCACTTGGGTATGTTAATAGGACTTTGCTGTTTAATCTTTTTGTGATTTTCTTTTATTCCCTTGTCCATTTTCTTATTGAATTAATGCTTATTTTTAATTATTTGATTTGCTTAGGTTCCATCTTCAGTACCTGATGCTGCACATGAAAATCCACATGCTAGTCAGCAGGCTCCTCATGTACATCAGCCTTCTCACGATTTGGACTTCATATTGGAGGGCTTGAGGACGCACATTGACCAGATTGTTGCTCCTAGATTGTTCAATTATATGGATCGGATGGAGGAGCGACTGCGGTCAGATATACTACTAGTAAACAACAAAGTTGATAGCATGATGGAGTGGATGCAGCGCAATCAAACAAATGAAAATTATCAGTACTGGGAGGATGGGCCCAATGATGGATGGGGTGTAGGTGGAGGATGTGAGGGAGAGGGAGAGGGAGGTGAGGGATACAGAGGAGGCGGAGATGAGGAGACGGAGGAGGCAGCTCCTAGGGATATAGAGGAGGGGGAGGTGAGGGATACGGAGGAGGATGAAGTGAGGGAGACAGAGGTGGCAGCTGCTGGGGATACAGAGGAGGCGGTAGAGGTGTGGGAGACGGAGGCGGTAGAGGTGAGGGAGACGGAGGTGGTGGAGATTAAGGAGACGGAGGTGGCGGAGATTAAGGAGACAGAAGTGGCGGAGATTAGGGGTACGGAGGAGGCGGGTGTAAGGGAGGCGGAGATAAGGGAGACAGAGGTGGCAGCTCCCTGGGATACAGATGAAGCAGAGGTGAGGGAGACGGAGGTGGCATCTCCTATGAATGATCCTCCTACGAGACAGACGGCCAGAACATATTCACGTAATAAGAGAAGTCTGGCCAGTCAAATACCCGAAGCTGATGTGAGACCAATGGAAAAGCGACTTCCAAAACGATCAAAGTACTTATCTTCTCCATTCACAGCCGAGGGAAAGAAGAGAAAATTTGAGGATGGCTCAACATTTCTTCCCTTTCAGAAGATTGATCCAGTGAAGGAGAAGGCATTTGATACTTGGTATTCACAATTAAAGGACGGGTAAATATCCTATCTATATTTTTATCAATTCAATTTTTTATAATTTATGTCCTTTAGTTGATATTGTCCTTTTTAGTGTCGCATACGAGTTAGACTGGGTCAAAATAAATGACGCGAAGAAGTGGTTTAAGGAGGTCATGGATTCAGGTGCCTGGCTCGACTCCTATGTAAGTAAAACTTAAGGATTTGATCACATTTTATATGTTTTTTTCTGAGCTATTTGATAATATTTTTTTTTTTTTTTTTTTTTTTTTTTTGCCTTCAGCATGTTGATTTGGCGATGTATTTGTTGCGGCTTCGGGCAAAGAACTACCCAAAGACATTCAACAGAACAGACCCGTTGCTATACTGGACAGTACATTTTTGAATCTTTTACAATTTGCTTTGACGGAGGGGATCCAATGCGTAGAGAGTTTCATAGATGGTGATTCTCCAAAGTTGGGTAAGAGATGGCGAGATTGTACACATCTGTACATACCTGTTGTAGAAAATAGTCATTGGTTTGCGGTTGAGGTATGTTTCGACGAAGAAACTATATATGTGTATGACCCGGATAAAAGTTGCCTTACGGAAGGGCAATTGAAAAATATATTGAACCCACTGACTACACTTCTGCCGAGCCTTTTAAAGAGAGCAGGCATATCTACTATGAATGGCGATTTTACAATTGAAAGGGTCGAGAACACTGCAAAGCAAAGTACACAGTAAGTTTTTTTTAGTACGATAAATATTGTGTCCATACTGTTCTTCTATTTTTCTACAAAAATATACTCATTCTTTATTATCTCATTAATTACAGAGGAGATTGTGGTATTTTTACCATTAAATTTATTGAATTTTTAATTGCTGGAGAGGAAGCTGAGAAAGTCCGTAACCTGTATATGCTCCAGTGGAGAAAGAAATTGGCGATTGATTTACACGGACTTGATTATGATCCTTAAATTTCTATAACTGAATGTTCTTTGTATTTTTGTAAATTACAATATCTGTAAATGACTATAATTTTTGAATATATTTTTTGGGATTTTCATGACCTGTCCACTTGCATATATCAATTTTTGGGTACTGGTAGGTTTTTCAGCAGGTTAACCTACTCATAAAAATTCAGGTCGGTTAAATGGTAGGTTAACCGACCTTTAACCTACCCGTTAACAGACGTGGTCTGTTACTGGGTAGGTTAACCTACTACATATCAGGTAGGTTAACCGACCTTTAACCTACCCGTTAACAGACGTGGTCGGTTACTGGGTAGGTTAACCGACCTAGTCGGTTTTTGAGGGTTTAAACGACTGAATAACCTAAACCCTAAAAAACCGACTAGGTAGGTTAACCTACCCCTTAACCGACCACTTTGGTTAATAGGTCGGTTAACCTACCTTTAACCTACCTATTAACCGACTTGATTAGTTAATAGCTATTAAAACGTTCAATCAATTATTAAGTTCATTATTAAGTGTGACGTGAACAGTCGATTTTACCAATCGAGGTCCTACTGTGGCATCTTCATCAAATCTATTAAAACGTTCTATCAATTATTAAGTTCATTATTAAGTGTGACGTGAACAATCGATTTTCCCAATCTGAATCAACATTAGCAACTTTCTCAAATCTGTCGCTAACGTTTGATAAATTATTAAATTCATTAAGTGTGAAATTGGACGAAGGATTTTACCCATCGAGGTCTTACGTTGGCATCTTTCTCAAATTTATTAAAACGTTTGATTCATTATTAAGTTCATTAAGTGTGACGTAAACAATCGATTTTACCAATCGAGGTCCTACTGTGGCATCTTCATCAAATCTATTAAAACGTTCTATCAATTATTAAGTTCATTATTAAGTGTGACGTGAACAATCGATTTTCCCAATCTGAATCAACATTAGCAACTTTCTCAAATCTGTCGCTAACGTTTGATAAATTATTAAATTCATTAAGTGTGAAATTGGACGAAGGATTTTACCCATCAAGGTCTTACGTTGGCATCTTTCTCAAATTTATTAAAACGTTTGATTAATTATTAAGTTCATTAAGTGTGACGTAAACAATTGATTTTACTAATCGGGATCAAGTTTAGCAACTTTCTCGAATCAATCAAAACGTTCACTCAATTAGATCAAGTGTGACGTGTTGAATTTATCGAATCTTTCTTTTTGGTAAATGACCAAAAAATTTGAATTTATTGTTTAGGATTTTCATGACATGACTTGTATATGTCTAATTTGATTGTATTTACTAGTAGGTTTTTCAACAGGTTAACCTACCTACTAACCGACGTGGTCTGTTACAAGGTAGGTTAACCTACCCCTTAACCGACCACTTTGGTTAATAGGTAGGTTAACCTACCTCTTAACCGACCTGGGTAGTTAATGGCTATGGTTAACCTACCTAGTCAAGACGTTTCAAACCCCATCCTAGTCGGTTAACTGGTCGGTTAGAGGTCGGTTAACCTACCTATTAACCGACCAAATCGGTTCGGAGGTAGGTTAACCTACTACAGAACTGAATAGCATGCATATACGCTATTTGATCAGTATGGTAACCTTATAAATATGAACAATTAATACTACCACAATTACTAGTCTATTGTTTTATTGGATAGTGGTACTCGATCATTACATCGTAGTTGGTTGTGCCCAGATGCACCACACCTACCACACTTACGTGTCGTAGAAAACTCTCCGGTCGATGGTATCCTGCTTTTGCGCTTACGTCCACTTTGTCTTAGTTTCATCAACGGTGGCAAGATATTCAACGTCCACCTAAGGTGTTCTGGAACCTCCCAATCAATTTCATTTGGTAGAGGCATTATAGTATCAGAGTATGCTGCTTTCCAAACTGTAGTAGTATAATATGGAGAGCACAAATCATATGCAGAATTCCCTGCCTGTCTTGAAGCAGCGATAGCGTGCTCACATGGAAACTTATCCAACTGAAACTGCCCACATGTGCAAGTTCTATCGATTAAGTTAACAACAAAATGCTTGATTCCATTACCCACATCAAACATATATTCATCCATAGGATCCGCTACGAACTTCTTGGACAACTCAAGTTTATTCCGAATTTTTTTCTCCATTGTCGGGGTTAGATTACTTGTACAGTTTTCTGCATTGATGCGCCTCTTATAAAACCATTTTTGCAATTTGCACCTGATATACTCAACCAAAGCAAGTACTGGACACTCTCGAGCTTTTCTGAATACCGAGTTCAGCGACTCTGCATTATTTGACGTCATGATGTTGTAACGGATCCCTGTAAAGTGTGACCTAGTCCAATTTTTATAGTCAGCCTCTTTTAAATAACCCCAAAGGTCGGGGTTCCTGCTAAGAATCTCATCCATATGTTTATTAAATTCTTCAACTGTATATGCATATGCCGCTTTCTTAAACAATGACACCATCCCGGAGATGCGATACTTGGCCTTTATGTTGCCTTGTATATGGTATATGCAATGAGCGTGATGCGCATTAGGAAAAACATCTCTTACACCCTTGAGTAGACTCCCATTCCTGTCAGACATAAAGACCATATCTTCAATATCACCAATTATTGTCTTCAATTTTTCAAAAAACCAGTTCCATGACTCATTATTCTCAGAATCTACTATGCCCCATGCGAGAGGATAGATTTGCATATTTCCATCTTGACATGTTGCCACTATCAGTGTACTTTCATATTTTTCTTTCAAGAATGTTCCGTCCACAGAAATTACTCGCCGCATCGATGAGTGAAATCCTCGAATGCATGGTCCAACCGCCATAAAAAAGTACTTGAAGCGATGACTACTTGGATCGGTGTCAACACATACCACTGTGCCAGGATTAGATCTAACCAAATTGTGGGAATACACCGCCAATCTAGCATAGCTACCATCAGGTGAACCCATTAATATCTCTAAGGCACGTTCTTTAGCCGTCCATGCTTTCTGATAGCTCATACTTACCCCAAACTCCCGACGAATGTCACTAATGATGTTTGCAGGTCTGTATTCTTGATTTGGATTTTGAAAATTATGCATGACATGTGTACCGATAACCCATGACCTCGCTTGTCTATGATCATTTCTATGTATACCCAAAGAACAAGTATGTTCACGTACATAACGACGAACTTCAAAATAATCACACTCCTTGTACTTCGTAGCATGCAAACGCCATTTGCAACTATCATCTATGCAAATAATTCTGTATGTACTCTTATTTGATTTTTTAACTTTGAATTCAAAGTTGTGCTTCAATGCAAGCAAATGAATGTGTTGTTGTAGATCTTTCTTGTTCTCAAACACCTGATGATCTTTCAAATCCTCTTCCTCAGGAATCACATGTGACGTATGAGCGTACCTTAAACTTGATCCAGCCTCAAATGTGTGGCTTGATGTGCTACCACGTGCAGACAATGCAACAAGACCCTCATTAGTAAAACGAATTTCAGCTTCATTCTGTTGAACTAGTTCTTGTCCACATGTAGGTAAATTAACATTGTTCCCATTTTCCTCAATAGTGTCACCATTGTTGTTTCGAACAACCTCCAAATCATTCCAGTAATCATCTAAACCGCAGTTCCCATCATTGTCATCATCCAATCTCATCTCAGAATCTACATCATTACGGACCTCGTCTTCAAATTCATCATTAACTGCTACATGTTCATGTTCAACATGATCTACAACATGTCCGTGTTCAACTGTGTTTATTGTATGTTCAAGTTCAACATGATCTATAGCATGTTCATGTTCAACAATACTTGCTTCAATTTCACGTTCAATGAGATTCTTGCTCACAATTGTTACACAAAGGGGAGACTGACCTTTTCTGTTGAGTTCTAGGAGCCATTTCACTTGCCTATCTGAAGTAATCTTGACTGGTGGAACAGAAACTTGTGTATTATTATCAAGGAAAAGAAATCTCATCTCCAAAGTGTGTAAAGAAGAATCAATATGAAGAAGCTCTTGTACATCATGATATAATTCTGTATACGTTGCATTTTTTGACAAAAAATTGCTTCTGTTGCTTCTTCATTGCTCCAATTCCATATCCATTTAGATTGATCATTCTTCACAAACTCACCATAGTAACAAATAGGAATTAATGTAGTATCATTCATATCTGCATTTAAAAAAATTGAAAAATGTTACTTGTTAACACCAGAATTTATTAAATGAATTTTTTTTGAACAATTAAGCAAGCAGGTTAACAATTGGTTAGCAGACTGCAAAGTTGGTTAACAGACTTCACTCAGGTAGGTTAACCGACTTTATTGGTCGGTTAACCAACCTACTTACTGAAGTAGGTTAACCGACCAATGAGGTAGGTTAACCGACTTCATTGGTCGGTTAACCTACTTCAGTACGTAGGTTAACCGACCTCATTGAAGTAGGTTAACCGACCTCATTGATGAGGTCGGTTAACCTACTTCAATGAGGTCGGTTAACCTACTTACTGAAGTAGGTTAACCGAACTTCAATGAGGTTGGTTAACCTACTTACTGAAGTAGGTTAACCGACCAATGAAGTCGGTTAATCGAGCTGTGTGCGTAAAATCATATTACCTGCTGTCTAGAATGAGATTTTTGCAATGGATGAAGTTTATACTAAAAAATTCATCCCAAAACAAGCAAAACTCATATAAATACAATTTAAACAAATCAAAGCACCTCAAAATAAGATTAATTTTGGGATATCTTACCAATATCAAATGCATAAAACTTAGGGTTTTTATCAACATTTGAGAAGATGATGAATAGTTCTGTAACAAATCCAAAGAAGGTGGAGAAGATCACAGATAGTAAAACTGAGTTTATTATAATGTGGGTAGCTGGGGGGGGATCTTTGTTGATGGACACGATTTTGAGAGAGAGAGAGAGAGAGAGAGAGCCGTTGGTTTTTCTTGAGGATTTTTCAGTCCTTCTAAATCGTTAGGTAAGTTTGAAAATTTATCAAGATAACAAGGATAATTTAGTCTTTGTATAAGGATGGAGGCCATTTTAACTTATCAAACAAAAATTTGCCCTTTTGACTTAATGTCTTTTGACCGTGGCCCTTTCAATAAATCCCCCTATATGATGAGGTTACTCAACCGATAAGAGAAGACGAGAAACAACCTGACTCTGGGAAGCACAACCTGCAATTTACTTCTCGAACCAATGACTTAGGACGGGGTCGATTCGGACCCTCAAATTGTGGATTACACCTTTTTTTTTAAAAAAAAAAGAAAAGATTCCATCCTATGTATTTTCAATTTTTTGAAGTGTATGAGAATGACATGTTAGTTTAAAAGAGTTTTGGTTGTGCTTTTTTTTCTTCATTAATTCTTTTCTAATTTGGTGATTAGAGTAATTTTATGGTACCCCAGGAGGCACCATAAAATCTATCAACCCACCATTGACAAGTGGGCAGTGGTTGTTCAAGCCCCACCTCCCAATTGGGAGGGGAGGGAAGCCCATTGTGGGCACTTTAAGATGCCCACAATGAGCACCATAAAATTTCTATTGGTATATGTGTCTATTAATTGAAAATTATTTCTTTACTAAAGAAAGATGTCTCGCAATCAAATCAAAGTAAATTGATAAGGTGTATCGATGATCACCAATGATATCATTGTTGATACTTCATCTAAATCACCAACATGTATTTATTTCACTCAAAATCACCAATCAACATACCATTGCCTATCTCCAACAAAACTTAATTTAATCAATGATTATGTGCTTCATTAATTTTTTTTGATCATTCTCGACTGGAGTCATAGACATTACGAATCATGATAGAACAAGTCATGTAACAATGACAGGGAAAGATTGCGACAATGTGATATATATATATATATATATATATATATATATATATATATATATATATATATTGCCGTGTGACTAATGCTTATTTGAAACAGGATGTAATAGGTAACAAGAATTAGTTGAAACGGTCGTTGGCGGAATAAGTGGCTTGATTCATGCAAAACTCAAACAACTCCACATGCTTATGATTATTCTTCTTTCTTCTCGTCTCTTCAACTTGTAAAAATAATTGCTTACAACTTCCAAGTCCACTATGGCCCAAACCTGAGACTTAAATATAATATGGACTATGGAGAGTTAGATCTTTCTTGAGGTTCATAATTCCCCCAATAATGTTTGTAAAACTCGAAGAAAAATTCAATTGGATATCATGATAATTCTTTTCTTATAATTTCTTTTTATATCATAATATGCAAAAAGGGTTTGAATTGATCTGCTTATTTATTGAATATTTTTTATGTAAAAAATTTAATTTCAAAAGTATACAAAAAAATAAAATAAAAAAAAATATGCTATTCATCAACAACTTAACACATAGCCTGGTAGATGGCTAAATCATCAATAAGTAAGAACTTGGACTACTCTTCTTAATGAAGTTTACTTTTTAAGATAAAACTAGAGTCTGTTTGGGAAAACATTTTTTAATATCATTTTTTCTTTAAATCATTTTCAACCACCTTCTATGAGGGTAATAATTTTTTTTTCCCTACTTTCAACCACATTTTCTCCCAAAAAAAAAAAAAAATCGCTTCCAAATGCTTATTACTAATAAATATTTAATGCAAAATAAAAAATATTTATATTTTGATTGTCGTGTATTTGTATAGTTGATTTGTGCCAAATATAAACCGTCACAAATATTGTTGTTATATAAAACAAACAAGATTGCTTACATAGTGGCATTGCACTAAAAGATAGATAAATAAATTCTGATTTGTCCCATCTTTAGAATAATGGATATTGTGTAGATATTGTTCCTACAAGAATGATTGGCCTCAATACAACCTTATTTGTCGGTAACATGATGAAATTGTGCGAATTAAAGATTCCTTTACCGTCAAAGAGTAGCTCAAGTTCGAATCCGGACCTTATCAAGTTAAAAGGTAAGCACTCACCCTACACTCTGGGAGGCATAACCTGTGATTTACATCTTTCACTAAGGTCCAGGACAGGGTCGGTGGGAGCCCTCAAGGTTGGGGCTCAACCTTTTTTTTAAAAGAGTTATGCTACTTGAACAACATTGTGGACAACACACTCACATGGGATGAGGTCCACATTTTGGTGGATCCCATTCCATATAAGTGTGTTGTCCACAATATTGTTCAAATATATTGTCCAAGTATCATTTTCCTTTCTATAATTTGCTCTATATTTAACTGATGTTCGCATTATTCCAACAATTTTCTTTTGTCCACAGTGCCAAGGACCACAATCGCCTGTGATAGCCAACCATAAATTTTGGGCAATCCATACTTTTTCAATTCACAGACGAAATCTCAGTTTGTTAAACTTGTTTATAAACAACACATTTTTCTGAGTCACTTTTCAATCACACATTTTATCTTAAAATTATTACATTATTTATAAACACAAAACTTTTACCAAACGGATGTTTACTATGAAGAATACATGCTGCATGCATGTACTTTCATAATTTCTTCATTTCTATTATATTTTTAGTTCGATTAGGATTCCAAAAAATCCAAGAAAAATAGACAAAATTCCAAACAATATGTATGCACCTGAATGTTATGTAAATTACAATAATGTCAAGTAATTTCTTTCTTAGAATACAAATTTGGGTGAATAAATCTAGGTACAAGAGGAGGTACCGTAACTCAATCTACTATGTCTGAGGTCGAATTCCCATATGTGATTTTGTTGCATAATATTGCCAATTACAGATACACCAGGCCAAGCCGTAGCCACAAAGCCCAGGCACTTCGCCCCAGGAGCCACATCAATTACATAACTCTTTACTGGTGGTTCAAATCTCGCTCCATCTGCAAAATGAAACACCAATCTCGGCACCAAAGATTTATCAAACCCGGTCGAATTAAAGCAGAAATCGAGCTGTGGAATATTGAGATTTAGTCTTGTAAAACTCGCAAGGGATAATTTCAGGGCAGCCATTACCGGCCGATAAGCAAGCCGTGTCAAGAAAGTTAGACTCGAACCGGAATCAAGAATCGTCCCTCCTCCGCCATTCACATTCCACACTCCAGCCGGGATTCCGAGCATTATACTTCCAATAGAAATGCCCTTTACATTTACAGCATAGAACGGATTGACGACTCCTAGGACAAGTTCCGTGTGTTGCATTCTGTCGAGTGTTGTAATAGAATCTTTGCTTTTGTGGGATCCGAAAATTAGATAACTCGTCAGATTTCGAGGGCTTAAATGATCGACTAAACAGTACGAGAACTTGCCACCGAATTTCTCAGCAGCTTTGAGTGCAAAGGAGTAGTTGCTATAGCCTAGCCCCATAACACCGTCGGCCACCTGGAAACTTTGGCCAGAAAAAGAATCACTGCATCCGACAAGGACGTCGTGAATTCGTTTCTTCGCGCCATTTGTCAGGCCAAATGTTATTGTCTCACGAGCAAAAATTCCGATCGCAGCTGATCCATCTGAGTACCTATTTTTAGTAACCATAGTTAGAGTTGGTTAAAATAAGTTTTTTTTTTTAAATGAATAGTGATTTTTAGGAAAATAGGTTTAGTTTAAAAATCAAATATTGTGGATTTGACTTTAATGAATGACTGTGATTGAATACTATAGGAAAATGAGAAAATTTTAATGAGAAACAGACAAGGGCTTAATGAAAGACCGAGCTTATTTAAGAACGTGTAAAACGGATTACGCGGGCGTGAAAAGGTTTACGTGAATTAAGTACATCCACTTTTTCCAGCATTGTTGTCTATTAGTTGGGAGCTATATAGTTGGCATGTTGGTCCGGACATAAATTTGTGTACTGGTCAAGGACAAGGATGTTCATTAACCATCCGAAATATGGGAATCGTTCCAAAATCGACTTCACGCCTATGCTATGGAGTAATTAAGGAAGTTGAACTAACCCCGACCAAACAAGACCTTGCACTGATGCATAGGTACGAGTCATGTGAACCCAATCTACTTTGCAATAACTGTCATTTAACTGCCCATCTTAGATGTAGGTAAGAGTTATAATGGCTTAACCAGTAACAGTATTGCTGATGCAATACATGACTACTGGCCAGCTATTTAAAATGTTACACTCTAACTTATAATCATGTTTGGCTAAGCTTAAAAGTTAAAGTTGCTATTAACTCAATTTTTGTTAGTAAAAAACAAAGAAAAAAAGTAAGTTTTACAGTTATGTTTGCCAAAAAATAGCTTAAAAGTAACTTTTACTTTAAGCTTGGCCAAATGTGCTTGTGCATATGATTGTTCTTTACCAAACTGAGATCATACTGACCGAAAATCCCAAGAAACCAAAAAAATAAAAAATAAAAAAAGATGAAGCCAATGCATATCTATCTACCTGTAATCATAGGAGCAAGGAGTATGGGGAGAAGGGCATCTGGTAAGAGAGAAGAGACTTGCAAGCTCAACCTTGCACATTCTTGATGAACAAGGCACTGTATTGAAAGACGACGAATGATCGGCCCGGAAAACTCTCCGTTTTCGAGATTTCTCCCTACACCTAGCCCCATGGCACCTATACTTACAGTTCATCCAAGTCAAGTCACTCCCAGTATCAGCAATCAGCACAAATCTTTGTGCAGGTGATCCAATCTTAAAGGATACAAAGTATTGCCCTGTCCCAAAATCAGCCCCTGAGTACATTGTCATTTCCCCAGAAACATAGCCATTTTTAGCCCTTTTACTGCTATTGGCGCAGGCTGAATCATAGTATCTGGCATTAGCACTCTCCCGAACATCCCTTCTGCCGGGAACTTTCCTGCTCCTTTGCATCCTTAACCTCTCAGAAATCGAACGTTGGCGAATTATATCACTATGAAGCAAGTGCGTGAGACGCTCAAGTTGAGTCATAGGCTGCAAATGGTGCCTGTGAATCAACTCCAGTTTTGCTCCAACTGATTCCCCATCACCATGTGAACACTTGGCCAAGAAAAAGACCGCCGAAAACAAGAAAATATAGAGGAAGAAACCTCTCTGCTGCTGTCGATACAATTTCATATTCATAATACTGCTCATTTTGGAAGTGAAAATAAGTATAAATAACAAGAAAAAAAGCAGGAAGGCTGAAAGCAACAAGTGAAAGAAAGGGTTGTTAAGATGGGGATGTTAAGTAAAGAGTAGAAGCAAAAATTTCAGCTAATGGGGATGTTAAGTAAAGAGTAGAAGCGAAAATTTCAGCTCTCTTTTGGAGGGTGGGGTCAATTCCCCGGGAAACGACAGATATATATATGTGTCTGTGTGTGTGGGGGGGGGGGGGGGGGGGGTATTAACAGGGAAAAGGGAGGCTGAGAAATTTATTTGAGAAGAATCCAATTTACGGTGCATTGTCATTTGAAATAAATTATTAAATAAAAATATAGTATCTAAATATTGATATCTGTGTTGGTTTCATCTCTGTCAGTGTCACGCATATACATGAGCATGTTTGATTCTAATTAAAAATTAAAAGTTTATTAAAAGTTAAAATTTACAATTAATCATAATAACATAATTCATGAGTCATACAATTTTTTAACCACAAATTTTATCAATTTTCATACGTATATATGTAGAGTTTTATTTATCGTGGGCTATCATGAATAGTTGATTTATCACCACAATTATGTCCTCCTCCTCCTCCTCCTTACCTGCTTGGTTGCCCTAAAAATTTGATTAAAATATAAGTTAAAGTCAAAGTCAAACGATTAATTTTAATCAAACATTTTACATTACCTTTTAATCATACATTCCATAAAATTTTCTCAAAATTTACTAAAAATTTAATTTTAATTTCTAACAAATAAGACCTATTTATGTACGTATATGTTCGCAAGAAGACATTGGGTCTGAAAATCAACCCTCTATTTTTTATTATTAAATAAACTAGTGGATCGCTGTATGAATGAATTTACAGCACACAAGGAAAAAAATTTCCACACCATGTGGCAGTGATTAGGTTTCATTTCAATCATAGAGATTTTTTTTTTCTTTTAATATTGAGATGTAAGGAAAATTCTAAACTGCCCGCGCGGTGTACCGATGGAGGGGGTGGGGTCCATGTGAACGAACGGTAACCCACGAGGTGTACTGTAGCAGCCCAGTTATATAAAGGGGTGGCTGGGTAGAGTCATCCAAAATGATGTTATCATAATTGTACACCCAATTAAAATTGTAGACGTTCCTTTTTAATGTAACTGTTTATATATATTTAAGATTTGTTTGCTGACATGTATACGTATATAATTTTAATTGGAAAAACGACTAATGCGGAAGCGTTTTTGGGCAAAATATCTAGACTCGACGGGCTAATATAGAAAAATCTCTAAATAGATGGTTCGATATGTATATATATGTTGGAAAAATTGATTTTGACCAATTTATGTGATTATTTAAGTGAAACCATTAGTAGTGAATGAAAAATTAAGCCACTTAAAAATGTGACGTTGTTGGAAAATTAGTAGAATATTATAAAATATTTTAAAATTAATTTAAATGAAAAGATGTATCTTTTCATATAAAAAATTGTGACTTTTGAAATTATTATTTTTCAATAGTTTTGTCTCTTCAATTAGAGACAAATTTGAAAAGATGTGTCTCTTGAAAGAGTTACGCCTTTTGGAATACAATTTTCCAAATATTATAAATAGACTCAATATGCTTGGATTTTATTTCATTAATCAATTGAATCATTTATCAATTCGTTTACTTTTCATTTCATGTTTGCAATATAATATGTATGTTCACTTCCAAAATAATTTTGCATCTATTTGGATTCAAGTTTCATGTAAAGAGAGTTCAAAACAAGTAAGGTTTGTTGGTCTACGTAATTTGGAGTGCTCCTATTGCGGGATGTGGTTGTATCTTGGGAGACGAATGCTGGAAAACCATTAGCACCCGTGCGGGGTGTTATCGTTTTAAGGACAAAGAGTCTAACTCTTGCCTCGACCAAATTCTTATTTATGCATTTTTGATTTTCTATTTCATATATTCGATTTTGGTAAGTTGGAATTTTCGTGGAAACGAACCTAGCATGGGCTCGGCTCGTCTAACCACGAGTGGCTCGGGGTAATTTTTTTTTTAAACCAAAACACCATTTTTTGAAGAAAAGTACCAAAAAAAAATTTAAACTAAATGGCTCGTGAACCAAGCTCGGCTCGACCCTTGACCACACGAGCACGAGCCGATCACATGGATTAAAGGGCCGAGCCCGGCCCAGCCCATTGCTAACACTAGGTTAAACTCAATTTGGTATCAGAGCTAGATGATTAGGCTAGATGATCAGGGATGGATTTTTGAACTTCTGAATTCATGCACAAAGTGAGATAGTGATGTTTCTATAAAGCTTGCTTTATGATAAGGAGATTATTCAAGTCACAACAAACGATCTATTAGTGCTAAGCTGAGTGGAAATGCTTAATAATTAAAATTACACAACATTGCAGACATAAGGGGGGTAGAACACACACCGAAGGAAGTATGAGACATTTTGGTCGCACCATTTTCAAAGAAAAACGAGTGGAGATTACTATTGCTAAAAAACAAGTTGAAATCTGTCATTCAAGAGAAATGACAATATTTATCATTATCATAACAAGATAAAGTCTCTTTCTTGTGAAATTACTGAATTAGAATATACGATTAAAATTTTAGAGTCTAAAATAAGAAGAATGTTACACATGGAATTTAGCCGAATTTAGAGACGTTATTGCAGCCATACAAGGCTCGCCAGAGCAACTATTATTGATAAATCTTGAAAATTTATTGGTTATCCAATGAGCATTGGCCAAAAAAAAAATGTTAAGAGACCTCAATAAATAAATAAATAAATAAATAAATAAAGAAGAAGAAGAACTATATAGTTATAAAAGAAGAGGTCGATTTCGTTAACAAAATAATAAAAAACTAAAAGTAGGTAAATTAAAAGATAGATTGAAGGAAGTTATCAGACAAGGAGAGCTCAACAAAATAATGACAAGAGAAGACAAGGATATTAACAAACTAATGATTTGTTCTTTGTATGTGGAAACGAGGCCATTGTGATAGAGATTACTAGTTCAAAAAGGAGCCAACAGAAGTAAATGTAGCAACCCCGCAACAAGCAAAAGGAATATAATAGTTGTCGACGGTTGAAATATAAATATTCCAAGTCAGGAAGAAGAATAAGTGAATATCAGTTATGCGAAAAAAAAAAATTGTATGTGGAAGAAATGAACCCCAGGTCGGAATTGACGACCTGAACTCCACGTATGCTTTTAGAATATCTTTATATATAATGGGCTTTTAAAGTTTCCAAAGTTGGGGCCCCTCTTCTGAGCTACCTTCTCCAATATTTATAAGGAGAAATTGATGAGTTGGTTTATTACAATACCTGATTGCCTGACATTAGGACATAACTAAACTACTTGGACTCTTACATAGTACAAATTCATTGACTTTTATCTATTCCAACTACTTTCATATCTGAATAACTGTTTCAACTGTCATGTAATAAAGTTATTATGACCTCATTCAATCTTCCCAAGTCAACGTCCGACCTGACTCTTCCACCACGAAATGACACAGCTTGGACCTCATCTTTTTCACTGCCGGGATGAAAAGGTATTTTCCAACCTGACATATTCAGGTCGGAATGTGGTCGGGACTTTGATCCCCTAACCTTTGGAGGTGATTTACTCGTTGTCCGACCTGGAGGTATCAGGTCGGACATGTTAATCGCCCCAATGATCCGACCTCAAACCATAAATGCCACCAAATGTCGTCGTTTTGTCATCCAGGTAGGATTGCCCATTAACAATAGTGATGAAGAATAGGATGCTTAGGCAAAATGACAGTAATTGAACATGCTCGAGAGAAGAAATTCATTTCAAATCTAGGGTGTTTTTGATTGCATAAGGTGGAAAAGAAAATAAATTCCAACTTCCTTGGAAGATAAAACACAACCCTGATTTTCATTATTTTTGAGGAAAACAAGGTCATTTTTTCAAATGATGGAAAATATTTTCCATAAAAAATATTGACAATCGAACATGACAAAAGTTGGAATTTGACATGAAAGGTCGAAAATGTGTGCAATTACATACCCTAAAAGAGTAATCAATGTTGGTGGTAGTCCTCCCTAAACAAATAAATTACAAAGATGATTGGATCTATGACTCAAGAGAGGACAGATTCATGAGGTCTTCTTGATTGATTCCACGGAGTAAATAACTACTATGCTCAAAAGAAATAAAAACATTTAAAGAAGAATATTTTTGGAAAATATCGTAGGAGATGGAACTAGTAGATTTAATGAAAATTGATGACAAGCTGAAGGAGAATATACATTGCAAATCAATGAACAAGAGCATCCAAAGGTAACATTGGAATCTAAAGATTTACCAGTACCAAGTGATAAACATGAGTTTACAAGAATGACACAAAATCCTTGACAAATTGACGTGTATCAAAAAAATATTAGGTGATGATCGAAAGTATAAATTCACAATCACAAATAAAGAAGTTAGCTAGATGTTAGAAATCGAATACCGAATATGTTAATCTGGAGATCAGAAATGCTACTTGTACATGTAAGTTGACAAGTAGATGATGTGGAGCTGTGGTGATGATTGATTAAAAAGATGATGAGATATGAGAAAAAAAAATTATGCCACATATACGTTATGTCAATCTTCTTGTTAACTAACATATACAACTAGTATGATTGTCTAGAAATAGATATGAGAAACATAGAAAGTGAGAAGCTGTGAGTGAGTGGCAAGAGAGACAAATAGTTGAGTGAATTGAGAGCACTGAACAATAGTTAGTGGATAGTAAGAGAGTGCTCAATCAGTAAAAGTTTCAAATAATGGAAAGTAGGAAAAAACTAAACTTACTAACAAAATATACTAACAACTTACTAACAAACATAAAATAACTATTTTACCCTTTAAAAACTAAGGAAATAACTTATCCAACCAAAACCTTATTTAACATATTATTCTAAGTTTAAAATAATAAAATTCTTGCAAAAATAATTTTTATAAATTATTTCATAATTAAAATTATTATGCCTGTTTATGACCCTCATTTACTTCACGAAAAAAGAAAATATTTAATTAGAAGTTTACATAGTGAATATTTAGAAATAGAAAGAATAGGAAGGGACTTAAATACTGATACCATTGCTATAGAAAAATATAGAGAAATTAAAAGACTAGTCTTACAACATAATGAGTACTTAAGGTTAAAAACAGAAAACTTGATTAGACAAGAAGATATAATATATATGAATGAATTTGAAGAAAGATTTTGAAGAAGAATTAGACAAAGAATATAATTCCGCAAAATTAAATTTCACGATCCAAGTTATTGTGGTATCAGAGCCAGTAGTTATACTTAGAAATATATTTAGAAAAATGTCTAAAAAATTACCAATAATCGAACCTAGAGTATATAATTATAAATCTAAAGATTTATCAAATAATAGTCATTGACCATTAATAATTGAAACATATGGAAAATTTATACAATTTATACTATTAGGAGAAGGAGGATTTGGAGAACATAAACAATTAATTTGGACAAATTTATTTTTACTAAATAAATTAGGAATAAGTTTAAATAAAACTACAGAACAAAACTTAGAACAAGCAAAAAATCCAGAACAAGTTCAAGAAATTATCAATAATTTACCATTAGAAATAAGACAAATGATAGAAATAACTAATGATTATAAAGATATAAACAAAAATATACCCACACAAATATTAGAAGTAAAACAATATATAAATAACCTATCAAAACAATTAATAACCTTAGAAAACCAAATTAAACTAATAACTGATAAAATAAATAAAATAGGGAATACGGTAGGAGTATATGAAAACCCAATAGAAAAAAAAGAGCAACAAACAATCAAAGAACAAATAAATATGGTAAGAACAATTAAAGAAGAAGAAATAGGAAAAAATGATTTACACAAAAGACTAGATAATATACAACAAAATATAGAAATTGTAAACCAAAATATAACGAAAATATATGACGAAATGGAAAAAAGAAAACCTAAAAGAAAAATAACTGACAAAGAATTTAAAACTATCAATTTATTAGGAATAAATATGATTACTGAACAAATAGAAAATTTATGAAAAATCCTAAAGAAGAAGGTGAAGAAGATTACGTAACAGAAGAAGATTATATAGAAAAATTTTAAAACTTAAAATAGAAGAAATTAATATGAATGAACGACAAAGAGCTTTAGTGCCAGCAGGACAAAATCCACCAGAATATATACAACAACCAGGAACTAACCAAGTTAAAAAAGAAAATACAAGTAATACTAATCCACAAAATACACCAAAAATCTATATGAATCAAAGACAAAATCAAAATTTTAAAACAAATAATTTTATACCACAAAAAAAATATAATACCAAGCCGAGTAAAAATTATCCTATAGAATATACACCATGGAGAAGTATGGAAACACAAATTAGTTCAGAAGGAAGATTGATAGATTTAGGTAGTGTTGGCAACGGGGCCGATCGGGGAGGATCGGACCCCGATCCGCCCCGCCTCGAATTTTTTTTGCCCGATCCGGATCCGCCCCGCGATCCGTCAAATTTCGGGTCGGGTCGGGGCAGATCGGTCCACCGATCCATGGACCGATCCTCCATAATTATTTTTTTATTTTTATTTTTAATTTTTTTTAATTTAAATCTTTTATAAAAAATTTAGAAAATTTATTTATTTATATTAAATTTTATTTATTTTATTGAAACGAGACGTATAGAGGTCGATTCTCCGATTCAACGGATCGAGCTTTTTTGCCATCACTTATTGGAATTCTTTCTTCAAATGAAGAATATGAAAAATGTGTTTTCTTTAAAATGCAAAGATTGCAGGTTATTCCCAAAAATTAAAATTTGCTACAAAATTTACATATTAGATTTTTATACACGATAAAAAAAATTATATTAAAAAAAAATGTCGGATCGCGGATCGGGGCGGATCGGATCAGCCCCGATCCAAATCCGCTCCGTGAATTTTTGGATCGGGGCGGATCACATAAATTTCGATCCGTCGATCCACGGATCGGGATTTTTTCGGATCGGGTCGACGGATCGACAGGGCGGATCGGATTTTTTTGCCATCTCTAGATTTAGGATGTGTACAAGATGTAGATCATGAATTATAATTATGGATGAAATCTATGGCTGTGATGACCTATACTAGAGAATTAACTGGAAAGCAATTATAATTAATGTTTGAAAATACATTTATAGGAACCACTGCAAGATGGTGGGGAAATTTAACAGAAACTTACATAGGACAAGTTAGAGGAAATGACCAAGATGAAATATGAACTATTTTGAGCAGATATGAAGATGCATTAAAAAGAGAATATACATTAGTAATAGACAGAGATACTAAAATTAGCTCAAAACTAAGAAATAGATAGTTATTAGATAATCTATCAATATGTGACATGTGTTACTTTAAACAATTTGCATGTGAATTTAGAGAATATTTTGAAAAGGTAGAATATAATCAGGAAACATATAGTATAAAAATTATGAACCAAATATTTTTTAAACTACCAAACCCATGGAATTTAGAATTATTTAAGGACTGAGAAAAATTAGAAATACCATTAAGTAATAATAGTTTAGGAGCAAGAATACAATTTATATAAATGAGACAACAAGAAAAATGTATGGAAGCAAATAATATGATAAAATTTCATAAAGCAAGTAAAAAATCATTATGCTGTGATAAATTACAATATAAACCAACCCAATGAGGATGTCATCTACAAAGAAAATATAAGAAAAAGAAATATTATAGAACATATAAATTTAGAGACAAATTTAAAAAAATCAATAAATATAAAAAACCATATAATAAAACATTTAAAAGGTATAGAGTACCATATAAAAGATATTTAAGGCAAAAACAAAATAAAACTAAAACATACCCTAAAAAATGTAAATGCTATTCATGTGGAGAAGTATGACATATATCTCCAGAATACCCCAAGAAAGACAAGAAGAAAAGTATGATGTATATTTCATTAATAGAAAAAGAAAATTATAACTTATTATCTATTGAACAAGAAGAAGAATGAGAAGAAATTCCTGTAGATGAAGAAATCTATGAGTTAGAAGAACATGCAGTAATAAATACTATAAAGGAATTAGAATATTCAGAAGAAAGTGAATCTAGTGAAGAAGAATATTTATACATAAATATGATTAGACAAATTAGTGAAGAAAGTATATCTAAAGAGTATGAATACCAATTAGAGGAAAATGAAGAACAATTAAATGAAAGATTAATATTTAATCCTAAAATGTATGAAAAGATCTTAAAATCAAAATTAGATGTAGAACCAAAAGAAATATTTAATTTACCATTATGACAGAAAAATAAAGAAATAACATATGTAGTAAGAAACCATAGTCACCCTATAGACATAAGAGATACTACAGGAAATACATTAATACCTATAATAAATGAAGAAATTATAAGATAAGAAATAAATCTATTGAATCCTGAATTAAAAGGAAAAATAAAGAACATATATTTAGGAGCCGTACAAATTATAGCAAAAGCCTATTTTAGAGAAAGAATAGATACACCTATAGAATTCTATATTATGGATGATAGAATTGTAAGTTCAGTACAAGATGCTCTAATAGGAATTGTAATAAGAAACTTAACGTACCAAAAAGTAAAATTTACAATAAGACCAAATTTCAGCATAAGTATGGGAGAACAAAATAAAAATAAAGCCTTAACATTATATTATAGATTAAGAGGAATAGAAATGGAACCAGGAAGCAAAATTATAAGTTAAACTATTAGAACAACATATGCTTTTACTAGTAAACATGAAGTAAAAATTAAGAATGCTACAAGAACACACATAATAGAATTCATATTTAAAAATTTATTGGAATACAAACAAGCTATAGAAAATCCAAGAATGACAATACCAAAAGATATAGAAATAGATTTTAATCAAGTTAGAGGATTAGTAAATATGGATAAACCACAAATAGAATTTGAAAGAAGATCAATTAGCCTAAGAAGAAATATTAGTACAAGATCATTACCTGAAATAGAAAATAGAAATGATTCAGAAAAACAAATAATGACAAAAATACATAAAAAAGTACCAAGAATGAATCTATCTAAAAGAATTGAGACAAAACAATTTGAAGTTATGATAGAAATTATAATAAATAGAGAATGGAAAGAGCATAAAAGTATTAATAGATACTGGAGCAACTGTATCTCATATAAAAGAAAATATAATAGGAGATTTAGAACTTAAAGTAACAAATAATTCAAATCAAATACAAGATTATTTTGGAAATACTCATCCAATGGATACTTATGTAGAATTACCAATAAGAATAAATAAAAGAAATGAAATAATCATAAACATGTACGTAGAACATACATGAAAGGTAAATACGGAATTATTATTAGGAACAGACTTCTTAGAGCAAGTAAAACCATATTACATAAAAGATGATGGATGCTATTAACAATACAAAATAAGAATCTAGTTATACCAATGTTATTATGAATAAAATACAAGAAGGAAGAGAACATATTTATATACTAACTAAAATGAATTACAATGGATATCTTAGCAGAAATTATCATGCGTTGTTTGATACAGGAGCATCATCCTATTTATTTAAAGAAAATGTATTATCCCCAAAAATGTGGAGTAATAAAAAAGATAATGAAGAAAGAGTAATACTTGCAGGATTTGATGGAATCACAAATCTAATAACTAAAGTAGCAAGGAATGTTAAAATACAAATAGGAAAATATGAATTACAAATACCTTATGTATATCAATTTGATGATATGCTAGGGGATATATTATTAGGAAATAACTTCATAAAACAATATTATCCAATAACTATTGATGAAAAAGTAATACTTTTATCTACCCATTGTCACCATATAGCAATAGCAATAAGAATTAATGATCCTTACTTAGAGAAAAAATGCCTCATATAGCAGCTAAACGTGGTGAGAATAGGTAAAAATTAACACAAACAACACAATTTATGCCCAATAAAAATAGAATAAATCTAGTACAAGAACATTTTGATCAAATAGCAATAAAAAATATTACAGAAAATTATTAAAATTAACAAGAGATAATCATTTGGAAAAATGGTACATAAATAAACCTATGACAGAAATTATATTAGAAGATGACACTAAGATTATTAATGTAAAACCAATTAAACATACACCAAAAGAATTACCTGAATTTGAAATGCACATAAAAGAAATGCTAGAAAAGAATTTCATTAGAGAATCTAATAGTAAACATAGTAGTCCAGCTTTCATTGTAATAAAACATTCAAAACAAAAAAGAGGAAAATCTAGAATGGTAATTAATTATAAAAGGTTAAACACTTGTACAAAAGACTTAAAATATCCAATACCAAATAAGCAGGTATTATTTAACCAAATCAGACGAAATAAATATTTTTCTAAATTTGATCTTAAATCAGGATTTTATCATATTATGTTAACTGAAGAATCTAAACATTTAACAGCTTTTACTGTACTACAAGGATTTTATGAATGAAATGTATTACCTTTTGGATTTAAAAATAGTCTAGGAGAATTTCAAAGGTACATAGATAAAATATTTAAAGATTATTATCATTTTATTACAGTATATATTGATGATGTTCTTATTTACTCTGAAACTATACAAGACCACCTGAAACATCTTAATATTTTTATAGATATTGTAAGAAATAATGAAATTGTATTATCAGCTACAAAATGGAGATTGCTAAAGAAAATGTAAATTTTTTAGAATCTATAATTAGCCAAGAAGGAATAAAACTCCAAAAACACATTGGTACAAAAATACAAGAGTTTGACAATCATATAAAAAATAAAACACAATTACAAAGCTTTTTAGGACTTGTGAACCTGACTAGGAAATATGTACCTAACTTAGCAAAACATTTAATTCCATTACAAAAAGGACTAAAAGGAAAAACTAGATGGACACCATGGTCCAAAGACGACGAAGAAGAAGTACAAAAAATTAAAGACCTTTGTAACAAATTACCAGAATTAGAATTACCCAAAAAAAAATGTGATTGGATTATTGAACTTGGCCATGGGTCAAATGAATATCAACTATTCAAATCTATTCAACCATGTGAATACTTGCATGGCGCAGATTGTACAAATTAACAGTGAACTAGCTTTTTACAAGTCAAAGGTTAATTCTCTTGAGGAAATGTACAAAGGAGGATCTCAGTCCTCTCCTGCGAAGAATTTATCTGTAGGACTTCCTATTGAGGAAGAAGTATCTAATGTATCAATTATTGGAAGTTCATCTTCCAAAGCCATTGGCAAAATTATTGAACCATCTAAAGAAACTTTTTTAAAAGTTGCGAAGAAACCAGCAGTTGTAACAAAGGAACTATCAGAAAAGGAGAAAGTTATGAAGAAATTAGAGACATTTCTGAAGTATGTGGAGTATCTAAACATGAGGACAAAAGAAGGAGAATGGCTAAGGACAATTAGCCATAAAAAAATCAATAAAGCAATTATTTTCCCAGGAGCAGAACCAAGAACAGTCAGGGGGCTGTTTGATCAATGACTTATTCAGTGCATCTACCTTAGCAAGGATATGAAGGAAATATCGTTATTACCTAATTCTATCAAGACAGCAGTTAAAACATACTTTGGAATTACCAAAGCTGAGAAGATCTATGTCAGGATTTACTTAACCATTCCAGAATTTATTGATGAAGAATTTTTAAGGGCAGAACATGTTGTAAAACTTGGAGTAACTAGCAAAGTTATTCTTTCAGAATCAGAAATTAAGCCATTTAACAAAGAAGAACAGATACAAGCTATTCAAGAAAAAGGGCATTGAGATTTATAGTCATGTACACCGAATTAAGGGATACCCTTACACAAACTAATGTTTGGGTATATGAATCTAATGATGACAAATTATTAATCTACAACATTGCAAGAATTAATCAAGTTAATTGTCAATTGTGGAAATTAAGAGAATATGCTGAGAATATACTTTTCAGCAATTTGAATCTTAGCAAAGGAGCCTATGAATATCTGCATCAATTAATGGAGGTAGAAACGGGTTAAAAGTGTAATAATTGTGGGGACCTACTCAACTACAATAAAGATGAAGCCTACAATAAAGATGAAGCCTACCTTGTCTGAACATGAATTGTTCAAAGCATGGGGGTCCAAACCCATGTGAAACCTTAAAAAAACAGTAGAAATTATTGTAAGTTTAGCTTTACTTTACTTTATTTACTTTAATTCTTAGCCAAGTATGTAAAAGATAGGAAATATTATCTTGTTCCCCAACTTTGCTTGTACCAACTATAAAAGGAGGAGTCTCTCCTCATTGTAAGTATCCGAAAATCATATTGGTTTTCAGCAATAAAAATTTATATTCTCTCTATCTATTGTCTTTCTTTTCATTCCTAATTCAAAATTTTCTTTCATCAAACCAATCCAGAAACAATTTGCAGAAGGTATGAGTAACTAAACTCCACATAGATATATATGAAGCCATAAAATAGTTAGTAATATTTTATTTATTTATGAGTCCATAAGTTTATTCTTTATAAAACTTTTGTTAAAAGAGTACACCCAGAGGTAGGAAACGAAACTGGATTGTGCTGAATCTCTTTGAAGTGTTTGTTTAAGTATTAAACAAAAAGTGTTGGAGTAAGTCTTTTGAGCATCCATTAATGCGTAGTCTTTCGAGCCGCAACGATCTCCTATGGAGTTGTGTTTAATACTTAGATAAATAACTGAAGAGTATTTGATCAAAAATATTTTAAAATCAGATTTAGAAAGAAGCGTGATGGACCCATAAATAGAAAGAAGTATTATTGATTATTTATGGTGGATTATTGTAGCGCCCCGAGTTCCGTATACCCGATTCACTACGTCATTTTCTGTCTAAATTTTTCGAATAATATTTTTTTTTGCGGAAGAAATAATTGAAATTCATTTTTGGCAACATTAAATAAACTATAATGGCCGATAAAATTGAAACATTTATGAAACCATTTGAAATAGTAAATCGAACCATTAATTTTGTAAAGAAATTGACAATGTCATAATTTCTCAAATAAATGAACTTCTCTAAATTATTCGATTGTTTGGAAAAATACGGAAATCATTAACGTCAAACTTTCAACCGTTTAACGATTATTGCCACCATCATTCATCGCTCGCCACCGTCTCCGAAATCTGCAAAACTGTTAAAAAGTAGGGTGAGTATTTCATGGGGGAAATATTCAGTAGACTCATCGCAAATTAATTTAATTTATAAGATGATTAAACACATAAATCCCGGCTCTTTATAAAACGGGCATTGATAGAGCTTCTTTATAAAACGGCTCTTGATAAAACTCATATTGTGCATTACAGCACGTGACATATTTTGCAAATCATAGGCTCTTTGAAAATAGCTCTTTGAAAACAGCTCTTTGAAAACCATATACTTATAAAAACATTTTAATTATGCCAAGCATAATTTCTTTTGAAAGCATAACATAAGATAGGATTGAAATCCTCATAAACATAAAGAGACACAAGAACTTTACCGAACTTAGGTGGCAAGAATTCTTATGCAGTAAAATCATAATAACAGTAAGTATACCAAAACATAATTCTTGAAATTCATAGGGATCATTTCCATCATAACATAAGATGGGATTGAAATCCTTATAAACATATGAGACAGGAATTTTACCGAACTTAGGTGGTAAATCCTCATAAACATATGGAAAGACAGGAATTTTACCGAACTTAGGTGGTAAATCCTCATAAACTTATGGAGACACAAGAATTTTACCGAACTTAGGTGGTAAGAATTCTTATGTGCATAGCAATGATCCAAAACATATAAAACATTATCGTAAAAACATAGGGTATACTTACTTTTCATAAAAACATAAGGTATATTTACCTTTCATAAAACATACTTAATTTTCTTGAAAATTGACTTTCACAAGTCACATGACATTCATATGAAATCATAATTTAAATCAATTAATAAGTGCGAGTCTACCTCAAATCCGACGAGTGCAAAGTTGAGCGGGAATGACTTCAATTTCTTTAAATTCTCCGTACGCTTCGTCTTAGCCAATAAGTCACTTTAGTCTATCGAATATATAGTTCAAAATGATAAATTATAATTTGATGACTAAAATTGATGTTTTGAAAGTTGAGGGACTAAAATGAATACTTTTGATAGTTGAGGGACTAAAATGAATACTTTTGAAAGTTGAGTCGGAAACTCAAAACAATAGGGTTGAAATAATATATTTTAAAACAATAGGGGCTGATTAAAACTCTTTTAAAACTTAAGGGCTGAAATTGATAAGTTTAAAAGCTGAAAGGACTGATTTGAAAACCTTTGAAACTAAAAGGGACTGAATTGGATTGTTTTAAAATCATAGGGGCTGATTTGAAACATTTCAAAACTTGAGGACTGATTTGAAATAACTTTAAAAGAATTGAAAGGGCTGAATTAAGACATTTTAAAACATAGGGACTGAATTGAAAAGCTTTAAAACTTCAGGGACTAAACTGCAGATTCTGAAAATTGAATATATTATCTTCAGATTTCATCTCTCTCTCTCTCAGCTCACTATCTCACTCTTCGATCTAATCAGAGACAGAGAGCAAAAAGGCGAGAAGAGGACGAGAGGCGGAAGTGCGATCGACGGCGAGAGGCGGAAGTGCGATTCGCCAGCGCACACCGGCGTAGGGTGCGGCGACTGGTGTCGGTCAGAGTAAGATTCAGATTGGAGGGCTTAGGTGCGAGATTGGCGCAGAATCAAAGTGCAACCGAAACTCAAATTTCGAACTTAGAGTTGTGATCTTACGGTGGTGATTGAGGTAAGTGTCGGGGTTCATCTATTACTGGGTTTTGGGTTTTGATTTGTGAGGAGCAGTCGTTGGCCTGTGATTGAGATTCTGCGT
Source organism: Ligustrum vulgare (assembly GCA_963555705.1). NCBI lineage: Eukaryota > Viridiplantae > Streptophyta > Magnoliopsida > Lamiales > Oleaceae > Ligustrum > Ligustrum vulgare. The sequence continues at coordinate 59,286,716 of OY743169.1, read as the reverse complement.
GACGGTGATGATTGATGATGTTTGCTGGGTGTTTTGAAAATGGGGAATTGAATTGGTGATCTGCAAATTGGTGGTGATGGAACTAATTCCGGTGGTGGTTTAACCTGTGGTAGCCAGTTATGCATTGAATTGGATGAAGCTGAAATGGAGGACAACTGGGAGGAAGCTGGCCGGTTATGGAGGTTTTGATGTTGATTTGGCTGTGGTTCATTTGATAATGAGATGATGGTGATACCGGTGGTTGGTTGGCAGTGGTGTTGCAGATTTTGATCTGGGTAGTGAATTGGCTGCAAATTGGGAATCAAAGTTTGGTTCTTGGGTCAGTGGTGATGCTGATGATGTTCATGATTCGATTTGGTAAATTTTGGTGATGAATTGAGGGCTTGGTTTTAGGTAGTGAAGTTGCAGTCGATGAGTGCAGACAGTGGTGGCTGGATTGCATTATGATGGTTCGGACTATGAGTTGGAGGTGGTAACTTGACAGTGATGATACTGATTGCAGTGTAAATGGTTTGTGCAGTAGTGGATTGATATAATGATGGAAAAGCTGTGTTTATGGATTGATGATGATGATAATGGTGCTGTAAAGAAATTTGTGGGTGTATGAATGATAATGATGAAGATGCTTTGATGATGGTATATTGAGGTGGAAAGAATGATAAAGAAGGAAGAAAAATATAGGGGACGTGAGTTGTGATGGGGAAGAATATGTATTGATTTGATACTATAGAATATGATAGTGTAGAATTAGGTGTAAAATTATTTGTACAAAAATGATGATGTTATTGTGTAAAGAATTGTTGTCTTGGTGTAAAGAAGAAGACATGTGGGCAAATTTGGATTTTAGAAAGATTTTGAATATAATACTTTGAATAAATAATTAAAATAACATAATTTTAGAAATTCGGATTTTAATTTAAAATCGAACAAATTCGATATTTCTTGACTTGGCTAGACGAACACGTCGCGGCGTTAACTTCAAAATAATGGGTGAAATAGTAGCGATACAATTTTCTAAATATTAAAATAATTATTTATTTCATAAAAATCTTGGTCGCTACAATTATATATCGTCTTTATCATTGATATTATTCAAGTATTGTTATCATAGTTTTAAATATATCATTTTGCTTATGATATCTCTTACATGTTTTTACATATGTTGAAAATTTGTTTTTACTATTCCAAGAATTAACTATTAGAAGAGGATTTGAATTAATAGCTTAAATTTAAATATTTAGTTTTATAATTTATGAATTCAGAACATTTAATAGAATTAAATCCTTCAGAAGTAAATGACTTTAAGTATTTAAGAGAAGAAACAATTAAACAATTAGAAATTATAAGAGAAGATTTAGGAAGATTTTATAATTTATTAGACTGCACAATAAAAGAACCCTCATTTACAGATTTTTCACAATTTACTAGAATTATAGTAAATAAATGAAGAATAATTAGTGATCTAGAGAAAAAAATTTGAAGAATTAAATATAATTATTGAAGAAGAAACTTTAACATATAATAGTATATATTACGCATTTTATGAAACAATAAATTTTGAGATATAGATATAACATCAGAAAACTAAAAGAATTATAACTAGAAGGATAACATAGTAATTATACATTCAAATTTTTTGTCTTTTTTAGCCGTTAGTATAATTGTTAGTACAGTTTGTTAGTACATATAGCAAGGACCTGGAAAATTTGTACAAAAGCAAATTTTAAGCCTTTTGTTAATAAAATAATATTTTTCTTGAGTTCATATTCAACATATGCTTAAAGCATCTTCAATGCATTACGTGAACTGAGTTTGACGTGATAATGAAATATACGAACTTCTATAGAACTTGGATAAATAGATGGAGAATCTAAAATTTGTTCTCCAATAGTTACTTCTATATTTAAATAATGTTGATTATGTAATATTTTTTAAATAACTAAAATTAATAAATAATTCACAAAATAATTAAAATAATCTTAAAATTTTCGTTATTGTAAACTATAAATGTTGATTTCTTGTACTATATTTTATTTTGATAGTTAAATTTATTATGAGATCTTTTTTTTTTTTTAAAAAAAATTATTATAGACAAAAAATTATTTATTAATCTTAAATCATTATTTTTTATTGTTATTTTGTTAAGACATTTCAATGACTAATATTTTTATATAACTTTATATAGCTACAATTTTTTTGTTGATACATATTTTTAAAAATTACTAATCTTAAAATTTTAAAATTTATTGAATATGCAGTATTTTTTTATTTATTTTTAATTTAAAGTTAATAACTCATTCACAAGCTAATTAAAAAATTAAAAAAACTTGAGTTATCAAGCATCACGGAGTGTCTAGATGTAGAAGTAACACCTCACATTGTCTATTTTTTGAAGTCAAGTTAGCTTAACATTGTATTCCATATAATGTATTTGAGAAGTATTTTTAACTCATTATGTCTATTTGTTGTTGTGTCATGCAATTTCTCTTAACCTACATAGTTAATTGGAGATGCTCTTAATAGTTAATACTCTCTTCTTTAACGCAATTATTACAATAAATCAATTTACAAATAACACAATTTTTTAAATTATTTTTTAATCACAAATATTTTACCTAAAAACATAAATAAATTAATTTATAATTGCTACAATATGATAACAGAGCCTTATCATAATTAGATAATATAATCGATCAGAGTTAAAACCACATAATTTACAAGTTAAATGATTTTCAGTAACTAACAATCTTACACCATCGAATTTTCGAAAGATTTTACAAATTTATTAATTTTGAAATTGTATTTGTGAATATTTTATTTATTGGGTTCATTCAATTCCGGGTCAACCCCAGTGCAATTTAACGATTGAATTTTGACTTCACATACTTATGTCTAGCTGTCTGCTTTGATGAAATTCTTCAACAACTTGCTCGAAACTCTAACGCGTAGAAATTGATTTCTTCTGTGAAGAGCCTTTGATAAGTTCCAACAAATTTCTACTGTCTATTTTATTAATTTCTCCAAAAATGAAAAGTATCCCCACTTAATCACACTTCATACAAGTGTAAGTAAAGAAAAAAGTTAATTCGTTATGCACAATATGAGTTCCTGGGATGTTACTAGTTCAATCAATTTTTTTTTTTTTGAAAAACAATAAATTAATTAACAAAGTCGCCCCGCACCAGGGTCGACAAAAACCAAGGAATATAATCCGTCTAAATCCTATTAACTAAACAATTAGCTCCAAAAGTTGCCAATGCATGAGCTACCATATTACAATCCCAAGAGAAATAGCAACATGTACCACCCACACTACGGAGTAATTTATTAATATCACTTAAAATAGGGCCATTCGGCGCACAAGAATAATCAGATTGGGTCTCTTGGGCCACCTGCAAAGAATCCGTCTCTACCAGGTCGATAGAGAAACCCTTGTTTTTTGCAAATAATAGTCCTTCTCGAACAGCAGCGGCCTCCGCATCTTACACATTGAGAGTACCAATCAAGCATTTGGTCTGTGCACCCAACACCATACCATCTGCATCGCATACAACTACCCCTACTACATAGAACCCTGTCCCTATCCGTACAGCAACATCAATATTCAATTTCAGCCTCCCGGATGGTGGCACCCTCTAGCTTTCTCGCACAGCTGATGACGCACCTAAGATAGTAGTTGGAGACTCCCCAGAGAGCACTCCATCTTCCCACTTCCACAGCCTGCCCGCTATATCCAAGACTACCGGCACTGATCGACGTTGTGTGCCATGAACCATTCTATTACGCTGGGTGCTTACTGAAAGTTATGGGACACCCCCAACATTCGACTTAATGTGCGGAATAGTCATTATTAAAACGAACACGTCACTTTTAATAGTTTTTAGATGATTAAAGATACAAGTCCAATTATTCTATGTTTGAATGCCACAATCAAATATCATAAAGCAGTAAATAACGCATGATATGATGACGGAGAAACCCAACGTGGGAAAAATTCTGAGACCAAGTCAGTTACCTCCACTATAAGCAATTTCATTTATAATTAGATTTATTCAGTTTCCTTTGCTAGACAACGCAAATGTACTCCTGCTAGCCCAAGATACAGCTACCTCTAGTAGCTTTTAGATCTTGATGCTTCTTCCAAGTGGATACCTCAAGAACTCTCCGTCCTTGTTAACTTCCTGCACTTGTAGTCCAACCTTCTTCAACCTCCAATTTCTCTGAAGTTTCAAAATTGAAGAAGTATTCCTTATGTCAAAGGATGCCAAGTGTTTGATTAGGAACAATTGATGTTTTCCTAATTCGGTTGTTGGGTTACAAGAAGGATATAAATTCAATAAATGGTGATTTTGATTCTTGGATCATCAAATCATAGGATGAAAGTTATGATATGTGTATATGTTATGGCTCTGAGAAACGAGACAATAACCTCTTTGTTAGAGATGACAATTTTCCCCGCGGGGACCCGTCCCAAATGGGCGGCGATAATGATGATTTTATCCCCGTTATTGGGATGGAAACAGGGATGAGAATGAAGTCCCTGACCCATCATCGCCCTGTTTATAATTTAAAAATTTAAAAATTCAATACATTTTGAAAAATTACATATTCTTTTAAACCAAGTTGGATGATTCCAACATATATTACTAACTGAAAGGCATGTGATAATAAAGTTTAGGTTTAGTTTTATTTATTTTTTTTAAAAGGTTTATAAAAAAATAATAATAATAATAACGGGGATTTAAATGAGAAATTTTTAACCCCGCCTCGCCCCACATGTAACGGGGATGCGGATGGGAATGAGGACCCCGACCCATACCCGTCATGTTGTCATAACTACTCTTTGTATTTCGTGCATAAGCTTGGTATATATTAGAATGATATGGGTAACAAAAAATAGGTTAAAAACAGACTTAGGGTGTGTTTTGGTCGTCGACCGCTCGAGCTCAATTCTAGCGGGATTCGAGCGATCGCTTTTTCCTTAAAGACTGCTTGAACGCTATTCGAGATTGATTCGAGCATCCCGTTTCTAGGCATGGACCGCTCGAGGGCAATTCGAGCGAGACTTGAGCTGTAGGGTTCTGGAAAGCACGCTCGAGTGTGAGGCGAGCGTGATCCGTAGTTTCCGAAGTTTAGCCTCTCTTTTCAATCCAACGCTAACCTACCTTATTAACTATACAAAATTGCACCTAAGTCCTTCACTTTTACAAATGTTCAATTTAGTCTGTTGGTCATAGAATTGCCAATTACAAAATACTAACACTTACTATGGAGAAAGGGTGGCAATCAATGAATTTAACAAGAAGAACATATTTTGTTAATTTTTTTTTTTTTTGGAGCCTAGAAATTAAAGAAAAATGAAAAATACACCATATGGGTTCCCTGGATGTTACTAGTTCAATCGATGAATTTAAGGACAAGAACATATTGTATTAACAATGTTTTTTGAGCCAAGAAATTATAGAGAAAAGAAACAATACTATACCATTATGGAGCTGAATAAACTTTTTCTAAATTACGAGTGGAAAGTTGAAATTTTATTTATGTGACAAAAAACTCATTCAGGGATAATTGCATGACTGAATATATTTTTTTTATTACTTTTCTGTAGAATCCAAGAACCACAAAGTAAACACGATTTGCTTGTTTGAGGATGATTATAAAAAGTCAAAAGTTGCTTTTGAGGTAAAAAAATAACACATATACATGTCACTCTTTTAGCCAATTTAAAAGGGAAAAACGTGGAAAATGAGGGTACACGGGGTTCGAACAATATATGAAATCGGACTTTTTGGCCGACGTTAATTGATTTTCTTTATCTTGTATGTGGGGAGAAGATTTAAGTGAATACAAATAGTTTGGAAACATTTTTATCTTTTTATGTAGGAAAAAACTTGCCCATTTCCTTACCATAATTGCTTCCTATTTATAGAAAAAATACAACTATTATAAAGAAAAAATGTAACTTTTCCCTTTTCCACAGCAAATGATGATTAGTTACTTTTTTAGACTTTGTTGTGACGTGGTGGGTCCTTTTGATCTTGGATGGGACTATCCGCCATTTGTGTGACACTTGTTGTAGGCTTCAAGTAGTCACTTCTTACAAAGGTATGGGGGAAACTTGTTGTCTTTTTCAAATTTTGGGGCTTGAGGTGATCCATTTGCAAAATATTGAGTACCTTGAGGACTTCGGGTTGTCTGAATCTGAGTATGAGTTCAACTTGTTTTATGCCGACCTCATAATGAGGTCACTATGTTGGAAGATGAGTTCGATATTGTCGAGATCGGTGATATCCAAAGTTCCAATATTAGGATTCGTCGTTTGAGGGGCATGCGACATGGCTTTTATCCAGTTGGACCAAGGCTTGACATCTTGGCCATCAAGTATATTAATAGATTTGTTTGAAAATCTTTTCAAGAAGTCCTTCCGTTAATTAGAAGAACTTTTAGAGGAAACCGTTTTAATGCGACTTCATCCGTAAACACTTCCGAAATAGAAAATGTTTTTTGAAAGTAGTTCCAAACAATAATTGTTTTTAGGAAACTATTTTACAAAATCACAAGTTAAATCAAACGTCGTGCCAAACTGATATCGATGGAGGACCTTTTCTCATGAAAATAAATAAATAAATTGTGAATTTTACTACACGTATTACAAGTAGAAGCAAAGTGGTTAAATAAGGTCAAAGAAAATATAGTTAGAGAAACAAGCTGGCAAAGAATATAAAGGGTCCAAAATCACATGGCAAATCTCATCTATGAGCTGTGTCACTAATGTTGTACCATCACATTTCACATTGTATGGGGCTACACTGTACACATCGGATATTTATTGACCAAAGCAAACCTTTATACTTTTTGTTAATTAAATTGACAAATACCAAAACATTTAGCCCGTCTAATACCCATTATTCACGAGAAATGCATTTTGTAATAGTAGATTTTGAATAATGTAATTACAAAAAAATAAAAATAAAAAAATTGAGTTTACATATATATATTATTTTATTAATAGAATATGTGGCTGAAAATGAATTTTGAAATAAATGAATTTTTGAATAATTGATATTAAATATGGGCTTAAGTTAAAAGAAATTTAAACACCTCTTTTCGTGGATTTTTTCATCAAGAAATGCTTAATAATATGAGATTTGCTACAACTCAATGGTGGTCAAAATTGAATCCAGGACTTTTATAATTATTTGATTGGACTAAAGTTTTTGAACAAGATGATTGAATATAAAATGGGTTCACACTTCACATGTCATATTGTTCCAATTCTATGCAATACGTGTGATTTAGGCTTGATCGATCTACAAGTTTAAGAAAGAGTAATTAAAACAGCTAGCATTTTAATGCGATAAATTTGACCCGACCCGACCCAGCCAAACCCCCTTCTTCCGCGCCATAAGAATAAGAACCCCATTATTCTACCTTTTTATGAAGTTTGGCTGGCATATTCCTATGTCAAACATTGACTCTTGACATCAATTATGAATACACGGTGAAAGTCCAATAATACAAACTTGAAAATATTAAGGAAGTTTCTGATGGAAGGACAATGATGGTACAAGGGAGTTAAGCATATTTTCATATTCAATTCACGTGAACTAACAACATCATTATGTTTATTAATTCAATCTTAGCAGAAATGTGCATACATGAATGAATATATATAAATATATAAGATGTATACAATAATACATGTACGGGTAACAACCTTTTTTTCCGGGTTGCCCAAATTTTCATTGTGGATGACATGTTTGTACATTGCACAATCTCTATAATAATATTTTTGGTTTATAAACTAAATTTTTAACTACATAATTTCTCAAATCAATTTCTAATCATACCCATTTTCTCTCTCAACTTTTTAAGCATTCATCTACTTAAAAAACCGTGAAAAAAAAAATGATTTTAATCCAAAGAAACCCTCCAAACAGAGGCTAAAAGGCTGACAAACATTTTCAAGGAATTCAAGAGAACTTCTGCAAGTGGCCTGTTTCAGAAATGGCATTCAAAGTTGAGAATGTAATGGGACACAAAGAACCAGAAATTTGATGACTTTTTATGGGTTACAACTATGGGCTGACCCATTAAGGGTCCACTGGCACCCACTAGATTTTCAAAAATTCAAGGAAAATTTGGAGTGATACCTTACATTATAATTAATATTGTTTATATGTAACCCCATTTAAGAAAAAAATTGAAAATAGAATAAAAATGTTAAAAATTTGCAAAACTGCCTCACAGTCAGAATTGGAGAGAAAATAGGAATGTTACCTCTTATTAAGGGATAACAGTTTGCAAATCTGCAATCTGTAACCGAAAATTTAACACAGGGACTCCAATTAATTACAACATTATTGTAATTTGAAAGGTATCAGTGCAGAATTTGAAAATTCCATGATGTGTTCCTAATCAGTTCCATATAGCATCTATAAACTTTGAAGGTATCAACGCTGAATTCCAAAATTCGAAGATTCACATGATATAATGGGCATCTACTTCATCGTCTAATTAGAAGAATTTTTGAAACCTACAAACTGTCTGGATCACTGGGTTGGAATCAGCTTGGCATGCAAATGCTACCCATTCTTTCAAAAAAAAAATTTCTCTCTTTCTGAAAAGTACTGCCTAATAATATCAGGAACCTTCGTGGATTGTAGTTGTAGTTGCAGAGAAATGTCTATCATTTCTCATTAATGAAAAAATGTATAATGGAATATAGTTGTAGTTGCAGAGAAATGTCTATCATTTCCAGCAATGGCTCGCCATGGTTGCTGACATTTCCCAGATTTTTTGAGAACTTGCAATTGGGGAGCTTTAGCAGGAGGTTTCTATCTAATGCAAAGCTAAGAATGTGGTGGAGATCCATTACTATCCTCTCGATTCCCCATCGAGAATATCAAAGAGAAACTCAGAAGATCCCAACTTTTGTTAATGCTGCTAGGCGAAAGCTTCTTGCCCCCAATCCCGCTTCTCTCAAACCGAACATAGTGGCCATCTTCTGGTGTTGTCAAGGTTGCTGGAAATGGAGAATTGAAGGCTGGAATCTAACAACGTTTAGTTTTTTACGGCAATTGTCTTCATTTCTTTCAAGGCACTGTCTCTCATGTTTCCAATATCTTTGTATAAAAGCGACGATTTTTTAACTTTACAAGAAATGTACATTTACAATGTCGTTACATTCTTCAATTGAAAATATAGTAGGTGGTGCAAGTATGTAATTGGAAAATCATAGGGAATCGAAATCATAGAAAACCTATAAAAAAAATTATTTTCCCTAAACAATGATTCTGTAAACAATAAATTTTTTCACTAAAATGAGTTCAAGTTGTGTTCATAGCTGCAAGACATTATTATTTTTAAAACCATATGGAATTATTGTATCAACATCCATTCTAAATTCCAACTAAATTGGTATTGAAAAATAAAAATCATACTATAGATAAAAGTAATGTTAGCCCAAGAGTAAACTAACCAAGAGGGGGGTGAATTGGTTTATAAAATTTTTTCTATAAATAATATCAAACTTAAAAATCAATGGTTATAAGTATGATCACTTAGTGTTGCAAGTAACTAAACTATTAATGTAGTGTGCTATATATGTGTAAACTTAATTGATAAAGCAAGTATAGCACTTAGATATAGTGTTGCACAATATAAATTGATAGAATAGAGTAAGTACAATGTAAGTAAGTAAAAGGGATAAGAGAATGCAAACGCGATTTAAGGAGGTTCAATCAATCAACGTGATCTACGTCCCCCGTTACCGAGCTCTCCGTCACGAGTAATGCCAAATCAACTATATTGGTAACTTACAACAAGGAGTATCAAATCTTTAAGTGACTTACAATAAGGAGCACTTATCCTTAGGTAACTTACAATAAGGAGCACATACCCTTAACCAACAATCGAGTTTTCACAAGGCTCTCGAAACCACAAGATATAATGAATTGAATTTACAATTGAAATAACTCTCTTGACAAATGATATACTCAAATTAAGTACCGAGAGAGTTAGGCTAACACTTCAATATATAGAAATGAATTAAGCTCGAGTGTTAGAGAAAAACTTTGATGCAAATGATAATGAAAAGTTCAATGCAATCAAACAAAGTTTCTCAAATAATCTCTTGTTAGAATATTGAATCAAATTAAGTACCAAGAGATGCTACACTTGAATAATTAACAATAAGTTAAGCTCAAAGTGTTTAGGTAATGGAACTTTGATGAATCAAATGATAATGAAAAATGTAGCACAAATAATCAAAGTTCCTTAATTGGAATTTCTCTCTTTTAAAAGATTAAAACAAGTTTAGAATAAAGAGAGACTTACACTTCAATTCCAATATAGTGTGAAGATGTTGAAAAAGTTTAAACAATATAAAACCAAAAATCTTCACAAAACTTTCTTCCAAAAACTTTGATGAATTTGATAAAACAAAGTTTAGATCAATCAAAGTTTTATAATAATAATAGATGAATATAAACCAAGTAAGAACAATGAATTTTCACAAGAAAGTTTCTATAAAATCTTTTCTATATTGTTAAAAATGAATGTAAATGAGATGGCTATTTATAGATCAAGATATTCAAATTCAGCAACTTTCGGTTGACTAGTTCTAGAGTTTCGGTCGACCGGAACATGCATATAGCCGTTACACATTTTCAACCGTTGAACTTTCGGTTGACGAATTTCGGTTGACTGAAAATTGACTTTTGGAAAACATGAAAATGTACGATTTTTAGGTTTCTAACTTGTTTTTCAAAATTGTTTAACATAGTATAATCATGATTTAAGATCAAATAACATATGAAAAGCAATATTGACTTAGATAAGAATATTTTATGCAAGTGATGAATTTTCAAGTAAGTTTCTTGATGCATAAAACTCATTTTCGAGCTCGTTGAATTTCATCGCTAAAGATTGAGAGTGTTATACCTTTACATAGGTTAAATCAACTCTTGAACTTGAACTCTAATCTTGTATGCTTGAATTCTTGATCTTCATGTCATGCTTTTCAACTTCAATTTTGATATTTGAATATCTTCAATTCTTTCATGATCTTCTTTGCGTCTCATATGCTTGATCACATAGTTTTGATTTATATCTTTGAGAGGCGATTTGAACGTAGAGTGCTTTGAATATTTATCATTACATGAAACACTTGAAGCACACTTGTTAATAACACAATATATTCTTGTTTGTTATGATCAAAACAATAAGGTTAAGTTAACCATAGGTCAACAAGTAAGACACTTCCCAAAAATAATTCTTGGCCATTTTTTCGTCTATTTTCTGTTTCTGTAAGTAGTAAGTTTTCATAAATGAATGCAAAGTAGATTAGTGTGAATGCAAAATGAATGTATGCCAAATGTGGATGCAAAATCAGGATAAATGTGAATGCATTTTTTGCCTTAAAGTGTTTAGAAAATCGGAAATCATACTATAGACAAAAGTAAGGCACTTCTCAAAATTAATTCTTGGTCGCTTTTATAAGTAGTAAGTTTCCATAAGTGAATGCAAAGTAGATTAATGTGAATTCAAAATGGATGTATGCCAAATATGAATGTAAAATCAGGATAAATGTGAACGCATTTATTGCCTTAAAGTGTTTTGAAAATCAGTTCGAATCAGAAAAGATAACGAGTCAAAAGGTCCAACTAGGCCGAACTGGGGTCGAACTGGTTTTAATTAAAATATAAAAAATTATTCCAAAAATCACAAAAATTTCTAAAAAACAAGTTATTTTATAAATAAACTAATATTTACTCATTTAGAAAATAAAATTATACAAAGTAGCTTAAAACAACTACAGAAAAAAACATGAAAATCGGGTTTTAAAAATCGACCGGTTCAGGATTTTCCCGGTTGAACCGATTGAAAACCAGTCGAACCAGCCGGTTTTTTATCGACCGATTTTCAAGGCGAACCGGACCGATTTTTCGGTTGAACCAGCCCGTCCATTCCGTTTCGATTTTCTAAACACACACATATATATATTATGGTAAATACTAAATAATAGTTGATATTTTTTTAATCAATTTTAATTTTATTATTACTAGTACTAATACTGAATGAGTTCAATTAATACTTTTAGTTATCAGTATTAAAATTATCATTTAATTATTATTATTTTTTTATTTATTTGTTGTTTTTAATATTATAATTTCTATGAGTAGCCATTAATATAAAATTTGTATTTTAATCATTAATGGTCAAATCATTTGTTATCTTTAATGTTGAAAATCATATTTTCTGAAATATATATGTGGTTGAAAAAATGCGATGCTTATAAATAACTTATAGAAAAGATTATTGAACGAATACTAATATTGAATAATTAATGCCTTCATTTCTTTTTAGTGAATAATATCAATAGAATGATTAATATTTTTTAATCATTCTTAATTTTAATAAATTTTTAAAGAATAAATGGTACAAGATTTTCGGTATAATTTCGTGATCTCCAACTTTACTCGGTTGTCGCATCATGATAATTGCGATATTTTCAAATTATTATTTTGACTGCTTATTTTAGTAAATAAAGTTTTATTGGTTAAATTCAAATATTTTGTTTACTTATTTTCTAAATATTGTGATTGATGTTTTTGAATGAAATTGAAAAGTATGTTGAATTTGAGAGTCAAATGTAGAAGTTCTGGGAAATATGTTATTACATTTCACATGCATCAATATTTATACACATAATATTACATCAAACATGATATACCATTAAAAAACTACTAAATTTGAATTTTTAATGAAGTTAATAATAATTCATAAAAATTATTGAAGTCAATAGTTATTTATTTAAATATATAAATTAAAGTTTATTACTCAAAGATTTTTTTAATAATTTGAATTAGTTATGTTATTTTTTTTAAATTCTAATAATTATTGTAATAGAAAATTATTTTTTATACATTTATACATATGTTGATTATGTATAAGTATTAAAATCTTGCGAATACTTATTGAAATCGATATTGTTGATAACAACTTTCGTGCATCATACGGGTAAAATACTAGCTATATATAAAGGGAGAGTATACTTCCCAAAAATAGGTCTTTGAATATTTTGATAGTTCGTATCTATATTTTTTTAATTTTTTAAAAACCTATCATTGATGGTGGTTTCACGTTGTAGACCGGTTTATACAGAATTTAATTATTTGATTTTTTTGAGAATTGTTTTTGTGAAAAAGTGATTTTTAAGGTTGTATAGACTATAGTTAAGAAGTAGTATGAAAAATTGTAAAAAATAATTTTTTTAAAGAATGTATGATTGACAATGAATGTTCAAAAACATTGATTATTGAAAAATCAATTTCATATGGGTAAATGATAAAGTATTATGTCTTGTGGGTTAAACAACCGAGCCATTTTTATGAATCGAGATGCATAGATGATTTCTTAGCATATAAAGTTAAATGCATTTGCGATATACATTCGTTAAAATTTAATTAAAACTAACATTTCATATTGCTTAATTTGCTACATTCATTTAAATATTATCCACATGTATTTAATTTGTAATATTAAAGTAAATATGAAATGAAATATTTGTGTAATATATTTAAAAATCAAATATTGCAATAAGATAGTACCAATGCTAAACTAACATTTTATCAATTATAAAATAATCTACATATAAATTAAAAAAAAAAATTAATACTTTCTAATAGCTCATTGTACAAAAATTTACTGTTACGAACTACATTATTTGAAATAATAATTAATGAGTCTCAAACCTTGCTTAAGTATACATTTTCCACAAATTCATTATTATTATAAAACTCATTTTGTGGATAATAAGGGCTCAAACAAAGACTAAATATGCTCACAAGAGAAAAACTTAATACATAAAGGGAGAACATTTCCCGACATGGTATTGGCTAATTTTTATGTCTAAAATACATTTCCTAAAATGGTATTTAGTAGTATTATGTTACTATTTATTATTCATTTTTGACAAAATTCACATTTAAAATAGTCCAATTGATGCAGATTTTTAAACAGCTGCATTTTTCAAGTCCCGAAATTTCTTGGTCTGTCTTCTCTTTTTTTTTTTTTTAATTTTATTTTCTTGATAATTATCCTAACTCAAAAATATAAGCCTAGGATAAAATTTTACTGATATTCAAAATCAATTACAAGAATGGGACATCAACATTATAAGTTCGTCTTCACTTCTTGAAAATCAATTATAATTTTTTTAAATTCGTAAAAATAAAAAAACTTTGTTAATATCACATAAATATTTTTATTTAAAAAATATAAAATGAAAGAGGATGAAATAAAAACGTTCATCAATCTATTTTTTTTTTTCATTTTCTTTTTAATAAATTCTAAGCGTGTAACACAGATATATATATATATATATATATATATATATATATATATATATATATATATATATATATATATTACAAATTCTAATATTCTATTTAAATGTAATTTTTTTTTTGTTTTAAGTTTTAAATCAATCCAAATTACAATATTTAACGAAATTCCTGGAATGATAAATATACGAATCGTAAAAAAAATAAAATAAGGTATGTATACATTTTTTGTAATTAATTGTCTTCCTTCGTTTCTCATTTTTAATTTAATATTCATTTCATATGTTAACATATAAATTCAATATATGTGAGTAACAAATGATCATGCATCGCAAATGTGTAACACTAATATAAAATAGTAAGAAGAACAAGATGATTTTAGAAAAATAAATATAGGAAAGAGAAGAATATTATTTGAGGGATTTGTGGTGTATAATGTGCATTATTTGAGTTTGATTTATAATGTGTACTATTTGAGTTTTCTAGGTAAAATGTGTAGTTAAAAATTGGAGAGAGAAAATATGTACGGTTAAAAAGTGTTTGCTAAATTGTGCCCATTATAAATGGATAATAATGCTCCAACCGAACAGAGGTGTCAGACCCTTTCTTTTTCAAAACCTAGGATATGGGGACACGACTAAAGAGATGCAAGATTTTGACATAAATGCATGTATACGTCCTATAACTTCAAATTACTTTACAAATTTATGTATTAGTAATAATAAATGTATTTCTTGGTGATACGAAATATTATTTTTGATTTACAATATATAAAGTATCAATCTTTTGGTTAAAAAGATTCGAGAATGATCCCATACCCATCATCCATGCTCCATATCTGAGTGTCAAACACGAGTACTTCTTCAAAAGTGAAGAGTCCAAGCAGCATAGGTTTTATTTATATCTATTTTGTAAATAAACAATATATTTAAAATTGTGGTGTAGAAAATAAGTTTTGTGGTGGCAATATAACCACCCTTTTGGTTATTCGTTTATTTCTGTAATTAATGTTTTATACTTTGTAGGCAATTGGTGATTGGTATTATATGTTTTTAGCATGAACTCTTTGTCATAAAATTATTACTCAAAAAGATCCCGAGGTACAACACTGTTCATTTTCAATTTTGCCTCCTAAATTGGGGTTTATGGGGGCCGAACTATCAGGATGAAATTATTTTTACGTAAATTTGTGGCCCCCACTGAACAATAATCCCTGATCCGCCCCAAGACAACCAATTATGTAGCGATCAAGAAATTTCACGTATTGGATAATTATTTTAAATTATGAAAACGTGCTGTTGCGATCTCACCCATTATTAAATTAAAGCAGTGACGTATTCGTCTAGCCGAGTTGAAAAATATCAAGTCCAATTCGATTTTAAATAAATTTCAAATTTCTAAAATTATATTAATTAATTTATTTATTCCAATTATTCTTTTCAAAATCATTTTTAAATTTCAAATTGTGCGAGCTCATTTTTATCAGATTCAATTTTTCCGACTCTATTGATTTTACGCGTGTTATTTTTTCTCGAACTTTGTGTATTACTTGTCAAGATTTCCATAACATCCCATCAAACCATACTTCCACCAACTACATCAATCCTATACCTATCAAACTCTCCTACACACTACGCAACCCACTCAATTATTCATCACCACCCTCTCTCATGACACTTCCTCACCAACCCACTCTTCACATCACCGGCCATCTTCCTCACGCAGCCATTTTAGCAGCCACCACCACCGCTCACCCACCTAAGCCGCCACCTCCATCAAGCCAGAACCATCTTACCAGTTGAATCATCAGCATCAGAACCACAACCAAACCACTACCCATTTCCACCATGCCACCACAAAATGCAACAACCACCACCAAATCGAATTACAGTTTAGTCCACTGCACAATCCAAACCAAAACAGCCACCATCACTTACGATACCACAAACGGCCCCAACACCACCATCACGGCCAGCCTCTACTGCTAGCACCACCGAAGCCAATATCACACTCCCAACCTAGCATCACCTATATCATCATCATCATCATCATAACCTACCACCCTTCACCCCTCAACAGCCAGTCAACCCAACCAAGAACCACTATTAACCACCTGCACAAAACCACAATCGCGGCCAACCCAACTCCAAACTCAACCCAATCAAACCCAAAATCAAGAACTAGGTTAACCCAATACTTACCTCATCCCTAGTCACCTTCGACCGGAGTGGCACCGATTTTACTTTCGGAATACACAGCTATTCAAGCCTCGTTTTGCCTCGATTTTTACACCTAATCTCGTACCAAAACTCCCACGAACTTGCACCTCTTCTTGGCTACTGCTCGCCGCCGCTCTGCGCCGACGTTTCACCGGCTGAAGGGTTGGATTTGCGCGAGGTTCAATCGCTCCTCCTCCCCCCCTCTCTTCTCTGTGTTATGACCGGAGAGAGAGAGAGAGAGAAAAGAATTGTTTTAATAATTTTGATTGCATCTTAGTCCCAAAGTTTTAAAATTATTCAAATCAGTCCTTATAGTTTTAAAACTAATCATTTCAACCCCTTTTAATTTTTAAATAATTTTAATCAGCCCTCTTATTTTTAAATTCAGTTATTTCAAGCCCTTTAGTTTAATATTCGTTTTGAGCTTCAACCCAAGTTTTGAAAATTTACATTTTAGTCCTCGAAGTTCCAAATGTTTCATTTCTGTCCATGAGCTCAAATATTTTAAAACTCTATTCTTTAATTTAAAAATATGTCATTTTCAGCCTGAATATTTTAATAGCATTTTATTCGAGTCCTGGAGTTTCGAAAAACTCCATTTTAGTCCCAAACTTTCAAAGTATTCATTTTAGTCCCCCAACTTTCAAATTATCAATTTCAGTCCTCAAATTGTAATTTATCATTTTTCAACTATAAATTTCAAAAGACTAATTTAACTTATTTTTCTAATTGACTGACGAGGCGTACGGAGATTTAAAGGATTGAAGTCATTTCTCGCTCGATTTTGTACTCTTTGAATTTAAGGTAGACTCGTCCATATTAATTGATTTAAATTATGATTGCATGTGAATATGTATGTTATGTGACTTATGTGAAAGTCATTTTTATGAAAAGCGACGAGAATCTATTTCTTCGAAAATATTTATTTTGTTATACTTGTCATAATTTATATGCATTTATGAATGAGAAAGAAAGAAAGAAGAGAATGCCTTGCAAGATAAATGATGATGTTATGCATAACTTACGTGCCTTAAGTGCACGAGACGAGACTACCCACACCCGATGATTTTAAAGAGCCTATAATTTTTCAAAAAGAAGCCACGTGCTTTAATGCACAAGAAGAGACTACCCACACCCTATGATTTCTAAAGAGCCTGTATTTATGTGATCAATTATATTATAGATTAATTAATTGGCGATGAGTCTACTGAGTATTTCTATGAAATGCTCATGTCTATTTTAATAATATTTGCAGATTTCGAAGAGGGTGGCAAGTGATGGATGATTGTGACAATAGTCGTTAAATAATTGAGAATCTTATTTTGATGATCCATACTTCTCAACTTTGGCTATTTTTGAGATTTTTCAATTATTTGAGAAATTATGGCATTGCCGAATGTTTTGGATTATTAATGGCTTGATTCGTTATTTTGAATTGTTTCATAAATGTTGTCGAATTTTATCGACCATTACAGTTCATTTAATGTTGCCAAAAACGAATTTCAGTTATTTTTTCTGCTAGAATATTATTTTAAAGTTTAAACCAGAAAATGACGTGGTGAACTGGGTATTTAGAACTCGGGGCGCTACAAATTATGAATCACTGATCCCAGTTTCTTCCAAATCCAATTTCCATGTCAATATGTGAAACTATTAATTTTTATTTTTAGACCTCATGAAATGAAGAACAACCAAAATGTCTATTCTGCCCGCACTAACAATAATATGACAATAATAGAATAATCTTCTAATGTAGCATGGAGATGAAGGTTCTTGCTATTCAAAAGAGAGAGAACATCATTATGTAACGGCGTTAGCAAAACTTACTAATTTATTTATCAGAAGCTAGAGATGGTTGCATTAAAGCTTCTTGAGGGAGGCTTTAAGATGTTGAAGGTTTATGAGATGACAGCAATTCAAAAAATAAAAGAATTTTCCATGACTCACGTTAAAAGCCCAAATTTTTATCACCTGTCTTCCATAAAAAGAAAAGCATTTGTACCCAGGAACGTAGCCATGTTTTCAATCTTGTAGGGGGGAAGAAGATAGGAAACGACGATTTTGAGTACCAAAATAGATAAGTTAGATTAATTGACCAAAAAGACAATTAGTTTGTCGATACAAAAATAATATGCCTATCTATGTGTCTAACGCTATACAAAATGAAAATATGAACGCTAGATGAACGATTATCAGTAGTTTTGCAGACTACCTTGATTTTAATTAATGAATGATTTATTCAATGAGATTAAAAAATGTTGATTGCAGGGCTTTTGTTGGTTACATGTTTGACGACCCCAAAACCCTCCACTTAAAAGAATACATTTAATCAAAAAAATTGGGTAAAATTTAAAAATTTGACGCGCAAAACCCTAGGTATTGACACTAATGTTGACACCAAAAAACTGGGGCTACACTGTTGTATTGGTGTCAACACCAATATAGGGGGTGTCAACACCAACACTATTTTCGAAGTAAAATAGTTAGGTGTTGAGATCTAGGGTTTCGGTGTCGAAACTAATAATCAAAACCAACCTTTTGCATTAAAATGGGTAACTTGGAGAATATATTTGTTAAAAACATAAAACCACTACATATATGGATTATTAAAACATATTATAGCCAAGTTTTAGGAAGAGATTACAAAACAACTCAAAACTTCCTCTTCCCTATTTTTAACAAAACTAAATCAAAAACAAGTTACGTTACTTCATAGTTCTTCATCGGGGAAATCATTGGAGTATTCATATTCCATGGTAATACTGTCAGAAAAGTCCACATAAAAGTGTGAACATAGAAAACAGGATAAAGCAGGAAAGTCACGGTATGACTGGCACATGTGTATCTCTACCACATACATATAATGTTTCTTATTAGCTAACTTAATCCACTCTCGAAAGATAACTTCAAAGTTATCAAAGTGCAATATCTATAAGTTAGAAAATATGGAAAACATGAATTGATAATTCAATGAGTAATTCGATACACATGTAAATACTTTTCAAAAGTATGATTTCAGGCCCCGATTATAAATTATCTCTTATACCCCAAAGCGCATAACATTATTACAATACGGATATCGATAAAATGACCATAATCATTAACATGTTACTCAGGATTTCATTATCCTCTAGGATTTCTACATACTTTCATCTTTCTCCCTATTTGACTCCAACAGGATTACTAGATCATCATGTCGTTCGTTTGAGCCTTGGAGTCGCAAGGTCCTCATGACACACATCGATATTTTAACATCATACATTGATTATTGAGGGGGCTATAGTTCAAATCTATAATCTATACTTGAAAATGCTTCTTTTTTGAATCATATCACTTTCAATATCATCATTAATATGCATTAAAAGCATTTCATCAAAAATAAACTTCGCACATATTACATTACGTAAATGGTGTATTGAATACTCACAGTTTTTGATGATTATACAATATCTAACCTTACAAAGGTGTCGACACCATGTTCATCGTTCTTCGTTTAATGTCAACACCAAATCTCCAGGTCGACACCAAGTGTATTTTTTGATATTGAAACCTCATTTCTTTGTTTCTTTTGATCCCCAAACAACATATTTTGATAAACAACTTTGAGGAAGAATGTTTTAAGATCAAATGAGAGTTTAAATGGATTGAAACATCATTTTAGCAAGAATTAAATAAAGAGGATTTTTGCAGCGTTTTCTCTATAATTTTCGGTGTAATTTCTAATTCAAATCCACCTCTATATATAGAGTGAATAGGCTGCACGAATTTGGGTGAAGATCTCTTGGAGATTAAGTAAGGAATCCACTTGATTACTTACGCTAGAGCTGGAGCTGTGTTTCCATGCAAGTAGTAGGTGGCTATGGAGGAGAGGACCTGACTCTTGTAAGCTAAAAACGTGAGGTGGAGGTCTAACTAGTGATGACAATGGGTCGGGTCTCCCCAACCTGTGCCCTGTCCCGTGAAATTTTATTAAACCCAAACCCGCCCCCGACCCGCAAGTTTCGGGTCTGGGCGGGTCAGCTCTGCCGCCCCGTTTACCGACCTGCTTAATTTTTTTCTATTTTTTTAAAAAAATTTCGACCTTTTTATTGTTTTTCTTTAATAAATTATTTTAAATAATATAATCGCGGCCAAAACCAGTATCTGCCCTGCGACTCGCTCGGGTCGCTAAAACTTGACCCGAACCAATCCCGCCAACCCGCAGGGCAGGTGTTTTTCACCCCATTAGGGGCGAGTACCCGTAGGGTTCGGTTCGGGTCGGGTCGGGTCGGGTTTTTTTTCCATCTCTAGGTCTACGAAGCCACCTCATGCTTTATTTCCCAGATTTCACAGTTTCGAGTTGCTATCTTTGAGCTCAATTTTAAGGTAGTATCCGAGTTCCAAATTGGGTGTCCTTGGCACCATTTCAAAGTACTTATGGAGTTATAGAGATTGGTAGGGCACAAAGTAACATGTACAATGGTAAGTTCAGACATATACGTCGTAGACATAACACCATAAGACAATTACTCTCAACTGGAGTTATCTCTATTGACTATGTAAAGTCAACAGATAACATTGCAGATCCGCTAACCAAAGGGCTAAATAGAGAGTTAGTTGCAAAGTCATCGAGAGGAATGGGACTTAAGCCTCTAAAAGAATAAGTTATTGTAATGGAAACTCAACCTAACTGACTGGAGATCCCAAGATCTAGGTTCAATGAAAAAACCTAATTACAAATACTTAATATGATCACTATGGGGGTTATCTCCTGTTCATAACAGTGATGCCCGTGGGGAGAGGATAAGCAATAAGCTTTTAATGATTCTTATGCATCGAAAATCCGAGAGGAGTAATGCGGGTTACTCTTGATTAAGAAATCACCTATGTCAGAGAGAAGTGGGGCCGCTTCGAAGGGAATTATGAGGCTAATTCTTAACAACTCTCACTGAACCAGGCATATGTTCATGGCCACAAACGAACATACCCATGAGAACTAAAATGTGTTAGGAAGAATCCTGTGTGAAGTACATCATCGTTTACACAGAAGGCAGAACAGTTCAAAGACATCGCGTCCACTGATCAGCTAGTAAAGTAAATGTATTTTCACAAGGGAAGGTTCAAAGGAAACCCCTACCTATCCTATGCAGGTTTCAACTGTGAAACTTTATCACCAAGTATTCTGTGTCTCTATCAATTTTCATTCATGTGGGGGATTGTTGGAAAATATATTGGTGGCAATTGGTTTTCACTTGTGTGAATGTGAAATTGATCCCACATTGATTGAAAGTTGGGATTTGAAAAGGAGCCTTAAAAGGGATTACAATCCCACATTGGTTGAAAATGGAAAAGTGGGAATAACTGGAGGCTATAAATAATAGTTCCACCCCACATTGAAAAATGGAAAAATGTGGAAATATTGGGAATGCTTAAATGTTATCCCACATAGGATAAAAATGAGTTTGTGGACCAATTTATATATGGTTAACAATTTGTAAGGTGTAACCATTTGTTGCATAGAGACTCCTCCATGGCCTACGTGCCCGCAGGGAGGGTGCAAATCTTGGACCGACTTGGCCTTCGAGCCTTGAACTTGTGTGCGGGCGCGACCTGCGTACACGAATGTCGGACCGAACGAGTTAAAAATTGGCCACAAAGTGCAAGCCACGTTTTGGAATTTTCTTTTATAGTTTCCATTCAAAAATAACCTGAAAATTTATTTTGCAACTCCAAAACGTCTGAATTCAAATGGAGTGTAAAGACAGGGTTTGTAACTCCAAAAAACGTCTGAATTCAAATGGAGGAATTATGACATCATTAAGAGGCAAAGGCTCCTCCTTTCCTATATATATTGAGCCAATTCCTCAAATTCAAGGATACCAAAAAACTCGAAAATCTCTCTGCATTTTCTGTCCAGCTTCCTGCCTTCCTTCTTCCAGTCTTAGTGATTCTGTTCAAGCACATTTTCCGTTCGACTGCCCACCTGCAGTTCCGGCCGCTGTATCCTGGGAAGCAAGCGTACTTCGGTGAGAGGGCGAATATTGCTTTAAGGACACTGTGTTGAACACAGGCACCGACTCCAGCCTTCATTTTATTTCCTGCTCCACCACCTTTTGTTTGCTGTTTATTGTAAATTTTATTTTACTCAGTAAACTGCTTTACTTACCATCTGCAAATTATTTGTTTTACTTAGTGAAGTGTTTAACAAGTTATTCTTACACAAGATAGTCCAGCAGGCAAACACACTTGTTTATTCTGTCTGTCTAAATTGGTCAAATTAAAAAAGAGCCATTTAAGATTTTTTTCCTGTTTGTTTAGCAAAATCCAATAGTTTTTATAATTTCTTATAGAGGATGACAACACATCAAATTTATAACCATGTACGTAGTAGAGACTATGCAAGGATGGTGTTGGTTGAAGTAGCAAGAAGCAAAAAAGCCAAATGTATTAAAACTAAGCTCTGCCATAGAAGTGAGGAGAATCCCTCCAACAATAGGAAAAATCCTCCTCCAACGATCTTCAGTTTCAACTAGAATAAGCGCCTTAAGTTTCAGCACTTTAATTATAACGTATTAGGACCTGAGTAAACTTTTGCCCACTCCAAGGGTCCAAGATTGCAGAAACATTCATGCATAAAGACTGACAATAGATCACACAGAAAAGAAAAACGTCTATCCAGCAATTTCTATTGTGAGGCTTCTTACTCCACCTATGAAATTAAGTTATACTCCAAATAAAAAATCTTTTGTTCTCATCAGAAAGGCCTTTGCCAAAATTTTGTATTGCAAGTGAGAGAAATTTTGCATTAACTGGTAACAGGAGATTGAGAGTTAACAGAAAATGCAAAGGTTGGTAGTTAACAGAAAATCAAACACAAACGGTGAAAGTGGACCTATGCTACCAATAATCGAAATTTTGTGAACCTATAATGCCAAAAAACAAAGGCTTGGATGTTTTTGCAACTAAAATGAAAGGTTGGAGACCAAATATGCAATTAACCATATTTTCTAAAAAACGGTTATGTGCCAAATTTCATATGACCTATGATAAACTAAATTTATAAACAACTTTTACCAAATAGGGACTAAGGAATTTGAGTTTTTTTAGTTAAACTATGTGGTTAAAAAGTGCAATAATAGTGTGTTCGATAAACTGTTTATAAACAAGTTTATAAATAACACATTTTCTCAAATTATCATTTTTTTTTTTGAAGTAGACAATTGTATTCAAACAAAAGCAAGGTTCAGTCCCTAGCAGGAAGATTCAGAGAGATGAACCTGGGAATACAATCGATCCACAGTTGATTACATGTAGTAAAAACAGAAAATTGTGCTAGCTTTTGAACTACCATGTTCCTCTCTCAAGGAATAAAGTAATACGAATCACAACTACTACGAATCAAAAGATCGTGGATTTCACCAAGGATGCTGGCATTCGGGTCACAGCAGTCATGCGAGATCAAGCCTTGAACAACTCTTAATACATCACTCTCTATGGCTTTGATAGGAATATGTCCTTCAATGGAAAGTGTAATACCTTCTTTGATAGCAAGGACTTCGGCCATCTCCGTGTCTCTAAATCTTTGAACATGGTGAGAAAAGGCTGCATGCACCACAGCTGCCTCATCTCTGAACCAGCCCCCAAGACCAAAGAAGCCATCATCCTTCTGAATTGCTGCATATGTCGCCAAGATCAGGCCGTTTGTTCTCATGATTGGGCCCCGAAACTGCCTTACTTTTGGCTTCCATCCTTCTATGTACACTGGCCTATCTATTTGCCTCTTTAAAGTCACGAATATTCACCTCTACAAACCAGCTTGAATACTCAGCAGGACAAGCCTTCCCCTCAAGCATTACTTCATTCCTAGATTTCCAAATACACCAAAAGCCAACACAAACGATCTCCAAAACGGAACCTGGGTGACAGAGAAGAAGTCACCAGCTGCTTGTTAAATTCAAAATCCTGACCTGCAAGGAAATTATCTTTCCACAAATACCAAACACCTAATAGTTTCCAGAATTCTTTAGTCCATGGGCAATCGATAAAGATGTGGGTGTTGGACTCATACCCGCCACATCTAGGGCAGTGAAGCTGGGTCATAATATACCCATGTCGAAGGTTTTCCGCAGATGGGATGGCCCTATTAAGGATACGCCAAAGTAGGTGCTTAGCTCGAGGAAAGATTTCCAGCTTCCATAAAATATCCCACTAGGAGCCTAAGTTCGAAGCACTGCAAATTCCTTCACATTCTTTGTATATAAACAAAAGACTTTTACAAAACATATATTTTATCTAAAAAATATTACATTCTTTGTTTATAAACAAAAGACTTTTACCAAAAAGAGGCCGTGAAAAGATATGATGCACGTGAAAGCATGTTTGGCAAATATTTTTCTATCATATATTCAAAGATACTCATAATTTTTAATTTTTTTTCCTGTTTTCAATTACACATACATGTGGGATTTTCCTTTATTTTTTTCATCCAAATTCTCAATTTCATCTTAGGAATTTGCAAATCAAAAAATTATTTATGGAATTTGGACTCTATTATGTTGTCTTTTGTTGATTTAGCCATCGTTTGATAACTTGTTTATAAACAAATTTATAAGTAACACATTTTCTCAAATTACTTATTAATTACATAATTTTTTTGTTGTTTTGAGGTAAAATGTGTGATAAAATGTAGTTTTGAAAAATGTGTGATTAAAAAGTGGTTTGAAATGTTGTATTGTTTATAATTAGATAATAATTGCATTACAGAACGAAGTGTTGATATGAAGATCAACATGTGATTGACTAACTAACAATGCTACTTGCACAAGTAGTGATGTGATCCAGACCACGAATACAAGCCCGTACAAAGATCCATTGAAGATCAAAGGAGGACTAATGACTCGCCTGCAAACAAAGAGGGCCAACGAAGCAATGGACAAGCTAGTTCAAGGAACAATGGCCAAAACAATGTTCGCGTCATCAAAAGAAGCAAGTTCCATGTTGGGGCCGAGCCAGAACGACGAGTGGATCAACTTCATTCAAGCCGTCAAAATTCAAGAATTACGGCCGTAACCCATAATCCTTATGGCCGTAACGAGCCCACTGATGAAAATTGGACTTACGGCCGTAACGCATATTTATCACGGCCGTAATGAGGCCTCGGACTGAAAATAAGAATTTCAGAATTGAGACTTACGGCCGTAAATAAAGTCTCACGGCCGTAATGGTGAAACAGAAAGAATCTTACGGCCGTAAGTAAATTAGTCATGGTCGTAAATAACTATACGCGTAAATTTAGAATTTTTATTTATTTCCTTATTCTTAGGTATTTGTTTCCTAGTTTAATTAAAACTCTTAACCTAGATTTTGACCCTATTTATAGGGATGTAATTTTCATTATTTCAGACACAACTTTGATATTATTGTTGAGAGGCAATTTGCTTTCAAAACCTTATTCTTTATTGAATAAAATCCGAACTTGCGAGTTAATCTTGTTTGTTCAAATCTTGGGTGAGATTTATTTTCATTGTGATCAAGAGGTCAGCATATCTATTGATTGTGTTGGTTGCTTGGTTGAATTAATTTGAATCAATCTCGAAATCGTGATTCTTTGGCGTTCTTGGGTCGATTCCGATAATTTGTGGGTTGCGTAGCTACAATTGCTACGTGATTTGCATCATCTGGTATCAGAGCTTAGGCTCCAAAAATCAAGGTTATATCTTTATTTTGTTTCTTGAGTTCCTTAATTTTGTTCTTGTGTTCTTCAAGTTCTTGAGTCTTCAATCCAAAAAAGTGTCACAAAAAAATTCAAAAGTCGTTATTCCCTTCGTTTGGTATCCAAATTAAATTCCGTTTGTTTCGTTAGTCTAGTAGTTGAATTTTCGAGGGAAAAAAAACGAAAATTCTCAGTCCAATAAAAATAGTTGATATTTGATTTCAAGAATTATTTTCTTGAAACAATCTTAGTTTCCATAAAGGTGTCGAGTCCTTTATAGAGTCAGATTACACCCTTTCAAGGTCTTCTTTGAGTTTTTCCAACAAGTTGATAACTTCTCACTCGCATTCGGTTTGAGTCATTCAAGTTTAAACTTGTTTGAGTTCGGATTCGTTCTTTGAAGCAATTGGGGTGAAAGCCATTAAGTGAAAAAATGCTAGAGAGGTGAGATCAATAGAGGGAAAAAGCCAAAATTGAGTGATACAGGAGCGAAATACACGTGAGGCATATAATATTTAGTTTTAGGATGTCTGAACAATCTTCTACGACAAAAAATAATGATCGAGCCAACATGACGGAGGAGATGGTACAATGGTTTGAGCGGTTGTTTGGGGATGTGTTAGGTAGGTTAGAAATGCTTGAGCAACCTCGGGAAGTGCCTAATGCCCGCAGGCAAGGTGGGCGAGGTCGTAGAGTAGAGGGGGTCGATGAGAATGAAGAAGTTAGTGATTTTGACGATGGGGCAGTTGTGGATAGAGTAGTTAGGCATGGAAGAAGGGATAGAGATCTTGGTGACGATAGAATGGATGGTAGTATGAGCAACATCAAAATGACAATTCCGTCATTCAAGGGTAGGAGTGATCTGGAAGCATACCTAGAATGGGAAAAGAAGATGGAATTAATTTTCAATTGCTACACTTATTCGGAAGAGAAAAAGGTTAAGGTAGCTGCACTTGAATTCTCTGATTACGCTATTACTTGGTGGGATCAATTGGTGACTTCTAGGAGGAGGAATCGCGAGAGACCCATTAGTACTTGGGATGAATTAAAAGCTATCATGAGAAAGAGGTTCGTTCCTAGTCATTACCATTGGGACTTCATCAAAAATTACAAAGTCTATACCAATGATCAAAGAGTGTGGAGGATTATCATAAGGAGATGGAGATGTTGATGATTAGAGCTAATGTAGAAGAGGATAGGGAGGCTACGATGGCTCGATTTTTGAATGGGTTGAATAGGGATATAGCTAATGTGGTTAAACTACAACATTATTTGGAGATGGACGATATGTTGCACATGGCTATAAAGGTGGAGAAGCAATTAAAGAAAAAGGGAACAGCAAGGTATCCATCAGGTTCTAATTCTTCTTGGAAGTCGAAGTGGGAAAGTAAAGGAGATGGGCCTGTTTCAAAAGGGAAGTTTGAAGCACCAAAAGGGAAGTTTGAGGCACCAAAAGGGAAGGAGGAACAAGCTAGTAAACTCGCACCTAAAGGGGAACCTCAACCATCTAGGAGTAGAGACATTCAATGCTTCAAATGTTTGGGGAGAGGACATGTGGCATCTCAATGTCCTAATAGGCGAGTGGTACTTGTGCGAAAGGATGGAACCATGGAGAGTGATAGTGAGGAAGAGGATTATAGAGATATGCCGACATTGGAGGAAATATGTGATGATGAGGATTTATTTTTCGGGGAGCATGGCGAGTTATTAGTGGCAAGACGAGCTCTTAGTGCTCAAATCAACACGGATGATTTGGAACAACAACGGGAGAACATATTCCATACACGATGTTGTATTAATAACAAGGTATGTAGTATGATTATTGATCCTGGTAGTTGCACTAACGTCGCTAGTACTACACTTGTTGAAAAATTAGGATTACCTTTATTAAAACATCCTAAACCTTATAGGCTTCAATGGTTAAATGATAGTGGAGAAATTAAGGTGAATAGGAGAGTGTTGGTGATTTTTTCTATTGGTAGCTACGTGGATGATGTTATATGTGATGTGATTCCTATGCATGCCGGACACATTTTGTTGGGTAGACCTTGGCAATATGATAGGAAGGTAATGCATGATAGGTATAAAAATAGGTATAGCTTTACCAAAGGGGGAAAAACTATTACACTTGCACCATTGACGCCGTCACAAGTGTATGAAGATCAAATAAAATTGAAAAATGATGAAGAAAAAAGAGTGAGGGAAAATGAGAGAAAGAGTGTTGAGGCCACGACCTCAGAAAAAGGAGAGGAAAAGAGAGTTGGAGCCACGACTCCAGAAAAAGGAGAGGCGAGAAAAAAAGGAGTGTTGGGGTACATACCTCAGAAAAAGGAGAGGGAGCGAAGAGTGCCAGAAAAGAAAGAAAAATGAGTTTCTACGCAAAAAGGAGTGAAGTCAAGAAAGCATTTATGGAAAAACGACCAATGCTCCTTTTATTGTACAAGGATTCATTCCTTACCTTTGATGAAACTAACAAATTCCTCCCTAGTTTGGCTATTTCTTTATTGCAGGAATTCGAGGATGTGTTTCCAGATGACATACCTAGTGGGTTACCACCATTCGAGGTATTGAACATCAAATTGATTTTGTACCTGGAGCAGTCATTCCAAACCGCCCCGCTTATCGAAGTAACCCCGAGGAGACGAAGGAGCTTCAAAGGCAAGTGGAGGACTTGATGAGCAAAGGGTATATAAGGGAAAGTATGAGTCCATGTGCCGTCCCCGTGTTACTTGTACCCAAAAAGTACGGGACTTGGAGAATGTGTATTGATTGTAGGGCCATCAACAACATAACG
The DNA here is from genome assembly GCA_963555705.1 of Ligustrum vulgare. Classification (NCBI taxonomy): domain Eukaryota; kingdom Viridiplantae; phylum Streptophyta; class Magnoliopsida; order Lamiales; family Oleaceae; genus Ligustrum; species Ligustrum vulgare. The sequence continues at coordinate 59,257,661 of OY743169.1, read as the reverse complement.
GTAAAGTATCGTCATCCTATTCCGAGGTTAGATGATATGTTGGATGAATTGCATGGCTTTAGCATATTTAGTAAAATTGACCTTAAGAGTGGTTATCATCAAATTCGAATGAAAGAATGAGATGAGTGGAAAACTGCTTATTAAAACTAAGTATGACCTGTATGAATGGTTAGTAATGCCTTTTGGACTTACTAATGCACCTAGCACTTTTATGCGTTTAATGAATCATGTTTTACGTGCATTTATAGGTAAATTCGTTGTTGTTTACTTCGATGATATCTTGATATATAGTAAAACTTTGAATGAGCATGTGGAGCATGTTAGGTGTGTGCTTGTGGTTTTAAGACAAGAGCAACTTTTTGCTAATTTTAAAAAGTGTAATTTTTGCATGGAAAAAGTTGTATTTCTTGACTATGTGGTTAGTGCTAAAGGGATAGAAGTAGATGAAGAGAAAGTCAAAGCTATTAAAGAATGACCAACACCTAAAAGCATAACTGAGGTTAGGAGTTTTCATGGCTTGGCTAGTTTTTATAGGCGCTTTGTTAAAGATTTTAGCACGATTGCCGCACCACTCACAGAAATTGTCAAAAAAAAGTGTAGGGTTTAAATGGGGTGTAGAACAGGAGCATGCATTTGATACTATCAAAAATATGTTATGTAAAACACAGTTTTATCACTTCCTAACTTTGACAAGGCTTTTGAAATTGAATGTGATGCCTCAGGGCTAGGCATTGGAGCTGTTTTAATGCAGGATCGAAGGCCAATCGCCTATTTTAGCGAAAAGCTAAAGGGGGCTGCTCTTAATTACCCCACATATGACAAGGAGTTATACTCACTTGTGCGCGCTTTGGAGACATGGCAACATTACTTGTGGCCACGGGAGTTCGTGATACACACTGATCATGAATCCTTGAAGCATTTGAGGGGTCAAGCTAAACTGAGTAAGAGACATGCAAGGTGGGTAGAGTTCATCGAAACATTTCCCTATGTCATCCGGTACAAACAAGGTAAGGAAAATGTGGTGGCAGATGCATTGTCTCGAAGGTATGTTCTTTTAAATTCTAAATTGCTTGGATTTGAATACATTAAGGACATGTATGCTAATGACCTGGACTTTTCTAATATTTATGAATCATGTGGTAAAGGGGCTATGGATAGGTTCTTTAAACATGATGATTATTTATTTCGAGAAAATAAATTGTGTGTCCCTAGGTGTTCAATGAGGGAGTTACTTGTGAGAGAGGCCCATAGTGGAGGCTTAATGGGTCATTTTGGGGTTAAAAAGACCATTGAAATCCTAAGTGAACATTTCTATTGGCCTAAGATGAAGATTGATGTGGTTCGGGTTTGTAATAGATGCATTACTTGTAAGAAGGCTAAATCTAGGATTAAACCACATGGGTTATTTATGCCTTTACTCGTCCCTAGTGAACCTTGGGTCGATATCTCTATGAATTTTGTTTTGGGATTACCTAGGACTAAGAAGGGAAGAGATTCAATTTTTGTGGTAGTAGATCACTTTAGTAAAATGGCACATTTCATACCATGCCAAGAAACTGATGATGCTACTAATATAGCTGAAATTTTCTTTCGAGAAGTCGTGCGCTTACATGGGGTTCCTAAAAGTATTGTCTCGGATAGGGATGTTAAATTCCTTAGTCATTTTTGGAGAGTCTTGTGGAACTAATTAGGAACAAAACTACTTTTTTTTCTACGACTTGTCACCCACAGACCGATGGACAGACCGAGGTAGTAAATAGGACAATGATTCAATTATTGTGCACCATAATCAATAAAAATTTGAAAAATTGGGAAGAGTGTTTACCATTTATTGAATTTGCATATAATAGGGCTATACATTCTACTACTTCTTGTTCACCATTTGAAATTGTTTATGGTTTTAATCCGCTAACACCATTGGATTTAATTCCTTTACCTGTGAATGAACGTAGTAGTTTAGATGGAAAGAAAAAGACTGAAATGGTTAAAACACTCCACGAAAAGGTGAGGTTGTCAATTGAAAAGAAAAATGAACATTATGCATCGCAGGCTAACAAAGGAAGAAAGGGCGTCATATTTGAACCCGGTGATTGGGTTTGGATACATTTGAGAAATGAGCGGTTTCCAGAACAACGCAAGTCAAAGTTACAACCGCGAGGGGATGGTCCATTCCAAGTGACTGAAAGGATCAACAACAATGCCTATAAACTCGTTCTTCCTGGTGAGTATAATGTTTCGGCTTCATTTAATGTTTCTGATCTATCTCCGTTTGATGCAGGTACATATTCGAGGTCGAATCCTTTCGAAGAGGGAGGCGATGATGTGATCCAGACCACGAATACAAGCCCGCACAAAGATCCATTGAAGATCAAAGGAGGACCAATGACTCGCCTGCAAACAAAGAGGGCCAACTAAGCAATGGACAAGCTAGTTCAAGGAACAATGGCCAAAACAATGTTCGCGTCATCAAAAGAAGCAAGTTCCATGTTGGGGCCGAGCTAAAACGACGAGTGGATCAACCTCATTCAAGCCGTCGAAGAAGATTGTCAAAATTCAAGAATTACGGCCGTAACCCGTAATCCTTACGGCCGTAATGAGCCCAGTGATGAAAATTGTGATTTTTAAGAAAATTGGACTTACGGCCGTAACGCATATTTATCACGACCGTAATGAGGCCTCGGACTGAAAACAAGAATTTCAGAATTGAGACTTACGGCCGTAAATAAAGTCTCACGGCCGTAATGGTGAAACAGAAAGAATCTTACGGCCGTAAGGAAATTAGTCACGGCCGTAAATAACTATACGCGTAAATTTAGGATTTTTATTTATTTCCTTATTCTTAGGTATTTGTTTCCTAATTTAATTAAAACTCTTAACCTAGATTGTGACCCTATTTATAGGGATGTAATTTTCATTATTTCAGATACAACTTTGATATTATTATTGAGAGGCAATTTGCTTTCAAAACCTTATTCTTTATTGAATAAAATCCGAACTTGCGAGTTAATCTTGTTTGTTCAAATCTTGGGTGAGATTTATTTTCATTGTGATCAAGAGGTCAGCATATCTATTGATTGTGTTGGTTTCTTGGTTCAATTAATTTGAATCAATCTCGAAATCGTGATTCTTTGACGTTCTTGGGTCGATTCCAATAATTTGTGGGTTGCGTAGCTACAATTGTTACGTGATTTGCATCAAGTTGTTTAACCAAAATTTTAACAAAATGCATTTATGACACAATATACTTATATCATCCATCACGTCAAGTTTAACATCAACATTCACAATTTGTCCACCTCAATCTTTTTGTCAATTTGGTTATGAAATTTCTTGTACAACTGCATTTTTGTTGACCATATTATTATTAATATATGTAGTGTGAGTAATTCTTCAAAGCATAAATCGTGTATTACGTAATAGAGATTTATGACTAATGTATGCACACTTTTCTTCAAATCACTTTTTAATGACACATTTTTTTCAAATAACTTTTTAACCATATATTTTACCCCAAAAAATATCACATTCTTTGAATATTGTTCGTCAACATGAAGGGATATTTTCAATTACCTGATTATTTGAACGAAAGTTCATTTAAGCCCTTGTGTTGTAGAGATTTTTTTAAGAATAGTAGTGAAAATGATATTTTGGAGAATGTGTGGCTAAAAAATAAAATAAAAAATTTGAATTTACGTGTAAAATTATTTATAAAAGAACGTGATAAAAAAAGGGATTATCAAAAACATAATTTTATGAAAAATAAAGGCCAAATAAGGGCTAAGTATATATGATATCGAAGTCTAAATACCTTAATCAATAGAAACACGAACTTGCACTTTTGTTTAGATACTTTTAGTTTACAACAACAATTACTTAAGTTGATAACTTTTGTTACGTGTTGCAATAATTATTTCTTCATTGTGACTCAATATCAATCACAAAAGTACCACATTGCATGCTCACATGCTTCTTAACATTTGCATCTCAGAGTGGTAATGCCAAAAATTCCATCACAATTTTTCAAACTCAATCTCAATCATTCATTCTTAGTCAAGCCTACAATATTTGACTTTTCAAACATTTTTAAACTACACATCCATAAAAAAAGCTAAAAAATCACAAAAATAAAACTTTTTACGTTATCAAACAAACTCCGAGTCTTTGAATTGCACAGTTGAAGCCAGAGATGAATTTATCTTTTATGCAACACTTAACAAAAAAACACGCAGAATCATAATTTCTTAAAGAGGAGAGAATGTGACGTACAAAAATTAAAATTTAGAAGAAACAACATGGGAAAGAGAAGAACATACGAAATAGAAATACTAGGAGTTATCTAATACGTTTTAAATTTCAATACAAAAATTCTTTTAGGGCGAGAGAATGTGACGTCATTGAAATTTTGCTTTATAAAAATTTTCTAAAATTTTTAGGAATTTCAATGGTTTAATATGAAAATTGTAATTTTTTAACCAGGGTTAAGAATATAGTTTTCTAAAATAAAATAATTGCAGCTTAGGCCCTTAGCCCCCTTATAAATAGGATGCACTTTTGAGATAAAGTATGCTCAAATTTTACATTGTTATTGCTGATAATAATCTAAGTAATCATTATCGATGTAAATATTGAAGTTTTCAACTACAATTTAGGGCATATTGTTAGATAAAAAATATTTGTGTTACGTGATTATTGTTATTATGTGAAATGATTATCTGATTTTAATTATGTGTTGATAATTGGTAGCAAACTTAAAATTTTTTCAAGGCATGCATTATATTCCGTCATTCGTGTAAGATTGAATACGATGATTATGAGTGATAATTCCTATCATAGTATACCATATTGTATTGTGTTTTGTTGGATATCATACTACTTGAGACGCTTGACGGTCATTAAAGGTTGTCAGTGATAGAGTATTGGGGGTCAATATTAGTTTGCGACCGGTTTTAGGAGATTTTTTGGTGGCCTTGGGATTGTGGACATGCATGTCGAGTGCCGTATACAAAGGTTAGGCGTTATTTGGATATTTTATTTGCTAGTACGGTATCTTGAGTCACAGTGGAAACGACAAATACCTTATGAACTCTTAAATCTTGGTGGGCAATGACAAACTTACAAACACTAAGTAGCGTGCTTGTTGTGGCCATGTTTATTTGAGCTCTTAAGGTACATTACAACAAGAAAGTTTCCATGTCGAAACATCTTTCAGGTTGTGGAAGGGTATTGCATTGGCGAATTATGCTACAAGCTTTATGAATTACTCGAAAAAATATGAAGACTAATTGACATAAAGTTTCAAATTGATTAAGTTAAACTGGACATTTTATAAGTTGCCCCTAAGCATTCAACCTTCGAAGCACCTGCCTGAAGGGGTAATTTTTTATTCAATTAGTATTGTGATCCTAGAAGTATGGGCGAAGGTTTCGAGAAGAGTGCAACAATGCTAAAGCCAACTTCTCTATATCAAGGTATCTGGTATCGACGTTCAGCAAGCCGTTACTCACATAGTAGATAGGTATTAGTAGTTTTCCTTCCTGGTGGACGAGTATCGATTTTGTAGTTGTTGCTAGTACTATAGATATAGGAGAAGTACTTCGTTGTCTTCTGGCTTTGACAAAAGAGGAGCCTTCCTTAAATGTTCTTTGAGATCGTCGAAGGTGCCCTCACATTCCTACGTCAACTTGAGTTTTTACCACTCTCGATGGTCTGGAAAACTGGGTGACAATGGTCGGTAGCCCTAGACACAAAATGATTGAGAGCTTTCACTGGGGAATATGGAAAGCACATGTCAATTGATAAATGTATTTTATACACTTATTTATGTGTCAAAAGTAGGATTTTATATGTTTGCTTAAGAATATTCATTTGGTATATATTTGTTTATATTTCAGAAAAGTAATCCGAAGTTGAATAAGTGATGCAACTGGAGCAAATATGGAAGAATCGGGTGATTATTGGAGCTAAATTGTAAACATGAAGAAGAGTAAAGAGCCAATTGAAGATAATAAGGAAGAAAAGTGAAGAAATCAAAAGTAAATGGACCAAATTGTATCAATTCGAAGTTGGAGGACTTGGATGAAAATAAAGAAGGAAGACCAACTTAAACAAGATCAAAAGATGAAATTGCACTTTACTCAATAAACCAAGTGGCCGCGAGATCCATAACTGTGCGGCCGCATGAAGATCAGTGAATTAACAGAACCTAAAATTGAACAGTTGCGTGGCCACGAGACTTTCAACTGCGAGGCCGTATGCCTTTTCGACTGGGCCGACTGCTGGGATTTTTACGTGGGTTTCACATGATTTTTCATCTTTTGACCTAGGCTTCGTAAAAATCTATAAATACCTGTTGTCTTGCACGAATTAAGGGTTCCCATGTAATGATATGAAAATCTTGACGTCCTTTATAATTATCCATTATGATCTAATAAAAGTGTTTTATAATTTATGTAATTATTTTGGAATGAAAAGAAATAGAAACGGGAGTTAACGGAAGAAAAATGAAAATAATAAATAATAAAAGTTACGACAAAAACGTATTTTTATACTTATCTTCCATAGACTCGTTTGATCACTTCCGACCTCATTTGATTACATGTGATATATGAGAAATTTCTTGGAGTGAACTTTGAGAATATGAAAACGGATTGTCATTTCGACCAACGGATAGCCCTTGGTGAATTTTTAAAGTTAAGACGGTAAAATTGGTAACCCGAAAACAATTTTTTTGACCAATTTCGGAAGGCTATAACTTTCTCCTTGATTTTCCGTTTCTTGCGCCGTAAATTGGTTATGAAAGTACTCCATGAGTACTATGAAATAGTACCAAGAAACCTAGATTTAAATCTGTTTGGTACCTCGAATATGTGCTTAAACATGACCTACGATTTTTCTCCAATTTTCAAGCATGAGGTGTTTCTTTTAATGACACGGTTGCAACTCACTTCATTAGTCATTCAACTACAAGACTCCAGCTCCTACTTGCATGTAGTAGATATTCCATGTCCAGCCCTATGTTCATTTAATCCTCATTTTTAATTATAAAAGTTTCATGTAGGCGAGACTGTTCTTGATTCCGTGTGACCTTTCCTCACTATAAATACCCCTTAGATGAGATGAATTCTTACAGTCAAATGAGCCAAGGAAACCATAATTAGCTTCTTTCTTTCGTTCCTCTAAAAATGCTAAGTGTTATTATGTTTGAATAAATTAGGATTAAGACATGATAATTCAATAACATGATCTTGATATCCTAAATAAAATGATTTTCGAATCAAGACTTGTTAAATGTAATAACATGTTCTTGAATAAAGTTCTGTTCGAATAGATAATTAAAATCTTGAAGAATTCTAGAAATCATACTCGAAGATGCTGAATCAACTGCAAGTAGCGATACAATGTATTGATACAAGAAGCTTGAAGATGAACATGTATCGATACATGTTCATGGAATATCAATACATCCCGTAAACAGAATCTACAGAGTCTCTTTTTGAGCATTTCTGGATTCAGGTGAGTAGAATATGTTTATTTGTCTACTTGATTACGTGATCTCGTTATAATTCCATATAATAGCTATGATGTCATTAATCTTGTCGTGATATTATTGTAGTCTTATTATTATCTTGATATCACCATGATCTCGATATATATATATATATTGTCGTGAATATCATTTTTAAATATGATCAAGGAGTTTATTAATTGGGACATCTTGAGTTATTATGGTTCATATTGACATAATTCTAAATCGATCTTCAAAAAGTTGATAAACAATTCTGGATGTAAATAAGTAATATTACATATTGATAAACATATTGAGTATCAATATGTTGAATTCATAAAAAGGTTCTGCTCATCATGTATCGATACATGATATATTAAACAGTATTGTTTTCTTGTTCTTACTTATGTGACGTTTGATTTATTGAAGATATGTCTTCTACTTGCTAAAAGATATAGTACATGATTATATAAATTTGACGTCACTTGAATAATATCTTGATCTTGAATATGTAAGATTAATTTGTCTATGTGTAACTCCTAAACATATGAACTTGTCTTGACTTAACTTGGCTTGGCTAGACTTATACTTGATTACGTGATGCTACTTCGTGATATGTGTCCATTATGCATTGTATTAAAAGGATTTTCATGTCTTTAATATGCTTTGCATAGAAAGGAATTTCTTGGTATTATAGTCACTCTATCTCGCTTGTCTTGATATATGTGCCATGGAGTCCAGTAATTAGATTACGATGTGGTTACACTTGTTAATGAATTTCAGGGATCTTGACTCCCTACTTGAAACTCGTGGTATAGAAACCACGCTTGTAAAAGAACTCGTGGAATAAACTCCACGTTTGAACTCTGGGTTTTATATTCTCTGCTTGTGTGCACTCGGGATAGTGTTGATTTGTAATATGGGCCCCATTAAAAGTCATGTTCTCTTGAAAGACATGCATTTTCACCAGTCATGATTATGTGAAATTGGCTCGATTTGATTAATATGCAAATGCAAATGCAAATGCAAATGCACATGAACTTGAATATATTATCTTGACTTGACTTGAATATACGTCTTGCCTTTACTTGTCTTCATTATATGATTTGAATATAGGAACTTTTTGGTTTAAATATGTGAGACATGATCTTAAGTTTGACTTAACTTGAATATGTGAATTTGACTTGATTTGAATACAAGAAATTGACTTGACCGGATATAACTCAAAATAAATATATGTAAATTAACTTGACTTGAACTTGAACTTGACTTGGATCTAATCTTGAATATAAACCTTGTCTTGAATATATGATGTAACTAGGAGGTATGAATATAGACTTGACTGATTTAATAAGTAAAACTTGCACGAATCATGAATATGTAAAGTTAGCTTGTCTAAGTGCAATAGCACATGTGCACCATACTTCACTCACTAGGCAAGTGTATGCTCATTCCACATCACATCTAATATTTCAGGTAATAATAGAAATGAAAAGGTAATTGGCACGGATTTTCAGACGGCGAGACAGATAGTGTTGCGCTGGGTGATGACCTGAGAGTTGTGGACTCATTGAATAAAGTCTTGTGTTTGAACTAGCAAACTCGCTATTTGATTATTATTTATCTAAAAGATTTTAAAGTCAAGATCTTATATTAAATGTTTTATTGTTACTTTTTAAATGAATGAATTTTATTTTAAAGTAAAGTGATTTTGAAATCTCAGTCAAGTGACGTCATTTTCGTCACCGGCTTATGAAAAGAAACATATGAATATTTCCGAAATATGTTTTAAGCATCACGTGTTGGCATCGAATTTTGAAAATAAATGAAAAATCTGGTCGTGCCTCACATCCCAAATTGAATGTTTTCAAAATTGCTATTCAATTGTTTGAGGGATCTACGCGAAGCCAAAAACAAGATTGAAGATACAAGAACAATGAGCTGAATAGGGTGATCTCTTTTCATAATTCTTGTAATTTATTTCATTTAGTGTTCGGAATTGATATAAAAATTTAATTTCTTGAATTTATGTTTTGACTTTCGTTTAATGTATATAATTCATGGGTTTGAGTAATTAAATTGTGGTTTTTTATCTTATGCTAATTTCTGGCCAACTTTTGTATAAGTGTTTGACATTTTCTTATATAGAGAGAGTAGGAGAATGTTAGATACATTTAATTACCACAAGGTCCAATAGGGGATAGAAATATACCACTAATGCCTTTTGTTATCCTTAAAAAGTGTTCAAAAAACTAAAATGCTTGTCTAGTGTTAAATTTGTCATAGTGATATAGTTGGGTTATATTTTAGAAAAAAGTTTTTAATGCATCCTCGAGAGAGGACTTACATAACATTAGGAACATGGATTTTCAAAATCCCATGAAATGCAGTTAAACAATTAAGTCAAAATATAGAGGATAGAGTTAAAGTGGATTCCCAATTTCCCACACGCTTGTTTCCATTTATTTATTAAAAATCAATTCTTCATTGCTTTCTTACTTTAATTATTAGTTTAGATTCATTCAAAAAAATCACCATTGAATTTCTTCATTCCAGTTAAGGAATTTGACTTAAAATACAATTTACTCAGTCTTCGTGGGTACGATATCCGGTCTCTAAAATCTACTTTATTACTTATGTGATCCGTACACTTGCAATTAGCAAACAAGTCTTTTATTTTGACTTTTTGTTACCCACCACAATTCTAAGCTTCTTTATGTCTGGTTATCATTGAGGTATGTTTGATTCTACCATTGACTTGCAATGAACAATCTTTACATGGAATATGAAGACATGCTTGAAGAATACCCAAGCTGTGAATTTTGCTACAGAATGCATTTTAATGGAGGTTGCTTGCTTCGGGGAATAATTTGATTACGCAGAAAATCATCGTGTTTAGAGAATACTTGAAATGCTGACAACAAGCAATTGACAAGTCAGATGCAAGTTAAATGTTCTTTGATGATTGTGTATCGAACGATTGTGATGAGGACATTGCTCTTGTGGGAGATGGTCCTCCATTATGGAGTGAAATGGTAATTGCAAAATACTATCAGAAGCTAGCCAAGTTGGTTAAAGATGATATACATGTCAGAGATGCCATGTCTTGGGACGAATTTCAAAAGTGGGGGTATAATCCACTCGAGAGAATTAACTAGAACAACTTGTCATTACTAGTGAAGTTTGAGGAAGGACTGGCCACTCAATCCAAGGATGAGTTGACTATTGAAGAAACAAGAAAATGAGAAATCAATCACAATGGAGCTAAATGAAAATGTGGCCATCATTGAGGAAAAAATCACCATACATTGTTTTGACTTCGTAGATTGCTAAGAAGTTGATTTTGTGATTAAACTTGATGAGGAGGTGAAAGTCTTCTTAGTTACATTTGAATTGGATGAAAATGACGGGTTCTATAATATGGAGATACGCAATTTCAAGTTTTGAAGAGTAAATGAGGAGTGGAACAAAGCCAAAAGAAAGAATATGGGGAGGGCATCCAAAACTTTCTTTAGGTGCTCTTGAACCACTTGCCTTGAAGTCTAGCTCTAGATTATAAATGAAGCATTTATTGAGAGACAACCCAATTTTTCAAACCCTTTTGTTTAGTTTGTTTTATTTATTGCTTTTGAGTCACTTGAATGCTTATTATTGTATATTTTCCTATTAGCATGATTAGGATTCATACATTTGGTGTTATATGCCATATTATGTGTTTTGAGTTTTGTTTATAGTCTAGTCTTGCATGTTAAAGCATTAATATTATTTTGCTTGATTTCTTGCATTTAAGTAATTCATCGTTTGACATTGCATTGGTTGAGTACTTGTAAGCTTAGGATTCATGCATGGACATGTTTTGTATCTTAAATGTTACTTACGCTTTTATTTTGCATGTTTAGACATTAGTAGTATTTTTAGTTTTCATTGCATTTTACTTGTTTTTTTAGCTCATTATCACAATCATCAATATGACACGATAGCTTAGGACATGAACACGATGTTTTGAAGTTGGTTGCATGCACTAAAAGGAATTTAAGGGTCAAAAATGAATTAGGAAAAGGCACAGGAAAATCTGGGCATTCTACCTACGCTTAGGATTTATGCATGGACATGTTTTGTATCTTAAACGTTACTTATGCTTTTATTTTGCATGTTTAGACATTACTAGTATTTTTAGTTTTCATTGCATTTTACTTGTTTTTTTAGCTCATCATCACAATCATCAACATGACACGATAGCTTAGGACATGAACATGATGTTTTGAAGTTGGTTGTATGCATTAAAAGGAATTTAAGGGTTGAAAATGAAGTAGGAAAAGGCACAGGAAAATCTGGGCATTCTACCTAGATTATGCTAGCGAGGCCGCACAAGCAATCCAGCGTATGGCTGCGTGCCTTTAATCTGGGCAGAATGTCCAGATGACTATGTATAGATGTTTTCATTTTTTAACAACTTTTACTCATTTTCACTCCCCCAAATCACCTTTAAATGCATCCCCAATCATTTCCCAATATTTCCACATCACATTGGGTCGAATTCATCCTTGTTAACACACGCTAATCACGTCAAGGTATGAATTTTCCTATAACATTTGGCTTTTATCAAATTTTTTTGGTGTTCTTCATGTTTTATGTGGAATTTGAACTTGTGTATGATTGGTGCTGGGACTAGGGTAGAACTTGGATAATGGAATTGTGATTGTATAGGTGAAATTTTTTGGCTTGATTCATGTATCCAAATCTATGCTTTATATTGATTTCCTTACATGCACACCAAGTGATGCGAACCCCTTTCGTTATATTGACCGAAAATTCACACAACAATTTAATACAAAACTCAAAAAAGCTAAAGTGGTAAATAAAGGGATAAACACATTAACCCAAGTTTAAATCTAACCCAAAATTCAAGGATTAACTAACCCTCGCCCAATGGGTATCAACAAAACAAATTCCAAGGTGGCGGAAAATAAACAATAACACAAGAATAATAATACTCAAGCAAAGTTGATTAACTTCCAAGAAAATACAAGATCAAAGAGGTTTAACCTTACCTCAAGAAGGGGTCTTCAAGACCAAGCTCTCAAGAGCATTACACTGAACATCCAAAGTTATCTTACAAATGACAAGAAAATGTGTATAAAAGATACAAAATGGGTAAAAGATGCAATTTCGGTATTTACAAGAAAAACCCTGTTTTTGTAAAACGGAGTGTTTCGGTCGACCGAACTGGTCGACCGAAATTATTTCGGTCGATCACTGGGTCGACCAAAATGGGACTTTCGGTCGACCGCCACTCAGCCGAAAGCGACTGAGGTTGAATCAAAAAATTCCTCTGCAGAAGATCAGTCGACCGGAAGAAAGTTCGGTCGACCGAAATTGGCTGAAACTCCAAGCTTCTCATTTTTTGCTCCAACTTGATTCTTGGCTTCTTTTCTTGACTTCATTCACTTGTTTTGGCCTCGAATCTTCTTCATTGTCGCCCTGAGAGTCTTTCAAAAGCATGTTCAAAATTCTTCGGCTCGTAATAGTTGATTTCTCGGTCGAGCCGCCCCATGATCTGATCACCAAGTATTTGATAAATTGCCATAGTGAAATTTTCATTGAGTTTTTGCAAATCTTTTTGGATGATCATCTTCACTATATGTTATACATTGTATATACATCATTCATCCACACTTTACACTAATTTGAGGTACAAAACTCAAATGGAATACCATTGCACCCATTGCAAGGTCACTGCAAGCACAATGCATCCAATGTACTTGATTTCCAGCGTCTGGTCACTACTTCACCATATGTTTTATTGACCTAATGAATTCCAACGTGTTGAATTTTCGATATGTTGTAGAAAAGATTATATACTTACATATGTCTGGAGTTTGCTCGAAATTTTATTTTTATTTTTCTAGGTGATGTCAGGGCTTGAATATCCACGGTCGACCAACTTTTTCAAAAATTTCAGAATTTTTGTAAGTCCTAGTTTGGGGGTGTTGGTTGATTTATGTCATTTGTCAGTAATATTTATGCACTCTAATGTTATTTATCTCTCTTTTTCCATGTGATACTATGAATACACATTGGGTAAACATGGAAAAGCTAGAAACAGATCGAATCATCCACTTTGAAACTTAAAGTAAAGCTTCAAAATGGGACACCACCTCTCCAAACCCGGGAAGTACCTAACCCTCTTTATTATTATGAGTTGATTTAAATTATATATTTGTAATACATTGAGGGTAATGTATAGCTTTAATTTGGGGATGAGAACCTCGTTCATGCAATGAATTTATTAGATTTTTGGGTTAGTAAAAAAATGGAAAATTTTAAACTTTTTGTTTATATGTTTATTTCCTAGGACATAGTCAGGATCAATTTGTGCTTTAGTTAGAGTAATGAACAACATTGAAACATGTTTTTTCTTTGCTATTTATCCATGTTAGACTTTAATCACTTGAACACATAGCCATTGTTAGATCCTGGCCTTAAATTTAGAGCCAAACCACTCAAAAAGCAGTTTAGAGGTGGAAAGATTAGTGCATGCATGAATTAATGAGTTGAGGGTCTGAGATTCTTGATTTTTGCACTTTTAGTTGAAAATGTTTTGGTCAACAAGTATAAACCAGTACAAGCATAAAAACAAAAAATGCTAATAGTCTTATTCTTCTCTTCGTAGCCCTTTTTTACACGAGTAAGTATTCTTTAAGGGTTTTTCAAACTTGTTACCCTAAATTCAACTGAATTGGGAGTTATCAGCCTAAAAACTCGTTAAATTGGTCAATTAGAAGCTTAATGAAGATAAGACTTACACATAAGACGCAAAAAGATCTTCAGCTTTTCTTTGTCGCCTTTATGACTTGGGTAATTAAATCTGAGTGGTTCTCTGAACTTGGTACCCTAAAGTTATTTGATTTGGGAGTCATCGACCTAAAGCCCGTTACATGAGTCATATAGAAAGCAAATAAGAAAAGTATTGCACAAAGATGGTAAGAGACAAGGACAATAAAAGAAAAAAGTTATCCATATAGGAAAAAAAAAGGAAAATGCTTGGTATGAGCTTTATTGATTGAAATTTTGGAAAATGAAGGTGTGAGATTTGGGAACAACTTACCGTCGATTTGTTCATGCATGTATTTAATTCTAACTATCTTGTGTGGAAAAATTCAATATATAAATCTTTTTGAAACCACAATAGATGAAACCCAAGGATTTTATGAGATAGTGTGATCATCCATGAGTGATGAAAGGAAAATAAAAAGAAAATCATAATTTGACCACATGGGATTTGAGCTTGCTCTTGTATAATAACTCACACAATGTTTAGTTTATTTTTGCATAAGTTTACATTTAATTTTTGGCTATTCGCACACACACTAAAGTCGACCAATGGATGGATAGAAATATTTTTATTGTGTTGTTCAAAGTTTTATGTTAAAGTGTGATGATGATTTAGCTATTGAGGTATATGATAAACAAATTTACAAAACCAAAAATATTTGTTATTTTGCATGTTTTCGACTTTGTAGTTTAGTTTTATTTTGTTCGAGAACAAACAAAAGTTCTAGTTTGGGAGTGTTGATAAGTATATTTTATACACTTATTTATGTACCACAAGTAGGATTTTATATATTTTTTTAAGAATATTTGCTATTCATTTGGTATATATTTCAGAAAAGCAATCCAAATTGAGTATGTGATGCAACTGGAGCAAATATAGAATAATCGGATGATTATTGGAGTTAAATTGTAAACATGAAGAAGAGCAAAGAGCTAATTGAAGAGAACAAGGAAGATGAAGAAATCAAAAGTATATGGACTAAATTGTATCAATTGGAAGTTGGAGGACTTGGAGCAAATAAAGAAGGAGGATCAAATTAAACAAGAATGAAAAGTGAAATTGCACTTTACTCGGTAAACTACGCGGTCGCGAGCTTACAAACCGCGTGGTCGCACGAGAAAATTGAAAATAATAGAACCGTATTTCATATTACTGCACGGCCAAGGGAATTACTACTGTGCAACAGGGCGCTTATTCGACTGGCCAACAACTGGGCTTTTTACGCGGAATTCAACATCTTTTGCCCTTTTTCGCCTTGGTTTTAGAAAAACCTATAAATACCAAATTGTGTGTTTTCATGCCAAATTGCTGTTCAATTGTCGAGGGATCCACGTGAAGCCCAAAGCAAGATTGAAGATATAGGAACAAGGAGATGAACGGGGTGATCTCTTTTCATGATTCTTGTAATTTATTTTTATTCATGTATCTAGACTAGACGTTTAGTGTTGAGAATTGTGATGAAGCTTTAATTTCTTGAATTTATATTTTGACTTTCGTTTAATTTATATAATTCATGAGTTTGAGTAACTAAATTGTGGTTTTTATCTTATGCAAATTCCTGGCTATCTTTTGTATAATCGTGTGACGTTTTCTTATATCTAGACATATTTAATTTCCACAAGATTCGATAGGGGATAGAGATATACCAGTATACCACCTATGTCATTTATTATCCATAAAATGTGTTTACAAAACTAAAATTCTTTTCTAGTGTTAAATTTGTCATAAAGATATAGTTGGGTTATTTTTTGGAAAATGTTTTAATGCATCCTCGAGAGAGGACTTAAATAACATTAGGAATACAGATTTTCAAAACCCCATAAATTGTAGTTAAACAATTAAGTCAAACTATAGAGTATAGAGTTAAAGTGGATTCTCAATTTCCAACACGCTTGTTTCCTTTATTTATTAAAAATCAATTATTCATTGCTTTCATACTTTAATTATGAGAATAGATTAATTCAAATAAATCACCATTGAATTTCTTCATTTCGATTAAGAAATTTGACCTAAAATATAATTTACTCAATTATCGTGGGTACGATATCCGGACTCTAAAGTCCACTTTATTACTTGTTCAATCCGTATACTTGCGGTTAGCAAACATCAATCGGAGCCTTGATATTTTCAGGGGTTTGCCTATATGACTCTTGTTGGTTGACAATGTAGCCCAAGAATTTCCCCGAGGCGACTCTACACTATATAGGTTCAACTTCATTTTCTACTTTAGCAGCATTTCAAACATTTCTTCTAAATTCTCTATTGATATAAGAAAATCTCGTCAAGGCCCAGTTCAGAATCTTTGGTCAACACAGGTTCAGCCCTTAAAAGAAGGCGCCTAATTAAATGCGCTTGGTCCATCTTAGGTCTTCTATTTCTCGAACAAGGTCCAGTCCGATCTCCGACTTATGTACATTATTGCATAGCAACATATTCCCCAGGTCGGTAAAATATTTACCTTGGAAACATACGGATCTAAGGGATCTCTATTACTTACGGAAAACACCTATCTTAACGCAAGTGGATTACCTAGGGCAGCATGATTCTGGTAAATCTCCTGCCACACGTCGCCCAGAGTACAGTTTACAGAGAATATTGTATAGATTATTGTAAAATCTTCTTTATTTTATTCATTTATCTACAGTAAACCCTAAATATTTTCTTATAAATAGAAGGGTTAACATCATTGTAAGACATTCCAAATTTGGGAACAAACATGTTGTAACGCCCCGAGTTCTGAATACTCGGTTCACCACGTCATTGTCTGATCAAAATTCTCAAATAATATTTTTGCGGAAGAAATAATTGAAATTCATTTTGGCAACATTAAATAAACTGTAATGGTCGATAAGATTGAAAACAATTATGAAACAATTTGAAATAGCAAATCGAACCATAAATTTTGTAAAGCAGTTGACAATGTCATAACTTCTCAAATAACTGAGATTCTCAAAATTATCTAATGTTTGAAATTACGGAAATCATTAAAGTAAGACATTTCAACCATTTAACGGTTATTGCCACCATCATCCATCATTTGCCACCGTCTCCGAATCTGCAAAACTGTTAAAATAACGGGTTGAGCATTTCGAATGAAATACTCAGTAGACTCATCGCCAATTAATTAATCTACAATATATTTGAACACATGAATGCAGGCTCTTTAGAAATCATAGGGTGTGGGTTGCTCTTCTTGTGCATTAAAACACGTGGCTTCTTTTTTGAAAAAATCACAGGCTCTTTAGAAATCATAGGGTGTGGATTGCTCTTATCGTCTCTCGTGCTCATGAGGCACGTATGTTATGCATAACATCATCATTTAGTAGCGGATTGGGCTCCCTCAATGGGCCTTTTCCCAATCTTGCCCGCATACTCATCTTATACTCATATCATCATTATTCCTGACGAGGGAATATAGGCTCATTTTCATAAAAAATGACTCTTCACGAGTCACATAACATTCAATCATTATTTCCGAAGAAATACATTCTCATTTCTTTTCATAAAAATGACTTTTCACAAGTCACATAACATTCACATGCAATCATAATTTAAATCAATTAATAGGGGCGAGTCTACCTTTAACTTGACGAGTGCAAAGTTGAGCGAGAAACGACTTCCATTCTTTAATTCTTCGTACGTTTCGTCTAGCCAATTAGAAGATTAAGTCGAATTAGCCTTTTGAATTTTATAATTAAAATGATAAAGTATAATTTAGGGATTAAAATCGCTTATTATGAAGTTGAGGGACTAAAATGAATACCTTGAAAGTTAAGGGGCTAAAATGAGGAATTCGAAAGTTGAGGGACTAAAATGAGTAATTTGAAAGTTTAGGAACTAAAATGAATATTTTTTAAAAGTTAGGTTGAAGCTCAAAAATGAATATTAAATTGTAGGGCTAAAATAATAGATTTTAAAAATGACAGGACTGATTAAAATCATTTAAAACTTAAGGGCTGAAATTATAAGTTTTTAAAGCTATAGGGGCTGATTTGAAACAATTTAAAACTTTGGGGGCTTAAAAGTAAATTTTATAAAAATCATAATATATATATATATATATATATCAGTACAGAGGGAGGGAGAGAGCGCAGCGGCGCACTGCGAGCAGGGTCCTGCCGGGGTTGAACTCCGGCGATTTCGACGGCGCAAGGTGCGGCGGTTGGCTCACAAGGATGGGGATTCAAATTTGAGGGATTAGGTGCGAGTTTTGAGTGCGAAACCGTGGCAACAACAAAGCTTAGGGTTCGATCTTGGCTGCGATTTCCGGTGACAATCCGGTTGAAATAGGTTCTGCAGTGGAGGTAAGTAAATGTGTTCTCCTCTTGGGTTTTGATTTTTGATTTTGGCTTATTTGGTGAGGATTTGGATGATGGGCAGCGTGGGGGTCGTGCGATGGTGTCGCGGCGGGATTGTGATTGTGGTTGAGGTGATGATGATGATGGACCCCGGTAGTGATTGCTTGGCAGTGGGGGTGGTTGGACGTGGCTGGGCAACTGCGATACCGTGGTGGTAACGGTGGTGGTTTTGGGATTGATTTGGGGCAGTGGTGGTCTGGTTGTGGTTCGTTAGTGGTGCTGCAGGTGGCTGCAATGGAGCTGGGGGAATGGTGTTGATGCTGCCGGTGGTGCCGGTGATGGAGGAGGGCTGTGGGGCTTGACTGGATTGTGCAATAGGCGGTGGTGGTGATGATGCTGGGTGGAACGGTTGGTGCAGTATTGTGAGGTTGGACTGTGGTTTGCAGATTGGAGATGATGGTGGCTGCTGCTGTGATTGGGAACTCATTTTCAGAGAATTTGAGGATTTGTGATGAAGAAGTTGATGTTTGGCAATTAAAGAGGATAGTGGAGACATAGTAATGATGTGGTAGGTGGAGAGTTAGGTTGTAATGGGGCGGAGAAAGTGGAGTTAGTGGGGAAAATTTATGTAGGATAAATTTTGATTATGATAAATATTGGACTAAAAATAAATTTGAGAATAAATAAATATTGGGATAACAATTGAAATTCGTATTTTGGACTTCAAATAATTTAATAAGGAGAATTGAGATATTTTAATAAATTTGGAATTCAAAATTATTTTGAAAATAATACTTTGAATAAATAATTAAAATAACATAATTTTAGAAATTCGGACATTTAATTTAAAATCGAATGAATTTAACATTTCTCGACTTGGCTAGACGAATCCGTCGCGGCGTTAACTTCAAAATAATGGGTGAGATAGTAGCAACAAGATTTTCTAAATATTAAAATAATTATTAATTGCGTAAAAATTCTTGGTCGCTACACATGCTATCAAAATAATTCCAAAAAATGACTTCTTTTTCTCTATTTCTTTATCAACGAATACTTGTCCAAACACACTTAAAATACCGACCTAAGTTGATAAGAAAATTGCCACGTGTCAACGACTATTTTTGACGTCAACGTTCTCGATGTGGTCCTAAGCATACATGCTCTTCACGATCATGTGATCAACATATAGCTCCATCATCTTTCCGATTTGTTCGACAAATATTAGGTTGATGATGCGCTAGTATGTGGCCCTCGTGTTCTTCAAATCGAACGACATCATTCTGTAGTAATATAATCATCCATCAGTAATAAAGGATTTATGTTCCTGGCCGCGTTTGAACATTAGAATTTGATTATATTCCGAGTACCATCCATGAAGTTTAGAAATAATGTCATGTAGTGGCATCGACAAGTTGGTCTATGCGAGGAAATGAGAAGCTATCCTTCCCTTACCCTGGGTTGGGATTTGAAAAATCTATGCAAACACGCCACTTTTCGTTACTTTTCTTTACCAACACCAGGTTTGACACCTACTGCGGGTAAACTGGTTCTATGATAAACCTGTTTGCAATAAGTTTTTCCACCTCTTCTTTCAGGGTGACATATTAGATATTACTTCAAGTTTAGTGGTCTCTGCTTCTTTATTTTTGGGTAGAATATGGGATCAACCTTCAATGAGTGATGGACGATTGAAGGATCAATTCTAACCATGTCGAAATGTTTCTGGATGAAGATGTCAAGGTTGGCTAGTAAAAACTTTAACGGCTTGAAAGCAATTATAACTTCCCTAATTATCTATTATTACGTAATAAGTTTATTTTTAGAATTTATTTAATTTTATGGAAATTAAAGGAGGAAAAATAATAATATTAATAAAATGAAAAAGCTACAAAAAACGTGTTTAAACATCTCGTTTTGGGAGATTTGTTTGACTATTTTCGACCTCCATTGAATACATGTGATTATGCATAAACAAGTCCTCGAAACGAGTTTCGAGTATATGAAATTCATTTTTAAGTTCGATCAAAGATTCACCATGAATTTTTGAAGATATCCTTTTCATCGAAAGTTTGGAAAACCTAGTTTTAAGTGACTTACTTTGCCAAGCCATAACTTCCACATCGGTTAACCATTTTGTGCATGCTAAAACACATATGAAAGTAAGCTCTGAGTACTTCAAAATGGTAGTAAACACTTGGTGTTTCAACTTCATTTGAGATCTCAAAACTAAGCTCAAACATGCTCCCTTGAAAATTTTGAAAACTCAAAGTATGACATGGCTTATAGTACTGCCTCGCCTGCCCTTTTAGCCTCCCTTACTCATGACACCTCCTACTTGCATGAGATTGGCTTGGACACCTCAAGCTTAATCACGATTATGTAGATAAAATCTACTCATCTCCTAGTCATCTTGAGCAAGTCAAAATCAATGGGTTCTTCTATAAACAGATGAGGATTTGGAATAAACATTTGTAATAAGGCTTTCTTGCAACGAAAAGTTAGAAAAAAGCTCATTCTTCAAAAAACTTAGATAAGGAGTTTTTGCTTGTTTCTTATTTCAATTCTTTATAACCCATTCATTTGATCAAGAAACTTATTTTTATAAAGTTCTTAATCAAATAAACAAGTTTTGATCAAAGAAAGAAAGAAAAACGAAAGTGAATTTCTGAAAATACATTTGGTGTCGACACCTGGACATGGCGAAAAAGATGAAGTGGTGTCGACACCTATTTTGACAAATATGTAGAAACCTAAGTATATTTTGGGTTTTGATATTTTATTTTGCCTTCTTATGATTTTCATGTTAATAACAATAACTACCCACTTAATTTGTGTAAATGTCGAGTTTTGATTATTAAACTTATCAAAATGGTGGATGTTAGTAACTTAACTTTCGTAACAGAATCGACGTGACTGATGAAATGTACACATGACGTCACCTTCAACCGGTCAATCAGATACACCAAATTACAACGTAAGAAAACTTTAGAAAGGTCATCGATTAGTCACTAAGGTGGTGCTCTGTTGTATTTCATTTTCTATTTTTATTTTAAAAATGTTTTCTATTTTCTGTTTTAAAATTTGCTGAAAACCCGTTCCGTTTTCCATTTCTAAAAACTGTTTCTAAAAATGAAAAATTGAAAAACACGTTCTATTTGAGATTTTGCAGAATACTACTTTGACTATTTGTAATTAATTTGCTTGTAGGTTAAATTATATATATAAAAAAATTATCTTTTGAAAATTTATTTTCTATTATAAGAAATTATCTTATCTAATTTTTATTGGACTGATTTAATAATAACTAGAAAAATATTATAAAAATAAATAAAATCATTAATGAGCAAGTCCCAAAAATATTATAAGAAATTGGTTTATCTCATTATTGTTGCTTCATTAATATTCAAGTCACAATTAAACATGAGTCAATGTAAACAAAATAATGACATAGAGAGTTTTGCTCAACAAAATGAATGCAAGTTGTCCTAGGCATTAAATGACCAGAAAAATATTATAAAAATAAATAAAGTCATTAATGAGCAAGTCTCAAAAATATTATAAGAAATTAGCTTATCTAATTATTGTTCTCACATTCATGTTCAAGTAACATTTAAACACGAGTCCATGTAAACAAAATAATGACACAAATAGTTTGACTCAACAAAATGGAATCAAGTTGTCCTAAACCAAAATAATCACACATAGGATAAACTCTATACTTCGGCATCTAACAACAAGAATTCTCACTGAATGTTTTCTGTAACGTTGATATTTAATTTAACAAAACTTTATTTTAGGCTTAATTCCAAACTAAAATAATTCTAAAAAAAAAACCAAAAACTTGTTTTACACGTTTTGAATTTTTTTAGTCGTTTTGTGTACAAATATTTTATTTTCTAAAATACGTTTTCGAAAATAATAAAAAGAACGCGTTTTTAGTATTTTTAAAAATAAAAACAGAAAACGGGCTCAAAATAGCAAAGAGAACATTCCTAAACTTTTAAAGCGTTTTCGATTGTTCACTAAACTCTATGTTGATCGAGTTTTGGTCAGCGAATTTCTAAAGATGACACGATTGACTTGAAAATCTATAAACGATCTTTCAAAATATCTGTTGTACAACAAATCAACAGTAAAAAAATGTTTTTAAAAAATTAGTGACCAATCAAAGACGTTCTTAAAAATTTCTTACTTAGCAATTTGGTGTGTAATGATTGGTCGATTGAAGGTGACGGACATTCCATTTGCCACGTCGTCAATTTTGTTACGAAAGTTAAGTCAATGACCAACGTCCATTATTATGATAAGTTTAGTGATCAAAACTCGATATTTAAATAAGTTCATTGATTATTGATACAATTAATCAATAATTTAGTGATCAAAACTCGACATTTTAAAGTTTAGTGATTAGTTGAAAATGTTTACATAAATTTAGTGATCACAATTCGACATTTTAAAATTAAGTGACCAATCGAAGACATGAATAACGGAGTGTTCGGGGGCTTGATCTGCAGTTTATTTTTTGAAATTTTGGTTTTTTTAGGTAGATGAATGAATGAAAATTGAAGAGAAATTAGAGAAAAAAAATATGTATAATTAAAAAGTAATTTAAAAAATTATGATTGCATAAGTAAGTTCGGTGATCATTACAATTAACTGCGAAACAGGGAAATCATTTCTTCAACGTTTAGTCGTTTACACAGTTTCGAACGCCGATCCTTGCGTCTCTTCTCTGTGACCGCTTCTCCTTTCCTCTATCCACGTCTGTCACTCTGTCTCTCTCCATCCATTTTTCTTCTTCTTTTTTTAATTCACTTGTATATATTATACATATGGATTTTCGGTATCCATTTTCATTTCCTGCATCCCACATTTTTCTCTCCACACACACCTTCCAAACCAATAATCATGAAACTAATGGTGCTAAAAACACGGATTCTTTGTCCATACGGCCAATGAATTTTTTCAATTATTTTCCGGGATTTCCCTTCTTGTTTTCCCAGTTATCATATTTGATGAATTATTGAATTCCCATTAAAGGATGGTCCCATGATTGAACGGAAGGATAATTAATCCAAAGAGAAGCCTCTTGCATTTAATACATTTGGTGGGTTCTTTATCTAGTGCATATACATTAATCATACATTTGTATAATTGAAATTTAGATGGAAAATTTTTTGTTTGGTGATCAATATGAACGATGACGTTTTTTTCATTTTTTGCATGATGTTTATTGCAGATTTTTGTTAATAAGCTTGATCTAGAACCCAAGCGATGTCATTGAATCCCACAGGTGGGGATTTGGAAGAGGTCAGCATTACCTTTGCTTTCTTTTCCAATTCAAGCGCAACTGGAATGCAAGATAATCATATGGATTAATAACAGGGAATGTGTTTTTTTTTTTGGAATTTATGGGTCCGTTTTATTTTGAAGAATTATTCCGCAAATAAGAGCCAGCATTACAATAATAATAATAATAAGGTTAAGACAGAAAGTCATAAACCCATTTGTGCATTCTTACATGGTGAATAAGGCCTTCATCATTCTTTTGGCAATTTCAAAGGATCAAAGGTTTTCTGATTCTCATTATGCAACCAGTGAAATAGTATGGTCATTGCGTAGATATCATAAATTTCTGCAATGGTTCTAAACTAGATTTTGGTTTCCATTCTCCAATTCTTGCATTTGATTCTTATATTCCCAGTATTTGAACTGTTAAAAAGAAGATTTGCGTATCTCCTTAAATACAGATGAGTAGCATGCCACTGGAGCAGGCATGTGAGCCTGACAAGATGGACTTGGCTGCCAAAAGCACTAGCATTTCAACTTCCAATCCATCTCATGACTTGAAGAAGTCGAGCCAAGTGCCGAAAAGGAATGCCAATCCAGGTAATGTTTCACCATGTGAACCATTAAATGTAGATCCAAATTCCCAAATTAATTTGACTTCCACTCTCATGGCATCAGCTGATTCCCAAAAATCTGATGGAATGACAATGACTGGAGGAATTCCATGTCCATTTCCAAACCAAGATAGAGCTCCAAATTTGGATAACCTGACTGCCACAACCCTGAGTGGACCATTGGCAATATCACCAAACATGGGTACTGGTAATTCTGTGAGTAGCCAATCAAGCAACAATCATAACCGGGAGAGTGTCAACAGCAACCGTAGCAACAGTTTGGACAGTTCATGTACACCCATCAGGCCCCACACTGGCGGCGATGTTCGGTGGGATGCCATTAACTCTGCTTCTTCAAGAGATTCTCCACTTGGTCTTAGCAATTTTCGGCTCTTGAAGCGGCTTGGTTATGGAGACATTGGAAGTGTATATCTTGTTGAACTAAGAAGAACTAATGCTTTCTTTGCCATGAAAGTCATGGATAAAGGTTCTCTTGCAAGTAGAAATAAGCTACTTCGAGCTCAAACTGAAAGAGAGATTCTTGGTCTTCTTGACCACCCATTCTTACCTACTTTATACTCTTACTTTGAGACCGAAAAATTTTATTGCTTGGTGATGGAATTTTGTAGTGGAGGTAATCTTCATACCCTTCGGCAAAAGCAGTCCAACAAGCATTTTACAGAGGAAGCTGCTCGGTCAGTCCCTACATATATTACTGATCTTTCTATGCCCCTTTCTCTCCTACAAGTGGTTTTACTTGTAATTTTCTCCATTTGCAGTACTAATAATAAATATAAAAGCTGACTAGTTTTAGGCTGTAAATTTCACAAGATCCTGAATAATATAACATTTATGGCCTCAGTCGCATTCTAAACTAGGAGAGTTTGAGATACATTGACTCTAGTTTTGCTCCCTTTTAAAGATTTGTTCATCAGAGGAGCACTACCTCTTTGTGCTGAAATAAATTCCTCACTTATGTGCCCTAGAAACTATATAAGTTGACACTGTTTTTTTGCACGTGTGTACATGAGGGAAGGGGGAGAGGTTCAAGTTGGTTGCTTGATCTAAATGTATGTCCTTGATGTTTTACTAATGCAACCTACCTTTCATGAACTGCATTCTTCCAAGATACTTAGTTTATATAAACAAGTCCATCTACTTATTTTTTGGAATCTTTGTTAACCACTCCTTTACTTATTTGCCTGATCGTGCTGTTAACTCATCTCTTGTGCATATAAATATATGCTGTATCACACTGCCTCCCTAGGTGGTGCAAAACTAATCATGTCCCTTTCCAAAAGAGCGATTGGGTATGTGCATCATTTCTAAAGTTGTCCAGAGTATTTGTTACAAAAAAAATTATAAAAAATATATATGACAAGTCTGAAAAACGCGATAGAAGCAACTGGTGACCCAAGAACATTGAAATGCAGCAACGGCATATTTGTATTCCTTGGTGCAGCAAGATCTTTTTCTTCTTACCTTAGTTGTCACTGTAAGAGAATTCTTTTCCCATGAATTAAAAGGGCTACTTCTTCAGCTTCTAAAAGTTAGGAAGAAATATGACAGTGAAGAAAAAGAGGGACATAGAAAGATATACAATATACATCTGCTGTCTATCAAAGGTATTTAAAATTTCTACTGAAAATTTTCAAATCTACCTAGGTTACTCATAATTTGGACACAGAAATAGTATTTTATTTTATGCAATGACTTAGTAGAGACACGAATTCTTTGAGTATGATCTTGCTTGTTGTAGTGGTTTGAGCTATTAACCTCATAGTCAACGGCAGGCTGTGCCTATCAGTTATCCCACTTGAGTGACGTTGATCCCAGATAGCTTATGAATTAGCACAACCTCTTTCTATGGATCCTGATGTGGATTCCCATGCAGATTGGGATCTATCAATAAAGAAGTAAATTTGAATTTTTGTGTTGACATGTTTTGCAGGTTTTATGCATCAGAGGTCTTGTTAGCACTTGAATATCTTCATATGCTTGGAATTGTATACAGGGATCTAAAGCCAGAAAATGTTCTAGTGAGAGAAGAGGGTCATATCATGCTATCTGACTTTGACCTATCTCTTCGTTGCTCTGTCTGTCCGACACTTGTTAAGTCTTCATCTGTACATACTGGAAATCCAAGTGATACTGCTGCTGGTATCTTAGATGACGAAAATGCCGTGCGTGGTTGTATTCAGCCATCCACTTTTTTCCCACGCCTTCTTCCTACCAAAAAGAATCGCAAATCTAAATCCGATTTCGGTCTCAATAACAATCCAAACTCCCTTCCTGAACTAATGGCTGAGCCAACTAACGTGCGTTCCATGTCTTTTGTTGGGACTCACGAATATCTAGCCCCAGAGATCATTAGGGGAGAGGGTCATGGTAGTGCAGTAGATTGGTGGACATTTGGCATTTTCATATACGAGCTTTTGCATGGAACAACACCGTTCAAGGGTTCTGGAAATCGTGCTACTCTGTATAATGTAGTTGGGCAGCCATTAAGATTCCCTGAAACTCCTCAGGTAAGTTCTATGGCAAGGGATCTTATAAGAGGGCTCCTGGTGAAGGAACCGCACAAGAGAATTGCGTATAAGAGGGGAGCTACAGAAATAAAACAGCACCCTTTCTTTGAGGGTGTCAACTGGGCATTAGTGAGAAGTGCCATGCCTCCCTGCATACCGGAACCTGTAGACTTTTCGCAGTTTGCTAGTAAAGATTCTGCCAATTCAGACAAGAAGATGGCAGAGATTGGAAATGATAGAAACAAGAATAGCTCGACTGATAGTTCATACGTTGATTTTGAATACTTCTAGGATTGTGTCTCTAAATTGAATTATGATATAATGCATTTTTTTTTTTAAATATGATATAATGCATTTTAGTGAGAGTAATTTGTACAGAAATTGTCACTTTAAATTTCGAATGTACTGAACACAGCATTGTGGCAAAAGTATATATGAATATAGAAGAGTATTACTGTATTATTGCATTCCATAGGGCATTGTATGTTCTTGTACATCCATTACCTGAGTTGGATCTTCTTACACTATGCCTTTTTATTTATCAACAGCTGTATTGTTTGTGGTGAATGAAGCTTACAAGGGCTATGCTTTTTACAATTTGGGACGATTATGAAAATTGATAAATACAACTAACTAATTACTCTTAAACCTAGTAAATGAATGGTCAAGTCGAATTTTACTCCCATAAGCAAGCATTTTACTTGATTGCAAAAGTAAATAAATTGATTTTCATAATTAATTTAAGCACGCGTTTGGTCCAATTTTCTAAAATTCATTTTAAATCATACATTCTCTGAATATGATAATTTTGCTTGTGAATTCATGATTTTATTACTATTATTATTATTATTATTATTAATTCATAACTATAAATAGGTTTTAAAAAAAAAATCACTATTCACAAAATTTATTATCGAAGAAATCTACTTTACATGGGCTAAAACAAACTCGACAAACTGCATCGATTTTGATGGGAACAAATTTTACAAGTAAAAGAAAATCAGAAAAAACCACTTGTACAGGGACTTGGACATTCAGCTAATGGTCACTGTAGCTACTACAGTGAGGGGCCTGGATGTTCGGGCCGCTTTACATGAAGAATGGTTCTAGAAAACCTGCGCTTTACTATGTACGCCTATGTTTGGTAACTTGATTATAAATAATACATATCTTCAAATCACTTTATAATCACATTTATTTCCTCAAGTCACTTTTCTACCTCCTCGAATTACTTTTCAACCATATATTTTATTTCGAAAATACAATTTTTTTTGTTTAAAAAAAATTTACCAAATAGAAACTAATAAGATAAATAGCTGACTTTCACTTTATTTTTTATACACACTTTCATAATTTTTCATCAAATATTTCAAAAATATTATTTTTTATTTCAAATAATCACTCTCAAAATAATTAATACATTATTATTCATTTATTATTGTGCATTTTAATGCACTGGACCCGGCCTTGATTCACTGCTGAATGTGTTTGAAAACAGATGGATTATGACTGCCACCTAAACTTGCTGGAGATGGATCGCATTTGAATTAAGAGCCCGTTTGGTCCATCAAGAATTTGTATTAAAAATTTTCAAATACAATTTCAATCATTCATCCTTAATCAAGTCCATATTTTTTTACTTTTAAAATCAATCTAAACCACACATTCATAAAAAAACACAAAAAAAACTATAAAAACAAAAAACTTTCCATGAACCAAAAGTGCTCTAAGATAAGAAATAAACATTTATGCAGCGTATGATAGCTAGTTAGGATTTGGGTGGAAAGGAAATGAATTTAGGGTGCGTTTGATACGCGTTATTTTTCATGGATTTTCCATGTGATTTTCCAATTTTGGGCTGTTTGGTTGCCTAAATTTTTCATGGAATTCATTTTTCCACTTATCTCGAAATTTGGTATTTTCCTTGTTTTGAATGAATTCATTTTCTAGGGGAGGATATTTTATTTTCTATGGAAAATCTTATACCATTTTCGTTACGTTTGATCTTTTTTTATTATTAATTGATTTTATTTTTTTTCTAAAAATTAACATTATTATTATCAAATATAAATGTGTGAAAAAAATATTTTTTTTTTATTAAAATAGATAAACTTTACTCTATTTTCCATGAAAAATAATGTCAATCAAACAACAAAAGTTGAAAAAATTTCTATTTTTTCGATGTAGGAAATTAAACTAATCAAACACATTAAATTTCAAATTCCCAAGAATTCAATTCTCTAAAATTCATTTTCTTTCCACTCAATTTTACCCTGGCCATCAAATGCAGCCTTAAGATAATTGAATTGTAAGAAATTGAATTCCTAAAAATTGAAAGCTTATGTATTGAATGGTTTAATTTTCTAGTTGAAAAAAGTGAGAAAATTTCTAACTTTTGTTGTTTGATTGACATTTTTTTATGGAGTTATTTTAATCGAAAAAAATATTTTCCTTTATTTTTTCACACATTTGTACTTAATAATAATAATATTAATTTTTTTAAAAAAATAAATAAATTAAATTGATTAAATGAATTGCGGCAAAATAAACCTCTGGGTTGATTGGAAAATGAATTCCCAAAAAAAGAGAACAACAGCGCGTGATTGGAAAAGAGGAAAAGTGAATTACCTGAAAAATTTTGGTTTTCAAACAGGCAGAGATGGAAAAAGGTACGAAATTTCCCTAGAGAATATTGGTTTTCAAACGCAGTAACAGACGCTTTTAATTTTGATTAAAATCTTTACATCGTTGGTCCTCCTCGTTTATAACGAAACTAGCGGTAGCTGGTTCAATTTTTTTTTCCAGTTGTTGCCTGTCTGAATTAAGTGGAGAACTTGTTGATTGCGTACCGGACCGATGGACTTGGAGAAGATAAAGGTTGATAATCCCATCGTTGAGATGGACGGTGAGTCAAAATCTTACTTGTATTTTCTTGTATGCTATTTTCCTGTCAGTTTAAATGTTGTTACCTTGAATTATTGCTTCCTCAAAATTTAGGGTTTGCTACAGATGCCTGGTAATTTGTTTTCCTGAGATAAATTAGAGTTAAACTTAAATGGTGTTGTGATCTGGCTCTGAGCTGAATTTTTTTTGCATTCCCTTTTTAAATCGGGCCTTCGGGGTGATGTTGGAGGGTAATAGTTTGGGAAGATCGGTTGTGAAGGTGAGGACAGTGATGTAGCTTCAGGTTAGGAACTGGTGTTGATGCCTGCTATGGAGGGTAATGGTGATCAGTAATATTGGTGAAAATGGTCATCGGTGTTGTGACTGTGGCGCTTTCCTGTTCAATGCTCTGTGATGAGATACTGGTTCTAATACTACCGTTTTAAAAGCATGAGTAAACGGTTTTTCAAATAATTGTTTTATTTATGAAAAGCATTCTCACTTCATTTATACTTTTCTGTCTCCTCTATGTTTCTTGGGATGTAAAGCACATGGCAATACCATAAAAGTTGCAAAAAGGATTCCAACCTCAAATTGATGTGGAATAAAATTCAACTGATTTGTGGTTCATTTGAAGATATCTGCTTTTAGTTTTATTCTTTAATACTTGCATACGAATACCAAAATCAACAATTACAGAATAAATCAAATACCACTCATAAGTATTAGCGCATGCCATTGTTTCTATTGGTCTATTCAGAACGGGATCATATTTATTCTAATGGAGAACATTTTGCAGGTGATGAAATGACTCGCGTTATCTGGAAGTCAATAAAAGAGAAGGTAGCATCTACTTCTAAAAGTTGAGCTGTATTTAGTATGGGCATCACATTTGTTTTCTCTTCGTCTGAAAAAAAATCTCTGATCCATATGATTTTGATACAATTTTACAGCTTGTACTTCCATTCCTGGAGCTAGATATAAAGTATTTCGATCTTGGTCTTCCCCATCGTGAGGCCACCAATGATAAAGTTACAATTGAAAGTGCAGAAGCTACTCTTAAGTAAGTGCTACAATTTTATAATTGATATTTCTGTATTTACTTTGTAATGTTTTGTATTCTGTATGCACTTGCAGATGTACAAACCCAAGATCAGTATTGCTATTAGACCTGAACACGAGATAACTGTCAAAATTTAATACTTATCATGTTTGAGATAGCTAACATTTTGGATTATTGATTGGGAAAGAAACAATTTTGAATGGATATACTCTGGTAGATAGAAACAAACAAATATTCTTTTGTCTAACAAATGTTATTATGGAGAAGGTTGAGTGCAAATTGAGAAATTTTTCTATTTATTTGTTAAGCGGATACTTATTAGAAGTTGGACAAAGGAGAGACAAAAGAAGCAGCCCATTCACAAACCATAAGAAATAAATTTGCTACCAGAATTACTTTTTCATTCTCTTTTTTATATTATACACGGTAATTTAATCAATCGAAATTAGTTAATCAATATTGTTTCAATGCAATGAAATATGAAATTAGAATTTCATGAAATCTCAGGATTTATCAGTTGAATTCCTTTTTTGTAAATCATGTGGAGATCTATAGTTAATATGAAGCTAGTGATGGTCAACAAGATTGTCACAGCCGTTCTACTGTGAAAATAAATGGGTAAGGTTACTGAATCTCTGATTTGCTGCGCTTGTTGTGATCTATGGTAGTATTCTAATACTTCAACACCGTATATATTAAAGGTAATCCTCTCAGCAAGATTTCTGCTAAACTCAGTCACTTTCATACTATTTTGCTCAAGTGGAACTTGATAATCATTTTTTTTTTAACCTTTGTTTTCTCCGGTATGATGAACTCTAGGTACAATGTGGCGATTAAATGTGCAACAGTTACTCCAGGTATGTACTATTGTGTTTCTTTGCAATTAAGTTCTTGCTTATGTATGATTGTTTTCATGGAGAAAGTTGCTGCTTACTAAAATGCTGTTAGCAGTTATTAACTCAACTAAATTTATAATTTCAACTCAAATACTTGAAGATGGCTAGATTGTCCTTTTTTCCTGACCCTGTCATCACTTTGCCTGAGCATGTGGTTGAATTGTCACGTCAGACTCATGGCTTCATTTGTTTCGGAAAATTTGTCTTTTTTGTTCTGCCCATTTGCATTCTTCTCTGACATTCTTATATTTATTTTGGCTGATCAAATAGATGAGGCACGTGTCAAAGAGTTCAATTTGAAACATATGTGGAAGAGTCCAAATGGAACCATACGAAACATTTTAAATGGTTTGGGAAATCCTCCATATGAATTCCCCGAATCTTACTCTTGGATTTGGTTGCAAAGTGTACTGGCCATATGATTTTTCACTTGCTGCAGGTACTGTATTTAGAGAACCAATTATATGCAAGAATGTCCCCCGGCTTGTCCCAGGTGTTTGCTATAAGTATCTTGCAATTGAGAACACTATTAACCACATCTTTTCTTCCCAAATATAATTAATGTGATATATTTTCACATTTGCCAGGTTGGACAAAACCAATATGCATTGGAAGGCATGCTTTTGGTGATCAGTATCGAGCTACAGATTTAGTTATTCAAGGAGCTGGAAAGCTTAAAATGGTGTTTGGTATACTTATGATCTATATTTGCTTCAAAAACATTTAATGAACTTGGAGTAGCTTTGGAAAAACATGAGTTGTAGTGTCCTGTTTTCACTTCATTGCAATATAGAAGATTTGTGTGTCATCCCTCTCTAGAAAATTATATACAGATCATCAAATAATGACTTTCGACTTGTTCTGCAGTACCACATAGTGCTGATGAGAGCACAGAGCTGGATGTTTACAACTTTACAGGTTCTGGGGGTGTAGCCCTGTCAATGTATAACACTGATGAGGTTTGAGTCTAAAATGTTCTACACTGTACTCTTGTCTTCCTGATATTTTTTTGTTAGTTGATGATCACAGCAGTTTGATTTGATATTGAGGTGGACAGGCTAACATACATATTTCCATATGACTTATGAGTAACAAGGATTCCATTGACAATTGTCCTTAAAAGTGCTATCAAATCATAATTATTAGATATGTTATTATACGAGTTCTCGCAAATACGCACTATCTATGTAAAAACATAATATAGTCTTGATTATGAACTCTGTTTAGACCAGAAAAAGAAATTTGAGAAAGGAATGTTGACTGATGATACTCACTTGGAGGACTAACACACTTTTGCCAATCTGTACTTCCAGAACCTCATCTAGCTTAGACATTCTCCATAGTAACTGATTGTTGAGATAAACTAATAATATTTTTGAAAGCTTTAACTCTACGAAAGGAAATGCTGATGAAGTTTCTATCAAATTGATGGAGATCAAGATAAGGATAAATAGAGAGTTATAGTTTAACTATGATTTTATAATAGAGTTTTATTCCAATTAGATTACATAATATTAGTTTTGATATTTTGATAGAATTATAGTTTAATTAGAAGTTTGTTTCCTTTTTAGTTTCTTCTTAATATTGCCCTATTAGAGGGAATTATTAATTGTAATTCACAACCAGGTTATATGAATAAACATTTATTTCTTTGTCCTCCAATTCTTCTCTTCTTGGACCCCCTTCTCTTCTGGTTCCTTATTGTTTGTTATCAATTTATCCGCATCCTGTATCACAAACAGTCCATTCGTGCTTTTGCGGAGGCTTCAATGAACACTGCTTTCCAGAAACGGTGGCCACTTTATCTTAGCACAAAAAATACAATTTTAAAGAATTATGATGGAAGGTGCGTATTTTATAGTTTTTTCAATTCTCAATTATAACCCCCCCAAAACCACCCACCCACACACACCCAACCAAAACCCCGGGGAAAAAATGAAGAAAAGGAAAGAGAAAAAGCACATTAAACATGCACCCACTGTCCAATTCCACTTGAGTGGAAATGTTGGTCTTCTATATTTTTTTGTCTGCTTCTCATTTTCTCTTTTTAACTCAAGATTTATGGATATCTTCCAAGAAGTTTATGAAAGAGAATGGAAGTCCAAGTTTGAGGCAGCTGGGATCTGGTGAGTAGTATTCTGCTTGCTGGCTAGCTTCTCTTGGTTGAAGAATTTCTCATTAATATGCATTTTCACAACATAGGTACGAACATCGTCTTATTGATGATATGGTTGCTTACGCTCTCAAAAGTGAAGGAGGCTATGTTTGGGCATGCAAAAATTATGATGGGGATGTTCAAAGTGATTTCTTAGCCCAAGGTTTGTTCAAAACTTCAAATTAGCTGTAGCTTGTAATTTGAGCAGATTTCGTTTTTCATTTATTTTTAATGATATATTATAAAAGGACAAAGCAATTATTACTTACCGGCTGATTTTTATCTGAAGCCACTAGCTCCTTATTTCTTAATTTTTCATGAATGCAGGATTTGGATCTCTTGGTTTGATGACATCAGTACTAGTATGACTGCTCTATCACCATATCCTCCATTTTCATCTTCACTTTCACGACATACCTTGTTAAACTTTGATAAAATTGCATTAGGTATGCCCGGATGGGAAGACAATTGAGGCAGAAGCAGCCCACGGCACAGTTACACGCCATTACCGGGTACATCAAAAAGGAGGTGAAACTAGCACTAATAGCATAGCATCAATCTTTGCCTGGTCACGGGGTCTTGCTCACAGGTAGCAAATATTTTTTGTCTATCTTTTTCTGGAGCTATTACTTTTCACAATTTTATAGTCTTTCTCATATATTGAAGTTCGTTGGATATAATCATACTGATGTTTGTAGGGCAAAATTGGACAAGAATGCCAGACTCTTGGATTATACCGAGAAACTAGAAGCTGCCTGCATTGCAAGTGTGGAGTCTGGAAAGATGACGAAGGATCTTGCTATTCTTATCCATGGGCCTAAGTGAGTAGCATTTGCTGCTTATTTTCCTGTCATTTGTTGTTAGCAATTAGTTATAAGTCTGTTTCCTGTGGTGTTTCTTGCAGGGTCACAAGGGCTTCGTATTTGAATACTGAAGAGTTCATTGACGCTGTTGCTGAGGAATTGAGAGCAAGGCTGCCTAAAAAAGCGAAGCTGTGAATGAAGTCGAGCTCCGTAGCCTGTTGGTTATTTATACTTGATGTGTGAAGCAATAATTCCATAATAAGTTCTGCAGCTTTATTCTCAGAAACTACACTCAGTTTTTTTATTTTATTTTATTTTTATCGTGGATGGAGGTCGGGAACTGCAAATAAGTCAGGTTATGCATTTTTGTTAAATTGCTCGATAAATGGCAGCAATTGGTGTTGTAATAGGACTTGCTGTTAGACATGACATGATACAAATGCAGTTTTGGCTTGTTGAGGTGAGCCTCAAATATTAGAACAATTTGTTTGTGGCTATTTTGTTTTAAGAAATGTCAAAAGTTTAATTTTCGATAATGTTTCCGACTGCTCAATAATCCTGGAAAAAGGAAATTCTTGTTGTCATTTGAACGACGATGGATTGATGGAGGGGAAAATTAACTAAAGATTACAAAAACGCTAGAAGGAGGGCTTGAACCTCCGACCTTGTGGTTAACAGCCACACGCTCTAACCAACTGAGCTATTCCAGCTAGTTATCCATCTGACGTCATTTACTTTATTTGATTCTAGTTAAATTACGCACGTTTTTTAATAACACAATTTCTCAAATTATTTTTTAACCACAAATATTTTCTCTCCTCACTTTTTAACCACACTTTACTTAAAAAACATAAAAAACATGTTTTTAAACAAAAAAAAAAATTTAAAAACATAAAGCATGTTTGTTAGAGATTAAAATCAGTTTTTTTAATATTTTTGATAAAAGTTGACGCCCTTGTTTGACCCCATTTTATAGAAAAAGTTCGTGAATAATGTAGTTTTGAATAGTATTGTTAGAAGAATGTGTGGTTATAAAATATTTGAAAAGTAAAAAATGGTAGGTTTGATTAAGATGGATAGTTGTGATTGAATGTTGAATAAATTTAGTTTCGAAAAAATGGGGACCAAATATGGGCGAAATGTGTAGATGAAAAATTATGAAATCCATAAAATATGTGATTGAAATTAATTGTTAATTTTGACTTAGATTAAATCACTAACAAACGGGCAAAATATAAACTTGAAATTAAAAACTCTTGCACGTGCGATGTTCGTGAGTATAGATTAGCATTAATCATTGTGTACACATCTATTAAAAATTACTGTGGCCCGTGCGATGCTAATAATTGTGTTCATATGAACATTATATTGCTGTCATGTATGATATATCTTAATTTTACTAATGAACTTGTCATAGGGAAGTTATTTTCAATAATTTGAGGGACTCGTGAATTTTCAAGCTTCTGTTGACTTTTAATAAATAACACCCGTGAGATTACAGGAAGACGGTAACAAGAATATCCTTCTTCACTTTTATCTAGAAGCATTTCGTTTAGAATTATTCACACAGCTTGCTAGACAGAAGATGATGTTGGAACAATAACAAAAAAGATACAGTCATGAATGAAGAAACAAACAGAAGAGTTCTATTGTCCACAAAATGACAAAGGTATACGAATATTCACAAAGAATAAAAAGAGGAGAAGAGGACACGAGTACACTCAGTGGAGGACGCAGACTTTCTGCACTACTTGGGTACAAATTAATTTGCGTTTTTTGCGACAGCCTTTATGGGGGTTTGGGGGGCAGCACCCCCTTAAGATTTTTTTTTAGAAAAAGACAAGAAAATAAAAAAGTACTTGAAATTTTATTACAATTGTTCCTTACGCGTTTTCATATTATGATAACGTTCCATAATTACATCATTTTGGATATTATCAAGTACATCATTCTCTATATATGCAATTAAACTATCATTCAACAACCGATCTCCGAGGCGATTACGTAGACGATTCTTAACATAAGTCATTGCAGAAAATGATCTCTTCACTGTAGCAGTAGCTACGAGAAGAATTAAATTCAATGTCACAAGTTTGTACACTAATGGATGCACTTCATGTTTATTTTTTGCAACCAACTTCTTTACAGATCACCAAGGCCATGTAATCCTCCAAAATCTTCATCAGTGCGCATGTCAAGAATATATGTATTAAGTTGATCATCAAGTTCCAAAATATCTGTGACATTAAATTCTATCGGATAATACTCACATAGTTGAAACAATTTGTTCTTATCAAAAGCAGCAAATGAATTATTTGGAGACAAACATGCAACACAAAGACCTCTTTATACCATGATACATAAAATCGAAACAAAATATAGCATCTTTTGCTATACTATATTCCAACCAACTAGGATGCTCATTATACCATGATACATAAAATCGTCTATCTTTGATACCCTTTCTTGTTATTGGGAATTCATGATTTTGTAGCTGACAAGGACCTCTTTGCACATATGTTCTTCGAATCAAATCCCGAACATTGAAATCATAATCATTAATTGGAACTCTCAATCCAGGATCTGAAGGAAGGTTTGCTACATCAAATTCAAGGGTATCACTCCTAACATCCCCGACATTATCCCCGACGTTAGTGTCAATAGGAACATCTTCAAGTTCAACATCATTTTCTTCATCAAGTTCCTCAACCCTTTCATCTCTAACTTAATTTTCATTTCTTTGCTCATCAGAAAAAAACGTAGATTTACGCTTAAAATATTTTTCCATTACTGATACAAACAAATAAATAAATAATTGTAAATATTTATTGGCCTTGAAATCTTAAATTCTCAACACTCAAACAAAAATTCAAATTTCAAATCCAAACTCCAAAATCTAAATCTTAATTCCATAGACAACAAGCAAATAAATTAACAATGATACCAATATAAATCAAGTAATCAACTAATCAAATTCATGGCAGACCAAAGTTCAAGAATCATGTATGTTCAAAATCAATAACCAAGCACACAGGTGGTACTGCAGGTAATCTGATTCTCAATGCAATAGTATAAATTAAAAAATCATGTACCAGGACCACCAGCAGACAGTAGTGAGCACTGACAAGTGCGTGTGCGACGGGGTCATAGGAAGCCGGGAAGGTCAGTTTGACAGCTCTCGCCTCTCGGTTACTGATTTTGGAAGTTTAGTGGGTCACTGTGCGGCGCTGGTGATGCAGTCAGTGAGTCACCGGAAGAAGTTAGGTGCGGTGCCGGCGGCCCGGCGCCAGAGAGGTCGATCTTTCGAAATGTTTCGGCCTGTGGGCTGTGGGTGAGAGCCTGAGAGGGAAGGGATTGAGGGAGTGAGCTGGGAAATGGGTTTGAGAAGTCTCCTCCAATTCATCCGGTTTTGAATGGTATATATATATATATATACACTAGTTTTTTTATTGGGGCACGTGCCTAAGCGGGCCCTAGTGTGGGTTCGCCCCTAAGTACACTATCTCCTTTGTAGTTTCATAATTTAACCTTTTACATACATACATGTGTGTGTGTGTGTGTGTGTGTGTGTGTGTGTGTGTGTGTGTGTGTGTGTTACGAATAAAAACCAGAGAGTCCGTCCCTTTTTATAAGAGGAGAACGGGGCTAGTTATCATATATACAAATTACAGAATATACGCTACACTAATACTATAAATATAATATACATAATATATAGAATTTATGGTATAATATATTCTAACAGCCCCCCCCCCCTTCAAACTGAAGATGGGAGTAAAGATACCAGCTTAAGTTTGCAAACCAAATCACGATGACGTCCAGGGGGATGTGCCTTGGTAAACATGTCAGCAAACTGATCATCAGAAGAAACATGAAGCAACTGAAGAGTACCTTGCCTGAGATGATGACAAATGAAATGACAATCTATCTCAATGTGTTTCGTGCGCTCATGAAAGACATCATTATGGGCAATCTGTGTAGCACTAATATTGTCACAATGGAGAGAAGAGCTGTCAGTAAAGAAAACACCCAGATCTTTGAGTAACCATCGAATCCAAAACAATTCAGAGGTGGTGTCAATCAGGGCCCGATATTCAGATTCCATACTAGAACGAGAAACAACTGGCTGTTTCTTACTTTTCCAAGAGATAAGTGACGTTCCAAGAAGGAAACAATAGTCAGAATATGACTGGAAAGTCAATGGAGAGTGGGCAGAAAAGTGAATCCCATGAAATAGAGTTCTTCTTACATATCGAAGGATCCGAAGAATAGCATCATAATGAGTGGAACGAGGAGAATGCATAAACTGACTAACCAAGGCAACTGCATAAGAGACATCAGGACAAGTCACCATCAGGTAAATGAGACTACCAACCAACTTTCGATAAAGAGTGTCATTAGCCAAGAGTGTTTCGTCGCCAGGAAGAAGCTTAACATTTGTCTCTAAAGGGCTATCCACAAGCTTATTCTCTGTCAGTTTAGCATGCGATAACAGCTCGGATGCATACTTAGCCTGTGAAAGATAATAACCATATGAGCAGATTGAGACCTCTAGACCCAAGAAATAACTGAGCAAACCCAAATCCTTCATTTCGAACTGGTGACTAAGAAACTGCTGAAGTGCCTGGATGTCATGAAGATCATCAGGCGTGATAACCATATCGTCAACATAAAGTAGAAGGAGGACAATACCAGATTTAGATCGTCAAATAAATAGAGTGGAATCATATACATTGGGAGTAAAGCCTTGCTAAGCCAACATAGAACTAAACTTGGAAAACCAAGAGCGGGGAGACTGCTTGAGACCGTAAAGTGCCTTACAAAGGCGACAAACCTTCTGAGGCGGAAGCTCAAAACCTGGAGGAGGTTTAAGATAGACTTCTTCATCTAGATCACCGTTAAGAAATGCATTCTTAACATCCATTTGAAATAGTTGCTAGTGCCGAACAGTTACGACAAGTAAACAACGAAAATAATTAAGGCGAGCGACAGGTGCAAAAGTATCCTCACAGTCAATACCATACTCTTGAGTAAAACCTCGTGCCATGAGTCGAGCTTTGTAACGCTCAACTAACCCATTAGCCCGTGTATTAATCTTGTATACCCACTTACATCCAATTGTAGACTTTCTAGGAGGCAAATCAACCAGGTCCCATGTATGAGTATTGAGGAGAGCCTGTAGTTCATTGACATAGCTTTTTGCCAAAGAGGGTTAGAACTGGCCTTGCGATAAGTGCGAGGTTCATGAAGAGTGGCAATAGTAGAATAACAATGATAATCACTAAAATGAGTAGGAAATGTTCTTACTCTAGTAGACTGACGATTTTTTGGAGTAGCAGTGGACTCGGAAGCAATGAAAGGATCAACAGATGGTGCGGACTCGGGAGGAACGAGCGATGACTGGTCACTGGATGAGCTTTCATCAGACATTAAAGGAAATTCTGTACTGGCATCAGAAAAGATAGTAGATGGAGACGGGGATTGTGACAGAAAAGAGTATATAGTGGTGAAGGGCTTGTGTTCCCAAAACTGAACTTGACGAGAGATGCGAAGTCGGTTAGCGACGGGGTCATAACATCGATAACCTTTGTGTTCAATGCCATAACCAAGGAAACAACAGAGACGAGATCGTGGTTCAAGTTTCGTACATTCATGAGGTGGAAGTAAGACAAAGCAGGCACAACCAAAGACTTTTAATAGAGAATAATTTGGTACCTTTTCATGAAGGAGCTCATAAGGAGACCGATTAGATATGGTCAAGGAGGGGACTCGATTGATCGTGTATACAGCTGCGAGAGTAGCTTCTCCCTAAAAAGAGTCAGGGAGTGAGGCTGAAGTAGCAGGATCGTATGGTACAAGCACATGAAGATGTTTGCGTTCTGCATGACCATTTTACTGTGAGGTATATGGACATGAATGATGGAGAAGAATACCGTCTTCTTTAAGAGTGTTAAGAAAGGAAACAGACTTATATTCCATAGCATGGTCGGAGCTAAACACTTTGATAGTGCGTTCAAATTGAGTTTTAATCATCAATTCATGAAAAACTGTGAGTAACTCAGATCTAAGACGTAGAAGATAGATCCAAGTATAGTGAGAATAATCATCGATAAATATAACAAAATAACGAGAGCCCCATTTACTAGGAGTAGGTGCAGGTCCCCATACATCAGAGTGAATAAGATCAAAAGGTACAAAAGATAAAGAATCATTATTATTGAAAGATAAAGCTTTAAGTTTTCCCAATTGACAAGAAGCACAATCAAAAGTATCAAAACTAACATTGTGTAGATAACAATTAGACACTAATGACTTAACAAAGCACAAAGATGTATGACCAAGGCGAGAATGCCAAAGACTGGAAGAAACATTAGCTGCAAAAAGTAGGATAGAACGTGAACTGGGAATTTACAAGGATGAAAGTTCAAATAGATGACCAACTTTATGCCATGTTACAACCAGTCGACTCGTCTTCTGATCCTACACATGAACATGTTTTTCCAATTGAAGAGTGGAGGCGAGGAAGAAGAGGGGTGCCTATGGAGTATTATGCTGCACTTTTTGTGGTGGCTTGTGTGGGAGTGAAGGAGAAGGGGAATTTATTTTATTTTTTGTTTTTCTTTTGTATAATCTTAAATTAAATAATGTAAAATAACTTTTTTTCCTTCATCAAAATGGTCAATAGATGATTTTTTGGTCAACTAATAGATTTTTGGACAGTGTGGACATTTATTTCAAAAAAATGGGGTGAGGATGAAATTGTCAAAAAATCAAAGATGGTTATGAATTTCGCAAGAGAATTCAGACAAAAGAACGTTTTGCTCAAATTACCCCGCCCTTTTTTTTAATAGTTACCAGATCATCTTTGACCCAATCCGTATAATTAGAGGGCAAGATCTTAAGAAGAAGCAAACATGTCAAATTTTTATTGGGTATGGATTAATTTTTGAACTAATTATTGTTGCTGTGAATAAACTCTTACATGCCAATTATTTTATATTGATTTATAAGATGAAGAACGATGAATATAATGTTTATTAAAATGTTGAAGACGATATTGAAATTTTAGAAGATGAAGAAATTGGAAAATTCTTTTGTATTTTATTCGATACAAGCAGTAAAATATATATACACAAATATAAACAATAGAAAAGACACAAAACCAAAATCTCACCTAATCTAATATTTACATCATGATTCTCGGGCCCAGAATATGAAAAATAATATCACAATACAATGAAACTACTAACCAAAAAAAAAAAAAAAAAGTGAGATTTTGCCATATTATGCCTAGACGATTGTTTGACAAATCACAGGCGTTCGCTTGAACAAACTAAAATTGGTCTTGCCTTTGTGAACTTGTCTCAGGTGATTGCCTGGCATTCTTCTGTGCGTTCGCTTGGGACAAGTGCTGAAGTGGATTTTAATAATGTTAAATCTAATTATAAGCTCTTTTGCTAAATATACTTCTTAAGAGATAATATCTGATGCTGTAAAAAATCATAACCTTGACGTGGTAAGATCTGATGATACTTGATTGCTGAAAAAGACCAATGAATTCGCCCTAGTTGACCTGCAAAAAAGGCGATGAGGATTCTCCCCGTCGTCCCTCCGGCGTGAAAATTAGTTTTCTGGAAAAAGGTAGAGA
Source organism: Ligustrum vulgare (assembly GCA_963555705.1). Classification (NCBI taxonomy): domain Eukaryota; kingdom Viridiplantae; phylum Streptophyta; class Magnoliopsida; order Lamiales; family Oleaceae; genus Ligustrum; species Ligustrum vulgare. The sequence continues at coordinate 59,215,145 of OY743169.1, read as the reverse complement.
GAGAATATTTAACTGGAAAACATAGAGAATAATGAATGAATAATATGTGATTAAAGAGATTGTATTTATAGGGCTGAAAAGCCCATAACCTCTTTTGGTTAAGGAATGAGTCATTTTGATATAAACTTACCTTTCATGAAGAATTCCATTATTACAAGGAGTGATTTTCCCTTTTTCAGGAGGCTCCCTCGTGGGTTAGGACTCATTTCTTCCTTTGAGAGGCCCAAGAAGGTAGGCCCATGGGCAAGGCCCATAGACAATGAATACCTGGAGTCCCTCTGGTATCGGGCTACGTAGAGTGAAATGACCGGGTTAGGCCGGCCATTGTACCATGTCACGAACCGACATTTGATAAGGCCAAGCATGTCCCGACCTTTGATAGAGATAATGTCGGGCTACTATTTCGTCTTGAGAAAATTTATACCTGATAAACTAAGAGGTCGGGAAACCGAATGGTCGGGCAAAAGGGCCGACCATATTGTCGAGATGTACCAACCCGGCGTATCCCAAATCAAAGGCCCACATTGAAGTGACGAGAAAATGGTCGGATCATTGGCCCCCGTGCATCAGAGATCGGCCGCAAATCTTTGAATTCATGTCTCTCCTGACATCTGTCATATTTATTTATGACGCGTTTTGCCACCTGTTTTGTCCTTTGATTTACGTGTCATAATTAATAGCATACTACTGGATTGTCGCCACGTGTCAAAGATGAGTGGGGGGATTCAAAAAATTTCCCGCCTTTTTCTCCTATATATACGTGGTCCCTATCCCCTCATTCTTTTTACATTGCGACTTTAGTGAAAACTAGAAAAATCCTCGAGCGCCTAACACGAACTAAAACATCAAAGCACGACCTTTAGGTAAGCTCGACCTCTCCCGACCTTAGGGAGGTAGAAAACCTGGATGAGGCACTAGACGTCGAGCCAATAGGATTTTACCAAGCCCCGCCAACCTCTGGGGGCGATGAGTCAAGCGACGACGAGGAAGTCAACAACCCCGAATTTGATGAGGGACCGGAAACTCCCGACCTAGAGTTACCAATGTTCAACAGTAGGATGAAGGAACACATGGTCGAGGCACACATGAGGAAGTTTGGCCTCTCTGCTAGGTATACTTCTCGGGTTCCCGAGCACGATGATGTATCATATCATTGTCGGGAAGGGGAGACCGTGGTATTCCATGACTCGTTTGTGACCGGCCTTAGGTTCCCCTTACATCATTTTTTTGTAGACTTCCTTTTTACGGCCAGCATTCTTCTCGGGAAGCTCGTTCCAAATGGGTGGAGGATTTTAGGTTACTTTTTTGTTTTATGTAGGAGCTTAGGGATCCAGCCAACTATTAATCTTTGTAAATGCCTTTTGGATTTGAAGCTTTTACCCTGATGTAACTACTTTGTGTATTTGTGCGGGAAGGGAAGGTTCGAAGTACCTTGGGTCTCCTCTTCCTTGAAATATTGGAAGGAAAATTTTTTTTATATCAAACCCCGGGAAGGTGAGAATATTTTTTGGCCTACCTTTAGAAAACCGGAAGTAGATAATTTTAATAGGATGGGTAACGTAGGGGAAGAAGAGATGGCCGACCTTTTGGCCAATGCCATAAGAATGTGTGACTTCGGACTTCTGGCCGAGGAGGCTTCAGACCTTACTACCAACGAGATCCTAGGTCAGGCTGGCCTCGACTTGGAGCCCGGTAGGACCCGACCTTGTAAATTAAGTAATAGTTGATTTCATTCTTTCACCAGAACATGTTGCCTTCCCCATCTTAACCTTTTGGTCTAATTGTATTTTTCCGACCTTTATAGGAATGGCTTTTGACGGGGACAGGCTAAGGAAAGCGGCCGAGGAGAGAGTGCTCGACCTTCCCCCGCCCCTGAGGTTGCTCCAGAAGGCCCTACTTTGGCCGACCTGAGGATGAAGCTGGAGGAGAGTTACCACCCTCGGCTTCTGGAAAAATATTCTGACGAAGTCTCGCTTAAGCAAGGGGTGGACCATTTTTTAAATGTTGTGGTCAAGGTAATTTCAAGACCACTCCCCCCTACTCATTAGTGTAATATTTTGATCTTAAGATAACACAAGTGTTTATCTCGAGCAGATGCTTAGTATTGGCCAGGGTCTCCTTACTCAAGGCGTCAAGCGAGGGGAGACTTCAAGTCAGCTTGTACATTCTGTCCAGTACGAGGCCACCCGGGCTAACATCGCTGAAGAAAAATTAACAAAGGTGGAATCTGACTTGGCCCTAATGTCCCAAGACCGGGACCTTGTTCGATCTGAAAACGCAAAACTTTTGGATGATCTCCGCCGAGCTAGGGAAGAAATTGAAGCGGCAAAGGTGGAGGCGGTCGAGGCTTTCAAGAAATCTGAAGAATATGACCTTGCCGTGGGAAATTATGCTTTGGAGTCATACTACTAGGGCATGAGGCAGGCCCGGGCTTGGATTAAAATACATGCGCCCGATCTTGACACGAGCCCACTCTCTCAATTTCCCCTGGGCATAGAAGATCTCGACCTCACTCCTTTCTTTGAGGAGGATGAAGTGGATGTTGGCTCTGATGATGAGGCCGGCCAGGCCAGTGACCCCGACCAGTAGTTGAAAAATTCACTTTTTTGTTAACAATTTATACTTGTTGATGTACAGCCCGAGGTACACCTCGAGGACTTTTGTAACAAGTTTTTGTTAATGAAATCTTTTGTCAAAGTTTGTGTTATTTATTTATACAAAAATCTTGATGGGCAGGGGATGACCTTTATGGTTTCATTTTTGAATCGATGATGTTTGGACATTAAGGTCGGGAAAGATCGACCTTTCCGACAGTTCACCGAATAGTTTGAGCTTTTGACTTAGCGAAACGGAGAAAAGAGCTTTATAAGGTCGGGTGATACCGACCTCTTTGCTTTTTATGGGGTCGATTTTTTATAAGTCGCAGGGGGAATAATTTGTAATGTCTTGCGACGAGACAATGTAAATTATTAAATCTATTCCATTCTTTGATAATTGTATGGTCAGTGATGGCCGACCTTATTTCGTAGTTATAAGAATGGACCTTTTTGTAGTATCAAGACTTCGAATTGAATACAACTGACTAGTGAGACCGAGTATGCCCGACCCTTTTAGCCAATTGACTAGCAAGATTTGCGAGAAGTGTTGATAAGATCGGGTGGTACCGACCTTTTTATCTTGTAAATAATTTGTAATGTCTTGTCATGAGACATTGTAAATTATTTGATGGGAAATAATTTGTAACGTCTTGCCATGAAACCTTGTAAACTATTCGTGGAAGAATAATTTGTAAACTCTTGCTATGAGACATTGTAAATTATTTGATGGGAAATAATTTGTAACGTCTTGCCATGAGACCTTGTAAACTATTCGTGGAAGAATAACTTGTAAAGTCTTGCCATGAGACATTTTAAATTATTTGATGAGAAATAATTTGTAACGTCTTGTCATGAGACCTTGTAAACTATTCGTGGAAGAATAATTTGTAAACTCTTCCCATGAGACATTGTAAATTATTTGAAGGGAAATAATTTGTAGCGTCTTGCCATGAGACCTTGTAAACTATTCGTGGAAGAATAATTTGTAAAGTCTTACCATGAGACATTATAAATTATTTGATGGGAAATAATTTGTAAAGTCTTGCCATGAGGCCTTGTAAATTATTCGTGGAAGAATAATATGTAAAGTCTTACCATGAGACATTGTAAATTATTTGATGAGTAATAACTTGTAAAGTCATGTGAATGACCTTGTAAGTTACTTCAAGATCTAATCTTTGTAGTGCTCATTCTTTGGAAGAAGTACTTTTATTGAAGGGGACTGAACGATGGGCCTCGTTAAAACCTTACCCAGAAAAATCCAGTGGGAAAAAATCTGGATAAGGAAAAAGAGTACCCGTCCCTGACGCTAAAAGAAAGAACAATGGGCACGCAAGCCCGACCTTAACAATCATTGATGGACGTGCAAGTCCGAAAGTAAAAAGAATAAACATGGGCGCTCAGGCCCGACTAGACGACTCTGATATCGAGGAAGAAGTTTCTACTTGTAGTATGGCTTCAAATTCTCTACATTCCATGGTCGAGGAAGAGGTTTCGAATCCATTGTGCGGAGGCTGTATGAGCCCTTTCCCACCTTTCAGATGACTTCGTATGGTCCTTCCCAAATAGGCTCAAGTTTTCCTGGTTGATGACTGGCAGCCTCACTGCGGCGAAGGACAAGATCTCCCATTCTGAATTCCCTCTTCTTTACTCGGATATTGAACTTTTTAGACATGGCCTGTTGGTAAGCTTCTATTCTTAATGATGCATCTTCCCTGACTTCTTCCAGAAGATCCAGACTTTCTCTCTGTCCCTCAATATGGTCGGGTGATCCTGCGGTCATAGCACGGAAGCTAGGAATTGTTACTTCTACTGGGACAGCGGCTTCCATTCCGAAGGCAAGCATGAACGGGGTCTCCCCTGTCGTAGTCTTGAATGTGGTTCGGCTGGTCCAAAGTATTTCTGGCAGGAGATCGAGCCAATCTCCCTTGGCACTATCCAGGCGAGTCATCAAGTCTTGTAAGATGAGCCTGTTTGTAACTTCAACTAACCCATTACTCTGCGGGTGCGAAACGGAAGTCAACTCTATTCCCAGGTTCTTGTAGAATTGCTTGAAGGCTTGGCACTCAAATTGACGCCTGTTATCTGTTAGTAATGTCTTAGGAAGACCAAAACGGCAGACTATTGATTTCCACACAAATGCTTCCAACTTTTGTTCTGTGATTACGGCTAGCGGTTCGACTTCCACCCACTTAGTGAAGTATTCCAAAAAAACTGCCAAGAATTTGACCTGACCCCAGGCTATGGGGAAAGGTCCTAGTATGTCGATTCCCCATTGAGCGAAATGATATGGGCACATAATCGAGGACAGCTGTTCAGCGGGTTGATGTAACCGGGCTGCGAATCTTTGGTTGGCCAATAGTACCCATATCGTATCAACTTCAATACTAGAGCTCTCGCCCCTTGGTGTCCCCCACAGATTCCTTCATGAACCTCGACCATATCGAGGGCTGCTTCTTTCGGAGTTAGGCATCGTAGGTAAGGAAGTGTGAAGCTTCTACGGAACAAAGTATTCTACAGCAAGGTATACATCGGGGCCCTTGCTTTGATTCTTCTTGCCTCTGCTTTGTCATCTAGCAACTTTCCCGACGTTAGGTATTCAATTATAGGATCCATCCAACTGGGCTCTTGCCCTAAAATATCCATAACCTCGGGTTGTTGTGCGATACTAGGCTCATGAAGAGTTCGTACGAGCACGGTCCTTTCCAAGTGATCTAGATTGAAAAAAGTTAGTCTTGATAAAGCATCTGCCTTCTGGTTGGCGGATCTCGAAATTTTGTCTACGCAGCAAGACTTTAACTTTCTTTGCAAGTCCAAGACCATCATCCTATAAGATGACATTTTCTCATCTTTTGCTTCAAAAGTTCCGTTTACCTGTTCTACCACCAATTGTGAATCACTCAGGACCTTGACATACTCGACCCCTAGATGTTGAGCTGCTTGAAGTCCAGCAATCACGGCCTCATACTCTGCATCATTATTAGTTTCTGGGAAGTCAAACCGTATTGCACACTGAATTTCCATTATGCCATCATCTTTCTTTAGTATGATTCCGGCCCCCGAGCTCGCGGCATTCGATGCTCCATCCACTTGCAAGGTCCATGTGGCATCTTCCATGTCATGACCTGTTGGCTTCTGAGGTCTTGGGGCGAGTTCGGCGATGAAGTCAGCCAAGACCTGTGCTTTGATGGAAGGTGGAGGTTTGAACTCGATGTCATATTCTCCAAGCTCGATTGACCACTTGAGTAGACGGCTAGATACATTTGGTTTTTGCAAGATTTGCTTCAAGGGCTGATTTGTGAGGACGATCATGGCATGGGCTTGAAAGTATGGTCTTAACTTTCTGGCTACTGTAACCAAGGCAAGTGCGAGCTGCTCTGCCAATGTATATCGGGTTTCTAAATCTAACATCATCTTGCTGACGTAATATACCGGTTTTTGAGTCTTCTCTTCCTCTTTAACCAAAACGGCGCTCACAGCATGATCAGATACTGCTAGATACAAGAACAGATTGTCCCCAGGATTTGGTTTTACTAATATTTGAGGAGTACCCAAATATTCTTTCAACTTCCTGAAGGAGACCTCGCATTCCTAGTCTCATCTGAAGTTTTTGTTTCCTCGAAGAGTTTTGAAAAAGGGAAAACATTTGTCCGCTGCCCTTGACATAAATCGACCCAATGCTGCTACTCTCCCTGTCAGCTTCTGCACTTCCCTGATATTTCGGGGAGGTTCCATTGATGTTAGGGCCGAAATTTTATCTGGATTGACTTTGATACCTCTCTGAGTGATCATGAATCCCAAAAACTTTCCCGAGCCTACTCCGAAGGCGCACTTTGCAGGATTCAATTGCATCCGATGTTCTCTAAGTGTACAAAATATGTCCTCAAGGTCAGCAATGTGGTCTTTCTTTCTTGAGCTTTTTACGACCATGTCATCAACGTAGACCTCAATGTTAAGCTCAATGTGTCTGGAGAAGACCATGTTTACCAACCTTTGATAAGTAGCTCCAGCATTCTTTAATCCAAACGGCATGACCTTATAGCAATATATTCCTTCATCTGCCATGAAGGAAGTTTTTTCCTGATATTCCTGTGCCATTCGAATCTGATGATATCCCGAGAAGGCGTCTAGGAAGTTGTAAAGTTCAGAGCCTGATGTTGAATCCACCAATCTGTCGATCCTGGGAAGAGGATAACTGTCTTTTGGACATGCTTTATTCAAGTCTGTGAAATCTATACAAACCAGCCACTTTCCGTTTGGCTTCTTCACCAAGACCACATTGTTTAACCATTCTGGATACTTCACTTCCTTAATGAATCCCGCTTTTAAGAGTTTATCTATTTCCTCTTTGATTATCTGCCTCATTTCTGTGGCAAACTGTCTTCTTCGCTGTTTTAGGGGCTTCTTGTCGGGCATGACGTTAAGCCTGTGTTCGACGAGTGCGGGATCAATCCCGGGCATATCTTCAGCACTCCATGCGAATATGTTGATATTTTTCTTTAAACATTGCGATAACTCCTCCTTCATTAGTTTGGGAGCTCTTTCCCAATTGTGAAGCTCTTCCTTTTTGAAATTTGAACTTCTTTCAACTCTTCTACTAGCGACATTCTTTCTTCCACAGGAATTTCTATTGACATCAGATATGTCTTACCCTTTCCAATACAGCTGATATAGCAACGTCTGGCTACCGATTGACTTCCCTGAATAGTTGTTATGCCTTCGGAAGTTGGGAACTTGATCGCTAGGTGATATGTCGATACTATAGCTCTTAGGCTGTTCAAGAAGGGTCTTCCCAAGATAGCATTGTAGGACATAGGAGTCTTGAGGACCTGGAACGGAGTCATCTTTGTTACCCGTTTCTCTTCTGATCCTAGTGAGGTGGGAAGGTCAATTAGGCCTTCGGGTTTCACAGTTCCTCCACCAAACCCAGTTAGGGGAGTAATGACATGTCGAAGTCGATCTTTGGGGAGCTGCATCTAGTTGAAAGCTTCTAAGGAAAGAACATTGGCTGGGCTTCCATTGTCAACTAGCATCCTCCTAACATCAAAATTTGAGATTGTTGCGCTGATGAAAACAACATCGTCATGAGGATACGAAATTCCTTCCATGTCAGCGCTGCTGAAGCTGATGCTGCTTGAAAACTCATGGTCATGATATCCCGACCTTTCTTCCCGATCGCTTAGTGCCCGGGCATGATTCTTGCGTGCATTATTCGAATCACCTCCAGATGCTATTCCTCCGACGATAAAATTTATGGTGCCAGCGGATTCGTTTTTCTCTTCCCCTTTTCCATACTCTTTATCGTCTTTCTTTATGTAGTGCCCTAGGAAGCCCCTTTTTATGAGGGCTTCTATATCGTGTTTTAACTCATCCGTGGTATGGCCCAAGCTCTTGTGAAAGTCACAATACTTATGTCGATTCTTTTCGTCGATTTTGCCCTTGATAGGCTTGGGCCAACGCAAGTCTTCACGTCCCTTGATTTTCATGAGAATGTGGGATCGAGGTGCGTTTAGCGGAGTTAAACTCTGATGCCCATGGCTATTCCCCTTCGAGTTAGTTCGGGAAGAATTCTTCTCATCCTCCTGTCTTGACCTTTTATTCTCTTGTCTTGCGGATTGTGAAGACTGTGCTACTGTCCCATGCACTTGATCTTGTGCCCGAACTGACAACAGTGTTTCCTCCATGTTTATGTATTTCTCGACTCTTCTGAGAAGATCTGTTACATTCGAGGGCGGATTCTTGGACAAGGACATTCTGAATTCCGGACCTCGAATAGCCAAGGTCAGGGCTGAGATGGGTGATGAGATGTGAAGATCTGGAATCTGAAGTCTTTCAGTGTTAAAGCGAGTCATGAACTCTCGCAGTGCCTCATTCTGCACTTGCCTTAACTGCATGAGGGAAGCGGCGGTTTTCTTGATCTTTTTGCTACTTGCAAAGAAAGCAGTGAATTTCTTAGTAAGATCAGCGAAGGAAGAGATGGACCCCGGAGGTATTGTAGAAAACTAGTCTCGGGCTGAATTTGTTAAGGTTTGCGGGAAGGCTTTACACAAAATCTAATCGGGAGCATTCTGCATGTCCGTGACATCAGTGTAGGTATTCAAGTGGTTGTTAGGATCTGTTGTTCCATCGTATTCCTTTCTGAATGATTCTTGAGAACTCTTGCTGTGTCAAGTTGGCGGATCCCTCAGTCATGGGATGGGCACCCCTGATTCCCGGGGAGTTGTCACCCATAGGATTAACTGATCGGGGGTCTTCCCTGGGAACCGTGTCTGGAGTGTTCGAGTCGGGTTGCGCTTGATGATTATTCTGTTGTTGAAGAGCTTGACGGAGTTCGAGGAGCTGCTACTGAAGTTCGTTGAAATCTTCTCGACTAACATGTTCATTATCTGGAGTGGTTTCTGGGTCCTGTTCTTCCCCAATATCTTCAAGAGGTGGAGGATTTTCTTCCTCAACCGAAGTATTGGCCGGAAGCGGTTGACCAGTGGATGCGGAGGGATGAGCTTGACATCTATTAACCATGGCTGATTGTGTCTTTTCCCACAGACGACGCCAATTGATGTTGTAAAAAATCCTAACCTTGACGTGGCAAGATCTGATGATACTTGATTGCTGGAAAAGACCAATGAATTCAACCTGGTTGACCTGCAAAAAACGCGAGGATTCTCCCTGTCGCCCCTCCGGCGTGAGAATTAGTTTTCTGGAAAAAGGTAGAGAGAGAATATTTAACTGGAAAACGTAGAGAATAATAAATGAATAATATGTAATCAAAGAGATTGTATTTATAGTGCTGAAAAGTCCATAACCTCTTTTGGTTAAGAAATGAGTCATTTTGATATAAACTTACCTTTTATGAAGAATTCCATTATTACAATGAGTGATTTTCCCTTTTTCAGGAGGCTCCCTCGTGGGTTAGGACTCCTTTCTTCCTTTGAGGGGCCCAAGAAGGAAGGCCCGTAGACAATGAATACCTGGAGTCCCTCTGGTATCGGGCTATCTTGAGTGAAGTGACCGGGTTAGGCCGGCCACTGTACCATGTCACGAACCGACCTTTGATAAGGCCGGGCATGCCCCGACCTCTGATAGAGATAATGTCGGGCTACTATTCCGTCTTGAGAAAATTTATACCTGATAAATTAAGAGACCAGGAAATCGAATGGTCGGGCAAAATGGCCGACCATATTGTCGAGATGTACCGACCTGACGTATCCTAAATCAAAGGCCCACATTGAAGTGACGAGAAAATGGTCGGATCAATATCCATTTAAAATAAATAAATATTGAATTTCTTGTATGAATTTTGATTAAACTGTTGTATGAATTTTTTATTTTTAAGTGTTATTTTATTTATAAGTAATTTATACATATGAGATGATTTATAGGTTAAAAATTTAAATATTTACTTTAAAATTTTAAGTTATAAATATTATTTTTTTTACTTGTAAAATATACTGTAAACTTATTAAAACGTTTAATTTATAATTTCTTGTATGAATTTTTTATTTAACTCTGTATGGTTTTTTATTCTTAAGTAATATTTTATTTATATTTAGTTTTTTACATATAGGTTAATTTATAATTTGAAAAGTAAAACATTTACTTCTAATTAAAATTTCAAGTTAATTTTTTTAACCCGTTCAATTGTACAATAATAAGTTAATTTTATACTTATGTGTTGGAGGAATTTTCTAAATGAATTGGATTTGCGTTGGTTAAAAGAAAAGAAAGATCAAAGGAGTGAAAACGGACCATGTTGACAGCACTGGATCGGACTAAATGGATTGGTTTGGCCAGAAAAAAGAACCCTGCGAAGTGTGGCAATCACATGGTTAAGGGAGTTTCCCCTTAAGTGCTACATATGCATCGTGTGCGATCGCACCGTTGGAGCATTTTAAGTTTGAATTTTCAAGTGACTTTTGGTTATTTTCATGCCACTTCGTATTTGAGACACTTGTGAAGTGTTATGATCATCGTAAAGAGTTGTAATCATTAACAATGCAATGTTTCAAATTCTATATATAGTGGATTCATTTGTTAATTTAAAAGATATTAATTTCTCCTCTCTTCTCTACTTGAGTTATCTCCTTGCATTAAAATCATTTTTATTCTCTTGCATTCAAAACTTCTAGTATTAATTTAATGTGGTCTTGAATATTAGACTCTCTTTCGTGTGATATACTTTTATCTTTATGTTCGGGTTTATTGTCGGATATTGCACTTTCATCATTAAGTAAAATTTGATTCTATTATTATATCTTGGAGGTTTATTTGGATCCCTCATGCATACTATTTGGTGGGACAAATAAAATTTAAAGGAAAGGGAGTGTGGTGACTTGAAATCTTCAAGATTACTACGAAGTTTAGTCATCAAACCACCAAAATTGTTTCATCAGTACGTACTACAAGTACAAACGAGCTTTTTTTTTTTTTTCCCTTATACGTAGTATTTTTTACTTTATAAATAACTTTTAACATGTAAGTTACCTTTTGTTTCATACAAGTAAATTTTTTTAATAATAATTTAATTATAAAGTAATATTTTCTAACGAGTAAATTTTTTATTTATTGCATACTTTATTTATAAGCTTAAGAGATGACATTCATCAATTTTTTTGTATAAATATGTGGATTAAAAACAATTGTTTGAAAATTTGAAAAAGGGCAAATTTACTAGACGATTTATCAAGAGGGTCCCCAATTCACTACATTTTTATAGTTGTAAAAAAATAGCTGCAATAGTGGCGCATGCATATAAAGTATAACACGTAGAAGACTAAAACGGTGGCTATCGGTTTCGCCGCCACGTGCAATTACAAAGGATAAGCTTCGCCAATTCCATCTTCAAAACCGAAGGGAAGAAAACTATATATATATATATATATATATATATATATATATATATAAACATACAGTTACATGGCATCAAACTGGTACCGAGTTCCAACTAGAAACTGAGAAATAAGTGGTGTATTGTATTTGAAATTGAAGTTGAAAGGGGAAGAAATTAATTGTAGAAGATGTCGGGGGCACAAGGAGCACAGCCGCCGGGTTCGTACACAGCGACCACATACGAATCGACTGAAACTGGAGAGAACAAGATGAAGCTCGATATCCATTCAAAGGAGGATGAGGGGGGAATTCAGATAGAGAAACTCCAAGATAAGGTGGAGGATGCAGCAGGTCAAGGCGGTCCAGTTTTTGGTGCCGGCGCCGGCAAAGAGGAGGAAGAGGAGAAAAAAGATGACTTGGGCGTTACCGGAACGGCCTAGTTGTTGTGTGGTGTTCTTGTGTACAAGTTTCCTTTTTACTGTGTTTATTTGCTTCATCATTTCCTTTATGGTATAAGTCTGTATGAACAGTTAGTTTTTTTTTTTTTTTTAATAACTAGCGTAGACTACCGACCAATTTTCGGTTAATTTTCTTGCGTTAATAAGAGAATGTGTTGTTTATGTATTTGTCTCTTTGTTTAAGACAGTGAGTGATTTGTTGTTCCCATGGTTTTATGTGTGCTGGAAGCTAAATCCCAGCTATCACTCAAATTGGCCACGTCCGCACAAGACTAATCAAAATTTCAATACATGAATAAGCCAAATTTCAAAACTGGAATAGTAACTACAATAGCTCCAGTGGATTAAGTATTGTTCAGACTTCTTTGACATAAATGATAAAAGGAAAGAGAGTAGTTCTCGCTTATCAAAAAAAAAAAAAAAATGTAGCCCACTTTGAAGGTCTCAATCGATCCTGCTCTGAACCATTGGTTGAGGAGGTTAATCGCAGATTATGCCTCTCAGAACCAGGGTAGAAGACTTGATGGTAAACTCAAAGTTTAGGTAACTCCCGCTTGCAACAGGCACAAATCCAATATTTCAGGATTCGAACTCTACACAATGTTGCGCGTTGAGTCTTACCAACCCTTCCTTTACCACTAAGAGATGTGCCCTGAGGGCGTAGTTCTCGCTTATCTATTTGGAGAGTTGAGAGAGGAAGCAAAAGAATTTTTAATTTCAATTTTCTCCCATCATTACAGTGTCCTTCATGAATAATACTATTTGAACACTCAAATTTACTACCATATGTACTACCTCCTGCACATGGAGTGTGTGGGGCCTCATGTATTAATTAGCAGCCCCGCACCTCATGTGAGGGGGATGACACACAAGGTAACATCATGTGTGTTCAAATAGCATGGTCCGTCTTTCATTTCCCTTCCAGCAAAATATGAGTAATGCTTGCTACTCTACCACATTCGGAGCCACACCGAGTGTCATCCTCCTCACATGGGGTGGGGTTGCCAGAGTAGCACTTAGTATGACAAAAATTATTTGATAAAATAACATTATTCGCAAAATATTATTTGTTTTAATCTTTCTAGCATAAGAAAATGGCCGTGTGTTGCTCTTAATCTATTAGACAATAAAAGCAACCTTATGTTATGCCAGTTAAAAAACATGACAAAAAGAAAATAAAAACTAAAATCAGAAACCTGATCTCTATTCTGCTTATCCAAATTTGGTGGGGCAGAGCTTGTTCAAGCAAAAGTATCTGAAAACACAACAATAAAAAAACCTTTAGTACGAATCTCTAACCAAAAAACACTACTAAACAGCTCTTTAATACAGCAAGCACTACAAGACCAAAATCTGAAAGCTCTATGAGAAAACAAACACACGAACAAACCCTCCAGAAAACGAATGGACGAATAAACCCTCTAGAAAACACAGTAAAACAAAGTTTAGCTGAACAAAGCTCAGGCACACTACATTCAAAGAAAGCAAAAATTTCCACACCAGTAACTGCAAGTGACACTTTAAATCTATTTCCTTTGAACCGCAAATTGAAAAGGGTAAATATATTGACACCACAATTTTTGTTAATCACACCATATTTTAATTGTAATGAAAATCCCTAAGTTTTCCTTATTTTTGCATTTATGCTATGAAGTTTTTTTTTTTTTTTTATCATCATCATCAACTCTTTATTAATTTCCACATCTTGTCTTAGAGACGATTTTCATCCAAAATACTTGTTACAAGGTCGAAAAATACTTATTTAACTCTCGTACTTTTAAATAATCAAAATAAATAATTAATAAAAAAGTTAAACAAAAGATTTGCACATCTTTTGAATGTAAATTAGCAAAAAAATTGAATAGAATATGTGATTAGAAACAAAATATGTTAATTAATTGAATATTATGAATAATAATGTAATGATAAAAAGTTGAGGACATAAGAACAAAAATAAACAAATATTAAAAACCTCTCTTGCAATTAAATTGTGGTGTAGATATAAAAAAGTGCTGTGTGAATATAATTACCCAATTGGAAATTGCAAATAAAACTACAATTCGAATTTTTGGAATCCCAATTTAATTATTAGCAAAAGTAACAAATCTTCACAGAAAATCTTCAACAATCTCTCAATCACCTTCCCAACCACAAGGTCATCATCCACAGCAAGAACATGAAATTCCTCTGTTCAAATCAAATAAAGAAAAATGCACAAAGATTAAAAACAAGCATGTTCCTATCTATTTAATAAAAATTGAAGGCAGAAGTTTCTGATACTTTCATCCTACATTTCTATCAGAAGCAACACACAAATCACAATGAATTCAAAAGCCATTGTTTTAATAACTTGGCTAAGATATTGAGACTTATTGAAACTTTCAATTTTCTCCCTTTACGAGAGGGGAGTCCAGTCTAAGTTGCACGGACACTGACACGCGACACGGATATGACACGACACGGACATGTCGACACGTAATTTTTTAAAAAATTAGGACACGATACGTTAGGGACACGCAAATTAATTTTTTTAATTTAATATTATTTTAGTCTTATTACAAACAACACATTGTATATTTATTGAATTAAAATGATAATATCAAATAAAAATAAACTTTTAAGTTAGATTCATCACTTTTTTAATTGCATGCATTTCGCTCATTTCCCTTTTTCATTCTGATACATATAGCGTAGCTCCAACATGTGTCGGAGAATGTCCGGAGAGTGTCGGTGTCGAACACGCGTCGGACACGACACGCTGGCTCCAGACAGAGTGTCGGTGCAACCTAGAGTCCAGTTCATATGTTATGTTTTTGATAAAGGTAATAATTAAGGAAATAACATTAACTACATAAGAATATGCACCAACTAAAATTTTGGAAAACAACCATTTATACTGAGAAGGAACATGAATGAATTCTCAAGTTATAAAAATCTCATTGTTAGGTGTTTAACTTTGTTACAGGTCTGTGATTCAAGACAAGTACATAAATTAAGTGTAAAATTATAGAATACACACAAAAGCCAATCAGTATAAAGGAAACCTCACGAAGACCTAATACTATGCTGCAAAAAATAATGCTTTATCTTCAAAAGTGTATTTTTTTTTTTTTTATTTAGAGAATTTACCTTAAAATCCTCTCTGCTTCTAAGTACCCAGTAGAAATTATGTTGATCCACACAGATACATTACATTGATGTACAAGAACTTAGAGTTGAGCGCAATCACTGTGAAAACCCACAAATTGAACAGGTAAAAGAAAAAAGAAAAACTACAGATACATTTTACCCACACGATTCCTTTTGATGCGTGCCCAGCTACAACTTTATCTTATGGTTTCTTGTCAACCCTCTAGATTTCAATGTTCAATGCCCAATGCAGGGAAAAGGTTCAACAAGCTCATCGAAACGAACCCATCCAAATTTTTCGCGAAATTTTTTAAACAGCTTTAAAAAAATTCTCCTATACCGAACCATAATATCTTTGCCAAACCCTACACTATCGGCTGCATAAATCGTTGGGAAAATTGATTTAACATAAACGAAAAGGAAAGAAATCAGTGATGAAGAAGAAATCTAGGGTTGAGAAATTGTTCGCGTGCTTGGATAGGAAAAGGCTGTGGAGTGATGAAAAGGGTATATATATATATATATATTTATCTCAACACTGTTGCCAAACCAGATAGAAGATAAGTTCAGGTGCGAAAGTCATAACAGAAAAATGAACACTGAAAGTCATAACAGAAAAATTCGCCTATACTGAACCATAATATCTTTTCCAAACCCTACACTCTCGTTTGCATAAATCATTGGGAAAATTGATTAACAGAAACGAAAAGGAAAGAAATCAGTGATGAAGAAGAATATGTCGTTTGCGTGGTTGGATAGGAAGATGCGGTGGAGTGATGAAAAGGGGATATATATTTATCTCAACACTATTGCCAAACTAGATTGAAGATAAGTATAGGTGTGAAAGATGGCAGAAAAATGAACAGTGAACATCATATTCACTCTTTTAATGTAGTGGGATATTATATATATATATAATATGCTTATGTATTTTTATATGTTTCTCTCATGGAATTTTAAAATCTTGTACCTTAATTTGTCTCAATATTTACAATTCTATAAATCATTGTTCTTGACAAATTCTTAAGTACTATAAAAAATGTACTATTTTGTTCTAATAATTTAGTTACCATATTAATGAGCGGATTTGTTATAAATTTTTTTTTTTTTTTGGAAAGTAAAATTTGTTATAATTTTGATATTAATGAGCGGATTTGTTATAATTTTGATATGTACTCAAAATATCAAGTGCATTATGTTGGGAATTTAGTGAAGCAAAGATATAGAATCTGCAACAAGGAAAGAAAGAGTAATAGTACAGAGAAGAAGACAGATGAAATTCTTATTCTGATACACAATTCCAGAGCTGAAGAAGGCCTATTTATAGGCTCACATGGAAACTAAAAATAGCAAAAAAAATCTCAACTAACTAGATTTTATTTTCCACTACTTCTAATGACTAAATACAATCAGAAAATACGGAATATAATTGCAATATTAAAGACCAAGTCTAAGTCATAATTAAGAATGCTAATTTGAATCATTCTTCAACACTCTCCCTTGATTCAAAGTTGCAGATGTTATGCTGATTCAAAGTTGCAGATGCCAAGCATAGTTGAGAAGTAGATCAACTTTTCTTTTGCCAAAGACTTTGTAAGTATATCTGCCAGTAGCTTATGAGTTGCTTCTTCATGCTTTTATTGAAGCTCTGTCAATTCTTCTTAACCAAATTTCCTGAAAAGCTGCTAAAGTAACTGCAACGTATTCAGCCTCTTAAGAAGATAATGTTGTCGTGGCTTGCTTCTTTGAGCTCCAAGTGATTGCTCCTCACCAAAACTGAAAACATTTACTAAAATTCTCCTCCTATCATCCAATGAACTTGCCCAATTGTTGTCTTCTTTCTTCACACACAAAGTTGGGTCGTTTTCACTTCTCATGAAACCATTTTTTCTGGAAATATCCATCAATTTTGTTGTACCATGCTTGAGGAGCATGCTTTAAACCATATAATGCCTTTCTCAACTTTACACTTTTGTCTCTTTGCCTTTAATGATGAAATCTTCTAGTTGAGTCACACGCACTTCATCTTCTAAGTCTCTATTTAGAAACGTCGACTTGACATCAAATTGATAAACGGGCCACTGTAATTGCACAGCTAATGTCAAGACTATTCTTATAGTTTTAAAACGAGCTATTGGAGAGAAAGTTTCTTCAAAATCAATACCATTTTGTTGTGCATATCCTTTCTCCACGAGCCAAGCTTTATGCCTTTGTATACTTCCATCTTCCCCAAATTTTGTCTTGAACACCCACTTCAAAACAATTGCATCTTTTTCCTTTCGGTAAGTCTACCATTTGAGACGTTCCATTCTTTTCAATTGTTGTCAACTCCTCCAACATTGATTTCTACCATTCTTATTTTTTTGTTGATTCTGCATAGGTCATAGGATCTGAAACGACAAGAGCAAATCGACAAGATGCATATATATCGGCCAAAGTTCTAAACTTCCTTGGTGGTGTCTCATCCGACGACTTTGAGATGAAGAAATTGGTGAAGCTTAACGTGATAGAGTTGATGACCCTGTAGGGAAACTACTTGGTGAATTTGTTGGTGATGGCTCTAGACTTTCATTTGATGAATCTCCATTAACCAAAGGCACCTATTCTTGCATTTTCTTCTCACTTCTATGCCAATTCCAGCTTGCATTTCCATCAAATACTATATCTCTTCTTATCAAAATCTTTCCATTAAGAGGGTTATATAGTCTACATGCTCTGGATGGATTACAATAAACAATAAAAATACATTTTTCAGATTCTTCATCTAGATTTTGTCAAACTTGAGAATTTACCAAAGCATAAGCAATACAACCAAAGACTCTTAAATGACTTACATGTGGTTTTGTACCATGCCAAGCTTCAATTGGAGTTTGATTCATGTCAGTAAATATACTGATGTTGTCGCTGCTTTAGCTTAGAAATCATTTGAAGGTCCAATTGCTTGTAGCAAGCTTCTTGCCATTTCAACAACTATTCGATTTTCTTCTCCACGACACCATTTTGTTCTGGAGTGTGAGGGCTTTCAATTCCCTATGAATGCCATTTTCTTTGTAGAAAAGTCAAATTCTTTGGATAAGAATTATTCGTCACCTCTATCAGTACGAAGAGCTTTTATGTAGGATCCACTTTGTTTCTCAACCTTTTCTTTCAAGTGCTTGAATTTCTCAAAAGTCTCTGACTTGTTTTCTAGAAAATACACCCAACTCATGAGACTATAATCATCAGTGAAAAGCAAGAAATAGCGACTCCCACCTAAAAATTTAGTTTGCATAGGACCACATAAATCATCATGAATTAATTCAAGAAAATACGAAGCTCTCTAACCCTTTCCAATAGGAAATGACTTTCGAGTTTGTTTTCCATATATTCATCCCTCACATAATTCAATAAAATCAATTTTCGGTATTCCAATAACAATTTCTTTATTGCTCAGTAATTTCAGACCTTTGATGTTGAGATGACCATATCACAAATGCTATAGTGTAGAGTCATCCTTTCTTGCAAAAATTGCCCACGCATGAAACTTTCAATGGGAACATTTTGTTTGGAGTCGTGTTTATGTTAATCAATGCATGGTCTGTCTTCTTCTCTTTAATACAACATGCATCATTGTCAAATAAAATCGAATATCCACCAGCCATTAATTGTCCCACACTTAGAAATTATATCCCAAACCAGGTACATATTGAACATTATGCAATATCTTTACATTACTATGGGTGGTTTGAATGGTTACTGTACCTTTCCTTTCAACCTGCATTTCCTTGCCATTTCCAAGTTGAACTTTCATCCTCTATCTCTCATCAAGTTTTTAAAGATTGATTTCATACCAGTCATATGATTTGAGCAGTCTGTTACAGCCCTATTTTTTCCTACTCATGTGGCACGACAAGGATCAATTATTGTCGGCTATTTCGGATGTTGTACTCCTATGTACTTGGAGGTATATATCAATAAGTCCCTTTCCGAAGTTACATTATGTGTGCATTATAGCTTGTTGGCCCATGTGTTGGGGAAGGTTTACCCATATGCTTGCGAGCATTTCGTGTGCCGAACGGCAGGTTCGTTACAAGTGGTATCAGAGCGGGACCATTCGAACGTTGTATTGTTGGATGTGGTAGACCAATGGCGTACATTCTATGGAAAAAATTTTGTGCCATCAAAGGTGTAATTTTACCAAGAGAAAAATGGAGAAACGATGTCAGTAAGCTAATAATTGACGTAGGAAAACTTTGGGTTGGCAGAAAGGAAAGGCATGGTTGGTATAGTCGTGCTGCACGTTTGTTACATTGAGCGTGGCAAAATGTTGAGGGGGATTCACTAAGAGGGGCAGGGCATTATGAATGCTTCGACGAGCGAGAGAAACTGCGGTCAGGAGGAGGCCGTCCAACCGAGCAACTAGTGCAGGGGACACAGGGAGAAGGTTGGTGTCGAAGGTGATAAGTGCAAGGGCACTACGAGACGAGGTGCAGGGGCACTGTGGACTCTCGTCCACTATGCGAGGATCGGGACGTACCGTAAATGAAGGAAATTTGGAAAGTCTTTCTAGGTGGAAGATCGTTTGAAAACCCGCAAGGATACAAGGCAAGCGCACCGCTGCGGGGATTCTAGCGGATTGGGTGGGGGAAAAATGTCACAGCCCTATTTTTCCCTACTCATGTGGCACGAAAATGATTATATATTTTCGGAAAAGAGGTCTCTTTAGTGGTTAATCAAAATACAAGATGGTTTACTACGATATTTTTATCATTATATTAAAGTGTCGTTCCGATACGAAACCTAGAATAGAGAAATTCATTATAATTGATATTTCGGATGTTGCACTGACATGGCCTATGTACTTGCAGGTATATATCAATAAGCCCCTTTCCAGAGTTACATTATGCGTGCATTATAGCTTACTGGGCCGTGTGTTGGGGAAGGTTGACCCGTATGCTTGCGAGTATTTCGGGTGCTAAACGGCAGGTCCCTTACAAGTCGTTATCTACAAACCACATTTCACTTCACTCATTGTTAGCACTAGAATTATCCATAAGAAGCTTACTTTATTCTTCATTTCACAATTCATTTGTTGTTTTTTGAACCGACAATCAGCTTGTACATGCCTATATTGCTTGCAACCATAACATTGGATATCACTCCTGTAGCTTCTTTGCTCATTAAAATGTCTGTGTTGCTCGTTGAATCAACCTCTGCCTCTACTACGACCACATAATCCTTCTCTTCCATGGCCCCTATTTGATGAACTTCAAATTTCTCCAGTTCCCTCCTTCAAGATTTCTATTTAAAAAGGCATTATTCACATCTAATTGTCTTATTTTCCAATTTCTTGAAATAGAAAGTGAAAGAACAATCCTAAGTGTTGAGGACTTTATAACAAGGCTAAAATTTTCATAAAAGTCTACCCCTTCAGTTTGGGAATAACGTTTAGCCACAAACCTTGCCTTGTATTTTTTTATTTCACCCTTTGGACTATACTTGACTTTGTATACCCATTTACTGCCTATTACTTTCTGATTATGTAGTAGAGGAACTAACTTCCATGTATTGTTTTTTATCAAGGAATTGTACTCTTCAAGCATTGCTTTCTCCAATTTTCATTCAACAAAGCTTCACTTACAGTACTAGGTTCTTCAGTCTGAGTCTCCTTTGCACCAGTAAGATAAGTTTTTGGTTTGAACACTCCAGCCTTACCTCTTGTAACCATAGGATGCCCTATTATTTTAGGTTCAGTTTCAACATGTGTGTCACTTTGTTCAGTTGGTGCAGTATAGTCAGAATTCTATAGCTCTAGTGCAATTTCATCAAAATCATCATGCATAGTTTGATTTTCACTCACGGTCTCATTCTCAGAGTCATTTGTCTTTGAACTGTATTATCAACATCATTAGGTTCTTCAAGAATGAGTGTGTCTACTTTTGTTGTTGTAATTGCTTAAGATGAATTGTATCATTAGAGCTTGTGGTGAGTGGTTTTGAGGAGGAGTAAAAAAGTTTGAACAATGATTTCTAAATGCCTTTGGTGAGTATTTTTGGTTAGGAATGAAGAATGAAAGGAAAACTCAAATTCATTAAAAACATGTCTTGATAAGTATATGTTACCGATGGTACTAAGACACTTGAAGCCTTTATGTGTTTTGCTAGATCCTAGAAAAAAACACTTAATAGAATGATATCCAAACTTATGTTGCTGGTAAGGTCTGAGACATGGAAAACACATACAACCAAACACCCTTAAGCTCTTGAAGTCAGATGGTTTTTTGTATAAGATTTGATATGGATAAATCATTTTGAGGACTGGAGTAGGTAGTATGTTTATTAAATTGGTAGCTGTGTAAAAGGATTCCCACCAATAGGTTAAAGGTAGTTTGGTTTGTGCTAGAAGTGTCAAACCGGGTTTTACTTACTTGTCCATGCTTTCTCTCTACCCTACCATTTTGAACATAATTATATGGACAAGACATTCTCATTTCAATCCCTGACTGCTCCAAGAAGTTTGTAAAAATCCTAAACTCACCACCCCCAATCACATTAAATTGCTTTAATCTTCTTTTCAAACTTGTTTTCCACCAATTTCTTAAACTGAATGAAGGATTGAATGGCTTTTGACTTTTGTTTTAAAGGATATATCCAACTGAACCTACTATGATCATCCACAAAGAGAATATAGTATTTAAAACCTGATGTTGAGATTATATGAGCTGGTCCCCAAAGGTTTGTATGTATTAGTTCTAATGGTTGAGTAGCATGTGATTGAGAAGCTTCAAATGGAAGAGCATGAGACTTACCATACTGACAGGCATCACAAAAAAAGATTATATTCTCATGTTTTTCATTACAACTTTTCAGAATAGAAGACACAATGTTAGGAGCGGGATGACAAAGCCTCATATGCCACAAATGATAACAGGACAGTTTTGACTCAACATGATTTGAAGACTTGACATTATTTGATTCTACATTAAAGACTGAAGCAGAAGATGGACTATGTTTGCTGGAGTTTTGATAGAAGAGATCACGAGTTTGTCTTGGAGTCTCAAATTGATACAACTCATCCTCAAGCTTTCCTTGCAGTAGTGGTTCCTTTGTCTGTTGATCCTTTACAACACATAAATCAGGTTGAAACTCCATGAAAACTCCATTATCTGAGTTTCGCTTAGAAACACTTATTACGTCTTTCTTTATATTAGGCACAAGAAGCATTTCATTCAACACAAGTGATTTGTTTTTCTGAGTATTTATGTTTGCTTTATCAGAATGTGTGATGAGTAGTTTGTTTCCATTACGTACAATGATTTTGTGGTTACCTTCAAATTTTTGTAACTCCTCCAAATTATCCTTTAAAGCGGTGACATGGTTGCTTGCTCCAGAATCTGCAAACCAGATAGGATCTGCAACTGTTCTGGCTGAAGTTATCATTGCAGTAGGATGATGATCAGATAAATGAGTTTTTTGAGATGATTTGGAGCCCATAAACCTTTCATCAAATCTGTTGTGACACCAGGCAGCCGAGTGATTAGTATAACCACAAATCTGACAAGGACTTCTATCTGAGTTGAACCTTTGTCATCTTCCTCTATTTTTGCCCCCTCTGAAGTTATTGTTTCTTCTATTGAAGGAACTTCTTCCCCCTCTTTGTCCAGTGGAGCTGAACCTTTGTGAGTAGTGTGCAGATGCGTGGCTCAAGTTCACATATGCCATCCCAGTCTTGATGGCATTAAGATGTTCTATCCCCGCTCTCATATGTCAAAAGTAGAGATTGTAACTCATGCCAAGTGATTGAATCTCTGCTATTGATTTGGATAACTAGAGGAGTATATTTATCATTCAAACCTTCCAAAACTTGTGTAATCAAATCAACCTGAGATATTGGTTTTCCTGCTATCTCAAGATTGTCTGCAAACTGCTTTATAAAGTTCAAATACTGATCAATGGTGATTGATCCTTCCCTTAACTTCTGAAGTTCAACTATAAGAAAAATGACTCGAGACTTGCTCATAACTCCAAAACTTTCTTAGACTACATTCTAGAGTTTTCCTGAGTTTGTTGGTCTCATTACTCTAACAACGATTTCTGAGGTCATTGGGGAGAATAATAAGCCTATTAAAAGTTGATCTACTGATATCCATTTTTTATACTCTGGATTTTGTGTAGTCTGTGCAGCACCTCCAGTATTACCAGTGGGCTCATTTGTTAAGGACTCAGGTAGACATTCATTTGTGCCTAGAATAAAACCTTCAAGATCATGACCTTTGATGATTGGCATAAGTATAACCATATTGTTCCACAGAAGAAAGTTATTCCTATCCAACTTGACTGAAGGAATTTTTGTGAGATTCATACCAAAGGGAAAGAAATTATTTTCTCACATGGTTGGAGGAGCAATGCATGAGTTTTCGCGTTTATAAGAAGGAATAGCGGTTTAGCTTTGATACCAACAGGCGGGATATGGTGCCCACATGGGCACCATAATTCTTACCTACCTTGTTTATGGGACTGACACGTGGCAGAAATAATTTTTTGTGCCACATGTCAGTCCCATACACAAGGTGGGTAGGGATAATGTTGCACGTTGTGGGCACCATATCGTTACTATTGATACCAAATTGAAAAATGTAAAAGGATGATTAAGCTTTTGTTGGGTGAGCTAAAAATCTCTACCCACTGTACAATATATATCTTAAGAATATTCTAGTTACATAATCTTGTTGAAATCCATTCTGTTACATATCAGACAAAACAGAAGAAAATAGAAGGAAAGGAAGAAGTAAGGATAAAATAGACAAAGAACAAATAATTAAGAAAGTAGTGACATAGAAAACGTAACAAAAGAATAGCACTTCTTCTTCAAGACTTCAACCATTAACACTCGGTTCTTCATCTTTAATGGCAGGCTATGGTGGCTGATTCATGAGTTAATTTCAACTAAGAGGAGATTATTGAAGAGAGAGGGGAGGTTTGAGTAGAAAAAATGGAGTAGTGTACTTTTGAGAATTCATGGTGAGTTTTCAAGAATTTTATGGTGAAAGTTAATTTATAGAACACAAACATATAGTCAAATTTGGTCTCTGTAGGGGAGAAAACTTCCCCAAGGTCGGTGATTAAAAAGAAAAATGGATGTTGACAATATAAATTGTTGACATGTATCATTTACGAATAACGATTTTTTTAGCCTCTTTTATATTACTAGTAGTAATCACATGTTTTGCACGTCTTACACATAAGATGAACGATACTCATAATGTTTTTGAAGGATTAAAATTGATTTTGAAAGTATTTGGGGTCATTAATATTCCTAAAGGATAAGTTAAAGTGAAAATTGTACATTAACTATAGTTTTTAGAAAATTGAAACTTCTCAAAATTCCTCGAAATATATGTTCGATAATTATTTAAATATCAGTTTAATAAATAAATCACATGTCATATCAAGAATTAATCTACATCATAAAATATTAGACATATCGAAAATTAATTTATAAAAATATTTATAATAAATCGTAGAATAAAAATGAAAAGATGTGCACAGGAAAGTTAAATTAATTTAGAAACATATTTTTATAATGAAAAAAAAAATGTTTAATATTATGCCTCTATTTTGGTTCTGATTAAAATCTGATTTTAACATCAAATCAAAGTCAATACGTAATTTTAACCAAAGATTTTATGGTATCCACAATTTTTCAACCACACATCTCATCATTTTTTATTAAAAAAAACTGATTTTAATCTATACCAAATAGTGGTTATATAAGTTTAAACAAAAATTTCAATTTTTATTTTATTTTTTTTATTTTTTTCCAAAAGAGTTTTTAAATTAGTTATTTTGTATTCTTAATTAGAACATGATTAAAACAAATTATTTTATTTTTATATTCATTTTTTTTTTTCAAAAGAGTTTGAAATTATTTATTTTACATTTTTAATTAGCAAAATATCTCAGCTTAAAAAAATTAAATGTTATGGATAATGTTGATTGAAAACATATATAATAATTTAAAGGTAAAATGGGAACTCGAAATTTTTTCAACTAATCCACTTTTTAATATATTTATACTTACTAGTCTTATCTTATACAATATTAAAGAAGAATAACTTCATTTTTTTTTCCCTCCAATATTCCTCCCAAAAAGTCACAGCAAAATCTTCTTTTTAAAAAAAAATTATCATTAATTATTATTTATTGGTAATCATCATCATCATCATCATTCACTTTAAACATCCATCATTTCACTGTTCACAGCCAGCTACACATGCTTTATTTGCAGGTCTTTTCAAGATCAGTAGGTATATGCAGATTTTATTTTATTTCACACACATACTGGTTTTCTGAAGGTCACATGTTTAAAATCGAGGGAAATAAAATGCATTAATCGGTTACAAAGCTTCCAACCTTCTGTTATCCATAAATAAATATTAGCATATTTTATTTGTCAAGGTTTTACACTTACATTTGCAACAACACAGTGTCAAGGTAAGGGAAATCTCTACTATGTTTGGCTAAGGTATATATGTGACGCACAAAATTCATAAAAAACTCAGTGTAAGTTTTTCGCATTTTGATAGCACATATGCAGTTGTTTTGACAAAATCAGAACTTTTATTTTCACGCATGCTTCGATACTAGTAAGAAATATAGCTTAAATTGTAAAGCAGAAATGTTATAATGAATTTACTTGTCTTATCATTAGTATGAGATTCTGATTAAAGTTTTGAAATCAAATATCTCTAGCGTTATAACATATAAAAATGAATAATATCAAAATCTTTCAATTTAAAAATCTAGAAGTAATGATATCTTATCAAAGACAAAGGTTTGTCATCTTTTTTCTTTATATCTGAGCATGATAAACAATTTAAATATAATGATATAAAAAGGGATGACCTGGAGGATAACTCCAAATCTCAGTTTTCGTGATGTACATATAAGTCAGGCCATCCTATGTAACTTTCCACCCTCGAGAAGTTGGTTTAAAATATTCGTGATCAAGCATTTGAAATAAAACAAGAAAAATATGAATACAATAATATTCAACAAGTAACAAGATTTTTAGTTTTAAAACATTAGTTTCAAGAGGGCACGTATTACAAAACACATGTTATCTATTGCGCTCAATAATTCCAACGGGACTTACAATCATGATCATTTATTTCAAGCAGAAAAGAAATTCCCGTGATTCAATCAAGTCAAGCGCCATAAGGCGTAGATCAAGCGGGATAACAAAATGGAATGTAATAATGCGATTAAAAATCTCAAGAGAACAAGAACAAGATAAAATATCAATGATTTTGCATAAGTAGCATTTAAAACTATTGTAGGGTTACTTGCCTTGTTTAGAACCTAAAAATAAAGAAGAAACAAAATAGAAGTATCGATACATATTCAGGTCGTGGTTCTTCATGTATCGATACATGATGAATGGATTCTGCAGTTTTTTGTATTCTGGTCTAAACAGAATCCCTTCATTGTTGATCCAGATTTCGTGCAGAACCTTTTCTAGTATTCTAAACACGATCACAGCATTTTTCTATAAAATTTATGATTTAAAATCAAAGACTACATTTGGAATTATTGTAAAAGCAAAGTTTCCCTTTCTTCCTCTCTCTTTCTCTCACGTTTTTAGCTGGAGTAGTTCCTAGCAACATGAATTCCTCTATTTATACTCAAATTCAAGCACCTAGGTTCAGATTTCTTGCTTAATTTAATGTTTCTAGGTCATTATTACCCTAAACTAGCATAGAAGAGTAAGGGAAGCTAGAAGCTTGAGGTTTTAGTGTTCATGTTAGCTTCCTCTACATGTTTGACAGGTGTTAGAACCTGTTAAATCCAGCAAAACCTCAGCAAGCCATGCTTATACACATGTAAAACCCTTCCTGGGTTTCTGCAAGTATCGATACATGTATTGATACATGGATCAATTATTTTTGTTTCTCTATGTATCGATACATGAGTCAAAATTCATTTAATTAATTAGGTCAGAAAAAGTGGATCGTTACAATATTCCACTCTTAAAAGAATCTCGTCCTCGAAATTACCTGAGAACAGTTCCGGATATTTTTGTCTCATCTCTTCTTCACTTTCCCAGGTTTCCTCCTCAATTACCGTGCTTTTCCACAAGACTAGTACTAAGGGTACGATCTTATTTCGAAGCTGTTTAACTTCCCTCATTATGATCCGAATGAGTTTTTCTTCAAAGGTTAAATCAGGTTGTATATCATCAGGAACATTTTTCAAAATGTGAGATGGATCAGAAATGTATTTTCGAAGAGTTGAGATATGAAAAACATTATGCATGCATTGCAATTTCTCGAGTAATTCTAACTTATAGGCCACTTCACCAATTCGTTCTAAGATGGAAAAAGGACCGATATATCTTGGAGTTAAATTACCTTTCTTTCCAAATCTTAGCAATTGTTTAATTGGTGAAATCTTCACAAATACCTGATCTCCTACTGTAAATTCAAGAGGCATTCTTCTTTTATCTGCACAGCTCTTTTGTCGGTCTTGAGTTGTTTTCATATAGGTTTTTATTCTTTCCAGCGCTTGTAACATATCTAAATTCACTAATAAACGTTCTCCAGTTTCATTCCAATTTAAAAGAGATCAACACTTCCTTTGTAAGACTGCTTTTCATTTTTATGTGCAATTTTAAATTTCACGTAATATTTTTGTGAATATTATTATAAATTATATATTTATGATCTTTAATGTCTATAATTGGAATTATTTTGCAGTGGAAGGACTTGGACACCGTCTCGATCAATGTACCAATTTGAAAGTTTATAAATTGGTTATTTTAATTATTTACGTGCAATTATATGTGATTAATTGTTTTATTGCCTAAGCATGTTATTTTCTATTTTATTATGCTAATTTGAAACTTGGGGGGAAAGTTTAGTGACAATTGGAGAGTAAATAAAACTTATGGGCTTAATTAAACACAGGAGGAGACAGGAGGGAGTAAATTGCAAATTTCAAAAGATTAAACATTTAATCCTATTTCTAACCTAACCTAAAGGAAGTCTCACACTCGGCTCTCTCTCTCTCTCTCTCTCTCACCCGACACCTCTCTCGCTCTTGGCTCGCTCTTCACGTTCGCAGCCACCTCCACTCTCCCTCGGCGACGCCGACCGCCCGACCGCCACCCACCGGCAGTAAGCCCCCTCTTCCCCTTTCTCCTCACGATACACACACACACACACACACACACACACGGTTTCACACAATTCCATGCACACACACATCCATATTTCTACATACACATGTATATATATATATATATATAAATAACGTTATGTATGTACCTTATATATATAAATTCAGATTTTTATAAGTTAATTTCAAATTTTTAATTTTTGTTTAATTTTCGAATTTAACCATGAATTTAGGATTTAATGATGTTATGTGTGTGAGTATTGATGGATGGGAATGAGTATATTATTATGTATGTATAGGTGTATGTAAATATGTAAATGTTGGATTTTTGTGTGGGCATATGTATATATTCAAAATTTGGCGATAAAAATAAAATTTTCAGACTTGAGACTCATGAAATTTTGATTTAATTGATGTGCTATAATATTAAATTTGAGGTTGAATGTATGTATATATGATCATGTACATGTATATGAATATTTAAACAACATGTGTAATTTTGAAACTTTGAGATAATAGTATAAAAGAGTAAACATTAACCTTTAAGGAACAAGTTAGTTTAAATTGAAGTTATGTTCAAAGTTATAAATTTTTAGTTCAAGATCATTTTTTGAATAAGTAATGCCTAGCTTTGATTTGTGAAAATTGATAGGTAAGATTTCAAATTTGTCCTTGAACTTAATGTATTACTTCGAATATGATATTATATGTGGTATTAAATGTGTTTGTTTTATTATGAGTCACATGAAAGTCTCAACCTCATTTAAGAGTATTAAATGTGGTTTCACTAAAAGCCATATTTTGTTAATGAATGGAAATTAATTAGGAGTAACGGTACATTGACGTCGTGGGCAACCAAGACTTCCACCTGCATATTAAGCAAAGTAACTACTGAGGACTACAGGTAAGTAAACTTCCCCCTATTTTTATCAAAGTTGAATGTGAAGGTGAGATTTATGTGTAAACGACTGTCTTGCAACTTACTTGCTTTGATGAATTTCGTTTACCTTTATGAAAGTATATGTTATTAAGAAAAATGTTCAAGCATGCACGTTACATGTCATTGTATCATCAAGCATGCATTGGCATCGAAATGGGGAAGTCAAATGTTTTAATGAAATGAATATGTCAAAGTGCAATTTTTTCAAGAATTATGTATCCCAAGTTTTTAAGAAAGAATGGGTGTACTTCTATGTCATGAAATATGCGAGTGGGAAATGAGGCGCGGGGGACCGGCGTACCCGAATGTAATGAGCCGCTTTGCGGTGGAAATGTGAAAGTTAATCTGGTTCCAAATAAGAATTGTCCACTGTTATCTGATTGACTAGAAGTTACATCAAGTGAGCTCACGATGGAAATGAAGTGAAAGTTTTGAAATGTTAAGTGAAAGTTTGAATTTTCTGAAAGTAAGTAAATGGGGATACATATATGGAATTTTTAAAGCATTCATGTCATAAGTATGCATTCATGCATAAAGTTTACTTAGTGGGCTTTAGCTCACCCCCAATCCCTCCCCATATTTCAGGTGATGAAAGTTAGATGATCAGAGGAGAGCACTTGGCGGCTGACTCAGACAGTACTCGATGTCGCCATTATTTAATAAAGTTAAATTTATTTAAGATATCATTTAAATTATTCCTTAATTTATTTATCATTGATAATTTGTTTGGTTGAAGTTAATTTTGAATACGTATGGGTGATGTATTAGAGGTTAAATTACCTCTTATCTCATTTGTCAATGTCTATTGTTATTTTTGGAAAATTTTATGCTTAAGGAGTTTGGGGGTTGAATGAATTGGTTTTGGCAATGATGAATGTGGTTGTGATGTGATTGATGTTTAAATTTCTATGTTGGTTATGTTGTCTCTCTACAGGTTGGTTTAGTCCAATTTATAGAGGAGACTCTGCTGAAATTTCTGTAAAATTTTATAATAGAAAAAAAAATGAAAATTTTAAATGTGTAAACGTTTTAAATTCCGCATATAATGTGAATGGAAGTTAACACGCCTAGGTTTTAGACTTTTAAACTTGGGGTGTTACATCCTTCCATATAGAGCTTCATAGGGTGGCATTCCAATGAATGCTTGATAGTTGTTATTGTATGAAAACTCAACTAAAGGTAAATAATGATCCCAAATTTGTTCAAAATCCAGTATACATGCTCTTAGTATATCTTCTAATGTCTAAATTTTTCGTTCCAATTGTCCATCCGTTTGTGGATGAAAAGCAGTACTAAAATGCAATCTTGTTCCCAGTTCCTTGTGTATCTCTCGCCAAAATCTTGATAGAAAGCGATGGTCAGAATCTGAGGTATAGGGGCACACCATGTAATTTAACAATTTCTTGAATATACAAATTTGCAAGCTGTTCCAATTTATAGGTCATTTTAATGGGAAGGAAAAAGAGGTGACTTTGTAAGTCTATCCACAATTACCCAAATCGCATCATAGCCTTTCATTACTCTTGGTAATCCACTGACAAAATCCATAGTAATCTTATCCCATTTCCGTTCAGGTATTGAAAGTGGTTGTAAAGTGCCTACAGGTCGTTGATGTTTTGCTTTTATTTGTTGACAGGTCAAACATCTAGGGACAAAGTTTTCTATTTCTTTTCTCATTCCTGGCCACCAGTATTAGGATCGGATATCTTGACACATCTTCGTACTTCCTGTATGAATTGAGTATGGAATGCTATGTGGTTCCTCAAAAATCTTATTTCTGACTTGTGGGGGTACATAAATTCGAGTATTGCACATAATAACTTCTTCGCTTGAGATTATAAAATCAGAAGATCTTGACTTATTCTATGTGGTAACTTATCTGCAAATGGATCTGTTTTCTGGACTTCCCGTATTAATTCCAGTAGTGTCAGTTGTACCACTAAAACATTTATTTGAGATTTTTGAGACTCCAAAACTTTGAGTTGTAATCTTTCCATGTCTTTTTGAAGTTCTTTTGATCTCCTTTTTCTAACAGGTGTTTTACGACTTAATACATCAGCAACAATGTTTCCTTTTCCTGGATGATAATTGATTCCACAATCATAGTCTTTTACTATCTTTAACCATATTCTCCGTCTTATATTCAATTCTTTTTATTAAAGAAATATTTGAGACTTTTATGATCCGTAAAAATTTCACAACCCGCCATATAAATGATGTCGTCAAATCTTTAAGGCAAAAACTATAGCGGCTAATTTCAAATCATGTACTGGATAATTCTGTTCATAGGAATTTAATTGTTGAGTTGCATAAGCAATCACTTTTCCTTGTTGCATTAGTACACATCCAAGACCGTTTTTCGATGCATCGCTATCTATCGTAAATTCCATATTCTCATTAGGTATGGTTAATACTAAAGCTGTAGTTAGTCTTTTCTTCAATTCTTGAAAACTTTTCTCACAATCTTCTGTCCATTTAAACGGTACATTCTTTCTTGTCAATCGGGTCAATGGAATTGCTATCTTTGAGAAATCTGAAACAAATCTTATGTAATACCCTGCTAATCCTAAGAAGCTTCGTACTTCTATAGGTGTAGTGGGTTGTCTTCATTGTGAAATCGCTTCAATCTTGCTGAGATCTACTGAAATTCCTTCTTTTGATATTACATGACCCAAGAAAATTACTTTGTCTAGCCAGAATTCACATTTGGAGAATTTAGCATAAAGCTTCTCTTCTCTTAGAGTTCGTAAGACTAATTTCAAATGTTCAGCATGTTGAGAACAATCATTAGAGTAGATCAAAATGTCATCGATGAATACTATAACAAATTTATCCAAAAACTCTCGAAAGACACTGTTCATTAAATCCATAAAGGCTGCTAGAGCATTCGTCAATCCAAATGGCATTATTAAGAATTCAAAATGTCCATATCAAGTTCTAAAAGCTGATTTAGCAATATCCCATCTTTTATTCGAACTTGATGATATCCTGTTCGTAGATCAATCTTCGAAAAAGTAGTTGATCCTTGTAATTGATCCAATAAATCATCAATTCTAGGAAGAGGATATTTATTTTTAATGGTAACTTTGTTCAACTCTCGATAATCAATGCATAGTCGCATTTGTTGGGAATTACACATAGATTCCCCCTTCTTTAACCCACTGGATATTTTGATGTTCAAGAATTAATTGAACAACAAGAAAATAAATAACAATAACGCAAAATTTTCGGATCGCCAAAGCCTTTCACTATATAATAAATTATTACAATTATATAGAATTTCACTTACCAACCCAATCCCATAGACTACAAAGAAAATACTAATAATGAACTTCTATCTAACCCAAGTTTCTACCCTTTGAATTATCCGACAAAGAGTTCACAAGAAACTACAAAGATAAAGCTCTCCAATTCTCTCTAATTAGTCTCACATAAGACTCACAATATTATGACTCCCTAACACACATATTTATAGGTAAAAACAACCCCCAGAATATGTAGAATTCGTGTCCAAGTAAGTTTCCTTATTGAAGTAGAATCCCAAAAGATATCCTCTCCAATTATTATGCCCAAGATCTGAAGACTTTTACTCCAAGTAATTGTCGTCTCCCTTTTTTCAATTGAAGACCGAAAGGACTCTAATTCCTTTAACCATTAATTTGGGTCAAATACTCAACAGCATTGATCCATCCTTTTCTTTACAAATAATACTGGTGCTCCCCATGTTGAAGTACTAGGCCAGATAAATCCTTTTTCTAGGTAATCATCAAGTTGATTCCGTAATTCTTTTAATTCAGTAGGGGCCATACGATATGGAGTTTTAAATATAGGATTAGTGCCCAGAATAACTTCAATACTAAATTCAACTTCTCATTTAGGAGGTAATCCAGGTAAATCCTTAGGAAAGACATCAGGGAAATCTTGGATCATAGGAATTTCAGATAATTATGGAGTGTATCCGCTTTAACTTGATATAAACTCATTCAATATCCACTATGTCCTTGAGAAATCAACTTCATAGCTTTAACCAAAAAGATGATAATCTTGGAAGTTTTTACAGGGGGTGGAAATGAAATAGACTTATTTTTGGAAAAGTTTAAGGTTCTAGCTTTACAATTCAGAATTACTCCGTGATTGGATAACCAATCCATTCCTAGTATGATATCAAAATCCTTGATATCAAACATGATAAGTTTGATAGGATATTTATTATCCTCCATTTGGATTGGAGCTTCTGATATAAAATTTTAAGTTTGATAAACTTTTCCATCAGGTAAGGAAATTTCACAAATATTGGATGATTGTTGAGTAGGTATTTGGTTATTTTGTATAAATTGGGTAGATACAAATGAATGTATAGCACCAGAGTCAAATAAGGTATAAACTGGTTTAGAAAAGAGATAAATCGTACATGTGATCACTTTATTACTTTCTGATGCTTCTGATTGTACAAGAGCATAAATTCGGTCAGATGGTGGTAACACTTTGGTCTAATTAGCTCTTTGTTTGAGACAATCTTTCAATAAATGGCATTTCTCTCCACATCCATAGCACAAACCTAGTTGGGTTCGACGGGGACCTCGATGTGGTTTCCCACAATACGAACAAGATACTGGATTTACTTTTGAAACTCATATCTCAGGTTTCTTGATAGTTGATTGAGGTCAGAGTGGTTTTGAAATTTTATTGCCACTATTCTTGTTAGGAAATTGAGGATTCCATCGGGTTATCTGTCTTCGAGGATTTTGAATTCGAGCTTCTCTAGCTTTTATTATTCTGATCTCGGCTTGTTTGGCCATTAAAGCTCTTTCTACTATACTCGAAAATGTAGCCGTGGATGATGAAGACATTAACACATCTCTACTCAATTCGGATTTTAATCCTTCCACAAAACGATCTATTTTATGGTGAGATTGACTCACCATATGTTCTGCAAATCAAGATAACTCTTCAAACTTCTTCACATACTCCAGCACTGTCATATACCCTTGCTTCAGTTGAATAAATTCATTAAGTTTTTGCTTTTGAACAGATGCTGGAAAGTATTTGTTACCAAACTTCTTACAAGATTTTTCCAATCATAAGTGGCGGTTCCTTCTGATTGAGTTAAGGTATCCCACCAATAACCTGCATTTCCACATAACATAAAAGTGGCACAATTTACCTTCTCATCATCCGGAGTGTGTGCATATAAAAACATTCGTTTTATTTTCCGGATCCAATTTTCAGCATCTATCGGATCTTTAGCATCTTTAAACACTGGAGGCTTTAATCTTCGAAACCGATCAGTAATGGCTCCACCATCCTTTGGAATAGGATTTGATTGACTATCATCATAATGGTTCATTAACTGCTCAATTTGTCGAGATTGTTGTCGGCGACTCATGTTAAACGGTTCACTGATGTAGTTGTTTTCGTGGGTCGAGATGAACTCATATGCGACATACTTTTAAATCCTATATCATGCAACAAAACATAATAATTATATCAAAATTCAAAAATTTCAAATTTTGCTTAATGTATTGAGTATCGATATATGCTTAAGCAGAAACTTTGCACCGCTTTAATGTATCGATACATCATCACGATTTAGGTTTTTGGGTCATTTTTACGCAGAATTTCAAAATTTTTCATCAAGTTCCTCTCTCATTTCTCTGCGAATTCACCATCAATCTTCACCAAATCTATTATCATGCCTCAAATTAAGAAAAGGGTGAAAAAATCAACCCTCCAGTAGTTTGGTTCCTTATATTGCTCCAAGCGAGGAACCAGTTGCCCTCTCCAGTTCCTCTTCTAGTTCTTCTTCAAGTTTGGAAGAGGTTTCTTTAAATTCCAGCAAATCTTCCTCTCATACTGCTTCTTGATCCTTGGGTTCAAGTTCCATCGAGGTATCTTCGCTAGAGGTGCGTGAACCACGCACAAAATGAGCTCATGATATGGATGTTAATCCTCAACCTACTCAACGTCCTAGACGTATTGCCACTACTGCAAGTCGAGGTAGGGCTCCTTCTTCATCTAGTCGGGGTAGGGGTAGGGGTAGGGGTAGGATAAGGAAAATAGTGAGGATGATTTTGATGAATTAACTACCTTCCCAAATATGTTTTTCCTTAGTGCAGAAACTCAATCCCGTTTTCTAGAATTAAAGAACTTACCTATCATACTGGGAAGAGTTTTAAAACTTTCATTTCTTTGCTCTTTTGAATTTGAATTTCTCCCTTACTTTGAGCATTTTGGCTGGTTAAAATTCCTTGAAAATTGAGAGAAAATATGCAAGAGGTTGATTCAACTCTTTTATGCAAATGCAAAAATTCAATCGAGTTGTGATAGGGAGACAGAAAATGATAGGAGAGTTCAAGGTGATGGGATCTTAAAAACAATGGTAAAAGGAAAGACTTTTTGGGTTGGTCCGTCTAAAATTCGAGAGATTTTTGAGGTACAAGAGGGTGGAGAGATTTATGATTCTACCTTTGAAATGGTAGGTGCCTGTAGATTTGTTTTTGATGATCCCACTCTCACGGATGTTTCTGATCATGCACCACTTCATCGTAGATTTCTTCGTCTTATTTTTACTCATTTGATCAAGCCTCGTTGGTATAAACATTCCACCTTACAAGCTGAGGACTTATGGTTTTTTGAGAAAGTGTGTAGAAATAGGCAGCTGGATTTGGTTAATTTTATTTTGGATGGATTAGTTTAGAGTGCAAGCATTCGAGGGATTAGATTATTATATGGGTGAGTGGTGATGGCTATTTTACGTCATAAGGGGATCAGCTTTGAGGGAGAGTTTTTACAGATGGTTCATCCGAACCAAACCTTTGGACATGCTACATTAGCCAAGATGGGATATACCGAGGTACGTCCTGGTTTCTGGGTGCCAAAAGCTCCTGCTGCTGGTGGTCATAGACAAGGAATTAGAGGCGAGGAAGATGGAGCTGCAGGCGAGGGTGAAGATGCTCGTGTTGATGCTGGTGGTGAGGGCATCGGAGCTTCGGCGAAGGCTAGTCGAGCTAGGGGGAGCATGCTACCGGGGCTCAGGTTATGTCATCTCAGGGTCCAGACTGGATAACATTTATGGAGGAATCAAGGACTGCATGGGCAACTATCCTATAATCGATCCAAGTTTTATCTGCTCAAGTTGGTGTAATAGAGCAATGTCGTTTTATTGAGACTTGAAAATTTAAAGTTGTCTAAATTTTATGAACAGACTGTCACAGATAAGTCTGGATAGTAACCAATTAACACTAAATCATTAAGATTTATTTTAGTGCAATACCAGATGAATCTTGCTGATGCAGATTCGTCTGGATAGTAAAACGTAAATGGACAGAATAAATTATGCAGAATTGTAAATAGACAATAACACAATAATTTGAACTTAACATGGGAAAAACCCTAACAGGGAAAACCCAAGGCCTGCATCCCGCGGACAAAAACTAATCACTATATAAGAAAAGAGTTTATACAGATCAATCTAAAATCTAGGATAAATCTACGCATAGACTTATCAAACATCCAAGAAATAGATCACTCCCTGATCCTTCTATGGCATGTAATGTGAGCTGGCGTCCCACCACTCTTCTGTAGATTTCTTTGAATCGGCAACAATCTTCAGCAACACGAACTCCCGTTCGTTCTTGATCCAAACCTCCCGTTTGATTTTCACGCCGAAATTCTTTTCTTCTCTAAGTGATTGATTCCTCCTCCCGAAGAACCGAAGTCACAACACAATTGGAGCCTTGAAAATTAGTGCACCACACGAAAAATAGGCTTCCAGACTTCTTGATGAAAACATCCCATCTTCATCAATATAAATACGATTGGATTGCTTGACCATCAAGAATCCTCGTTGTATTCAATCTTGATTTCCTGCAAGATAATCAAGTATAAGATAACTAGGAATAATGGTAAGATAATCACAAATCTTTCCATAAGTAAAGATATTCTCAATTTATTATGGAATAAAAGATCTTACCAATTGAAGTGATAAACTTGACTTACCATGAGTCAAGATACTCGGCCATATCAAGAACCAATATTACCATATGTAGATAAGCTTGAATATGCTCGGCCCTATCAAGATGTCAATCTTACCATATGCAAAAATAAGCTTGAATATTCTCGGCCGTGTCAAGAAGGATCTTATCATATCTAAGAATAAGTTTGAATGCCAAGATTAATCACAAATAGATCATCAAGAATTTTTCCATAAGTGATCAATGTTTTCGAGATCATGATCCTAACAAATCAATATTTCTTGATTCATTATTATCTTCCAACAATAAAATAATTGGCACGAAAATAGGAGATATTATTTTCAAGAAATATTTACATAATTTAATTAAAGTTAATAAATTACTAAATACACGTATTTAGTAATTATATTAATTTTACTTTAATTACATATTTTTAGAAAAATAGAAAATGCCAACGTATATAAAGTTAACAAGACTCGAGCTCCCAATTCACCTATGGATCCCCCATTCCCTGAGACTTAGTTTATTCCCTCCCCCTTTTTAACATGTATCCCTCATTTAGCTAATGTAAAAATGATATCTTTTATGAAATGAAATGTTCAAGTTTTCTTTCATTTATTATCTAAGTATTTATTATGAACTTTCCAAGTTGACATACCTCGACGGGTTAGAAAGGAGATATTGACTCATATGTATATCACGGGGTCTACAGAATCTGTAAACCAAAGCTCTAATATCAATACTTTTGACACACGAAATTAATAAAAAATCCTTAGTAAATTTTCGCATTTTGATAGCACATATGCAGTGGTTTTGACAAAACTAGAACTACTATTTTCATGTAAATTCATTATAACATTTTAGTTTTACAATTTAAGCTATATTTCTTACTAGTATCGATACTTACATGTTAGCTAGAAGCTTGAGGTGTTAGTGTGCATGTTAGCTTCCTCTACATGTTTGACAGGTGTTAGAACCTGTTAAGTCCAGAAAACCTCAGCAAGCCACGCTTATACACATGTAAAACCCTTCTTTGGTTTCTGCAAGTATCGATACATATATCAATACATGGATCAATTATTTGTGTTTCTCTATGTATCGATACTTGTATCGATACATGAGTCAAAATTCATTTAATTAATTATGTCAGAAAAAGTGGAACGTTACAATATATGTTTTGTGTGAGTATAAAAAAT
The DNA here is from genome assembly GCA_963555705.1 of Ligustrum vulgare. Classification (NCBI taxonomy): domain Eukaryota; kingdom Viridiplantae; phylum Streptophyta; class Magnoliopsida; order Lamiales; family Oleaceae; genus Ligustrum; species Ligustrum vulgare. The sequence goes on along the minus strand of OY743169.1, from coordinate 59,176,872 downwards.
GCAGCCATTTTTTGAATAAGTGCTTTTGATGCTCCCAGGTTAAACCTTTCATAGTTTACAAGTATAAGTTGACTTTATTTGCAAAGTGTTTACACTCATTTGCTTGAAACCAGTGTCCTAACTATTTTGCCTACATGTTTTTATCTCTACAACAAATTCAGCATTTCTTTGAATAAAATGTGGTACTGAATCGATGTTTGATGCTTCCAGGTTCATGGCTCCGGTTATTAACATGCTCGATGACATTGATCCAACAAAAATAGAATGGGCATTCAATGTACGCGTGGTTCGACTTTGGGAAAACCCGAGCTATGGAAATAACAATGACATCTACAGTCTGGATATGGTTTTTGTGGATAGAAAGGAATGTTACCCATTTTTGTCACTCATGAAAATACTATGAAGTATGAGAACAGAACGCTGTTAATTATTTTTTTATTCATTTGAAGTTGTGGTATAACCCGTTCAAAGAGAAAAAAAATACAATATATTAATAACATGAGAAAACCTTTCAAAACATTAAAATCAGAAATTTGAAGCATTTAATTTCACACAGCATATATACCATATTCTTAATTTGTGCATATGATAAATGCATTCACAATACACAGTATGTAAATACCATGTTATTTATTGCTCATGCTACTAATTCATGGACCTTATATATATGGTCACTGTCAATAATATATAAAATAAAACCTAATCAAAATAATCTCCAGGTAATGTAAAAGAACATACAAATTTTTAACACATTTTTTTTCTTTCTTCTTTTCATCCACACATTTACCAATAAAATAGCTCTACACATAAACTCAAAAAAGATTTAATACTTTTTAACCACACATTCTCCTAAAAGTTACTATTCATTTCAAATAAACTCTTTTTAAAAACATCAAATAGGGGCATAGACAAAAAAAAAAAAAAAAAAAAAAAAAAACTCATTATATATATTTTATTTAAATTTTCATATATTTTATTTAGATTTTAAGTAATAATTTTCTTTTTTTTCTTTTAAATTTATTGACATATAATTAAATATGCATTTAATTACATTCAATTAAATACGTCACATTTAAGAATTAAAAAAAAAAATAATTATACGAAGGGAAGGGTCTCTTGGGTTGAATTTTACTCTCGCGCATCCCCAACTTTGAATTGATTTTCACTTTCGTACATCATCGATATTACTTATTTTGTTACATTCATTTAAATATAGGATTGCATATATTTAAGTTGCAATTACTTTATTTTATGTAAATCAAAATATTTTGAGGGTTATTATTTCTATTCATGGTAGTAAAAAATATTTGAACAATTTTTTTTTATTTATTCTATGCAACATAGGTTTAAAAGAATGCATTATTTAATTTAAGTTTGAGCAATTATTTAAAATATATTTTGTCTATAACAACTTCCCTGTATCACACATGTGCGGACAACCATAAACTGCAGAAAAAAATATTTGGACAAATTTTTTATTTATTCTATGCAAAAAAGGATTGAGAAATTGCATTATTTAATTTAAGTTTGAACAACTGTTAAATATGTTTTGTCTATAACTACTTCCCTACATCACGCAGGTGTTGACACTCGCAAACTGTACAAACAATTTAATATTTAAAAAAGTTTTTCAAAATTTATGAGAATTCTAATTTATTTTTACTTTGAGCATTTGTTGACAGTTTTTATCATTAATCAAAACAAATTTTTATCTCTAATCAAAACAAATTGTATGTTCATTTTTTTCTATTTTGAAATTATATTTACAGTAAAATCATTACATATTGTTATCTCGTGCAATGCACGGGTATGATACTAGTGTGTGTATATATATGTGCCGGGGTATATATATTTTTTAAATAAATAGTGATTTTTAGCAGAATTGATGGTTGAAAAGTCAAATATTGTAGGTTTGACTTTTAATGAATGGTTGAGATTGAGTACTAGAAAAGAGGAAATTTTAATGAAAACTAAACAAGGTCTATGAGTGTGTGTGTGTAGATTTAGATGTAGATTATCATATTATGTAATTTATTGTATAAAAATTAAATGATGGTAAATTAGATATATTATTAAATATAGAGTTAAAAATCCAAAAGGTCACAAAACTTATAAAAAGGTTTCCACTAGGTCACTGAACTTTAAAAATCACCTCGTTAGTCACTTAACTTTGTGAAACATCATCCCATCCATCACTTCAACAACTTCTGTTATCAAAACTAACGTATTGGTTAATTTAAAAGTCAAAATATCCGATGTGCCATTTCTATACACATGTGGACATAAAAAATAAAAGAAAAAACAAGAAACGTTATAAAAAAAAAAAGTTAAAAACAATCAAAATCAGAAATCAGTCCCTAAATCGTTAAAAAAAAGAGTTAAAACCCCCATTTAATGTTTTTCTCAAAAAAGAAAAGAAGAAAACGTAACTCAAAAATCAGTCCCTATTTCTCCCAAATCAAAATTGAACCCTTCCAAAATTAGAACATCAAACCTACTGAACAATTTCCCTAAATCGTCCTCTCCCCTATCCAAAATGGCCAAAATTGATCAAGAAGGTGATGATCCCAACTTCAACGACTCCGACTACGATGTGTATGATGATGATGATATGCATTTTGATCAAAATGTGACGGTCGGTATAGAAATGGATATGCAACTTATTGGACACGAGGAAGAAGCTCCGGAACGAGATAGCTCTTCAAATGCATCTTCCGAAGAGCTAAATATTGGCGGTGGTTCAGATTTAGATGATAACATTGGTGCAATTACTTTTCCCAAATATCACGCTGGAAATGATAGCATAAATCCGAATCTAGAAATTGGTTTATTATTTTCCTCGTTTGAGGAATTGAAAACAGCCATTCAAAATTATGCGGTGTTCAATCGGGTAGAACCCATATTTAAGCGGAATGATCAGAATCGTGTCCACTGTGTCTGTAAGAACGATTGTCCATGGAAGCCATGGGCATCTAAGCTACAAGATCCAAGTACAGTTCAGATTAAAACGTACGACCCTAGGCACACATGTTAAAAGTGCGATCGAACAAGTACTTGACATATAAATGGCTTGCTAATTATCATTTGGAGGACTTTCAAGTTGATCCAGATTGGAAGACAAGACACTTTAAAACAAGGGTGAGAAACGATCTGGGAGTGCATATTACTAAGGTGGTTGCTTGGAATGCTAGAAAATATGTAAAAGGTTTAATAGAGGGCAATAATGCAAATCAATTGGCAATGTTGGGGTCGTACGTTGAGGAATTAAAGAGAACAAATCCTAGTTCTACTGCGATCATAGCTCGTGTGGAAAATGAGTTCAGAGGTATATATGTTTGCATAGAAGAATGCAAAAGGGGATTTTTACAGGGTTGTAGGCGTTTTGTATGTGTGGATGGATGTTTTTTAAAAGGAAAATATGGTGGTCAATTGCTAGCAGCAGTTGGGGTTTATGCGGATGACTGTATATACCCAATAGCATATGCCATCGTGGAGAAAGAGAACATTAGTTCTTGGCGATGGTTTCTGATGGTGTTGTCTGAAGATCTAGCTATGGAGAATTGGTCATCCGTAACTCTCATGAGTGATAGACAAAAAGGATTAATCAATGCAGTCGCTGACTTGTTTCCAGACGCGGAGCACAGGTTTTGTATTAGGCATATGTACCAAAATTTCTTCAGGAGTGACTTTAAGGGTAAATTTTGAAAGATTGTTTGTGGGGAGCAGCAAAGGCTAACCATTTGGGATCATTCAAATATTGGATGACAAAGATGCAAAGTGTTGAAGAGGAGGCCTATGGATGGTTGATGAAAACGTCACCGAATGAATGGAGTAGATCACACTTTTCGGAGCAGTCGAAGTGTGAAATGCTAGTAAATAACCTTTGCGAGTGCTTTAACAAGTTCATTTTGGAAGAAAGAGACAAATCTATACTTACAATGTTGGTTGGGATTCAAATGAAATTGATGCATCGAATCCAGGTGAAGCGAGATAAGTTTAGAAATTACTACAGTGCCATATGTCCGAAAATACGAAGAAAGCTAGAAAAGTTCAGTGATGCAGCCCGTGAATGTATACTTCGGTGGAACGGGGTTCATCAGCATCAAGTTGAGTGCTCGTATGGTGAATTTGTAGTTGACATGGAAAATCGAACGTGTGCATGTAGAAGATGGCAGATATCTGGAATTCCATGTCCACATGCGATAGCTTGCATCTTGGATAGAGGTCACAACATAGAGGATTATGTTTCATACTGGTTCAAGGTGGAAACATATATGAACACATACGAACATGTGATAAATCCCATCAATGGTAAAGAAATATGGCTTGAATCTAGACACGAAGCTGTGTTGCCACCACCATGGTACATAGCCACTAAAGGCAGGAAACAAAAGAAGAGAAGAAAAGGTTGTGAAGAAACATTGGCATCATCTCAATCACAATCACAATCAAAAGTCTTTTTGTGGAAGGGTGTAGTGCATATGACATGTTCGGTTTGCGGGGAGAAGGGACATAAAAAACGTCATCATAATATCAAGACATCAACTGGTACTAGTAACAATGCAACCGAGGTAATTTCTCATTTCCAGCAGCCTTGAGGGAGCTGAGGTTTTGGGAAATTTTTTGAAGCAATATGGGAATTTTTTTGACGCAACCTGGGATTTGGAAGCAGCCTGTTATGTGTACATATTAGTTATGCTTATGGATGGAAATGGGTCGGGTTCGGGGCAGGTCAGGACCGCCCCGCCCCGCCCCGAACCCGAAAAGATGTAACCCCGCCCCGCCCCGCCCCGCGACCCGCGAAGTCGCGGCTCGGGGCGGGTCGGGGCGGGGCGACCTCCCGCCCCGCTAATGACCCGAAATTTATTTATTTATTTTTAAATATAAATAAATTGGTAATGAAATTTTACGTGAAAAATTTAGGCGTTGAACTAGTTAGAATTTTTAAGTTTGAACTTTAAAAATAATATGTATATATTTGAAGAAAAAAATCAATAAACAATATAATGGTATAGTGGTTGTATATTCTCATATCCCTAAATTCCACCAAGGTTCAATTCTTCTGGACTTTATCAAATTTATTTTAGTTTCTCATTTCATTATTTTAAAAAAAAAAAAAAAATTACGGGGTCACGGGGCGGGTCCGCCCCGAAACCCGCTGCGGGGCAGAAAACCCGCCCCATCAGGGCGGGTCATTTCGGATCCTCTGAGTTTCGGGTTATTCAGGTTTTTTTGCCATCCCTAGTTATGCTGTCATTTTTTGATATGATAGTGCAATGGCAAAGTGGAGTCTTTTTGTTAATATTAGTTTTTGTTAACATTTTTTGTTGCCATGTAAATTTCAGTTGACAGCTGCTACCATGTTAATGAATGAAATGTTTACCAATCATTTTTTACTGCCATGTTAATTACAGTTGATAGCCATTATAACATGCCATAAATTAGTCTTCATGGTTAAAACAATATGAACACTTCAACCACAATAAATAAGAACTGGACACAAAAACAAGTTCTCTATTAAAAAGTAACCAATACACCAGTGACTTTCACGTGTTACACATGTTTTGGTTTCATGAAGAAATCAATACAAAAGGGATCAAACACTTCACCAAACACACTTCACCATCCACAACTATCCACACTACAACATCCAACTGACAAATACTACACCATCCAGCATCCACGTGAAATAAACTACAAAAAACATCAACATCACAAGGATTTAAATGTTTTAGAATTGATATGTCTTCTGGCATAGAACGGATTTATTTTTCAATATCAAAAACCTTCTTTTTGGGTAGCTTCTTCAATGAGAAATGCATAATATATCTCGTGGAAATGACGGCTGGATTGAGGAAGCTTTGTTTGGCATCCACTTAAGCCCAGCACTTTCAAGCCTCCCCATTCCAATTCTTTGGTGAATATTTGTACAACTTCACCATTTTTAAATGTATTGCAGTCGAAAGAGATACAAACATCTTCAACTAAATAAAACTCGAAAATATTTTGGTAGGCACTGCCAGCAATCAACCTTCATAAAATACAGAGAGTAGGAAAATGTTTTGCTTCAAATAGGGCTTCTACGATTTGGGGGTAAACATCCGGTAGGGTTGGTGGAAGAAAAATATGGGGCTGCTATTTGGGGAAATCATCCACCTTGGGTTCATCTTTTGATTTTGGGGAAGATGGTTCAAGTTTTGATTTGGGAGAAATCGTCGTGTTTGATCACTTATTGTAGTCCCCCCCCCCCCCAAATCGATTGTAGGTTTTGCTTTTTAACGCTTTTCCTTGCTAATTTTTTATTAAGAAATCAGTAAACACGTTTTTCCTCGTCTTTTCTTATTTTTTTCTTTTATTTTTTGTGTCCACATGTGTATAGAAATGCCACATAGGATATTTTGACTTTTAAATTAACCAATACGTTAGTTTTGATAACAGAAGTTGTTGAAGTGATGGATGGGATGAGGTTTCACAAAGTTCAGTGACTAACGGAGTGATTTTTAAAGTTCAGTGACCTAGTGGAAACCTTTTTATAATTTTGGTGACCTTTTTGATTTTTAACTCTTAAATACACGAGAGTATATTAGGGAATTAAAAGTTTCTCCATTATCCACCATTTTTATAAATTATAGATAGATGTAGATGTAGACATAGATTGTAGATGTAGATAGAAATTTGGGGGGGGGGGGGATGTAGAGTGTGTTTCATAGGAAGGTGGAAAAGGAAAAGGCCTACCTTTTGTGTTTGATTGCAAAGTATTGCTTGGAAAATGTTTTCCACCATAGTTAAAAAAGTGGACGTTTGCCTTCAAGGCAAACCAATGGTTTGATGGGAAAATGTTTTTCAAGAAATTTCAATTCCTTTTCCTTTTTCACCCAACGTATCAAACACACCGGTATATTGTAGATGTAGTGGTAGATAAATTACATTAAGGCTGCGTTTGATAGCGATGATGGAATTTGGATGTAAATAAAATGAATTCCTGAGAATTAGAAGTTTAATGTATTTGATTGGTTTAATTTTCTAGATGGAAAAAGTATAGAATTTTTCAAATTTCGTTGTTTAATTGACATTATTTTTCATGGAAAATAAAGTAAAATTGATCTATTTTAATAAAAAAATATTTATTTTTTATTTTTTCACACATTTGTACTCGATAATAATAATGTTCATTTTTAGAAAAAAAATAAATCAATTAACAACAACAAAAATAATCAAACGTAACAAAAATGGTATAAGATTTTTCATGGAAAATAAAACCTCCTCCCCCCTTGGAAAATGAATTCATTCAAAACAAGGAAAATACCGAATTTAGAGGCAAGTGGGAAAATGAATTTCATGAAAAACTTAAGCAACCAAACAACGCAAAGTTGAAAAATCACATGAAAAATCATATTTTCTATGGAAAATAACGACTATCAAACGCACCCTAAGTAACAGTAATATTAGAGCATCTCTAATGGTTTATGAATTGGGAAAAAAGTCATTACCACATAAGAAAAATAAATAATGATTGAAAATTTTCATTTTCAATGGTTAGTTTTCAAGTCTATATGATACTGATGTGGAAGAGATATTATCTGGTACTATAGCCACAACGTGCTAGGCAAAGTGACTAGATAAATGTTAATTTTTCATTTATTTAATATGAAAAAATTGTGCTAATTTGAAGGCAAATGTATATATAAAAAAATTTAGACAAAAATCATTGGATTTAAGCTTTAAATTTCATTATCTATTTTATTAACATGAAAGAAAATATAGATCAAAATATGCATAAATATTAGAAATCTTCCGAGGAGGACTGATTGTAATCTTTTGTTTCTTTTGTCGGTGAGTAGGTACAATATGTATTTGAATGAAGTTCTGTTGCTTTGAAAAAAAAATTAAAAAATAACTTTTAAAGTTATAAAATTATTTTTGGTCGGTTTAAGATAACTTTTACTCTTTCAAACTTAGCCAGACATTCAAATGGGAAATCGAAGACAGTTTTAACAAAAGTGTCTGCTTAATGCGACTGTTATTGAGATCATTGATACATACAATTTCCTCAATCTACCGACTGAAGATTATAATAACTAATAAGCGATAACATTTAAGTCAAATACTTCAAATATAAATTTGCATTCACCAAATAACATAAACGTCAAGAGCCCAGTTAACAAAATTAAAGTCAAGTGAGCAACACATATTTATTAAACTCAGTAAAAACTACTTCTGAAATTTGGAAAAATCAGGTTCAAACCCAAGATACGGGAACGAAGATCTCTGAGCAGAAGGAACCAATTCAGGAACTTTTGAAAATTGATGGCATTTGCTTGGATCCATTCCCTGATGTGTAGCCAGAAGCTTATCCAGAAATGACCAGTCACCCGTGAGTTTCTCAGGTTGCAATTGCATCAACCCGTCTGGATTCCCAGGTGTTAACCTCAACAGATTCTGTGAACACTGCAGATCTGTGGTGGTGCTCAGTGGAAGAGATGACAGGAACCGGAATGAAGAAGGAACAGTCGATGATTCTGAACTCAGTAACTGTGGAAGATGCATGGAATTACTGTGATCGTACGTATAATCGTATTGTTCTTGATAATGATAATGGTGTTTTGGATCCAAAAGAGAGCCACTCGCCTGCTGGTATGATACCTGATCTTCTTGATCCAGTTCAGATCGGAAGCCTCTCGTGTGGTTCTTCTTCTTGAAAACCCTGCAGACTACCCACCCGTCTTCCTGTTTTGACAGTATCCAAGGTTTAACTTTAGTATGTGTAGCAGAAAAATAGAATGTAAATTTTGTACAAGAAAAAAAATTGTATTCTTTTCTGCGTTATTAGTAAAAACTTGCCGATCCCTATTTGGTATCACTAAAGATTTGATTTTAAGTTGTTTTAAAGTCAAATAATTAATTTTGACCATGTATTTTTATGAATTCACAACTTTTCAACCACATATTCCACTAACTTTTATAGAAATCTACTAAAAATCTGATTTTAATTTCTACCAAACATCACCTTTGACGGATTACTATAAGAATGTGGTTTTTTTACCTGGATTTCAGCGGTATCGTCGTCCAAGCGATATTCGTGCATGATCCAGTCGGTTTTCTGGCCATGAGGGGCACGTCCAGTGTAGAAAACAAGAGTTTTCCTCATCCCAATTCTCTTCGAGTTACTGAGGTGGATACCCTTGTCTCTCCCCGTAGCCTTCCAAAACCCCGCAGTTGTCGCACGATTTGTTCGAGTTCCTGTTGGATATTTCTTATCCTTGTGACTGAAAAAATACCATTCATTTTGTGGACCTGATCCAATTCTACATTTATCTGCCAGTCATCACAGAGGAAATTAAATTAAAATTAATCACAAGATTGTCTTCGGATAATGAATATGACTGATGAATAATAAAAGAAAATATTAATTTATATAAATCTTTAAATTGAATATATTCTTAGCAAACACAAATCTCTCCTTAATTTTGACACTCTTTATAATTCGTATGTATCAATTCTTTATTTATGGGATCGAGCGATACTGTAGTTTAATATTGTACTCATGCATGTTGCAAACCCCGTTTACGTTTCCACTTGATTGCCATGAAAGTCAGAAATATACAGTTAATATTTTTATTTTATTTTTTCTTCCAAGAAAGTGCGTTCAAGTAGAGGAAATCCAGACGAAGATAAGATCCGGAATATAAAGATTCATTCTTCGAGTTAAAGGGAAATTTATTCTTTTGAAAGAATATTCACAAATCGAAATAAAAATAAATAAATAAAAAGTGGGGTAATTACCTTTGAGATCCCAAGGCTCGAGCTTATTGAGATCGACTTCCTTAATAACATCTAAGTCGATAGGTTCATAGGAGACCTTTTTTCTGAGATAATAATAAAGCAGCTCTTCTTCTGTGGGATGAAATCGAAACCCTGGTGGGACAGATGCATGTCCATTCCCTGTCATCATCCTCTCTATATTAATCTGATTTATAATATATCCTGCAAATCAAAGGATCGGAGTAAAACAGATGAAAAATTAAGAAAGGCAATGAATTTTCATTCATGCAATCAGTGTGAAAATATGTTGCTTGACAAAACTTTTCATATACAAGGGAGTGAGAAACTTTTCATATACATTAGGTTTAAAATTTGATGAGAGAGAGAGAGAGGGGAATAAAGCAAGTAGGGTTCAGTTAGGGCAATTTTATTTTGGTATTTCTGTAAGATTTTAGCAAGGAGGTGATATGAGTAACTGGTACAACAAAGTTGCATATACCAATCTAAGAACCCTAAGAGAAACCTATACTGGTAATCACGTGTCTGTTCAGATTTAAAAGTGGCAATTGAAACCCTAAAAACCTCAGCCATGATTAATTACTTCAACAAGTCTTTATTATCTGTCTCATTTGCGCACAGATCGACTCATAAGAAGACTGCGTGTCGTCATGAGAGATATGCTGCTAAAAACATAAGCTACATATTCTTTTGTACATAAAATTTTGAAAGAAAGAGTTCCTTCAAACTAAAACCTATGCTAAAAATGAAGAATTCAAACACTTTCCATGGAAATATGGAAGTAAAGGAGGTGAACACCAAAATTAACAAACAAAAAGGAAAATACCTAATACAGGTAACTTAATTTAGAAGCATATAAACTTCTATCAGTCAATTTTCTGAGTTTATGATATTGACGTGAGAAGAAGAACAAGTAGAAGAATTAGGAGAGAAGAGGGACAAAATCACAAACCTTTTTCTGGGCTTTTGTTCCTTTCTTCAGTGCCAAAGAGAATAGACAAAACCAAAGGGAAAATGTAAGAACAGGTTAATCAATTTCTGCGGTTTAATTTCACACAAATCGAACCTTGTTTAAAGAGAGCAAAGAGGGAGAGAGAAAAATATAATTATTTAACTCATATAATTGAAGCTGCAGATGGGAACAGAAATAAAGAAAATTTTACTAAATAAAATATATGAGAACATTGAGAAGAAGGGGATATTATTCATATTATATATACAGTTACTAATGCATGTAAAGAAGATGGATCCATAATAAGAAAGCCGTGTTTCGTCCCTTTTGTCATGCAGATTATGGAAAATGTCGTTGAATGGGAGACCCTATCCACAAATTCGCCGCATTAATATCTGTAATACTGTCAATTATTTGTAATCTGTGTGTCAAAATTATTCTTATTTTTGCATCTGTCCAAATAGTAGGTCAGAGTCAAATGATCAAAAGAAGGGAATTTCTTACATTCCATTCGACCTTCACCTGCATACACATACGTGTGAATTTTATATATGGAGTGTTGAAAAAAGTGGGCCAAATCTCTTATTTTCTGGGTTTTTTCCAGGGTTGAAAAGCTCACTTAATTTTCTTGATTTTACATTTGGATTTAATAGTAATTGCACATGCACCGGCCAATGAAAGAAAATCGAAAAACCGAACTATGGCCAGTAAGTTGGATTAAATTGGTAATTAACAATAGTTCATTACAATATTATTAAAAAAAAAAAAAAAAAAAACTTCAAATATGATAGTCGTGGAAAGGAACCTTAAATGGAACCTATAATGCAAACTCTAGACGATGGCAATTCAAACATTGGCGATACTATAAGACCTGAATTATCAGAAGTGGAGGTGATCGATTTGCTTAGCCCTCTTTGATTTTAATAAAAATCAGATTTTTAATAAATTTGAATAAAAGCTAGTAAAACGCGTTAAATTTGTTAAAAATTATGGGTCTCTAAGAGCATTTACAATGCACTATGTTAATTGGGGCTGTCGTTGCAATGAAATTAATTGACGGATTTCAAAAGAACGTGGATAAATTGACGGAGAAATCTTAAATTTCATCTCCAATGGTTCCGTCAACATTTAAATATTGCTGATTACGTGACATTTTTTAAAATTTAAAAATAATAACTTATTCACAAAATGATTAACATAATATTAAACTTTTCGTTATTATAAATTATAAATTTTATTTTCTTGAACTATATTTCATTTTTTATATTTTATTTTGATAATTAAATTTATTATGAGATTTTTTTATTTTTAATTATTATTTTGTTAAAATATTTCAATGACTTATATTTTTATATAACTTTATTTAGTGATAATTTTTTATTGATAAATTAAATTTATTAAAATGCATTTTTTTAAATTAGTAATCTTAAATTTAATATAATCATAATTGAAAGTAATCAAAAAGTGATTGATCACAGGTAATTTTCAATGAAATTCTTAATGTCTGACACACACGCCCCTTTTTAATATAGTTAAAATAATTATAAAATAAATTAATGTTGACCCATCCAGTCAGATGCAGCGTCAATATATAGACGGAGCACTTGACATTGTCAAGTTTTTTTCAGCCACGTCAGCTTAACATTGTACATTGGAGAGACATTTTTAACTCATTTAGTCAATTTGCTAACATGTCAAGTCTTTTTTCTCAATTGACGGAGTGCATCGAGCATATCCAATTCACTCCATGAATTGGGAGAAAAGACGTGACACATCAGCAAATAGACGGAATTGATTAAAAATGTTTCTCCAATACACTTCATGGATTACAATGTTAAGTTGACGTGGCTTGAAAAAAATTAGACAATGTCGGATACTCCGTCTAAATGTAGACACTCCATGAGACTTGATGACTCAACATTTTATTTAATTTTATAATTATTTTAACTATAATAAAAGACATTGGAGTTCAAAACTGGGAGTTTGTTTTTTATTTTATAATTATTTTAACTATAATAAAATAAAGTTAAATCTAGAAGTATACACACACATATTTTGGAGTTCAAAACTTGGGAGTTTATTTTCAAAACTGGGACGTCCAAAAAATTGGATTAAACGCCCTTGTTCGGAAACTTGAGCCGTCGTTATTTTGGTTGTTATTTGTGTTTTCTATGTAGAATTTGTGCTTACAAGTGGTTTCGAAAATAATGTGTGGTTAAAAAGTGGTATTGAAAATTGTGTTGATTATAAATAGATGTTATAACACCTTTCCGAATACAGACAAATTATTTTTTAACCTAAAAAACTTGAATATATTAATAAATATTATTTTTAAGATTAAAAATTTTTAAAAAATATATACATTTTTATAAATTCAATTTATCAACAAAAAATTATCGCTAAATAAAGTTGTATTAAGGGTAAATAGCACAAAACGTCCCTACCTTTGACATGTATTGTGCAAAACATCTTAACGTTGTGATTTTTTACGTTGAACGTCCCAACCTTTACATTTTCTTGTTGGAGACATCCTTTCCGTTATATTTAACCATATTTCACCGTTAAATTCAATTTGAACAGTAAACATGAGGGGCGTTTTTGTCAAATTCCATTTTTAATTCATTTCTTTCTTTCAATAAAGATAATTGGCACAAAACGTCCATACGTTTGACACTCATTGTAAAATAAATCCCAACGTTCATTTTTTTGGCGAATAACGTCCCTACCTTTAGATTTTCTTGCAGATTAGTCCCCAAATTTTACTTTTCTTTCAATTTAGTCATTCCGTATTTGATTTACATGTCACATTGTCTTCAAACGTGTATAACTTTTGATCTACAACTCCGAATTGCACTTTATTTTTTGCGCTTAACTCCAAATTTAACCATCTTTCTTATGATGTATCATGTGCTCATTTATTAAACATTTCATTTTGAAATTTGAATTGAAGATATTTATTTTGTTATGGCATCATTGATTAACGTAAATTGATTTCTATAAATTTTATTGAAACATTGCAATTTTAATTTTAGTGTCTGTTCGGCGGCCAGTGAAATTTATAAATTGGATTTATTTGAATTTTTTTATTTTTTTAAAGTAAAATATTTGGTTAAAAATTGATATGTTTAGCCCTTGTTTGAGCCATATTATAATAGGGACGTTTGCAAAAATACCCATATTTTTTTATCATAATTGAAATTTACTTCATTTTTAAAAAAACTGAAAAATACTTCTTTTTTTTTTTTTTTTTGGAAAAATACTGTTTTCACAAGTTTCACAGCATGATACTTTGAAAGAATCTTATGATACTTTACAAGTATCACAACATGATACTTTGCAAGTATCTTATGATACTTTACAAGTTTCACAACAGTATACTTAAAGTATCATAAGATACTTGTAAAGTATCATAATATGACTTCAAATTTTTAGTATCAAAATATGAAACTTTATTAATTTTTTATGATACTTTGAGCGAAATTATAGTATCATAGTTTGAAACTTTACACTTTTAATTATGAAACTTTGTCTCAAACTAGAATCAAACGATTTTCACGCAATATTTTCTTATTTTCAGCCAAGCAGAATCAGAGTAGAAGAGGTGTTGCAGCAGTACAGCTGCATCTTTCAACATTATTCCCAACAACCGCAAACAAAAAGAAATCCGTCTACAACTCCATCTTTATCACCACAACCGGCACGTCTCACTGTGCACCACCGCCGACCACTGCCAATAGCTCCAATCGGGGACCCCACATAGCCGAACACTAATACAACCACGTAACAGAAAAACATCACACTCAACCGTCGCGGTGCTGCTCGAAGCAATGAGCTCGTCGGTGCTGCAGCGGTGGTGGCTTTGTGGTTGTGCAGTGGTAGGCAATCAAGCGGAATGTAGAGATGTGATATAGCACGCAGCAACGATGATCGATGGTCGGGTCTAGAAGTAGCAGCAGCAGGCCAGCAGCGATGGTGGCGAGAGAAGGTCAGAAGGAAGAAGAAATCGGGGAAGAAGCTTGCACGGGTATGCGGTCGGGCCAGTCGTGAAGAAGCAGGGATGGAAGAAGAAGACAATATTTTTCAATTTCTTTCAATTGCAAACGTATTCTTCAATTTGATGATATTTTTTAAGTGCCCTCCGCAATTTCCCCATTATAATATCAAATCACTTTTTGGACAACACACAATTTATTTCTCCAACAACACACAATTATAATATGGCTCAAACAGGGGCTAAACATACCAATTTTTAACCAAATATTTTACCTTAAAAAAATAAAAATAAAAAGTCAAATAAATCCAATTTATAAATTCCACTGGCTGCCGAACACACGCTAAAATTAAAATTTCAATATTTCAATAAATTTACAGAAATCAATTTACGTTAATCAATGATGCCCTAATAAAATACGTATATACAATACAAAAGTAAAAAAGAAATGTTTAATAAATGAGCACATGATACATCATAAGAAAGATGGTTGAATTTGGAGTTCAACGCAAAAAATGAAGTGCAATTCGGAGTTGTAGATCAAAAGTTATATACGTTTGAAGACAATGACATATAAATCAAATACGAAATGACTAAATTGAAAGAAATGTAAAATTTGGGGACTAATCTGCAAGAAAATCTAAATGTAGGGACGTTATTCGCCAAAAAAATGAATATTGGGATGTTTTTCCACAATGAGTGTCAAACGTATGGACGTTTTGTGCCAATTATCTTTATTGAAAAAAAAATGGATTAAAAATGGAATTCGACAAAAATGCTCCTCATGTTTACTGTTCAAATTGAATTTAACGGTGAAATATGGTTAAATATAACGGAAATGACGTCTTCAACAAGAAAATGTAAAGGTTGGGACGTTCAGCGTCAAAAATCACAACGTTGGGATGTTTTGCACAATACATGTCAAAGGTAAGGACGATTTGTGTTATTTACCTTTGTATTAAAATATTAGTTCAAGAAAACAACATTTATATTTTAAAATAATGAGAAATTTATGATTATTTTAATTATCTTACAAATGAGTTATTAATATTAAATTTTAAAAAAAAAACACTACATAATCAAAATTGTTTAAATGTAGAAGGAACTATCGAAGAATAAGTTTTAAACTTCTCAATCTATTTATCTACATTCTCTAGAAGTTCATCTATTTCATTGTCACTTCAACTATATTTTATGGAGTGCATTGGAGATGCTCTAAGATGTAAACTGAAATAAGTCTTTGAACATATGGAAATTTCATTAGAGTTGAAATGTGTAAACATGTGTTTCTAATTTCTAATTATTGAAAGGAATGGGATAGAGATGGCAAAACGGCTCATCGGCTCGAGCCGTTTGGACTCGACTCGGAAAAAGTTCGAGCTTAGCTCGGCTCGAGACTCGAGATTATAAGCCAAAGCTCGAGCCGGATTTTTTTTTTTTAGAGACGGACTTTGGCTCGACTCGACTCGAGCCAAAAAAAAAGTTCGTTCAAAAGGCTCGATGAGAATTTAAACCATGAATTTTGACCACGAGCTCAGCTCAACTTGCTATATATATACATGTTCAATAAAAATTTTATGGATTTTTGTTATAAAAATAAAAATTAAATTAAATTAAAAGCTCAGGACTTGGCTCCGCTCAGCTCGGAAAAGCTCGAGTTGGGCCTTATTTTTGGGGACAAGCTTTGGCTCGGCTCGGGCCAAAAAAAGCTCGAACCCTAAAAGCTCTAGCTTGATCTTGGACTCGTGAGCCGGCTTGGCTCGACTCGTTGACATCCCTAGAATGAGGACCTTGTGCACATTTTAATAATTTTTTTTAGTATTCACAGGCATAAATTTATCTTGTATGATTTTATTTATTTATTTATTTTTAACAAAGACATCCACACATTATTTGTGAGTTTTTATACTCCACCTATGAAGGTCGATGGGGTTATAGGATTCCCAATCATGTATTTATCATAAAAAGAAATAGTACAAAAAATGAGGAGGTGACATAAATCTAACCTCCGAAAAAGCGATAGTACAACAAATGAAAAATATAGATAGAGAAACAGTATGTGAGGGAGTAATACTCCGTACAATGGAAAACTATAATACTATATATCTCCGAAGTTTGACAGTCATTTAACGTGTCGTGTCGTGTCGTGTCGTGTCGTGTTGTATTGTATTGTATTGTGATGAGTATATCATGATGCTGGGTGTTAGGATGATATTCAATATATAATTTGTAAGAGAGATTAATATCCAACCTCGTATAATTAACCATATTAGTTAATATGAAATGATGATATTCATCGACTCATTGCAAGGACATAAGTTCAACGACTGTTTATGGTTCTTCTGTCAAACTCAATCGAGATCCCTACTTAGACTAGGACTTGAACTTGGAGAGAGATCATATCTCCATGCACTTACACATCGTACCACATTAAGTGAAACATTCCCTAACATTTTTTAATTTTTTTTTTTTTAATTAATTTGTGTGCTTGTATATGTAGACTTCCTCTCTTTTTTGTACAAACTTATACAACAATTACTAAATAAATCTTTAGCTGTATTACATCTCGTGACATGATTTAAAAATTCCTTTCTCATGTCTAAAAGAATGAGTTATCCAATTTCATAGTTTTGGCAAGCAAGAATCCAAGTATGAAGTATCCAACCAATTCCAGCTTATATTTTCTTCTTGAACATGAAGGAGACATTTTCCTTGACTACTCCAAGTTGTTGATGGCTTATTAAATTAAAGTTGTACATGCACCTCAAATAGTCCACTTGCTCATTCGACATTTGATTTTATTATAATAAAAAATTTCTGTCCAAAATTACTCCGTAATCGGTTTTTTTCTTTTTTATATTTATTTTCTCCAGTGTACAAAAGTTGTTACATGGGCAAGAAAGAAATAGGCAAAAGAAAGGGTTTTGGCACATGAGAGGTGCATGAAAAATAAAGCAAACTCCTTAAAGCCCGCGATCCGATCCAAGGACAATGGACGCAATTCAATGCCTCGATTCGATTGCCTAACATAACTTCTATTACCAGCTGGCCAGCCTTTTATTTCAGAGCCAAATGGATTCCTACGTTACCTATTTCTCACACACAATGCCATATTGCCATGCAAATGCAATATCAATATATATATGCTTTTACAAGCCTAATTCCTGGTCAAACACGCGGATTAATAACATTTACTGATTATATTTATTAGTAATATAATATATATAGTACCACTTTTAGTGGTGCCGTCGCCTTCACGAATACTTTGAAACATTAATTAATTTTTTAGCTTAATTAGTGGTGAAGAGAGAGATTTTATATTACTTTTAATGATTGAATCCAATGCTTTGCATAGCAATCAGTGAGGTGAATTTGAGGGATCCCACAATTAATCTCCAGTTTAATTTTCGAGAGATAAGGTTAACCTATGCATGCATTCAGGAATAGATTCTTCTATTCTTTCGACTCCCAAACCTAGGAATTTACATTAAAATCATCAACGGATTACGTTGTCTGTATTTTAAGAAAATTATTTTTTACATCTCACCCTGTTTGAGAGAAAAAGTTTACAACTCATTCCTATAATTTCCCTTCATTCTCTCCATCTACCCAGCATTTTACAATTATACAAGGAGATAAGTTTAAATCTTAAGAATAGTATCGAGGTAAACGAAAAAATATTGCTTGGCTCATAGGAATATGCACTACTTGTACGATACTCGAACAAATCCCTGAAAAGATATCGAGTATGAAATCGGGGAAAGTTTCTTGAATTTATCATTCGTCATCCGTAATAATACTAGCCGAAGCAACGGGGCAAAAGAAGCATAGCATCTCCCTAGAGAGCTTGTAACTACTGTGATAGGTTGTAAGTGAAGTCCTTATTGATGGGTTCAATGTTCCAATTGCGCTGAGATGTTGCTGGGTCCACCGTGGATATATGTAAGACTTCATTATGGTAGTCGTAGAGAGTTCTTCGGTGCCCAATACTTATGTACGTGATCCCCGCAAATTCAATTAGCTTGTATAAATGTGCCTGAAACACAAGTTGTGTGTTAGAAATATAAAGTATCAGGTTTCCTCACCATCCTTAATTTAGAGAGTTAAAAGAGATACAAATGTATTTATTACATAAAAAAAATAATAATAATAAAAGGGAGAGAGATCTCCAGCTTATGTCTAGGTACTATTGACAGACGAATAAGTACACCGGTAAGAAAGAGGAACACGGGGAAGTACACAAAATATTTCGGGAAATTGATTTAGCTTAAAAGCCCAATAATATTTGTACATGATGAAAGAATGTGGTTCAACTTAATGTAATTTTATAAATAAATCATGTGCTGTTTTTAGCTTTGCAATTGCTGTAGAAATAACTCTTACACTCGTAGATTCATGATCAGTTTTTCCTTTTTCGTTATTTTTTTTTTTCAAGCCCAATTAGTTAAAAATATTTGAATAACAATGAGCACAGAAGTAAATAAACATAAACGCCATGGTAGTCTCAAGAACAGATTTTCATAAATATAATAATTACAGATAATTCAACCAATAAGCTGGTCTATGTTTCGAATCTTTATTTGATGTGGGATATTTATCTCTTAGCATGGCCCTTCAAGATGATAGGTAGCTTGTTTGAGCAGATCAATCTTAAAATTCATGTGCTCAATTTTTGAGTCTTAATCGGGTGAAATTTCTCATTAAAGCTAAATGAGCTTTAATACCATGTTAAGATTTGAGGTATGCTGGTATATGATTTCATCTTTATTCGACGTGGGATATTTATCCCTTAACAGCTTATAAGTTGAACCATTAAACTCCGTAGAATTACATATTAATGTTTGGACCTCATGAAGTCCAAACAAAAATAGAATTGCACTGGAATACAGAAGGTTACAAGAAGTGTGCAAGAAGCTTGTGACTGTAGCCCTTGCGAATGTTTCAAGGGGCCTATTGTTAAATATTTCAGCAATAATGGTTGGTTTGATTAGTATATTAAAGTCTGAATATAAAGAGTATGTATAGGAGCACGTGCACCGTGGAATTCATCAAAGAGTAAGATAAAAGAAATCCATACTACTTACCTCATTGGCTTCATCTAAAGCACTGGTAGATTCATCCAGCAGAATCAAGTTTGGTTTAGAAAGCAATAAACGTGCAAATGCTAGGCGTTGCTGCTCACCAAGGGAAAGAACACTAGACCATTCATACGTAGAATCCAGATCAAAACGTGATAATATATAGCCAAGTCTAACATCTTCCAGAACTTGAGTTAAATCATTAGTTGTTGGCTTCGATGGCCTTGTATCCGTCTGTGATTTATTTGATTCAGGCATCAGAAAAGGCAGTGACCCTGTAAAATCAATGCCTCCGAAATTTCAGCACAAAAGTTAGAGTACATGAAGCAGCAGTACATATTCATATGCCACCGATCACAGTATAAGAAATATTTAGAATACAGTCTCTAAATTGCAAAAGTTAGCAATCCAATAATCAGCATGTCGGGGTGCAGCAGGGCATATCAACTCCTAAACTACTAAAACAACTTGTCTACAATTTATGACCCTATCAATTTCACAGATTACCATCATTCGGAGCTGCAGTCGAACAATAATTTGTCATGTGTACTGTGTAGGGTAAATCATGTCACTAGTTAATTTTCTTTATTTTGGAAAAATTTATTCAGGAAATAATTTCTAGTGCTAGTTTTCATAATCTTGCATCATGTCAAGGTGGCGATATTTGTAACACTAATCCAAACAAGCTACGTGGAAGGAAATAGTCGTTCTTCAGCTACTTTTGTTTTTTCTGCTTATGGATTATGGAAATAAGAGAGGACTTAGAGGAGCTAAATGCCCCATTAACAGAGTCAAGTCCATTTTTGTCTACACCATTTCATGGCTTAGGAGGAGGATTGCCTAATTTACACATACCTTCAGTTGTTAAGCTTTTAGAAAATTCATCTTTTGTATGCCTTTTTGATAGTATATTTTCATAAAATGGATATATCTTCTCGTCACAATCAGATATACTCAACAAATATACAAATTATAATGTCAATAACTCCTCCATCGGTGTTACAATTATATCCTCTTGTCGACAGAGGGTAACAACAAATTACTTCAATTTCAAACCTCTGTTTTGAGCAAACTCTCAATAAATCCTCAACACCAACATCCCTCCCTCAACTTATCCACAAATAAATAAGATATTGATGGCCACACCTACAGATACATGATTATCCACCCCAGGAAATGAACTCAAGATGTGGATCCAACTCAAATTAAAAAATTCAAATCCAGATTTCACAATGCTCTATTTCACAGAAGAATGAAAACAGACTAGGTAATTCACATCAATGTGAGCAATGAATCACCAAAGACCCATTATTAATTCAAGCCACCAAAAATGCGCAGAGTCTGCCAAGACTTCAAATTATGTGCTGAAGGTTCAGGAAAGTAACGACTGCATTTACTTCAATTGAAACACTTGCTTAGTTATTAGTTATTACTTCCTTGCAACTCATTTTATTACATATTTCTCTTTTTTTCTAATTTATAAACCAGTGTATATTTGTCATTTAAATAGAAGCTTCCAATCTCTCTTAAACACAGTTCTTCTGAAAGTTTGATCCCTCTAAGCTTTTGCTTCTGGGCCCAGTTGATTGCTTGCAACATAAAATCGGTCATAAAACCGTTGACAAAAGTTGTATTCAAGGAAAATACGATAACAAATAAAATAAGAAGTTAAAATTTTGATGTTCGATCAACCAACAAAAGAGGAAAAAAGTTAGTTGACATGTACATTTATATTAATGAAACAAATGTTATAAAACAAGAAAGAACAAAAGTAAAACAAAAATCCATACTGGTTTATTTCGAATATAAACCCCCTAAAATTCAGTTATAGAACTGATATATTTTTTATTACTTGTCCATTGATTAAAAGCATATCATATGCATTACACGAATCATCACAAATCAATGTGATCAACCCAAATTGAGATAATGAGAAGTATCCAAATAATGCCAAAAATGTTGCATTCTCATCATGCCATGTGCCCTTGGACCAATAAATGCTTCATTATATTTACCAGCACCAGAGATTGAATTATGATCTACACTTTTATATCAAAATGATTTTATAAAAAAAATTCATGCTACATAGATAATGTATCCACAATCACATTGGCTTTGACTGATGATAAATCATGTTTCAGACTTGCCGGAAGAGAAAATATTATATGCATGGTGACAAGATAAAAAAAAACGTCATACCAGTAGGTTTATTACTAACCACCACAAAAGTTGGATCTTCACTCCAAGTAGGATAAAGCAATTGTTGACGAAGTGTCCCTAAAACCATGTATGGTTTTTGAGGAAGGAAAAGTACACTGGAATTTCTCTCTCTATGTTTATTGTGATCCAGATTGTTCTCATTCGTAGAAGTTAATTCACTAGAAGCCACCTCTGTGGAAACATGTGGGTCAGGACCCCTAGCATTTTTGTCGTAGAATGTGATTGTTCCCTGTCCGAAATTCCATAGGCCAGCTATGGCTCTCAATAATGAAGTTTTACCACTTCCACTTGGCCCTGTAACCTGTTAATGCAGCTATACACCACAGTCAATCAATTCTTTCATTTCTTTAACACCTAATGCTGATATATCAAAGCTAAAATATATATAGAATCTAACCAGCAGGCGATCCTTCTCACAAATCTCCAATGACAAGTCCCTGACAAGAGTTGCTTTACTTGGAGTTAATAGAGTCAAATGCTCAATATTCAGCAATTTAACACCTTTACCAAGGGGCAAAGATCCATTAGACTTCAATGCACTAAAATTGTTTATACTGCAAAATTCACGCTTTATTTCTTGCATGGATTCAACATCACTTCTGGTGTAACTACTTAATACATCATCAAACTCACCTGCAAATTTGAAAGGTGTCAAAATTATTGCCCGCTCATGGAAGCAGTTAGAAACTCATAGGTGGACCTATAAGAAAAATTATGGTCCAAACTTTGCATGATCAAAACAAGAAGTTTAATAAAGAAATTAGAACTTTAATTGCAAGCTTTGAATATTAAATATCTCATGGAACATAAAAAATTCAAGTTAACTATCACTCACTAGTTACTAGTAAAAAGGGCTTTCAAACCATACTTTGTATGGCACATTTGAAAAGTGGTAATGTGTTAATGAACTAATAACAAGATATACTTGTCACAGTATAACCTGGCATGAAATTCGAAAAGCAAGCACACTCATTCCGTCATTCGGACTAATGGGCACCAGGAAAACCCACTGGGACAGCAACATTTACAACAAACATGATCAATTTTAGGTATTT
The DNA here is from genome assembly GCA_963555705.1 of Ligustrum vulgare. Classification (NCBI taxonomy): domain Eukaryota; kingdom Viridiplantae; phylum Streptophyta; class Magnoliopsida; order Lamiales; family Oleaceae; genus Ligustrum; species Ligustrum vulgare. Next base: position 59,153,796 of record OY743169.1, on the reverse strand, counting down.
CCCATAAAGTTCAGTAATTTCTCGTTAGAGTCCAATTTAAAAGACTAAAGATTCCATCAACTTCAGTCTAACAATGGATAGCCAGAAAGTTTTAGGTGGCAATCAACAATATCAAATCATCAATTTGAATCATGTTGAGGTTTTAACAAAAAAAATAAAAAGCTGACAACTAGATTATAAAAAGTTGCCACATGATATTCCAATTCCATTATCTTTGAAATATATAAATCACATAGAATACGACGATAGTAATAAACTCTATGGTTGACAATGTTCAACCATGTGTGTACGCGCGCACGTCTGTGTGTGTGTACAAACACTCACTTCAACCTGTCACAGATGGTTCTTACAACTCACAAAATCCTACAAAATTGACTAGGTCCATAAATCCAACATTACTTTCTTTACTAAACCCACTTCAGAGTTCAAGTTAAATAAAGGATCATCCATTTGGGTAACTTTGGAAGTTCTAGTTATGTTTGACAACCATGAATTGCACCAAGTGCTTTCCCTCTAATGCAGCTGATGCAAGCGTCATTTTTAGAGTTACGCAACTTGGATAATGATCTCCTTCTTTTGATCATAAATGGTGTCTTAAAGCCACTTCGACATCAAGTTTGAGAAGATGCTGATCTCTCCACTTTGATAAAAGATTCAGGAGTAGTTTTAAGTTACACAGGCTACTCATTTGGTAGAAGATTTCCTGATAAAAACCAAGCTAGATTGGAATTCTTCAACAGATAACTCCCCTGCATAATGCAAATGGCAGAGTTGGATGCTATGTCTATCCATCAAACTACTACTCATTTGGTTGTGATGCCATGTCCATTGGGGTGCCAAAAAGAGTAGCATCGTGGGCTGTGCCAGGCCTCAGGTATGAGAAGGGCCAGTACGTAGGGCCTAGCCTTTTTAAAAATTTTTAAAGAACAATAGGGGAAGCATTTAGCAGCCCCAATTTTATAAGCATCCAAGGCCTACTACAGTGAGAGGGCCAGGTAGGGCCCTCTATGAACTGGGCGGTGGGCGGTTGAGACCTCTGGTCGTACACATGTGAGTGCATTGCACTAGTAGAGTGGATGTAAAAAGATTGCAGTCACAATGTTTAGTTAAGGACTTGTGAAATAAATCATAAGTTCTTTGGGGTAACCAACAATATGTACCAAAGTAAAAACTAATAAACAGATGATGTGCTAATTTCAAAGATAAGGGTGTTAATCTGATACATCAGAACAGTGGCGAAGGGTGAAAGTGAAATGCTCCAGTCGTTAGCCTTCTGGGAAGAGAATCAAGGTGTGATGTCAGTCATGATTACCGATGAAGAATCCAAAACCATGTAACATGTGATGTCGGTCATGATTACCTATGAAGAACCCAAAACCATGTAACATTCATGAATCATTAACAGTAATTGAAATACAATAATAAAACAACGATAGTGACAGTGCCATGATGTTTGTGACGGTATACAATATGATTTGGAAATTACCTTAAAAGCTTCTTTTACTTCCATATATTCAAGAGATGCAAACTGAGTGTGTTTCCCACAAAGAAGACAGTATGTATAGTCGATAACTACAGCAGGATGAATCTGGATCAAGTATCAGTAGCCATTGGTGATTTTAATAATTTTTTACAACTGATTCCAACCTAGCCCCTCAAAACGATAGCCAGAAAGTTTTAGGCGGTAGTCAACCATATCAAATCATCAGTTTGGACACTGTTGAGCTTCTATCATAAAACACTGATGACTAGCTTGTAAGAAGATGCAAAATGATTCTAACGCCAGAATTCTTAAAATATCTAAATCAAGCAAAGCAACCAAAAAAATAATCAATGAATTTCAAACCTCTGGGTCCCAAACTAACTTCAACCCCGTGACAAAAATGGTTCTTACAACTCGCGATATCCTAAAAAATAGACTAGGTCAAAAGTTCCATAATTACTTTCTTCATTAAACCCACTTCATCATGAAAATAATATCAACGCACATCCATTTGAGTAACTTCAGAAATTCTAATTAAGTTGATAACCATGAGATAGACCAAGTGCACTTTCCCTCTAGTGATTGTTGGTTTATTGGTTGTGCCTACCCAGTAGAAATTAACAATCCCAGTCCTGTGAACTTTGGCGCTTGCGAACTTCATAAATTAGGCCCCCTTCCTCTTCCTCCTTCCCCCCCCCCCCCCCCCCAAAAAAAAAAACATTGTAGCATGTATGCAAAATCTATAAGTGAATGAAACCAATTTTAACTTGTTAACTTATTACTTAACAGTAAAAAAAAAAAAAAAAAGATCACTTTTCCCTAAAATCACTTAACAACACACATTTTTCAAAATCACTTTTCAACCACATAATTTACCTCGAAAACAACAAATTCTTTGTTTATAAACAAAAAGATTTTACAAAACAGAGGCTTAATCAAATTGAATAATCTAGCTTTTCAACCTTTTTCCTCAATTGATAACATAGACTATCCATTCAATTTTTCTATGGTCAAAAGCACAAGCCAAAAAATCACTAAGGGCAAATAATTTTTAATAATAAAAGAATATTCATGCTTGAAGGCACCAGCCACAGGCCCACGAAGGGCAAATAATCTTTAAATTAATTTTTCTTAATCAAGAAATGTGCTTAAAGTATCCAATTTTGCTTTACCCAAAAATTAAAAAATATCTCTATGCTAAGTGAGAAAATATCATTTGAGTGGATATATTATATCTCTATATTTCATTTCGTGAGAAACTCGGTTTCATATAACGTGTTATAATGCATGCATCAATGTGAAAGCAAAGCACGAACGCAAATACACATACAGTTATACATAAATAATTAAGGGTCAGTTCGGCTAAGCAATCATGACAAATATAAATCAATTTATAATGTACACAATTTTTCAAACCACTTTTTAACCACACACATTTTTTCTCTTCAATTTTTAACCACACGTCTTACCTTAAAAAAATCAAAAAAGTCAAATAAACCCAATTTATAATTTGGGTTGGCCGCTGAACAGACCCTAAGTGAATAGGTTTGAAAGGAATTTTCCAAAGCACCAGCTTGTACACAAACAATTCTGCAAACTAGGCTTTTACCTAATATCCTGAATTAATGAACATTGCAGTTTAATATAAATGATTAATGAATCCATTAAAAAATCAACGAAAATAATAATTTGCAAAGGTATAAATCACGTAGCTTTCCTAATGAGTAAATGTGACTCAATAAAACAATACTCCATATTTATGAATTGACCAAAAAGTGGAAAATGAAAGAAAAGTAAAAGCAAGTTCATGCACTTGACTATATGATGTGATATCAAATTAAGGTATCCCCTCTTTTGATATTCAAGTGAGGTGAATTTTCAAGAACTAGAATAAATTAATGCAAAAAAAAATGTGGGCATGTGAAAAGCTAGACCTACATATGAATCTTTCGAGACGATAAAAAAGAAAGAATCGAGTAATATAAAATCTAATTCACTTGTAAAGTAGAGAGAAAAAGTCGTATCTGATCTAGTGTAAGTAAGAACCCTATACTTACTTTTGGTCAGTAAGTTCCCCTTTAATCTCCAACTTTTGGGGCTTTCTGGAGTTCGTGAATTTTGATTGGAAGAGGATTTTGAATATACTAATTATGCAACTAAGAATTTTAATTAGTTTTGAGATTCTGAGATTATCATTCTAATTTTTTTATTTTTCAAGATAGTGGGTCTAATTCCTCAATTAATTACTAAAAGACAATATGCTAAATTTTGGACCCAAGTCTGTTCTAGTAATTGGTATAAATAAAGAGAACAATACATATTTAAGGTGTCTAGAAGATACAATTTCAAAATTAACAAAAAAAAGTTTTAAAACTTCAAAATCGGGTTATAATAAAATTTTAATAATTAAAATATATAATTAAATATATCTTATTAATTAAAAATATTAATGTCAAAATATTATACAATTTAAGGTGGCAATAAGCCAATAACATACAATTTATGATCACAGTCACAAATCAAATTTTATAGGTCAAAAATTATCAAATTAGTTGATCACGTCTTATTTTTTGTCACGAATCACAAATGTTATAGGTACTTCTGGGTCACAAATCACAATCTTGCAGGTCACAACTTATTCAACGGTCAAAATTTATCAAATTAATTGGTCACTACTTATTTCTCGAAGACAAATCACAATTCTTTTATGACAAAACTGATTTCACGGTCACAAATTATCAAATTAGATGATCAACAACGATTTCACGACCATAATTTATAAAGTTAATTGGTCACAACTTATTTTTCAAGTCACAAATTATCAAATTATTAAGTCACAATTATTCAATCAAAGGTCAAAAATCATACCACCACCACTTTAATATCAAATAAAAATTTAACACAACCACAACCACAACCACAACCATCACCACCACCACCAATAACAGCAACAACAACACAACCACCACCAACAAACGGTAGCGACGCCATGGGTAAAGTGCCACTAGTAGCCGAAGCCGCTGCAAGCTCTTAAACAGTTTGCAACGACAACGACGAGCTCGCGAACAGCTGCTTACAAAAGTACCGAGATCGTGCTGGATCTCCCCGCTAGCAGCAGTGGGTTCTTAGCGTTGCTACAAGCGGCGATCCCGCTAGATCTGTAAGCAACGATATTGCCTCTGCTGCTAGCGACGAGATTGCTGATGGATACGTGTAGGGTGGGGGAAATGGGGTAGAGAGAAAGACGGGCAAAGTGAGAATGGAGAGTATAGAGAGAGAAAGAAGATGGAAATGATTTAGGGTTCGGAGTAGTGTGGGATGGAGAGGGATGAGTAGTTAATTTAATTTTATAATATTAGTATCAGGATTAAAATTTAGTTAACACCTGATTTTTTGACTAAAATTCTCAAAATTGATTTTTGGAAGTGGTTGTTGAAAAACATGGATGAGTAAAATTTCAACATAAATATACAAGTTGTAAAAGTAATAATGAGAGCTTTATTAGTGGAATAGACTACATTTAGAGATGGGTTGAAATTTTTTTGAGAGGGAAAACTACATAAATTTAACTTTTTTGAGCGCCCTTCTAATGTTGGGCCAAAGGCGCTGACCTCACTTGCCTCTACCCAAAATCGGGTTTGGCAACTAATGACAACATGGAAGACAAATGCAGCTGATGCTAGCATCACCTTTAAAGATGTACAAACAGGATGATGCTCTCTCATCGTAAATGGGGTTTTAAAGCCACTACGGCATAAAGTTTGAGAAGAGACTGATCTCTTAACTCTTTGATAAGGACTAAAAGACATTATTAGTCATGTTCTTAAGAGTAGTTCTTAAGTTACATTGGCTGCTCATTTTGTAGAAAAATCCTGCTGAAGACAAAGCGAGATTCAGGGACGATTCAGGATCTCGAGTGAGTACGAGCGGTCGTTGAATGTCAATGGTAGTAATAAAAATCAAAGTAGGTTCAGAGCCACCAAAGAGGTTAATAATTTTTTCATTTCTCATGAACTCGCTCAGCGAATTTTTTTATCTATTTTTATCTATACGTGGAATGAGGACTTGAAATTAGTAAATATTACCATATTTTTTCATCTTAAAAGTTTATTAGGATACAAAAGAAGAAAATTTTATTCATTGAGATAATTTCCCAAAAAAATGAACAATTTGATAGAAAAATAACTCCCTATAAACCATAATGTAATTACTATTTTATTGGTTTCATACTTCAAATTCACTTAATGCTATAGTGGTCAAGTTTTCCATAATTTTCTAGAAGAGTATAAGTTCGATTCTTTTCCATTCCATGGGTTTCGTAATTATGCTTCCAAATGATGGAAAAAATTGAACTAAAATAAATGTACAAAACATTGTTGTAATAAAGAATTGACTTATTTCCTAGAAAATAGATACTCTAACCAGTTAAGCTACAAGAGTTATTTGAGAATAAATGAAAATATATATATATATATTGAAAAAAAAAAATGGTAATGTTAGACAAATCCAACACGAGCGACCACCCGTGCGCGCTGATGGCTAGATCCGCTCATGGCTAGATTTGAAGTCTTTCAAATTTACTCATCCGTACAAGGCCTATTTGGCATAGAGTTGGATGTTGTCCTAATATTAGAGTTTTTCTTCCTTTCTTCAATTTATCACACTTTCATCTAGTTGCATTAGTGCCCGCAGATACATCTCTCACCCTGCCACCTTTTCTTTCTTTCTTTTTCTTTTTAAGTTGTCTACGGATGAGCCATCTCACTCATGGAGTGGAAGCCAAGAGATTTCAATCACATCCTGTTAAGGACTTGCGAAGTACGCATTTGTTTGGTAAAAGTGTTTTATTTATAAACGAATGATGTGATGTTTTCGAGGAAAATATGTAGTTGAAAAATGGTTTGGAGAAATGTGTGTGGTTAAAAAGTGGTTTGGGGAGATGTGTTGTTTATAAACAAGTTTACCAAACGGAGGCTAAGAGCCTGTTTGGTAATGTGAAGAATTTTGATTTTAGTGATTTTTTTTTAGTTTTTATGGATGTGTGGTTTAAAATTGTTTGAAAGGTCAAAAATTGTGGGCTTGAAAATTGTTTGAAAGGTCAAAAATTGTGGGCTTGACCATGAATGGAGGGTTGAGATTGAGTTTGAAAAAATTATGGGAAAAATTTTAACATTACCAAACAAGCTCTAAATTATAAGTTCATTGGGGTACCAACCACGTCATTTGGACCTTACCAAGGTGAAAACTAACATGGAGATTTTAATGTAAAATTTGACTTAAAATATATTTATTTAGATTAGATTAGATTAGTTATAATATATCGATCAAATTCTAGTTTATTAGAAGTTCATTTGATTTTAGTTTATTTGCTCTACATATAGAAGGCTTATTCATTTTAATTCAGACCCTTGAATACATATGATAAATTGATTTTCCTATTGCCCTAATTCTTCTTCTTCTTGATCCTCTTTCTTTTCTTCAACAGTTCTTGTAAAGTGGAATACTCCAGTTATCAATGGGGGAAGGAAAAAAAAAATTCATGGTCTGATGTCTGTCGTGATTACCTATAAAGAACCCCAAATCTATGCAACATTCATGATCATTGAACCATAATAGCAAATAAGAGAATGTAACCCACAATCTGCCAAAAGTATTTCCTCACTAAGTCTTCTCCCCAAAAAAAGAATTTTTTTTCCCCCATAAAATTGGCAATAGCTTAATGTTTGATTGAATATGATATGATTAATGATTTACCCTAACAACTACTTGTACTTCCATATAATCAATCGATGCAAACTGAGCATGGTTCCCAAGAGAAGACAGTATACCTAGTCGGTCAATGACAGCAGAAAATGCACTGATAGCCTGAAATTGGTACACAATGAGAGAGAAATCACCGAGGATGTGATTAAAAGCAGATACGGACTGATTGATGACTCCAAATTCAATTTTTCCAGAGAAATACATGGGTGCAACAACTGCAGCAGGAAGAATCTGGATCAAGTATCGGTAGCCACTGGTGAAGAAGTCCAGATTTCTGGAAGATATCAACAATTTCTGTAATGTTAAAGATGGAGAGTAAATGAATCGTAATAAGATGAGTTCGAAGATGAGAATAAGTATGTAATATATGACTATAGAAACTTGGTACTAACAAAAATAGAGTTATAGAAATCGGAAAAGTAGTATACAATGTATGACAAGGTATAGGTAGTAATTTTTTTCTCCTTTCTCACTTTGCTTTCTATGCTTTTCCGTTATCTGCAATATTTCATTTTCTCCTTTGCAGTACTTAGAAGAGAGAGAGCCCCCAATGTACAGTTTTTGCATCCAAGTTCAAAAATAAATCAATTGAATTAGAAATTGAATCTAGTCCGAAGCTTGCAGAGAAGGAATTCAGCAAGCAGCATCTATGTACCCAAAACTAGGTTTGTGTATCTATACCACTTTCTTCAAATAATGCACAGCAATCTTCTCACATTACATTAAAATACATTAAATTGCAAGATTGGATCATGAATTTGATGGGAATAGTTTGAATTTGCAAGTCCTGGATCTGAAATTGAATGTTACATTTTCTTCTGTCTCCATGAAGATGGAAGTTCAATTTGTCACATTGTTTCTTTCTTTCATTTAGATTTTTTTTTATGATTTTTTTTTTTTTTTTTTTGTCATTTCCCCCCTTTTGTGTGTTTGGGGGGAGGGGGAACAGATGTAACATTGGCAATTGCATTATCAACTGGTCAAATTTGAACAACATATGCAGTGCTCGTTTGTTATGTAGAGGGAATGCTGATCAAAAAGTAACTCATTCGAGAACAAAATTTAACATATTCGTGATCACTCTAGTCTCTTAAGTGAAGTAATGCAGGTTCCCTAAAACCCTTGCAGTGATATTTGATAGTAAAAGGAATGAAATATCCCAACTTTTTTTATTATGAAACAGAACATAATTAAACCTCAACTATTAAGAAAATTAAATTTCAAAACTAAACAAAGAAGTTTAATATCCGTACAGTGAGATTTTCATAGGCACTTCTGAAACGCTGCAGCAGAAGTTGCATCTCATTTTCCTCACCACCATAAAATGCAATTGATTCCGCATTTTCTCTAACACGCACTAGTCCATAACGGAAATCGGCTTCTTTTTTCTCTTGCAAGAAGTTCAGAGACACCAATCCCTGAGGATAAACAAGTGCCGTTATCAAAAGGAAACATCTGTCCGACTATGAAATTACGTTGCTAGCACATAAAGTACTTATAATGAAGAAAAAGTTTCTTTCAATGAAGGATAAATTACCCTCCCAAGGAAGACACTGATAGCTGTTCCACCAAGTGAGTACGCCAGAAGGACAATAAAAAGAGGTGGATAAATACCATATAAGATATTACTGAAAGATATCAAGTCCACAGTAGCATTGAAGAGTATCAATGAAAATGAAAGAGCTGTTCCTGTGAAGGAACTTAAATCATCAACAATCCGTTGATCAGGGTTATCAATAATTGATTGAGATTGTATTTTATAAAATGTTCGATTATTTAGATAGCGATCCATGTAATAGCTTGTCATCCAAGATCTCCATCTCAAAGAAAGAGTGTCTTTTGCATAATCCCTCAAAACAAATACCTAAAAAACAATAGAAAGAATAATATTCGGTCATAAAATCAACGGAGTTGATCACTATATCATAGTAAGAACAGGTGTAGAAGTATTGCTTGACGCAATAACCATGTAGAGTCATTTTGCATACTGTATTCAGTGAAGACAAAGAACTGAAACCAAAATACCATAAAAACCTTCTCCCTTGTCCAGTTAGAACCAAAAAACACGAGAAAATGAAAAGACAAGGATACCTAAGGGAGGGTGTTTTTTTTTTTTTTCTTTTCTTTTTTCCCCTTCAAAAAACTTTACACTTTCAATCGCCAAGATTTTCACAATATGTGGGTAAACATTCCTAATATTTTTATTTCAATAAGAGAGGAAAGGGAAGAGAAATTTTTCTATCCCAGTTTCTTAGTTTCTTTCATACCTTTCCATGCTAAGTCTAATACCCAAGGGAAAATAATATAAAGACATTTACATCTAATTCTTTTAATGAGGAATTTAGAAAAGGAAATGATCAAAAGAGCCAGTATATTGTTCAGTGTTCATAGAGGGACTAAATGAATAATACATGGGCTTTACAAGTTATTTATCATGCTACTGGGGTGCTATTCATAACCTTCCAGCAAACTGAACTCCAAAGACTGGATTGCGACATAATTCTCGGGATAATAACTAAAGAATAACCTACAAGCAAACTAAATTCTCCATGGGGCATTTTTCACATCCACTCAAGATGCTGAAACGGGAGGAATACCTAAGAAAGTGGAGCAATGTGCTCACCGGAATTCCACCAGCAAAACCAGCTAGGTAGTACAACAGTTGTGTTGTGAACTGTTCTTGATCCTTGTCTTCCATGAATCAGCAAAAACAAAAAAGATTACCATCATTGAACAGGAAAAATGTAGTCCCTCAATAAAAGGAAAATTAAGAAGCATACTTGCAAGAGCATTATAAAAGTCACGGCCAAGAAAATTGAAGGTAACACTAATTCCAGTGGTTCCTAAAGTGAGAGCAAAAACAGTAGCTAGCCGCCATCTCGCCTGAATTTTATCATCTGAAAACCAATAAGGAGCGGCCACTTTCCAAAACCTCTTCAGCAGCGTTTGAACATCTGGAACCTTTCTCGGTGCATCCTCCTCCTAACACCATAAACACAGTTTCAAGAATTGCCCAAAACGTATCATCAAAACTTCAAATAGGAACACTAAGATCAAAAGCAAAGAATGAACCTGATTTGGTTTCGAGTCGGGAGGTGGTTGCGGGGAGTCGAAAGAGGTATTATTCGCAAAAGCTGTAAATGGAGCGGGATTAAGATTTTGCCTTCGAACCGAAGTGAAAAACGATGTGAAACGGCAAAAGTTGTGATTCTGATTCTTGTTGCGATTGGAGCAACTTATTCTCCTACTGATAATTATGCTATTTGCAGATGAGAAAGCTTGAGCTTGATTCAAGGTTGCTGGTAACTGTGCTGGGGATTCTACGCCTATCATTTTGCTCAACATACAAATTGAAGAGGCTTTTTTTCCGCCTCTTCAGAAGAATTGAATGAATATTACTGGCTCCTCGTTTTTGGTAGATTTTTGCTACTTAGAAAATTGGCAAAGTGAATTATCTAAATACAGTCATGGAATTTCGTAGCTCTCGTGATGCCACGTCACAACGGCTCTGTTACATAAACTCCACCAACGTATTGAAATTGAAATTTGAAACTACCATGAACATGAGCATGTTAATGTTAAATTCATTTTTTTATACTTCTTAGACCCTCACTCATTCCTCATTTTTAATAGTTTTACACAACTACCTAGTTGTAATAAATGATAATTAAAAAATACGTAATATAAATATTATTTATAATATTACATAATTTCTTTCCCCATTTTTTAAAAAAATATTAAATTTCAAGAGAGAATATTTTTTGTTTAATTAGATTAACTACGAGAACTGTTGACGTCTTATGTTGACGGTGTCCGACCTCTGAGGTACTTACGGGACGTCAACAAAAACTTTTAGGAACGTTGGAGAAAGAAAGTAATTAATAATTAATTTAATTAATTATGGTAACTTTAATTTTAATAATGTTTACATTTAAAATAAACTATTAATTATTAAAGTTACAATTAATCAAATTAAAACATTAAACAGGAGAATTTACAAATTTAAACTAATTACTGAACAATACGGATGTGGTAATGATATGTATTTCATTGCTAAACGAGACATTGCAAATCTTGTAACTTAGTACTGTTATATAATTCTATTGGTATAAATCATAATTACTCGTGGAATGACATTGCATTACAAGGATTGTAATAGTCGGTAACGAAATATCACATAGTACATTTATACAATATAACTTTAATTACATGACACATTACATATCTTATAACTAAATGTTATAATATAATTATAGTGTTAAAGGAGTTACACTTCATTAAACGGATTGTAATACTCAATAACTAAGTATTACAGAGTGCATTAAATATCGTGTATATTATATATGATTTATAACCCTGTTGTAATATAGTTGTGTAGGAATTATATTTTATTACACAAATTGTAATATTTGATAATCACTTCAAATACATATCATCTAAGTATTAAAATACATATCATTACAACATTCATCAATCACTTCAAATTTGCAAACTCAAGTAGTATTGTTTTTATTTGATTAATTGCAATTTTCATAATTATTAGTTTATTTTAAATGTAAATCACATCTCTAAATCAAGGTTACCATAATTAATTAAATTAATTATTAATTACCTTCTCTCTCAAATATTCATAGAGATGGCAAAAAAGTCCGACTCGTCTCGAACCCAACGGGTACGCGACCCGAATGGGGCTAAAAAAATCTGTCCAATGGGTCGAAGGGGTTGCTATGGAATGGTGTTGAGTGACCCTTGCAGAGGCTGATTTTGGCTACCCTGCTCTGAAGTATTATTGTAAAGAATATATATAGCAAAAAAATAAAAAATTAAATAGGACGACAAAGTTGACTCGTCACGACCCAAAATTTGCAGGGCACGGGGCGGGTTTGAAATTAAAAAAAATCGCGTTGGCAAGCCCTAACCCGAACCCGCCTCATTGTCATTACTAAACATCCCTAAATCTAAGGTCCACATATTAATCAAATTAATAAAAAACATATTCTATCTCCTGAACTTCGGTATTTTTTTAAAAAATGGGGAATGAAATTGTGTAATATTACAAATAGTATCAATATTACATATTTTTTAGTTTTGAAATGAAGAAGTATTGTATAGTCTAATTATTCTATAATTAAAACTCACAAAGGATTAATAGTGGACCCATGCCCCCTCATCTGAACCTTGTAAGGTCAATTCTCCTATACTCGAAACCATGGTGAGATAAATGAGCATTTGTGATGTGAGGCTTTATAATAAGCCTAAACATAGAGATGACAATGGGACAAGCTCAATCCATTTTCCTACGATCTCGGATGACGGGCCAAGCTAAAGGCTCATTTGTAACGAGTCGAGCTTATGCGCAGATCGTTACCCAAGTGCCAAGCTTGGGCTCATGGGCCATGCTCTACTATTTTTTTTAAGTGAGATAAACCGTAAAAACGACAAGTTGAAAACTCTCCTCTTTTGTCCGGATTTGGGATTGATTACTCAATTTAGTTTTCGAGTCAAAACAATATTAAGAAAATAACAATATTTGGTTATATAAAAGAATTAAAACTAAAAATCATTTAGCTAACTACTTGCAATCTCAGCATACTAATTTTGAATACAAAAAATGAGCATCCTGGCAATCATCAACGTATGTTAACATTTCCAAAGTTCTTCTTCTAGTCGGCTTCTGACTTTGGAAAAAGTCCATTTACCTGCACTAAAAGTATACTTTGAAGCTACCCTACTAACCGAAAGTGTTAATATATCTTTTACAATTGTAGGAATAATTGATATTTCCATTCGTTTGTTCACCAAAATTTAGGTAAATCAAACTGTAAAGAATCATGAGGTTCTATGTTCCTAAATAATTCTTTTTTAAAATGATTTTTAATTCTTCAGGTATTGGAATGGGATCAGATGGTTCGAATTTAGATATTTGATGAAGACATGAGATATACTTGAAGAATTTAGATATTTGATGAAGACATGAGATATACTTGAAGAAGACGTTTTGTATCCATAATTTCTTTCGATATATTCATTAGTTCTACTTCGTCTTCTCTAAGTGAAGCGGGATGTGTTGGTGCAAAGGGTGCTCGACGTACATTAACACACAATCGTGTTGCATATGATTCATAAATGTTCACTAACGTGATTTCTAAATTATTATCAGTGATAGGTAAATCAAAATTTAATGCGTTACTGATTTTAGAAATAATATGTTTAGTACATTTTAAGTTGTGATATGGGTCCATTATGCATGCTAAAAGAAATAACATTGGCAAATATTCTCAATATTTTCTAAATTTTATTTCCATTGAAACAATATATCAAAAAAATGGACCGTTTCTTTATGTAAAATTATTGCAATAATAAAATGACATTCAAGAACTTTAGAACCACTGGAGTAGTATACCACAGGTAATATGTTAGTTAAATCATAAAGACTTACTTTGTAACTTTAAAAGCAAATTCTCAATTAGTTTATGTTAATAGACTCATATTCATTGTTTCCATCTATACCCTACGTCAATGATAAGTTTTTTTGCATCTTGACCAAATTATAAAAATAATTTTTCAATTGCTTATTTTCTATTTGGTGAAATTGTAATATAAATTAGTACATCCCTAATTCTATTCATTTTATATTTAATATGTTTCATGTCACCTTAAACAATCAAGTTTAAAATATGACATGCACATTTAACATGAATAAAAAATTCTTCAAATTAGCATTTAAAAATCCTACATAATTTATATACAACATGTCTATTTATACTAACATTATCAAATATAAAAAGAATGAATTTTACTTTCACAACGATATTCCCAAACAAATTATAATACAACATTATGTTGTTAGCATAATGAGGATACTCTATTATCTTAAACGCAATGATTTTTTTATGCATAACTCAAAATGAATATATAGTGTGTAGTTGCAGTTATGTAGCATTTTTATTAATTTCTTCTCATAAATCCGAAGTAAATGAAATAACACTACCATATTTATTTAAATCAGTTATCAAAACTTTCTTAGTGTAAACGAAATATTCTATAGTTTCGGAACAAAAGGTGTTTCTACAACAAATTTCAACATTCAAACATGAGCTTCTTCATCAAAATACATTCATGTGCTTAATATTGATTTAGAATAAGTTTGATTACCTTCAACATGGTCATGTTTGATCCCACATTTACAATAGTAATAGTGACGGTTGAAGTGGGTAGTACTAATACCCTTTTACCATGCCAAATGTTGTGCACGGTATTTATATATTGCTTCGTACTCTTGATTTTCGTCGGCTATACGACATGTTGAAACCAATATGAAGTGATCCTAGCACTTTGTAGCTTTTTTGCCCTTACGCTTCCCGTTTGCATTGGGAATATCGGGTCCCTCTTTAGCAACATCTTCTTCAATGTCATCCAAATCAATTGGATGACCCCTCATACAAATCTTTCGGAATGAGAACTTCGTTGAGACCAACAAATTCATTGTGAAAGCGAATATGTGATTGTCCGTCAAATAAATTTTCAACAAATTGACGAGTATCTATTTGTGTATATGTTGAAACTTAGAGAAATGAATAAGAAGAACTATGATTGTAGTATGAAAGAAAAAGATGAAATGTGTAGTAATTGAGAATTGAATTAAAATATGTAAATTGAGAATTGAATTAGAATATAATAGAAGAGAGTAGAGTATAGAGTGGATTAGTAGAATTGGTTGTGAAATTGGAGTAAAATATTGAGGTATTTATAGATGATAATATGAAAAAATAAAATAAAGTTTGTGGCCACTGGAGATTCCAACGGTCACTTTAAAATGTATCAACTGTCCCAACACTTCAATTAGTGATCAAATGGTCCTTTCTTTTCTTTTCTTTTTTAAAAAATAAAAAATAAAAAAATTGATTGTTTGGTCACTAAACCGAGCCGGCGAGCCACGCTCGCGGTTCTTTGATGAGTCGCTAATCATTTTAATGAGCCCCCCTTTTTTTATGCTCAGTTCTATTTCCATCTCTACCTAAATAAACATCGAGCAGATGTACTTAAATATGATTGTAAAGTGACTTCATAACTAATGAATAGAAGGTGAAAATCTAGCAAACTCAATTAGAGGTTGACTGAGCACTGGCTGCGATGTCACATAAACATGTAAAAACATATTGACCTCCAAGATAAAAATTTATAAATAGACAGTCGGAACTGAGAAGGATATGCGAATCTGAATAGCCTCCTTTGAAATAGAAAATTCTGATTAGGTGAGAGAAATTTGTTGATAAAAGTTGGTAAAATGTGTGAATGAAAAGTCGATAAAAATCTTGACCTTATTGGACTCCTTAATTGCAACTATTATTCAAAAAATCTTGAACTTACTCTTTGTATTTGCCTTTCATGGGCAAAGTTACAAACTCATGCCGAAGAGTGGAGTTTCACGTATATTACTTTCGATGATACTTGAAACTCAACTAACATCAGATATTGTATAGCCACTCATTTTACTAACCAAAAACCAGAGAATTAAGAAGCAAGAATCTGTAGGTAAAACAAATGTCAAAGGCTACATCAAATTTGGACAATTTTCTGAATACAGCAAGTTAACCTTTTTACACAACTAAATAGTCAGTAAGCAAAAACCATGCCCAACAGCATACTGGATTTTCCAGTAAATAGTTCTAGGAACACAATTACCAGGATACAGCCAAAAGGCTGACACGAAAAGGAGCCAGATGAAAACATCTTCGGCTAGTTAAAGCTTGCTGCATTCAATAGCTCAAGCCTCATCTCCATTCTCTTTCACTTCCTCTCCTGCAGAAGCCGAGGCCCCTTGTGATGTTGCCATTGCCAAGATCTCTCCAGGAGGTGGGTGGTCAAACTTGCATGTTGCTGCGTACCTGCATGTGCCAGTCTTCATATAATATGGGCAGTGTATTGCACCCTACAAAACACAATCAACATATTAGTTGGTTCTGTAATTATAAAAATAAAACATAAACACCCGACATCTACAGCAGAGACTCAAGAAATGGACATTAGCAATAGCAAGAAATGAAATAGAAATGCAAGACCATCACCACTGATAACCAATGGTGGAAGGCAGAGAGGTAAGATGTGCCAATATATAATGACATTATAATTATCATTATCATTTTCTGTTTCAGCACTTCACCTTCAGAATTATGTTTTTTCCTCAAAATTCGTAACCATATAAATGTTTGAGGTAACATAATAGGACGGTAGAAATTAAATTTCGCTTGCTATCTATTTTCATTCATCCCACACAAAAAATAACAGCATTAGGGCAATCCAGATCATAACTAAATGCCCACTAATCCAATGAATCAAAAATAGAAGCACAAATACAAACTGGATCAATTGATTGGCCACTGCGACTTCAAGCAAATTTATCAATTCAACATTGATCTACTTCTAAAGCAGAAAACATTTAGCCCTTGTTTGGCCCCCATTATTTTAGGAATAATGTGGTTTTGAATAGTATTTTTGGGAGAATGTGTGATTAAAAAATATTTGAAAAGTCAAAAATAGTAGGCTTGACCAAGATGGATGGTTGAGATTAAGTGTTGAATAAATTTGGTTTTTAAAAAATGGGGGGCCAAACAAGAGCTTACCACTTCGTTCCAGGATACAACCTCTTCACTGGGGTAAAAGGTGTTAGAACAGAATTGTTAAAAGTGGGCAATGTAGGACCTTCACAGTGCATTTACATTTAGGAGAAGTAAAAACAGTTGCTAGTCTTCGGACATCAATTGCTTTTCCAAGCACATACCAAAAGGTTCTAAGTTACCATAATATGCTCAGAGAATACCTCTCTCCTTGGTAGGCCTGCAAGAGTGAGTTCGACATTTTGCTGCACAGGTTCTTTTGCTGATGCTGGAATTGCCGAACGATCAATTGGATGGTGAAACTTGCAGCTTTCTCCAAACTTGCATATCCCAGTTTTCATATAGTACTAAACAGAATGAAAGAAACCCAAAAAAAAAAGGATCAGATATGAAAAATGAACTTGTGGAGATATAGAAGTGAACATAGAGCTTCAAACGGATAGGAATTTAAATTAATTCTTGTCCAAAGTGCTTTACTAGAAAGAATATTATAGAACATATACAGACTCGTAACAGCATTTACTGGACCTAACTGGACTGGTACTAAAATAGTTGAGACAGATATCTAAAGAAACTTCATTTCAAGATTGCTCATTCAGTTGCATAATGCAGTTCAAAATGGACGTATGTCTCTCTTTAGCTTTAATAGTAGAGGCTGACACCTTATTGTAAGACTAAAACATAGACAATAATATCCATAACAAACAATCCAAAGGGAAAATCTTATTAATGCCTGATAAATTACTCCTAAAGCATATATCAATGAACAAAATAAAAATCAAGTGGACACTCACATCACATTCTAGCTGGCCAGGTCGCTGCGGGTAAATACTTGGGGCCAATCCTAGCTGCAGCTGGCAAACGAATAAACATTCATGAGTAGAACTTAAAACAATTAAAATTTCACATCCAATCAAGCAAAAAATCACATAAGCGCTCAAAATCTAGTAGAAGCAATAACAGGGACAAAAGTAAAATGAATTTGCAATTCAATTATAATCTTTACTTTTTATCATACGAGTCTATTTACTTTTGGTACCATATATATTATCATCACTCTGCAATAATTATGTTAATGTAAACTAACAGCAGAAAACCATGTAAGATGGTTCAATTCATATGATAAACGTTGAGTCATAAATTTTTTAAATATCTTATCACTATTATAAAGGAGGATAGTTGCAAGAGTTTTCCCTCCAAAGGATTCCCACCCCACCGCCAAAACAACCGAGTAAGATAGCAGCATTATTTTCTCCACTGAAGATTCGCAAAACATCACTTCGATCTGGACCTATGCACAAGCTGATAGGCAATAAATGGACACCTTTTTAAACATGAAAAGATTGACACATCACATTGCACTTCATTTTTTCAAATTTTTTACATTGGCTACCGTGCAAGCTCCTTTATCATATCGGCAACCAATCATATCAAACCAATAACTCATCTTATCTACAGGGAAGAAAGGAAAAAAAAAAAAAGAAAAATTTCAAAAAATTTTGCAGTCAGCCATTACAGCTCTGTTTGTTAAAAGTTTTTTGTTTAAAAACATTTTTTTAATATTTTTTTATGTAAAATGTATGGTTAAAAAGTGGAGAGAGAATGTGTGTGGTTAAAAAGTAATTTAGGAAATTGTGTTGTAAAAAACATATTTAAAAATATGTTAGCCAAATAGAGGCTACATTTCAAAAAAATGCAGCTGTCAACTGACAGCTGCATTTCTTTAATCTTCTTTATTATTATTATTATTATTATTATTATTATTATTATTATTATTATTATTATTATTTTTGCATTTTTTTGTTTTGACTTTTTTTTCATTTGAATATTTGATATAAATAAGCGTGTGCTCAATAAATTTGAAAAAATAATTTATAGACATTTTTATAAATTACAAAATTTCTCAAATAGATCTGTTTGTAAAAAATTTTGAAGTTAAAAAAAAAAAATTTTTTTTAAGTTTTCGAGGTAAGATGTATGGTTGAAAATGGAGAGAAAGTATGTGTGGTTAAAAAATAATTTGGGAAATTGTATTGTTCAAAAATATGCTTTTTTGGATTTGCCAAACAGAGGCTAAAATTTTTACACACATTTATAATTATTGTGCCAAGTTTATTATTGAAAATTAAAAAAAATGTTAAATAAAAGAGTTAAATGCAAAAAATTGTGTAAATTTTCGTTTTCAATGAAGTCAACAATAACGCATAAAAATGAGACCAATGGCTTAGCCTAGTGGTTGGCGGCCATTTCCCCAGGCTTGGCAACCTGAGTTCGAGTCTCATGGGGGAATTTGAGTGGGGTTTATTTGTAATAAAAAATTACAATAATGCATAAAAATTATTGAAATCTACGATCGTTTATTATTTAAATATATAAATTGGCATTTACTATCTAAATAAGATTTTAAAAATTTGGATTGACTATTTTTTTTTCTAAATTTTAATAATTATAGTAATAGAATAAATTTTAATAATTATGAGTAAATTTTATATCTAATGCCCATGTTTGATGTTGATTTTAAAAAAGTTTATTTGAAGAAATAGTGTTTTGAATAGTTATTTTTAGGAGAATGTGTGGTTAAAAATCTTTTATGGACTTATGTGTAATATTATTTTATTGATAAATTGTGGTTAAAAAGAAGAGAGAAAAATATATTTTGTTTTTATGAGGGCCAAACAAGGTCTAGAAAAATAGTAAAGTTTATAAATTAATTTATAAATTGTAATAATTGCGTGAATATAAATATTTGAGTGCACTTACTATACAATATTACATAAAACATAATATATAATAATGAGACCCATTATTTCAAAATAATATGGTTTGTAACAGTAAAATTTTGGAGAATATGTAGTTGAATATCAGAGTTCCCCCCCCCCCCCCTATTTGGTAGCAATAAAAATTTAGATTTTAATCAAATTCAATATTTAATCTCAACCATACTTTTTATGGGTTCAACAATTTTTCAAACACACATCTCATCAATTTTTATCAAAATCTACTAAAAAACTGATTTTTATCAATACCAAACAAGGGCTATATATAAATTATTTTAATAATAGAATTTGTAGTTAAAAATGAGTTTGAATTCAATCAATATTTATAGTATGAGTATTAAAATTATAATTTATCTTTGAGATATTTTATTCATTTGTTCTTCTTAATATGATATATAAAAAAAATACTATTTTTGTGAGAAATTATATTTATTCCAATAATAGTTGAAATAAATATATTCTATATAAACGTGTTACGTTAGAAATGAAAGAATTGGATAAATATATTTTGAAAATAAATAAATAAAATTATTGAAGTTTTACTTCCTAATATGTCAATTAAATGAGTATGTTTTTCAATATACATATTACAAAAATCATTAATTTGTCGATATCAACTTTTTGTTACTAATGCATAAATTAAATAAAGTTTTTCTTTCCTATTTTGATTAGTTTTTTTTTTTTTAGTTTCAAATTTGATAAAATTTTGTAATAAAATGTTATTTTTCCATTTTTTTTATTTGATATGATTGTATAATCAACATATTTTCATAAATTTCCATCGAGAAAATTTTCGTTGATAGAAATCCCGTGTATCGCACGGGGGAAAATCTAGTGTATGTGAAAGATAAGAAACAACTATTGCAAAGCAATCAAAAATCTAAGATAAATTACAGTGTGCAAAATATCAGACACAACAATCTCAATTAATCAATTTCATGCATTGTAAGGATATTTTGAACCAAAAGAAAGCATAATCTCCACTTTACCGATGTCTGAGTCAGCCTAGGATCAAAAGTTGGAAGGAGAGAAGTCGCTGGAGTAACAGCTCCAAAGCTAAAATGTGCAGGAGTAGAAGCTATAACAGGTGCAATAGCAGCTGCAAGAGGGTTGATTACTGTTCCAAAATATATATATATATATATATATATATATATATCAAAAGTTTAATATTTGAAACATTAGGTCAACTGAAAAAATGCCAAAACATGGTGAACACTCCCAGTTACCATTTCTGTCAGGATGACTGTAGCGGCATGTGGTGCCATACTTGCAGCTGATTAATTAAACAAGACATTTCAAAGCAATCAGACATCCTCAGTATTGCTCTCTTTTAGGATAAGTTTTCCAGTTACAAAAGAGTACTGACCTGCCAGTTTTTAGGTAAAATGGGCAATCAACTTCACCCTGCATGAAAAGTAAGCAGATGAGTAAAGAGTACATATAAAGGAAACATTTATGAACCAAAAACAAGGCCTAAATTTTGACCTGGTTTATATATATATAGTTCAAGAGAGAAATAGTAATTCTATTTGATTTCAATTCTGCAATAAATTTCCCAAAACAACTAAGGAGAGAAGTCCAGTCAACCATCAAACAGCACTGCAAAGTTTCTCCAGCCTCCAATACATGTAATTTTTAACAGCCTCTGGAGATATAATTATCAAAATACCCTCTCTTGTGGAGGATCAAATCCTTTTAATTTTCCAATTACCAGAGCAATTTATTAAGGCGAAAATTTCCCCATCATAAACTTATTGTCCAGCTCCAAAGCTCTCAAGTCTCATCGATAGCAAGAATGTCTCATGAAACAATGAAAAACTAGAGCATTGATGGAAGTGAAGGTGCAAAGGGGAAAATTTCTTATTATCTTACCATGCCTGAGATGGGGATTGTGGAAGCATTTATAATAGGAGACGAACATTTTTGTGATTAGTTTGAAAAAATTAACATTTTAAGGACTCTGCAATATTGCCAATTTGCCAGCATAGAGAAAGTTTACACAATGGCTTATGAATTATTATAATGTCATGCGTATTAAATTTCCTAGTTCATGGTTATCAGCAATAAAATGGATAAATTTGAAGCTGCAAGGGTGATTTTTGCCCAAAAGTGATGAATATAACATCTGTTAAAACTAAGAAAGTCCTAAGAATCATCACAAACTCACCAATAGACTTACTGAACATTCAATAAAGTGCATCGGTTCATTCAAATTTCAGAAGTTGATTTATAATACCAATGGATTATAATTATAATAAGCACGATATTAAGATAAAAATTACCGGTCTGATAGGAAGACCTTTGGTGTTATGCAATGATGCTGGATAAAGTGGCTGAACTGGCTTTGAATCTCCAGATATTTCATCCTGGAGACCAGTGGCATATTCTGCTCCAACTGATGGAACTTCCACACCTTTGGGATGATGAAATTTGCAGGATGCACCGAATTTACATTTTCCAGTCTTCATATAGAACTGGTTCAATCAAAGAAAGTTTAACAATCAGTTTAATAAAGCAATGCACGCATGAAAAAAATTGAAAATCATACCGCACATGGAAGCTCTGAGGGCCTCTCAGGTAAGGCAGAGATATCAGCACTATCTGGAGCACCCTGAATCCAAATTAGAAGCAACAAGTTGGAATATCATCACATTAAAAGGAGAGGAGCTAACCCTAGGCAAAGAAACCTACCGGGGGAACTAATTTATCTTTTGAGTGGTTGAATTTGCACCTGATACCAAACTTGCATCTTTGAGTCTTCAGAAAATACTGGACCATGTTTAACACAAAAAGAAATGTGTTAACCCAGACCACAATGTGATGTAAAACAGCATAAAATTTTCAACACACTTACAGGACAATCAGGCTCTCCTGGTCTCTCAGGAAGAGATTCACTTGGTACAGGCGGAACCTAAAATTAATTTAATAGAATAAATTCAATGATGAGGCTTAGGTGACAAAGAAAAACGACATATCCAAAGGTCACACAGATTCCATCAGGCAAAAAAAAAAAAAGAAGGAAAATTTAGACATCCTTCCAGTTGGAAAAACCTACTAATATAACTTCTAATGCAATAAAAGCAATCCTCCTACAGGGAAAACATACCCCAACAAACTTTAAATTGCAAGAGCATAGAGATTATACAATTAATCAACATTGTTTTGGTTCTATATTGTAGATTTAATAATTTATTCAAATGTGGAACACCATCAAAATACCTGTTAGGTCCTTATACCGAGATCGCAGAAGCAAAATGATTATTGAATCAATTGCAATGTCGTAACTATTATCATGCTACAGATTCACGGTTAAGACCAAAAGAAAAAAATCAAGTGCAATCAACTTGAGTATAAATGATACTATCAGTCCCTACTAGCCTCAGCTTCTACGTAGCTGCAGACCTAATAAAGTTATACTGATTTGTGACATATTCAGCCATTTTTGGCATAGAAGTATGGGATCCCTATGGATAAATCCCAAAACCTTTTGAGAGCAAGTGAACGATTAAAGCAAAAAAGAGGTTAACTTATACTATTATCCCATCAGTATGCTTGTCTAGTTGAGCCTATGGTAAACGTTTCAACTACTACTCAACAAACCAAGACATCAAATTGTTGTACAATATATGGAAATAAATAATATAGAAAAGAAACGCATCGAACGAGCTAAGCATATTCATAATAATTTTGGGGTCACTCGTAGAAACATTTTTTGCCATTCTATTCAATCCAAACCTGCCTCTAATAAAATAAAGAAGATTCATCACATAATACCTTGAGTTTAATGAAAAATGAACAAGTAAAGAGAACTTAAAGAGCAAGAAATGATAGGTCTAATGATAGAACGCTCTAATAATGCATGATTCTTGCTAGAGAATAAACTATCTTAATCTTAACTTAGAAGAGCATAAAAGTACTAAAATATAGAAATATTGTTTAAAAATAATGCTGGTGTATCAATTGATTAGAGAATATAAAGTAGCAAATTGGAATCATGCATTGCTAAACTATCTTAATCTTAACTTAGAAGAGCATAAAAGTACTAAAATATAGAAATATTGTTTAAAAATAATGCTGGTGTATCAATTGATTAGAGAATATAAAGTAGCAAATTGGAATCATGCATTGCTACATAAGAGCAATGCATGATTCCAAGGGAAGCATAAACTAACTAGCCTGTGAAGTACATAAATTACTAGAATATGGACGTGTGGTATAAATATGAAGTAATGTTGGTATGTCAATTAATGAATAATTACTAGTATAGAGAATAAAGTAGCAAAAATTATCACCTCTTTCCAGTCAGGGATTCCACCCTCTGGAACCCAAATAGGATGGTCAAACTTGCAGCTCTCTCCATACTTACACATTCTTGTTTGCATATAAAAGGCACAGTCCTTCTCTCCAGGCCTCTGGGGATAAATGGGCAAATGGCTTGTATTCTCGTATCTAGGGCGCTTGGCTAAAGGGTTTGCCGAATACCAGGCTTCAGTTTGCCCAAATTTGCTATGGGCACCCAAAATGGTTTGATGATAGAGTGCTAGGTAGATAGTAGACACATATAGACAAGGAACCAAAATATTTGTTATTGTATAAATATGGTTTTTATTTATAAGAGGAATAATAGAACATATTACTAGAAATAAATGAAGCCAATAAGTGTTGGTGTATAAATTAAAAATAAAAATAGGTTTGAAACATTAAGTTATATGCAATATTTTTCATACTAACCATTAATAAATGTTATATTCTATAAGCACTCAGTTAATAATCAGTAGCATGACCATACTAAAAATGTGGATTTAGAAAGTGGATTTCTACATCTTATACTAGGAGCAGGTGTGGACGTATAGATTATTAATGTCATTAAAGTTTGATACATCCATTTGTAAGTTAGACTCCTTATCCTTTCAGACAAATCATAAATTAGTTTATATTCTACAAACAATCAGTTTAGAGAGAGAAGCACAACCATAACCATGTCTGTAGATTTACGCGGTGAAGTTCTCCACTATATACTAGACATATATATAGTAATAGAAAGGCCTTTTCAATACATTAACAACCCAATTATCATTTTTTTTTTTAAATTGACAACATAAAGAACATAATTATATGATGTACTTGTATGCATACAATCATATATGACTTAACCAGATGCAAAATGTATGTGAAAGAGTAAATAAAAATATAAAACCAGAATCTATATCAAACCCGTGGAAAAACACTCCCTCTTACCCATTTTCTTAATTGCTTGAGAAGGCAGTCATAACAAAGCAGTGGATTTACATCAAGTTAGCATGAGTTTTTTTTATAACTACGTAGAACTAACTATAAGTTCGTCTTTGAGAAAGAGATGTCAATGTCACCCACGCTGTCCATTGACTTTAACCTATTTTAATTAAAAAATAATAATTATTGACATTTTATATTACATAGAAACATTTTTTTATTTAACTAAGAACTGTATTGCACTTAAAAAACTTCGAAATAAATTTCTTATTTGGATTTTCCACCTCTAACTCTCACTTATTTGACTACTATGAATAATGTAGCATCCCAACAAAACACAAAATCGATTTTCACACATCATATACAAGCTACCAGCTGTAATCTCCAGGTGTGAAATTTCTTTTCTGTGTGAACGGTTCCTTGGTCACTCCAGATGAATTGAACTAACGTAGGCAGGATTTTCATAATATCATAAATTTTAGTTTTTATTAGCTACCTAACTCAATGAGAAATCTTCCTTTCTGATGTCAAACAGCATGCCATTGATCTCAGATATTCTAATTATATATATCTAGACTTGCTGAATACACGTCCAGTACCTGCAACAGGAAGATTTTGCACCAAACATATCTGAGTTCTAAGTTCACTATGATTAAACTAATAAAGTTTTCTCCTTGCCTCATAACAGGACCGTCCCTACCATTCAAAATATCAACATGCCGTGAAACTAGACTATAAGACAATATAGTCATGTGTACATCGTCTTAAGAATACACGTATTACTAGCATGAGTAGACTGTCATAAATCATTTGGAGGGATATTGATTTATATTTTTGCATCTCGAATAACATTTATTAAAAGCAGTGCAATTGAACCATACCTACTTTCTGCCAGACAAAATTACGGGAAAAAAAAAGGATCTCATTTAAAAAAAGAACAAAAGAAAAACGGTGACAGATAAAAATTCCTTACTTTCGGCAGAAGGGCGCTTCAACCCAGAGTAAAGAGTGTCGGTAGACGCAACTGCAGTCCCCACATCGACGCCAGGGGGTCCATACGAATGTGTGGGAGTGTTGATGGCGATTCCGGGAATTCTAGAATAGTAGCTGTCCGAGTTGTACAACGTGGTGGAGGAAATGGCAGATGTTGAGAGTGAGTCGGAGCTAAGGTATCTGGCGGATGTGCCGAGCAATGAGGTGGCGCCGGGGATATAGGGTTCGGTGACAGATCGAGAGCTGTAGAGACTACTGGCAGCGGCGCTTCCACCGCTGTAGCTGTTACGGTTGTAGCCGTATAGCTGGTTCGCCATTTAAGCCACCCGCAAGCGATTGTAAAATAATAGGTTGAGCCCTAACACAGTAACACCAAAAGGAAATGGAGTGGCCGGGACCGGGACCGGGTTGATTATTTCTGGCTCAGTAAAATAAAATAAAATAGTCCGTTCGGTAACGGTAGACAAACCAGTGTATAATCCAATTTTTTTTACACAATTTTTTTAAACCGCTTTTTAATTACACATATTTTTTTTCCAATTTTCAGTCATACATTTTACCCAAAAAAACAAAAAACAGCAAAGTGGTCTCCGAACGGAGTGTTACATAAACAACATAATTTCGTCCTTGATTAATTCCCTTTTTTTTAAATCTGTTTTTTCGTATACTCATTTACAACCATACGTACCTATGTTTTGTAAATAATTTTTTGTTTATCAATCAATAAATAATGTAATATTTTCAAGATAAAATATATGATTTAAAAGTGATTTGAAAAAATGCGTGATTTAAAAGTAATTTGAAAAAAATGCGTTGTTTATAAAAAATTTATAAACAAGTTTACATAATAAAATATTTTACACATATAAAAAAATCCTTACTTTTCAATCACACATTCTCTAAATATTCACCATCGCAAAAAATCATTTTCCTTTAAAATAAACATCAAACAGAGAGTAAACTAATTTTTCACTGCACACATTTTTTTCTGGGGCATTTGCATAAATATCTTGCTTTTGGTATTATAATTGAAATTTACTTCATTTTAAATAATCATTGAAAAATACTTCAAAAAAAAAATTTACTGAAAAATACGTCTTCCAATACAAGTATCATATTATGATACTTTCAAGATTTTGGTATCATAATGTGAAACTTTTTCAAATTTTTATGATACTTACAGCAAAATTTTGGTATCATATTCATACTTTGATACTTTACAAATTTTTATGATACTTTATCTCAGACATTAAATCAAACACTTTACGTGCACTATCCTCCTTATTTTATTTGCAATTATGAGGTCTTTCAAGAACACGGGATTTAATCTTGCATGTTTCTTTAAGTTTCTGCTCTAAATATTTAAGAAATTTGTCAGTTGTAAGCAGTTGTTCTTCATGCACCAAATTATCTTTCCCTCTTTTTCCTAAGTACAGACTCCTCCTATTGGGATCTAACATCCGTTGGTGTATATAATTGGACAAGACCTAATTTACATACTTTTTCAAAAGGATCAGAGAAGAAGAAAATCTTGGTATAAAAGCTAATTTCTTTTCGTAAACTAGGCTAAAAGTATTAAGAAAACAACATTGATTTTGCACTGTTCAATCTAAATAAAGTTTTGATTGATGGGAGAAAAACTCTGAATGGTTACAAGCCGGTAATTTGGTTTACTTTGGATGATTCAGTAGTCGCACTTTCTGTCCAGATGAATTATAAGAAGATCGAGGTGGTCAGGGAGGAACAGGAAATATAAATCTCCATTCTTCTAAAACTAATGGAGGTGAATGAAATTCACATACAAAGGCAGTCGTTCAGTTTCATTGTGTGGCAGACGATATTCATTCATTACGTATTTTTCAGTTTTTCCATAAAATAGTGATTTGTGCAATTGATCCTAAAAAGATAGTATAGTATGCAATTATCTATTTTTTTTCTTCACTTTTTAACCACATATTTTAACTAAAAATATAAATAAATCAATTTATAATTGGTTAGAGCCATAATAAAACAAAATCACCGGATTGCCAAATAAATCCAAAGTAATTTTCGGTTCCAAAATTGGAATTAACGTACTAGATAAATTAAAAATATTTTTTAGTTTTTCATTTTTTAAGTTTTGTCTAGTGAGTACTATCCAATTATTTTTAACTTATTTTTTTACAATAGTCAATTTTAATTACATTTTAACAATAAAATATATTATACATAAATTCAAATATTTTCTCTTATTTTCTACCACACAATATCCTATTAAATACTATTTAAAACTCCTTTTTTACAAAATAATGACAAAGAAGCATAGGCAAAACTAGCATACTGCTTTACAACGGTGGAATTCGACCGTAAGGGAAAGACTACAAATTCAATGAAACGTAGATATGAGTAAGATTTGTGTAGCAAAATCGAAGAGTTTTGGTGTGTTTTGAGGGATTTGTGGTGATTTTATGAAAAATTCGAAGAAAACCCAATTTTTTGCATATACATCCTTGTTCTTTTATTTTTTTATTTTTTGCATATGGGAGAAAGACCTCCATACTGTCAGTGATAAATAAATTTTAGTATACATAGTATATTTATAGTTTACATTCAAAAGTTGAAGGTAAAGGGAAACAACCAATTTTGATAAATATAGAAGTTTCCATGACTATCAATTATACCTAATACAAAAAATGTGGAGGAAGGAAACATTCAACAACTCAAAAGTCATCTTGTATTTTAACAAGATAACTTCCACTTTGCTTAGTATTCTTGCACACAAAAGTTCATGGTTGCGCATCATACATGCAATACGGTCCTAAGGAACTACACAAAATAATGAAAATGGATAAGCATAAACGCTAATATACTATAAATAAATGTCTGCATGATATTGGAGTAGCATTTTAAGGATTGACTCTCCAAAAGAAATAGCATTTTAAGTTTAAATAGACTATTGGAGATTCTCTTATATTTCAAAACTACAATGTGAAAAAAGAAAAACGAAATACACTATAGCTAAAGAAAAACAAAAAGAAAAGGACTCATAGAATTGCAAGTCTACAAAATATTTTCAAACAAAGGAAAATAAACAAATAGTATAAATAAAACTATTTAATTAAGCGAAAAAAATTATACAATGCAATAAAAATATTTATAAAAAACTATATAATCTGGAAAATACAATGTTTCGTGAAGGCGCAAAAAGAAAACAAGTTGAAATGATAAACAACTACTCTTAGAGTAAAAATGAATTGAATTTGAGAGTTAATTACATGACAAAGGGATTTCTAACAAATTTTGTAAACAATGATAGATAAAATAGTAATGACAAAAGGAAAAACTAAAAAGTAACACATCTTTCAATAATGAGCAGGAAGAAAATTCTGAACATGTTTTTAAATTTTTAGGATTTCATATTTGAGGATTATGGATGCAATGCTACGAAGCAGACACATTGGACAAATCATTCCACTAATGTTTCACATAAGCAAGATTGCAATTTCAAAAACGTAACTAATTTGAAAGAAGACACCAAATCAACTTTGCAAAAAACAAAACAGTCACTCATAAATACATTAAACTAACTCTACCCAAAAAAAAAAAAAAAAAAAATCTACTTCAGAAATACAATATGAAAAATGGACAGAGCAAACAAAATTCATCGTTCTTTAATTTCTGGATCTAGAAAAAGGGATAAACACAACCACAAAATTACCTTGATGGGATCGGACTCTAAATCCACTAATTACGGCACCATACTTCAATTTCTGCAAAAAAAAAAAAAAAAGGAACGATTTTTAAGGGAAAAACAAAATCGAAAACTTGGAAATAAATAAATAATCATCATGCTTATAGAATACATCAAAGTCCCGTTTACCACATGATTCATAGATGTTAGAAAATTTCGAGTTATTAGAATGTATGCGCTCTTAATAAATTCAAAATAAAATGATTTGGCATATAGGGAGGTTAGAAGAAAAGTCATTTTTACATCAAAATGTCTGATTAGACCTCCCTCATGGGCTTCCCAAACTAGTAATTCTCTAATATGGCAATTAGGCACATAAAAAATTATTTTCACAAAATAAGAATCCACCGTGCCTATAAAATTTACTACATGCAATATTTTTACAAGTCAAAAATACAATCAAAATTCAATAACCTTGCACCCAAAGAAGTAATAAGAGCATACCTCCTAGATAATGCATTGGCTATTATAATTTCTTTACCTTGATGGTATTTGTTGATATAGAAAAATGCTTCCATGTACTTCATCAACTTGCCATGTCTTTGAAACTCCTTGTTGCTTTGGTCAATTTCCTACATTAAGGAAGTAGCCAAACTATGGAGAGAATTGTTAGATTCATCAAGTGCAAAGAACATTTTTGTTTTATCTTCTCTCAAATTCTTTTGTGGAACTCTTCACTCCCTCTCCTTTTCCTGAGGTAGGAACCTAAACTCTTGGTTCTTCCCTCTCCTCACTTTTTTTTTGAGTCGTGGTACCAACTCTCTTTTTCTCTCATTTTCTGAGGACGTGGTCTCAACTCTCCCTTTCTCATACTTCATCACTTTTGTTTCTTCATCAACTTCCTCACTTAAATTTTCTTTTTCTTTCTTCCTCAAACTCCTTCTTAAGTTTCATTTGGTCCTTGTGCACTTCCTCCGACTCAAAGGTAGGAGCACCACTTGTTTCCATTAAATTGAAAGATATACCGGTTCTTCCTCCTGTCATTTTGCACAATCCTATCACATTGCCAAGTCTACCTAAAATTATGTGGGTAGTGTGTATGAGAACTACACCACAAAGCATTTGATTACCATATGTTCCAATGTTGAAGGTAAGAAGAACTTGTTCACTCACTCTCACTCTCACCTCCCCATGGTAACTAGACATTTGCATCATGTAAGGATTGAGATGTTTCACCACCGATAATCCCAACTTTTCCACTATACTAACACTCACCAAATTAGTGCAAATTCTCCCCATCTATAATGAGGCTACATGTTTTATTCTCCACAAGGCACCTAGTGTGGAAAATATTTTTTTCATGCTTCTCCATCTCACTAGCATTGGCCAAAGATTTTGGTGAACTAATAATCCTCTCCACCTCTCCTTCACTATCACACCTCCCAATGGAATGATGTAATTTCAATTTTTACACTACCAATAGTCTCATCCATTCCATCTTTACCCCGATGTTACCTTAGATGACCTTGATCAAATCACCTATCATGCCACTCTCCTCTATTCCTACCCATATTCTAATTTTGTTCACTAACCTCATCACTATCTAAAATATCTCCAAATTTATCCCTAACATCTCTTCTATTACCCCTTATTGCTCCATTACTTCTAGTTGATGTTTTCTCCCCTCTTGTCCCTAACCTTTTCCAACCTTCCCCCAATCTTCTCCATTTGTCTAGTCATGGTCGTGAAATAGTTTGCAACATCTCACGCAAGCCTTGAGTTTGGACATTAGAAGTTTGCCCACTTTGAGTATTTGTATGGAACATGTTGTGCATGTGTGGAAGTGTTCTCACAAGAATATTTTTACTCATGTTTCTTTCACTCAAATTTTAGGCTTTTATCCGATAATGAGCCACCACTCTTATCTCTTTCAACTCAAAGTTTTTTTTCTCAAGTTATCCAAGGGAGATAATCAACTAGATCAAGAAGTATAATTCTTGTGAGGCTAAAAGAAATCACGATAACACAAATAGGTTCAAAAGTAAAAGGATTTAATAGCAAGTGAAATTTCTTTGATTG
Source organism: Ligustrum vulgare (assembly GCA_963555705.1). Classification (NCBI taxonomy): domain Eukaryota; kingdom Viridiplantae; phylum Streptophyta; class Magnoliopsida; order Lamiales; family Oleaceae; genus Ligustrum; species Ligustrum vulgare. The sequence goes on along the minus strand of OY743169.1, from coordinate 59,122,179 downwards.
CTATACTCAAAAAGACTATAATATGTAGGATAAGATGTTAAGAACACAATATCAATAATGGGACTGAGCAACTACAAGTAATTAGTAAGGCATAGATGTTGAACACATAGGCACAAATAGTTAGTTTTGATTTAAACATTTTACCAAACACTTTGTGCTCAAACTTTGGATAGTATAGAAATGTAAGTGTATGGTTAATGAAAACCCCCAACAATCTAAAAAGTGACAACAAATCAAAATACCCAAGATGTAGGAATCAACAATAGCTAAAGAACATACAAATTTTTCCAATTTTCCTTTTTTTTCGAATATGATGAATAATAACAAGAACAATAATTTAAAGGATAGCTTACCAATTTTAGAGTCAAGCTCTGATATATAAAGGATAGATTACCAATTTTAGAGTCAAGCTCTGATATCAAATGATGTGAACCCATTTGGTGTGTTGATCAAAAAATCTCACAACAATGAAATCAACCCAAGAAAGCTAAGATTGGTAATAACAAACCTTGACTCATGCTCCTCTAGTCAAAATTCCAAGGATAAACCCAGCCCAATGGATAGACATAAATAAGTTCCTAGATTTCTTCCAACAACATAAAAATCATTAATTTTACATAAAGTTGAGAACTTTCCTCAAGAGAGGCTTGATAAAAAGGAGCATATGCCCTCTCAAATGTCTTCCAACATTCACAATGAACAAAGTTGTTTTTAGTGTTTGAGAGAGTTGGGTATTTATAGTACAAGTAATGGAATAATTAAAAAAAAAATCGGAAAAAGAAAAATAATTCGTGAAATCTGGCTTTAGTTCAACCATGCGATTGCTCAAGGTAAAGTCGCGTGATCGCTTCCATCAAAAACCCACATTTTAACCATTTTTGCTGAATTGGCCCACGCGACCGCTGGTCAGTCCTTCTACGCAATCGCTTGGGTCTCTGTTTGGTCTCCGATTTCGATTGCCATGCATGTGATTTCTTTATCGAAGTTATCTTCCATTTGGGCTTGATTCTATACTTTGTGGATGAATCCCACCATCAATTCTTAGGCCTCCTTGGCCTTGGATCTCATCTCGGTATCAAAGTTATCTTCCGTTTGGGCTCAATTCCATACTTTGTGAATAAATCCCACCATCGACTCTTGGGCATCCTTGGTCTTGGATCTCTTCATGGGTCCCATCGACACGCGCATTGATGTTTTACTTCCTTGGTTCTCATCAGTACCTATCCTTAAGTGACTTACAACAAGTGACACTTATCTTTAGGTGACTTACAACAAGTTACACCTATCCTTAAGTGACTTATAATAAGGAGCACTTATCCTTAACAAAAATCAAGTTTTCACAAGGCTCTCAAAACCACCAAATATAATAAATTGAATTACAATTGAAATAACTCTTTTAACAAATGATATACCCAAATTAAGTCTCAAGAGAGTTAGGCTAATACTTTAATAGATAGTAATGAATTAAGCTAGAGTGTTAGAGAAAAACTTTGATGCAAATGATAATGAAAAATTCAATGCAATTAAACAAAGTTTTTCAAATAACATAATCTCTTTTTAAATGATTGAATCAAGTTAAGTCCCAAGATATGCCAACAATTGAATAATTAACAAGTTAAGCTCAAAGTGTTTAAGCGATAGAACTTTGATGAATTAAATGATAATTAAAATTATAACACAACTAATCAAAGTTCTTCAATAGAAATTCTCCCTTTAAAAGATTAAAACAAATTTAGAACAAAAAGAGACTTACATTTCAATTCCAATATATAATGTGAAGATATTAAAGAAGTTTCTACAATGAAACAAAGAATCTTCATAAAAACTTTCTTTCAAAAACTTTGATGAATTTGATAAAATTAAATTTAAACCAATCAAAGTTTTTCTAATAAAGATAGATGAACATAAATCAAGTAAGAATAATGAATTTTTACAAGAAAGCTTTCTTAAAATCTCTTCTTGATTGTTGAAAATGAATGCAGAAGAAAATGCTTATTTATCGAAGAAAAACAAGCTCTTCTTGACCATTTTAAAACTAGCCTTGTACCCAACAGTCAAAATTTTTCGTTCTTTCGAAGTTGACTTTCGGTTGACCAAAAGTTGACTTTCGGTTGACCGAAGTTGACTTCGGAAAATCATGAAAAAACTTGATTTTTAGGTTTCTAACTTGCTCTTCAAAGATGTATAACATAATATAATCACGATTTAAGATCAAATAACACTTGAAATATGTTTGATGCATAAAATCATTTTCGAGTTCATTAGAATTCAATGCTAAAGATTGAGAGAATTATACCTTTATATAAGTATAATCAACTTATACTCGAGTTCTCTTCTTTTAAGCGTGAATACTTCATCTTCATGTCATGCTTTATGTCTTGAATCTTGATCTTGAATATCTTTACTTCGATCTTCGCGTCTTGTGTGCTTCATTTGTTCATCATATAACTTTGATCTTTATCTTTTGGGTGAATATTTGAACAATGAATGTGTAGCGTACCCGGTCCTCAAGACTGGTCGGCCGTCTACTCATGGTTTTTCCACTCCCCTCCAGTCGTTGCTTTTCTTTCTGTTACTTCAAAAGTAGCTGCTTCAGCTTCAGCAGGGACCAGGAGATTGGATCTAGCCGTAAGAAGAATGCTTGGTACAAATAGCTCACTTCTTGGTCTTCGACCCCCTCAGTCACTACGAACGGCCCCGATCAGTGCAATGGGATGTGTCTATTTATCTATCTCTTGACTCGAAATAGGAGCAGGTTTTAGGAAATGGCAGATCTATTCACTCTATCAATAATCGAGCCGGATCTGGTGTATCATAAGGGATTTGCCTTTTCTATTGATTCCTACGGATTGGATCAAGAATTGTAAGTGGTCTAATGGTAGCAGGGATTTAAGAATATTTGTACTTAATCCCTAGGTATAAGGTTCTATCCCTGCGGAAGGTAAAAATCCACTTCCTAAAAACGAGGCTACCAGCCCTTGAGGAGTAGGACGACCAGGGGGGAGTGGAAAGATCATGAGTAGACGGTCGGCAGCCCTTGAGGACCGAGTACGCTACATAATTCTTTGAAGATTTATCATTACATGAAATTCTTAAAGTAAACTTGTTAACAATACAAGATAATCTTGTTTGTTATGATCAAAAAAATAAGATTAAGTTAACCATAGGTCAACAAGGTAAGAATTATGGAGTTTGCATAGTTGTAGACAAGTTGGCCACTGGCTATAAATTGCCCAACGAAGAAACGATGTCCTCTATGTGGAGAGGGGTTTGTAAGATTGTTTGAGGTGGAGAAGATGACGATGAATAGAGGGAAGTTGTTCTTCTCATGTAGTCGGAATACTTTTCGATACTTCGACTGGCATAATAGCGAGTCAAGCATCGACGGTGAAGTGAAAAATGCAGTTCAAGAGGATAACGAGGAGTTTTCTCTGATGGATATCAGATGAAGAAGAGATAGAAATAAATGCAATCACATTTTGAATAAGTAAACGGAGTTTGGACGTGAAGGGGAAAGCAAAGGTCAGAGAATGATAGAAGACTATCACATTATTATTTTCGAAATTCATACCATTATGTAGTAGCAATGGATTGTAGTATTTTATGATCCATGTGTAATGAATGACATTGTGAAAAATTATGAGTTTCAATGTATTTTTCCTTTCTTTAATGTAATTCTCCTTTATGTTACTTTTTGTTTGGAGCTTTCCTCATTCCTATTACCTGCCATAATGATTCAAATATGGATTTAGTGACACAATTCATTAACATCATTTTAGCTTATGTATTTCTGGTTCTATTATTCTGGTTAGGGGTGGACAATATAATCGAACCAAATCAGACCAAACCAAGCCAAGCAGTTTGGTTCGGTTCTATATAAAAAAATAATGGTTTGGTTCTTATAATTAAGAACCATTTGGTTTTTGTTCCGATTCTGGTTCCGGATCTCATTCAAGAACTAGTACCAAGAACCAAACTCAATTTTTTATATTTATATTTTTTTAAAAATCAGTGGGTATTCATCTCGTTAAAAAATTCAAATCTGAAATTATAAATGTAAAATGTGCAAAAATGTTATTTACCATACATTTTACATCATTTCCTATTAAACAAAGATTTTAAACCTTAAATCTAGATTCTAATTCTAATTCATTTTTCTTTTTTTTTTCAATTATAGACACGCATTCACACTGCTTTATTTGCACTCTTATAACACAACAATCATCACGCTCCTTAGTCACCATCGACGACATTAATGTTTATTTTTTAAAATTTATGTATATATAAATCTAGAGCATTTATGGTGCCCTTATAAAAATGCCCACCTGCCACTTGGCATGTGGGCATTGGGTGTTAGGAGGCACCCGATGAACCCTGTCTGACACCCTCAATAAGGGGAGACACGTGCCCTAGTGGGCGCTATATAACTTATATATATAAACATCAGCACAATTCGTCAATTTTCAAAAGTCAACACAAACTTAAATTGCAAATTTCATCCCTAACTCATACGGATTCACGACAGAATGGGCAGAGTCAGACATTCATAACATGTAACTATAAGTCTAAATGGCCTTTATGTTTGATTCTCTAAGTTTCAACGAGTCAGCGATCTTTCTTCAGGTGAGTTTCTTCTTCTTCTTCTTCTTCTTTAATTTGGAATAAAATGTTACTTTTTCTAAACTTTTGTTTTGTTAACTAAAAAATTCATTTTCTATTTAGTAATGATGTAGATGAATTCTAATGAAGAAGTTGATATAAACAAGTTTTAATTTGTATTTATTATTTAAAAAATCAAGTAATGGTCCTAAAACCAAACCAGACCAGACCAAAACCAAACAGTTTGGTACCGGTTTGGCTCCATATCTTTATAAAAACCAATTAGTTCCATTAGTAAAAAAAACATCAATTCATGGTTTGGTTTGATTTGGTTCTTTCACGTCCACCCCTACTTTGTCCCACCTGACCAATCCACTTCGCTACCCTCGGCCCACTCAAGATTCTTAAGTAACTTGTCTCAGTGGTCCTACAACTCTCTTCATTTTATCTCTTATTACTTGGATCTGCTTCATACAATTGATTTCTTCTTATCCTCCAAAACCACTCTATTAAAATACTCATACAAATTGTTTAATAGTATGTCACTTTTTACCTTTATCAAGAAATGAGACTTGCTGTAACGCCCCGAGTTCCGTAAAATTCGGGTCGCCACGTCGTCTCTATAAAACTAACTATTTAAAAAATATTGTGGAAATATACTGAATTTTAAAACATCACATTCATTTAGAAAGTCTGCGACGGTAGCTCAAATTTAAATACATCCACTTGAAAACATTTCATAAAATTTCAATATCTCAACAAGTAGAATTAACAAGTTTCGATAAGCTTAACTTTCAAAAATAAATAACTTAAAATTCATATTTGCCATAATTGCCCCTCATTCGCCACCACCTCCGAACTCTGAAAATGTTGTTAAAATAACGGAGTGAGCATTTCAGAAAAAACACTCAGTAGACTCATCACCAATAATTAATTTACAAGATAATTGAACAAGTAATTATGCAAATATTATAGTGACATTCTCTTCTTAGTCATAAGCATCATGAAATGAGTGCAATATGAACATACTTTTGTCTTGTCTTATGCAAATAAAGCATATAAGTTATGGCATGCATAACATAAATTTCTCTTCTTATCTCATAAGAAATTCTCTTTTCTTGTCTTGTGCAATTAAGCACATAAATCACATAAATCCACATAACAAATGCAATTATAATATAAATAAATTAGTGGGGGGGGGGGGGGAGTCTACCTCAATTTATCTCAAATCACGTAAAAAGATGGAGCAGGAAGTAGCCTCAATCTCTTAATCGTCCGTACGTTTCGTCTAACCAAAATAGGGAATAAGTATTGAATTAGTATTTCGAAATTTCTAAGTTTTAAAATGATAAAATAAAATTTAGGGACTCAATTGAAAATTTATTAAAATTGAAATTTAAAGTTTAGGGACTGAAATAGGCTTTTTGAAAATAATGGGGCTGATTAGAAATATATTAAAACTACAGGGGATGGGTAAAATATTTTAAAACCAGAGAATAAAATAACTCAATTTAAAAATAGGGGCTGAGACGTGTAACTTTAAAATTGAAGGGACTGAATTAAAACATTTTAAACTAAAAGGACTGGAATTGAATGCTTTTAAATCCTCGAGGGCTAAAAGTAAATTTTCAAAACTTAAATAAATAATAATAATAAAAAAACAGATATCTCATTTCTCGATGTATAATCGATATATATATATATATATATATATATATATATATATATATATATCAAGAGAGAGAGAGAGAGAGACGGCGAGAAGGCCTCCACCCCCTTCTTCGATTCTAGACCACCAGTGAAGGGCGGGCATCAGCGCCACCGTTGCGTGGTGGCGCCAGTGTGGGGGTGAAGTGGCTTTGGGAGAAAATGGATGTGGAAGTTTGAAGAAAAATTGAGGTTCGGTCAAGACTTGGGTTGAGAATTTGTAGGCGAGTATCCGGTGGTCGAGGTAAGAAATTGAGCTTCTAGGTTTATGGGTTTTTCTTTGGGTTTTAATTTGGGTTTGATTTGGAGGTCAAAAACGGGGAAATCCGAAAAGGGCAGTAGCTCGATTGCTGGCGGGAGGTGTTGGTTTTGATGGTGGCTGGTGGTGGTGTTACAGAGGAGCTTGGGTGATGAGCTTTGGTTTGTGATTTGTGAGGTGGGCAGTGGACAGGGGCGGTGGTGACGGTGTTGTGGCGGTTTGGAGTTGAAGTTGGTTGGGTTCAATTCCGATGACTAAGGTGGTGATGATGGTCGTGAGGTGCTGCGGGGTGGTTATTAGTTTGAGTGGTGGTAGTGGGCAGCGGAGGTGGTTGTGATGATTCCGATGGTGTATATAGTGGAATGTGGTGGTGTTCTCCGGTGAAAATGGAACAATGGCAGTGATGGGTTCAGTTTTGGTGATGCTTGGTGTTGACAACGGAGTGGTGGCGCATTCTGGTCGGCAAGTAGAGGTGTATTTTTTCATTATAGCAACCATGGTGAGGAGGCAGAGTTCTTGCTTGGCCTCATGAGTAGATTAGGAGGAATGAGGTGATTGAACAGAAATCTTTAGGGCACTGTTTTCTAGGCTATAAGTAGGCTAATTTGGGCTAAAATAAATTCTTAATTGGGCTGAATAATCAAAATTTGGACAACATAATTTTTTTTTTTTTTTTTGGACCTAAAATAATAAAACTTGGACTTTGTAAATTGGACTCAAAATGAATTGGACTTAAATAATCAAGATTTGGACTACATAATTTTTGAACCTAAAATAATAAAATTTGGACATGAATAGTTTGGACTCAAAATTGTAACAATTTGGATAAATAAATAATAATAACTTTGAGACTTTAAAATATTTGAGATTTGGACTCGATTTGGAATAAATTTAAATTTATTTTACATTGGCTAGACAAACATGCTTCACATTTAAAAGTAAAAATTCGGGGTTAAATCTTAGCGACGCGTTTTTCGAGAAAAAATGATTTTTTACATTATTTAAAATTTTTCGGTCACTACAACCTTACCCCCTTAAAATAATTTCATCCTCGAAATTAAACTTACTTGATCTATAATATTTGGATACTTAGCCAGAATCTCATTCTCTTTTTCCCAGTAGCTTCATCGCTACTCTGTCTACCCCACTGGACTTTGACTAAAGGAATTTCTTTGTTTCTCAAGATATGGACTTTTCTCTCTACTATACACATGGGTGCCTATTCATAAGACAAATCTTTCTGACTGCAATAGACTGATAATTCCCCCACATGATTAGGATCATGAACATACTTTCTCAATAGGGAAACATGAAAAACATTGTGAACCACTGCAAGTTCTAGTGGCAAAGCCAAACGATAAGCCACGTTCCTCACTTTCTCTAGTATTTCAAATGGTCTGATAAAACAAGGCCTTAATTTCCCTTTCTTGTCGAAACGAAAGGTACCCTTCATAGGAGCTACTTTCAAGAACACTTTTTCTCTAATCTCAAACATCAAGTCTTTTATTCTTTGATCAGCATAGCTTTTCTGTCTGTCTTGGGTAGCTTTAATTCGTCATCTGATCTCCTCAATAGCCTATACTATTTTCTCAATTAATTCTGAATCCAATAATTTCCTCTCATTAACTTCAACCCACTCGATTGGCGATCGACATCGCCGTCCATACAAAGCTTCATAGGGTGCCATACCAATGGTAGCTCGAAAATTATTTGTTGTAAGCAAACTCTATTGATGGAAAATGTGTCTCTCAATTACCATTTAGGTCTAGAACACATGCCCTAAGCATATCCTTCAATGTCTGAATCTGGAGATGGTAGGCAGTACTAAAATTCAACTTAGTACCTATAGCTATCTGTAAGCTCTTCCAAAATCTCGCGGTGAAATCCTCGGATCTCTATCTGAAAAATGGACACTAGCAATCCATTAAGTCAGACAACCTCTCTAACATATGTTTGTGCCTCATACAAAGTCATGTGAAAAGACGCTTGATAGCTGTTGCGTAGAACTCAATCAATCATCCGACATTATCCAACTTATTAACTCATTCACTGACCTTCTATTTCTAACCTTTCAAGGATCTATACTGATATCGAATCCATGATATAAATATCAATTATTCCAATGCTTAAATTATAAATCAAGAAGATTGATCAAGAATAAAGCCTTATGATCCAAAACATAGAAACGCGGTATCAATTCCAAAATATTGAGCACAAAATCAAACTTGGCAAAATCTTTCTGAAAAGATTTACAAACGTAATCATTTCTAAAATCGACTGAAATTTCCTTTTTTCAAAATTGGAGAAATTCAAACTTGAATCCTTTAGTCCATACTTTTAAAGCATGCATCAAGTACTTGATATCACATACGCATTCTTGCTGAGGACTAGGGTACTAACTTAAAGCAGCATCATAAGGATCAGATATGATATTCTCAAACTTAAGAAACTTCACTAACTTCCAAATCTGAAGTTCAAGATATAATCTCTTCTATTCTCCAACTTCAATTTGTGTCACGCTCTGAACAATACTATGATTAAATCTATCCCAAATAAATAAGACTTATATGAATCATACATGATTCCTCCTCAAGTTTACTTAACCCAAAGATACAATTCCATTATAAGTAAAAGTCACACAACTGATCATCTCAGGTTTTCCATTATTGTAGCCAAAATATTTACTCGCATCTAAAGTACAACCGGTAATAAGTAATCGAAACTGCATCACCAAAATCTTAAATAAATCCATATATCTTATGACTCAAAATGAAGATTCCCCGTCGTAGGTAATATTTCACCAAAATTCAATAAACCATCAAGATAAGATCAATTAACTCAATATTCAGACGATTCTTTCACGGGTTAACTATAACATCCATTCACCGTTTAGTCACCATATCTTGTAGTAATCATGTAACATGTCACTTATCATCGTATCATATGACCTCAAATAATCATATCAATCTCTCTCTAAGATTACAATATAATAACCATCATATCCATCACATGAACCTTATACTTCAATCTGCTCACTAAGATTATATATCAATCTCTCAAACTCAATAAATCTTGGATTCTACCATTTGTCACTCTTTCTGCACACTACTCTATAATAAGTAATCAATGTGAATTCTTATCCTCATTTTTCAAAAATCCTATCCACAAGGACAATTGCGTAAAATTTCATTTCTTATTTTCGAACCAAGATACCATTAGTAATAATTTCCAAAATTTCAAGGTATGATCTTATCATAAACTTTCCTCTAATCAAATGCATTACTTCTGCAATACTTGTACAATTTAGGACCTGGTAAAATTTCTTTCATCAATTCCATCCAACAATTTTCTCGCATGATCTTCTAGTATCATAAATGAAAACTTAACGTACACCAATGAATCATTCAAATTACGAGGAAACCATGATTTATTTTCCATGACTGAGACTCATCTTTCTTTGAATTCCACTTAGAACCAAATATAGCATAACTTATTCATGGAAAGTCAACTTATTTCATAATCTCAATACATCATCACCTTCAGTTCTCACCATAAGAGCAATCGCATCATTCCTTATAATTATCTCTTGTACCTTTTATATTCAAATGACCTTATGACAATCATCATTATCTCACATAATTCCAAACATTCAATCACATGTCTCCAATTTCTCACTTTGAATAAATGGTTACTCCTTTAAGGCATCTCACCATAAAATATTTTCAATATCACCCATTCATGATAACTGACTATTCCAAATAATCATATTACATGTAAATAAACAAATCTTTAACACATCATCTGCCAAATCAACTTCCAAAATAAATCAACAGTATTATCACTTACCATCAAAATTTATAATATTCTCCAATATAAGTGATCATTTTATACTGATAATCAATTTGTTCCCAAGAATAATTAAGATTCTTCCCAATAATGCCATAATATTTGTCTTCACTCATCTTCCAAAATATAGCTTGACATTTCCCAATGTATGCTTCAAGTCGTCACATAACTTCACGTATACCTTGAAACCCAAGTAGTTGTATACATCATCTTGTTCTTGAAATTGTGAAACAAGGAGAGTATTTCAATAGAACTATATCCATTACAAAAATGAACACACTTCGAAGAAGTCAAAAATATCTCAAGATTCATTATCCCTTTTTATCATTTACTAAATCTTGCTTGGGGTATAAATGAACTTGCAAGTCTAACCTCAATTATCTTAATGGGTGCTTACCCTACTATGCTCTTAACTCAAAATGATAAAATTCTAGGCAGAGTCTTCCTTGTAATTTGGACTTATCCAACCCGTAGGTATACTTCATAACCAACAATAGCAACCTATAGTTATACTCCACATTTGACCACCACGATTTAAATATTGACAACAATTCCAACAAACTTCAATTCCATCAAAATATCCCAGAAATCAATTCATAATTCCTCAACATAAAAATTTCAAATCATAGTTTCCAACATCAAAATATTACTTCCTTCAATACATTAATTGGCTTAAATGACCACTCATTTGTCATACTTATAAAATATATGCCACAAATCATAGTTCCAAAATTTCTTAATTACAAGACCAAACAACATTATAAATTTCTCTCAAAATAGAGGAATAATCCACTTACTCAAACACAGTATCAAGTCCTTAATTCCCAATAATTAAGGATCAAAACTTTAAAGCTCTAATTTCATAATTCTTCTCATAAAATTCTCAATAAAACCACATCACTTATAAACTCAACATCTCATCACAACTTCATAAAGCTGGCTTGTCATTTCTCGTTGATTAACTGAAAACGTTAACAAAAAGTGACAAATGAATTTTCGCAACAGTTGCACTAAAATCACTAGCCATGGCCTCATAATGCGCGGTACAATAGTTGATAGTGTGGTCATATATCTTTACATGAGGTGTTAGTCTAAACGATAGATATTCCGAAAATATTGTCTAATCCTTTCTGTTGACTTCTCGTAAATGGTGCCATGTCTAAAATCAATTATGCAAAGTCCAGGTAGGGTTCATCATTTCTAAGTTCGAGAACAAAAATTATTATAAAATCATTCTTAAATCATATTATTCACATTATGCTCAACACTCGTTCTCTTTCCTTTCTTTCTTTCTTTCTTTCTTACTATTTCGGATACAATTTTCTAACTCTTTCTCTTCTTCTCATTCTTTCTCGTCTAAATCTCAAAACATTTTAGTTCTCAAATATTCGAAATAAATAAGATAAATATGCTGAATTTCTTTACCGTCGGAGTCGGCGGGAGGAATGATGGCAGTGGCAAAAGTCTTCAAACATATTTTTTTTTTTTTTTTTTTAAAAACTGTTCTTAGAAAATTTTGTGAGTCTACAGAAATGTAGACCTTGCTCTGATACCAAGCTGTAACGCCCCGAGTTCCGTAAAACCCGGGTCGCCATGTCGTCTCTATAAAACTAACTATTTAACAAATATTGTGGAAATATACTGAATTTTAAAACATCACATTCATTTGGAAAGTTTGTGACGGTAGCTCAAATTTAAATACATCCACACGAAAACATTCCATAAAATTTCAATATCTCAACAAGTAGAATTAACAAGTTTCGATAAGCTTAACTTTCAAAAATAAATAACTTAAAATTCAAATTTGCCATAATTGCCCCTCATTCGCCACCACCTCCGAACTCTGCAAATGTTGTTAAAATAACGGAGTGAGCATTTCAGAAAAAATACTCAGTAAACTATAGCCAATAATTAATTTACAAGATAATTGAACAAGTAATTATGCAAATATTATAGTGACATTCTCTTCTTAGTCATAAGCATCATGAAATGAGTGCAATATGAACATACTCTTGTCTTGTCTTATGCAAATAAAGCATATAAGTTATGACATGCATAACATAAATTTCTCTTCTTATCTCATAAGAGATTCTCTTTTCTTGTCTCATGCAATTAAGTATATAAATCACATAAATCCACATAACACATGCAATTATAATATAAATAAATTAGTGGGGGGGGGGGGAGTTTACCTCAATTTATCTCAAATCACGTAAAAAGATGGAGTGGGAAGTAACCTCAATCTCTTAATCGTCCGTACGTTTCGTCTAGCCAAAATAGGGAATAAGTATTGAATTAGTATTTCAAAATTTCTAAGTTTTAAAATGATAAAATAAAATTTAGGGACTCAATTGAAAATTTATTAAAATTGAAATTTAAAGTTTAGGGACTGGAATAGGCTTTTTGAAAATAATGGGGCGGATTAGAAATATTTTAAAACTATAGGGGATGGGTAAAATATTTTAAAACCAGAGAATAAAATAACTCAATTTAAAAATAGGGCCTGAGATGTGTAACTTTAAAACTGAATTAAAACATTTTAAACTAAAAGGACTGGAATTGAATGCTTTTAAATCCTGGAGGGCTAAAAGTAAATTTTCAAAACTTAAATAAATAATAATAATAAAAAAATAGATATCTCATTTCTCTCTGTATAATCGATATATATATATATATATATATATATATATATATATATATATATATATATATATATAAAGAGAGAGAAAGAGAGAGAGAGAGAGAGAGAGAGAGAGAGAGAGGAGCGTTGAGAGAGACGGGGAGAAGGGCTCCACCCCCTTCTTCGATTCCAGACCGCCGGTGAAGGGAAGGCATTAGTGCCACCGTTGCGTGGTGGCTCCAGGGTGGGGGTGAAGTGGCTTTGGGAGAAAATGGATGTGGAAGTTTGAGGAAAAATTGAGGTTCGGTCAAGACTTGGGTTGAGAATTTGTAGGCGAGTGTTCCGGTGGTCGAGGTAAGAAATTGAGCTTCTAGGTTTATGGGTTTTTCTTTGGGTTTTAATTTGGGTTTGATTTGGAGGTCAAAAACGGGGAAATCCGAAAAGGGCAGTAGCTCGATTGCTGGCGGGAGGTGTTGGTTTTGATGGTGGCTGGTGGTGGTGTTACAGAGGAGCTTGGGTGATGAGCTTTGGTTTGTGATTTGTGAGGTGGGCAGTGGACAGGGGCGGTGGTGACGGTGTTGTGGCGGTTTGGAGTTGAAGTTGGTTGGGTTCAATTCCGATGACTAAGGTGGTGATGATGGTCGTGAGGTGCTGCGGGGTGGTTATTAGTTTGAGTGGTGGCAGTGGGCAGCGGAGGTGGTTGTGATGATTCCGATGGTGTATATAGTGGAATGTGGTGGTGTTCTCCTGTGAAAATGGAACAATGGCAGTGATGGGTTCAGTTTTGGTGATGCTTGGTGTTGACAACGGAGTGGTGGCGCATTCTGGTCGGCAAGTAGAGGTGTATTTTTTCATTATAGCAACCATGGTGAGGAGGCAGAGTTCTTGCTTGGTCGCATGAGCAGATTAGGAGGAATGAGGTGATTGAACAGAAATCTTTAGGGCACTGTTTTCTAGGCTATAAGTAGGCCAATTTGGGCTAAAATAAATTCTTAATTGGGCTGAACAATCAAAATTTGGACAACATAATTTTTTTTTTTTTTTTTGGACCTAAAATAAAAAAACTTGGACTTAGTAAATTGGACTCAAAATGAATTGGACTTAAATAATCAAGATTTGGACTACATAATTTTTGAACCTAAAATAATAAAATTTGGATATGAATAGTTTGGACTCAAAATTGTTACAATTTGGATAAATAAATAATAATAACTTTGAGACTTTAAAATATTTGAGATTTGGACTCGATTTGGAATAAATTTAAATTTATTTTACATTGGCTAGACAAACATGCTTCACATTTAAAAGTAAAAATTCGGGGTTAAATCTTAACGACGCGTTTTTCGAGAAAAATGATTTTTTACATTATTTAAAATTTCTCGGTCGCTACGCTTGCTCCACTTCGTAGGGTCCCTACCTAAAAACTATTGAAAAGTTGGATTGCTCTCTTTCTTCATCCCTTGCATCCAAAATTTTTAGTCCATAATGGTAGTTAATTTAGCTGCCTTCCATAGAATCTCCTTTAGAGCCAAGCCCCTGAACTCTGCCTGAAAGAAATTTGTGTACATATGCCTCACACAAAATCTATGCTCGAATTTTGGAAAACATTTTTCAATCATTTCTATCTATCACTAATGAATGTCCATTCATTGCAGTTGACAATATGTAAGTCTCCACCCAGATGCCTCATAAAACATCTTCAAGTGTTGGTGTTTTCCCTCTCATCAATAGAAAAGCAAGGGGGATATAGAATGAATTTAGAATGAATAGATCGAGGCTGAACCTATTCAAAATGACCACTCCTAGGCACAATAATGTGCGCAATGGCTTGATGAAGAATTTTGCACGGTATGGTAAGATGGTTTAGGTTCAAATTCATTTTGGTAGTGAGAGGTCGGCGCTGACTCGACTACATGCTTCAAGTTCATTATAACCATCGAACCTAACGGGATAGTTTTGAACGTAAACATGGTTTTCACAATGTTCTAATCTAAGGACTTCCTGAATAAGAGGTCGATTGATATTGATACGTTTATCGTTGATAGTGCATACAATTTGGTCGGAATCGAAAGTGGCATTTCTAAAAAAATTCTCTAATCAACCTAGGGTATACATTTACGGAGACAGAAACTACGTTTTTCCATCCAATTCCCTCAAAGTAATTTTCAATATTAAAAGAAGGTGCTTGGAGTTAAAAATCAATGGACTTACCAATCAAAATAGAGCAATTGAAGAAACGGTCAGGTAGGGGTGTGTCAACCTCAATGTTGGACAAGCTTGCTTCTCCTTTGTTAAACTTCTTCCTTGGAGCCATTTGCAAAGATTCGGGTTTTTTATCAAGCGTGAGAAAATTTCGAAAATTTTGAAAATTTTGATGAGAAATTGAGTGAAATTGATAAGAAATGAGTAGAATACAAATCTTTGAAGTGGGTTTGAAATAGAGTTTTGAGACAAAATTAAGATTTTCGAGTTTTTGAAGAAAAATGCTGGATTTTCGGATTTTGTTGATGAAAATGGAAGAGAAAATTAAAATGTTTGGTGTTAATGTTGATGAATATGATAGATTTGTAGAAATTTTGAAGCTATTTGGTGAAATTCGAGGATTTCTAAAAGATTGAGGAGAGAAAAAATCGAGGTTAGGGTTTGTGAAATGAGAAATTGGGGATAAAATTGAGTTTTAAAACCCCTGATTGCGCGAAAACTTCGGTCGACCAAAACTCTGCAACAAAAAAATGGATAGCTGCAGTTATGTTTGGTCGAGTATGTTTCGGTGGATCTATTGATCGACCGAAGGGAGGTTCGGTTGATCAAATGGTCGACTGAAAATCATTCTTGTCGACTGAAATAGCTGAAAAGAAAGTGTAAGTTGCAGTTGCGTTCAGTTGAGGAATGTATGATCTAAAATGAGGTTTCGGTTGATTATATGTTCCATCGAAATAAGGTCTTTCGGTCGAACGACATATTTTGGTGGATCTATTGATCGACCGAAGTGAGGTTCGGTTGATCAAATGGTCGATTGAAAATCATTTTTGTCGACTGAAATAGCTGAAAAGAAAGTGTAAGTTGCAGTTGCGTTCAGTTGAGGAATGTATGATCGAAAGTGAGGTTTCGGTTGATTATATGTTCCATCGAAATAAGGTCTTTCGGTCGAACGACATATTTTGGTCGACCGAAATAATGCAAATACATTTCACATAAATTTCGGTTTAAATCATAAAATCATGCATGAAAGTTAACTACATATTTCAGATTCGTCAATAATGTCCAATCATCTTCTAATGTATGAAAATCGATCATGAGCTAGAGGTTTAGTAAAAATATTGGCTAATTGATTTTAGATACTAACAAATTCCAAGTAAATATCACTTTTTGAGCATGATCTCTAAGAAAATGATGTCGAATATACAAAAAATTTTCTATAAATAATTTTAAGTTTGAAATAATGAATCAATTATGAACACTTAGTCATAAAGCAACTAAAATTATCGAGGTAAAGTGATAGGAATAAGTGAACTTAGACAATTTATCAAATAACACTTAAAGAAAGTATTTCACAATATTAAGTAATGAGATAAGAACAAGTGCAATGAAAGTAAGTAAAACGGATTAGAGAATGCAAATAATGATTTAAAGAGGTTCAATCAATCAACGTGTTTTGCGTCCTCTGTTACCGAGCTCTGTGTCACGAGCAAGGCCGAATCTACTATAATGATAACTTACAATATGGAGTATTTGAATCCTTAAGGGACTTACAATAAGCATTTATCCTTAGGTGACTTTACAACAAGGAGCACCTATCTTTTACAAATGTTTGAAGATCAAGTGTTTATAAAAACTTTGATAAATAATATGTGAAAGTTTAGCTTGAATCAAAGTTTATCAACCAATGATCTCTCTTAACAAATGATACAAGTTAAGTATAAAGAGAGATATACACTTCAATATAAGTGTTTGGTGATGAAAAATTCAATCAATAATCAAGAATAGATAAGAATAATAAGTTTTTTTTCAAAATAATGTCTTTGATAAATAATTTGATAAATCAAAAGATTCTTTGTAATAAATTATGTAGAATATAGAATCAAATAAGCTCAATGATTTTCAAGTGATTAAATACTCTTAATTGCTCTTGTAAGTTGTTAAAATTGAATGTAAGAGAGATGCCTATTTATAGATCAAGAAAATTAGCTTCAGACACTTTCGGTCAATCATGCTGGGTGTTGCGGTCTATCGAAGTTAAAAAGTAGCCGTTGAGAATATTTGAACGTTGGACTTTCGGCTAAGTGAAAAATGATTTCAGTCGACCAACATCTACCGGTCGATCGAAATAGACAGTTTTGGAAATTAAGATTTATATAAAAAATAATCAATTTTCCAATACCTATTTCATGTCATGAGTCAAAAAAAATATTTGTTTAGAAGTGATGAATTTTATAGAAATAATTTGAGCTTTATACACTTTCTAAAAATTGAAGAGTTAATACCTTTACATATAATTTGAAGCCTTCAACATAAAACTTTTAAGCTCTTAATCTTCGACGTTCTTGTTCACTTCAAGTCTCTTTTGATTGCTCGTACTTCAATGGATGAAGATTTGAGATTTTAAAGAACTAATGATTTGAACTCAACACTTTTTCTGGAAGAAAAGCTTAGCATGCCAAAATTTTAGATCGAACACAAAATTAAAAACAGATAAAAGGGGTATGCATTTCTGAAACAAATGAAACGAAACTAAATGACAAAAAAAAAGTATGAAAAAAAGAATTCATGAAGCATGAAGTTCCATCTTGATATCAAGGGATAACTTTGTTTGTAAAATCATCCAAAATTCATGAAAGTAAACCCAAATAGAATATAATCGTAAAAATCAAATCATCGCATTTTGTAAGAATTTACATGGATACTTCTCAGATCACAAATTGTCACGAGATTCAAGATCACGCGCTAATATTCTAATATTTCGACAACAAATATTTTGTCCAATTTTACAAAGCATAATATATTCTTGCTATGTAGAGGACCAAAGTTATATCAGATCAATGTAATTGGTTATTCAAATAAGGTCAATACATCTATGTGGACAAAAATAATAAAAACTTAAACTCTTCAAAGAAGATGGTACAAACACACAAAATTAACCTAAAATTCAAATGTGGGTTTATTTCAATCAATTCTAAGTACGTTAATCCATTCCATTAAGTCAAAAGAATGACTTAAGGAGGGAATCAAAGAATTAAAACCCCTTAATAAACCTTGATGGAAGGGATCACAAAGCTCTTAAATATCTCATTTACTTCGTGACCGACAGGTAGACCGAAAGCCAGACAAATTACTTCTTTTTTCTTCACAATTTTTGTTGTAGACGTGCATGTAAGATTCCAGCAATTAACTCTGCCACTGCTAGAACCGGACTCAGTTAACATTGAACCAGAAGGTTCTACCATAGATTCTGGATTCATTTGGCCATCATAAAAAATCGGTTCAGACAGTGCACCGCAGTTCCAAATATACTTCGAAGGTTTACCCTTGATTTCAGTATATGTTGAAGCTCTAAGCAAAATAAAAATACCTGGATTATAAAATGAACATTCTTGAAATGGTTTGGATTTGAAATTTCAAAAGAAAAATATTCAAGTGCATTACTGAGAGAAATGTATGGACTTTGCATGAGAGAGAACAAAAGAAGTATGGATCTTTTAGGACTCTATCACAAATGGGGCAGATATAATCGGAGCCTCTTGCATACTTTCTTATGTTAAATGCTCCCATTGTAATTGTACTATTGCAAAGTTTCCTCAAATGACATTGAACTTTAAATTGTGTCTGACGTGCCATTGCCCTTTAAAACTAAAACACCCACTGCCACTATACTATTTCAAAGATTTCCAAAATTCTATTGAACTTTAAATATTATTTGGTGTACCATTGAACTATTAAAAAGGTATCCCATTTGCCACTTCCTTTAAAATCATTTCGATTTTTTATTAAATGCTTTTTTGTTTGTTTCATTATTGCAGATGAATTTATTCATAATTTTTTTTTGATTCAATAAATTATGTTCTCTTCATTATGAAAATATTAATACTTGATGAAAATATGTTTTTGTAGATTCTTTCAATGAAGTTTGTGTGTGTGTGTGTGTGTGTGTGTAGAAATGGGTTGTCTATGTTATTCGAACATTTCTTCTAGAAAAACAATTTATTCTACTATTAATATTTTATGAAAATGAAATTATTTAATATAATGAGAATATTAATAATAGATAAAATATATTTATATAGGTTCTTTCAATGAGGTTTTTTTTTTTTAAATAGAATCGAGTTGTCCATATTAATTGAGCATTTCTTCTAGAAAAATATATTTATCTATCCTTAATATTTTATGAAAAGAGAATTATTTACAATGATGTTCAGAGGATTTTTAAAATAAAAACAATTTTCAAGGAATTATTGCATTATTGGAAATGGATAAGAAATAATTGGAATTATCTTTTGGAAGTTATTGTAAATGAGTTTATTGCATTTCTTCTTTCAAAAAATTAATTTAATTCAAATATAATTCTAAACATCATTGTAAACGAATTTGTTGTCCAAAGAAATGCTCGATGAATTAGGATAATACAAATTTCTATATAAAAAAAATTCATTAGAAGAATCTTAAAAGATATATTTTTATCTATCATGAATATTCTAAAAATAAAGAGAAAAATATTTCTTGAATAAAAAAATTATAAATCCATTTTGCAATTAATGAAACAAAACGAAAAATAGTTAATAAAAAAATTTAAAACGGAGTTAAAGAATGGAAATTCTGTTTAGAATTATATTTGAATTAAATAAATTTTCAGAAAGAAGAAATGTAATAATCAATTTTAATCAGAACATTATTATAAATAATTTTCTTTTCATGAAACATTAATAAATTTATAAAAATAATTTTCTAGAAGAAATACTCGATTAATAAGGACAACTTGTTTTTATATAAAAAAAACCAACTAAAAAAATCTACATAAATATATTTGATCAAGAGAGACTTTTTTATTTAATCAACAAAAAATTTATGAGTAAATCCTTCTGCAATAATGAAATAAGCAAAAGAATAATTAATGAAAAAAAATTGAAAAGGTTTTAAAGGGAGTGGCAAATGAGGTACCATTTTAATAGTTTAATGGCACACTCGATGACATTTAAAGTTCAATGACATTTGAGGAGTCTTTGAAATAGTATAGTGACAATGAAAGTTTTAAACTTGAAGTTCAATGGTAAGTCAAACACAATTTAAAGTACAGTGGCACTTGAGAAAACTTTTCAATAGTATAGTGTCAATGGGGACATATGACTCATACTTTCTTTCTCGAAGTAGGATCCATCATGAAACACATAGCTTCTCTCAATGCTTTGCTGTTGTTCATGTACTGATCACGGTCAACAGTTAGAAGATAAGGTGCATTTGGTAGCACAGCAGAGAATAAAACCTAAGGTGACGTTCTGTTTGTATTTTATTTTGTATTTTCATTTTCGAAAATATTTTGTATTTCCTGATTTTATTTTTATTTTCAAATTTGCTGAAAATGCGTTTGGTTTGTCATTTCTAAAAATCATTTTTGAAAATGAAAAGTTGGAAAACACGTTCTGTTTGAAATTTTGCAGAATACTACTTAAACTATTTTTAATTAATTTTCTTGTAAAATACTACCATTAGAGTCCATTTATCAAGGCATTTTTTTAAATATAATAACAAGAATTTTCACTTAATTTTTTTTTTTTATAATGTTGATATTGAATTCAATAAAATTTTATTTAAGCTTTGTTTCAAATTAGGATAATTCTTAAAAAAAAAAAATTATATTAAGTTTAGTTTCAAGTTAGGATAATTCTTTAAAAAAAAAAAAAAAAAATCCCAAAACGCGTTTTCCGCATTTTTGACATTTTTTGTGGAAATATATACAAAACGCCCAAAACCCAAAACGAGGTTTTGGGCGTTTTGCGTTTTTTGTACAATTTTTTTTTGTTTTCCAAAATGCGTTTTCGAAAATGGTAAAGAGAACACATTTTTAGCATTTTCGAAAATAAAAACAGAAAACGACCTCAAAACAACAAAGAGAACAGGACCTAAAATTCTACAACTGAAAATGAAGTCAATGAAATCTGAAGATTTTATTGAAGTTCTTTAATTTTTTTTTTCTTTCTCGCTCTTTTGATGCTATATGGGTTATATTGATGGGTGGTGGCAAATTTACGATGTATAAGTGACTTGAGCTTTACCGATGAATTCATGGCCCCTGCTTTCTTATGGTGCTCAAAATTAGGTCTCTTTTCACAAGAAACATAATCTAGATGAGGCAATTCTTCTCCTTCTACATCACAGACACCATCTTGACCAAGGAATACCTATTATAGGACAACGTCAGAACTTCCCCACACCAAGTATCTCTGAAGTTGGAAAAGAAAATAAATCACTAAAGATCTCTCAAGATATCACAAAGGATTTTCTTAAGAGTCATTTCTAAGTCGTGACCAATACTAAAAGGGAAAACTATACCAATTTTCAGTTTCATACTAAATTTTACTATCTTCTTTGTCATGCTTGCTGCAGAAATTGTTGCTCACCATCTCCATGAATGAGCAAAGCTAAGGTGTGATGGCGAACCATTTACCATCTCCTATTATGAAACTCATAAACATTAGTCACGTTGAATAGCCCAGTCTCCATGTCGAGATAAGATTTCATGGTAACCCAAGCTATATCTGTCATTATCCGCTCCAAGCTGTGATTTTCGAGTCATTTTGAACTGGGACCACATAATTTCTAACCACACGGACTTTAATTATCCAATAGTTTTTTTTTTCGAGTTCGACCAACAGAGAGGACTGCATTTTTGCAAGATCAATTATGTATTGGATTTGCGTTTTCTGGTGAAGCTGGAAATATGTTATGAAAATGTTAGATCCCAAAACAATCTGAATAAAAGAGTTCTATCATATTACTAAGAGCCTGTTTGGTAATAGAATTTTTTTTTGAGTTTTGTAAGTTTTTTTAGTTTTTTGATAGATGTGTGGTTTAAAATTGTTTGAAAAGTCAACAATGGTGGGCTTGACTAAGAATGGAGGGTTGAGATTGAGTTTGAAAAATTGTGGTAAAAAAATCACCTTTACCAAACAAGCTCTAAGAGCCTGTTTGGTAATGTGAAAAATTTTAGTTTTTGTGATTTTTTTGTTTTTTGTTTTTTTGATGAATGTGTGGTTTAAAAATGTTTGAAAAGTCAAAAATTGTGGGTTTGACTAAGAATGAATGGTTGAGATTGAGTTTGAAAAGTTGTGGTAAAAAAAAATTCTTTACCAAACAAGCTTTAAGTGAAGCATTTACTAGTCTAAAAAAATATAGAAGGAATAATTCTGAACAAATACTGAAATAATGTTTGATGAAACTAAAAAATTGCTTGTAACCACCCACTAAGCGCCAAAAAAATGCAATGAGGTTTCGGCTGGAAGTTTAGTAAAGCACTGGAATAAACCGATCACTAAATTAAGTTACAAACATGGCTATGAATTCAAAGGTTTTCGTCAACTACTCATTTAAATTATTTAGAAAAATACACCTATATGACAGTTAAAAATTGTTGGAACCTAGAATCTTTTGACAATTGAGATTCTGGTCAAAATTAACTGGTCAGAATCTCAGTTGTTTTTAATAATATATAGATATAGATATATAAATTTACTAAAATTTTGATTTTAATCTCTATCAAATAGACGCTTAATACATAAATTAAACGAAACGTTTCTCTATCTTTTCAATGCAGAGTATTTAAATAAAAATTGTGATTAGAAACAAAATATGTTAATTAATTTAAAATTAAGATTAACAATGTGATGAGAAAAATGTCGAGGACATATTTTTTAAAGCAAAAGTGAGATAAATATGGTGTAGATAAAAAAATTGTTGCATGAATATAATTATTTTTTTATACATTGTAGAAATAAATATTTATAGATTAGGGATTTAGTCCAATTTGGTAACTCTAGAAAATTTTATTAAAATTAAAATTAAAATTAAAATTAAAATTAACAATTAATTTTTGATCAATAATTTATAGATTCAACAATTTTTTAATATAGATTATATTAATTTTTATCAAAATCTATAAAAATTTGATTTTAATGCCAAACAAACGGGTTTAATTAATATTTTCGAGAAATTTTGCTGCAAATTAGTGAGAAGTTTATTTATTATTTTATAAAAAAGAAAAAGAATAGAAATTATAATAACGGAAAGGCAAAATATATTATCACCACAATTTATACTAAATACATCATATTATATTTACACCACTAATAAAATATATTATTTATAAACACACTACACTACAAATACAAATATACCCCTTTATCTAATTCTAAAAAACACAATAATCTAGAATCTCTTCTTTTACCATCTCATTAAAAATAAAGTTTATCTTAATAAAGTATTAATAACATAATCTAAAATTTAAAGTTCGTAATGAAAAAAAAAAAATATAGAAACCGGTGAGATTTTATAAGTTTTGAGCAATTGGAAGCAATTCAACCTAGGAAATTATTTCTTCCACTAACCTAAAGATAGTCAGGCTACAGAAAAATAGTTTTTTAGGTTTAGCTGAACTATTTTTTAGGATTTTTACAAGAAATCGTTTCTTCAACTCAACAAGAATTCAGTGGATTTTTCTGTGTTTATTTTATCGAATTTGATTCAAGTAATTGAAAGATAGTTTATGTTTTTACAATAAAATGTTTCTTCAATTAAACCTGAACTAGCTTTGTAGGTTGTATTTTTCTGTAACCTGAACTATCTTTAGGTTTAGTTTAACTATTTTGTAGGGCAATTGAAAGCTTTGTGCAATTGAAAGCAATTCGGTTGATTTTTCCGTATTTATTTTACCGAACGTATATTTGGCCTAAAAATCAGTTTTATAAACAATAATAAAAAATAGTTCTACAAATTAACTTGATATTGAAAAGAAAAAAAATATATAAGAAGATGAACGGGATGGTTTAGAAACATAAATATAGAGAAGAGAGAAGATTATTTTAAAGATTGCGGTGTACATAAAAAAAATAGCGAAAAAAATTAAAAGTATATTTATGTAATATTATTTATGTTTATTTTTATAAATAAAGGAAATATTAAAAATTATGGTGTGAAAAATAAATTTTTTTTTGACGATATAGGCATCCTAACCGAAAAGTCGAAAACTCAAAACCACTTCGTTCATTGATTGTTTGATTGTAAACAATATACAGTACGGAGACGTAAAATTTGGCGAAGCAATTGCAACTCGCGAGAAGTTAATCGGAAGATTGTTTTGATATGGCTCTGAAGTTTCTGAACAAGAAGGGATGGCACACGGGTAGCCTCCGCAACATCGAAAACGTATGGAAAGCCGAGCAAAAGCATGATGCCGAACAGAAAAAACTTGAGGAGCTTCGCAAGCAGATTCACGAGGAACGGGAGCGTTCCGAATTTCGCCAACTTCAGGAACAAGCTGGCCTTGTCCCGTATGTTTTAACTTTTAACTATTTCCCCCCTAATTTATATGCTTTTTAGGGTTTTTTCTTTCATTCCTTAACGAAAAACTGAATTACGAAAATCGTTTGAATTCTTCATGTTTTACGCTTGCTATTTTGAAATTATGAGAGTGTAATTTCGCAGGAAGCAAGAGCGCTTGGATTTTTTGTATGATTCAGGATTGGCTGTTGGGAAAGGGGGTTCTAGTTTTAAAGCACTTGAATCCTTACAAAGGACTGATCCTGAGACCACTGCCTCTTCCTCTTCGGCTGCCACCACCAACGTAATTTCTTTGAATTGCAGATTGAGTTTTCCCCCACTTTATGTATATGGACCGTTAATTTATATGGTGAATTGCTGATGTTATGGCAGCAGCAGCAGTCATCGGCGCCGGGGGCATTATTTGAGGAGAAACCACAGACTGCTAATGATGCTTGGAGGAAATTGCACACCGACCCGTTGCTTTTGATTCGTCAGAGAGAGCAGGAAGCTCTTGCTCGTGTGAAGAATAACCCTGTCCAGATGGCCATGATTCGAAAATCTGTAAGTTCATTATTGCACATCATTCATGTGAAAATAAGAAAAAAATAGTTCCATTTTTTTTGGGGGTTCAACTGATCCCACATGAACCCGCCTGTGATATCATGCCTCATGTTCTAGTCAAAATATTTTCGCAAAGTCTAGTTAGCATTATGTTAGTGGCATCAGACTTTAATAATTTGTTATTCTATGCTTACATGGATTAGAATGCCATAGTAGGGCTTATAAGGTACTGTATGGAACAGTTTACCACGCTGACCAAGTGACCATCATAATGCGGCAGTAAAGCTTATTTTAGTGAAGCTGATGTCTCAAGCCCCTTTACTATATTGCATTAGATTTCTAATAGATGCATTTTTTTGATAAAGAGAAGTTATTCACTTCTGCAGCCTTGTTATCATCAGAATGAACATCTAGTTGTGTTAAATAGAATTCTAAGAAGATGAGCTGCAAAGAAAACTTTTCTTTAGCTTAAATTATGATAAAAAATGGAATTACATCAGCCCTGAATATAAAGACTATAACCTATACATACAATCCTTACAGCTACTACATAATTCAAAATATAATAACTATCAAAACAATTCACAAATTACACATGTCAAAATGATCCTAAAATTCAGGGAGCCCTAGTTGCTATTGGCAGAATTCTTGTTGCTGCGATTTGTAATGTGTACGTTGCTGCTGTGAGTAATTCTTGCTGATAGTGAAAGTTGCACATCCTTCAGATTGCATTTTCCGTTATTTCTTGATTCCTTCGAAGTTCATACTTTAACTTCTGATTTGTAACATTAGGTTCCTTGATTTTATCTGTATTAGCTTACACTCTTATATATCTATATTTCCAATTTCCATAACATGTTTTTTCTGAAGCAGTTGATTTTTTTTGAAAGTAATTCTTTACCGAGCCCCTTTTACTCTGAGTAGTGATGGCAATGGGTCGGGTATGGATCGGTTTGCCAAACCCGTACCCTACCCACTAAATATTTACAACCTCCATACCCTACTCATATACCCATTTAAAAATTGTGAGTCGGGTGCGGGTCGGAGGCGGGTTTGCTTCTATACCCATTTAAAACTCATTACTAATTATTTATTATTATTATTTTTTTAAGGCTATAAATAAGTTATAAGTGCTCTGGATTAACTTGAATCAGTTAAATATTGGGTTTCACTTGAATTTGAGTTGAAAAAAGCTTGTTATATGTTGAAATTATACAAGCGAATTTGAACAATTTTTTTAGACGTTAACAAAGTCAATAGTTTAAACATATTAAGGTTTAGACGATAACAATGTCAATAAATATTTGGGTTCTATTTTATTTTTATTTTTAAAACAATCACTTTTGTTTTGAATTCTATAATTTTTAAAGGAATTAATGGGTATGCGGGTCGGGTATGGGTATTGTAGTAAAACCCACACCTGATCCATATCCATGTCGGGTTTTAAAATTTACCTCCATACCCTACCCACGAACCCATTTAGTCGGGTAATCCCCGCCCATTTATGTCGGGTCTCCATTGGGTATCGGGTTCGTTAGTATTATTGCCATCCCTAACTCCGAGAGATGATCCACAATCAGTCGACCTCTGTTTGGTTGGGTTGAAGGATTTCTGTTCCGGGGTTCTAGAAGCTGTAGCATGTGGGTGATAGAAAAGGAAGCTGAGTCTATATCTTCTGGCATAAACTACGAAAAGATCCATGGCATATATTGTTTTATTTTTGACTCGGACTTCTATATTAGTATTGATTTTGCTCCAAGGTCATTCTGCATGAGTTTCTGTTTGGCAAATGAACTGTACCTTTCGGCATCCAACCAGTAAAAGTGCACTGAAAATTAATAATACCTAGAGGATTCCTTGAAAAAAATTAATTTCCTTAATTCTTTTATCATTTAGATCCAAAGACCTTTCATTTTGTTTCCTGGAGGCTGTACTTATTGAATGTAAGAATTTATAATGTTACATTTATGTGCATAACTCGGGAGCTTTGTAGAATGCTAACTAATTCAGACAAATTATCACTTTCCAGGTTGAAGCTAAGAAGCCCAAGGAAAAGAATCATACAACAAAAGATGAGAAGAAAGGGAGAAAGAAGCATCGCCACAAGAATTCTAAACGTCAGAAACATTCATCGTCAGAAAGTGACTCTGACTCCAAAGATACTGCTATGCTAGTGGACAAAAGAAGAGATGCCAGTCATCACAAGGGCTCAAAATATGACAAGCCTTCACATAAATCATCCCGGAATCCGGATGAAGAATCAACTGAAGGGGACTCTTATAGGAAGAGAAATTATGACCAGGGCGACAAAGAATGGAGACGTGCTAGCAACCATGATCAGAAAGTTGACAAGAATGAAGAAAAACATAGAAGCAAGAGGATTTATGACAACTCTCAGTGTAGAGAACATCATTCAGACCGACGGATGGAATCCCATCATGACAGGAAAAGCCATTTTGATTCTTCTGATAAACCACCAAGGCATGACTCGAATAATAGACGTCGAACTTCTGTTAAGCTTTCTGAAGAAGAGAGAGCTGCCCGGCTGCAGGAGATGGAAATGGATGCTGTTAGGCATGAAGAGCAAAGATGGAAACGACTAAAGAAAGCAGAGGTGAATGATGCTCGGGAAGCCATTCATGACTCTGCTTCTCTGGGAAGGAACTTCCTTGATGCTACTCAAAAGAGCATCTATGGTGCTGAGAAGGGAGGAAGCTCCACCATAGAAGAGAGTGTTCGTCGTCGAACACATTATTTACAGGGAAGATCAGAAAGTGAAGGCAATGCTTTCCGACGGTGAGTCACGATTCTTAGAATAAACACACAAATGCTTCTACCCAGCTTTTGTAATGTAGAAATAATACTTCTACATCTCTGTGAATTGAAAGTTGAATTCATCTTGTGCTATCTTGTAATGAAAAATATTATCATGATCCTGCAAGATTTTATTGTATTAAAATTTCTAATGACATCCGTAGGTTGTCATGATGGCAATTTTACAGGCATCGCAGTACCCATTTTTTGGCCGTGATTTAATTGTAATGATTTGATTTGTTCCTCGAGTAATTTTTCAAAGTTTGTTTCTCCAAAAAATAGTGAATATATTTGTACGTTTGATGTGATGCCATGTAAATCAGTTCTCTATTGTGAGTTTTTTACAAACAAATCACTATCGATGCCTTTTACTCATACGTGTACCAATCAAAAGCCAGTAACACTGGCTGTGATTGTATAGGATTTGATTGATTATGCACCGAAAAATTATTGAGAAGAAAACGTATTGTGATTGTATAGGATTTGATTGATTATGCACCGAAAAATTATTGAGAAGAAAACGTATTTTGTCAAGACATTATCGAATCATGTTGAAATTCCTATCACAATCAGCCTCAATTATCGGGGTCTCGTGTATTTTCTCTTCCTGGCTTAAGTGACTTCTTGTGACTTGACGTTTGAATATTTTCTCTAGACAATGAAATGGGTCCCTGAATTAAAGCAAAATAGATATCTCAACAATTTAGGTATTCATCTCCATCATGGCTGCAATGAGAACCCCAGAAGTCGACTTGAAACGTCATCTCTGCCTTGGCGGCTTGGCCAAATTAACTTTTAATTTGATATAAATTCCCACCGTTGGAACATAATTTGAAGCACTTGTAAGGAGTTTTGAGGAAATGAAGCTGTTTCTCTCTCTGCTTTTCACTCTCTTTCTTGCAAGAACATCATCAGTTCGAGTAATCCAAGGTTTGTTTATGCTTTTTCTTATTCAAGACTTATCTTCACGCTTGATCACATGTTATGGATTTAATGAATCTTCTTAATTACCGTTTATTCTTGTTTTGTAGAAGAAGATGATCGGCTTAAAGACCAAGCTCTACACCTGCCTTTGTATCATGTCCAAGGAAGGCACGACTCAGACCAGACTTCCGAGACTCCCCTGCCCTTTTCCGAGGCACTTGCTCTAGACAGGGCTCGTGTCTTGTTCCTAAATTCTAGGCTCTCAAAGAAAAACTCGACAGCAGATCACATTATCGTCAAAAGTATAGGATCCGAACGCTTGATCGATCCGAAATCTTACGACGTTCCTCTAAATCCTGGGGTGGCACTTGGTATTGCAAATTACTATACCAAAGTAGGCCTTGGAACTCCCCCAACATATTATCCTGTGGTAGTTGACACAGGGAGCTCCTTCTCGTGGATCCAGTGCGAGCCGTGTAAAGTGTATTGCCACCCACAAATCGGGTCCTATTTCAATCCCTTTGCTTCAAGGACTTATCAGCAGCTATCGTGCGACGCGAGTCAGTGCTCCGCCCTGGAAGTTGCCACTCTCAACGACCCTGGCTGCACTTCTTCAAACGTGTGCATATACGTAACTACTTATGGAGACATGTCTACTTCCGTCGGATACCTTAGCCGAGATTCACTGAGCCTGGGCACGGGACAGGCTCTGCCTAACTTTGTGTTCGGGTGTGGACAAGATAATGAAGGCCTATTTGGAAAATCTGCCGGTCTATTTGGCCTGGCACGGGACAAGTTATCTATGTTTTCCCAGTTGTCTACCAAGTATGGTAATGTATTCTCTTATTGTCTCCCGACTAATGCGCCCACAGGAAAAATCGGCGGCGGAGGTTTTCTTTCCATCGGAAAAACTCCTTCGTCCTCGTTCAAGTTCACTCCGATGTTGTCTGAACCTCGGGATCCTACCTTGTACTTTCTAAAGCTCTCGGCTATATCAGTAGCCGGCCGTAACCTGGGCGTGGCAGCATCTGCCTACACTGTCCCTACAATCATAGACTCGGGAACAACCATATCACGCTTAACCACATCGGCGTATAAGGCCCTTAGACAGGAGTTGGTTCGAATCATCTCGTCCAAGTATCATGTTACGGGAGCGTATTCCATACTCGATGCGTGTTTCAAAGGGACTTCGGACGATATATCGAAAATTGTTCCTAAAGTTCAATTGATCTTTCCAGGTGGTGCTGGTCTTGATCTTGCGCCACATAACGTTATTTTAGAAGTCGAAAAAGGTACGACATGTTTGGCGTTCGCGAGTAACTCTGATCTTAGCGAAATCGCCATTATAGGCAACCAACAACAACAGACAATTGAAGTTGTTTATGACCTTTCCAATTCAAGAATTGGATTTGCAACGGGTGGCTGTCATTAGTGAACAGTTGAAAGCAGTGGATTGACGTCCCTTTCCTGGATCATATATATAAATTGATTGTTGTGTGTGAAATTTTTGTATATAAGTTGATTGTTGTGTGTAAAATTTATGTATAGAAGATTATTGGTGGATAAATGTAAATTTGATTGTTTAAAGTTACCCAATAAGTCAATTTGTAACTCCCACAAGGATGGAGAAAAATAATATCATATATATAATTTTAATTTTGTGAAGTGAGGACGTGATACGTGCACATGGCAGGTGGGGATATAAAGTCTCTTAACTATACTAGCAGATAGTGAAACATCATGAAAGAAGTTTGAAGAGAAAGGAGGTGTTAAAATATAAAAGAAGAAAAATCGGAGGAAGAATCTGGCTGAGCTGGGTGATCGCCAAGCTCGAAAGTCGGGCGATTGCCCTGGCACTCTCTACGCGGAATGCAACGTCATCTTCTTCGTCTAACTTTTGAAATAATGTTTTAGTGGAAGGATAACTGAACTTCAAACTCGGCAACATAAAGATAAGATTTCAAATTTTGAACTACTTAAAAATAATAAACCAAACCGTTTAATTATTCTCTAATGATTTAAAACATTTGGCAAAGTCATAAACCCTCAAACCCTCAAACATTCTAAAATCTCAAAAAAATTGTTCAACATTAAGAAAACGTAAATAAATAAAGATAGAAAATTCTATTATTTAATTATTAACGTCACCATTGTCGATCATTTGTTAACGTCTCTAAAATCTGCAAATTTTGTTAAAAATTGGGTGAACATTTCAAAGAAATATTTAATATACTCATCGCAAATTAATTAACTCGGGCTATAAAGATACATGTGAACATGCAAATCATGTTGAACGTTCTTTGACATAACATCATATATCATATAAACACATAAGTGTAGAAAAGTACTCTTGTCTTATCTCAACATGCACTAATGCATGTAAGTTATAGCGCATATAACATCATCAATTCATATAACACATAAGTGCGAAAAAATAGCCTCTCGTCTCGTCTCAACATTCAATAAAGCATTTAAGTTATAGCGCATATAACATCATCAATTCATGATTTATATTATGAACATAATCTCGTCTCGTCATATAATAAATCATATAATCATGTCTTCACGTGCAAATCATAGTCAAAAGCAATTAATATAGATGAATCTACCTCAAATTTAGAGAGTTCAAGTCGAGCAAAAAAATAATGCCAATCTTCTAAACATCCGTACATCTCGTCTACCCGAATAGAAAATAAATCTTAAATTAGTATTTTGGAATTTAAAGTTTAAAAGAAAAATAAAAGTTTTAGGGATTAAATTGAAATATAACAATGTCGAATTTGAAAAGAGTTGGGGACCTAAATAGATGATTTTGAAAACTATTGGGCTGACTCATAGGATTTAAAAACATTAGGGGCTGACTAATTTATTTTTCAGAAATTCAGGGGCTGAAATAAAATATTTAAAACTGTAGGGACTAAATTAAACGACTTTAAAAACTAGGGGGCTTAAGAGTAATTTTATAAAATCATTAAAAAAAATTAATCCTCGCTCGGTCATCTCTCAAACTCGAGAGAGAGAGAGAGAGAGAGAGAGAGAGAGAGAGAGAGAGAGAGAGACCCTCTTCAATCAAGACCACCGGTTGTGCAGTCGGCGACAACGACGCCGTCTCGTGGCGACGACGGGAGGGGAGCTTGCGGTCTCAAACCAACGATTTCAAATAAATGAGTTAGGTTTGATTTGCGATTTCGCGATTTTTTTGTACCGCCACTAGGTCCACAAAGACCCCTAGTCCATCCGATAATGCACGATCCACGAGTATGCCTTACGGTTTATGCTTTCATATACAGTTTATTGCAGTATCATACAATATACTTCATCTATTTAGGGACAAATTCAAGAAATTAATTCAGCACGAACGGATTTAATCCAACACGACCGGTCACTACAATGATAAGGGGAAAAAATTTGACACATAAATTATAAGGTAAAAGAAACTTGGCGGATCCAGCACGAGCAGCTGAACGCCTTTACCTTAGGTTGGATCTGCCCCTACATCTATACCATAAAGATAGACTTGCTTCCATTTTTACACAAGAAAATGTAATCAATACAATTGAATATATAAATTTTACCGATCCTATATTAAATAAAAGTTTAAATATGAGTAGTTTATATTTGTTGATAACAAGACAATCAGTATATTAAAAAACTAAAAAATCAATTATACTCTAAATAAGGATCGTGACCTATAATTTGAGACATAAAAAATGAAAGCAAATCTAATGTTTGATTCCCATTAAAATTTTAACACATTTTTCTATCTCTTCTTTTAAATCACACATTTTCCAATAAAATAATATTACACAAACAATTTTTTTTTTTTCACCATACATTGTCCAAAAAATAACTATTTCAAAATATATTTTCCTCAAAAATCGCATTATAATGAGTCTCAAATGAAACTGATGGATTATAATCTTTCTCAAGCTTTTGTAACTCTGGCATTGGAGGGCAAAGAGATCACATCTTATTGCTTTTTCTCATACAAGGAAGCTTTGCTTGTGATCATCTTTGAATGTACTTCCATGATCGAGTTCCTGCAGTGATGAGAATCCAGGGAGTCAATTGAGTCAAAGTCAAATAAGTCAACCCTCTATCAGAATACTGGTGGGGCCCATGACAAGATCCAAGGCTAAAGAGGTCCAAGAGTCGATGGCGGGACTCATTTTCAAGCTCCGAAATCAAGTCCACATGGAAGAGAGCAAGATTGAGGTCAATTGCCTAAGTTTGGAAGTTCAGGACATTTCGGTTGACTGAAACTTTGCAGGAATTTGAGACGTAGCTTCAGGCGGGTTCGACTGATCTTCGTACAACCGAAAATGCCATTTCGGTTGACCAGGTGTTCGACCGAAATAGTTGCGGTCGACCGAAAGTTTCTCGAATGTAAAAGCGAGGTTTTTTGTGCAATTTCTCAAACTTTTTGTCTTTCACTTTTTGTATATACTTGTAAAGCTTCCAAACCTTAGATAGTTTTGGCATTGAAGATACTCCATTTGAGAGCTTTTTAGAGAGGTAAATCATTTCTTCACCTTGTAACTATTTCTTGGAATTTCTTCAACTTATATATTGAGAGTTTATCTTGTATATTTGTTGTTGTTCATTCCACACAATCTTGGTATTTGTCTTAATCTTTCCATTGGGCTATGGTTAACTTTCCTTAGAATTTTGGTTTGGTTAAACTTGGGTCAAGATTTTTCATTTATTACCATTTTTAGCTTTCTTGGGTTGATACATAAATTGTTGTGGGAATTTTTGGTTTAGTCACCAAATGGGTTCGCATCATTTGGTATCAGAGCTTGGCTCTAATTTGGTAAACCTATCTTTACCTTATTGTTGTTAAAAAAAAAAAAAAATTGAAAAAAAAAAAGTTTTGGGGGAAATTTATATGCCCATGAATATTTCATGATTCTTACATATTGGGCATTGTTGTTGTTATCAATTTGAAAGTTTGTTGGGGTTACATTTGAACAAACACTTGAAAATCTTAAACTATTCAAGTTTGCATACTAAGTGTTTGACAAAATGTTTCAAAGAGTGTTTCCATATTGAATCCTACCTTTCAATTACCAAACACATTCCTAAGTGAATTCCTTGTGTCTTACATCTAGTTATTGTGACTATACCCTTGAAAATCTTGTTGATCAAGTCAAACCTTACTTCCTTGTATAGTAGCAAGCAACTAAATTCTACTTGCTATTGCGTCAATCCTTCCTTTGCTTC
This sequence comes from Ligustrum vulgare, assembly GCA_963555705.1. NCBI lineage: Eukaryota > Viridiplantae > Streptophyta > Magnoliopsida > Lamiales > Oleaceae > Ligustrum > Ligustrum vulgare. Next base: position 59,088,100 of record OY743169.1, on the reverse strand, counting down.
CTTCATTGTTTGTGGAATTTGTACTACACAAGAATTGAGTTCTCTATTTAGTTGAATTACGTTCCTTGGAAAGTTTGGGTAAGAAAGGAGGAGTGGTAAAAGGCAAGAGTGGTGAGCTCATTAGAGGGAAAAAGCCTAATTGAGTGAAACACGAGCAAAAATATTTTGTGAGGACACTTGCACACTTACACTCCATTGCTAATACACATACTTCAAGTGGACAAGATTCTAATGCACAAACTCAGGAGTTGAGGGATATGATACAAGCTCTCACGGTTACTATGGCAGACATGGGGGGAAGATTGGAGGGTAGATTAGCGAGGTTGGAGATTAGGAGGGAAGTTCCACCCCAAGGGATGATAATGTTAGGAGGGGTGATAGGAGAAGACCTAGAGACGAGCATGAGGATGATGATGTTGCTGATGATGATTTGGAGAGTGAAGGGGGTAGTGACCAAAATTGGAACATGGGTAGGAATAGAGGAAGTAGGAATGTGAGGGGATTTGGTCGAGGTCATGGGAGGAACCCTAGGGGTATGGATGGAGTGAATGGTAATCTTGGAAGTATAAAGATGAAAATTCCTTCTTTCCATGGGAAGAGTGACCCGGATGCCTACTTAGAATGGGAAAGGAAAATAGAATTGATTTTTGAATGTCATAGGTACTCCGAGGATAAGAAGGTTAAGTTAGCGATAATGGAGTTTACGGACTATGCCTTAGCTTAGTGAGATAATTTGTTGCTCACTAGGAGAAGGAATCTAGAGGGTAGTGTGGATACTTGGGATGAATTGAAGAGTCTTATGAGGAAAAGATTTGTACCAAGTCAGTACTATAAGGGGCTCTATCAAATGTTACAAACTCTTACTCAAGGAACTAAAGGGGTTGAAGATTATTACAAGGAGTTGGAGAAGGCCTTGATGAGGGCTAACATAGAGGAGGATAGAGAAGCCACTATGACTCGATTTATGAGTGGATTGAATAGGGAGATAGCCAATGTGGTGGAATTACACCATTATGTGGAGATGGAGGAGTTGGTCACATGGCCATTAAAGTGGAGGCTCAATTGAAGAAGAAGGAGCAATTTTAAAGAAAAGGGCAAGACAAATTTTGGGGGGGGGGGTCCTAGTTCCAATTGGAAGTCTAAGTGGGGAAGTGAAAGGGTTGATAAAACACCACTTAAGGACAATGTTGAAACCTCCAAGGGTAAGGAAGTGGGTTTTGTCAAGGATAAACTAAAGGTTGTTCCTACCGCTTTTAGGAGTCGGGATATTGAATGCTTCAAATGTAGAGGACGGGGGCATTATTCTCGAGAGTGCCCTAACAATAGGGTGATGATTATTAAAAATGGGGAGTGGTACTCGGAAGATAAAGAGGGCGAATAGGGAGTGTCATGTGGGGGAGATAGTGATGGTGAGGAAGAAGAGGTGGAGGGAGTTGTTAGCCCACCCAAGTCCTTAGTCACCATTAGATCTCTCAACACCCAAACCAAGGTGGACGAGACGGCTAAGCAAATGGACAATATTTTCCACACTAGGTGCCTTGTGAGGGACAAAGCTTGTAGTCTCATCATTGATGAGAGAAGGAGATGAATGGAAAACCGCTTGTAAAACTAAATATGGTTTATATGAGTGGTTGGTTATGCCCTTCGGTCTCACTAATGCACCAAGCACTTTTATGAGATTAATGAACCATATTTTGCATGCATTCATTGGTAAATTTGTGGTAATTTACTTCGATGATATTTGATTTATAGCAAGAATTTGAATGAGCATATTGAGCACTTGAGGAGTGTACTTTTGGTTTTAAAAGAAGAAAAAATGTATGCTAACCTCAACAAGTGTAATTTTTGCATGGAGAGTGTGGTCTTTCTTAGATTTGTAGTTAGTACTAAGGGAATAGAGGTCGATGAGGAGAAGACCAAAGCCATTAAGGAATGGCCCACTCCCACAAGTGTCACCAAGGTAAGAAGCTTCCACGAGTTAGCTAGTTTTTACCGTTGTTTTGTCAAGAATTTTAGCACACTAGCTTTACCACTTACCGAGATTGTCAAAATGCATGTTGGGTTTAAATGGGGGGAGGCGCAAGAAAAGGCCTTTAATGAAATAAAGAACAAATTGTGTACCGCCCCGGTTTTATCCTTGCCTAATTTTGATAAAACTTTTGAGATTGAATGTGATGCTTCAGACACAGGTATTGGAGCAGTTTTGATGCAGGAGAAAAGGCCAATTGCCTACTTTAGCGAGAGGCTCAGTGAAGCCACCCTGAACTACCCCACCTATGACAAGGAGCTCTATGCGTTGGTGAGATCGTTAGAGACATGGCACCACTACTTGTGGCCTAGAGAGTTCGTCATCCACACCGACCATGAGTCATTGAAGCACTTGAATGGGCAAGGAAAGTTGAGCAAGAGGCATGCCAAATGGGTGGAGTACGTGGAAACTTTTCCCTATGTCATCAAATACAAACAAGGTAAGGAGAATGTGGTAGTCGATGCCCTTTCTCGAAGGTATGCTCTTATTACTACCTTGCGTGCTAAATTGTTGGGTTTTGAGAGCATTAAGGACTTGTATGCGCATGATGCAGATTTTTCTAGTATATTTGTATCATGTGAGAGGATTGCATTTGATAAATATTATAGGCATGAGGGGTTTTTGTTTCTTGAAGATAAACTTTGTGTGCCAAATTGCTCATTGAGGGAGTTGATGGTAAGGGAGGCCCATGGAGGGGAATTAATGGGTCACTTTGGGGTGAGGAGGACCTTGGAAATATTGTAAGAACATTTCTTTTGGCCTAAAATGAGGAGGGACGTCGGGAGAATTTGTTCTAGGTGCATAACTTGTAGAAAGGCCAAGTCCAAGGTAGAGCCACATGGATTATATACACCCCTACCTGTCCCTAATGAACCTTGGACGGAAATTTTTATGGACTTTATTTTGGGCTTTCCTAGGTCAAAAAGGGTAGTGATTCCATCTTCGTGGTTGTGGATAAGTTTAGTAAAATGACGCATTTTCTTACTTGCCATAAAACTGATGATGCCATTCATATAGCCGACCTATTCTTTAGGGAAATAGTGCGACTCCATGGGGTTCCTAGGAGCATTGTGTCGGATAGGGACGTTAAATTCCTTAGTCACTTTTGGAAGGTCTTGTGGGGAAAATTGGGAACTAAACTTTTTTTTTTCGAAAACTTGTTATCCCCAAACTGACGGCCAAACTGAGGTGGTTAATAGAACTTTAACACAACTTCTTTGCATTATCCTTAAGGGCAACCTAAAGAATTTGGAAGAGTGTTTACCTTTTGTTGAATTTGCATATAATCGAAGTGTTCATTCTGCTACTTCCTTTTCTCCATTCGAGATTGTTTATGGTTTTAACCCTCTTACTCCTTTGGATTTGATTCCGTTACTTATTGATGAAAGAGGTAGTTTAGATGGGAAGAGAAATGCGGAGTTGGTAAAATCTCTCCACGAGAAGGTCAAACTCTAAATCGAGAAGAAGAATGAACAATATGCCTTCAGTGCCAACAAGGGTAGAAAACGATTGAAATTCGAGGTCGGTGATTGGGTATGGTTACATTTGAGGAAGGAGCGGTTCCCGAATTAAAGAAAATCAAAATTAAAATCACGTGGTAATGGCCCCTTCCAAATCCTAGAGAAAATCAATGACAATGCCTACAAGCTTGACCTTCCTGGTGAGTACAATGTATTGGCTTCTTTTAACGTCTCTGACTTATCCCCTTTTGACGCAGGTGAAGATTCGAGGTCGAATCTTTTTCAAGAGGGAGGGGATGATGAGAGTCCAGGGAGTCAATTCAGTCAAAGTCAAACAAGTTAACCCTCAATCAGAATACCGGTGGGGCCCATGACAAGATCTAAGGCTAAATAGGTCCAAGAGTCGATGGCGGGACTCATTTTCAAGCTCCGAAATCAAGTCCACATGGAAGAGAGCAGGATTGAGGTCAATTTCCTAAGTTTGGAAGCTTAGGACATTTCTGTCGACTGAAAGTCACTCCGGTCGACCGAAACTCTGCAGGAATTTGAGACGTAGCTTCAGGCGGGTTCCGCTGATCTTCGTACGACCGAAAATGCCATTTTGGTCGACCAGGTGTTCGACCGAAATAGTTTCGGTTTCCCGAATGTAAAAGCGGGATTTTTTGTGCAATTTTTCAAACTTTTTGTATATACTTGTAAAGCTTCCAAACCCTAGATAGTTTTGACATTGAAGATACTCCATTTGAGAGCTTTTTAGAGAGGTAAATCCTTTCTTCACCTTGTAACTATTTCTTGGAATTTCTTCAACTTATATATTGAGAGTTTATCTTGTGTATTTGTTGTTGTTCATTCCACACAATCTTTGTATTTGTCTTAATCTTTCCATTGGGCTAGGGTTAAATTTCCTTAGAATCTTGATTTGGTTAAACTTGGGTCAAGATTCTTCATTTATTACCATTTTTAGCTTTCTTGGGTTGATACATAAATTATTGTGGGAATTTTTGGTTTAGTCACCAAAGGGGTTCGCATCATGCAGCCTCAGGTACATTTTTGTAACATCGAATGCTAATTCTTTAATTACTGTTGATACTTATATATGCTATTTGGATTATCGATGGAATCACTATATATCATATTATGATGGTTACAATACATGAACGACCAATCTTGTGGAATCAACCGGTGGCCTAGATTGAGTAAACGACACGAATGATAATGCGGTTATCAATTAACGTCTATTACGCCATAATAGCAGGTTCTCCTTGAAACTCATCGTAACATTCAGAGTTTCCTCACAGAGTCACGGTCGATATACTTCTCACTTCTCTGTAGAAGCTCTGATGTGATCCAGACCACGGATACAAGCCCGCACAAAGATCCGTTTAAGATCAAAGGAGGACCGATGACTCGGTTGCAAACAAAGAGGGCCAACGAAGCAATGAACAAGCTATTTCAAGGAACAATGGCCAAAACAATGTTCGTGTCATCAAAAGAAGCAAGTTCCATGTTGGGACTGAGCGAAAACGACTAGTGGATCAACCTCATTCAAGCCGTCGAAGAAAATTGTGAAGTTTCAAGAATTATGGCCGTAACATATGGAGCTCACGGCCGTAACCAACCTACTGTTGAAAACTGTGATTTTGAAGAAAATTGGACTTACGGCCGTAACGCAGCCTCGGATCAAAAACAAGATTTTCAGAAAATATAAATTACGGCCGTAAATATTTATCTCACGGCCGTAAATGTTAAACAGAAACAAGGTTACGGCCGTAAGAGAGTTAGTCACGGCCGTAAAATCCTATACGCGTGAATTTTAGGGTTTATTTATTTCCTTATTTTTAGGTAGTTGTTTCCTTGTTTAATTAGAACTCTTAACCTAGATTTTGACCCTATTTATAGGGATGTAATTTTCATTATTCAATAGACAACTTTGATATTATAATTGAGAGGCTATTTTGCTTTCATATCCTTATTCTTCATTGAATAAAATCCGAACTTGCGAGTTAATCTTGTTTGTTCAAATCTTGGGTGAGATTTATTTTTATTGTGATCAAGAGGTCAGCATATCTATTGATTGTGTTGGTTGCTTGGTTCAATTAATTTGAATCAATCTCGAAATCGTGATTCTTTGGCGTTCTTGGGTCGATTCCAATAATTTTTGGGTTGCGTAGCTACAATTGCTACGTGGTTTGCATCATCTGGTATCAGATCTTAGGCTCCAAAAATCAAGGTTATATCTTTGTTTTGTTTTCTTGAGTCTTCTTTAATCTTGTTCTTCGTGTTCTTCCAGTTCTCGAGTCTTTAATCAAAAAAAAAAAAAGTGTCACAAAAATTCAATAGTCGTTATTTCCTTCGTTTGTTATCCAAATTAAATTTCGTTTGTTTCATTAGTCTCGTAGTTGAATTTTCGAGAAATTGAAAAAAAAAAAAATGAAAATTCTCAGTCTAATTACAATAGCAGTTATTTGATTTCAAAAAAAAATATATTCTTGACTCAATCCTAGTTTCCATAAAAGTGTCAAGTTCTATATCGAGTCAAATTCCATTCTCTAAAGGTCTTCTTCAAGTTTTTCGAACAGTTCATAGAATTCTCACTCTTACTTGATTTGAATCATTCGGGCTTAAACTTGTTTGAGTTCGGGTTCGTTCTTTGAAGCAATTGGGGTGAAAGCCATTGAGTGGAAAAAGGCAGAGATGTGAGATCAATAGAGGGTAAAAAGCCAAATTTGAGTGATACACGAGCGAAATACACGTGAGGCATATAATATTTAGTTTTAGGATGTCTGAACAATCTTCTACTACAAAAAACAACGATCGAGTCAACATGACGGAAGAGATGGTACAACGGTTTGAACGGTTGTTTGGGGATGTGTTAGGTAGGTTAGAAAGGCTTGAGCAACCTCGGGAAGTGCCAAATGAAGAAGGTAGTGATCTTGACGATAGAGCAATTTTGGATAGAGTAGTTAGGCATGGAAGAGGGATAGAGATCTTGGTGACGATAGAATGGATGGTAGTATGAGCAACATTAAAATGACAATTCCGTCATTCAAGGGTAGGAGTGATCCGGAGGCATACCTAGAATGGGAAAAGAAGATGGAATTAATTTTCAATTGCTACACTTATTCGGAAGAGAAAAAGGTTAAGGTAGCTGTACTTGAATTCTCCGATTACGCTATTACTTCGTGGGATCAATTGGTGACTTCTAGGAGGAGAAATCGCGAGAGGTCCGTTAGTACTTGGGATGAGTTAAAATCTATCATGAGAAAGAGGTTCGTTCCTAGTCATTACCATCAGGAGCTTCATCAAAAATTACAAATCCTATACCAAGGATCAAAGAGTGTGGAGGATTATCATAAGGAGATGGAGATGTTGATGATTAGAGCTAATGTAGAAGAGGATAGGGAGGCTACGATGGCTCGATTTTTGAATGGGTTGAATAGGGATATAGCTAATGTGGTAGAACTGCAACATTATTTGGAGATGGAAGATATGCTGCACATGGCTATAAAGGTGGAGAAGCAAATAAAGAAAAAGGGAACAATAAGGTATCAATCTGGTTCTAATTCTTCTTGGAAGCCGAAGTGGGATAGTAAAGGAGATGGGACTGTTTCTAAAGGGAAGTTTGAAGCACCAAAAGGGAAATTTGAGGCACCAAAAGGGAAGGAGGAACAAGCTAATAAACTCGTACCTAAAGGGGAACCTCAACCATATAGGAGTAGAGACATTCAATGCTTCAAATGTTTGGGGAGAGGACATGTGTCATCTCAATGTCCTAATAGGCGAGTGATACTTGTGCGGAAGAATGGAGCCATGGAGAGTGATAGTGAGGAAGAGGATTATAGCGATATGCCGGCGTTGGAGGAAGTATGTGATGATGAGGATGTGTTATCCGGGGAGCATGGCGAGTTATTAGTGGCAAAGAGAGCTCTTAGTGCTCAAATCAACACGGATGATTTGGAACAACAACGGGAGAACATATTCCATACACGATGTCGCATTAATAACAAGGTATGTAGTATGATTATTGATAACGTCGCTAGTACTATACTTGTTGAAAAATTAGGATTACCTTTGTTAAAACATCCTAAACCTTATAGGCTTCAATGGTTAAATGATAGTGGAGAAATTAAGGTGAATAGGAGGGTGTTGGTGAGCTTTTCTATTGGTAGCTATGTGGATGATGTTATGTGTGATGTGGTTCCTATGCATGCCGGACACATTTTGTTGGGTAGGCCTTGGCAATATGATAGGAAGGTAACGCATGATGGGTATAAAAATAGGTATAGCTTTACCAAAGGGGGAAAAACCATTACACTTGCACCATTGACACCGTCACAAGTGTATGAAGATCAAATAAAATTGAAAAATGATGAAGAAAAAAGAGTGAGGGAAAATGAGAGAAAGAGAGTTGAGGCCACGACCTTAGAAAAAGGAGAGGAAAAGAGAGTTGGAGCCACGACTCCAAAAAAAGGAGAGGCGAGAGAAAAAAGGAGTGTTGGGGTACATACCTCAGAAAAAAGAGAGGGAGCGAAGAGTGCCAGAAAAGAAAGAAAAATGAGTTTCTACGCAAAAAGGAGTGAAATCAAGAAAGCATTCATAGAAGAACGGCCAATGGTCCTTCTGCTATACAAGGAATCATTCCTTGCATTTGATGAAACTAACAAATCCCTCCCTAGTTTGGCTATTTCTCTCTTGCAGGAATTTGACGATATATTTCTCGATGACATACCTAGTGGGTTACCACCCATTCGAGGTATTGAACATCAAATTGATTTTGTACCTGGAGCAGTCATTCCGAACTGCCCCGCTTATCGAAGTAATCCCGAGGAGACGAAGGAGCTCCAAAGGCAAGTGGAGGACTTGATGAGTAAAGGGTATATAAGGGAAAGTATGAGTCCATGTGCTGTCCCCGTGTTACTTGTGCCCAAAAAGGACGGGACTTGGAGAATGTGTGTCGATTGTAGGGCCATCAACAACATAACGGTAAAGTATCGTCATCCTATTCCTAGGTTAGATGATATGTTGGATGAATTGCATGGCTCTAGCATATTTAGTAAAATTGACTTTAAGATTGCATGGCTCTAGCATATTTAGTAAAATTGACTTTAAGAGTGGTTATCATCAAATTCGAATGAAAGAAGGAGATGAGTGGAAAACTGCTTTTAAAACTAAGTATGGACTGTATGAATGGTTAGTAATGCCTTTTGGGCTTACCAATGCACCTAGCACATTTATGCGTTTAATGAATCATGTTTTACGTGCATTTATAGGTAAATTCGTTGTAGTTTACTTCGATGATATCTTGATATATAGTAAAACTTTGAATGAGCATGTGGAGCATGTTAGGTGTGTGCTTGTGGTTTTAAGACAAGAGCAAATTTTTGCTAATTTTAAAAAGTGTGACTTTTGCATGGAAAAAGTTGTGTTTCTTGGCTATGTGGTTAGTGCTAAAGGAATAGAAGTAGATGAAGAAAAAGTCAAAGCTATTAAAGAATGGCCAACACCTAAAAGCATAACTGAGATTAGGAGTTTTCATGGCTTGGCTAGTTTTTATAGGCGCTTTGTTAAAAAATTTAGCACGATTGCCGCACCACTCACAGAAATTGTCAAAAAAAGTGTAGGTTTTAAATGGGGAGTAGAACAGGAACATGCATTTGAAACAATAAAAAATATGTTGTGTAAAGCACCGGTTTTATCACTTTCTAACTTTGACAAGGCTTTTGAGATTGAATGTGATGCCTCGGGGCTAGGCATTGGAGCTGTTTTAATGCAGGATCAAAGGCCAATCGCCTATTTTAGTGAAAAACTAAAAGGGGCTGCACTTAATTACCCCACATATAACAAGGAGTTATACTTACTTGTGCGCGCTTTGGAGACATGGCAACATTACTTGTGGCCACGGGAGTTCGTGATACACACTGATCATGAATCCTTGAAGCATTTGAGGGGTCAAGCTAAGCTGAGTAAGAGACATGCAAGGTGGGTAGAATTCATCGAAACATTTCCCTATGTCATCCGATACAAACAAGGTAAGGAAAATGTGGTGGCAGATGCATTGTCTCGAAGGTATGTTCTTTTAAATTCTTTAAATTCTAAATTACTTGGATTTGAATACATTAAGGACATGTACGCTAGTGATCTGGACTTTTCTAATATTTATAAATTATGTGGTAAAGGGGCTGTGGATAGGTTCTTTAAACATGATGATTATTTATTTCGAGAAAATAAATTGTGTGTCCCTAGGTGTTCAATGAGGGAGTTACTTGTGAGAGAGGCCCATAGTGGAGGTTTAATGGGTCATTTTGGGGTTAAAAAGACCATTGAAATCCTAAGTGAACATTTCTATTAGCCTAAGATGAAGACTGATGTGTTTCGGGTTTGTAATAGATGCATTACTTGTAAGAAGGCTAAATCTAGGATTAAACCCCATGGATTATATATGCCTTTACCTGTACCTAGTGAACCTTGGGTCGATATCTCTATGGATTTTGTTTTGGGACTACCTAGGACTAAGAAGGAAAGAGATTCAGTTTTTGTGGTAGTAGATCGCTTTAGTAAAATGACACACTTCATACCATGCCACAAAACTGATGATGCTACTAACATAGCTGAAATTTTCTTTCGGGAAGTCGTACGCTTACATGGGGTGCCTAAAAGTATAGTCTCGGATAGGGATGTTAAATTCCTCAGTCATTTTTGGAGAGTCTTGTGGAACAAGCTAGGAACAAAACTACTTTTCTCTACAACTTGTCACCCATAGACCGATGGACAAACTGAGGTAGTAAATAGGACAATGATTCAATTGTTGCATACGATAATCAATAAAAATCTGAAAAATTGGGAAGAGTGTTTACCATTTATTGAATTTGCATATAATAGGGCTATACATTCTACTACTTCTTATTCACCATTTGAAATTGTTTATGGTTTTAATCCGCTAACACCATTGGATTTAATTCCTTTACCTGTGAATGAACATAGTAGCTTAGATGGAAAGAAAAAGGCTGAAATGGTTAAATCACTCCACGACAAGGTGAGATTGGCGATTGAAAAGAAAAATGAACATTATACTTCGCAGGCTAACAAAGGAAGAAAAAGCGTCATATTTGAACCCGGTGATTGGGTTTGGGTACATTTAAGAAAGGAGCGGTTTCCAGAACAACGCAAGTCAAAGTTACAACCGCGAGGAGATGGTCCATTCCAAGTGATTGAAAGGATCAACAACAATGCCTATAAATTAGATCTTCCTGCCGAGTATAATGTTTCGGCTTCATTTAATGTTTCTGATCTATCTCCGTTTGATACAGGTTCAGATTCGAGGTCGAATCCTTTCGAAGAGGGAGGGGATGATGTGATCCAAACCACGGATACAAGCCCGCACAAAGATCCGTTGAAGATCAAAGGAGGACCGATGACTTGATTGCAAACAAAGAGGGCCAACGAAGCAATGGACAAGCTAGTTCAAGGAACAATGGCCAAAACAATGTTCGTGTCATCAAAAGAAGCAAGTTCCATGTTGGGACCGAGCCAAAACGACGAGTGGATCAATCTCATTCAAGCCTTCGAAGAAAATTGTGAAATTTCAAGAATTACGGCCGTAACATATGGAGCTCACGGCCGTAACCAACCTACTGTTAAAAACTGTGATTTTGAAGAAAATTGGACTTACGGCCGTAACGAAGATTTGTCACGGCCGTAACGCAGCCTCGGATCAAAGACAAGATTTTCAGAAAATATAAATTACGGTCGTAAATATTTATCTCACGGCCGTAACTGTTAAACAGAAACAAGGTTACGGCCGTAAGGGAGTTAGCCACGGCCGTAAAATCCTATACGCGTGAATTTTAGGGTTTATTTATTTCCTTATTTTTAGGTAGTTGTTTCCTTATTTAATTAGAACTCTTAACCTAAATTTTGACCCTATTTATAGGGATGTAATTTTCATTATTCAATAGACAACTTTGATATTATAATTGAGAGGCTATTTTGCTTTCATATCCTTATTCTTCATTGAATAAAATCCGAACTTGCTAGTTAATCTTGTTTGTTCAAATCTTGGGTGAGATTTATTTTCATTGTGATCAAGAGGTCAGCATATCTATTGATTGTGTTGGTTGCTTGGTTCAATTAATTTGAATCAATCTCGAAATCGTGATTCTTTGGTGTTCTTGGGTCGATTCCAATAATTTGTGGGTTGCGTAGCTACAATTCCTACGTGGTTTGCATCAAGCTCTGTCATCGATTCAAGAGCTATCTTTGATAGTGAGGTTCTGAACCCATGGTTTCTCAAACAGTTAATCATAGCCTTGATGACTGATGGCATCTATAAATTTTTAACCCCCAATGCTGCTCGATTGAAACAGGTAACATAATCTTGTAAGGATTCGTCTTTTTGTTGAATGACATGTATCAGTCCAATAGCGCTCTTTTTCTATCAAGAACCACCGGCAAAAAACGCAAAAAACTTGGAAGCAAAATCAGAGAACGATGTAATCGAAAAGTACGACCAAACGACCAACCCGATCAATCACTTGCGTGCATTCCAACACTTGATGCGTTTGCATTCCAACACCCGATCAAGTCAAGGTTGGGACAAAAACCCTCTTCAAATGAGAACAATTCGTGTGTTACGGGATATGCCACAAGACTGTCAAAAAATCGTAACAACTGTATTTAAGTCAAACATTGTTGGTCACAAATTATTAAAAATTACAAGATTTAACAAAAACCAAAACAACTTCATAGAATCTCAAAATCATGAATCTTTGAAAACGTCAAGAGGTGGAAAATATGGGTGGCGTCGTCCCTACGGCACCAACCAACATTATTGACATTTATCATCATTATATCTAATCAAAATTACCAGCTTAGTTTTCTTTTATTTATTTTATTAGTTTTTATGATGAATTGAGTACATTGTATTCAGGAAACATGAAAAAGTGCATGATTACCTTGGAAGATTATTCATCAATCATAATTTTTTAATAATCAGTCTCAAAAGTTGAAAACTTTTGCAGAGTCAAGCTTGATATCTCTAACCATTCCCCACAACCTTTATCGTGGCTACCTGCCTATTCGAGAATCATGTCATCATCTTAGTTGTCTCCACTATCTCTCAAGCAAAAGGTACCAAGAAATTGTCTCCATATTTTTTGCAATGAACTCTCATTTCTTCCATTACTAGCTTCCTTCCATTGCAAGCATTTTCAATGGCCACTTAACAGGTATGCTAGCAGATAGTTTCTGAATCTAGGCAATTCTGTTAACTTGTAATTTTGATCTAAACTTATACGTGTTTTCTTTCTCGTAGTCTAGTAGATCTAACGATAAAATGGGATGTATACATTCAAAAACAGTTACCCGATCATTGAGCTTTCAAGAAGAGTTGAATCGTGGCTTTAAAACAACATCCAAATCCATTCCTGCTTGGGAAGAATTGTTAACTTCCCACAATGCCAATGACCAGTTTCTTGCCTTTGTTTATTCTGCACACACTACAAATGAAGTCACAAACAGAGATCCCAAAACTGCTGAGATTGCCAAAGGAAAAGCAGATGCTGAAAACTCGTTACTGCCCCGAGATGCTGTTCGAATGAATGATTTTGGGAGATTGTCACGGTCGAAAAGCTGTCTGATGATGCTGGATAAAGAATTTTCCGTGCAGATTGAGGGGCTCGGTGTAGATAGGAGAGAGAAGAATACTGGAGGCTCGAGAAGCTTTCACACGGTTGAGGAATACGATGCCTTGCTGAAGATAATTTATACGTCGGGCAAAAGAGACGGAGAATCCTTTCGAGATAATGAGTCGTCACTGGATGAGAATGTACACACGTCGAAATCTATGGATGAAAATTGCAATGATGGCAACGATCATGGAAGTGCTAAAGATTTTACGAAGAACCAATCTGATGATTTGGAGATTTTTGTTCAAGGGGCTGAGACGGGTTGGAAAAGGAAGGCTGTTGCACAAGGGCTCAAATCACTTGATGTGTCACCAGTCGAGTTTCCTGCCATTGCAAGGCCTAAGCAATGGTTTCACGTCGAGGGACACGTTTACTCTCCCGGAACTTATGTCACTCCAAAATTTGGCAGCTATGACAAGGTAAATCCTGTCAGAAGAGAAGAAGATGGGAATGATTCAGTGTTTATTCCAGAAGTAGTGGCTGGTTTTGAAGAGTACATGCAGCAGCTAGAAGCAGAAGAAGAAAGCATTTTACGCTATATTGATGGTTATCTGCAGGATAATACATCTCCAACTTGCTAAAAACCATCAAATGTATAGCTTCTTCCCAATCTAATAGCAGGCAGTCAATTCCCACCCAATTCCAGAAATTTAACTATGCATTAGAAATTTCCGTATACACATCAATTACTATCACAAAGTGACATTTCCATGAATAAAGTTTGCCTTGAGCTGAAATGAAGATTTCACTTGTGGCTGTACCAAGCCCTTGTTTGATGATCATTTTTTTTCCATAAAAAACCATATTTTTTTCTACAGTAATTAATCTCAATCATAAAAAAAAAAGAGTCAAATCCACAATTATTTACTTTTCAAACCATTTTTTAACCGCACGATTTCCCAAAACCATTTTTTTTCAAAAAGTAGGAGCATCAAACAGGGGCCAAGATGCACTCCAAGCTTTAATTATGCAACAACAGTAGGCACTACTTGAGGACACAACAGTCAAATTCTGTACGTGTGCCACCCTCAGGCTCCTTTCTAGAGAACGTAACACGATATGTCACCAGTGTCATTCTACTAGAAAGTTTTGCTCCAACAAAGTATGCAAAGGAATCAAATGATATTCACATTAGACTGTCTGGATATGAGTAGTTCTTGCATCGGTTGTACTGAAAAAGGCTACCGTAAGTGCGATCCCACACTCCAATGAAGAGGGAATCTGCATCAGGACTGAAAGGATGCCCAGAGATCTCACCAAAAAAAAAAAAAAAATCAATCTCTTGTTCTTTCTCAAAACCATTATTCACATCATAGACATGGACAAAATCAGCTGGCTCAGCCATTGCCATGAATTGCCCATCTGATGTGAAATGAATTGATCGAATAGCACCTAGATTTCCTTTAAGTACATCACCTGGTTTTGAAACGTTCCGAACATCCCATATATGGCAAGTCTTGTCCTGATTTCCAGTGGCAAAGATGTGACCATTTGGATGCCATGCAGAAGCAAAATAGAAATCCAAGTGCCCTCGCAGGTGCAAGACAGGCTAATATAAAAGAGAAAAAGGGTCAATAAGTGAAAAAAAAATCCTGATCCATTAGCCACTTGGTCCAAATTGCTGTTACATGTACAAACAAGTGTACAAACAGGCATACAAATAGGGCTGGTGGCAAAAATCTATTGATTTATCCATCACATCACTTAGAGAATCAACAATCAACACATCATTGTTTGCACACTTATTTGTACATTTTGTTTGTACAAGTAGCAATTTTTGTTTATCAGAACTTTTCAGTGTCCAGTTATCTTAAAAAATGGAATATCAGAGATGGAACCTTCCCTCTTTGAGAATCAATCAGCATATCGTCAGGGTTGTCTCCAACAATAACGACGACTTTGCAATCTTGGAATATCTTCAACAAACTGGCGAAGCCACTCTGCTTCCTCAGTTGCTTTGTCCAAAGCAATAAACTCTGATTCCATTGTAGATCTTGCGATGCAAGTTTATTTGGACGATTTCCAAGAGACAGTTGCACCACCAAGAGTGAAGACATATCCACTTGTAGACTTTGAGTCTGACATATCTGATATCCAATTTGCACCAGCATATCCTTCGATTACAACAGGGTACCTAGAATAATTTACAACAGGGTACCTAGAATAATGCAGTCCAAAATCACGAGTGTACCTCAAATAATGTAACACCCTGAAAATGGCGTTCCAGTGGATAGCACCAGGGTTACTCGTGCCGCGACTCAGTCTGCTAACTGAGTATGCTATGTCCGGTCTCGTACAAGTTATTAAATACATTAGACTCCCTATTAACTGAGAATATTCTAACTGTGACACACCATCACCAGTGTTCTTGGATAAGTGGAGACTCAAATCCACTGGAGTCCTAGCCACAGTGGTATCTGACTTGTTGAACTTGTCTATTATCTTATCAATTTAATGAGATTGAGATAACACAAGTCCGTTCGATATCTGAGAGATTTTTACTTCCAAAATGACATCCGTGAGACCCATATCTTTCATGTCAAACTTTGAGTTTAACATATTCTTAGTGGCTTTGATAATCTTATCAGAGTTGCCTACAATGAGCATGTCATCAACATATAGACACAATAGGACATATCCATCATTAGTGTCCTTAACATATACACACTTGTCGCACTCGTTGATTCTAAAGCCACTAGAAAGCATAGCATTATCAAATTTCTCATGCCATTATTTTGGTGCTTGCTTTAAATCATAAAGCGATTTAACCAGTCTATAGACTTTCCTTTCTTGACCTAGAGCCAAAAACTCCTCTGGTTGCTCCATGTAGATTTCTTCATTCAAATCTCCATTTAGGAAAGCTGTTTTTACATCCATCTGATATATTTCCAGATTTCGCAAGGTTGCAATAGCAATTATCATCCGGATAGATGTTATTCTCAACACAGGAGAATAAGTATCAAAGTAATCTAAGCCTTCTTTTTGCTTATAACCTTTGATTACAAACCGAGCTTTATACTTATCAATGGAACCATCCACTTTCATCTTCTTCTTGAATATCCACTTGTAGCCCAAAGGCTTACAGCTCGGTGGAAGATCTACTAATTCCCAGGTATGATTCTTTATGATAGAATCAATCTCACTCTTGATGGCTTCTTTCCACAGATGACCATCGGGAGAAGATATAGCTTCTTTATACCTTTGAGGATCATTCTTCATCAAATATGTGAGAAAATCAGGGCCAAATATCTTAGAAGTTTTGGTCCTTTTACTCCGTCTAGGCTCATCATCACCTTCTTCAACTGGATCTTTACTGCTGTCAGAAGCAGAAGATTCCATAGTCCGTTTAATAGGAGTTAACTGTTTAGGAGATTTACAAGGAAATAAATTTTCAAAGAATTGTGTATTCCTAGACTCCATAATCGTGTTCAGATCAATATCAGGTACATTCGAATAATGCACAAGAAGCCTATATGCACTACTATTTTGTGCATAACCAATGAACACACAATCAACTGTCTTAGGTCCAATCTTGACCTTTTTAGGAGGAGGCACTGCGACCTTCGCAAGACACGCCCACATTCGTAAGTATTTATACGAAGGTGTTCATCCTGTCCAAAGTTCATACGGAGTCTTACCCATATTCTTTCTTAACACTTTATTCAAAATGTAATTCACAGAAAGAATAGCTTCTCTCCACATGTTCTGTGGTAATCTAGAACTAATCAACATAGCATTCATCATTTCTTTTAAAGTTTGATTCTTATGCTCAGCGATTCCGCTAATAGAAGGTCCTAGGGTTTCTTTCTTATCCTTCTTTGTCAGTGTCCTTCCTGCTGCTACAATAGAGTGGTAGTTGGAATACCGAACCTTAGTTCGAAATAGCACAAATTCATCCTCTACTGAGGTGAATAAGGTGCAGTGATTTGGTGAATTATTCCATGTTTAGCACAAGATTCACCAAATGTTGATTCGTATTCACCACCACGATCACTTCCCCGCACCTTTATTTTCTTGCTAAGTTGATTTTCAACTTCATTCTTATAAAGAATGAATTTTTCGATAGTTTTGTCTTTGCTTTTAAGCAAGTACACATAACAATATCTCGTGCTATCATCGAAAAAAGTAATAAAGTACTTATTGCCGCCTCTTGTTTGGACAAATTTCAAGTCACACACATCACTGTGGACTAGTCCCAACGGCTCGATACTTCTTTCAATATTATGAAACGAAGACCTTGTAAGCTTTGCCTCAACGCAGGTTTCACATTTATGATTCGAATCAATTTGAAACCTAAGGAAGTAGTTTAGTTTTCATAGTCTACGTATTGCATTGTAGTTTACGTGACCTAATCTACCATGCCACATATTAGGAGACTCAAGCAAGTAAACAGAAGGAGATTTCTCATTATTCATAATAGTTGGGGCTACAACAATTAAATTTAATTTAAACAGGCCATCAGTCATATAACCTTTCCCAACATAAACTCCTATCTTTGTAATCACCAGCTTATCCACCTCAATGACTATGCGGAAACCATTTTTGCTCAGAAGAGACCCAGAAATCAGATTCTTGCGAATCTCTGGCACATACAGGACAGTGGTTAGAGTAAGCTCTCTGCCAGAGGTCATCTTCAAGATCACCTTGCCTTTACCAAGCACTTCAGATGTTGCAGAGTTTTCCATGAACAACTTTTCACCATTTGTAACTAGAACAAAAGTAGTGAATATGTTCCCGTTGGAGCAGACATGGCATGTGGCCCCAGTGTCTAGCCACCACTCCTTTGGGTTAGATCCCACCAGGTTAACCTCACTAATCATCGCAGTAAGGTTTAAGTCAGACATATCATCTGAGAGATGATCTCTCTCATTTCCAACCATATTAGCCTGAGGATGCTGCTTGTTATCCCTCCGAGGCTGGCGGTACTCTGCTGACCGATGCCCAACTTTGTTACAATTGAAGCACTTCCTATTGAACTGGAACTTAGGCTTCTTTCCTACCCCATCAGTGGGCTTCAACTGAGACCCTTTCATGGCCTGCTTTTTATCATTTCGATTCCCATTACCCTGCTTGGCTTTAAAGGATTGACCTTTCTTGGTACCAGAACTCTGGCCGTGATCCAATACATTAGCCTTCTCAGAGTAAGAATTCTCTGACTTACGTTTAGCCAATTTCTTATCCTCCTCAATGCCCAGTTTGATAATTAAATCCTCGAAAGACTTTTCTTTCCTCTTGTGCTGCAAACAGCTTTTGAAAGCTTTCCATTGAGGCGGTAGCTTGTGGATAGCAGTAGCCACCTGTAGGGATTCTGATATAGTCAAACCCTCAGCATGCATTTCTTACAAAAGCACTTGATACTCCTGCACTTGGCTTACCACTGAACGTGAATCCACCATTTTGAAGTCCATACACCGACTGGCCAAGAATTTCTTAGAACCGACATCCTTGGTCTTGTATTTCTTTTCTAAGGACTCCCAGAGCTCCTTAGCAGACTTCTTTACCACATATACGTGATATAGATAATTCTGTAGGCCATCCAGAACATAGTTGCGGCACAAAAATTCAGCACTTTTCCATGCATCCCAAGCCGCACGCTTATGCATATCAGTGTCGTTTTCAGCCACGACAAGGGCATCCTTAGTGAGGAAACGTGCAAGCCCCAAAGTGGTAAAATAAAAAAATCATCTTATTCTGCCATGTCTTAAAATCAGTCCTCGCAAACTTATCCGGTCAAATCGCATGATTCACTGGAAATGGAGTTAGAAACGATGGCAAAGGTACCGAGGCCGCAACCCTAAGTACTGGAAAAGGTATTGTGCCAAACTGGATTGCCGAGGCCCCAGTCGTAGGAAAATTGGGGTTCACTCCAACATGAGGGATAGGACCACCAATTGTCCCATCAACGAGAGGAATGCCTGTCAAGGTCTCCCCAGTGTTAACCGCGGTCATTGCAGGATTTGGTACACCGGTACCAACAATGTTGCTTCCGTTGTTCACATAGTCATTTCCATGAGACGCCATTTAACCTTAGAACAAGTAACAAATAAATTAGGATAATTATAAATTCATATATAAATTCGAAAGACGTGTTTTGTCTTCAAATTTAAGAAAATTCAACCACACTAGAGAAAAAATCAAATCTAATATTAAGGAAGTAATTATTAAATAATAATAAAAGTTAGAAATAATGTTATAATAAAGAGGCAATCATGACTTATTCATTAATCATTGTAAAATTGTACCAAACCATGCAAAACCACCGTGCAAACATGCAAAACCACCATTCAAAGACAACTTATCGTAAATCTCCCTCTTTTTTTTTTCGAATCTGACCTGATAAACTTTATTGAAATGTAAATAGATTATTAGACCAAATGAATAATATTGTGCATATAGTAAATAAGAATGAGTGGGGGAAAAAGAAACTGTCCGAAGATAAAACCGGGAAAAAAAATTAGGCATAACCAATTTTTTTTCCAAGATTCAGCCTATCAACCTACTATTAATTTGCTTCAATTTTATATAGATGGTGAACAGAGTTGGTGACAGAAAATTAGCCATGAACTGATGAAACAGAAAAAAAAAAAACTTGACAGAACGAACAGGGAAAGAAAAAATTGACAAAAACTGGAAAAAAACTTGATTCTCCAAAACTGAATTCGATTTAAGCTTGTTGGGGAAAATATTAGAGAATCAAACAAATGAAATCAAACCAAACCAAACCAAATCAAACCGAAAGCCCGTGTTTACACGGTTTCCTTAAATCGAATTCGCCGCCTCACCGGAGTGCACGAGGTTTTGATCAGTGTTCGATTCGCAAGATACAATCGGTTTTCAGTTCACGCTGCACAACGTTAACCACCTGTGAATTAGCTGTGTCTTTCTCTCAAGAAAATTTAGCGATGGAAGAAACTAACAAGGTTGAAGTTGGCTGGAAATGAAAGAGAGGAGGAAGCTAATTTTTGCTTTTCACTTGTCTGTTGCCTGTGTTGTTGTCTTTTGCCGAGAGGAGAGGAGTCCATTTATATAGGGCAGCAAATTGAATCTTACATTGATTTCCATTTAACCACAATTAAGTTGAAACTGATGAAATGAGGGAAAACTGATGAAACCGATGCCTGGCTTATGAAACTGATGGCTGGGCTTTGAATTTTCATTCAATCAAATTTTAAAACCAAGAAACTGCTGATAAAATTTTCCAACATAAAATGGAAGGGAAAAAGTTAATGTACACAGCTAAACCATTATTTCAAATATAATGCTTATCGTTTTAAACTTTCAGGTACATATGATAAAATGCATACATAATCTCTTATCAAAAGAAAATAAGCCTCAAAACAAAATAAGCCTGAGTCTCATTGATCATTTCCAAGTTATTAACTCTATAACCGTAGTGGCCTCAATCTCTGCTTTGCAGCCCCAAACTGACATCTCGCACAAAAATCTGGTGGTTGCTAGTTATGAATAGTATAATAGAGATTGTAGAAAAAGAACACATTCCCAAACCTTATCCTCGTGAAAATACTTTGGGGTTGCTTTTTATGAAAATATTTAAATGAAAGAGTATATAAAGAGAACATAATGAGGTCACTGTGATAGGTACATACATGGGTTGGTGACAGTTGAGAAACACAGAAAAAATAAAGAAAGCTAAGTGATTGAAGAGAATTCAAATATAAAGCTTTTGGATAAAAGTTCTTCAATAAAACAGTATACAATTGAGCACCTATTTATACACAGAATCAATACATACACTAAGCTATACAAAAAATCAAAGAACAAACTCATTAATTCTACACCATACGATCTTCCTGTACTTGCACAACAATCAAAGATTCACGATGGATGATCACTAACTCTAAAGCTTTTATGTTGGATCGGTTGTGAAGAGGAAGCTTCTAGTATGGTGCCAAGTAGTACCTTCATTCATTTATCCCTTGCTTTCATAGTTGCATCATGTTGTCTCTGCTGTTATTGTTCCTCTCCTAGTGATCCTTATAATTGTCAACCTGTAGACACTAGTCCTCGCTTTCTTCTATCTTTGTGTGTTGGTCCTTTACTTTGTCATTCATAACACCCCCCTTCAAGCTGGACGTAGTTTCAACTACTCCAAGCTTGCTTCGTAAGTACAGATGCCTGGAATGTGGTAGGGGTTTTGTTAAGATGTCTGCCACTTGGTCTGCTGTTGGAATGTAGTTGATAACCAGTTGCTTCCCTTGAACCTTGTCACGAACAAAGTGCACATCAAATTCGATGTGCTTTGTTATTGCGTGGTACACATGGTAGGATGCGAGAGCACTTGCTCCTAGATTGTCACACCATTGGTATTTCTTCTGGTGATATATTCAACTCTTGCAAGAAGGATTTGATCCATGAAATTTCAACAGTGGTGTGTGCAAGGGTCCTATATTCCGCCTCAGTGCTAGACCTTGAGACGACCTGCTATTTCTTTGAACACCATGATACCAAACTGTCACCTAAGTACACGAAATATCCCACTGTCGACTTCCTATCATCCGGGTAAGATGCCCAAATAGCATCCCCAAAGGCAGTAACATTAAGACCTTGTGCTCCCTGAATAACCAGAACCAAATCAAGAGTTCCTTTAACATATCTAAACAACCTCTTCAATAAGCTCCAGTATGCATCAGTTGGATTTTGAAGAAATTGACTCACCCTATTTATTGCAAAGGCAATATCAGGCCAGGTGTGTGTTAGGTGTAAAGCCCCTATAGCACTTCTGAATTGTGTAGGGTTCCTTAGGCTTACTCCATCATTCTTACTTGTTAACTTTCCTGCAGCCATGGGAGTGACACTGGGTTTTAAATGCTCAAAACCAAACCTCTTCAGCATATCAATATCATATCTCTCTTGTGATAAGTGCAAACCAGTTTCATCCCTAAAGAACTCGATCCCCAAAAATTTCTTTAGCATGCCCATATCTTTTAGAGCAAAGGATGAGTTTAGCCTGTCAATTAGCTCCTACATTCTGTCTTTAAAACTTCCTATCACAATGATATCGTCCACATACACATGCAAGTAAATTACCACATCTTGTAAGATCAAGTAAAAGACAGAGTTATCAGCTTTGGATTGCTCAAATTTCCATTTCAGAAGTGTCTCTTTTAGTGTGTCATGCCAAGCTCTAGGAGTTTGTTTGAAGCCATATAATGCCTTGCTTAGCTTACACACATATGAAGATTTCTCTTTGCTTACTAATCCCTGTGGTTGTTCAAGATATACGGTCTCTTCTAGCTTTCCATTAAGGAAAGTATGGTTGATATCGATTTGTCTAATACTCCAGTCTCTTGCTACTGCTACTGTAAGGATGATTTTCAGTGTTGGTGCCTTTGCCACAGGGCTGAATGTTTCACAGTAGTCAATCCCAGCTGTTTGTAGAAAGCCTTTCGTAACTAATCTGGCTTTGTGCCTCACTACTCTACCATTTGAATCAGTCTTAAGTTTAAACACCGATTTACTGCCAATGACTTTTAAACCAGGCTTAGCTGGTACTAAGGTCTATATCTTATTTCTAATTAAGGCTTCAAGCTCCTCCTTCATAGCTTTGCTCCACTTTTCATCCTTTAAAGTCTCTTCAGCATTTGTTGGTTCTGTCACATGTGTTAAACACTTTAGGTTTAAAGATCCCAGCTTTAGCTCTTGTTACCATATGATGCCCACTACTTTCTTCTATGTTTTCTTCCTCATTAACTTCATCATTCTCAGAGAGGCTGTTCTTAGAATCATAAATATTTTCTGACTGAGTCTCATTTCCCACTTCCATCTGAACTGCTTCATCATTTTCAACATCTGCTGCATTTTCACCCCTTATATCTTCTTCACTGGAGGCTTCTTGTGCAGGGGTAACAGGGAGATGTGTCATACTAGCTGGTTTTTTAGCATTATCATGAAGGTTCAGATCAAAGGGTAGTTGAAGTAAGTTTATAGGAAAGTATTTTGGGTGGTTTGTTTTGTTCATGAAACCATCTTTGAAGGGGAAATGACTCTCATCAAATATGACATGTCTAGATGTATTTATTCTCCCAACAGAGT
This sequence comes from Ligustrum vulgare, assembly GCA_963555705.1. Classification (NCBI taxonomy): domain Eukaryota; kingdom Viridiplantae; phylum Streptophyta; class Magnoliopsida; order Lamiales; family Oleaceae; genus Ligustrum; species Ligustrum vulgare. The sequence continues at coordinate 59,064,875 of OY743169.1, read as the reverse complement.
TCATGCATTTATATCCTAGGTAGATAGATTTTTGTGTGTGAAAGTCAAGCTTATGTTTCTGAAAGGTCTGAGATATGGATAACAGGCACATCCGGACACCATAAGTTGCTAATAGTCTACTTTCTGTTTGAATAGTAGTTCATGGGGAGATTTATGTTTAAGCAAAGGAGTAGGTGTACGGTTTATAAGGTAGACTGCTATCAGGAAAGCCTCTCACCAGTAGTGAGTGGGCATTTGTGCTTATGCTAAGAGTGTCAAGCCAACTTCAGTTATGTTCATATGCTTTCTTTCTTTTTGCCCTGCCATCCTGTTCAGACGTATGAGGGCAGGAGTACTTGAGGTGATACCAGACTCATAGGCTATTTTTTCTAGAGTTCTATACTTTCCTCCATAATTAGACTGGATGGTTTTTATTTTCCTTTCAAATTGGTTTTCAACTAGTTTTTTGAATAGGATAAAGTAGTGTAAGAATTTTGACTTTTGATTTAGGTGATACACCCAGGAATGTCTGGTACAATCATCAACAAATAACACATAATACCTAAACCCTGTGGTAGAATTTATGGGGGCCGGTCCCCACACATCAGTGTGGATCAAATCAAGTGGATGAGATGCACGAGATGATGAGAGTTTAAAAGGCAAAGCATGGGATTTTCCAAATTGACAAGCTTCACAAAACTTAAGTTCTTTATTATTGGATAATGAATCATTAAAAGACTTAAGGACTTGGTACATTACAGAGGTAGGTGGATGTCCTAACCTTCTGTACCATGTCTCAAACTTAGAATTCTGAAAACTAGTTTTGGCAGAGGTAGATAAAACATTTGATGGTTCACTTATGCTGGTATTCAAGCTGATGTTTTGATTGCTGGTCTTTTGATGAGTTTCTGGACTTGTGGTTTGAGTAGGTAGTTCCAGCTGGTATAATCCATCTCCAAGTCTCCCCCAGAATATGTTTGAAGATCCTTCACAACACAGCCATAAGGGAAAAATTCAATTAACACATTGTTATCTGAAGTCAATTTTGAAATACTCACAAGACTTTTCTTGATTTTATGCACATGTAACAAGTTTCTTAGAACTAAGGACTTAATAAAAATCAATAGTAAAGTTGTGAAAATTAGTGTGAGATATCTGAAGTGATTTACCATTTCCAACCAGAATTCTTTTCTTACCTGCATACTCATTACGAGCAGATACATTTTCTTTGCTGGGAGTGAGTGATGGATTGCTCCTGAGTAGGCATACTAGGCCAGATCCTCTACTGTGCTGGGATTAGCAATGTATGTAGAGGGTTGAGTGTTGACATTCTGGTCATTGTGTCTGCTTCCTCCATTCTATTCATCATATCTACTGAAGTATCACCTGGCTGTATGGTTGCTCATTCCACAGATATTGAATCGTAGTAGCTGCTTCAGTTGTCACTTTTGTGCCGATGAACTCATCTGAGCATTTTTTCGTTCCCAGCAAGTATCCTTCCAGGTTGTCGCCTTTTACAATAGGCATCACAACATTTTTCCAAAGCAAGAAATTATCCTTATCTAGTTTCATGGCTAGGGTTTGAGTTAAATTCATGTTGAAAGGGGTAGGAATGTTATTGGCGGAAGAGGCATGAATTGTGGAGCTTAACTCAGAGTTAATAGGTTGGTTACTAATATTCGCCATTTGAAGGCTTTGATACCAAGTTGAGAAACACAAAAAAATAAAGAAAGCTAAGTGATTGAAGAGAATTCGAATATAAAGCTTTTGGATAAAAGTTCTTCAATACAACAATATACAATTGAGCACCTATTTATACACAAAGAATCAATACATACACTAAGCTATATAAAAAATCAAAGAACAAACTCATTAATTCTACACCATACGATCTTCCTATACTTACAAAGCAATCCAAGATTCACGGTGGATGATCACGAACTCTGAAGCTTTTCTGTTTGATCAATTGTGAAGAGGAAGCTTCTAGTATGGTGCCAGGTAGTACCTTCATTCCTTTATCCCTTGCTTTTATAGTTGCGACATGTTGATCCCTGCTGCTATTGTTCCTCTCATAGTGATCCTTGTAATTGTCAACTTGTAGATACTAGTCCTCACCTTCTTCTGTCTTTGTATGTTGGTCCTTTCCTTTATCATTCCTAACAGTAACAAATTGATTAATAAGAATAAAGAGCACTGAGCAGTTGAGTCTTCGATGATCTCTAACCTTCAAGTTTAAAGAATTATTGTTACAAACAAGCAGATGAACCACTTATAATTTCAATCCTTGAACATCCAAGGAAACCAACCTCCCATCATACAACCTCCACTCAGGAAAGAAAGAAATATCGTCACTAAACTATGAGTTTCAACAGCAGCAGCAGAGATCAGCATCTATAACACTCACAAAGACACAAACTAGTAAATTCAATAATACCGTCGATAGTAGAAACAAATTAGTTGATCTTTCCCAAAGTTAGAATAGTACTATGGCTATATTTTCAAATCATCAGTCTAATGTTCTTTTGGTCATATACATAAAGCACATCAATAATTGATCTTCCGTATCAAACACCAAACATAGGACTTATAACAATATTCTTTCTACCATTTCAACTTCGAATCTCACTGATGCTAGCTTTTTGCAACAGCTAAATGTGTCAAATTAAACTGTATAGCTAATAAATTCAACTTAAATACCCTATACTACCATATTTCTCATTTGATAAAAATCAATGTTGCAACTATCAGACCATCTCCGTTACAGATTGGCGGATGTAGAAAAAATGCCCCCCTAATATTTGAATTGGCCAGTTTTTTTTCATGTGGTTTGAATTAGTAGGTTAGCAAAGTAGTGGGCAGTTTCCAGGTAATGGGTTGTATGAGTTGTCTTTCAAACACTATCATAAACACTACCTGTCGTGTTGAGATCGACCCCTTGATGCATCAATTCAAGAACATCGGTTGGAATCGATATATAGCTTTTCCCTTCGACACATTCTTTCCCCAACCAAAATTTAGTTATCTTCATTTGATTTAATGTAAGAGTACATGTTTTGTCAGTACATATGGTAGTGGCAGATCCTATAGTCTCACATGCAGAGAGCCTTCACACCATAGCTTGGTCGGAAATCATCCTTTTCATTGAATAAGCAACGTGGTGCATGGTAATTGCGGAGATACTTTTATCTTTCTTTTCATAAATCAGTGACATAAACGACATCACTTGACTGAGATTTCAAAATCACTTTACTTTAAAATAAAAAAAATTCATTAAAAAGTAATGATAAAATATTTAATATAAGATCTTGATTTTAAAATCTTTTAGATAAACAGTAACAATAATAAAATAGCGAGTTTGACAGTTCAAACACAAGATCTTATTCAGCTAGTCTAGAATTCACAGGTCATCACCTAGTACAGCACTATTTGTCTTGTTGTGTGAAGATTCGCGCCAATTCCTTATTCATTTCTATTATTACCTAAAATATTACATATGTCGTGGAATGAGTATACACTTTCCCAGTGAGGGGAGTATGGTGCACATGTGCTATTGTACGTAGACAAGTTCACCTCACGTATTCAAGATTTATGCAAGTTTTACTTATTAAATCAGTCAAGCCTATATTCACTTCAAGTCTTATTCAAGTCACGTCAAGTTCAAGTCGAATTCTATATTCATGTCAAGCCATATATCCAAATCAAGTCCAGTCCCAAGTTAATTTTAAGTAAAGTCATTTTAGATTATAGGTATTTAAAGTTATATGTAGTCAGTGAAGTCAATTTCATATATTCAAATCAATTCAAATTCACATATTCTAGTCAAGTCATACTTTATATATTTAAGATCACGTCCAGTAAATTCTTATACTCAAGTCATATAATCAAGATAAGTCGAGACAAGACATATATTCCAGTTGGTTTAAGTTAATATATTCAAGTTCATATACAATTACATATTAATCAACTCCAGTAGAGTCAAGTTCATATACTCAACTCAAGTCCGGACTCTAGTCTCAAGTCAAATTCACATATTCCAGTCAAGTCAAACTCATATATTCAAGACTTATGCAAATGTATATATTTTCAAGAAAACATGACTTTTAATGGGGTCCATATTACAATCAACTACTATCCCGACCGAGTACAAGTAGAGAATGTAACCCCGAGTTCAAGCGTTTAGTTTATTACACGAGTTCTTTTACAAGCGTGATTTCTGTACCACGAGTTTCAAATAGGGAATCGAGATCACTGAAATTCATTAACAAGTGTAACCACATAGCAATCCAATTACTACACTCCATGGCACTTATATAAAGACAAGCTACATAGGCGTATTAACGAGTGGGATAGAGTATGAATGTAATATCATGTAAGAAATTCCTTTCTATGCATAAGAAAATAACTTTAAAAGCATGAAAATCCTTTTAATGCAATGCGTAATAAAAGCATATCACGAAGTAGCATTTAAGATCATGTAATCAAGTACAAGTCTAGCCTGACCAAGTTAAGTTAAGACTAGTTCATATGTTCAGGAGTTACACATAGACAAGTTAATTCTTATATATTCAAGATCAAGGTAATGTTGTACCTCCTACTATTTGAAATTATGAGCACACTTCTCGACCATTAAAAACTTATAGATTATGAGAATTTGATGAAGTAAAATTTGAAAAAATTGATAAATCCATAGCTTTGCGATTTCACGCAATTTCCTTAAGACAAATTTACTCTCTCTAGTGCCAAAAGGTTCCAAGCAATTGTCTACCAAGATAGAACGAATTTCGTTCTTGTAGATATAGCACCCTCTCTATCAAGAACCCATTAACAGAACTTTGAAATAGCAACCGAACTTGAAGAAGAAAACTTGCATAGAGAATGGAATATGAATTCTGAAATCTTGGATTATGAAAATGGAGATAGGAGAACTCTATTTATAGAGAAATAGGAGATGTTTCATGAAGATGTGGAATTTGTTGGTCAAATGGTGTCTTGCATGAAAGGATGAGAACATACCATAAACATTCTGAGAAGAAGACGGAGGCATTGCTTCATGATTTTAAGTATTCTATTGGGCTTATTTCCAACAGCCCAAGACCTACTTATTTAGCCCAACTCCAATTTCTTCATTCACACCTTTTCTTCCAACAGGTAATATCCAAGTTATGTCAAATTCATATAATCATGTATTGTGTCTTTAACAAGTAGAAGACATATTATTATCTCTCAAGACCAAATTATCATCTTCATTATGTTAAAATAGTCTATGATCTCATAAATAAGAACAAGGATTCTTTTAAATATCAAGATAGTATTGATTAGTATATTATGTATCGATACATGCCCTATTGTATCAACACATAAAATAAGGACATAAACTGTTTGAAATATTCAATGTATCGATACATGATGTTAATCTTTTACAAGTATGATATTGATATCAAGATGGTTGTAATAACCTAGTTTTTTTTTTAAAACAAAATTCCACAAGACTATTGGAGTGGTTTTTAGGCCTCCTTCAAGTCATCTGGGGGGGGGGGGGTTAGGTTTCCCCTACCATTTTATTTCATCGAAAGAAAATTTACACTTAATAGGAGGGGAATATTGACCTTACCTCCTAAATGGATGCCTAAATACAACTTAATGATCACAATATATGTAATGCATGCTTAAAAGGAAATAAGGAGTATTACTCCCTTTACAACCTCAACTTATACTAGATAAAAAGAACACTAAAGCTCAACTCAATAGAAGCAAACATCTCAACTTCAAAAGCATCTTCTGAGACTGCAGCCTATCATTTCCATCAGCACGAATCTAACCAGTGTCTAAAAGCTTGAGAAATTTGTCACAGTCCATATTAAACGATCCTTTAGCCTATCATTTCCCAGCTCTAATAAATATTTCAATTTGGAAACAAACTTTTTTGATAACTCTATTAGCATTCATAATTTCATACTGATATTCTCATTTTTAGCTTGATTTATCTCAAACCAGATATACCACAATACGAGAAAAGGGACAAAAGAAAGGACATCACCTGGTTGAGTCTGGCTAACAAGAATCCATCGTAGAACCAATTGTTTAGGGGCTAACACAATGTGATTGCAAAAATTTCTGGTAGAAGAATTTCCATATGTACTCAGCAAACTGGCTTGAAATAAAAACGTGTTGTGTTGTTTCTTCATGGGAGCAGTATTTACATTTAGAGGGAAATGAGAAACCAAATTTAGAATGTAGAATTTCATCAATGGGGATTCACCCATTCTATATTCTCAGCATAAACATAGAAATCTCGACAGGGACAGAGCTATTCCATATATATTTCTAACTCATTATCTTGTTTTTCTCACTTTTAATCAATTCACAGCAATGTTTGACAAAAAATATCCCATTACCAGATGCAGCCCAAGAAATAATATCAGGACCAGGAGAAGGCTTTACTTGCTGGATATCTCTCACAACTTCATTAGGAAACACCTGAGCTAAAACCTCTGGAATCCACCCCCTGCTGTCTCTTGTTTCTGCCACTGTCTGGAATGGAGCATTCTCTCTATACGAATTCCTCAAGTTATGGCTTGGTAGCCATTGGTCAAGAAATATATTACATTCACCTTCTCCCAATTTCCAAATAATGTGTCGCTCAACTATTGACCTAATAGCCAGGAGCCTCGTTAATAGGGGGAATCTGAGCAATGTGCATCATGGGATGCTGGCTAGTGCAATACTTCTGCTGCATAACTGATCCCCAAAACAAGTCATGTTTTCTAAATTTCACCTATAGCTTCATCTCAAAACATGTACTTAAGTCATCTAACTTTCTACATTGTAGCCCTCCCTCCTCATAAGGGAAGCATATCTGATCTCAAGCCCTCCAATGAATTTGTTTTCCTTTAGCTCTATCACCCCAAAGAAAAGAATTAAAGATTCTATTGACAGCCTGTATCGCAGCCTTGGGGGGTTGAGTGTTTGTAAAAGATGTAATGGCATACTAAGAACATGCCTAATTAATGTCAGTCTTCCCCCAATTGAAAGCAATCTAGTTTCCCAAGAGAGTACTCTACATCTGACTTTATGCCTAATTAATGCCAGTCTTCTCCCAATTGAAAGCAATCTAGTTTCCCAAGAGAGTACTCTACATCTGACTTTTATCAGCAGCTCATCGTATAATGCAATCTTTTTCCTACCCTTTGTTATGGGTACTCCTAAGTATTTAACAGGCAGAGCTTGATATTTAAAACCAGTAGCATCAACAATAACTTTTTGGTGGGATGCTTTCTTCGTGTAAAATTTGCTTTTAGAAGCATTGAGAGCCTGACCAGAACACTAGGTGCAGTTTTCCAGGAAATCAATCATTCTACCGATACATTTCTTCCAACCATTGATGAAAATCACTATATAGTCTGCAAATGCCAAGTGAGAAATGGACACAGGACCACCATAAATGTAGTTCATACTAGGATACAGATCAAAAAGCTTATTAAGACCCTAGAAAACACTTCAACCATCAACACAAATAGTGAAGGAGAAAGGGGATCCCCTTGCCTCAATCCCCTAGATGATTGGAAATAACCACTAATTTCCCCATTAATAAGGACAGAGAAACTGCGGGAACTTATCAAGAAATGAATCATAACTAGCTCTCGGAGAATCCAAATTTCCTTAACACTCTTATTAGAAAAGACCAATTCACCCTATCATAGGCTTTGGCCATATCCAATGCAATAAACGTATACCCCCCAACTTTTCTATCAATTTACATTAGCTCTTGTGCCAGGAGAATGTTGTCTATTATGTCTCTCTTCGGGATAAAACCACTCTGATTTGGGGAAATAAGCTTTGCAAGAATTGAATTCGACCTAATACTGAGGATCTTTGACAAAGATTTTATTGTTGAAGTTACATAGGCTAATTGGCCTAAAATCTGTCCATTTTTCAGCGTCATCCTTCTTAGGAATCAATTTAATAGTAGTGGCGCCAATACTAGGAGGAACAACCCTTCCTTTAAATAATTCCACCATAACATCAAGGACATCATATTGGACAATTTCTGAGCAGACTTGATAAATGTGCCCCCAAATCCGTCAGGGCCAGCAACACTATCTTTCCTCAGTTCAAAAACTGCAGCTTTCACTGCCTCAAGACTGGGAGATCTCGTGAGCATCACATTAACTTCTGGAGATATAAGAGTAGGGATTACCTCTTCAATAGGATCAGAAGACAGAGACTCGTTCTGTGTAAACATATTAGAGAAGAATTGTATTGCATATTTCTATATACTTTGCTTATCAGTGACCCTCCCCATCTGATCATCAACAATATAGAATATTTTATTTTTAACCCTTTACATGTTAACTACAACGTGGTAGAATTTCGTATTTCTATCACCCTCCAGAAGCTATTTAGATCCCTCCTTCTGCTTCCAAAATAACTCTTCCCTTTAGAGATGGAAATGGGACGGGTATCCCCGCCCCCATGCCTCGCCCCATGAGAAGAACCTCAAACCCATACCCGTCCCATAACCTGCTAAGTCATAACAGGGAGAGGGGTTTGGGGCGGGGCATCCAATACCCGCCCAGCCCCGTTAATGCCCCGTTTATTTTTTTTTTTCTTTTTTAAAAAATACTATTTGAAAATTCTTGTGACTTGATTTATTGCTACATTTCATTCCTCCCAATTAACAACTTTTTTAAATAACACAATATCAAACAATATTTTTTTCAATAAGATCATACAATATATTTAAATACTCATCATAAACAACGACTAAGAAAATATAATATTTTTCAAACTATATAGTAAAAAAAATTAATTATTTTTTTAATTTAGGTAGCGGGGCGGGTCAAACAAAACCCGCCCTTCCCCATACCCGATTCGGGTTTTTTATTTTAATCCCATACCCGCCTCATCAACCAGCGGGGCAACTTTTTTTGGCAACATTAGGGTAGGGTACCCGTCGGGTTCGAGGAGATGCAGGTTTTTTTTGCCATCCCTACTTCCCTTTTTAGCAAAATATTAAGTCTAGCATAGGCTATGTGAACTTCAGCTCTATTTGAACTAGAATGACTCTGATCATAAATGCTTTCTTTATCCAGTGCTTGCTGCCTTAATTTGCTAAAAAACATTACCAAAAGCTTCTTTGTTCCAATTTTGCAGACACTTCTTAAGCTTTTTCAACTTAAAGCTCAATCCATACAACCCTCTAGAATATGGAGAAAGAGGGGCACTCCAGTTTTTTTGAACTTCCTCTAAAAAACATTCATGTGTACAACACATATTTTGGAATCTAAAAGCAAATTTTCCACTTGACTCAGATCTGACACATTGTAGCAACATTGGACTATGGTCAGAAGTATCCCTGTTTAACAGACAAGGGTGGAATGTTTCAAAGGAATTAGTCCATAATGAGTTAACAAGCAGCCTATCTAATTTCTCCCAGATTGTTCCATTAGTCCATGTGAATCTACTGCCTTCCAACTGAAATTCATCAACCCCACAGGCCAACGACATAACATTGAAATCAGACATAGCTCTGTGATTAGGAGTCCTACCTCCATCCTTTTTAGAAACATCAAGCAAGGCATTAAAATCCCCACCCAAAAGCCATGGTAAATCTACAAATGTAGAGAATGTAATAAGGCTATTCCACAGATCTCTTCTAGCCTAAATAGAGAATTTAGTATAAACCCCTGAAATTAACACATCTTGATCCTGCCATTTACATCGTAAAGTGACATACTTAAGTGTTATACTCCACTACTAAGCATTTAGTAGCCTGCTTCTAAAAATACCATAATTTTCCATTATTATTAGAGCAACACGGGTCCATTTGAAGAAGTCTACATTACTTGTCAATCTTCTTGCTAGAAACAATTGGCTCAGCCAAGTTAACTAAGCCTATATTGTGAATCTTTATTAACATAGATAACCTTGCAAGTTGTAACGGCTTCACCCCCCTAGCATTCCAAAATCAAAATATTCATGGATAAGCAATTAAAGTTTTCTTCTGCCCTTCCTTCTCTTTGGATTCTTTAGAACTTCTTTATGAACCAACTGCACCATATTTGGGTCTTCTTCTTCTATAATGGTAAAATGAGAAGCAAGGGAGGGCTTCTTGTTAGAGTTAAATTCCACTATCTCCTCAACTTGCTCTAATTCATTATCAATAATAGCTAAATTATTAAGTTCCGTCAAAATCTGAGCCATGGGCACATGATCAGATGATATAGGCTGATCAGGTATTTCAAAGTCATCTTGAACCTGTCTAAAATCTGCCTTATTGCTGCCACCAATTGAATCATCCTCGGCCTTCTCTTTTCCTTCCCTAGGTTGATCTTGTTCACCCTTATCAGACTGGATTTTTCTGTTTGAAATCAGGAGATTTTTTACTAGTGGAATTAGTTGAAGCTTGCAGCCCATCCTTATGGGATTCCACCACATCTTCCCCATTGGTCTTCGGCATACCAGGGACTTCTTCAGTAACCAGGTGGTTATTTTCCTCATGTTCAATATTTAGTATTTCAGATGGATTTACCAATTCAATATCGTTTTGCATATCAGGCTTCTCCCTCATATCTTCATTATTATTGCTTTCTTTACCCTCTACCATAGTTCCCATTTATTCATTTTGCTTACTACTACTAGGATCTGTAACCACCTTCCTTGGTCTCTCAATCCAAAGTCCTTTGTCCTTCCCTGTATGTTTGAGAATCTTATTCTTATCAATGTCTATTTCATTCCTCTCTGGCTTACTTAGACTTTGGTTTTCCTTCTTCCAATAACAATGAGTTTCTATATGACCAATATGATGACAAAAAAGACAGTATTGTGGTTCTTCATAAATGATTTGTTGCCAAATTACAAAATCCTCATTTCCAATCCTAATTCTCTCAATTTTGGGCTTCTTTACATCAACTTCAACGCAAACACGAGCCAAATTAGGTCTGGATCTTGTAGCTGTAGGTTTATCAATCCTCAGTGGAGTACCAATCGCAGAAGCAATTGAGTATAGGATTGCCTTATTAAAGTAAATCAGTGGAAGCTTAGACAAGGATATCCAAATTGGTACGATTGAAGATTCTTTGGTCACCTCAACAATACTGTATTTAAGGACTCTCATAGGAAATCCTTTAATGAACCAAATGGGTTTCATAAATAGCCTAACATAATCTTCTTCTAGATCGAAGTTGATCAAGATATGCTTCGAATCAAGTATCCCAATGGAAAAGTCACCTCTAAATCCAATAGAAGCCAAAGCATTATTAGTACCAAATCTAGCTGGTTTATCATGCCAGAATTTCCCTATGAGTGCAAATTTGAGCCAGCTCACCAGTTTATCAATTTCATCTTTCGTCACTGGTATAAATGGTTCATTTTTGTACGTAACAGCTTCTCTGACCAGGACCAATTCAGATTTCCTTTCACAAGCAACCGTCTCAAAGGATTTTGCAGTGGCTTGAATAGGCTTCCTACGAAGAACAGTTTCCGCATGTGTTTTCCCCCTTTCAGGGGGAATCTCCATCAAATTCGGCTGATAACAAACTGATTCCCTAACAGTAAGTGTCTTAGGTGGTGGCGATCAGAGCTATGGTGATGCTTCCGACATCGTGAGGGGAATCTTTTAGGAGAATGATAAATTTTTCTAGAAATTTAGAATTAGAAAATCATAATAACCTAGTTAATTATCTTCTTTTATGTTAAACATATAGATGACAAGATAACGTTAATAATGGTACTCACATATTAAAGGGGAATGCTTATAACAAGATTACATAAATACTTATAATAAGATCACTATAATGTCACGATGATAATAATATTGGACTTATAATGCGATCACGATAATATTAACAATATCATATTAAATACAGAATTATAACTAGATCACGTAATCAAGTAAACAATTAAACATCGTCCTGCCTAAAAGGAGTTTCTGTATATTCTGTTTACAGGATGTATTGATACTCCATGAACATGTACTGATACATGTTCATCTTCAAGCTTCAAGCATCGATACACGCTGATTATTATCCAATTTTACTTATTTTAGATAGGTAAATAAATGAAAAATACACTTTTGGGATATAAATTTAGAGTAAAATTATAAAAAAAAAAAAAACCAAATTTTTCTTAAACTCCAAATTGACTTTATTTGCTATTAATTTCATTTATTTAATTGCAGGGATATTCTTGGATAATTTTAACTCGAAAACCCCTAACTTAATTGACTCGAAAAAGCTCTAAAAGGAGAAACCCACCTTAATACCTCAACCATTAGCAAATGCCGCGAAAAACCCCATCTAACAAATCTAACAAAAGCAGCCTCCACAGTAAACCTGCAACAGCCGCATCTCCCACTTCCAGCAGCACCAACTCCTACTCACCAGCTACCTCTCACACCTTACCATCCTTCACCGGAAAAACCAATGCACACAGCCCCTTCCTCAACTCTCCAGCCAACAGTCGACTTGCAGTAGCTCACTCCAACCCACTTCCCAACTAGTCGCTCTCCATCTCCTCTAACACAACCAACATCCCCTTTACTTCTCGCAACAGCCCTCAAAACTTCACCTGCTTTTCCATCCACAACCAGTACTCGACAGCCTCACTCACGCCCAGTAGTTGCAACCTTCGACAGATTGAGGAGAAGTGCAGTTGGGGTTTTAGGTGATTTGTTCTAGTTTAAATTCATCTATTGCCTAGAACTTTAGTTGTTTCAATTATTTTCTTTAGTGAATTTAAATTGTTGATCATTGGTTGGTTTTGAGTATTTTGGTTATTGAATTTTTGCTTCCAAACTTGAATTTTATTTTCTAGTAATGGTTATTATTTGTTTGAATTTTATTTCGATAAATTCAATTATATTCGGCTAAGTTATGTTTGAGATGAGTTATTCTGTAACGACCTGGGTCCCACTTAACGTGTTGTCCCGGCCGTTAGATGACGGCATACTGTCCTCACTGTACCAACACGTGTTTTTTCAGCATGCTTTGTCCTCACTCGCACGCTCCTAGAGAAAATTTCCCAGGAGGTCACCCATCCTATAATTTCTCCAAGCCAAGCACGCTTAACTGTGGAGTTTCTAATGATGGACTTTCGGAAAAGAAGGTGCACCTTATTAGTATGAGTAGTACCTATAATTTCTTTTAAGCTTTCTTAGTCGGGGTATTACATATTCTTAGCTTCAATGAGTACATTTTAATTTCTTATGGATGAATTCTTGTTATTGATAAGGGTTAGCAAATGGTTTTATATTTTCAGATTATTTTACTTGGATTGATGTCACTGATGTGGTATGTATTGAATATGCCCACAACATACTCGATAAAGTGCTGTAGAATAAATTGATTATTTTTCTTACTAATATGTCTAAATCTTATCAGTTTCAAGAAATCCATACTAATCTTATTTGCAAAGCCCAATTGATAGTGAAAGAATAACTCCACTCAAATTTCTTTTTTTCATTGCAATTTAATTATATCCTCTTTTTATTCATTTAAGTAAACTTGAAATCATAGTTTAAGAATTGAATTTAGCAAATATTATTATACCATAAAAATTCGTAGGAAGAATGACCCTGGATTATTGTTATGCTATAACTTGACCCCTTTATACTTGAAGGGTAAATTTCCCATCGAATCACACGCGATCGGTTCAGTTCTGCCATTTCTGATTTTTGGGATTTCCTTCATGGTTTAACTATATTTGATCGAGTAGAATTTCATTTAGGATATCAAGAATATGTTATTATATTTAACATGATCCTAACAAAAGATCAAATTTCTAACTTCGTTTTTGGAATGGAAAAGATATAGAGAAGCTATAAGAAAACTATTAATTCCTCACGGTTTCTAGGCTTCATTTCAGTGTGTGGACTCCTTTCAAATTGATGGCTATTTATAGTTATAGAAGGCTGCACAAGAAGAACAATGTCATGGCCGTGTGATATTAAATCCTAAGCTAGTTGGAGGTGTAAGCAAGAGGTGTAAAGATCACAAGTAGGAGCTGTCAAGGCAAGCAAGAGGTGCAAGATCAAAGTCATGCAAATCAGGGGCTGCCCTCATACCATTGAATGAGTAAGGAAGTCTACAAAATGTAGGTGCAGCCGTGTCCATTCCTAGGAAGACACCTCATGGTTGCTTCCTCCCAATTCCCAGTTTCATGTAGGCAGTTTTGAGCTCAATTCTGGGGTATCAAATGAAGTCAAAATCTTGTTTTCTTAGTACCATTTCGAAGTACTCACGGAGTACTTTGATGCACAATTTACGGCGCGAGAAATGAATAACCAAGGAGGAAGTTATAGCCTTCCAAATTAGGCCACTCAAACCGTTTTCGGGTTAACCATTTTTACTGTCTTAATTTTAAAAATTCACTGAGGGTTATCCATTGATCGAAATAACAAACCGCTTTCATATTCCAGAAGTTCACTCCGAGAAATTGTCTGTGCATATATTACATGTAATCAAATGAGGTCGGAGTGCTAGAAAAAGTCTTGAGAAAAGGGACATTTAAATACGTTTTTGACGCAACTTTTTTTTAATATTTTCATCTCTGTTGAAGAAGTCAGCTTGTTTAATCGAGATTGAAGAAGCGTTTCCTCATTTGAGTCTCTGCCAAATGTGCACATCATTTCTCCCCCAAGTTGTGTTCATTCCTACAGAAATAATAAGCATTCTTGCATATCCATCAGTTACCTTTGTGCCAGAGAACACGAACAGATTTTGATCTTGATTGATTTCAACAAGATCGCTTTCACCGGTCATGCTAGATTCATCCACTTGCAAAGAGTGCTCGTCTAGGAATAATCCGTCTGCAGACTGCAGGTACTTGATCGCCAATCTTCAGACAAACTATGTCTCCAACAACAACGTCAAATATCGATATTTCTTGCCTCCTTCCATTTCTCACAACTTCAGTCAGGATATTATTGCTCACCATCTTAAGCTTGTCCAATTGCCTGCTTTGCCTGAAGTTGCTGATATCTGAGACAGAAATAACAAGAAATACGGCAACAAATCTTTCGCCGTAATTCTTACCCGGGATCTTTTGTTTCTGTTAATTATCAATTGAGTATTGGTCATAATTTTCGTTTAGTTTGAATTTCGATTGTCAATTGTTATTTTGTAAACCAGTCCATACCGTTTTACGTTTTTGTGAAAGAAATCTAGCAATGTTGATGTAATTTCTTCTCAGTTTTGCTGTTTTGGAAGCATTTTTATGGTTTTTGGAGTTTTAGAAAAGAAAAAACTAAAAAGCAAGGCCTTTTGGATTAATTGTTGAATAAAATGTCTTAGCTGCATTCAATATGTCGGGTTTATTTGGATCTGGTGTTTGTGACATTTTTCACATCGTCCATTTAATTTGAATTTATAATTTCCGAATCACAAGCTCATATCCCATTACGGATGTCAACATTGAGTTCCGTAGAGCTGCATGCTTCTCTCTTCTCCTGTGAATAATGTTGGATATTGGTTAATAAATCGATAAATCAAGAAATTGATTAAGTATCGAAAAACTGACTAAAGCGACTTCGTGTCGACTTTGGCCAAATACTCAAAGCTAGACTCAATCCTTTTAGGCAAAATTGTTAGCAACTTCGCCGCTTCGGGGCGTACAAACGTGGATCGCCGAAATAGAATTTTGATTTCTCTGCATGTATTGAAGAGTATATTTGACACTTCGAAAATCAATATCGGATGAATGAGAAATTACGAAAAATGACGAAATCGGGTCAAAATATTTGATCGTGCAACCACATGATTAGGAAACCGTGCGATCACACGTCAAATTCAATTCCGATTTTTTGAGTAAAACCGTGCGACCGCACGGACTATAACCGTGCGGCAGCACGGTTGTCAGGTGAATAGACACATTTTCATAAATGTGCATGATTTGGAAATGGTGCATGATTTGGCTTCAACCATTTCGTCCACACCCTTTCATGGTCTATAAATAGGACCATTTGGGTGTCCTATTCCTCACAATTTTGATATACAAAACATATATCATCCTCTCTTCTCCTCAAAAACAAAATCATTGCATTTATTTTGATTTTCCTTCATTTCATCCTTGGAGTAGATAAGTCAAAATTTGGTTCGTTGTACTTGTGTTTTGGAGTGCTACAAACACAAGTGTAGCGTTGTATCTTGGGAGTCGATTGTCGAAATCCGTAGGCACCGTTGCGGGGTAAATCCGACTTAAGGACAAAGAGTCGAACTCTTGCATCGGCTTTGTCCCTACTTTTCTTCATCTTCTTGTTTGTATTTTCCTTGCCGTTACTCTGTCTAATTTTCAGCACGAATTTACAAACTATCTTTCTACTTGTTTTGGCGTCACTATTCACAAATTCATCCAACAAATAAATATAAAGAGATTAGAGAATTCGTTTTTTAACCTGTTTTATTTTATTTTAAATAGTGAAACATGCATTTCATCATTTAAAAATGTGACTAACTTTCATTGCCTCGGTTTGATTTTTGTCTGTAATTCAGTTATTTTCTTATTTGTGAGGAAAATGTTGTTTCATTTGGATTAAATAATTAGTCATGACAACAAGGCGGGTTCGGGTCGGGTTCCCCAATTCGTGCCCCTTCCCGCGAAAATTTTTCAATTCCAAATTCGCGCCGGTGACTCGTACATTCGGGTCGGGGAGGGTCAACCATGTCGCCATGTTTACCATCCCGTTTAATTTTTTTAATTATTTTTTTAGGTATTTTTTATTAATTTATTTATTTGGGGCAGGTTCGGGTCGGGGCGACCAAACTCACCCCCGCCGACCCGCAAGGCGTGTTTTTTTCTCCCTATTCGGGTCGGGTATCCGTTGGGTTGGGTTTTTTGCCATCTTCTTTAAGTAGTGTTCTAAAAAACTTGCTTACCCTTACGCTTAGGCGCGCTTAGGCGCGCTTAGGCTTGAAACTTGGTCTCGACGTTTTGTCACGCTTCGCGCTTTATCGGCGCTAGCTTTGCTGGAGCATTGCCGCACTTTTTCGCGTCTAGATGCGCTTAAGCTTGATGCTCCACCTCGACGCTTCGTCACGCTTTACGCTTTTCAGAACACTGTGACTCTAAGTAGCAGCTCTCGTGGTTGAACACAAAAATCTTAATATATATAATAACAAGATAGTTGAGCCAAGTTTTCCCGCCAAAACTACCGACATCATTTTTTTTTCCGGTCAAAATATGAAATTTATATGTTTGACTTAAGATCATTAAATATCAATTATATTAGCATTATTGCATTGACACTCATTCTCCACTACACGAGAATCAGTGCATTGGTACTAACAAATTGTTTAATCAATTCTATAATACATTGATTCATCAGTTGAATCATTTTTATATGGATTTCAAGAACAAATTATGTAACATTCAAGAATGTAAACTCATAATATATGAATTTAATTGTTTTTGTTATATATTTATCACATTTTCATTAATTATTGAATATATTTAGTTAGTTATTCATTAATTAATAATTATAATTTTTTTGTTCCGTGCAACGCTCGGGTGCGAATACTAGTAGTAGTTAAATAGAGCATATTTTACCCTCTGGATTTTATGCAAACGTTATTCAACTTGCTATTTTCCTCATCAAGTAGTCAACGGATTAGTAGTCCACGATCATCTCTCAGCTTACTGTTTTAATTTTAAGGTTACTGAACCCATTTTCCACATCAAGTATTCTGGATTAGTAGTCTACGTATGATCATCTCAGTTTACTATTTTTACCTTCCAGATTTAGAATTATTATAGTGCTCTCTCTTCACCTTAAGGTTGATTATCTTTTCATATTATGATGATGATTTTGTCCAATAGCGACTAAACTGTTCCACTGGCATGTCTATTATTTTTTCCCAAATATCAACTTAATTAGCGAAATTCTGTTTATTTTGGTTACAACAAAAGAGAATGGGATATAAGAGCAAAGTGTGAAGGGAAGAAATATACTTATAAGATTGTATGATAATTTGAGTTGCAATTGTGATCCATGCAAAATTGGAAGTTTGTCTGCCTAAGTAATTTTAGTTCTAATGGAAAAACGAGTCTATTCCTAATATATGAAAAGGTCATAAAGTAATAAGGAAATCTAAAAAAAAACTAGGAAAAGCAAATTAGTAAGTAACTCCTAAACCGACTAATGAAAAAACAAGTAAAACTAATTTCAAATAAGTGGATTACCGTAGAGTGGAAGTAAGTTTTGTAACTTCGCAGAGAGTTTGAAATTTGAATTCAAGGGTTGAGATTGTAAAAAAGGGGAAAAAGAAAGATGGGGTTGATATCGAGAATGTCGATGGGGATTGTTTTTGACATCGGGTTCATGGCAAGTTCGTAGCAAATGATGCAGTACCGAACAACAAGCGAATTGGTGGTGATCTTTCTTTTCGTTATTTCCTTGAATTCAATATCTTCATATCTATGATTTTCACGATTTTAAAAATATTTCTTAAGGTTTACTCTGATAATTATGTTTTTCGACTCTTTGCTTAGTTTTTATTAATTTGGAAATTGGGAGTAGAATCATGCTGACCCTTTTATTTAAAAG
This sequence comes from Ligustrum vulgare, assembly GCA_963555705.1. Classification (NCBI taxonomy): domain Eukaryota; kingdom Viridiplantae; phylum Streptophyta; class Magnoliopsida; order Lamiales; family Oleaceae; genus Ligustrum; species Ligustrum vulgare. The sequence continues at coordinate 59,046,358 of OY743169.1, read as the reverse complement.
TGAATGGTTATTTGTATTGATTGAATTATGCTTCGTTTTACTTTCTGCTTTGTCGATTCTTGGAGATTTTTAGGTTTTTCTGTGAAAATTGGATGATTCTAGGGTAACATGAATTGGGAGTTTTTAGTTTAAATTTTAATTTTTGTTTTTGTTTTTGTTAAACTAGTTAGTAGCGTGTACATTGCACGTGGCTTTGTAATGATGTTATGAAATATATTTGAATGTGTTGAATTGAATATCTTCTTAATATACATCAATTATTTTTAATATATTTTTTTTTCTAAAAACTGTATAAATTAAAAGTACGTATTTACATGTTGATTATTTATCATATTAATATCGAGCAGTATTTTCGTCAGGACAACAATTGAAAAAGAGACCAAACTTGCTAACAAATTGAAGTTGACTAACTTAATTTCACTAAATTGAAAATGATTTTGTTAAAAGCTCGAGCTTGCTTTAAGGTGAAACAAGATTTTTTCAAAACTATTTCAACTAAACGATGCTTTTAATGTATGTATATTACTTCTTCAAATACTTGTTGCATGCAATTTTTATAAATAATTGAAGTCGAGACTTGAATAAAAAAATAACAGCTCTGAAAAAGTATTAAACCACTTCAAAGTATGCATGTCACAAAAAAAAAAAAAAAAAAACATCATGAGTCCCAATATCTCTTAAAAATCACTAAACATGAATATGTGGATTTTGACATTTTACCTTAAAAAATAGACGAATTGGGAAGAAATTAATAATAAATAACAAAAATAATGTCACATTTATACAATGACATATTAGTAAAATATTTGGTGATCAATATTTATTAGTAACGTCATTTTCTTTATAATTCAGGACCATTACATGGTTAAATAAACGTGCAATTTATTTTTAATTATACAATGTTATAATTAAAATAAAATTAATTGAAGGATAAATAAGAAATTATAAATTATTTTCGAGAGTATTATGATCCAAAATATTTCTCCATTCAAGTTATTTTAGAAGTAGTATAGAATCATAGATATAAATATAGATTAATGAAATTTGAAGATACTACGACCATCATTAAATTAGAAATTTTATTTTTAATTATAAAATGCTATAACTAAAATAAAATTAACTGAAGGATAAATCAGAAATTATAAAATATGTTCGAGAGTATTATGATTCAAAATATTTCTCAGTTCAAGTTATTTTAAAGGTAATATATATATAAATATAAGTCAATGAAATTTGAAACGACGACGACCATCATTAAATTAGAAAATATTACATTAATTATAATATATATTAATTAAAATAAAATTAATTGAAATGACAAATAAAAAATTGTAAATTATTGTTGAGTGTTTTGTCGTCCAAAAAAAACTTCTCCCTTTAAGGGGATATTAAAAGTAATATAGATAGATTTGTTATTTTGGTGCAATTATAGTGTTTGTAGATTGCAAAAAGAAGTTTTTTTTTCCCAAGAAACTGTTGCCAACACGTTCATTTTTAGCCATAGTTTTCAATTCTTTTTCTTATAAATTTCAGAAAAATATACTGGTAGAATGTTGCATTTTTCTCAATTCACCTGAACAAGTTTCAAAGAAATTTGGTGGAGATGAGGATCTGGCAAAGCTTCGTTTGGTACGCATTTTATTTTAATTTCTGCGTATTAAACTTACCACTTAAACTTGCGATTTTGGAAGTTTCAAAGAGATCTATGTGAAGAAATTGTAAAAGTTTTGTGGTTGAAGAAAATTGCTTAGTTTTGAAAGAGCTTTATATTTGTTTTCCAAATTGACAAGCATAAAAAATCTTATCCTTTTCAAATCTCAAATTTGATAGTCCTTTAACAAAGCAATTTTTTGAAATTAGATCCATGTTTACATGATCCAATCTTCTCCACCATAACCAAGTGTCATCTTTAAAATTTGATAAACATTTTAAGTCTTTTTGAAATTCAATGTTGATGATATAAACATCTTTGCTTCGACTTCCTATGAACAATACCTCTTTCGATGTAACAGTTTTGATAATACATCTTGAAATATCAAATTTGATATGATAACGTTTATCACATAATTGACTAATACTTAGCAAATTATGTTTGAGATTATCTACCTATAACCATTTTCAATAGAAGGAGATAGATGATTACCAATATTTTCATGGCCAATGATTTTACCTTTGGCTTTATCTCCAAACGTAACATGACCCCCATCTTTCTTCTTGAAGTTTGACAAGAGTATTTTGTCTTTGATCATGTGCTTTGAGAAATAATCAATTGCTCTTTACTTTTATTGATACCTACAAATCATGATTTAAATTTCGATTTTTGGTACCTACATAACTTAGGCTCCTTGATAGTTAATGCTAGTGGTTTCTTGAACCAACTCGTGCTTTCTTTCAAAATGTAGTTTCTTCTTAATTAAACAATTAAAAGCTATATGTCCATTTTTATTGCAAAAACTACATGTAATATTTTGATGAGAGGAATAAGAGTTGAAAGCTCTAAAAAAGATATTTTTGAGAGATTTTTGCTTTAGATTGGTTTGTAACCAATTCCACTTCTATCAAAAACACATTGTTGTTTATCAAGCATTAACTCAAAATTTCTCTTACCTTAAGTGAATTTGTGAACAATATAAGTTAAATCTAAAACCTTTTCTTTTAGCAGGGTCGGCCTAGCCTTGTGAATCTATTGCAACCGCATAGAGCCCCCAAGATGTGAAGACCCCTAAAAGTATGTAAGGTCTAACAGTCTAATCTAGTATATAACCCGATTTTTTTTAATAAAAGGGCCCAATTAATATATTTTTTAAGTTTCCATCTAAATTTGTTAGAAGAGTAAATTTAATCTTAACTCTTGATGGTTTACAATATTATCGTTGTAATTTCGAACGATTTTATTTATTATTATTTTATTATTATATATTATCAAGGCCCCATTTAAAATTTCGCATAAATGCCTACAATTCTCATGGTCGCCCACAGGGCCGGCCCTGTTTTCTAGGGAGAAGTTTTCTATAATCAAGGCATTTTGATTATTATTTTCTTTTTCAACAAATTTTTGTTTTTCCAAAATTTTGTTAGTTCAATTTTCCACAAAATATGTTCATTTTTAAGAGTGGAATGTTTCAGAGCAAGTTTTTCAAAAGCTTTTATAATTTCTTCATAGGAAGTAGATAATTCATCATAAGAGAGTGTCATTTGTGTTTACCTCATCTTCAATGGCCATGAAGCACATGTTTGCATCTTCTTCTTGACTTTCATTTCTTCTTACTCATCATCACTATCATTTCAAGTTGCTTGTAGAGCTTTCTATTTGACGAATTTTCTCTTGTAGAGACATTCAGTTCTTTTGTAATCGGATTTGTCATAATCATAACAAACAACCTTCTTTTCTTCACCTTTGTGTTCTTTATTTTGGAATCTAGGTTGTTGGGAAAACCTCTCTACTTTTTAACAAGGAGAACGAGATCATCAAGTTCCTCGTCACTCTTGTTTGAGTTTGAGGTTTCTTCATCATTTGATGATTTCAAAGCAATTTGTCTTCTAAGAGGATCCTTCTTTTCTTCCACTTTTGTTTTTCTAGACTTCTCCTTTGTTTCGACATGATTTAACTCAAAAGTCATCAAGGTTCTATAAAGCTCTTCCAAGGGATATGTGTTGACATCTTTGGTGTTGTCTATCAACATTCTCAATGAGTCACAATCTTTCGAGAGAGACTTAAGCATTTTTCTAACAAGTTTACCATTAGTAAATTTTCGGTCAAAGCCTTTAAGGCCATTAACAATATCGGTGAACCGGGTAATCATACTAGCAATGAGTTCATCTTGTTTCATAAAAAAAAAATTCAAAATCTTTATACAAAATATTTATCTTAGTTTTTTTTTTTTTCACTTTATTTGTACACTTCTAATGCATGCCAAATATCATATGCGAAATCACATGTGCTAATATGATTAAATTCATTTATATTTAGAGCACAATATTAGCCTCTGTTTGGTGGATATTAAACTCAGATTTTAGTAGATTTTAATAAAAGTTGATGAGATATATAGTTAAAAAGTTGTGGGACCCATGAAATATATGGTTGAGATTGAATGTTGATGTTGACTTACATTAATAACTAGGTTTTAATCAGTACCAAACAGGGGCTAAAGAAGATTTTTAACTTTAGCATTCAAAGAAAATTTCCTTTTATCGTCTTCATCATATTCTTATCCAAGTTTTAAAATAGTTTGATTCGGTTTTCCATCAACTTTAATAACTTTAGTAAGCTTATGAGGACAAAATTCAATAACCTCCCAAACATTATAATCAATAGATATATATTTATATATATAATGTGTACCATCAAATAGGGGATGACAATTTGTAGAATGCCCTCAATGTTGTGGTTAGCTATAACTCTAGATTGTAAAATCTTTAAAAGTGAGCAACTAAGTTCTGATACCAATTGATAGCACAAGATTAACTAATCAAGAGGGGAGTGAATTGATTTTTTAAAACTTTTTCGATAAAGGATATTGAACTTAAAATCAATGATTCAATTATAATTTATAAATACTAAGTGTTATAGAAGGTACAAATTAACTAAATAAACAAGGTAAAGAGCTATAAAAGTGTAAATTCAATAAATGAAGTAAATGTAACACACCTTGAAACAATGTTGCATAATATGGATTGACAAGCAATAATAAGTGCGATGTAAGTAAATGAAAGGGTGAAGAAGAGGCAAATGACATTTTAAGGAGGTTCAATAAAAAAACTTGATTTATGTCCTTAGTTACCAAGCTCTTCGTCACGAACAAGGTTAAATCCACTATATTGATAACTTACAATGAGTATCAAATCCTTATGTGACTTACAAGAAAGAGCACCTGATGAGATCATGGGGCGGCTCAACTGGGAAATCAACTATTTCGAGCCGAACAATTTTGAACATGCTTTTGAAAGACTCTCAGGGCGACAATGAAGAAGATTCGAGGACAAAACAAGTGAATAAAGTCAAGAAAAGAAGCCAAAAATCAAGTTGGAACAAAAAATGAGAAGCTTGGAGTTTCAGCCAAGTTCGGTCGACCGAACTTTCTTTTGGTCGACCGATCTTCTGCAGAGAAATTTGGATTCAGCCTCAGTCGCGTTCGACTGAGTGACAGTCGATCGAAAGTCCCATTTCGGTCGACCAGTTCGGTCGACCGAAACACTCCGTTTTACAAAAAGGGGTTTTTCTTGCAAATTTTGAATTTGCACCTTTTGCCCATTTTGTACATTATATACTCATTCTTTTTCATTTGTAAAAAAACTTTGGTTGTTCATTGTCATGCTCTTGAGAGCTTAGTCTAGAGAGACTCCTTTTGAGGTAAGATTAAACCTCCTTTATTCTTGTATTTTTCTTGGAAGTTAATCAACTCTACTTGAGTATTATTATTCTTATGTTGTTATTTTCCACCACCTTGGAATTTTTTTGATTGATACCCATTGGGCAGGGTTTGTTAATCCTTGAATTTTGGGTTAGATTTAAACTTGGGTTAAGGTGTTTATCGTTTTATTTACCACTTTAGCTTTCTTGGGTATTGTATTAAATTGTTGTGGAAATTTTCGGTCAATATACCGAAGGGGTTCGCATCATTTGGTATCAGAGCTTGACTCTAATTTGGTAAACCTATCTTTACCTTATTGTTGTTAAAAAAAAAAAGATTGGGGAAAATTTATATGCCTATGTTTATTTGTTGAATCCATGTGTTGGGTATATTGATTGTTGAATTTGTTGTTATTTGAATGCCCATTTTTATTTCTTGATCATCATATATTGGGTATTTGAATTGTTGAACTAATTGGGGGGATTCCATTGAAATCTACCACTTGAAGTTCCACACTTTCCAAAATTGGCCTACCAAGTGTTTGAATCCAGTTTTCTCAACACAAAACTTTCCCTTGATGCTTACTTGTATATCTATCCACTCCTTGTGATATTGCACCCTTGAGAAATTGTCCTACCATTTCAAAGTCTCCCTCTTGTTATTACAAATAATAATAATAATAATAATAATAATAATAATAATAATAATAATAATAATAATAATAATAATAATAATAATAATAATAAATAAAAAATTCCATTAGTTCTTGTGACTATCCTTTCTTATATTTATTGCTTATGTGGTGCCATACTTCACAGGAATAATAAATTTTTCTCGTTGTAGTTGATTACATTCCATGGAAAATTTGAGTGAAAACACGAGAGAAAATTCTTTGTGAGGACATTTTCCAAACTTGCACATCATGGCTCGATATTTGAAGGAGGTGGAAGGGGGATGGAATAGGTTGGATAAATTAGAGGCTAGAATGAGAGTTAGAAGAGGAGGAGTAGAATGGGGTGATAGGACTAGAGATGGGATGGATGAGAATAATGAAATTGTGCAAATGAAGATTCCATCATTCCATAGGAGGGGTGATCGAGAGTTGGAGGGAATTACTAGACCACCAACCCCTTTGTGCCATGCTAATGAGGGGGAGAAACGTGAAGAGCATCCTTTCTATACTAGGTGCCTTGTGGGAGATAAACCATGTAGCATCATTATAGATGTAGAAAGTTGTCACAATTTGGTGAGTGCTAGTAAGGTGAAAGAGTTGGGGCTGTCGGTGATAGCACATCCTAATCCTTATATGTTGCAAGAGTTGGGTAACGATGGGGAAGTGAGGGGGAGTGAGCAAACTCTTTTTAGCTTCAACATTGGGACTTATCATGACCTAGTGTTGTGTGATGTAGTTCCCTTGCATACTACTCACATCATTTTGGGGAAACCTTGGCAATGTGTTAGGGATGTGGATTATAATACACGGAGGAACCGGTATAGCTTCATAATGGAGGGGAAGAAGGTTGCGATCCTCTCATTGAGCTTAGATGAAATTCGCAAAGACCAAACGAAGCTCAAGAAGGAATATGAGGAGGAGAGTGCAAAGAGTGAGGGAGGGATGGTGGTTACATTGGAGGAAGAAGTACCCCTAGGTAAGAAAAATGAGAAGAAGGAGGGGGATTTAGAATTAAAGATCATTGATGACACTCCAAATTCTCTTGTGGGCGAACAAAATGTTGATAAGGGGGTACATGAGCTTAAACTTGTTGAGGATGTTGGGGAGGTTGAAAATGGGGAGGAGTCGATGGAGAGTGAAGGGGAAGAGATGGTGGGAGTTGAAAATATTGAAGTATTGGATGCTGGAGACGAGGAGGAGTGATGAGGTTCGAAGCGCGGAAGAAACGCCGGAAAGTTCCGAACTCAGGTTGTGGTTGGACGGATGAATCATGACCCGATATTCACAACGTGATGACTCGACGATGCGGAATAAAGAACCACGACTTTCGAAACGCCACAAGGATTTGCCCAATCTCCTTGATAAGTCTCTGATTTTGAACGCCACAAATATTCTATCAAATATTTGATAAGTTCGATATTTGAACGCCACAAGAGATATTCTTGATAAGTTCGAAAATATAGGAATCCACCTATATCTTTTATTGAATCCTCAATAAAAACTGTTTATATCAAAATCAAATTTCAAGTCTCCATTACAATGAATGGAAAGGAATATAAATAAGTAAAATAACATAACCGCTAATTGACTAAAAATAGAATTCTAATTAGAATAAAATTCTAAAATAGGCAAACAAATAATTAAAAACAAAATTTAACCTAAAAATACGCAAAACCCTAATTTCCGTCTGCATAATTGACTTGCTGTTTTGAAACCCCAAATGATGGAATTTGGCCATAAAATCAGTCGGCTCAAGGGCTTTAGCCCATGAGTTTTGCTTAGTGGCCCATTTCTACTCGAAAAACACATATTATGCATCTAATTCCGACATGGTTGACTGGATTGCACTTTTATTTGGCTTGAATATTTAACTTTTTCCGTCAAGCCTGCTATGACTCCGATTGTCGAGGGTCCGGAACACATCAAGGAGTGCCTCATGGTGCGGGAAGAGGAGTTGATCGTGATGAACCACGAGTATGAGGATCCCTACCTCGTGCTTTGTGTTACTAACATTTCCTACCCACTTTCTTTAAAAATTTCTTGCAGGTTGGCCATGACAAGGGGTTCGTTCCACTTCACTTGTGCCTGAAAAAGTTCATGGACTGGCCTTTCCCTTTTGTCCAAGTTGCACAGTATTTTTGGTTGATAGCAAAGCATGAAGACCATACATTTTCGTTTAATCTAGGAGGTGCGTTGAGGCCACAAGAACAACTCCATGTTTCGGGTCAAATCATCCTGAAGAAGGAGGGTATGATGAGATCATGGGGCGGCTCGACCGGGAAATCAACTATTTCGAGCCGAACAATTTTGAACATGCTTTTGAAAGACTCTCAGGGTGACAATGAAGAAGATTCGAGGCCAAAACAAGTGAATGAAGTTAAGAAAAGAAGCCAAGAATCAAGTTGGAGCAAAAAATGAGAAGCTTGGAGTTTCAGCCAAGTTCGGTAGACCGAACTTTCTTCCGGTCGACCGATCTTCTGCAGAGAAATTTGGATTTAGCCTCAGTCGCGTTCGACTGAGTGACGGTCGACCGAAAGTCCCATTTCGGTCGACTGTGTGATCGACAGAAATAATTTCGGTCGACCAGTTCGGTTGACCGAAACACTCCGTTTTACAAAAACGGGATTTTTCTTGCAAATTCCGAATTTGCACATTTTGTACATTATATACTCATTCTTTTTCATTTGTAAAAAAACTTTGGTTGTTCATTGTCATGCTCTTGAGAGCTTAGTCTAGAGAGACTCCTTTTGAGGTAAGGTTAAATCTCCTTAATTCTTGTATTTTTCTTGGAAGTTAATCAACTATATTTTGAGTATTATTATTCTTGTGTTGTTTATTTTTCCTCACCTTGAAATTTGTTTGGTTGATACCCATTGGGCTAGGGTTTGTTAATCCTTAAATTTTGGGTTAGATTTAAACTTGAGTTAATGTGTTTATCGCTTTATTTACCACTTTAGATTTCTTGGATTTTGTATTAAATTGTTGTGGAAATTTTCGGTCAATATACGGAAGGGGTTTACCAAATTAGAGCCAAGCTCTGATACCAAATGATGCGAACCCCTTCGGTATATTGACCGAAAATTCTCACAACAATTTTAATATAAAACTCAAGAAAGCTAAAGTGGTAAAATAAAGGATAAACACCTTAACCCAAGTTTAAATCTAACCCAAAATTCAAATATTAAGCAAACCCTAGCCCAATGGGTATCAACCAAACAAATTTTATGGTGGCGGAAATAAACAACAACACAAGAATAATAATACTCAAAGATAAAGTTGATTAATTTCCTAAGAGATACAAGATCAAGAAATGAGATTTACTTCACCCACAATAGGAACTCTCTCAAGAGCATCATCATGAACATCCAAGTTTTTTTTTTCCAACTTTCGGATTTTTTTTTTTGAATAACAACAACAACAACAAAAATGTAAAGGATATGTTTACCAAATTAGAGCCAAGCTATGGTATCAAATGATGCAAACCCCTTCGGTATATTGACCGAAAATTCTCACAATAATTTAATACAAAACCCAAGAAAGCTAAAGTGGTAAATAAAGCGGTAAACACCTTAACCAAAGTTTAAATCTAACCCAAAATTCAAGGATTAACAAACCCTAACCCAATGGGTATCAACCAAACAAATTCCAAGGTGGCGAAAAATAAACAACGACACAAGAATAATAACACTCAAGATATAGTTGATTAATTTTCAAGAAGATACAATAACAAAAGAGGTTTAACATTACCTCAAAAGGAGTCTCTCTAGACTAAGCTCTCAAGATCATTACCATGAACCACCAAAGTTTTTTTACAAATGAAAAAGAATGAGTATATAATGTACAAAATGGGCAAAAGGTGCGAATTCGAAATTTGCAAGAAAAACCCCGTTTTTGTAAAACGGAGTGTTTCAGTCGATCGAACTGGTCGACCGAATTGGGACTTTCGGTCGACCGTCACTTAGCCGAACGCGACTGAGGCTGAATCCAAATTTCTCTGCAGAAGATCGGTCTACCAGAAGAAAGTTCGGTCGACCGAACTTGGCTGAAACTCCAAGTTTCTCATTTTTTGCTCCAACTTGATTCTTGACTTATTTTCTTGACTTCATTCACTTGTTTCGGCCTCGAATCTTCTTCATTGTCGCCCTGAGAGTCTTTCAAAAGCATGTTCAAAAATTTTCGGCTCGAAATAGTTGATTTCCAGGTCGAGCCGCCCCATTATCTCATCAGCACCTATCCTTAACAACAATTGAGTTTTTACAAGGCTCTCAAAACCTCCAAAATACAAATGATAATTTTACAATTGAATGAACTTTCTTAACAAATGGTATAATCAAGTCAAGTATTTTGAGAGTTAAGATAACACTTCAATAGATATCAAATATTTAAAGCTCAAGTGTTTGTAAAAACTTTGATGAATGCTATGTGATGGTTTAGCTTGTATCAAAGTTTTTCAACCAATGATCTCTTTTAACAAATAATACGAGTTAAGTATTTAAGAGATATACACTTCAATATAAGTGTTTGGTGATGAAGAACTCAATCAATAATCAAGAATAGTAAGAATGGTGGGTTTTCTTCAAAATAGAATCTTTAATAAAAATGTATAAATAATTTGATCAATCAAATGATTCTTTTTAATAATGAAATAGAATTTAAATTCAAGTAAGCTCAATGATTTGTAAATGAATATGCTCTCTTAATTGCTCTTTTAAGTTGTTTGAATTGAATTCAAGAGAGATGATTATTTATAGAACAAATATTGAGAATTAGTCACTTTCAGTTGACCATTTTGGCATTTAGGTTGATCGAAGTATCAATATAGCCGTTGTGATTATTTGAACCGTTGGAATTAAAATAGCCATTCCAGTTGATCAATCTTTCGATCGATCGGTTACATTTCGATCGATCGAAATAAATAAATTTTGGATTTTTATTTTTATATCAAAATGTTCATTTTTTCAAAATCTATTTCATATTATGTATAAAAAAAGGTTTTATGCAAGTGATGAATTATGAAAATAATTTGAGATTTATGCACTTGCTAAATAATGATGAGTTGATACATTTACATATAAATTGAGTCTAAACTCTAATCTTCAATGCTCTTGTTTTCTTCAAGTCTTTTTTGATTGCTTGTACTTCAATGTATGACGATTTGAGCATTTGAATACTTAAGAAGATTTGTATATGAAAAGCTCAAGAAACAAGACTTGTTAGAAGCGTAAGTATCTTGTTTGTTATAATCAAAATAAATTGAGCTATATTAAATCATAGGTCAACACTCTATTGGTTCTTTTGTTCGCAAAAATTCAAGAAAATCAAAATATAAAGAATCGGTAGATTCTACGTTTCTAAATAATTATTTTTTAAAATAATTATTTAATTCTTTAGGTTTTACAACGAGATCTGATGGTTCAAATCCAAATGTTTGATGAAAGACAAGTGACATAGTATAAGAAGTACATTGTGTATCCTTAATTTCTTTCAATATATATATATATATATATTTCTCGAAGTGAAACAGAAAGGTTGGTGAAGATAATATCTGACTAACATTAGCACCTAATTGACATAGACAAAAAACACTCATCATATATATATATAGTGATAATTTCAATTCATTTCTATTTTAAAATTCATTGACAGTTTGTATTGTTAATCAAAATAAATTATGTATTATAATTTTTTATTTATTTTTTTGCAATGGTGTTTACAATCAAATTATTTCATCTCAGTTGTAAAAGTAGCGGTGGTGCGATTTAACTGTTGAGATATGAATATCGAGCTTCTACCCCCAATTCCGTTAAATAAATAAAACTAAACTGCGAAACAATACATTGTGAAAATCAGATCAACCAAACCGCTAATTGAGCACGATGAATGGTGCTGGACTGCTATTGCCCTTTGCCAACACATCAACCGACGCATTCCGCCGCGTACCTCTTTTAACAACAACCAGAATAAAAAGAAAATCCTCCTCCTCGACCAGAAATTCTCTCGTAATTGAGGCCGTCGAAGGCCAGGCCTCGCCTGATACTCCGTCTGAATCAGTTGCCCGCCGCCTCATATTGCTCCGCCATGCCCATAGTTCGTGGGAAAATCGTTCCCTCCGAGGTAGTGTTCTCTTACTTTGCAAGTCAAATTGCTTATGCTGAGGAATTAGTTCATTTTTGCGTGTTGTACGTTGTGAGAAGTGAGAACTACTGTGGATAGCGTCTAAATGAGAGAGGGAGGGAGGGACTCTAGATAATGTACGGCAGCAGTGTTTGATCCTTATATTTGTTTAGTTTTATTCCCGTATTATACTGCTTCCCTTAGCACGAGATGATTTTGCTCTTATCTACCATTATCCATCGTTATTTAAATTTCACTGCTTCAAATTTTTTAGTTATGCGCGGGCTAAATTTCATATTGTCACTACAGTACTTCCATTGAGAAATAGCTCTTTTTTTCGTGCTGTATAAGAGTTTATTTAGTTACCCAATGAAAATGTGTACATTTTGATGTTCTGCGTAGCAAAGCATTCTATTCTATTCTATTATAATTAACGATTATGATTGTTTTTTTATTAAATAGATCATGATCGCCCTTTGAGTAAATCTGGACAAGCTGATGCAGTCAAAGTCTCACACAAACTTCAACAATTGGGCTGGATTCCTGAACTAATACTCTCAAGGTTGGGATTTTCTCAGTATTCTGGTTGCAGTTGGAATAAGGAAATGAATATATTGTTCTGTGATCTTTTGCTCACTATTATTTAATTGGGTAGTGATGCACAGCGGACACGGGAAACACTGAAAATTATGCAGGAGCAAGTTCGGGGCTTTCTGGAAGCCAAGGTACATTTCATTTCAAGCTTTTACTCCATTGCAGCCATGGATGGACAGACAGCCGAGCATCTTCAGCAGGCTATCTGTAAATACTCAAAGGATGATATACTTACTGTCATGTGAGTTCTGCTGATTCTACAACTTCTTTGGCTTTTGTAGCATTGTAGATGAAGTACTATGTGTGCATCATGCCTCTTGAGATCCAATCATAAGAGACATAAGGCCATTTTTATTTGCATAGAACGAAGACAGTATAGCTTTCTAATATCCTTCTATTATTGATTATAAAATTTGGTTTTCAGCTATAATTGATTGTCATTGCTTAATGGCGAGTGTCTTCTATATTTAACTGAAGCTGTGAGTAGCTCTTTTCTTTGATATCCACTTGCAAGGACATTTCAAACTTATGCAAAATGGTATCCTTTTTTCTGTTCTCTGGTTTGTTCTTTCCAAAGTTTGATTTATTTCTAGGGAGAACAACTTCATGAAAAAGCAAAGGATCATTTCTCTCTTCTGTTCGATGTATAGACTTACCTAACCTTGAAGAGCTGCCATAATAGTTCAACCTAGAAATTCACGCATCATCTGAGTAATTGTTCAGGTGTATGGGGCATAATAGGGGATGGGAGGAGGCAGCCTCTGTGTTATCTGGTGCTTCCATAGAACTGAAGACTTGCAATGCTGCTCTGCTTGAAGCTACTGGAAAATCATGGGAAGAGGTAAAGATTCTTTATCCTTCAACTATACTTTGCAGTTTCCTCCATCCTATCTTTAAAATATTCAGATATTCTTACTTATGGTAAGGTGAGAAGATTATGTATGCTTTCACTTATCTATTTACAATTCATTCAGAAAGGAAATTCGAAACTTACAAGGATGAACTAATAATTGAAGTTTCTTTTTGGCTGTAAGAGAAATGCTACTTTCTGGTTACTGGAGATATCCTTTTGTTAAATAGTACCTATTCCCTGTGGGAAGTCTTTGCAGATATATAACAGTATAACACATTGAAACTCTTGCACTGCACAAGTAACTCGCTTCTTGTTCACAAAATCTTCTCAATATGACTATAGTTAGACTCTAGTTACATTATACCTTGTCCTCGTACAAAACAACCTAACTTTATAAGCAGGAAAGTTAGATTGACAATAATCATGGCCATTGGTTTAAGGGCAAAATGCTGAAAATCTTTCATGTAATCAGGAAAGCAACTATGAACTCCCTCACACTTCTAAAAGACTTGCTACTGAAACCTGCTTACTAGTCCTGGATGAATACACTGGCTGTAAGTGTGAACTGTCTTAGATATGACTTCCAGTGACAGAATTATTGTTCCCCAATTATTTATATTCAAAACTGGTAAAGTAAATATTATATGCTTGTCAAGGGCTTCGGTTTACCCCTTTTTTTTTTCGTTTTGTATTTTCTTTATTTATATTCTATTTTAATCTTTTTCTTATGAATCCTTGTGCCATTTTTAACATATTGCCACTCATTTATATATTAGCTAAATAAATCTTAATGACCATTTTAAACAAATTGATCTATTTCTTGTTAAGTTTAAATACAATTTGTGAACCGAGTATTTATATCTACATGACTACATATCAAGATTAAAAAGTAAATAAATATTGACCACCTGCCCACCTGAACCGACTTTTGAGCCAGTTCAATGTAGCAAGACGGGTATTGGACCTCCCTCAACCCCGAACCAAAGCTAGAAAATAGAAGCAGGCAAGTGTTCCAGTCAATGAAGCTAATTATTATGGTGGCATCAATTTCAGTGTCTGGATGCCTGCCTTCAGCTTGGGTACAGCGAGGAATTCCACTACCAGCAGCCCCCTCCATCATTGCATATACTACAACCTCCCAAACCAACCACTAGTGATGTGATCCGGACCCTCGACAATCGGAGTCATAGCAGGCTTGACGGGAAAATTTAAATATTCAAGCCAAAACAAGAATTCAACAGGTTCGACGAGCTTTGAAGATCAAACCGTGTCGAAAGGAACCAAAAATTATGCAGAAGTGCTTTCACGGCCGTAACCAACATATGTCACGGCCGTAACCTTCCCTCGGGTTAAAATGCAGAATTTCAAGATTTTTGATTTACGGCCGTAAATAAGGGATCACGGCCGTAACCTTAACCAGAAACACACTTACGGCCGTAAGTGTCATCTTTACGGCCGTAACGGCTTAACGGATCAGATTTTTCCAGATTTCGCATTATTTTATTTCCTTATCAGTTTTAGCTATTTTAGGTTAGTTAGAATTCTATTTTGAGTCAATTAGTGGCTAGGGTTTTTGTTTGCTTATTTATACGCTTTTTCCATTCATTGTAAAAAAGACTTTGATGATTAAATAAAACAGAGATTGAATGTTTTTCAATTGTTTAATGTGTGGATTCACATTACAAACTCAAACTTATCAAGATTGATTATCCTGTGGCGTTCATCCCGAATTTATCAAATATTCGCGAGAATATTTGTGGCGTTCAAATCAGAGACTTATCAAGGAGATTGGGCAAATCCTTGTGGTGTTTCGAAAGTCGTGGTTCTTTATTCCGCATCGTCGAGCCATCGCGTCGTGAATATCGGGTCAAGATTCCACTGTCCAACCACAACCTGAGTTCGGAATTTTCCGGCGTTTATTCCGCGCTTCGAACCTCATCATTTGGTATCAGAGCTGGACTCTGAATTCAGGTTTTTCTATCCAGTTTGATTTTTATGTTTATCATCGAGTCCCATAAAAATCATCCATATCTTGTTGAGTCTTTCTTTTCTTGATTTTCTTGTTCTTCGTGCCAATAAATTTTTTCTTTTTTTGATCCATATAAAAATCCAACAAAATTCAAAAGTGTTTGTTTTGCTTAATTCTTATCCGAATTAAGTTCCGTTTGTTTTCTTGTGTTCGTTGTCGAATTTTCGGATTTATAATTAAAAAAAAAAAAAAATTATTATTATTTTTTTATTATTTTATTTATTCCGAAAATTCATCCTAAAATTCAAAAAAAAAAAAAAAGAAGAGTCCATTCAAGAACCACTTTCTTGAATTTCTTGATCATTTGTTTTCACTATTCTTTTTCTGTGTCCTTCCACATAAATTTTACAATGTCCAATTCTCATGAAAACGCCAAAGATCGTATGTGGAGATTTTTGAATGAAGCTTTGGTTATGTTGGATAAATTAGATGAAAGGGAAGGGAAATTGAAAAGGGGGCGATCTCAAGCAAATCGTAGTGATTATAGGCGTGATCCTAAACCTAGGGATGGAATCGGGGTTAAGATAGGAGCTGAGATTGATCCAAAAGCAATTTTGAAAATTCAAAAAGAAATTTATGAGGAAAGATTGAGGTGTGAACGGGAGGCAGAAAGAAAATATTTGGCTAAATTGCGAAAAAAGGAGGAGAAACGAAAGGCGGTAATTAGATGGTTAGAAGAGAGTGAAAATCATGTTGAGCCTCGGGATATGAAAGTTGAAAAGAAGGAGGGAGGCTTGAGGCATGAATTAGTTGAAGAGACCCCGAACTTTGTGGTAGGAGTTGAAAATGTGGAGTTAGGTGAACAAACTCCAAAATTTGATGAGGAATTAGAAGTTGGGGTAGAAGTTCAAATTTTGAGCTTTGAATTGGTAGATCCACATTTGAATACCGTTGGGGGAGTGCATGAAATTAGTGATAAAAATCTGGAGGTAGAAGATGTGGTCGAATTTGAAAGTAAAAATTTTGAAAATGTTGTTGAAAATGCAAAGGAAGAACGAGGTGAAGAGGAGGGCCTCGTGGTTCTTAAAAAAGAAGTGGAGATGGTGGTTTATCATGAATACAAGGATCCATACCTTGTACCTCATGAAGCTAACATGTCCCTCCCCATTTTGTTTAAATCTTTTTTGCAGGATAATTATGACTGGAAGCTTCAACCACACTACGAATGGCAAAGGAAGTTCAAACTCCATCTCTTCCGTGTTAGCAAATCAAAGGATTCCAATTTATTGAACTCATGGCATGGAAGCAGAAATTTTTCGTTTGATCCAGGAGGTGAAGTGAAACACCAGGAACAAAGCTATGATTCGGGACGAATAATCCTAAAGAAGGAGGGTATGATGTGATCCGGACCCTCGACAATCGGAGTCATAGCAGGCTTAACGGGAAAATTTAAATATTCAAGCCAAAACAAGAATTCAGCAGGTTCGACGAGCTTTGAAGATCAAACCGTGTCGAAAGGAACCAAAAATTATGCAGAAGTGCTTTCACGGCCGTAACCAACATATGTCACGGCCGTAACCTTCCCTCGGGTTAAAATGCAGAATTTCAAGATTTTTGATTTACGGCCGTAAATAAGGGATCACGGCCGTAACCTTAACCAGAAACACACTTACGGCCGTAAGTGTCATCTTTACGGCCGTAACGGCTTAACGGATCAGATTTTTCCAGATTTCGCATTATTTTATTTCCTTATCAGTTTTAGCTATTTTATGTTAGTTAGAATTCTATTTTGAGTCAATTAGTGGCTAGGGTTTTTGTTTGCTTATTTATACGCTTTTTCCATTCATTGTAAAAAAGACTTTGATGATTAAATAAAACAGAGATTGAATGTTTTTCAATTGTTTAATGTGTGGATTCACATTACAAACCCAAACTTATCAAGATTGATTATCTTGTGGCGTTCATCTCGAGTTTATCAAATATTCGCGAGAATATTTGTGGCGTTCAAATCAGAGACTTATCAAGGAGATTGGGCAAATCCTTGTGGTGTTTCGAAAGTCGTGGTTCTTTATTTCGCATCGTCGAGCCATCGCGTCGTGAATATCGGGTCAAGATTCCACTGTCCAACCACAACCTAAGTTCGGAACTTTCCGGCGTTTATTCCGCGCTTCGAAACTCATCAACTAGGCACTAATTAAGTTCGCTGATAACTAACAACTCCGTTTCATAGGAACCATGTTGACTAGTCGATTTATCTTAATGAAGCATTCTTTCAATCTGATGGTGGTGGATCATAAGAATAAGTTGGTTATGGTATCTTTATGCCCTGATTTGTCCATCTAATTGCTGCTGCTGCCTGCCGTGATAATGCATTGAATAGCCCTGTACCGGAGTCCCCTAATATACCAGCAGACTGAAGTTATCCGGGCAGGCCATCTTCGTCCCCCTTATAACAAAGCCATATACATTCTTTTGGTCAGCCTTATACCTGTTATTGAATAATTGGTGGATGAGTTATGTGGGGGCAAAGGTGTTATACTAGATAAATTGGAGATCTTGTTATCACCTGATTAGGGTGTTTGAAGATAATATTTAAGAGGAAAGACGAGGTTAAAGGTTGAGTCATGATGATGTTAAGCTGTTGGACTACTTGTTATATTATATTTAATATATTGATGGAAAAAGTTCTGATACATCTTGAAAAACTGAAACCAAGACTAGGAGTTTTTTATGAACATAATCAATGGTAAAACTGGTTAAGAGGGCATTATCAGTATAATTTATTCCAGTTCAGATGGTCTATTTTAATCTTTAATAATGGTTGCCAGCTTTTTGTGTGTTCCATAGTAGCCGCAATGCAAAATCAAATTTTCTTTTTATTTTTTTCATCTTTTTATTTTATCCCCACTTAATGTCATTTATTTCATCTTCAGGCATTTTCTTCAGCGGGATTTGGTGGTTGGAAGCTCCAGGCTGTTGTGAAACCTGATTGATTTTTAGTATTCGATTCAGTTCAGACCAAAATATAATCATAGCTTTGGACCATGCATACAGACCTGAGCGTTCATTGAATTTATGGCTGGGAGGACAGGAAATGCAGGTTCCCCTTTTCTGGCTTTCCATCATAAATAATTGACGTCAACCAATGTTAATATCTTACCTACCAAGTAAACCTTACTTGTCAATGAATGTCAATTGGATAAGAGATGGAATGGGAAGATGTTGAAACGGCATTATTACCATCATCATTAGCTGTTGATTTAGCTTCGGTGCTAAATCAGTGTGTTCTGTGCAGAATGTAATTCTGTGGTGCTTCTCAACAAAATTTATGCCAAATAATTGAAGAACTCGGAAAGGTACTAAATTGACTCAAACATCCTAATTTTGACAACATTGTAATTTGTAAAGCATACTTCTTATATTGTAATAGTCATTGCTTTACGGGAAGGGAAGTACACTTAACTCCTCGCCTCTAAAGACTCTGTATGCGTCTGCGTGTAAGAGGGAAAAGTAAATTTTTATTATTTTTATTTTTTAATTTTTTTGGGGGCATAATGGACTAATATTGCGCACATCCTTAGATCTTTTTGGGATATCTTTTGCTTTTTGTAGTAGAGCATCCCCATAAGGTCGGAACATTTCTATGAAGTTATCTAAATATAAAATTAAAAGCAAGCATTTTTTGGAGTAGTTTATATTCGGTATAAGTTATAAATAGATGTAAATGGATGGGAGATGATTGGGAGGGTGTTTGTGAGCATCACGGAATGTCTGGATTAAAATTGATTAAAAATAATTTGTAACTTTTTGCAAGTACTGACAAATAAATCCGTAATTCAAGTTAAATCTCTTCACGAGGAGAATTCGGAGTGACGTGAACTATAGCGAACCATATAAGGAAAAAATGCTAAAAGTTTAACAAATTTGTACGTGTACCCGACACAAAACAAATTGCACTACAGCCATGGCCGGACCTGCCTAGAGGCAGGTGAGGTCATGGCTTCAGGGCCCATACTATTTTTGGGCTTTTTTTTTTTTTTTTTTCAGCCCAGACCCATAAAATTGAGATTTGTTTGAATATAAAACTTTAAGGTATATGGAATATAATATTTTGTTGGTCGTTTTATATTAGTTAATACTTTTGAACTTTTTATTTTTTTGCAATTTTATGGTGAATTTATATAGTTTGTTTCATGTGAATATGAATTTAATCTTTATTTTCTGTTTTTTCCTTTAAAATTTTTTTTTTCGTGGGCGCTGCCCCCGAACCCCCCTCTAGCCCAGGGCCTATATCTCGAAGAACTACTGTTTGTTTCAGATTTACAAAGTCACAGGTACGGATCTGAATACAGCCCTATATATGTATGCTCACCTAGAAAATGAGATGAGTCCCAAGAAATGTTTACTATACAATTTTTACATAAATAGTTGGGAAAAAATTAGAGAATCAAAGTAAATAAAACCAAAACTGAAGGCCTCGTGTGTACACGGTTTCCTTAAATTGAATTCCCCGCCTCATCGGGCTGCTCGGGGTTTTGATCGGTGTTCGATTTCCATGATACAATCGGTTGTCGGTTAGCTTTGCACTACGCTCACCGCCTACGAACTAGCTACATCTTTCTCTCAAAGAAATGAAGAAAGAGAAACAAGGTTTAAGTTGCTAGAAATGGAAGAGGAGAGAAGGCTGAGTTTTTGTTTTCACTTCACTGTTGATGTTCTTTTTGTTTCAGCCGAGAGGTGTGCTTGGCTATTTATAGTGCAACAATATTTGTTTTACATTTAATCACCATTAAGTTGAACTTTTGAAACTGATGAGTAGATGAAATGAGAGGAAAAACGGATGAAACTAATCTTTCAATGCTGCTTAATATTAAACTGATGAAATAATATTTTCGTTCAACCCAAATAAACTGATGAAATGAGTTTCAATTTCCAACAATCCCTCACATGAATGAAAATTTGCGAAATCAGATACTCAAGAGAGAAGGAGAGAGGAGAGTAAATCGAATCAATCTTGCATATTATAGATAGCATTTAGCTTTGAACATTCCTTTGTGAAAATCTATCGGGTATTACTAGCAAATCAGTGGATCAGATGCCTTGAACTGTTTTGCCATTTGTATAAACCAAGACAACAGACCTCACACAGGACCATTTAGACACAGTATAGCTCTCAATGTTGTGTTCGTTTTGGCCATGAAACACGTCGTCTGGTTCTGCAAGTGTTTATTCAAGGATATAGCCTTTCCAATCCTTATAGAAGCAACTAGGGCTATAAATTTAAACCGCCAAACCGCTAAACCAAATTAAACCTCAATTTTGAAACCGTTAGTTCGGGTCCACCCAAACCCGTTAACGTTTTGGTTTTGACCTAAACCGTATCGCTTTCAAATGGTTTAGTTTAAGTTTCACTTTTCAAAACCCGTTTCAAACCGCCAACCTGTAAAACCCATTTTTGTCATTTTGATTCTTGTATAATTTGTCATTTTGTTGGGAAAAATTCTTTGTACTGTCGTCATGCTATATTGCTGTAAACAATGGATATTTAAAACATTTTGATTCTACCTTCATTTTGAATGAAGGCGTATAAATGTGATTAAGTTGAAGGCATTTTATTCTTTTCACTATTTTCTAAATTCAGTAAAAAGACTAAATCCAATTCTAAATTTGACATACATTTTTGCTATTCCAGACCTAATTTCTTTTCGACAGTAATCTTCTTGATGTTTGGTTCCTAATTAATTTGTAACTTATCTATGTGCTTTATCATAGTATGCTACTATGTTTGCTAGTGAAAAACCTCTTAACAAGATTTTATATGATTTTCTTGACTAGAAGTGGTTTGAATTTTTTTTTAGATTAATTTCGTTTACAAACTGTGGTTTGAACCAGCACCAAACTGTAAAAAGTAGTTTGGTTTGGTTTGATTTAAGAAATTAAATTGTTTGAGTTGGAAAAACGTCAAACCATTTTAAATGGTTTGGTTTGAAAATTTATCAAAAATTGCCCAAACCGAACTGTTTACACCCCTAGAAGCGGCCCCACTTCACACTCACATAGGTGACTTCTTAATTCAGCGCTTCACCATGCTTAAGGGTCATTAAAAGCATAGCTTAACCTGCATCTTCCAATCACTGTGAGCACCATAGGAATGAGCAGAAGGAGAACATTCTCAGTGATTTACATAGATATATATTATTTAGTTGTCCCTCTGAACCTAGATCCTGGGATTTCCATTCAACTAGGTTAGGTTTTCACCATGATACATTTCAACGTCATAAGCTGCAAGCTCATTCCCCTCGATGCTTTAACAACTAGTTCTCGAGTTAACCCTTTGGTTAGCGGATTCACAATATTATCCTTTGACTTCACATAGTCCAGAGTGATAACACCTTGTGAGAGTTGTTGCGACCGTGCCTAAATGAGCATAACACGTCACTTATAGGGACCCATAAGAGACCTAATGGATGCCAGCAATGCAGGGAGCCTAGGGCCTTACGGGTTATCGAATCATTAGAGTGAAATATGATCCAGAGCCTACATGATCGAACTGGTTTTTTCTAGCTGCTACAATCCGAGGCAGTGCGTCGGATCAGTGATGGGACCAGCCAATGTGTCAGAGAGATGTGACCCTCCTTATAGACTATGGCTTGATGAGACAGTGCCTTTACAAGGGATGTGACAGACCCCCCCCCCCCCTCCCATATAGAAGGTAGCAATGATTATATCCAAGAAATTGGTTTACTTCTCCAATGGCCAGGGATGTAATGCGTGTAAAGTATGGCACGTGTCACCATCTGAAAAATAATTTCGACTATAAATAGAACACGTTGATCTCCAAGTTAGAGGTTAGAAACTCAATATATAAAATCTCACTCATTTTCTCTCTTTTACACACTTATATTTCCCCTCACCCAATTTATATTTACTTAAAATGAGTACTGACTTAGGCATCGGAGTGCAAATGGGAGCCACCTCGGCCCCCTTTGCAAGTTGATTGTTTATCTTAGTGCACAGGAGATCCACGTGTTCAAGAGGGAGGAGTTGAGATATGTTGATCCAAGGTCCTACCAGATTTTGTAGTCAACATTTTGACGCCTTCTGTGGGAAACCACACTTCTAACCACGAAATCGCGTGGTAAAAAGTTACCAAAGGCCTTGAACAAAGGCGGATAACCTCTTGAGAAAGAGTGAAGCACCTCTTGAAAAAGAGTTGAGAATCACAAAAAACCTTGAAAAAAACTTAAAACTTTGAAATATAAGTTTACTAACCTTGAAAAAGGCTTAAAACTTTGAGATATAAGTTTACTAACCTTGAAAAAGGCCTAAAACTTGGGAATATAAGCTTATCTACCATTGAAGAAAGGATAGCACGAAGCCACTACAACCATGAGTGAGAGCGATAATGATGCTAATCTTCGGAAGAGTAGAGAAGAACAGTATGTGGGGGGGGGGGGGAATGCACCTCAAGCAAATCTCTATGAGAATGCCGATGAGGAGGTCCCTTAGCCTAATCGTCCACGTCGGTACCAAAATCGGCGTATGTTACGAAAAATGACTCACATGACCGCCTAAATGTTGGTGATGCAAGAGCAACAGATTGAGCAAACTGCTGCCATGAATGCCTATATGACAAGGGGGTATGTGGTGAATGAAGCAATGATACCACCGCACTACTCGCAGTGATGTTACTTAACCTCTGATGCAGGCATCACATCCTATTATATCGAACCACCAGCATATACTGAGGTGGATTCCATTCCACGCGGCGAAGACCCGATATACGCAGCACTGGAAGAACAGGACCAACCCCCGAATATCGTGGGGGAACGTCACCCTCAAGATCCGGCAGTGTCTTTAATCGAATAGGGGGACAATTCAATGGCAAACGAGGAAGTCGAGCCAAACAAACTAGACGTCAAACGCGGGGCCTAGGAATAGGTGGGAGTGAAGGGATGAAGAAGTCCTTTCGCATGGACACATGCCTGGAATTTGGCATGAAGCGGTAACAGCGGGATGGCGACCACCGACCCATGAGGCCATGAACCTAGAAATAAGCGGGAGAGAAGAGACGAAGAGGCACGCTTCCAAGCCTAAGGGGATACGTCTACTTATCAAAGGCCATATCATGGCCAAACTTTATCACCTCGGAGGTGGAACCAGACTCAGAAACCCCATGGCCAATACCGTGGTGCGGTGGAGTCCGACCATGACGAAAATGACGAATTGGCGTCGTATGAATTAGAAGATGAGGAGGAAATGAGCCCTTTCACAGAAGGCATTCATACGTGCCCAGTGCCAACTGATTTTGAAATTCCAGAGATAACAAAGTATTCTGGGAGAGGAGACCCTGACGATCCCCTATTAAACTATCGTGCCAGTATGGAGATAGCCGGAGCCACTCCTGCACTAAAATGCCAAGCCTTTGCCTTAACACTTGAGGGAAGCACGATACGGTCGTACAAGAAACTCCCTCTGGGCAGCATCCACAGTTGGAGGGATTTGAAAATAGCTTTTAAGAACGGATTCGTTTCCTCCAGACCAGGCTAGCTCCCACTTCAACGCCTTCAAGATCTGAGGCAGGGAAAGGATGAATCGTTAAAAGGCAATTTAGCCCGATTCACGGAAGAAATGTTCTCTACCTTAAAAGGAGGTTTAGACATGACCAGCATGTCTGGAGAGACGTCCGAAGCAGGAAGCCAAGGGACTAAAACTCCCTCTTTGATTTAATGAAGGAGGAAATTATCTTAGAGGAAATGGCGAGAGCCATAGATAATCATCCTCAGGAGAGATACAATACTGGGTACTAGCCCGAATCTGCTCAAAGAAAAGGGGGCAATAAAGACCGGTTTGGCAATCACCGCAGAGGTATCCCACGTTCCTTTTCGGGGATTGGATCAGTTACGCGGCTAAAAATCATGAAGCTATTCCCAATCTGCAATCCGCAATACCTTTAGCAAATCCCACTATTGATCCGGAAGGAATAGGTGGAAGCCGAAGTGGAAAACAACTCATGACTGGGGCATATTGTGCTTACCATAGACACTATGGGCATGCAATGGAGGATTGCAGAGAGATCCACATGTTGGCCAATCAGAAGGCCAATGAAAGAAAGGGTGACAACTTTGCTTCAAACAGAGGAAAACCACACACATCAAATGACCAAAAGTTTAGCTGAGCTGATAGAAGAGACCCCTGGAAGCACCCTCCAAGAGGGAGAAATGACAGCCGTCTAAGAAATCGAAGTCGGACCGGAATAAACCCCCTGCGCATGATAAAAATGTGAGAGAGCTACCTCAACCTACAAATGATCCACCAATCCGCGAGATCGACAGTATATCTGGAGGCCCCCATCCGAGCTGGAGTACGAACAACTCCCAAAAACGATACATCAGAGAGGCCAAAGCGCCCGCCAACGTGAACTATCACATCAATTCACACCCTGCTGGGACTTCCAAGACAGAACCCATCACATTCACCGTAGATGACGCGATTGGGGTGCATTTTCGGCATAATGATTTGTCAGTAATTCGGGTGGTGGTAGCCCAGAATGGTTTGTCTCGGATGCTGTGGATGATGGTACCTCGATAAATGTGATTTACGGGGTAACGTTTGACAATATGGGAATTAGTACCCCACTAATTCCAATCCCAGATCCCATATATGGATTCACCGGGGATAGCATCAATCCCAGATGATCCATAATCCTTATAACCGAGGTAGGACAGGCTTCAACTCTTTCTAGGATGCCAATGGAGTTCTTAATCGTGGATAAAAACTCCTCATATTACGGCTCAATTGGAAGACCGGGCCTAATTGACCTGGGGGTTGTAACTCACACAAAGTACATTTGTATGAAATTCCCAACTGAATATGGTGTAGCTATTGTTAGAGGTAGTCAAACAGAATCACGATCCTGTTACACAAACGCTATCCGAAAGTTCCAAGACCGAACCATCAATATGATTTGCGATGTGGCAATGGCCGAGGCTATTTCAAACCCTGAAAAATTGGGTGCAGGACTCTCCGCAGATGAAGATGTCACAATGGCGCAAGAAGAAGATCTGGATCCTAGAATGACAGGTGATAATTGTTGCACTACCCCTGTTGAAAAGTTGGAATGCTTCTATGTTGATCCAAATGACCCTATAAAGGAGTTACAGATTGGGATGGATTCATCGGTTGAATAGAAAGGGCAGCTGAAAAGTTTTCTGCTCCAAAACTTTGATGTGTTCGCATGGAAACACGACGACATGGTTGGAATTGACCCTAAGATAGCCTGTCACATGCTCTAACTCGACCTGAGACTTCTGGGCATAAGCAGAAGAGGAGGTCGATGAGTCAGGAAAAAAAATGAGGCCTTGAAAGAGGAGATGTCGAAGCTATTGAAAAATGGTTTCATTAGAAAATCCCATTATCCGAAGTTGGTGTCGAACCCTGTTTTGGTCCCTAAGCAAAGCGGAAAGTTGTGGGTAAGCATTGATTTTTCAAATTTAAACCAAGCGTGTCCAAAAGACAGTTTTTCGCTGCCCTCGGATTGATCAATTAGTTGACTCTACGGCAGGGCATGAAATGTTAAGCTTTATGGATGCATACTCCAGATACAATCAGATCCCCATGCATAAATCAGATGAGGAGCATACCTCATTTATTACAAACGGGGGGCTCTATTGTTATAGGGCCATGCTCTTCGGATTGAAAAATACAAAGGCCACCTACCAAAGGTTAGTGAATAAAATGTTCTCAAAGTAACTCGAAAACACCATGGAAAGTATATGTGGACGACATGCTAGTAAAAAGTATGATCGCCTCAGAACATGTTCGCCATTTATCAGAGACTTTTGATATACTAAGAAAGTACCGAATGAAGCTTAACCCTGTGAAGTGTGCCTTAGGGGTAGCATCTGGAAAGTTCCTTGGTTTCATGGCAAATAGAAGGGGAATTGAAATTAATCCAGATAAAATCAAAGCTTTACTGGACATGCACTCGCCCCGAAGCCTTAAAGAAGTGCAAAGCTTAACTGGAGGGTTGCTGCCTTTAGTCGATTTGTCTCTAAATCCACTGAAAAGTGTTTACCTTCCTTCAAGGTCTTAAAAGGAGGAAGACGGTTCTAGTGGACACAGGAATGTGAGCAACTTTTTCCGAACAGAAAGTATTCTTGGGGCAGGCCCCGCTATTGTCCAAACCAAAGATCAGCAAATTGTTTCTTCTTTACTTAGCAGTCTCCAAGGATGTTGTTAGCTCCGTGTTGATTAGGGAAGAGAATGGGAGTCAGCTTCTGGTGTATTATGTAAGTAAAGTCATGCTGGACGCTGAAATGAGCTACCCAGACATGGACAAACTCACTTTAGCATTAATCACAGCGGCTCGTAAACTCCGCCCCTACTTTCAATCACATTCTATCAAAGTACTCACAAATTTCCCTATGAGACAAGTCTTACAGAAACTAGATGTGTCTGGAAGGTTAATGAAGTGGGGGTAGAAATCAGTCAATACGACCTCCATTATATACCTCAGACAGCTGTAAAGGCCAAGCGTTAGCATATTTCATAGTTGAATTTAAGCATCCACCCGAGGTTGAGATGATTGAGAATGTGGGTGACAACCATGAGTGGAGGCTGTTTGTTGATGGGTCCTCCACTGAAGGGAGATCTGGGGCAGGAGTAATACTGGTAAGCTCGGAGGGACATAAGTTGCACAACATGGTCTGCTTCGGCTTTAAAGCTTCAAATAATGTAGCAGAATACGAAGCACTCCTAGCTGGAATAAGGCTTGCAATAGCTCTAAAAATCAAGTCATTGATAGCAAACAGTGACTCGTAGCTTGTTGTGAGCCAAGTTGAAGGGCAATTTTTCGCTAAGGAACCGGCTATCATTGCATACTTGAAGAAAGTAAAGGATCTAACGGCCCATTTCGAAAAATTCGAATTGCTCCACATACCCAAGACTGAGAATTCCAATGCAGACGCCTTATCTAAACTGGAAAGTAGCAATGACGCTGAGCTCCTCAATATGGTACCAATCAAACATCTACCAGTCTCCTCCATTGAACTAGGGGCAGAGATATGTGTGATAGAAGAAGAAAATTCTTGGATGACTCCTGTTTTGGCCTAATTAAAGTATCAAACTCTACTAGTTGAGCCACAAGAAGCTCGGAAGTTACAAAGGTATGCTGCCAATTTTGTTCTCCTCGATGGTTTCCTCTATAAGCGGAGTTACACCTCTCCTTTGCAGCGATGTGTTAGACCAGAGGATGGTAAGTACATAATGAGGGAAGTTGATGAAGGAATTTGCAGCAACCATGCAGGAGCACTATCTTTAGCTCGGAAAGCCCTGAAACAGGGGTATTTCTGGCCAACTATGCGGAAGGACTCTCATGACTTTGTTCGAAGATGTGATAAATGTCAAAGATATGCCACCATACCGCACCGCCCACATCACAAGTTGATGGTAGAAATTAGTCCTTGGCCCTTTACGAAGTGGGGGAATCGATATTATTGGTCCCATGCCCTGGGGCAGTGGTAACAATTTCTTCACGATTGTTGTGATAGACTACTTCACCAGATGGGTTGAGCAGAACCCCTAATGAGAATCACTGAAGCGAACACTTCCAAGTTCATTTGAAAGAACATTATTTGCAGGTTTGGAGTTCTACATTCGTTGGTAACTGACAATGCGAAGTAGTTCAAAAACAGAAGGGTTGACGAGCTTTGCAATGATTTGGGAATTTGCAAATTGTTCTCATCTCCATATCATCCACAAGCGAATGGGTAGGTTGAAGCCATTAATAAAACCATAAAAAACACCCTGAAAAGGAAACTGAAATCAAAGAAGGGTGCTTGGGTAGATGAACTCCCCAAGTCTTATGGGCACTTCAGACTGTCCTCTTGCCATACTAGCCAAGTAACAACCGCTTGCGTCCGGAAGTTTGGGGCCAGTTGATAAGGACACAAGTTGTAGCTCCAAAGTAATGCCCTGAAGAAGGGATGCGGAGGGAGCCTCATCCCATACGATAGAGCGTCATAACAAATCGCCACATGACCTGGAAGATGACTGCAGGGTCGACAAGAGAGTGTGGGGTGTTCCAGCCGGACCTCTTCTAGTAACCTGAACTTTGAAGGGGCCCACCAAATCAATGCCCTGGATCTCGGATGCTATTTCGCTACTTTCCCATGACTCAAGATTTGGGTCAGGATCCATATGGTACCCCGAAACCTTATTTACATAGTCAATCCATCCTTCAACTTAAACGATTTCCTCCTCTGATAACCCCAGCTCCTCTCTATGAACCCTAAATGAAGCCCTCACACCCAAACCAAAGTCTTGCGGATTAGATGAGGAGCCTGCTATCCTTTCACCCCTCAGATCTCTATCACGCTTACTTCGAAGTTCTCGCAGCGAAGCTTCCTCTTTAGTAGATAAGCAAGCCATGTAGGGTTGTTTCTTTTCTTCTTCACTATCAGAATCATCCAAATATATTATACTACTGCATTTCCTATTCCTCTGCCTAACCTACTCCCTAAAAAAAGCGAGAGCTTAAAATTGACAAGGACAAAGGGCAAAAACCTCTGATAGGAATTACCTTTCCCACTAACTCCTGTGAACCCGTTACCCCAACTTTCTCCATTTTTTCTCAAAAATCCAGACTTACCCAGAGGAAAACAAAAATGAAAAAAGGGAACTTTCAAGCAAGCACTCAAGAGTTGAAAATCAAAAGCTATATGCACGGAAGGGAAAGAAAAAATTAACTGAAAGGAGTAAGGATTAGAGGACCAATACTCAAAAGAGTGGCGCGCCAACAAAAGATTTTAGTTGATTAGAATAGCTTGCAGAATTGAAACTCTCAAGAGTCACAAAGAAACTCGTGTGAAAAGAGTAAGGAAACTTCAGAGATGCAAGAAAAGAGAAGTGCTGAGATGAAGAAGGCTTTATAGAGAACCCTATTGATCCAAACCCTTAATCTCTAGGCTGAAATACTAATCAAGATAGAACACGTGTCATGATAGAAGAGTAAGCTAAAGCGCCAATCGTTCGAAATTTGAAAAGGAAATAACCATTTGATTGCTAGAGTGCGCACCACGTGCAGTAAGGCGTTTCCCTTGAACGTTTCTTGGAAATATGAGCTAATCATTTCATTGTTATGAATGTACTGCCAATAAAGCACACTGGCGTCCCCCAATGTTTGTCTTAAGGGTGAATAAACACAAATGGCCCCTATTTCCACGAGCTGGAAAACCGCTAAACAATCACTGAACATCCTAATGGAGAAGCACTTGAAAATAAATTCAAAAATTTCGCGTTGCTCCATGATTATGCGATAACCCCTTCGAAATAAACATCCCAAAACAAATCACAACGGCTGCTCTATCACAAATTCGAGCTGCACATAAATAAACGCATCGGACTTGAGGGACTAATGTTGCGACCATGCCTAAATGAGCATAACACGTCACTTATAGGGACCCACAAGAGACCCAATGGATTCCAGCAATTCAGGGAGCCTAGGGCCTCACATTTTATCGAATCGTCTGGGTTCAATATGATTCGGAGCCTACATGACCGAACTGGTTTTTTCGAGCTACTACTATACGAGGCAAAGCCTCAGATAGGTGATGGGACCAGCCAATGTGTCAGAGAGATGTGACCCTCCTTGCAGACTATGGCTTGATGAGACAGCACCTTTACAAGGGATGTGATAGGTCCCCCTCCCATATAGAAGTTAGCAATGATTATATCCAAGAAATTGGTTTACTTCTCCAACGGCCAGGGACGTAACGCGTGTAAAGTATGGCATGTGTCACCATCTGAAACAATAATTTCGATTATAAATAGAGCACGTTGATCTCCAAGTTAGAGATTAGAAACTCAATAAATAAAATCTCACTCCCTTTTCTCTCTTTTACACACTTATATTTCCCGCACCCAATTTATATTTACTTAAAATGAGTACTGACTTAGGCATCAGAGTGCAAATGGGAGCCACCTCGACCCCCTTTGCGAGCTGATTGTTTGTCCTAGTGCGCAGGAGATCCACGTGTTCAAGAGGGAGGAGCTGAGACGTGTTGATCCAAGGTCCTGCCAGATTTTGTGGTCAACAAGAGTAGTTGTTGAATGGAATTACGTCATCTTCGAATATGTTGAGACTTACCATTATATATATTGCTCTATGCCCTACCAATTGCTCATTGATTATCGCAATAAACACAAATTGTAGACACAGGCTTTGACCATCTTGGAATATCCTCAACAAACTGGCGAAGCCACTCTGCTTCCTCAGTTGCTTTGTCTAAAACAATGAACTCTGATTCCATTGTATATCTTGCGATACAAGTTTGTTTGGACGATTTCCAAGAGACAGCTGCATCATCAAGAGTGAAGACATATCCACTTGTAGACTTGGAGTTTGACATATTTGATACCCTTCAATTATTGCAGGGTATCTAGAATAATGCAATCCAAAATCACGAGTATATCTTAAATAATGTAACACCCTGAAAATAGCTTTCTAGTAGAAAGCACCTGGGTTACTCGTGTAGCTACTCAATCTGCTAACTGAGTATGTTATATTCGGTCTCGTACAAGTCATTAAATACATTAAACTCCCTATTATCCGAGAATATTCTAACTGTGACACACCGTCACCCGTATTCTTGGATAAATGGAGACTCAAATCTAATGGAGTTTTGGCCACAGTGGTATTCGACTTGTTGAACTTGTTTAGTATCTTATCAATATAGTGAGATTAAGATAATACAAATCCATTTGGAGTTCGAGTAATTTTCACTCCCAACATGACATCCGCAAGATCCGTATCTTTCATGTCAAACTTTGAGTTCAACATATTGTTAGTGGCTTTGATAATCTTATCAGGCCTGTTGACACTGCGCATGTCGTCAACGTATAGACACAATATAACATATCCATCATTAGTGTCCTTGACATATACACACTTATCGCACTCGTTGATTCTAAAACCACTAGAAAGCATAGCATTATCAAACTTCTCATGTCATTGCTTCGGTGCTTGCTTGAAACCATAAAGCAATTTAACCAGTCTACAGACTTTCGTTTCTTGACCTGGAGCCGAAAAACCCTCTGGTTGGTCCATGTAGATTTCTTCATTCAAATCTCCATTTAGGAAAGCTGTTTTTACATCCATTTGATGTATTTCTAGATTTTGCAAGGCAACAATGACAATTATCATCCGGATAGAAGTTATTCTCGACATAGGAGAATAAGTATCAAAGTAATCTAAGCCTTCCTTTTGCTTATAACCTTTGATTACTAATCGAGCTTTATATTTATCAATCGAACCGTCTGCTTTCATCTTCTTCTTGAAGATCCACTTGTAGTCCAAAGGCTTACAGTCCGGTGGAAGATCTACTAATTCCCAGGTATGATTCTGTAGGATAGAATCGATTTCACTCTTGATGGCTTCTTTCCACAGCTGACCATCTAGAGAAGATATAGCTTCTTTATAGCTTTGTGGATCATTCTTCATCAGATATGTGAGAAAATTAGGGCCAACGTCTTAGAACTTTTGGTCCTTTTACTCCATCTAGGCTCATCCTCACCTTCTTCAATTGGATCTTTACTGTTGCCAAAAGTAGAATATTCCATAGTTCGTTTAATATGAGTTAATTGTTTAGGAGATTTACAAGAAAATATATTCTCAAAGAATTATACATTCCTAGACTCCATGATCATATTCGGGTCAATATCAGGTACATTCGAATAATGCACAAGAAACCTATATGCACTAATATTTTGTGCATAACCAATGAACACACAGTCAACTGTCTTAGGTCCAATCTTGACCTTCTTAGGAGGAGGCACCGCGACCTTCGCAAGATACCCCCACATCCCCACATTCATAAGTATTTATACGAAGGTGTACAGCCTGTCCAAAGTTCATACGGAGTCTTATCCATAATCTTTCTTAACACTTTATCCAAAATGTAATTCACAGAAAGAATAACTTCTTCCCATATGTTCTGTGGTAATTCAGAACTAATCAACATAGCATTCATCATTTCTTTTAAAGTTCATTTCTTACGCTCAGCGATTCCGTTATGCTGAGGTGAATAAGGTGCAGTAATTTGGTGAATCATTCCATGTTTAGCACAAAATTCACCAAAAGGTGATTCATATTCACCACCACGATCACTTCACAATACCTTTATTTTCTTGCTAAGTTAATTTTCAACTTCATTCTTATAAAGAATGAATTTATCGATAGCTTCGTCTTTGCTTTTAAGCAAGTACACATAACAATATCTCGTGCTATCATCGACAAAAGTAATAAAGTACTTATTTCTGCCTCTTGTTTGGACAAATGTCAAGTCACACATATCACTGTGGACTAGTCCAAATGGCTCGGTAATTCTTTCAATACTATGAAATGAAGACCTTATGAGCTTAGCCTCAGCGCAGGTTTCACATTTATGATTTCAATCAATTTGAAACCTAGACAAGTAGTTTTGTTTGCTTAGTTTACGTAATGCATTGTAGTTTACGTGATCTAATCTACCATGCCACTAATTAGGAGACTCAAGCAAGTAAACAGAAGGAGTTTTCTCATTATTCATAACAGTTGGGGTTACAACAATTACGTTCAATTTAAAAAGGCCACAGTCATATAGCCTTTCCCAACATAAACTCCTATTTTGGTAATCACCAGCTTGTCCGCCTCAATGACCAAACCGTTCTTACTCAGAAGACCTAAAGACCATATTCTTGCGAATCTCTAGCACGTATAGCACATTGGTCAGAGTAAGCTCTCTGCCAGAAGTCATCTTCAGTATCACCTTTACTTTACCAAGCACTTCAGATGTTGCGGAGTTTCCCATGAACAACTTTTCACCATTTGTAAATGGTGCAAAAGTAGTGAACATGCTTCTGTTGGAGCAAAACATGACAAGTGGCCCCAGTGTCCAGCCACCACTCATTTGGGTTAGACCCCACCAAGTTAACCTCACTAATCACTGCTGTAAGGTTTAAGTCAAACATGTCATCTGAGAGATGATCTCTCTCATTTCCAACCATGTTAGCCTAAGGACACTGCTTGTTATCCTTCCGAGGCTGGTGGCAGTCTGCTGATCGATGCCCAACTTTGTCACAATTGAAGCACTTTCTATTGAACTAGAACTTAGGCTTTTTTCCTACACCACCTGTAGGTTTCAATTGAGACCCTTTGATAGCCTGCTTTTTATCTTTTCCATTCCCATTACCCTGCTTGGCTTTAAAGGATTGAACTTTATTAGTACCAGAACTTTAGCCGTGCTCCAATACATTAGCCTTCTCAGAGTAAGAATTCTCTGACTTATGTTCAACAAGTTTGTTATCCTCCTCAATGTGCAGCTTGATAATTAAATCCTCAAAAGACATCTCTTTCCTTTTATGCTGCAAATAGCTTTTGAAAGCCTTCCACTGAGGAGGTAGCTTGTGGATAGGAGTAGCCACCTGTAGGGATTCTGACATAGTCAAACCCTCAGCATGTATTTCTTGCAAAAGCACTTGGTACTCCAGCACTTGGCTCACCACTGAACGTGAATCACCCATTTTGAAGTCTATACACCGACTGACTAAGAATTTCTTAGAACCATGATCCTCAGTCTTCCATTTCTTTTCAATGGATTCCCAGAGCTCCTTAGTAGACTCTTTACCACATACACATGATACAGAGAATTCTATAGGCTATCCAAGACATAGTTGCGACACAAAAAATTTAGTACTTTTCCATGCATCCCAAACCGCACACATATGCCTATCAGTGTCGTTTTCAGCCACGACAGGGGCATCCTCGGTGAGGAAACGTGCAAGGCCCAAAGTAGTAAGATAAAAAATCATTGTTCTACCATGTCCTAAAATCAGTACCCACAAACTTATCCGGTCAAATTGCATGATTCACTGAAAATGGAGCCGAAAAGGATGACAAAGTTACCGAGGCCACAGCCCTAGGTACTGGCAAAGGTATTATGCCAAATTGGATTGTCGAGGCCGCAACCATAGGCAAAGTTGGGTTCACTCCAACATGAGGAATCTTGCCCCCAATTGTCTCGTCAACAGGAGGAATGTCAGTCGAGGTCTCCATAGGGTTAACATCAGTCATTGCAGGATTTGGTACAATGGTACCAACAGTGTTGCTTCCGTTGTTCACATCGTCATTTCCATATGAAGCCATGTAACCTTATAACAAGCAACAATAATTTAGAATAATAATAATATCGTTGTAAAATGTGACTAAATTCAAGATCTATATTATATGTCTAAAACAGATTAGCCACAAGATTAAAATATAGGAGCAATTTATTTTTTCAAATTACAAACAACTTAACAATCTTTTAAAATGAATTATAAATCATTGACCAATGATGAAAAAGTTACCTATCAAATGAATAATGAGGCAATTATTTGATCATTATCATTTCACCAATCATTACAAAATGATTTGAAAACCATGCATCATAACAAAGAAGTTCATGCAGACATACTTTTAAAAACCATATAGAAGTAAACCATGTAGAGACTGACAGGGACATATTCAAGTAGGACAATTATAATATATATATATATATATATATATATATATATATATATATATATATATTCACTGGCGGACGCAGACAATTTATAATAATAGGGTACAGAGGTAGATGCATTTTTTAGGCGGGCTTTATGGGGGTTAGGCCCCTGAATTTTTTTTTAGGAAGAGGCCAAAAAATGAAGAAGCATTTGAGATTTTATTATAATTGTTCACTATATTTAAAATATTTATCCATAACTGAAACAAACAAACAAACAAATAAATAAACAATTGTAAATAAATATTCAACAAACATTAGTTCATAAATCATATATATTGCCATGCAAATACACAAATTGAAAATCACAATGGTAAACAAATATTCAACAAACAATATAATGCAAAGTTAAACACGGGCTTGTCTATTTGTACGAATTTATAAACTACACAATTTTTCAAACTACTTTTTAACCCCACACATTTTCTCTCTCCAATTTTCAACCACATATTTTACGTAAAAAACACAAGAAAAATGATAATTAGAGATGCCGAATAGTCATAGATTCACTAGCCACTGTTTGGAAAACATATTTTTTACAACACAATTTCTCAAATCAATTTTTAATCACACACATTTTCTCTATCCACATTTCAACCATACATTTTATCTAGAAAACATAAAAAACATGTTTTTAAACAATTTTTTTTTTTTTTACAAACAGAGCATAAAAGAGTTCAAAAATTTCTGATTTAAAAAAAAAATGGTCAAAATTTATTGGGGCAGGTTCCCCAGTATGCCTCACTGTGTGTCCGCCCGCGTATATATTTTTTTTCAACCTTACTGCAATATATTTAAACAATAATCATGATCTTTAAAAAACCAGAAACGGGTCAGGAGAACAAAGTTAATTGGAAAAAAATAATGGAGATTGATATGGGGAAAAAAATGGGATTCTCTAAAAATTTCCTGAAACAAAAATTTGATTTAAGCTTGTTTGAGAAAAATTGGAGAATCAAAGTAAATCAAACCAAAATCGAAGGCCCGTGTTTACACTGTTTCCTTAAATCGAATTCTCCGCCTCACCTGGGTGCACGAGGTTTTGATCGATGTTCAATTCCCAGGATACAATCAGTTGTCGGTTAGCATTGCACTACGCTCACCGCCTACGAACTAGCTGCTTCTTTCTCTCAAAAAAATTCAGAAATGAAGAAAGAGAAACAAAGTTTAAGTTGCTGGCAATGGAAGATGAGAAAGGCTGAGTTTTTGTTTTCACTTCACTGTTTGTGTTCTTCTTGTTTCAGTCGAGAGGTGTGCTTGGCTATTTATAGTGCAACAACATTTGTTTTGCATTTAATCACCATTAAGCTGAACTTTTGACACTGATGAGCAAATGAAATAAGGGGGAAAACGGATGAAAATGATCTTTCAATGCTGCTGAATATTAAATTGATGAAATAATATTTTCGTCCAACCCAAATAAACTAATGAAATGGGTTTCAATTTCCAACATAAACTTCTGCTAAAATTTCAATGGAGTCATTGAACTTCAATATGATTATTTTAGTGTATAATTCATCAAATTTAGTTCTATCACTAATACTAACATTGGACTCCTATAGACATCAATATTCAACGTGACTCTGTTTGGGTAAAAAAAAAAAAAAAAAAAAAAAATTATAAATTAAGAATGTGATGTTTTCGAGATAAAATATGTAGTTAAAAAGTGGTTTAAAGAAATGTATATGATTAAAAGTGATTTCAGAAAATATGTTAACTTGTTTATAAAAAAGTTACCAAATGATAAATCTGTCATATAAGCCTATTGTCAAAAACTAAAATTGCATTTCTTCAATTATTTTTCAATTGTGTTAGTATCAGATTGATTAAAATCATGTAATTCAGAAGTCACTAATTCAGATTAATTAAACACAATTTCAAATTAGAATCCCCCCCCCCCCCGGTATTGGAACAAATTGTCACTCCACTATGTCACCATTCAATAAAATCAAGCACAATATGCCTTATTTTTGTTGCACTCAACCCTCGTCTGCTTTAGAAAAAAAATTCAGCTTTCTCCACAAATTTATTTTTAACCACATATTTATATTGGATTCAATACTTTACAAACTTTCAACACTTTTTCAACCACATATTTAATTTTTTCTCCAATTTCTAGTATTCATATAGCCCCTATTTGTTACAATTACAAATTTAGAGCATGTTTGATGTAGGAGAAATTGGAGAAATTTTTGAATGTGTGGTTAAAAAGTTGTTGAAAGATGTTTAAAGTGGTATGTCCCATAGAAATATGTAGTTGAAAATTAATTTGAGGAGAAAGTTGGAAAAATTTTCTTGCACCAAACAGGAGTTTAAATTTTAATCTAAGTCAAAGTCAATATTTAATTTTAATTACACACAGACTTGCAATTTTTCAATCATACATTTTATCAACTTTTATAAAAATTTATTCAAAATCTAATTTTTATTTATACTAAACAAAGTCTCCTTAGGTTTTTTATTTTTCATTTGTAACTAATCTTATAATTAGTTTTTATGTTAATCATGTTCATATTTAGGGTAATATGTTCTTATTAATTGGGTGTTTTTTTTTAATGTAAATTGTAATTTCCTCATATTTATGGTGGGAGTTCCTTGATAAAGTATACTAGTTCCTACACTTGAACTCTGGTTCCGATCTATACCAATTATAAATTGGTTTATTATGCTTTAAAGGTAAAATTTGTGGTTAAAAAGTGGAGAGAGATGATGTGTGTAGTTATTTCGCACGGGTGTTATTTTGCTCGTGCTAAATTAAAAGGGATTAGATGAAATGATAAACATCTTGAGACAAAGTACCAAAAATGGATGTTTGCACTAAAGAAAGCTTAATTAACATGATGCCTCCAAGTGCACAAGCACACAAATTAAATTATGATAGTTTTAAATCTAAGATAAAAAAAATTACATCTCTATTTTGAAAGTTTTGATTTGTTGGTCATTCTAAGCTTCTAACTTTCTAAAATATAGACGAATGACATGAACTGCCTACTACTTTAAACATTTGATTTGCCTCCATAGTTTCGTAACTTGCTTGTAATAACCGTTTTTCACCACTTTGCTTAGTCGTCATCCACTCCCTTGCATTAAATAACTTCGCACGATCTTCCTTAACCGTTCACATCGTGACAACTGCTCACAGGTGGCTCCGATAAAACAACCTTAGATCGTGATGTAAGTTATGAAAATTGCAGCTTCGTTCGCCCAATCATCAAATTGTCTAGACACCTCTGCCATCAACAATTTCCCATATTCATTCACATCACCCTGTTAATTGTGATGTGCTCTCATGTTTCATACTCTCGTATTAGGCATTCGAATTGAGTATTTTTATGTGTCAACAATTATCCTCCAATATGGCTGGATTAATGTGTAATCATTAATCTTGTCATATTCGAAGCATTTTACATTATTTGCGGTTGCAGAATCCCAAGAAGTGTGAAACGTCTAATATTCCTTCCAATTTTTCAAATCTAGTGTGTCATGTCTCGACAATCTTTCTTCAAAGTCTGATTCTTTAATTATTGTTATTTCATAAATGCACAGCTATTTGTATTCCGATTCTTTACCTTCTAGTCTTCCATAAATAGTGCGGAACTCTCATTCTGCCTTCTTCTCTTACCATCTTCATTCTCAATCTTTAGACAACATCGATTTTAAGCACAACCGTAAAAGATGATTGCTCTCCTAAACTCAGAAGAGCGAATATTTCCCATTTTCATTAGAAAGAAGTTACTTTGGCTTTATCTATTTTGCGATTTACCCTGATACCTTTGTTGGCATGGGAGATACAGAAAAAATATTTTTATTCAATATAAGCCTTCTCAATGCCCATTCCATCTATGGTCTCCAGTGAGGATTACTGTGGTGATTTGGTCACTTGCTGCGAGTGCTTCTCAGTTTAATACTAGACTGCTTTGACCTTTATGACTTCTTGACCCTTTTGGTATGACTATGAGGAATTCCTTGCAGCGACGTATTTAGGAAAGCAATGAAGATCATTTATCTTCAAATGTAGTACTTGATAAGAGAATAGTGATCACCTACTTTTGTATGAATCTTTTTTAGATTGCAGCTTGTAGGACATTTGTATCTGATTTGATTGTAAGGAATCATTAATAAAACCCTTGTTTGAACATTATTCGCTCTAATTTCCTCTTATTTGTCTACCTAGAATTTTTAGTAATTACCTTAACTAGTTAAGGCTCATGGACCAAACACAAATAATCACATAAAGAAAGTGGTAAAATGATATCGTCCTTTCATAAAACAAGATAGAACGATGACGTCCTGACTGTCATGCGCATTAGACATACTTACATTTGCACACAGCATCAATTTCCAATATGGAAAGAACATATTTTTCCATTGATATCTCTTACATGCTTTGTTTTATCTAAATTTTCAAGATGTTATGGTGGCACATTTTTTTATCTTGTATTGTCCTTCCCAGTTGGGTGACCTTTCCCGTATTTTAGATCTTTACTGTCCAGTGGAAGAATCGTCTTCCAAACTAACTCACCTAAAGTGAAAGACTTAGCCATCTTCATTTTTTAACTTATATTCTATCTGAGACATCTATTCTTAATTCGTCCAATTCCAATAAGTTTCAAACCATGGCTTCTGCATATTGTTCATTACCCAGGTTATTCAGTAAAGCCACTCTAATTGACTGCACATTTATCTCCATGGCCCATGGGTAGTATTGCTTCCCATCCATATGCAAGTTGAAATGGAGTTACTTTTGTGCTCGTTTCTGGCGATGTTCTATAAGAACATAGAGCTTTGATTAAGCATTCATGTCAATTTATGACATTTTTCATCTATCATCTTCCTTATAATGCTTTTGAAAATTTTGTTGGAAGATTCAGCTCGCCATTTGATTGGGCATAATAAGGTGTTGAATTTACTAACCTGATATCCTGAATTCACCTAGGAATTCGTTGATTTGATCTCCATTTAAAGAAGTTCCGTAATCAACCATCAAAGTTCGAGGTATCCTAAACCAATAAATAATGTGATATTTGATAAATTTTATGATGCTTCCTTGAGAGATCTCCTTTAAAGGAATGGCTTCGAGCCATTTAGTGAAAAAAAAAACTGTTGCTACGATAATAAATGTGTGTTGCTTGGGCGAGGGAGAATATATTTTTCCTATAAGTCTATCGCCCACCCTTTGAATGGCCATGGTTTGATAATAAGAGTCATTTCACTTGTTGACATTCTTTGAATTG
Organism: Ligustrum vulgare; assembly: GCA_963555705.1. Classification (NCBI taxonomy): domain Eukaryota; kingdom Viridiplantae; phylum Streptophyta; class Magnoliopsida; order Lamiales; family Oleaceae; genus Ligustrum; species Ligustrum vulgare. The sequence continues at coordinate 59,005,987 of OY743169.1, read as the reverse complement.
GTCCATGTCTTTGACGTGCCATACAACCTTTTAGCATATTGGACACATGACTCGTCCATTTGGGGCCAAAGGTATTCGGTTAAGATGATTAACCATCTCATGTTTTGACCTGCTTGGTGAGCTACGCATATTCCCTTATGCACTTCTGTCATAATTGTCTTAGCGTCGGATAGGTCTATTAATACTTGGTCAAATTCTTCTAGTAATTATTGGGCGATCTCATATGAACTTCCTATATAATCACTTTTGCATTTAAGCGTGCCATCTAATTGATGAATCACTAATTGAGAATCGTCCTTAACAATTAACCTTCGCATTTCTGACATTCATATCTAGCAGAGATCCAAGCCTAAAACGAGAGCTTCATACTCAACTTAGTTATTGGTGCATGATTCTCTAAGGTAAAAAGGAATTGATGACTTATCCCTAACTGATCTATTAATAACACACCGACCCCTGCACCTTTGGCGGTTTTAGAACCATCAAAATATGGCGTCCAAGGATTTATTTCAAACAAGTCGATTTCCAACTCAATTTCTCTTGGAACATCAACACATGGATGGTCAGCCAACACTTGATTTTTAATGGCTTTCTGTGGTATGTACTATATTTCGAATTCAGATAACCCTAAAGTCCAACCCAGTTCTTTGATGCAACATAAGGCGAGAAACACATGTACTTAATCAAATTTACTTTTGAAATCAAATACACAGTTACAGACTTACAGGTCGAAGATAAGTCCTAGTTTTTTGCATGTAAAATAAAGAGCTAAACATAATTTTTCTGTAACCGAGTAATTGCATTAACACTTATTCAGTTGTCTACTAGGATAATAAATTGTTCTTTCTTTATCCACCTGCTCTTCCTGTGCAACCATTCCTGCCGTAGAGTCTTGCTTAGCTGATATGTATATCTTTACTGACTTTCCTTGAATGGGTTAGGCTAACATTGATGGACTTCACAAGTATATCTTCAAACTATCAAAAGCCTTTTGATTTTCGTTTTTGCATAAAAATTCATCCATATTTTTGAGCTTTCGAAGAGGCAAAAAAGCTTTTATTCGCCCTCACAATAAGAAATAAAACGTCTTAAAAGTTAAATTGACCCGGAAATATTTCCAACTCCTTCCTGCTATTAGGCGGTTTGATCTCTAATATAGCTTTTGCTTTATTCTTATCGAGCTCAATACCCATGTTATGCACCAAGAAACCCAAGACGTTACCCTAATTCACCCTAAATACACATTTCAAAGGGTTCAACTTCAATTTGTATTGCTGCATTCGTTCGAATGAACGTCTTAATTGGTAAAAATGGTCCTCTTCTCTTTTGAGTGATTTGACCAATATATCATCTGCATAAACTTCAATATAATCACCAACCATGTCATGAAATATCAGATTCATAGCTTTTTGATATGTAGCCCCAAAATTTTTTAGGCCGAATGACACGACTACCCATTCATAACATCTTAGGGCCCCTAGGCATCTAAAAGGAATTTTATGTATATCCTCTTCAGTTATATAAATTTGATTATATCCAGAATATCCATCCATAAAAGAATACATAGCATGATCAACAATGGAATCAACAAAAGAATCTATTGTTGGCATGTGATATTCGTCTTTAGGCGTTGCTAGATTCAAACTTCTAAAGTCTATGAACAACCTTATTTTTCCATTCTTTTTTAAGATGGGTACAATTTTAGATAATCATTTTACATTACTAACTGCTCTAACAAAACCTGCTTTTAGTAATCCCTCAATTTCTTTCTTTACTTCTGGCACTACATTTGGTGCAAAACGTTTAGGTGGTTATTTATAATGTTTAAAATTTGGTTTATTAGGTTGGAAAGTGTTTTCCATATTATGTGGAAAACTTGTTTGGCCTCGTTTGACTATTTTTATTATTGTTAATTGATTTTTTTTTTCGGAAATTAACATTATTATTATCAAGTAGAAATGTGTAAAAATAATTAAAATAGGTTTTTAGCTGATTTTGATAAAAGTTGATGAGATGTGTGGTTAAAAAGTTACGGGATTGACTTTGACTTTGATAAAAATTCATTTTTTTTTTTTTTTTTATCAAAAACAAACAAGCTCTTAATTCCCTAGAATTCATTTTATTTTCACCTAAATTTCACAATCGCAATCAAATGGATCTTAATAATGAAATAATTCTTTTATAAATCTTCTCTTTTTAATTTTTTTTTTTTTTATAGAAAGGAATAGACAGAGTCAGAGTTGTTGAGTAAATGTCGAGACAAATGCACTTGTGTAATCCTCCCTTTGCTGCTAGAGTGACACCCAAGGGCCAAGACCAATATCATGTGCTGTACTGCTGTTATATTTATTGTTATTTCCACTAGCATTTTTGTCTTTCTACCATGTTAGATTAACAGGCTGTGAAAAGAGTGAAATTCAAATTTGGTGGGTTAGAAAGAATAAATTTGAAGGGTGGAGGCGAAATTGTAAGTTCCATAAAGTTGCAATTTCCGATTAACCCTGAAATTTATCACCTCTTCAGTGCGGATTAAAATCAAAGCATCTCTCTGATAAACCAATAAGTTGGTTTATAAATAGAGTAATTATAGGGGAGACATTTTTTGATGATATTTTTAAGTAACATTGTGACATGCCACACATTCATTGGGTGGTGAAAATAATTATTCCATCACTTACTTATCCACCATCCAATTAAAGTGTGACATGTCAAATGTTACTTAAAAATATCTCAAAAAAATGTTTTCATAGAATTATTGTTATAAATATATAAACTACACAAATTTCTTAAACCACTTTTTAATCAAACTTTTTCTTTTCAATTTTCAACCACAATTTTTATCTTAAAAACATAAATAAACTAGTTTATAAATCAATACTGTGGTACCAAACGAAGGCAAAATTTTAAGTAGATTTTGATAAAAATTGATGAAACGTGTGATTAAAAAGTTGTGAAATTCATTGAATGTGTTGCTGAAATTAATTATTGATTTTGACTAAAATTTAGATTTTAATTACAAACAAACATGGGCTTAAGATGAATTGTAATTGTATCCCTCAACTTTGTTTTCTTTTGCAAAATAACCCTATAAGTGTTTTAAAACTAACACATTTCTCTCTAGATTGTGAAAGGAAGAACTTGAGAAGATAACCATTTTTTGCCATTGCAAAATTTGTTAAGGAAAAAAGCAATGATAGTATTGCTTTTGAAGAAAATGGCAATCTTATAATAAAATATAAACATGATATAATGGTGAACATAATGAATTAAACGTTATTCTTTTATTGAGTGAGGGTCTGCTTTGATCAGATAAATATTAATTTGATAGATTTAATTCATTCATGTGTGTTTTGCTCAATCATCTTTTCTCTAACCAACTTAAATTGTCTTATCAATTTGTTGTATTTGTCTAGCATATCCTTCAAATCAGAAACTATACAATCATGCAACATTGAATCGCATGATTCACTCTTACCAGGGGATATTAAAAGACATAAATTAAATTTTAGACTATCACAACAAAATTATCCGTAAACAACGTAAATATATAAGCAATAAATACATAATACGTACCTTACGACCCTTTATCTGCTTTCAACCTCATTGGCATTGTCAATAATGTAAAGTTGAGCAAATTGCGGAGCTGAACCGTCATCAGCAAATACACTCCCAATCTTATAACAATTTTGACTGTGTAATCTGAAGACAGGAGATCCTCTACTATCATTCATCACATTATCTATTCCCCCATAAAAGTGAACGAAAATATCATATTATATGTCTGAATGTTCTCAAAGAAATTCTTAATCCCGTCGTCCTGCCATATAACAACAAATCTTTCAAAATAAGAGGATGATCTTCCATAAAAGAAATCTTCACTTTCCTTTGCATACAACAAAGTAAATGTGAACAAATAAACCTCGAAATCGAACTAAACCACAACAAATGGTTTGATTTTGTTCGATTTCAAATGTGAAATGGTTTGGTTCGATTTGGAAAAATTCCAAAACGCCTTAACCGGTTTGGTTTATGTTGTAATTGTCAAAACCACGGTTTCAAACAGCCCACCCGCCAAATTTTAAAAAATTAAAAAATAAAATAAAATAAAGGCAAGTGTGTTGCATTTAAAAAAAAAAAATTGCAACACACTTTTTATTGTCAACAAATCAAAATTAAGAAGTAAAAAACTAATTTGTCGAAATCTACAATCATTTGGAAATAATTATTCCTCCTAGATTTCATAATCATCATCCAAGACATTTTCTTAAACTAAAATTTGTAAAATCACAATTTATTTAAGAAAAATTTAAATGGTTGCTTCTATATAATTAGTTTGTTTATCAATATGAATTGATTCACAATAAAACACTCAATTAGAAACTGAATACTATTATTGAGCTAGTTCAACTTGAAACTTTAGACGAATATGTGTCTTTGACCTCGCTTTGAAATATATTAATTTATTCGTTGGCAATTCGCAGTTTCAAACCGCACCAAACCGCAAAAAATAGTTTAGTATGGTTTTATTTAGAAAATGAAATAGTTTGATTTGAAAAAAAAAATTCAAACCGTTTTAAATGGTTTGATTTGAAATATTACTACAAACCATCCAAACCAAAACGTGTTCACCCTACAACAAAGTGAGAACTTCGGATTAGAACATATTTTATAACGCTTATCCACTATCTCCTCGAACCAAAAATTTGTCTAGCAAAATGAACACTTAAATGTAGGATCTCCAATGTCCATGTAATCTGAACAATCAAACAATAGATGAAAAAGTTAATAATATAGACCATGCGTATAAAAGATAAGATTCATTGTTTTCACCATTGACAATGAAAAATAACGCGTATAAGAAACGAATTCGATAATAATTAAAAAGGAAAAAAAAAAAACTAAAATTGTGAGATTGACAAAGATGCATCAAATTCATGGTATTATAGGTTTTTAATATTTATATAACGTAATTATTTTTTGATGAAAATTATAATATAAAATTGACCATCTCAATTTTCAGTCAAATAAATTGGAAGACAATTTACTTATTGTTGTACAATCTTAGAATCATAAACACTGAATTAAAATATAACAATTAATATCATGGCATAGTTAATTATTTTTTAAATTTTAGACTTAACAATTAGGACAAACAATCATTAATGACTATATCATTTCAAAACAATATAAATCAATTTGTTAACTGTTAATGTTAAAAAAATGTGATATGAGACTTTCTGAAATAAAAAATTAAATAATAACTAAATGTAATTGTAAATAAAGTTATTTTGATAAATAATATAGAAAAGAACATTATTATGTATACGTAACAAACAATTTAAAAGTATGATTATTTATAATAAAATTTAATACAACTTGATTAAATATTCGATATAAATGTAAATGAATATTTGACATTGAATTTGTATGACTAAATAAAATTATTCATTCGTAAGATTAAGGTCAATAAAATATTACAATCATTATTAAAAATTATTTACTTATTAAATGTAACTTTCTATAAAAGATACTCATTAATTTAATAAAACACAATACAAATGAGCTCAAATTTTTAGATGTACTAAATAACTAAAAAAAATTATTTATAAAAGAAATTATACGATAAAGTTTATTTAGATTTAGATGTGTAATACAACTTTGATATAATTTTGAACTGAAAATTTTACATTGAATTTGTATGATTGAACACAAAAGAAATAATTAATGTAATAATACATCACTAGACCTCTTAAAAAAAAAAGACATCTAAAAATTTATAAAATTGAGACACGTAAGAAATAATTATTACATCACATCTTTGATGAAATTAATATTTTAGATTTCTTAGGTGTAGTATATTAAGAGAGAAATAAGACATGATCAGACTTCTTAAAAGTTAAAAAATACCCTAAATAAGAGATCTTGGAGCTGTGATTAAATAATTACCTTAATAATTGAAATATTTCATAAAAGAAATAACTGTTTGTAGCTTTTATAAGGTTTTGTTTAATTTGATGCTACGTATCAAATGTAGCTAGTTTGGATAATTATGAAAAAGTTCAAAAATTTAAATTTCTTTTAGAAATGAAAATCTTAGAACATTATTGAGTGTAGTGCATAAAGAGTGAGAAATCAAATGGTTGTTGCATAGGAAAAAAAAAATTTGAAGTGGCAAGCATTAATTAATATACGACTGACTCTTGAATCTTGTGCTGCGTGGATGAATGCGTGTATATAGGTAAATGTGTAAGACAATAGGAAAGAAAAAAATTCATTAAATCTGTAGAAAAAAAATAAAGAGTATTATTTAGGCTGGAAAGTGGTAGTGGGACCCGCAAGAGATCAACAGCTTTTATTATATAATAATAATAATAATAATATACATATACATACATATATATATATATATATATATATATAGATTGTGGACGAAGGTCTTCACTTATTGGAAACTACAGTCCTTGTCTGCAATATTATAATACTTTTGGAACAAGCGAAACGAAAGCGAAGGTAGCAGAGCCACCAGCTGCAGCTAACAACTCCGCCTTGCTTTGGTAGGTAAATTCTTCATTTTTCATTTTCCTCACACCGTAAATTTCCCTAAAACTACTCATTTATGTTTTAATTTTTACAGAACAACCCCATTTGGCTTTTCAGTAAAATTTTGGTTTTTTTTTTTCCTTGGTGTGTGGGGGGGGGGGGGGGGGGGTTCTTTTTGAGTCAGGTATATTTGAGGAGAAGCTAATATATTGTTGAGAAAATTTCTGTCTAATTTTGTTATGGCTTTAGGCTCTTCTTCTTTAGATCGAACCGTTTCTTTTTTCCTTTCGAATTTGTTATAATTCAAAGGTTAACATTCAACTATGAGGTTAGCATCTGAGATCTATTAAAATATATTTCTGTAATGGGTAATATGTTTTTAATAGTAGCAACTTTTTAATAATTTATTATTGCGTTTGTGATCCAGATAAGAAGCTCAAGTTGTAGAAGACTCAGGCTATGTAGGAAAAGGAGTAGAAAAATCGAAGCAGAGAATTTTAATCTATCAGTGATCAGCTTTCACATTAAGAAATTCACCCCAAGATTTTTACTTCCAATTGAAAATAAATCTTGGAGTTGGTGTTGTTGCTGTTATCATTGTGTGTTCTTCTACAGATTGAGATTTTGGACTCTAGGATAGGGTGACAATGATGGGACTATAATTTAAGTTCCTTTGGAGGATTTAAGCTTATTATCATAAAATCGTTTGGAATTCCTTCCCTGCTACTACTGCGAAAGATACTGCTGGCTGCAGATTTTTCCATTTCAACAATGGCTGGGAGTTGAATCCCATATCTCGGAGAGAGGCGTCTTCAGTTTCCATCTAAAATGATTGACCAGTTTATTAATTTTGTCATTCGCCCTCCAAGGTACAATTATCTATGACACTTGTTGTCAATTGTTGTTTTTAAATTGTTTTCAATTTTCAATAGTACTGTTTGAGTTTTTATTCTGTTCTATTAATGGATAATCTGAGTCATCTTGACTTTAAGTCTTGCAGAACTAAAAAAATCACATTTTAAACGAGTCATATTAACACCAAATCACTTGCACGATGTACCAGACCTGTAGCCTTTTCTAATCGTTTAAGCTTTTAGATCAAGTGGTTTAACACGGTATTAGAGTAGGCAAAGGTCCTAGGTTCAATTCTCGCCGCCATATATATGAAATTGTGCACGTGTCAGAGTTGATAGAAAAAATGAGTCCCGCCTACATGTGAGAGGGCGTGTTGAAGATAATATTTAAATAATATACATATGACCCTCTCTAACACCTTAAGAAATTCGATTACATATAGTAGCAACCATGTTGATATGTAGTGCTGAACGTAGAAGACCGGAGTACGAATATCAGCACAGGAAAAGTTTATTGAGTTCGTGGTGTAGTACTTTTATCTATTTGACATGGACAACTGGACAAGTTTACTTGTGTGTTAAATTTAACTTCATGGGTATCCTATAGTTTTCTTTACAAGTCTGAATAAGTTTACTTAATGTTTACTAATTCATCTTTTTCCATCATTTTCTTCTTATCAATTTGTTATTTGAAGTTTTGAACCAATTATCTTGATGGATTGATTTTTCAACTTCAAATCTATTGAATTTGTATCTTCTCAAATAATTAAAGTTCCTTATGGTGCAATTACAAAGCTTCGGTATGTTTTTTTCTTTCTTTTTAAGTCTTTCCAATATCTATCAGTTTTAGAAAGGATAATCTAAAATCAATTATCGATTTTCGGAAATGATGTTTAAATATCTAGTTATATAGTGTGCTTGATCCTGTCCTTCTTTGGCAACTGTAGCTTCAGGTTATTATTGTGTATCACATTGAAGCAAATATAATGTACACTTATAAATATGTTCTTTTATGACCAGTGCCTGTGATCTTAGTGCGCAATACCGTATATTCCTCTATTACAACATTCAAATTGTTTGACATGTCTCGACCCATTAATTTTAGGTTACCTAGTTGCTAATCTGCTACATGTTTGTGCCTGTACTACCATATCAAATTTCTCTATATTTTTACCGTAATGAATGTTATATTCTTTTATGTTTGTTTTTTCATCTTTATATTACCTTTTCCTGTCACATTTTTCATTGCCTCTTAATGTTAATCTTGCAACATCTTTCTACTCCACTAAGCATTTTGCTATTATTGTTATTCCCTTTTAAAGTTTTCCATCTCTGTTTGGTAACAGGGCAGAATATAACCCAGATCTGTATCTGTGGGAAAAGAATTTTACTCTTGCAGGAAGAAAGTACAAAAGAGAAGATCTGGAGGCAAGTATGGTCATTCTCTATAAAACTTTTTATGTGAATTTAACATACCGCATATTCTCTTTGCAGTTCTGATTATATTTTAAGTCTTTGAAGTATATAATGCAAATTTTGCAGCTAATAAATGAAAGGGGCCATACCTTGAGGTGTAGTCATTATGTTCCTTCTCAATTCCCAGATGACACTCCTCTTCCTTGTGTTGTATACTGCCATGGGAATAGGTATGCCATCGCCGGTGAAGAAATTTAGTGCATCACACATAATTGCTGCGTATAGTACAGTCCTACACATGTATTTCTTCAGTCTGGCCTTGAGTGGCATCTTTTGTGGATGTTGCGGTAGTGACAATAAATAAACTTTGATAAACAAGTTTAACTTTTTTAGAAATTTTTACTGTTCATTTATGCTATTTGTATTTAAACAATACTTGAGGGGGGAGGAGTTTAAACTAGGTTTTCTTGGCAATGGATGCTTGTATTTGTCAGGGAAGGAGGGGAAGATGAGGAGTTCAATAAACTTTGCAATTTCTGGCTTGGATATCTATAGTTTTCTATAGTTCACTTATTGTTTTCCTCTTGCTGTTTCTGCAGTGGATGTCGGGCAGATGCAAATGAGGCTGCTGTAGTTCTTCTCCCTTCAAATATTACAGTATTCACTCTTGATTTTTCAGGTTCAGGTTTATCTGATGGTGATTATGTCAGCCTTGGTTGGCACGAGGTATATACTCCTCACTATTCTTTTTGTGCATTTTACTGAGGTGTGGCGTACAGGAAGAATGCAAAAAAAAAAAAAAAAAAAAAAAAAAACTCTTGTTTGAATTTCAGAAAAATGATCTCAAGGTCGTGATCTCATATTTGAGAAGCAATGAAAAAATTTCCCGTATAGGTCTTTGGGGGAGGTCAATGGGTGCTGTAACCAGGTATGCAATCTTTTTGCAGTGTTAAATTGTCAAAGTTGCACACCACCACCACAATTTATCTACTATGTACATTATCTTTTACTGCTTTAATCATCTTTGAAAAATCTTTGTAGTGTCTATCTGATAATGGAACATCTTAAATAGAATATAATTGCATGGTTCTTGAAGAATTTTGTTTTTGTTCCTTTTTATTTTTGCTGGTAAGTAATTTTGTTAACAACGCATCTGAATGGACAGAACTCACGTACAAGTTCTTGGTGCAAATATTATTCATAGACCATCCAGTTGTGTTCAGGATCCAGATGTAGATGCAAACTTTACATTCCTAACATTTTTTGACAGGCCCTTTGGCCCAAATATTCTGTAATGAATTATGTCATTCATCGAATGCAGCCTTCTTTATGGAGCCGAAGACCCTTCTATAGCTGGAATGGTTTTAGACAGTGCCTTCTCAAATTTGTTTGATCTCATGATGGAACTTGCAGATGTATACAAGATCCGGCTTCCAAAGTTTACGGTATGAGTCGTCTTTTATTTTATTATTTTTTTCTGTACAATTAGTGTGTGTGCAGGCATAGGGAAGCAGTCCTTCGACTCGGCAATGTTTCTTTTCTTTGGTTTTCTGTTATCTTATGAACTAATACCTGCCATTACACCTGTCATCAATATCTCTACACTCTCTTCCTTCAAAGATGCTTCCTATTGCAGCCCCTCAATGCTGCTTCTGATTTCCTTTCATTTTACAGCAAAACTATATCGTGATACTGAAACAGGTAGTATCATAAATTAGATAAAATCTAATGGCTGCTGTTCAGGTGTAATTTAACTTTACAATTTTTTATTCTTTTTTGGATAATTGGAAAGAAAAGAATGGTAGCACGTGAAAATTTCAATGTCTTTGGATGTCCAAGGTGCCAAAGAAATTAACGCAGCACATTCAAACCTATATTGCTTATTTCTTTTGGGAAGTTCCCTTGAATATTCAGCTAGTAGGGGAAAAACTTATTATAATTTTTTTTTTTCCCTTCCTGTCAAGTCTTTGTAGTTGTTGACCAATAATCATGGATATTTGTCATGTAATCAAGTGATAAGATTTCTTTATCCCCTCTCATGTTCAGGTTAAGATGGCTGTTCAGTACATGCGACGAGCAATCCGGAAGAAGGCAAAATTTGATATCAATCGCCTCGACTGCTTACAGGTCTGTGTTCATCCATTAAATTCTCGAGAATGTTGAATGTCCCTTGATGCCCATTTTCCTACTTCATGGAAAGTCTCGCTCGTAGAACTAAATAATTCCGTATTCATGCAACCGCAGATTTATCCTGGAAATTGTAACTACTTCTATCATTTTTCTCTTGCTCATATGGAGCTTTAAACTAGTATTTGGTACTAATGCCACTTGAGTTATTATGGAACTAATAGGTTGCGCCCAAGACATTTATTCCAGCTCTATTTGGACATGCTAAAGATGACAAATTCATTAATCTTCACCACTCCGAAACCATCTTTAAGTCATATGCGGTATGGAAACATCCTACAGATCTCGTGTCACAACTTTATGATTTGTGAAGTAATAATTTCATGATGCTGTGCAGGGTGATAAAAATATCATCAAGTTTGATGGTGATCACAATACTTCTCGACCTCAGTTTTATTATGATTCTGTATCAATTTTCCTCTATAATGTCCTTCACCCTCCTCGACCTCCATCTTCACATCCTACCATGGTTGAGAAATATTTTGATTTGGGAGACCTGAAGGTCAGTGCTGGCAGGAATGAGGTAATTTCTGCTGCACTTCATTATCTTTGTACAGTTGTTCTATTTTACAAAATATAGACCAATCTTTAATAACATTTTTTACGAGTGTGTCCAGCAAATGGAGCATTAATTTTTTCTTTTTTTTTATCTCTTATCAAAATGTTTGAATTGATTAGACATAACTTTTGTAAAATACAAAGTGTTCAGAAGCTAAGGGGTCGTTCTCTTTGTATTTCGATTTTGGATTTTGAGTTTTGAATTTTGGATTTTGATTGTTTGTTTTGGGATTGCTGAAAATATGTTCTCTTTGTGATTTTGGAAAACTGTTTTCAAAAATAGAAAACTGAAAAATGCGTTTACTTTGTAATTTTTTGATATATTTATTTTGTGATATTTTATACTTAAAAAATGGTTGATTTATTGAATTACATTAATTTTAATGTTAATAAATCAATTAGTTCTCTATGTCAATAAATTCATCATTAATAACGTTTCAACTAAACAAAAATTTAACCCCATACCAACAAAATCTTAACATGGATCTATATATAATGGCAAAATAACATAAGAATTTCAAGTGAAGAAAATGTCTCAAAAAATAATAATAATAATAATAATAATAATAATAAATAAAAAATTACAAAAAAAAATCTTAACATGGATCTATATAATGGCAAAATAATATAAGAATTTCAAGTGAACGAAGTGTCTCACTTTTTAAAAAAAAAAAAAAAAATCTTAAAATGGATCTATATATAATCGCAAAATAACATAAGAACTTCAAGTGAATGAAGTGTCTCACTTTTACAAATAAATAAATAAATAAATAAAAAATAAAAAATCTTAGCATGGATCTATATATAATGACAAAATAACATAAGAACTTCAAGTGAAAGAAGTGTCTCACATTTAAAAAAAAAAAATCTTAACATGGATCTTTATATAATGACAAAATAATATAAGAATTTCAAGTAAAGGAAGTGTCTCACATTTAAAAAAAAAAAAAAAGAAAGAAAAAAAAAGAAAAAAAAAAAATAAATAAAAACGCGCGTTTTGGTCGTTTTGGACTTTTTAACACAAAATATCCAAAACGCTATAAACTCGTTTTGAATTTCCTTTGTATTTTTTTTTTTTTTTTTGTTTTGGAAAACGCGTTTCTGAAAATGGGCAAAGTGAACGCGTTTTCGATATTTCCAAAAATCAAAAACTCAAAACGGACTGAAAATAGCAAAGAGAACGGGACCTAAAAGTTTAAGCTGCTATGAATTTCATCTTACATGTTTGATCCCACATTTTTGATGTCCATTCTGCAATAGCTGTATCTCAATGCCACAGGATTATTTAAGTGTTGCGTTTTGGCCGTTCAGTCACGATTCTTGGTGAAATCGACAGTATGCCATGAATTGTAATCTTCCGACTATTACGGCAATCGAAAAGCCTAGAAAATGTGTAATATATTTTTGTGCATGTTTTGCATGTTTGAACTTTGGATTTCCTGTTTATCTTATCTGTTCGATCTCAAAAGCAATGGATTGAATATGACCATTTGCATTATAGATTTGGTTTTGGCCTATTTGCACATATTAACTAGGTTTCTTGCCTTGTACTTTCTGTCATGGCTAATAAGCAGCAACTCTAATGGACAAATAGAACTGATTATATAATTCGTCTATGTTGAGAATTGATAATGTTGACAATCCAAGTATTTGCTACAGCTTGGGGAAGTTTTCGGACATTATTCAGTACTTGGCAAGGCCTGGAATGTATCTTTATTGACGACGTGCATTTTTCCAGTAGCATAATTTGTATAAACTGATGTGAATTGGTTCTGTTTCCCAGAATCTTATACGCGAGATTATAGCCTGTCTTCAGAATGTCAGTACCGATACTGCAAGCTCATCTTCTGTACCTCCTAGCATTGCAACGATGAAGTCTGTGGGGGAACTCCTTTCTGACATTGCACCAGTTGCTACTGTAAATATACAAACCTGTCCTCCGTTTTATTCAGCTCACCTTTATTTCTCCAAAATATTCGCGTTTTCTTTTAAATTTATTCCTTAGAGCATGTTTAGCTAAGCCTTAAAAAGGGTAAAATACTTTTTTGGAAGGTAAGTAAAGGCTTGGATATGCTTTAAAGTTACTTTCAAGTACTATTACTTTTTCTAGGCTTAGAAAGCATGCTCTTAATGCTTGTCCAAAAGACGATGACCTTATTTACTTGCACGTGAGAGAAAAATATGGCTTTTCCTAGACAAAAAAGTAAACTGGATTCATGTAACAGGAGTAAATTTCTCATACCTTCTGTTTTCTATTTTAATTGATTACTCCAGGATTCCTTGGTTACTAAAGATAATACACACTCTGGCAATAGCCCATCACTTGTACAGGTATTTTAAATTTATTTTTCATAGTCCAATTTAAGAGGATTTCCAGACTTGACTGAGCGAGAGGATATCTGGTACTTGAACTTCGCTAGGTTTTGAAATTGAAGATTGGCAATTTTGATTTCTCAGGACAAGCTAAGTACCCAAAATGATGAGTGTTGCTCTTATACAAGTTCAAATAGAGAGAGTTGGGGAAGATGCTCATCTTTGGGCAGTGATGATGAACCTTCCATGGATTTCACTACAACTGCTGACTATGATCATCAGGTCTCTCTCTCTCTCTCTCTCTCTCTCTCTCTCTCTCTCTCTCTGATGACTTGAGAAAGTTGGGATTTTAGTTGAACTAATATAAATTGTCTCATTTTATTCCCTTCAATTTCATTCTTTTAAATAACTGGGGCAGAATTTGAATTTGGTTAGTTATCGTTTCCTGATAAGCAACTTTGTACGTATAATTCAATTCCAGACAACAATAAAGGTACTTGCTACGCCACTTCGAAACACTCAAGAAAGCACATCAAGATCGCCCAAGGACGAGAAGAAGAAGAAAATATCTGGAGACTCGAAGAAGTTTGAAAAGCTGGAGGCTCTAAGCCAACGTTTGCGGCTCTGCATTCTGAGAAGAGTTAAGCATAGGAGACATTGCTCCTCATGACCGACCACCTTTGTATTGTAGACTAGGAAAATTGGTTTTACTGAAATTCCAATGCGTTTCTCTTAAATTTGCTTTATACTGATTTTTATGTAATGTCATCGATGTATTAGTTGCATTTGATTTCTGCACATATTGCTCTCCCATTCCTTGAGAAATCGGAATACAAAAGAATGAAGGATCAAATTGTAACAAACAAAACTTTGTTAATTGAATCTTGTCATAATGTCTCTCTCTAGCCCCCACTATTCTAAAAAAATGAGCTTAGTTGTTTAGACATACGCTTATGCAAGTTTAAGCGAGAAGCTCGTCCTTCACGCTTCGTATTTTACCTGTGTTTCGTTCGCGTATTGTTGGGCTAGGCGAACTTAAGCATGATACTCGACTTCATTATTTCGACATGCTTTACGCTTTTTAAAATGCTGCTAGCCCCAATGAAAGAACAAAAACCAAAACTAAGAAAGGAAAACAACTGATGCTGTATAAGCATGACTGCCAACATGAGGGAGTAACCATGTTGATTGGATTAAATAGGTTATAATTACTGCTTAAGGATGCTTACGCATTCACGTTAGATTTTTTTCAAATTTTACGTGAAAATTGCACAGTATACAAGCAGTAAGTAAATGCACAATCAAGATAACCTCTGGAAAGAAAAATATTTAAGCATCTTGAGAAGCTGCTCATAGAGTGATGTACAGCAAAGAAAACTGCAATATGAGAAACCGATTAACTGAAGCATACAGTAATAACACCTATGAAAGAAATCATTGGTAAACTATTACCAGTAAAAACTAAAAATCCATACAAAAACAATATGCAATGTCAATCCTATGCAAAAATTAAAATGGCTTTTATTTTTATAAACTAAAAGAAAATACTCAATTTTTTTTAAAGCCGCTCTCTAATTCCAGAAGCAATTGGCCATCACTGGGGCCTTGGCTTTTGAACTAGAAGAAAAAAGGAAGGCAAAGAAAGTATAAATTCTTCACTTCAAATTATATAACTAGAAGAAAAGAGAAGGCAAAGAAAATGAAGAGGCTTACAAATTCTTCACTTTCAATAGTATTTTAATTTTAAAAATACTATTAAAAACGAACTACTTTTCCCCTCCAAATCATAAACGAATGACGATTTTTAATAATTTTTTTCGAGTTGAAAACATTGATCACCTACCCGAAATAAAAATTAGAAGATGGATAGAGAAGGCTACTTATAGTCGTCCTCCTTTGCTATTGCCCTCTTCTTTCCCTTTCCCTCATAAAACAAGGACTTTACCTCATTCACCTTCCCCTTGCCTACACTCCCTCCAACTTCAAATGCAATAAAGAGACAACAAGATTCTGAAACCCTTCCACATTCTCATACTATAAACATAGCCAAGTACAAGACCTGACATGAACATGAAGTCGACTGGAAAGTACACCAATCACAGAAGGTAGACAAACTAGAAAGCCAACCCCAGTGTTGGGTGAGCAGTGACACAGTAATCTCGTGCGCATTACACATGCATGATCTGTTTTCCTGAACTTATTTTCATTTTCTAGGTGTGTGGTCTTGTTCAAAAAGAGCTAGAGGCATTGCCAGTTATATTCCCAAAAATAAGCTTCTAAGAGAACATAACATGCTCACTATAATGACATATAGGCATTTTTATTATCTATAAGAGATACCAGATGTATTGGGCAATGAGAAAGGTGGTTGCCAGATACAAAAGAATAAGAAGTGTTGGAAGAACACTTGCATGTAGTTTGTAGACTTAGGACAGCATGGAGGACAGAGCTCTGACTAGATAGCAAAGTATCAGAGAAGTATTCAGACAGTGGTTAATACCCCGTTCACTCATCAAAAATGTCATGCATGTAGGGAAAGAAAAAAAAAACACCTTTATATCATCATTACATTAAACTGAATGATTTGTGATAACCTAAAAATCAAGCAACATTTGTGTTGAAATTCTAGACATGATGTCAAAACTCCCACTGGTCATTGATGATCTCATCACGTTACCAATGGTGTAACAGATATTACCTTGTAAGAAATCCAGAAATCACAATGTATAGGCCTAAAATGCATATTCACTGAAGGCTAAATAAAAAATGAAACTAAAGAACCATTTCAACGACTTTAAAACCATTAATAAGAATTCAACAAATTTTTGCCATAGAATTTTGGCTGGGCTCTCTAAAAAGTAAAAGAAAGGGAACACATCTCCAAGAATCTGACAAATATTAAACTACACAGAAAATAGCTAAATTCTTCATCAGTTAAGTGACAATGAACATAATTCTTAGATCCATGCAAATATAATACCTCCGCAGACCACACCTATTATCCAAAATTCCTATTAAATTTTACTAAGATACATAACAGCTACTTGCAATGATTAAAAAAAAAAAAAAAAAAGAGTAAACCACCAGCAGAGTACAACATGACATTTGAGTTTAATTTCTAGATGATTATAATCACAAAATTCTTGCATGACATATGGCTTCCTTGCTTAAAAGAGGAAAACTGGGGAAATAATTCATTCGTTTAAATTTAAATAAGAGAAAAGGTTAACTTCTTATTAAATCTTCAATCTTTAGTAATGTAGCCCTCCTTTCGTCCCTCAAACCCAGGCCTCATCAATTTCTTCTCGCGCTTGGCAATCTTCCTCGCCTTTTTCTCCTTAATCCTCCCCATGATATTATCTTTCCTCTTTTGCTGTCTCTCCTTCTTCATCTTCTCTTGTGACTCCACTCTCTCCTTCCACTTCTCTGCATTCTTCTCTTTCTTCCTCTTCTCCTTCTTCATGCTCTCCTTGATAATTCGTGCATCATCATGCACCTTCACCCCCATGGCTCGGCTGGTTGCCGCCCTCCACGACTCCTTCTCAGCCACACCCATGTTCTCCCTCTTCACCTCCTGCAACCTCTTTGCTCTCTCCAATTCCTTCACCTTCGACATTTTTCTCTTCTTTTTATTCTTCCCCTCCTCTTCCCCTAATTTCACTTTCCCATATTCAATTATCTCCTCCCCATCTTCCCCCTCATTCACATCCACTTTCCCTGGCTTTCCGCTCTCCTCTCCATCATTCTCAGCCCTCTTCCTCTTCTTTCCATCATACTTCACCTTCTTATCATAAACATTTTTTCCTCCACCCTCTCCACGATTACCACGCAACAACTCAATCTTTCTCCGCAATTTCTGCCGCAACGCTTCATAGGTAACAGACTCATTCCTATTAGCATTCTCAATTTCCTCCTCCGATTCAATCCCCGCCTCACCATTCTCTTCCAAATCACCAAAAGTACCCTTCCGGCTCAGATCATCTGGGTCAGACTCCGATGCTTTGTTAATCTGCTGTTGGAGGAGGTGGAGGGTGGAAGAGGATGACTTGTTCTCCGGGTCAAGGCGGTTGCGGCGGGCGAGTTTAAGGTTTATCCTGGACTGCTGTTTCAGAGAGGCTTTGGCCGCTTTTGACAGGCCCTGGTACCAGGGCTTGGAATCTGTATCGTCGTTTGAGAGGTAAAATTTCGCTGGAATCAATTCAACTAAGTGGTCGAAGAATTGACTATGGGATCGGATTACTGATTTCAGGTCAATGGATGGCGTGGACGTGGAAGACGCTGTAACCTTCTGTTTCTTCTTCATTGTTGGATGCAGGCGAGCGGGAGAATTAGGATTAGGGTTTTGAGCTTGATTATTATATTGTAGGGGCGGATATCCTGAACTGTAGCCCAGAACCTGCCCCGGCCCAACTGCAAAATCCATGTAAATTTTTCAAGTGAAAAATACACATATAAGTGTTTACACTATGCAATTTCACTTTTTAAGATATATATAAGTTTAAAAAATTCAAAAATCAAGTTATAATTATAATTAATTAATTATATATATTTATTAAGGTTACAACACTATAATTTTGGGTTATAAAATGCAAATTTTTAGGTCGCGAATAATTTCAAAATCACAACTTATCAAAATAGTAAATCAAAAATTAAACTTATTTTTACGTCACATTTAATTTCAAGGTCACAGGTGTTTTCTTAATTATTTTTAGGTCACAAATTATCAAAATATTAATTCACGAACCTTTTAAATCACAATTATCATATCACAATTGACTTATTAATTATTATTATTATTAAGTCACAACATCCCAACGTCACCAACTCACCACCACCAGTCGGCAATCACCACCGTATCAATGCCGCCATGCCTCACAAAGAAAATAAATAGTAGGTCACATTTTTACTCCAACGTCAACCACAACCTCCACTGATAACCAAGATAATGACCACCGCCGTTACGGGCACAACCATATCTCAATTTTTCTGTCATAACACCATGACTCTGTCGCCACTCTCACCGCCACCACGACGGTGTCCCTAAAAAGCCCCACCCCCGACGTGTCCTTCGACGCCACAGAAACCCTACACAATCTCCAAATTCAAAAACAAAATGTAGCGATCAAGAATTTTCACGCATTAAATAATTATTTTAAATTATGAAATCGTGCCGCTGCGATCTCACCCATTTTTAAGTTAACGCCGCGACGTATTCGTCTAGCCAAGTCGAGAAATGTAAAGTCAATTTGATTTTAATTAAATTCCGAATTTCCAAAATTTTATTATTTTAATTATTTACTTAAATTATTATTTTCAAAATCATTTTAAATCCCAAATTACGTCAAGTTCATTTTATCATATTCATTATTCGACTCAGTTAAATTCACGTACGACTTTCCTCGAATTGCGTGCGTTGCTTGTAAATGTCTCATACTACCAACCTCATCTATCAGTCTATCACATCAATCCCATCCAATTCCATACCCTATCCCTCACTTCACTCCAATCCATTCCATTATACATCATCAAGCTTCCTCACTCTCAACACAACACAACCCAATTCTAATTTCTAGCAACCAACACCAAAAATTCAGCAACACCATCCAGCAACCCCAAGGCCACCTTCTTCTCCTTCATCATCATCATCATCATCATCATCATCATCATCATCATTGTTGACGTCTCTTTTTGTCAACAAATAAAAGTGGTATGAACTTTTGAATTGATAGGTGGATTGTATGTCTTTGATTAATTTGTCTAAGTATGCAGCTCTTTAATTAAATGATCGTCGTTGTAATAAAGTTCGAGATATTATAAGAAATAGGAAAGGTAACAGATCGAAAGCGAACTGAGATCAAAGTTACACAAATTCACGTCCAGTTCGATACCGATCTGATAGCCAGGTCGAATCAACGAAATCAAATAGCAAGAGTTTGGAGAGGTTTTTTTTATATCACCTGCCCCTTAATGAGCATTTACTCCTCCTATTTATAGTAGTTGAGGAGTTCAAATATAATCATTACAACATATCACTTCTGCAGGGAGTGACTGAAAAGGGCGATTGACCCTTCTGACAGATATACATCAAATGATTATTCTGACATATTACAAACAATCATAATTACTGGCACATAAATACAGCTGATTTGATGTTTCAGCAGCGCCGCCAGTCTCACCATGCTCAGAATTCACCTCGGTCAACATCACATCGGCATCAAGTCACCTCGTTCATGGCAAATCACCTCTCTCTTTAAGTGGAGGTCGGGTGAAAATCACCTCGTCAACTTGTCACCTCGGTTTTGGGAAATCACCTCTCCCTCCGAGTTGAGGTCGGTCACAAACTCACCTCGGCATCAAATCACCTCGTCATAAAATCACCTCGATCTTAATAAACCAGCTGCCATTTTAAGTTGAGGTCAACATATTTAATCCACGTCAGCACGATAAACAACAATCATCATCATCATCACCTTCATCTCCAGCCACCAACCACCACAGTCACGACCACCACTCACCACCAAACCACCAATGCAGCCATCACCTACACTGCCTCATCACGATCCCAATCACCATTGAACCACTATAGAACCACAACCACCTCCTTCATCATCACCACTCACCACCAAACCACTGCCTGCACCCAAGCACCACAGTCACCACCACCTCCACAAAACGCTCCACCACCGCCACACGCAGAGAACAACCACCGCAACCAGTTCAACACACCACCACAACCAACATCACCGCACAACCAGTTCGGACCACCTCTCACCGCCACTGCCCATCATCCAAATCCCCACCCACAAGCCAAACCATAAACCCAAGAATCAAAAGAAAAACCCATGAATCAAGAAATTCATTTTCTTACCTCAACCACAAAAATTTCGCTGGAAATCACCAAACAGCACCCTCGTTTTTAGCCATCGATCTCGCACCCAATCAGCCCCAAAACCTTAACCTTGCCTTCGCCGCCGTTGGCCACACCCTGCACCGGTGTTGCGCCGGCGAACCGCCGGCTGGAAGACCGGTTTGCTTCAAGTCGCACCTCCGCCTCCTCTCTCTCTTCTCTGCAGACCGGAAAGAGAATGGGAAATGAGAGTTGTTTTAATATTTTTTGATTTACGAAATTTACAATTTAGTCCCCAAGTTTGTAAAATTATGTATTTCAATCCCTATAGTTTTAAAACTAATCATTCAGCCCCTTTAGTTTTTAAATGATTTTAATCAGTCCCTTCATTTTAAAAATCGATTATTTCGATCCCCACTATTTATTATCTATTTTGAGCTTCAACCCAAAGTTTTGGAATTATTTATTTTAGTCCCTCAACTTTCAAAGTATTCATTTTAGTCCCTCAACTTTCAAATTATTCATTTTAGCCCCTCAACTTTCAAAGTATTCATTTTAGTCCCTCAACTTTCAAATTACTCATTTTAGTCCCCCCAACTTTCAAATCATCAATTTCAGTCCCCAATTTGTAATTTATCATTTTAACTATAAATTTCAAAAGACTAATTTGACTTAATCTTCTAATTGGCTAGACGAGGCGTACGGAGATTTGAAAGATTGAAGTCATTCCCGCTCAACAACACTCGTCAAATTTAAGGTAGACTCGCCCCTATTAATTGATTTAAATTATGATTGCATGTGAATGTGTATGTTATGTGACTTATGTGAAAGTCATTTTTATGAAAAGAGACGAGAATGTTTTTCTTCGGAAATATTTATGTTGAAATGAGAATATATTTCTTATGAAATATTTATGTTGTTATGCTTGTCATAACTTATATGCTTTTATGCGTGAGAAAGAAAGAAGAGAATGTCTTGCAAGATAAATGATGATGTTATGCATAACTTATGTGCCTTATGTGCACCAGAAGAAAGAGCAACCCACACCCGATGATTTTAAAGAGCCTATGATTTTTCAGAGAGAAGCCACGTGCTTTAATGCACAAGAAGAGTAACCCACACCCTATGATTTCTAAAGAGCCTATGAGTTGTCAAAAAGAAGCCACGTGCTTTAATGCACAAGAAGTGCAACCCACACCCTATGATTTCTAAAGAGCCTGCATTTATGTGTTCAATTATATTGTAGATTAATTAATTGGCGATGAGTCTACTGAGTATTTCTATGAAATGCTCATATCTATTTTTAACAACATTTGCAGATTTAGGAGGGGGTGACAAGTGATGGATGTTTGTGGCAATAATCGCTAAATTGTTGAAAATCTTATTTTAATGATCCGTATTTTCAAACATTTTGATAAATTTAGTTATTTGAGAAATTATGACATGGTCAATTGTTTTACAATATTAATGGCTCGATTTATTATTTCGAATTGTTTCATAAAGGTTTTAAACTTTATCGACCATTTCAGTTTATTTAATGTTGCAAAAAATGAATTTCAGTTATTTTCTTCCGCTAAATATTATTTTAAAGTTTAGACCAGAAGATGACGTGGTAAACCGGGTATTTTGAACTCGGGGCGCTACACAAAAAGCCATTAATCAAAAAACCACAAACCACTACAGTGATTGCGGAAAACACTGCTATATCGATCACCACAAGCACCACCATCGGTTGGCCAACACCTTCGCCAAAACCACACAAACACCGGCACTACTACAACCTCACCCAACCTTGTTGCCGGCACCACCACATTCAACAGACGTATATATAGACCTGGATAAATCTACACAGCCACTTCTCCCCAACCCCACACGCTAGAAGAAGCAGAAGATACGTAAAAATATATATAGAGGAAGCAGCGGCAAAGCGATCGTCGATGTGATGCAGCGATGTACGAAGCAACGGTGCAGCAACAGCGGTGATGGACAGCAGTCATCCTCGCACATTTGAGGTGGCTCCTAGCAGCACTGGTTGAGCATCATCTTCCCTGGTGGTGATCTCTAAGCTTTTAATGGGGCGACGGGGGAGAGAAATGGAGAGGGAGGGATTGTCGATTGATCTCAAAATTAGGATTGGTTTGTTATTTAGGGTAGGGTGGGTGGGGGATAATTATAAATTTATTTTGTATATTTATTATTTTATTATAAATATTAAAATTAAATTATGACCTGATTTTTGTATGAATAACACTTACACATGGTTTTTGAAATTGGAAGCTAAAAGACCTTAGATGGTGTAAACTCTTGTAATAAATGGGAAAAATATATATACAAGGTATTTACTTTACACAATTTCAATTTTAATATATAAGTTAAAAATTCAAAAATCAGGCTGTAGTTATAATGATTCAAAAACTTTTAACCAAACATTTTGCAACATTTATTGAGTGTTACCGTACCCTTTTGCAACGATTTTTGAACGCTGCTATATATATATATATATATATATATATATATATATATATATATATATATATATATATATATTCTTAAATATTATTGAACAAATTGTTTATGAAACCCAAAATTTTCTAATTACTCATTAAAATGGTACTTTAAATAAAAAACAAAAGTAAATACATTATGAATTTTCAAATCCATACAAAATAAAGTCTTGATAATGTTTAATAAATCCACAATACAGAATAACAAATCCACGAAAGAAAGTGTTGATAATGTTTAACAAATTTGCAAAAGAACATCATTTGACAAAAGAAATATTTTACTACGGGAACATCAACTTTATCCCGCAATATAACCGCACCTTTAGATCGCAAAATTCGGTCAATCTTCAAAGTTACACCTATAACAAATTTGAGCAAAGTTATAAGTGAATGTCACGCTTTACTTAATAAATGATTGAAAAAATAAAAAAAATAGAGTTAAAAGCAAAATACATTTATATCTTTCCAATGTGATTTCATAGAAAAGTGGGTGAAGAAGAGAGAAGAGATAACAAAGAAGAAAACTTCTTCTTCTTTGTGCTATGCCGTCCTAAGTAGTAAGTACTATCCAGATTGATATTTTTACCGTCTTCTCAATTTTTAAGAAATGCCCTTAATTAGAACATGAGATGCAAAGAATGTCTCAATAAGAAAATTGTAAGAAGGCATGTAAAACTCCCATTTATGTACGAGTCGTCGTGGTTCTACCTGTAATTAATTATGAAGTAACTTATTATACTTATAACTTTCCTCAAGATAATTCTTGGTTGCACCATTGTAACCATACAAACGGTATTCTTATCTTTTCAATCCATAGCAAACACCAAATGCAAATGGAAATCTTAAGTACAGACCTAAAGAAAACTTATTCATAAGAGTGACGTAATCTCGTTTAGGTAAGAATTATGAAGTAACTTATGTACGTAAAGTATTATCTTCGAAGGATGAAGGTGTACTATCAACAAATTATCTCAACATTTACAGTATGACAAAAAATTAAAAAACATATATACAGACGTGAGAGTGAAGGAGCTTGCTAGACTTTTCTTTCAAAAATTTAAAGTCACAATCTGAGTCAACAAGATCTGTTAATGGAGCACAAAGCAATGTCCTATTATGTTCATCCCCCAGCATCCATTCTTTTTAGCCATGCTTCTTCACCAAAGTCTATCAAATGAGGGGAATCAAAATCTTTAGACATTGTTCGCAAAATGCCATGAAATTTCACCAATTGTATATGGATTAGTTTATCTCTTCCTGTGTGATTCATAACCTTATATACATTTTTGTAAACTATCAACTATCCATCTTGCAAAAAACAAACCTTTTAGTTTAGTGATCTATTGCTCATCAATCTAACTTTGAACATTGTCACAGAGCAAGAGAGATTCAACTGAGACTCTAATAAAAGTGGCATGATACAACTCAAGGTAGAGAGGAAGCTTCTTGAATTGCAAAGGGTGTTATGGTTTTCTTAATCAACAACCATAAGAGCATACTTACTTTTAGTGTGGATAGGATTGCACAAGTAAAACAATAACTAGAGAAAGAAGGTAATCTGTCCTTAAAGAATCAACCAATATGAATAAAAATTCTAAGAGGAACTGAAAATAGGAAGTAAATGTACCAAAAAGTTTCTGTTGTGAGAAAACTGAAAAAAAATTACTGAATCATTTTGCCCTCAAAGTTTAGAAAATATTGACTTTCAGTGTAGTTTTAAAATCCTTGAGAACTATAATTATTCTCTTCAATGTTATGATGCAAGCACATTACAATGTTAGTCAAAACCCGACATGGTACACATCAAAACCATCCCATTTTCATCTTCGTAGGGATTTCTCCTCCCTTTCCTAACAAACTAATCAGGCCCCTTCAGCTAATTACATCTCCTATATTACCCCTAGATCTCTAAATCAACACAACATTTAAGCCCAATCTATCATCACCAATAGATCAAGTGAACAAGAAAGTAAACAAAAACGGTGAGTGTGAAGCAAGATATAGAAACCCAAGATTGGAAACCCACCTTCAAATTGAATGCACTGCAAGCACCTTTGCCAACTACAATGGAAGTCGCGGCGGTCTGAAGGAGGGGGCGGTGTGGAGATTGCAATATTGAATGTGGCTAAGGTGGAAGGGGAGTCTCTTCGGTAACTCGATTATCAAACGTGTGGTGTTAGGGCAGTGGTGTCCTGTGTGTGCGTGCGCACGGGAAAAGGGAGAAGAGAAGGGGGAGGGTGGCTTACGGGAAGTGGTGGTTGCCGGCTGGGTACGTCGATGGTGGAGTCGGCTGCGATGGTGAGTGTGGGAGGGGGGGGGAGAGGATGAATTGTCGAAGAGATGAGAGGTTGTGAGGGAGACAGGTTGGGTTTTGGGGATTTCAGTGTTCTGATTTTAATTTTTGGTAATTTGAAATGTCCCTCGGTTTTTTTAATTGATTATTTTGCAACATTTTTTAAACGTTGCAAAAGGTTATTTTTTGCAACACTTTCTTGAACGTTGCGAAAGACCCCATTTTGCAACATTTTTTGAACGTTGCAAAAGTGTATCCTGTTGCAACGTTCAACCAACGTTGCAAAAGAGTCTTTTTTGCAACATTCACTTGTTGAATGTTGCTAAATCTCAATTATTAAGGTCAATTGCAACATTCACTTATCAAAATGTTGCGATAGGTTCCTTTAGCAACATTTAACTACCGAATGTTGTCGTTTAAGTGTTACAAAAGCCAATTTTTGTTGTAGTGCCGGTTGATCACATAACAGGCGGTTTTGACTGCTTCAGCCCAAAATGATTTAGCTAACCCCGCAGTTCTCAACATTGCTCTCGTTCTTTCTAACAATGTCTGTTCATCCGCTCAGCCACTCCGTTTTGTTGTGGAGTATATGCCGTCGTGAAATGTCTTTTGATACCTTCTTGTTGACAAAATGTATTAAATTCATCACCAGTATATTCTCCTCCATTTCTGTCCTCAAACACTTGATCTTCTTTTCAGATTCAAGTTCCACCCCCACTTTGTATATTTTGAAGACTTCGAACACATCAGCCTTCCTCTTGATTGGATACACCCAACATCTCCTAGAGTAATCATCAATGAAAGATACAAAATATTTTGCTCCTCCTAGGGATAAAACCGGTGGTTGCCAAACATCGAAATGAACCGGCTCCAAGATAGCTTTACTTCTAGTCTAGTAGTAGAAGTGCCAAACTTTAATCTGTGTTGCTTACTAGTGACACAATGCTCACAAAAGGTTAATGATACCCTTTTGAGCCCTGGAAGAAGATCTTGTTCAGAGAGAATTTTCAGACCACGTTCATACATGTGGCCAAGTTTGCGGTGTCATATCATCATCAATTCTTCCGCCGAACTTGCCGATGCAACAGATGCTTCTCCTTCTTGTAGAGTATCTCCTTTAAGTATAAACAGATTTGCAGCTATCTTTTCTGCTTTCATAACCACAAGCGCGCCTTTAACTATTTTCATAGTCCCATTTTGGACAAGGGTTTTGCACCCACTATTATCTAGTTTTCCTAAAGATAATAGATTTTTCTTTAGGCCTTTCACATGTCGTACCTCATGGATGGTGTGAACCATACCATCAAACATTTTTAATTTGATGGTACCAATACCAGCAATCTCCAAGGCATGATCGTCTCCCATGAACACAGATCCTCCTAAGATAGGTTCATATTGATGGAACCATTCTCTTCGGGGAGTCATATGCCATGTTGCTCCTGAGTCCATAAGCCAGATATCAATAAACCGTCTTCTGCCTTCAGTAACGGTTGTTGCCTCACTGTATAAAATTTCACCAACATCTGAGGTGCTTGCTACACAACCCTGAGCATTTGATGGCTTAGGCCTTTTTCCTTTGGCTTCTTCTTTCTTCTTGAGATCCCAGCACTCCTTTTTGTAGTGCCCTTTCTTGCCACAGTGATGACACTTGACATTTTTATTACTTCTGGATTTTGATCTATTCTAGTTTTGACTCCCACTAGGGCCACGTTCCATTGATCTTCCTCTCGTCATTGTTAAAGCTTCCGCTTGCTGTGAGCCTCCCGATCTATCTTCTTTGTTCTTGCGCCGAATTTCTTCTTCAAGCACCGCAGCTGCAATATCATCAAAGACTAGAACTTCAATGTTGTTGGTTAAGTTGATGATGAGTTGATCATACGAATCAGGTAGACTTTGAAGTAGAATTTCAGCACGTTCACCCGTCTCTATGTTATGCCCCATTGTTGTAAGCTGTGAAAATAAAGTGTCGAGGATGTTGATGTGGTCAGTCACCATGGTTGACTCCATCATCCGAAGGGTGTAAAGTTTTCTTCTCAAGAAGATTTTGTTGTGTAGTGACTTGACCTCGTACAATTTTGTCAGAGTATCCCATATCTCTTTTGCTGTCTTTTTCTCCATCACACTTGACAATACTCCATCGGCTAGTGCTAGGTGCAGATTAGCAATAGCATTGCCATCCATCTCATTCCACTTCCCATCGTCAGTGATCTCTTCTGGCCTTTCTCCAATTTCCGCAAAGCAGTTATCTTTTCTCAAAACTGCTTTTATTCTCATTTTTCACAATGAGAAATTATTCCCATTGAACTTCTCTATTTCGTACTTCATCGCCATTATTGAATATGCCTTCTTTCCACTAACTGGATCTGATCGTAGCACGAAAACCAGCTATAAACGTGAAGCTCTGATACCACTTGTTAAGAATGTTGTGTTCGGGGCACACAATTACAACTGAAGTAGAAGTGAGAAAAATGGAGAAATAATAATTTAAAGTGGACACAAGGATTTAACGTGGAAAACCCCCAATTCAGTTTTGAGGTAAAAACCACGGGCAAGGATTGAAGGATTCCACTATAGTAGGAGAAATTACAACCTTCTCTCTAAATACAAAGAGATAACAATGACTAATCTCTCTTGTAATAGGAGAAATACAAGTAAGAAACACTCGAGAAAAATAATATTTTTCTCACTAATTTAACCTTATCTCCTCTTTTTTCTCTCTACTATATGACTCTAAATTCTCTAATTCCTTAAGCTAGAGAAACAATGGGATGAGAATTCATTTTACAAATGGATGGAATGTACCCTATTTATAGAGAAAAAATGTGTCCAAACCGTCATATACACACCTCCTTAGCCTAGGGAGAAATCAAAACCAAATTTGATTTTTGTTTGACTTCAATTGATGGTCCAAACCGCCATTGCCTTGGATGAAACCAAATTCAATTTGGATTTTGCTTTTGGTTGGGAATTGTTGGACCATGCATGCACTTTGACTTTTCAAAGGTGAAAACCAAATTGAATTCTTCTTAGTTTTTCCAAAAGGCTTTATCATTTTTACAGGACCTTGATCGAAGAGGGGTGGCTGAATCTGGAGGCAGTAGATGTGGAGGAGGAGGAGGAGGAGGAGGAGAGGAAGCGGAGCCGTGTCTTGAATTTACAGGCAATGAGGATAAGTATGATAATTAAGAGCAACATAAGAATTAAAATAATAACACCAACCATGATTATTACAATGTCGCTACTATCTTCACCATCTATTGGCATCGCCTTCTCCATCAAAAGAACAAACGAAATTGGGAAAAATTTGAGTCTAATTAATGAAATAAATGGTGATTTAGGAAATGGGAAAGGTGCTACAATGGAAACTCCGATGAGGACATCAAGTTGTACTGAAGAAGAGTTGGATGCTATTTTGATACAATGTGGAATGCTTAGCCCGAGTTCATCCATCGGAAAGAAGAAAGGAAATTTTATTGATTATTGATGTAGAAATGTTCATGTGATATATATGGTGGTTATTATACTGTGATCTTAAGGGGATTGATATGATTAAATGTTGAGGTCATAAGGTATGGTGATAAGTGGCATGTCACATGATTACCACAAGTTATGGTGAGTAGATAGTTAATGAATGTTATGATTGTCCTATGGAAGAATAGTGTGATGGTATGTTTGAACTAATTAATCTTATCTTGATCAATGATTTGTTTATTGCTAAATATGACCTATGGTCGGGAGACTTCATTTGTTTATGACAAGATAGATGAATTTATTTAAAATTTTGGTGATGTAGTTGTGGTTACTCATTGTTGGTTGTGCATTAGATGTGAGTCAAGAATATTATCCATTTTGAGATCTCCATGGAATGTACATATATTTAGATTGTTTAAATCTAGGATGATCATTAGTGTAACTTTTACTTATTGTGGAATTGTATCTTTGGGTTAAGTAAACTTGATGATGAATCCTATATGAGTTGCAAAAGTCTTATTCATTGGTGACAGGTCAATGATTTATTTATAAAATACTAGGTTAGAGTATTTTTGAAATATGGCAAACATTGAAGTTTTGAAAAAAAAAAAAAAAAAAAATTTGAGAACGTCATGTTGATCTTATGATGATTTTGAAAGCATGGATTCTTAAATTTGTACCTTGGGTTTAGTTTTAAGATGAGTGTATGATGCTGAATACTTGATTACAATATATAAGTATGTGTTACAGGATTTAAGTTTGATCCTCCGATTTGAAAAGAAATGTCAGGATTTTAGAAAGGATTTCGTTTGTAAATCTTTCCAGAAAGATTCTGTCAAAGTTTTAGTATTTCTACTGTATATTTTGGTATGGACGTCAAGTTTCACTAATTCTGGATTACAAAGTTTTATTTTGGTCAATCTTCTTGAATTTAGTTTTAAGAATGTGATCAATCAATATATATATTAAAGTTTTGACGTTAGAATAGATCCTATGAAAGACTGGAAATAGAAAGTTGGTGAATGGATTCATAAGTGGGATAATGTCGGTTGATGGTCTCCTACAACAATAACTATCAAACTTCGGTCACCTATGAGGCACTATACAGGAAGAAGTGTAGATCACCAGTTCATTGGGATGAGATAGGAGAAAGAAAACTATTGAGTCTAGAAAAAGTACAATAGACAACAGTAGTTGCTGAAAAGATTTGTCAACAAATGAAAATTTCACGGAGTAGACAGAAAAGCTATGTGGACAGAAGAAGGAAATCTTTGAAATTCTCCGCAGGCTATATGAGTCTTTTTGAAGGTAGCTCCAATGATGTGAATTATGAGGTTCGGGAAGAAAAGAAGGTTGAGCCTTTTTGTTGGCCCTTTGAGAGGCTATAAATGATGAGTGACCTAATTTATCTGATTTCATTGCTACCAAAACCATCTGGGATACAAAAGGTGTTTTACGTCTTATTGTTGAGGAAGTACATTTCGGATCCCTCTTATATTCTCAGCTATGAGTCACTTGATCTTCGTGAGGATCTAACTTATGAGGAAGCACCTGTGAAAATCCTAATGAAAGCAGGCAAGAAACTTAGAAGGAAGAAGATAACTCTAGTTAAAGGTCTTTGGAGGAATCATGCAGTAGAAGAGGCTACTTGAAAACGTGAGGATGAAATGCGTACTAAGTATCCACAAGTTTTGGTAAGTTTTAATTTCGAGGACGAAATTTCTTTTAGGGGGTAAGGAACTGTAAGACCGCTCTTCATTTTTACGTGCAATTTTAAATTTCACGTAATATTGTTGTGAATGTTATTATATATTGTAGATTTATGATCTTTAATGTCTATAATTGGAATTATTTTGCAGTGGAAGGACTTGGACGCCGTCTCGATCAATGTACCAATTTGAAAGTTTATAAATTGGTTATTTTAATCATTTACGTGCAATTTTATGTGATTAATTGTTTTATTGCCTAAGCATGTTATTTTCCATTTTATTATGCTAATTTGAAACTTGGGGGGGAAGTTTAGTGTCAATCGAGGGTAAATAGAATTTATAGACTTACTTAAACAAAAGAGAAGATTTGAGGGACTGATTTGCAAATTCCAAAATATTAAAAACTTAACCTAATCTAATTAAACCTCACACTCACGGTCTCTCCCTCTCTCTCTCACCCGACGTCTCTCTCTCGGCCTCGCTCTCCCTCTCGCGCAGCTCCCTCCTCCACTCTCCCTCGGCGACGCCGACCGCCACCCACCGGCAGTAAGCCCCCTTCCCCCTCTCACGCACACGCAAAACCGAACGCACACACACGGTTCACACAATTAAACTCACACACACATACATAATTCGATATACACATGTATATATATATATATATATATATATATATATATATATATATATATATATATATATATATATATATATATATTCTATGTAAATAACGTATGTATGCACCTTATATATATAAATTCAGATTTTTACAATTAATTTCAGATTTTTAATTTTTGTTTAATTTTCGAATTTTACCACGAATTAAGAATTTAATGATGTTTATGTGTGTGAGTATTGATGTATGTGAATGTGTATATTATTATGTATGTATAGGTATATGTAAATATATAAAAATTTGGATTTTTGGTGTGGGCATACATATTCAAATTTTGGCTATAAAAAATAAAATTCTTAGACTTGGGACTCATGAAATTTTGATTAATTGATGTGATATAATATTAAATTTGAGGCTGAATGTATGTATATATGATCATGTATATGTATATGAATATTTAAACGACATGTGTAATTTTGAAACTTTGAGATAATAACGACATGTGTAATTTTGAAACTTTGAGATAATAGTATAAAAGAGTAAACCTTAACATTTAAGGAACAAGTTAGTTTAAATTGAATTTATGTTCAAAGTTATAAATTTTTAGTTCAAGATCATTTTTTTTCGAATAAGTAATGCCTAGCTTTGATTTGTGAAAATTGATAAGTAAGATTTCAAATTTGTCCTTGAACTTAATGTATTACTTCGAATATGATATTATATGTGGTGTTAAATGTGTTTGTTATATTATGAGTCACATGAAAGTCTCAACCTCATTTAAGAGTGTTAAATGTGGTTTTCACTAAAAGCCATATTTTTGTTAATGAATGGAAATTAATTAGGAGAAACGGTACATTGACGTCGCGGGCAACCAAGACTTCCACCTGCATATTAAGCAAAGTAACTACTGAGGACTACAAGTAAGTAAACTTCCCGTATTTTCATTGGAGTTAAATGTTTAAGGTGTAATTAATGGGCTTAAATTATATTCTTGAAATTTATTTGCTTGTAGTGCTTTCTATGAACTTTATACATGTATGTGTTATTAAGGGAAAGAGAAGGTTTAAGCATACATGTTATCATGTCATTGCATCGTCAAGCATGCATTGAGTTGGGGAAGTCAAATAATTTTAAATGAAGAATGTGGTAAGTTTTAGTTTCCTCAAAAAGGATGTATCCCAAGTTTTAAGAAGAAATTGATGTACTTTTATGTCATGAAAGGTGTGAGTGGGAAATGGAGCGTGGGAGACCGGCGTACCCGAATTAAATCGATGTTGTAGTGGTGAATATTAAACCGCCTTGCGGTGACGATTGCTTAACCGTTTGGCGGTGGCAAATATTAAACCGCTTTGCGGTGATGCTTAACTGCTTGGCGGTGGCAAATATTAAACCGCTTTGCGGTGACGATTTCTTAACCGCTTGGCGGTGGAAAATATTAAACCGCCTTGCGGTGACGATTGCTTAACCGCTTGGCGGTGGCAAATATTAAACCGCCTTGCGGTGACGATTGCTTAACCGCTTGACAGTAGCAAAATTTTAAACCGCTATGCGGTGGAAAAGCGATAACCTTGTTTTGAATAAGGAAATGTGCCCACTGCATTCTGACTAGTTAGAAGATACACTAAGTGAGTTCACGGTAGAAATGAAGTTAAAGTTTTTTTTTTGAAATTTTTAAGTGAAAGTTTGGAAAGTATGAATGTCTTGAAAAGTAAAGTAAATGAGGGTAATTACTTTGAATGGTTTAAGGAATTTCATGTCATGAGCATGCATCACGTGCATAAAGTTTACTTACTGAGCTTTAGCTCACCCCAATCCCTCCCCACATTTCAGGTGATGAAAGTTAGATGATCAGAGGAGAGCACTGGCGGCTGACTCAGATAGTACCCGTTGTCGCCTTATTTAATAAAGTTAAATTTATTCAATATATCATTTAAATTATTGCTTAATTCATTATTATTGATAATTGTTTGGTTGAAGTCAGTTTTGATTAAATATGGGTGACGTATTAGAGGTTAAATTACCTCTTATTTCATTTGTCAATGTCTATTGATATTTTTGAAAAATCTTATGCTTGAGGAGTTTGGAAATTGATGTTGAGGTTAAATTTTGGAATTGTGGTTGGATGTTGAATGTTGAATGAGTTGAGAATTGCATTTGTATTGTAGGTATGATGTCCCTCTACAGGTTGGCTATGTCCAAGTTATAGAGGAGACTCTGCCGAAATTTTTGAAAGATTTTATAATAGAAAATGAAAAGTTTAAATGTTTTAAACGATTATTTCCGCATTTAATATGAATGGAAGTTAACACGCATAGGTTTAGATTTGAAACTTGGGGTGTTACAATTAAAATTCAGAATCTTTGACAATTGAGATTCTGGTCAAAATTAATTGGCCAAAATTTCAGTTGTCTTTATAAATATATAAGATTTTATTAATTATTTATCACAAAGTAATATAAATTCATGTCACAAAACGCAAATTTTTTATATCACAATTATCAAAATAGTAGGTCACAACATCAATTTTTTTACATCACAAATAATTTCAAGGTCACATGTTTCAAATTAATCAATCTCGAGTTATTTTCAGATCACAACTTATCAAATTATTAGGTCACGAATCTTTTTAGTCGCAATTATCAGATTATTAGATCACAATTCTCTTATTAATTATTATGTCACAACATCTCCAGAAACTTGCCCACGTCACCATCTCACCACCACCAATCCACAGCCACATCGTCACAACGACGCTGTCAATACCATCACCTCAAAGCCACCACAGTCTATTTTCACTTCAATAAATTACCAGAAACAACAGTTGCAACGTCACCATAGCCGCCCATTCACACCACCTACAACCACCTCCCAAATTTAAAAGAAATGATTGAAAACACCTACCACCACCATCTACCAACTCTAGAGATGACAAAAATACCCAACCCGAACCCGCCCCTAATGGGGTGAAAAAAACCCGTCCCTCGGGTCGGCGGGGCGGGGCCTGTTTGGCCGCCCTGACCTGAACCCGCTCCGAATAAATAAATAAATAAAAAAAATAAGGAAAAAAATAAAAAATACCGAAAAAAATAAAAAAAATTAAACAGGACGGCAGGGTTGACCCACCCTGAAATTCGCGGGTCACGGGACGGGTTTGGAATTGAAATATTTTTGCGGGGCGGGGCACGGGTCGGGGGGACCCGACCTGTTGCCATCACTAACCAACTCTATATAGCTTCTTCTACTTGCTTCTAAGACAACATTTTCCTTTAAAAAAAAAAAAGAACATCGAAAGTTGTAGTTTCATTTCGGAAGTGCTTAGAAAAGACGATGAATGAGACTAAAGAATGCAAGAACCAATCACCATTCCAGAAAGCGAAAGCCAAGAATTCCTCAGATCCAAATTCAAATATACAACTTGATAACAATATGAGCAAAAAATAATATTCACTTTTAACTGTACCTTATTATGTGTTTTTTTTTAACCGAAATCTTAAATAAGCAACTAAACACTCCCTCGATTGAATTAAGTACACTTTAGGGACCTCCTATATCTTTTTTCACAGTCGAGTGTGAAATTTAAGCAAGAATGGATATTGAAACAGGGTGAGAATTTTAAGGTTTCTCCCACTCTCCAAGAATGAAATAAGTTAAATGCCTGCAAAAGCCAAAATGTTCATGTAAAAAGAATTTAGGTTAGTGTAGAGTTTTACTCTTTTTTTCTTTGTGGACTACTGCATATACACACTATCATATATATAGGTGGAGTTGTCGGCAATTTTAGTAGCGGTGCTGGACTTCATCGAGACGAGTAGCTGCATGAAGGAAGGGCAGAGTGGTGGGTATACTGAGAGAGAATAGATTGAACATATAGGAATAGAGAGAGAAATAATTAGGCCCTATTCTCTTTACCGTTTTGAGGTCGTTTTCTGTTTTTATTTTTGAAAACACTAAAAACGCGTAATGGTGTAATTTCCCTACTTCTCATATCACTTGTGTTAGTATCGACACATCCATTGGGCCACAAATTGTGTTAGAGAAAGAGGAAATTACAAACACCCCTACTTTTAAATATCCAAATTCATAAATGAGATCAAACCTATATAACTTCAAAATTCATGTCTTAATTCTAATTTTAATTAATTAAAAAATTTACATAATAATATTCTATTAATTATCCAACCATATCCCAATTTAAACCACAAAACACCACTTCAAATCCTAAGGCGGTGTTCTGTTTGTATTTTATTTTGTATTTTTATTTTCAAAAATGTTTTATGTTTCCTTTTTTAATTCTGTTTTCAGATTTGCTGAAAACGCGTTTGGTTTGTCATTTTTGAAAACTGTTTTTGAAAATGAAAAACTGGAAATTCTTGTTGCTATATAACTTATATTTCAAAAAATGCCTTGATAAATGGACTCTAGTGGTTTTGAAAGAACTTGAATTTTCTGAATTTTAATAGAACCAGAGCTTCCTCAAATCCCAAACCTGACCAAACTATGTTAATATAGACTCTTAGTGCTCACATTAGTGTATTGCAGGTAACCATGTTTTTAGTGTATTGTGAAAGGAAATTTGAGTTTGAGCCAGTAGTATTTTGCAAGCAAATTAATTAAAAATAGTTTAAGTAGTACTCTGCAAAATTTCAAACAGAACATGTGTTCCAGTTTTTCATTTTCAAAAACAGTTTTCAAAAATGACAAACCAAACGCGTTTTCAGCAAATTTGAAAACAAAATTAAAAAAGGAAACATAAAACATTTTTG
This sequence comes from Ligustrum vulgare, assembly GCA_963555705.1. Taxonomy (NCBI): domain Eukaryota; kingdom Viridiplantae; phylum Streptophyta; class Magnoliopsida; order Lamiales; family Oleaceae; genus Ligustrum; species Ligustrum vulgare. The sequence continues at coordinate 58,969,916 of OY743169.1, read as the reverse complement.
AAAATAAAAATACAAAATAAAATACAAACAGAATACCACCTTAGGATTTGAAGTGGTGTTTTGTGATTTAAATTGAGATATGGTTGGATAATTAATAGAATATTATTATGTAAATTTTTTAATTAATTAAAATTAGAATTAAGATATAAATTTTGAAGTTATATAGGTTTGATCTCATTTATGAATTTGGATATTTAAAAGTAGGGATGTTTTTAATTTCCTCTTTCTCTAACACAATTTGTGGCCCAATGGATGCGTCCATACTAACACAAGTGATATGAGAAGTAGGGAAATTACACCATTACCGTTAAAAAATGGTGATCTTTTCAATACCCTTGTAACTATTTAAGAAGTAAAAATAAGTACCTTGTTGATTTTTGTCTCACTTTTTAAATAATTGCGTCATTTTTTACATGTATGATCTCAATCAAACACAAATTAAAACCTTAAAATAAATCGTGACATTGTTAATTTTATTATACACATTTCTTTTGTGATTTTGTTTCAGTTTAATTACCCAAACATATAAGATAATTTCATTTTAGGAACATAACATATACTATAAGTTAAAAGCGACAAAAAACTCAAAAAAGTAACTAGTGGCAGACACAAAACTTTAGAGTTAATGGGACACATTCCTTGCATATATATGATCACGAGATGTTCTATGTACTTATTTAAATATTGTATCTTTGCGCTTTGAATTATTTAATAATTTTTTTGAGCTAATTTGAATTATGTGAATGTCAATGTAATGAACTGGAAAAAAAATTGACGCACATGTAAAGACCCAAAAAAAAGTAAAATTGAAAGTTATACCCAATGTAAAATTTTCTAATACAATGTTATAAATTATATTGAAAAAATTGTCACGCTAAAATAATAAATATCAATGAGTTAATTTAAGAAATATTATAAAAGAAAATACGAGTTAAATGTCCCTTTTAGAAACACGCGTTTAACTATTTTTATGTCTGTTTAGACCATTCGATATACATACAATGTAGCTTTTAAACAAACTTCGAGATGACATAGCTAATTTGTGGGTTCGTCTATCGTACAATTGTGGACGAATTTTTCAAGTCAGGTCATCATTGAAATTTTCAAACTCTAGATTGAAATTATCTACTTTGACATGTTGTAACTTTTGCTACGATAGACCATTGTGCATGCCTTCAATGATGCTAGAATCTAGATTGTGAGATGGTATCAGAATACCATACTTTGACTTTGTTTGATACCTCAAAACATGGCAATTATTTATGATTTTTCAAAAAAAAGAAAAATCTTTGAAAGTTCGTGGGTGACATGACCCACTTTAGGTCCGCCCTTGAAAGTAACAAACACTCACAAAAGCATTAACTAATGTTTATCAAACAACTAAAATATATGCATTAGATGGTAATTTTATTATGCACAATATATCTTTGTGCTTTAATTTGAAAGTTATTCAATAACGTGGTAAATAAGTGACAAAAATTAGAAAAAAAAGTGACAAAATGTTACTTTTAAATAAAAAGTGTCGCATTCAAAAAAGTAACAAAATAATAATTAACACAAGTCAAGATTTTATAATATATTCAACTGATTGTTAATTTTCTTCTACATCTTTGTGATTATGTGATGATTATACTAAATGATATGAAGAAATGTGTAAGTTTATTGGAGCCTTAGTCTCTATATATGTTGTAAGATATTAGTGTTTGTGTGTCTGTCTGATACATGTACACGATTGCAAATGTTGATGAATTTTATGCCTTCATTTTAGTTGGGAATATGAATTTTTATTTTTCATTATTAATTTAGTTCAGTCTTTCATTAATTACCACATGAGTTTATTCAAATATTTTTTTTAGCGTGTTTTAATACATGTGACAAATATTTAGTTGTATTTTGTATTCTTTCCCTTCATTTTTTGCTCACTTAAAATATAAATGAGCAAATAAATCTTTTACTTTCTCTTAACAAAATTTTCGAATGAAAATTACCATCAAGAACAAGAAATACTAATGAAAGGTTGTTGTCGACGAGAATGAGATTTGAAAAATCCGAGAACAAAAATATGACAATTATTTTTCATTTTCTAAATTTAGAGAGTCAAACACAATTCTATTTTAAAATGTTAAAAGAAAAATTAATTAAGCTTTACTCCTTTAAATAAAAAAATATTTTTACATTATAGGGTTCTTAAGAGATGATAAAGTCTCACACTCTAAAAGTCTAATTAATTTCAAGAGTTTGTGAGACATTGATATAATCGCCACATAATTGATAAACTGAAATTGCATGCTTATAAATCTTGAATTTCTATTACTATTCTTCTATGGTTACCAGATATTCCTATATTTACTTCGGAGAAATTGTAAAATTTTGAAGAAATAATAAATAAGTGGCGATAAACTTGATATGAATATATAGTTTGATCGAGTAATATTCCTCGTGTTTAGCATGTTAATATTTTTATGATGTTTCAGAGATGGTACCAAGTGGACATATGTAATGCTACAAACTCTATAACTTGTTATGTATATAGAGTCGTTCAAAATAGTTGCTTTTGTAATACATATGAAATTCTAGGATTTATACATGAAAAATACAACAAAATGTTACATTATATCTATGAGTCATTTGGTCTCCTATTTTTAACTTATAAGTACCACGTAAAGAGGCGACAAAAGAGATGATATGTTGTTATTCCAAGCACATAAACCGTTCAAACTTTAATTTATTTTTCATTCTTAACAACTAGTTCTTACCCATGCGATGCACAACAATTGTAGTTACTATGAGAGTTTCAAAGGAAATATTATGATGTTCCAATGTTCACATAATAAAAAAAAATAACTCATAAATAATTTCATACAAAACTAATAATGTCTATTTAATTTTGAAAGTTTAACATATTTACTCTAAATTCTGGAAAACTTCTTTAATCGAAGTTGTTGATTGCCCATCTTGGTCACAAATTAGCATCTTCAATCCAACATGATTGGAAACACGAGAGGTTGCTACATAGAGTTATCTATGACTAAAGACAGGTATTTTCAAATAAAGCTCAGAAAGAGATTGATCCTGACTTTTGTTAATAGTCATGACATACGACACAATCAAAGAAAATTACCTTCGTTGAAACTACATAATTTAATTCAATAATTTAATCACATTTTTGAAATTCAATAATATAATAATATCTTTTTTTCAACATTTATATTTTTTAGCTCACTTGCTTACATTCACTATTATGCCACGTTTGTATACTTTAAAGTTGAAGATCAAATGTGATTTGAAGAAATGTTTGACGTTAAAATCACAACATTGTTAACCGAATATTTTTTTTTTTTTAAAATCCTATTGTGGGTAGTTGAAATTGAAATTGAAGTGCAGCCGTGAGTGTAAATGTATTACTTTATGGAAAAAATTCAACACTTTTAGCAACATTCGTTTATAAACAATTTGCATAAGGATTGTTCATCTATGAATAACTAGTGATCGTACGTGCAAGGCATGTGCGAAGTTCTTACCTTTGTATACATTAGCGTGAATATTTTAATGTAAATGCAAAATTGGAGCAAAGAAATCTAACAAAAAAATTTTATTTTAATGTTCATTAACAAAATAGAGTTTTCGAAGTCCAATATACTTTCAAATTGCACCTGGCTCATAGACAGGATTGATGCCAAATGTGTGCTTAAATGGAAGTGAGCAAGGTAGTTTCCAACACTGAAAACTGCCAGAATCCACTCGCTTCCTCAACAACTGGATCCACTCGTGCAAATATGTCGTCATCACCCTTCATAATATATCTTGGCGGATGCTAACCTGCAAGGCATTAATCCAGGTCAATCTAGGTACAGAAACAATCTCAATCCTCACTTCCCAGTTGATCTAACTCACCCCATATTCACAGATGGCAACATTTTTTAAGATGACAAGGTCATAGCTGTCCATGTATGGTACTATGACAATGTCTCCAAAGAACTTAGCTTCATTTTTTAATTCCACATTTACTTCTTTTCTTGCATGCTGTTGAAAGATTAGTAATATCAGAATTAGTTTCAACAGTCCTCAAATCAACAATTCATGTAGAAACAATGTTGAGTTTTAATGTCAACCAATTAATTCCCTACCAGTGCAACAACGAAATGAGCAAAAACATTGGAAGATTTGATTAGCCAATGCTTCATCCAAGACTTCCTCACGGCCATTCTTTCAACAAAGTGGTTACCTGATGAAAGAATACCAACAATAAGTTCAACGGGTTCATCTGGAAAAGGTGGAACCTTCCATCTTCCAGACATATTGAGGTCACCGTGGAGCAAAACTGGGATGTCAAGTGGGCAAGGAAGCAAAAAAATAGAGTGGACGTCAATGTCCCCATTCAAATATGATCCAGTGGCATCCTCAAGTGCAAACCCCTAAGAAATATTTACCAAACTCTTGAGCAGAAGTGCTACATATCATTAATCAAGACGACTGTACATCACTCACAATGCAATATGGAAATGAGGTGACGTGCCTCCCATCAACATGTACATGGTAACCCTCCAAGCCAGCACTAAGGACAAATAACTTATCTTCTGTAAATGGAAATGGCCAATCAATAGAAACTTCTTTGTTCGTCCTATTAATCTGTTAAACCGCCATTTTGCCATTGATTGCTTCGAGCCATCAATGCCATCTCTACTCCACTTTCACATTTTGGAAAGTCGTAAACTGCAGATAGTTAAAAGGATCTTCTATGAAATGCAGTGCCTCAATAAAATATCACGTGTTTAGTTAATGACACATTAAGTTGCAGAAACTGCTTAACCTTAACACAACACATTATACGAAAATTAGTAATTCAAAACAAAGCAGACTAACAATTGATCACATAGATAAGACTCTTCTAACTCTTTTAATTCTGAAGCCTGAGAATTCTTAGAAAGGCAAATTAGCCTTTCAGACGCCGACTCATTTATATTATTCATAAAATTCTATTTCCCCCAGCCTCAGGGAAACTCCAAATGACCAAAGCTACGATCTCATCTTCTCATTAGATTCTGAATCGCTATGAACCCTGTCAATTCTCTCCCAGAAACACATCTTTCACTCTAGTAACTTGAACCTAGGCAAACAATTTCCCCACACAGTATGAATTGAAAACTGCAAAGACAATCATATCAGAATCAAACATATATATAGACAATATGGGCAGGTAACTTCAATGAACTACTACAATCATTTACACCTTTTTGTTATGTCATCACAGTACTTATTATAAGTATTTGCAATATCTATTTAAGAATTTTTTGCAATAGATAATATGACATAACAATCACCAGTTTCGAAACAAACCCTGTTTCCATATTCTTACAATATAAGTGAAGTGATTTTTTACTACTCACCAGACTCCTCATCATCCCAGGACTTCCACCCCTAGCACCGTTGTGCTGTCCACAATAAAAATTAATCAGTCATAGTTTAAATAAAATAAGCTAGATTGAAAGTAAAAATAAATAAATAAACATCGACCTTTTGCTCATGAGAGCAATGTCTTGAACATATACTTGTATTTTAAAAATACAAGCACAAGTTTCACACACAAAATACTGAGGTTTTAATTAGTTTTGTTTACAAGTGCAGAAAAAAATACTATTAAGGTCATTTCTATATAAAAAAAATAGTCTGCAAGAAAAAAAATGAGAATAATAAGCTTCTATCTAAAAGGTGGAAATGAGAGAAATAATTGAACCTAACACTATTATAAAATTTACCTATATATACACTTCATATTGTTGGAAAGAAATAATTCATTTTCACACATTATTCGGTGATCTAATCCATAAAAAATAAGCAATAAAAAATGTAGTAACACATATTGTATAAAAACATTTAATACTCCATGCGATAGTGTACAAATAAATTATGCATGAAATTAAAATAAAATATACAATAACTACAACTCCATAAAATAATGAAAACAACTTAGATAATTTTTATTTATTTATTTATTTATTTATTTTTTATTTTATTTTTTTAAGCAGAGAATTTTTTTTGGAAAAACTAAGAAATTTTACATAATCAAAATTCGTCGACCGTGAAGATATTAGAAAACATGAACGACTTTTGCGTGTGAAAAATAAAGAGTAGTTGACCTTGTAATTGTGATAGGCGTGAAGGACGACCAATACGTCTTTCCTTGTTTCCTCTGAATTCCTTACGCTTTGCATATGATTCTCTTCGTCTCTTATTTTGTATTTCTTTTTTGTTTGTCAGAAAAACATTCTCAGCTCCACTGTCGTTGCAGTCATTGGAAACACATACCGGACGAGAATTAGACATTATCTATAAACATAATAAAAAATGAATAATGTTTTCAAATGTCAAAAGCAAAAACTCATCATCCTGATGCAAGAGAACAGAAATAAATAGCATTAAAGCTCCACTATATTGACAAATGTAAAATGAGATAATTAGAAATAGAAGCCAAAATTTGTCCACACAGATATGCATCAGTACACACTTAAACAATAGCTCATTATCTCGATGCAAAATTAATGCTTTAATAGAAGGAAAATTGAATTCTTCCATTCAGAGCATCTTAAAGCTAATCTCAATTTGCTAGCGTCTTTGGATAACTTAAGGGGAAAAAAATCACAATGTATTTTCTATATTGCTTTATTGAATAATGTAATATGCACTAACACATAAAACTGCGAAAAAAACTTGAAGGGAAAAAAAATAATGTACTTACTGGAAAAAAAAAATAACACATTGAAATCTCAGTTAACAAACAAAACAAAATAGAACACGTTGAAATCTCAGTTAACAAAAAATACAAAATAGAACTAAAAAATAAAGAAGAACCCTAGAATCATGATAAAGACAATTCAGATTTTGATTTTATGTCACAAGAAAAAAAAAATTACAGAAAACAAAAACCGAAAAAAAAAGCAAGTAATAATAAAACATAACCTCACACTGTTCGAAGAAACAAAGATTCGAGTCCTTTCACAGTGACAGTGAAGTTAGACAAGAAACAGAAAAAAAATTATCACTCAAATAACTCAGAAAAAGGCAAGAGGAGGCAGACGACGAACAACACAGCTAGATCAATGAGAGAAATCAGACCGATCGTGAATCTTTTGAGAGGCGGGGGAAGAGAGGCGATTGAAAGATGAAGTGGTGGAGAAAGCCCAGGTAGATCGACGAGACGGTCGTGAATATTTTGATAGGTTTGGATGCAGTGCGAGAGAGACGACCTAGAGGCTTTATGCTTCAACAATACAACGTCATTTTATGTGCCAGTTATTAAACGGTGTCGTTCCCCATAGACGATAGTTTCTACAGTAAATTTCCTCTTCATTCTTTTTATATATGTTGGATATACTTTTTGTTACACTTTTTAATTATAGACATTATTTTTGTGGTAAAAATTTGATTAGTAATTGGAGAGAGAAAATGTAGTTTAAAAATAATTTAAAAATTTGTGTTGTTTATGGATAAACATTATTTTTGTGGTAAAAGTTTGATTAGTAATTGGAGAAAGAAAATGTAGCTTGAAAATAATTTAAAAATTTGTGTTGTTTATAGATTGATTTATAAGCCTCTTTTTAAATCATGATGTTTAAAAACATAGTTTTTTACAATATAGTTTCTTAATCACTGTTTAACCACAAACTTTTTCTCTTCACTATGAGACCACATTTTATATTAAAAATATGAAATTACATGCTTTTAAACACAAATTTTTTACCAAACATAGCATAAAACGTAACAGTTTTAACATTGATTGATTTATAAATTGGTTTATTTATGATTTTTAGGTAAAAAGTAGTAGTTGAAAATTAAAGAGAAAAAATGTGTGTAGTTAAAAAATGATTTAAGTAATTGTGTATTTTATAAGCATGTTTATGAACCATTTTTTTTTACACATTACCAAAAACATGCAAAATCTCGTCATAAAATATCTCTCTAGTTGGTGTCCAGAACTTTCGGTTCATTATTAATTTTTAGCCACAAATGACTAAGGAAGATGTATTCAAAATTGTGACTTTTAAATACTTTTGGAGACTTTTTTAAGTGCGTGACTTTTGTGAATTTCTTGAACCTTTAAATGACTTTTAAGAATTTGTTAAGATTTATAAAAACTCCCTCATGACACTAGTACAGAAACAGGAATACGCGTCGGTTGGAAAACGAAATACGCGTCGGTTGTAGCGGCGACGTCTATGAAGCAGACGCGCAAAGTCTCGACTTTAGGCGTCGATTGTAAACCAACGCCCAAAGTCAGTTTTGGGCGTCGGTTCTAATTTAGAACCGACGCCTAAAGTACAAAAAAACAAAAAAACAAAAAAATTAACTTTGGGCGTCAGTTCTAAATGTAGAACCGACGCCTAAAGTCTTTTTTTTTTTTTTTGCGGGGGTAGCATCACATTTCTTTCATCCATTCAGCTGCAATAGAAATTCAATAATTCAAATATTGCAATTTATCCATCTAATAACTAAAAATCAACAATACAAAATTAAATCAATAACTAGTTGAAACACCCATACATATATACAAACACATCTATAATATAAATACTCATATATATATATATAAACATATATACATTTATATACATTATATATAATACATATATATACACATATTATTTACATACATTATACATGCATAAATATTATCACATATATTTACATACATTATATATATACATAAATAAAAACACATATATATAAAGAGGGAGGTGGGTCTCTTACGAGATGGTGGAGGTGCAACTCCGGTGATTCGGGGAGAGGAAGAGATAAAGAGCGAGGGGAGGAATGTGGTGATGAACGTTGCCGGGAAATGGAGGAATGGTGGTGGTGGTGGTGGCGGCGTCGTCGTCATAGTGCGGTGGTTCGAGTGAGAGAAAAATAAAGAGAGAGGGGGGAAGAGATCGAGTAGTAAAAAAAAATGAAATGATCTGAGCTTTCTGCGCATAAGTAAATAAAGGAATACGCGTCGGTTCTTTAAGAACCGACGCGGGAAACCGGAGAATGGGCGTCGGTTGTCCGACGCCTAAAGTAAAAAAAAAAAAAAAAAAAAAAAAAATTTTTTGACTTTAGGCGTCGGTTGTAATATTACAACCGACGCCTAAAGTCAAAATTTTTTTTTTTTTTTTCCCTAAAGAATACGCGTCGGTTCTTCAAAAATCGACGCGTATCTCCGGTTTTACGCGTCGGTTCTTGAGGAACCGACGCGTATTCTCTAGGTTTAAATTTTACACGTCGGTTGTAATATTACAACCGACGCCCATTCTTTAATTATATTTACAAAAATGCCACCGTCCTTTTATAGGCGTCGATTTTACTAAAAACCGACGTATATTCCTCATTTTTTTTGGTGATTTCTGTACTAGTGTGACCTTCTATAGACTTTTTTTAAAGACTTTTGAAGACTTTCAGACACTTATAAAACTTTCTTTTGTTAAAGAAAAATACCATAAAATGTACTCCCTCCATCCCACAAAAATAGAGTTACTTCTATTTTTACACGGATTAAGAAAACATAATTAATATATGTTTGAACTATAAATTTACTTACATTCTACCTAATATACCCCTACATTAAATAACGAGTTGTACATATTTGTTGATAACAATGCATATTAAATAGATGTATATTAGAAAATGAAGACATTAATAAACTCTCAAAAAAGAAAGTGGTCTATCTTTGTGAGACAAACAAAAAAGGAAAACAAATCTATCTTTGTGAGACGGATGGAGTAATATTTTAAACAAATTCTTGTATTTCCAAACTATCCACAAGAATGCTAAGACATAAATCATATTCTCATATCAATAAAAAAATGTAAAAAAATAAAATAAAATTGATCAAGTGAGTTAGATTAACAAATAATAAATAAAACAAAAAAAAATAATAATATCTCACTAATATTCAAAAATAAAATATCACATATTCCCAACATCATTCCACATATCAGTTGCTATAGTAGCTCTCCATGCATTAACATTCTCTCTTTCTTGCTCTTGACTCTCAAAAAATGGTCCATAGTCTTCACCTTCATCAGGAGATGATGAAGTTTCATTTTCAGGTTCAGCTGAAAATTCATCAGAACGACATTCTTTGTGAAGAAAATTGTGCAATCCTGAACAAGCTAACACTAGTTCTGCTTGTGTACGATATGGAAATACACCTAAACTTTAAGGTTGCGTTCTCTTTGGCGTTTTCCAGTCATTTTCCGTTTTCCATTTCCGAAAACGCGGAAAATGCATTCTCTTGCGCCGTTTCCGGAAAAAAATTTCGAAAACGTTTTCAAAATTTATAAAGAAAATGGAAAACGTTTTTTTCGAAATTTATACCTATTAAGTGGAAAATGCGGAAAACACGCGTTTTCCACTTTAAAAAAATTAAAATAATCAAAAAAATTTTGAAATTTGTCAAAATTTGTCATTTTTAATTACATTATTGGTCCCTGATTTTCAAAACTTGTCATTTTAATCCTCAAATTTTGAAATTTCTTTCGAAAATACTCTAATTTATTTGCAACTTAGGTCCCTCAACTTCAGATTTTGTTGCACATTAGTTCACACATTTTAGTTTTCTTTCAATTTAGTCTTTCTCGTATTTGCTTTATAGGTCATTGTCTTCAAACATGTATAACTTTTGATGTACAACTCCGAATTGCACTCTGTTTTTTGCGTCGAACTCCAAATTCAACCATCTTTCGATGATGTATCATGTGCTTAATTATTAAATATTTTTTTTTTTACTTTTGTATTGTAGACACTTATTTTGTAAGTGCATTATTAATTAACGTAAATTGATTTTTGCAAATTTTATTGAAACTTAAATTTTAAACGTTATGAGTGCTTACTAGAAGGATGTATCTATATAAATTATTAAATGGAACGATTACTTTAGAAGGGAAAACTACTACCCAAATATGGAACGATTACTTTAGAAGGGCAACATGAATTTTTGAACTTTTTTGGTATAACCAAATTGTGTGATAGGGATTATTTCATTTATTTTTATTGTACAACTCAAATATGATATCTTTATTTCATTTATATTCACAAACAATATAATTACAAGTATATAGAAATAATTTTCTTCAAAATTTTAAACAGAACGCGTTTTTCAGCTTTTCATTTTCGAAGACAGTTTTCAAAAATAACAAATCAAACGCGTTTTCAACAATTTCGAAAAAAAGTCACAGAAAATAAAAAATAAAAAATATTTTCGAAAATAAAAATAGGAAACTAAATATAAAGCATAATTTAATACACACCCTGAACCACTCCCTTTCTCTCCATTAACAACTTTCAAAAACCCCTAAAATGGGTAACAGCGTACAGTCATCGCCCTCACTTTATTTAACACACAATCGTCTCCTTCCCTTCCGATAACACAACCGTAGTTTCATTTTCACCACTGATCGTTAGAATTGACGTTTTAATATTTTCTCCGGTGTTCACCGACTACAGGTTCGGCTCTTTTTTTTTTTTTTTTTTTTTTGTGCTTCAATGATGAGTTATGTTCATTTTTCTACTTTTTCGTTTATCTCTTCATCATTGTGATTAAATATATATATATATATATATATATATATATATATATATATATATATATATTTTTTTTTGGTAGATCTAAGCCTCCTATACAATTGCAGCATCATTTTGTGAACCGAACATTAGTCTCCACATTTTGGTAACTTCTCCAGTGTTCTCCAACTTTAGGCGCGGTTTTCATTTCATGCTTGAATGATGTATTGTGTTCATGTTTCTACGTTTTCGTCTACAGCTTCATCATTGTGGTTAACACTTTTTTCTTTTTTGTAGATCTAAGCATCCTATACTCTGTAGATCTGTGAAGAAAATATACAAAAAATCTCAATTTCAAGGGTTTTCTTTTAAAATTTTTGTGGATCTGAATGAACTTTAGTATATTATTGTTGTAGATTTGATTTTCATTATTTTATTTTATTTCTTCTATTTTTGAATATTAAATAAATTTTAAATTTTGGTAATACCACGTGTAGTATATGGCAGATTAGTCGAGATAAACGTGTTTGCATGTTTTTTTGAATATTTTTTGCACGGTGATAGTGACCCCCAAATTGCTTGACTTGGTACTATTGCGGTATATTCAAGCTACTGATTGATAATATTGATAATGTTTATTTGCCTTATCTTTTCCTTGAAGGTTGGATGTTGGTGATGGTAAAGAAGTAAATCTTGAAGGTTGCTCCAGAGTCAATCTGCAATGTCAATGCATTGAATATATTGGACCAATAAGCTTTAACTCACTATTTTTTTCCTAACTATCTGTCTTAAACCCATGATTATAAGTGTGCTTTGATTAAGAGACATATTAAGACATGTTTGACATGACTTACAAAAAACAAAACACTATATTATTAACTGATTTTAGGCCTGTTTGAATAATTTTTTGGAAGTACCAAGTCTTAGAGGAAGCTGTCAAAAGCAGTTTTTCAAGAAGCTCTTATTAAAAGTAATAATAAAAAAGTAATAAAATTTAAAATATAATCATATTTTTATTAAAAAAAAAAATATTATACTTAGAAATTAAGAATATATTAAATAAAATAAACTACAATATTTATCTGTATAACATAGCTCTTAAATGGAACCTCAATAAACTACAATACTTTTATTTCATTTTTACAAAAAAGATTACAAATAATATTTAATGAAATAAAGTAAACTGCCGTATTTATATGTATAACATAGCTCTTAAATGGAACCTCAATAAACTACAATACTGAAATGGAACCCCAATAAACTGACGTACTATTATTTCATTTTTACAAACCAGATTAAAATTTTATTTATCCATAATCAATAAATTAAATTAAAAGTAATAAAAATACAAGACTGATTACAAATAATATTTATCTATAATCAATAAATTGAATTAAAAGTAATAAAAAAAAGTTATAAAAATTAAAAATATATTAATATTTTTATAAAAAAAATATATCATACTTAGAAATCAAGAATATATGTTCTAAACAAATCATTCAAATAAAATAAATTGAATTATTTTTTTGTAGAACACAACAATAGCGTTCATAGCAGTTAAATAAACTGCAGCAATATTCTTCACACCAGTTAAATAACATAGCTAATCAAGAAACTATGTTAGCAGTTAAATAATTTTAAAAACTGTATTCTAGTATATAAACTGCAATAGTCTTCATGTATAACATAGCTGTCAAAAGGAACTTCAACAAATTGCATTCTGTAATTGTAATTTTTTTTGGTATTACTATGAATAAAAATCAGAGTTTAGATTAGAAAAACTAACATGTTTATCAGCAAGCACCAACTCTAATGTATTAATATGATATTTGCGATTGAAATCAGGGACTTCCCCAAAGCCTCACAACACGGACCAAAAGCTTCCACCCAGATTTGGTTGAGTTGATATCGAAGACTCTGCTGTGTTGGTCGGCCATGGTTTCTGTAGTTTTTTGGAGTGTGGATTGTGTGCAAGAAGAATGGGAATAATGAACTGCTGGTTTGTAGGTAATATGTTGTCCAAAGGAGAGTTTTTGAATTGCATTTTCTTGAGTTATGTGAAGAAACAAAAGAAGAATATGCAGCAACAATGAATTAATTGCTGTATGTATTGAATTGAATTCATGTACATCAGATATGGTTCTATTTATAATACTTTACATCAGCAAGAATATAATAGAAAAACTGAAATTAATTAATAGCAAACTAACTAACTAACTAACTAACTGATAGCTACCTAAACTGACTTCAACTAACTTTCTTCTCCAGCTCGTGTTTGAGCTTTTCTTCTTTCTATTTCAGCTCCATTCTTTCAATATGAGATGTTACACTCCAACACCTCCCCCTCAAGATGAACACGTATGTTAATGATGTTTCATCTTACGAAGATTGTGATGAAATGCCAAAGAACCAAGTGGTTTTGTGAAGATGTCGTCTAGCTGTAATCGTGATGGAATGTAGAAGAGTTTAACAACTTGCTGCTGTAATTTTTCCTTGATGAGATGACAATCAATCTGAATGTACTTTGTTCTTTCATGTTGGATTGGATTTGTGGCGATAGCCATGGCAGATTTGCTATTAGTATATAACAAAGCTGGAGATGTATGATTGATATGTAGATCTTGTAAAGCATATAAAAGCCATTGAATTTCACAAGTTGTAGTTGCAAGGGCTCGATACTCAGCCTCGGCAGATGAACGGCTGATTGTTACTTGTTTCTTTGATTTCCAAGAAATCAATGAGTTGCCAAGGAAAATTGCAAAATCAGTGACACTTCTTCGGGTGTCCACACAACCTGCCAAATTACTATCTGAGAAATCTTTTAAATGTAAGTCTAAGGAGGATGAAAAGAAGAGACCTTGACCTTGTGTAGATTTAAGATATCTTAATACCCGAATGGCGGCTTGGTGATGACTAATAGCGGGCTATGCTAGAAATTGGCTGAGTACTTGTACAGAATAGGCCAAGTGAAGCCTAGTGAGAGTTAGATAAAGCAATCGACCAATAAGTTTTCTATAACCCGAGGGGTCTTGATATAAATTTGAATCATTGGCGGATAGTTTGAGATTAGACTCCATAGGGAAGGCACAGGTTTAGCTCCAGTTAAACCAGTATCCTCAAGTATGTCAAGTACATATTTTCTTTGGCATAATGTAATACCATTTTTGGATCTTGCAACTTCCAAACCAAGAAAATATTTCAGCTGTCCTAAATCTTTAATAGTAAACTTTTCATGTGGAAAGATCTTCAAGCGATCAATGTCCAGAATATTGTCACTTGCTAGTAGGGCATCGTCCAGATAAACTAACAAAGCCATAAAAGAACTGTTAGTCTTCTTAACAAACAAAGAGCAATCAGAGTTACCTTGTACAAAATCGTAGGAGATGAGAGCATTAAATAGCTTGGCAAACCATTGTCTAAAAGCTTGTTTGAGGCCATAAAGACTTCAAGAGTTTGCACACTTTTTGTTCTCCTTGGTCAGCCAAACCAGGGGTAAATCCATGTAAACATCCTCATGTAAATCTCCATGTAGAGAGGCATTATTGGCATCTAATTGATGGAGATGCCAGTCCTTGATTGCTGCCACTGCAATCACAAGTCTGATGGAAGTAATCTTGGCCACAGGGGAGAAAGTATCAAAAAAAATCTAGCCCTTCTTATTGATTATACCCTTTCGCCACTAATCTAGCTTTATGCCTTTACATAGTCCCATCAGGTTTATACTTTACCTTGAATATCCATTTACAACCAATGTTCTTATTTTCAGGAAGAGGAACAATCTCCCAAGTTTTGTTTTGCTCCAGAGCAAGAGCCATTCAGGTAGTTTGGAGGCTTGTGTGTATGTTCTGGGTTCTACTGAATGTGTGATACAGGATAAGAAAGCTTTATGTGATGTAGACAATCTATTTGTAGAAAGGAAATGATGAAGGGGATAGAGATTACCTTTTGTAGGATAGCAGTCAGGTGAAGTAGATGATTCAGCTGCATATTGAGATGAAGAAACATTACCACAATAATAGTCCTATAAATGTGAGGGTGGTTGTTTGAGCATGGTCGATCTTCTAAGCTGCAGGTTTTCTGAATCAATAGAATTAGATGTTGAATCAGATGTTGGTTCAATATTGAATGAAGAACGGACTATTGGTGACTCAGGTTCACTGAGAGGTTCAGAAAGAGGTTCAAAGGAGGGAGTGGAATTGACATGAGATGGCTCAGATTCTTCATTGGATGCTGATCTGATGAGAGTTGAGTCCAAGAAGTTTTGTGAAGTAGGAAACATGAAAGAGTGGGCTCTAGTATTTTGTGGTAGTATGTTAAAAGGAAAAGTAGTCTCATGAAATGTAACATTCCTAGAGACGATGATTTTATTGTTGTTTAAATCCACAAGCCCTTAATATTGGAAGGGTATCCCAAGAATATGCATTTTGCAGCTCTTGAATCAAATTTTTGTCTGTGTCTGGCTAAGGTAGAGGCAAAACAAAGGCAGCCAAAAACCTTTAAATGGAAAAGATTTGGAGGTTTGTTGAAAAGTTGCTCAAAGGGTGTTTTGTTTTGGAGTAGAGGAGTAGGGAGTCTGTTGATTATATGTGCTGCAGTAAGGACACAATCACTCCAAAAATTTAATTGTAGATTTGCTTGAAACATTCGTGCTCTAGCATTGTTTAGTAAATGTTGATGTTTTCTCTCCAAAATACCCTTTTGTTGGGGAATTTCTACACAACTTTTTTGATGTAGGATACCATATTTATGGTAGAACTTAGGAAGTGAAAACTCTGGTACATTATCAGACTGAACGGTTTTACAGAAGATGAGAATTGATTGGCCACCATTTTGCAGAATAGTTTGATTAGGGATTGCACCTCTGACTTAGTTTTAATCATGTATACCCAAGTACATCTTGTGAAGTCATCAACTATGGTTAGGAAATACCTGAAACCAAAATAAGAGGCCATGTTGAAGGGACCCCATATGTCACAATGGATCAAATCAAAGCTTTTATTAGAATCATGATTAGATACAGGAAAAGGAAGTGTCTTTTGCTTTGCTAAAGGACATATGTCACAAACATTTCTACATTCAAAAGAAATATCAGAGTTTATCTCTTTGAGGGAATGTAATCTCGAATTGGATACATGTCCTAATCTACAATGCCATATATCTAATGGTTTTTGTTTAGAAAATAGAACTAAAGGAACAGAACAATGCGAGTGGCTGGAACTATGGTTCCATTAAGAAGATTGATAGATGCATTAGTTAGTTTAGATGCAGAGTGATACGAGTGTAGTGAACATATCATATGATTTGTTGCACCCGTGTCAAGAATCTAAGATGGACTGGTTTTTGGTTTAGAAGTAGCAGAGTTACAAGAAAGTAAAATTGGTTTTGGTTGCAATTTACCAGAAAAAGGAGAGGTAATGACAAGACTAACACCTGGTTGAGTATTACTTTGGTTGGAAGAACTGGGCTGAGAGGAGTTTGCAAGTGCCATTACTTTGTGAAATTCTTCTGGAGTAAAATAAAGTCTTTGTTGCTCATTCCCAGCCTGATTAAGAATTTCTGGAGTTGTAATTGCAGCATGAGCAGAAGCCATACTTCCTTTTCCTTTTGGCACATTCCAGCCAGGAGGATAACCATGAAGTTGAAAACACTTCTCAACTGCGTGACCATTGTAACCACAATAAGTACATTGTGAGGAAGATTTCTTTGGTTTATCCCTGAAAGATTTTGACTGACGACTCTGTTGATTAGATTGCTTTGCCATCAAAGCATGAGTTTCATTATATGCAACAGAATTAGTGAGCTGTCTCTGACTTTCTTCTTGAAGCAATTGGGAGAAAACTTTGGACATCTTTGGTAAAGGAACCATCAGCAGCAGTTGGCTTCTAATGGATGTGTATGAATCATTTAGCCCAACTAGAAATTTAAGTACGTAATCAGATTCCTGTCTATTTTGTAGAAAACTAAAAAGCTCACAGGTGCATGTCGCCATTTTACCACATGTACATGATGGAAATTGTCTATATAACTGATGTACTCATCCTAAAAAGTTTTAAAAATACTGAAATACTCAGTTACTGAGAGAGTTCCTTGACTGATGCATCCTAAATATTTTTTCAAGATGGAAGACTCTTGGTCCGTCACTTCTTAGATAACTGGCCTTAAGTTCATTCCAAAATTCAGCTGCTGATGTCACGAATAACAGGCTATTTTGCGTTTCTTTCGAAATAGAGTTCATTAGCCAAGAAAGAACCAAATTATTAGTTCTAAACCATGCTGTGTATTTAACAATTTGATCAACAGGAGGAGTAACAATTGAACCATCTATGAATTTTATCTTGTTTTTTTACTGTTAGTGCAATGACTATGGACCGGCTCCACGCAACATAATTCTCTCCACTGAAGATTTCTGATACTAGCAAGGCACCTGGATTATCGCTTGGGTGAAGGTAGTAAGGACTGGATGAATCATCCGAAGGAATGATAGAAGATTGATTGAGGGAATTTAATTCCGCAGGGTTGACAGGAGAAGGATTAATGGGGGAAGAATTATCAGAACTCATCTTCAAGATTTCGTTCAAGAAAATGTAGAGAATTCAAGGGCAGTTGATGCAGAATTCTAGAGCAGAATTTTGCAAAACAGGTGTTTAGGAAGCTTCAAAATCTCTCTGATACCATGTGAAGAAACAAAAGAAGAATATGCGGCAACAATAAATTAATTGTTATATGTATTGAATTGAATTCATGTACATCAGATATGGTTTTATTTATAATACTTTACATCAGCAGAAATATAACAAAAAAATTGAAATTAATTAACAGAAAACTAACTAACTGACAGCTAACTAAACTGACTGACTTCAACTAACTTTCTTCTCCAGCTCGTGTTTGAGCTTTTCTTCTTTCTGTTTCAGCTACATTCTTTCAATATGAGATGTTACACTCCAACAGGTTATTGTGCATCAGAAGATCTGCAAATGCTCCCATCGGTTAGTGTGCAATTTTCAAGTGACTGGAAAAGGTCAATCCTTTTTGTCTATTTTTTAGCTATATTGGTAATATACAGTCAAAAGTGTAATTAATGACTTCACTTATTGGTTGCAAGTGTTGGCCGTGTACCAACAAAAGTCAATCCATTATTTTTATATTTGGTTGTATTGGTAATGTATTGTCCAAAGTCCAATATATGAAGACAACAAAATATAGTACTGGTGTTTCCCTTTTTTGGTTCTTTATGCAATGTTCAATTTTTCAGCCCTTTTTTCTTCTTCGTGCAATGTTTGAAAATAGCAAAATATAGTACTCGATGTTTCCCCTTTTTGGTTCTTTGTGCAATGTTTGATTTTTCACTTGGGCATAGGCATGAAAAGCTGGGCGGGAAAAGCATAAAAATTATATAATAA
Organism: Ligustrum vulgare; assembly: GCA_963555705.1. Taxonomy (NCBI): domain Eukaryota; kingdom Viridiplantae; phylum Streptophyta; class Magnoliopsida; order Lamiales; family Oleaceae; genus Ligustrum; species Ligustrum vulgare. Next base: position 58,950,981 of record OY743169.1, on the reverse strand, counting down.
ATGATTTTACAAGTATATATGGTAAAATTAATCCCAAATCTCCCTAAGGAGATAGAGACAATGCCTCAATTTAATTGGTTACACGTTATTTCTCAAGTTCGTTATATTATTTTGTTATTTAATTGTGTTTTTCTTGACAAGTTGAAGGAAGATCCAACAATTTTATTAGCTATTTTGTTGAATGCCGTCACTAATGACATGGTGGTGTAGATAAATATTGTCTAATTGTGTTTTTCCGAGATAAGGTGAAGGAAGATTAATCATTTTATTCAGTATTTTGTTGAATACCGTCACCAATGACAACACGTTTGGTTAACAACATTGAGTAAAATTATACAGTACATAGATAATACTGTAATTTTTTTCCCCTTTTTAATAATATAATATTATTAATTCCACCTTAGTAAAAGTATTATGAACCAGTAGTTGACAATAACCTCCATGCAATAGATAAATGAAATTGCATTCTTATAGATCTCAATTTTCTTTATCCTCCTTCTATAGTATAGAGGAAATATTACTAATGTCAAATATAGCAAGTTCTCGTTTGTTTAAGCTAAAAAAAATTGATTAAAGTCAGTAATTAATTTTACTATATATTTCATGAGACTTGCAATTTTTTACCATACATGTTCATCAACCTTTTATCAAAATCAAAATATATTAAAATTTTGATTTTTATCTAAACTAAACATAGGCTAAATAAATAAGGCACCGTTCGGCGGCTTGGAGGGGGAATTAAAATTATTTTGTTGTTTTATTTGTATTTTTGAGGTAAGATGCAAGGTTAAAAATTGGTTTGGAAAATTGTGTAACTGAAGAGAGAAAATATGGATGATTAAAAAGTGATTTGAAAAATTGTATAAATTAAATTTATTGTCTTTTTTGTCTTTTAGTGTATTAATTTGGAAAATTAATTCTTAGCCGAACGGTCCCTAAATTATTTGCGAAGATTTGCGTAGTGTGTCAATTGGGTTTAATGATTCCTCGTGTTTAGCATGTTAATATTCTAAACTTGTGCTATTGAAAAGATACTTCCTAGCACAATTCTAAGCTTTGTTAAAGTTGTCTAAAATAGATCATTTTGTGCTACACAAATCACAAGGATGACATACTCCTATATTGTATTTATGAATTGTTCATTTTTAAATCTAATTATAATCGCAAAAGAGGAGAACAAAGGAGACCATAACAAAATTTATATAAATGATACACTCGACTGCATATGATAATAATCAAGATTTCCACTTTCCCTTTTTTCTTTAATTTTTTTTTTAATATTATTTTGTTTACCTTACCATAAAAGTAAAAGAATATATAAGTTTATACGATAAGATTTATTTAGTATTAGATGCGTAATACAACTTTGACATAATTTTGAATTGAAAACTTTACATTAAATTTGTATGAATGAACACAAATACTTATTCGTAAGAGTCAAAACATTAAAAATGTCAATCATAATGATCACAACATTTATTATCAAATGAAATTAAAATGAATTTTAAGGAGAGATCTTTTGGAACAAGCATGAACTTATGAGTTATGACATAACTTGGTTAAACATATATACACCTTAATATATTGTCTTGTTCAAGTCGAACTTTAATATTTTAGTACTAAAGCTATTTCTTTAAAAGATACAAATGCAAAATTCTAATCATTATTCGACAATTTTCCATATGTTGTAGTTTTTTTATGAAATGTATTTAGAAAGTTACCAAATTAGTTTATCTTAAGCTTTATACATAGGACTATTCTTGTTGTGCCCCCTCACAATAGGGGTGGGCTCCACTTTTTTGGGGTACACCTCTTTTTCTTCATATATTCATACATGTCATAATATTTGTTGTTTATTTTAATTTTTTGCCAGCTGTCAAATTAAAAGTTTGTTTCAGAGAGGTTTTTTCAAGCTAAAATAATTTTTGTTAAGGAAATAATATTATAAATCTCATAAAATGTGTGATTGAAAGTACTTTGGGGAATAATAATTTTCAAAAATAATTTCTCAAACAAACCCTAAAAGTATTGCTCGATACATGTAATCTTGCTCAACTTCTTAATTTATCTTAATTATATACACTATGATCGTCTACACACAATGGAGAAGAGATGAAAAAGAGGGGGGAAAGTAAAAGAATAGACAAAATAATAACTTATGTGAGTGGAAATTTTATGTGAACAACGTGATATTAACTATGTACTATATATTATTCTATGCTTGTAATTTGCTGAAAAATTAAGCAGGAAGTTTTCTAAAGTTATTCTATAAAATTAAGTTTATCTAAGATATTCCCATCTTATGACAAGTATAAATATAAGGACATGTTTCATATGTTTTTACATTTAAAAAAAAAAAAAACATATTTTTACTTCTTACTCAAACACTATAATTTCCAAGTCTCTCGAAAACATAAGTTTGCTGCTTATCCTCAATGGAATCAAAAGGTAACCTACTCCAATCCACCTCACCTCACCCTACCCCAATGAGTGGTTTTTCTTAAATATTTTCTTATTTGTTACATTTTCTCTACGTTATATTGTTCTTAACTATGTTGTTACATTTTCAAAAAATAAAAAATAAAAATGTCTAATTGTTAAAATAGACATATTTTACAACTAACCATTTTTTGTTGTATTTAATGATAGTTATCTTTTCGAGGGAGAATTGGATAGGAAATTTAAGTTTTTCAAATTTATCGTCAAGTTCTAAATGTAATTTGATTACAGTAATTTCATATATGCGACAATTCTTGACCAATCCTAATTTATTCACATAAATTCTTCAATATGAAAGACAACGTACATAATTAAAAAAAAAAAGTTGAACGCCAACCTTAAGCGTCCTTAGAATTGGTAAATGATGTAAATCGCATGTTATACTTCAAGTTGGTCAGGGTCCGGTACTATCCACTGGACGATAAAGTGCCCCTAAATTCGAACCTGTAAGGATTTGAACATGCGACCTCTGAACTACCAGTGTTTGTGAATTCTCAACCTTTACCGATTGGGTGTGCACTGGATGTGATAACTTACATAATTTAAGTTGAGCGTAGGGTGGGAGAGGGGATGACTCTGGACAGCCCAAGCTCTACACCCCCACCCAAACAAATAAAAATAAAAAATGTTCTATATCAAAATGTGAAAAGAAATTATAGCTCGTCCTTACTTAAGAGAATGTAATTATAACATTTTCTATAAATATTTAAAAGATACTCAAAAACAATTAAAATAGATATGGTTTTCAAACCACAGTACTGGGATACAAATACTCCTTGGGTTGTTTAATTTTGATGTCATAAAATATTTGATATCATTTAATTTAGCCTCTATTTGATAATTTGTTTATAAACATTTTTTTTATACATAACGATGAGTCAACATTTGATTGATCCATTTTTAAAAAGTAAGAAATGGTGAGCGAAAATCTTTAACCAGTTGAAATTGTTGATTTTTTTTTAGAAAAAAAAACCAAGTAAAATGTTGTCGTGTGACCATTTATAAACAAAATTTATAAATAATTTTTACCAAATAAGCATCTATAATCAATAGGAAGCCAATGTATTAAATAATATATACTAACAAATTTATTTAGGACAAAGGGATTCAAGGGTAGCCTAGGTGATGTATGCTCAAGTATCCCCTTATCCTCGGCTTGATCCAAGGTTCGAATGCCAACCTCTCTTCCCTAATTTCCTTCGTAATAAAAAAATAAAATTATTTAGAGAAAGTTCGGAGGCTGGTAATGGGTGTCCACTCCAACAAATAATAATAATATCTTACTCTAAAAATATAAATTGTAATAGTGTTGAGCAATGTTGAATTCATAGAGATTGATCATATTTAATTCTTTATAAATTAAAACAATAAACTAAAAGTGAGGTTTTGAATTTTGAGTATTAAACCAATTTGGAATAAAACAATTTCAGGGAGTTAAATTTTTGAAAAATCAAATTAAATAAATATTCGGCCCAAAAATATATCTCATCATTGATTCGTGGAATTGATCATGAATATAAAAATGAAATCATTTACTATTTTTCTAAATTGGTTATGATTGTTGATACGAGTCTAACAACCTATCTGTCCTTAATTTTTCAATAATAAAGATAACTTGTTGACTATTTTTCTAATCAATAAACAACCATAGATATGATTTTAGGATTTAATTTATCAATAGCATTAATCTTTAGAGAGACTACCAATTCTAACCAACAAATACACATGCGTAATTCATTTAAGTTAGGTTATACATCTTCATATCATAGAATTGAAAATTAATCTGAAATCAACAATGTTATTTGCTACATGTATTAAAAAATCTAAACAATTATGGATTTAGATATCTAATTAGCTAAGTATTATTTCGACAATTAAACAATGTGTACTTTGTATTAACCAATCAAAATAACAACTTAAATATACACAAAAGATTTATAAATAGAGAAGAAATAAAAGAACAGTGAAATTAATTCGATCCTACAATTCTTGCAGAATCAAAACTTCGATTATCCTTCTGCTGGAATATAAATTTAGATGTTCAATTGTTCATCAACATTGAAAAAGATAAACTAAAACTAAAACAAAACAAAATAAAATAAAGGAAAAGTCTAAAAATCTAGATATTCCCCTCTCTTTAGGAAATAAAGGTGGGTCCAATAAAAATATTTTTCTCATCCAAATTCCGCTCATGTAAGTCAAGTTTTCACGAAACACTAAGTCATGCCCACGGCTTAGGCAACATTTGCTTTTGATTGGAAACACTAGAGACTTAAACGTACTCACGCTTTAACCAATGTATCATTCTGCATTTTTGCACCTTTTGAATTTCAAACTTCTTCTTCACAATTTGTGATATTAAGTCTAAGTTGATCCAACTCCTTCATCTAGTCCACAAAACATAAAATATGATCAATATTCATAAATTAAACATTTTAAAACCATTAGATTAAGATGAAATATCACAAATTAAACATTAATTTTATCAGCTAGAATCCAATTTATAAATATAATTTTATTTTTTTAAGGTAAAACATGGCCGAAAAGTAATTTAGAAAAATATCTGTGATAAAAAAGTGATTAGAAAATTATGTTATTTATAAATTAATTTATAAACATGTTACAAAATAGAGGGTTATTTTTTCTACTTTCAATGTCCCGTCCTCAAACCATCGTGTTAATGGCCCATTGGTAGTTCGGATTACAAAAAAAAGGTGTAACCCACATCTTGAGGGCCCGAACCGACCATGTCGTGAACCATTGGTTTGAGTGGTAAATCGCAGGTTGTACCTCCCAGAGCCATGGTAGAGGGCATTGGTAACTCCCACGAATGGTGGTGACTCCCGCTTACCACATGGCACAAATCCGTTATTTCAGGATTCGAACCCTGCATCCTACTGCGCTGAGCAAGTTTCCTGCCCTCCCCTTTGCCACTGGGAGATATGCCCTGGGGACGGTAGTTGGGACTACAATGGTTAGTGATATCGTTGCGAGTTCATTTGTCATCAAAATCTTAGCATCTATTTGGTAAACATATTTTTGTTTATAAACAAAGAAAATAATATTTTCGAGATAAAATTAAAAAATAATTTGAGAAAAACGTGAGTAATTGAAAAGTGATTTGAGAAAATACGTTGATAATAAACTTGTTTATAAACAAGTTTATTAGATAGACTGTGTGTTTGTTCCCTTGTTTTGGAGTAACCCCGTTATCAGAATAACCACTATTAGGCGCCTACCCTGAAATTCTTACAAAGTTGTTACTTCTCGTTTAGTTGTAGTATTTATTCAATTTTTTTCTCAAAGCACGTGATGGTTGACCTAAAATTTCAACCTAGGGGTTGTCCGACAAAACTTTTGATAAAATCTAAGTAGAGTTTAATAAAAATTGATGAAATATATAGTTAAAAAGTTGATAAATGTCGTTGTGAATCTTATGAAATGTTTGTTTAAATTAAAATTTGACTAGATGATAAGTTTTTATTTGCTAATAATATGTGCTAACGTGAATTCATGCTCACGTCCAAGGGATGACAACAGTTGGACAGAACCAAAATGTCGAAATCACTCAAGATAATACTGAAACACAAGAGTCAAGCAACGACATTACCAAGGATCAGTGGTTGATTGAAATGAAGGAATATAATTACGACGCGACAAAGAAATCCAAAATAGAAAGGGTGCCATCAATGCTGCGTAAGACAAAATCCAACATAAATTCTTATGTTCCTTGCGAAGTTTCGATAGGCCCTTATCATCATGGAAATAAAGATTTAGAAGCATTTGAGAAGCTAAAAACTCCTATTGCGCAGAAATTTTGTCGTGAGTACTGTATGAATCAAGTATCCATCGAAGAGTTATATGAAGAGGTGGCAAAGGAGGGTAAAAGTGCTCGTGAATTGTACGAGACAGGCTCGACTGATACCATTAATGATGTGTTAGAATAGTTAGATTGTTTAGTTGTTAGTTAGTTAATTGTCAATTTGTTAGTTTTTAATTGGTTAGTTGTTAGCTGTTTGTAACCCCTTCTATAAAATGGGGTTAACATCATTGTAATCACAAGTCATTCAATACAAATTTTCATTTCCATCTTTTCTAATATGGTATCAGAGCCATGTTAAATTGAAGAAAATGGCTCCCTTCTCGGATGGAAACCAAACACACTTCTCTCTCGGTTCTATTTCATCTTTCCCAACACAACTTAGCCACAGTCCAGACCCAGATGGTTATACTGGTCCCTTCACTGCCGGTCACTATCCCTGCATTCCCAGAACAACCAGACATCGCATTCATTCATTATTCCTCCAAATGATTCTTGAAATTCACCACTTTGTTTCTCCGAATCACCAATTCTTCAAAACTTGTATCGAGGAAGTCTCTCAACTTCTTCCTTGGCTGCTCCTTCCTGATCTGCTGCTGCATAATAAAATCCTCTTGGTCGACAAGTTCAGTTTAGTCATGCGACGTTCACTTTAGTGGCAATGTTCGGCCCCAGTTCAATTCCAGTTCTACCTAAAATTAGACCATTCGTTTCAGTTTGTTAAACTCAGTTCGGTTCCCCTTCTGATTATTGTCCAATTTTACGTATTTTAGATAGGTAAATAAATGAAAAATACAATTTTGGGATATAAATTTTGTAATTTAGAGTAAAATTTATAAAATATTCAATTTTAATTCTTTAACTCTAAATTAATTTTAATTGCTAAATATTTCATTTATTTAATTGCAGGGAAAGATTGGACAATATTTCAATTGAATATAAATTTCTTCTCGAAAATCCCTAACCTAATTCGACTAAAGAAATCAAGAATGATACAAAATTGTTGGCCCAATTTTCCAGCCCATATCCATTTCAATATTCAGCCTCCACTCACTATTCTCTCGGAGGGACCTTCAACCGCAACCCATATTCTCTGTCTGTCTCTGTTTTTTTTTCTTTAACCTTCAACCTCTCCCTCACGTCTTCCGTCATCTTCTACAGCCGCCATAGCCATCTGTCCCATACTCTCTGTCTTCTTTCTCACCAACTACACACACGCAACCTCTCCTCTCACACATAGCTCATCTCTGTCTTCTCACTTCTCTCACAACTCAGCCGCTTCTGCACACCATCTCTCTCCTTTCACACGGCAGTCTCCTCTCCCTCACGTAACTCAGCCACCAACCGCTCTCCTTCACCTCATCAACAACTCCACTCAGCAGCACCGAGCAGCAGCCCGCCAGCCTCTTCTCTTTCTACAACCTACAACAGCTCCTCTGTCTGCTCGAAACCGCCAGTCGCAGCTCCGTTTTCTCTCCTCCCTCACCAACTTCAACAGCCGCAACACAAGCCGCAGCCACGCATCACTGGAGCAGCATTTCCCCCTTCGACCAGCAGCAGTCCAGCACAGTACCAGCAGCCCCTTGTTTTGGTTATTGGTTTTAGTTTAATTCCCGTTTTATTTATTCTTCTATTGTTTTAATCATTAGTTTAAATAATTTTAGATTATTGATATTAGGTGATTTTTAGATATATTTTTAGTTATTGAATTTTCATTTTCAAATTTGAATTTCGTTTTCTAGAATGGTTATTGTTTGTTTGAACTTAATTTCGTTTAATTTAATTATGTTCGGCTAAAATATATTTGAGGGGAGTTATTCTTAGCTTCAATGGGCGTGTTTTAATTTCTTATGGGTGAATTGTTGTTATGGATAAGGGTTTACAAATTGTTTTAAGTTTTCAAATTATTTTACATGGATGAATGTCGTTGATGTGATATGTATTAAATATGCACACAACATGCTCGACTAAATGCCATAAAATAAATTGACTAATTTTCTGCTAATGTGTTTAAATCTTATCAATATCAAGAAAATTCATACTAATCTTATTTGAAAAACCCAATTGATAGCGGAAGAATAACTCCGCTCGAATTCCCTTTCATTGCAATTTAATTATATTCTCTTTTTATTCTTTTAAACACAATTGAAATCATAGTTTAAGTTTCGAATTTAGCAAATATTACGATACCAATAAAATCCATAGGAAGAATGACCCTGGATTATTGTTAGGCTATAACTTGACCCCTTTATACTTGGAGGGTAGATTTAACATCGAGTCAAGTTTTTGGCGCCGTTTCCGGGGATTATTTTGGTGTTAATTGATTTTTCCTGAATTCTTTTTATTTTATTATTATTATTTTGTTCGACTACTATTCTTGATATTGTTCTTTATTTATGTCCGTTTGGTTCCGAGATCATTCTAAGCGATTAGTAAGATCGGAATCCACTAACCTGTTTTTACTTCTTGAAAATCAGCAGGTAGTAATGGCAAATAATGCAGATCCAAATGAGGCGCCAGTCGTTCGAAGTCTTAGAGATTACATCTTTCCAACGATGGCAAGCACTCCGTCATGCATAATAATTCCTGCAAATGCAGCGGTTTTCAACTTTAAACCGGGAATGATTGATCATCTACCACGCTTCCATGGGATGCCATCTGAGAGTCCATATCACCACATCCAGGAATTCGAAGGGGTTTGTTTTACTTTTCTTGAAAGAAATTGCACTAAGGAAGTCATTCGACTCAAGCTTTTCCCTTTTTCACTAAAGGATAAAGCTAAGTCATGGCTTAACTCTTTGAGGCCTAGTTCAATTACAAATTGGGCAAATATGCGGAAAGAGTTCATTAAAAAGTTTTTTCCACCACAAAGAACCACCGCTATTCAGAGACGAATTATGAATTTTTCCCAAAAGAATAATGAAATTTTTTACACTAGTTGGGAAAAATTTAAGGATTTGTTATTATCTTGTCCCCATCATGGTTATGAGCAATGGATGTTAACTAAATTTTTTTACGAAGGGCTCAGACCAGAAATGAGGCAATTTGTGCAAACCATGAGTAATGGTGACTTCTTTGCAAAAGACCCGAATGAAGTTTTTACATTTTTTGATGATTTAGCTGAAAATGCTCAATCTTGGGATAACATTTATGAGTTTGATAGGGGTGTTACAATAAAAACTAAATTTCTCAATATTGCATCTGGAAATGGAATTCATTCACTTAGAACAGAGGATGACATAAATGCCCAATTGGCTGTCATCACTCGAAAACTTGAAAATTTGGAAACTCAAAAAGTGAATGAAGTCAACTCCTCTTCCACTATTTTAGAAAAATGTTCAATTTGTGATGATGTACAACATTTTACCTCAGATTGTCCTGCACTTCCCCAACTAAAAGAGATGTATTTTGATCAATCTGTTGCTGTTAATATGATTTTCAAGCCTTATTCTAATCCATATTTGAGTACTTTTAATCCAGGTTGGAGAAATAATCCAAATTTCAGTTGGAGGAATGATCAAGGAGGAAGCAATAATGTTGGCAACAATGCTGGACCCTCACAACCAACACCATATATGCCACCACAGAAGAGAAGTCTGGAAGACCAAATCCAACAATTCATGCAAAGTCAAGCTGTTATCAACAATCAAAACTCTCAGGCCATTAATGACATTCGATCTCAACTTACAAAGCTTACTACCCAGGCAAGTGCAACAGAAAAAGGTAAGTTTCCAGCTCAACCAATGCCAAATCCTCAAACTCAATACAATGGGGTCGATGAGCCCAATCTGAGACATGTGAAAGCAGTAACTACCTTGAGAAGTAGTAAGCATATCCAAGTTCCTGAACCTAAAGAGAACTTGGTGGGTAAGCAAGCTGAACCTCCTGTTAATGACACTGTATTAAAATCTCTATCTGATGTTCAAGAACCACCTAGGCCAATAGTAGGTGCACCCCCTGCCCCTTTTCCTCAAAGATTACAACCTAGTAATAAGACCAAAAATCAAACAGAAATTCATGAGATCTTTAAGCAAGTTATGGTAAATACTCCTCTGTTAGATGCAATTCAACAAGTCCCTGCCTATGCTAAATTTCTTAAGGATTTGTGTACAGTGAAAAGGAAGCTAGCTGTTAAGAACAAAGCATTTTTAACTGAACAAGTGAGTTCCATCATACAATGTCAAACTCCTCGAAAATTTAAAGATCCTGGTTCTCCAACCATTGCTTGTATGATAGGAACCACTCGTATTGGTCATGCCCTGCTAGATTTAGGTTCAAGTATGAATCGTTGTCCTTTAGTGTATACACACAACTTGGTCTAGGTGAACTTAAGCCCACCCCCATGATTTTATAATTAGCAGATAGATCTGTTAAGATGCCAAGAGGGATAATTGAGGATGTTTTGGTTCAAGTCAATAAATTCTATTACCCAGTTGATTTTGTTGTTATTGAAGTTCAAAGTACACCTAAAACTTCTCCTCAAATCCCTGTTATTCTTGGTAGACCATTTCTTGCAACCTCAAATGCTTTAATAAATTGTAGGAGTGGTATTTTAAAGTTGACTTTTGGCAATATGTCTTTGGAACTTAACATTTTCAATGCTTGTAGGCAACCAAAAGATTTTGATGAAGTGCAGGAAGTTAATATGCTGGAAGAGCTGCTAGTTGAGTTAGAAGATCCTAATGAGCAACTTGAGCAGAATCTCGAATTGGACAACATTCAAGACTCTTCAAAAAGTGTAACAACAGCAGCTGTAAGATCTTGGTAGCCAAACATTGAGCCTCTAAATGTTAGCCAGACACCCATGCAAACATCAGCAGAAAAGATGCCAACTCTGGAGCTTAAACCTCTTCCATCGGAACTAAAGTATGCATTCTTGGGACCTAATGAATCATACCCTGTGGTAATCTCTTCTACTCTTACTTGTGATCAGGAAAATTTGTTGTTGAAAGTGTTGAATGATCATAGATCTGCAATAGGTTGGACTATAGCAGATATTAAAGGAATTAGTCCCTTAGTGTGCACTCATAGAATTTTCCTAGAAGAAAATGCGAATCCCTCAAGAGAATCTCAAAGAAGGCTAAACCCTAACATGAAAGAGGTTGTTAAAAATGAAGTTTTAAAATTACTTGATGCAGGTATCATTTATCCTATTGCAGACAGCAAGTGGGTAAGTCCTACTCAAGTAGTTTCTAAGAAAACTGGGGTTACTGTTGTTGAAAATGAACAGGGGGAATTGATAACTAAAAGGGTACCCACTAGTTGGAGAATGTGCATAGATTATAGGAAATTGAATTCCATGACCAGAAAAGACCACTTTCCTTTACCATTTTTAGATCAAGTGCTAGAAAGAGTTGCTGGACATTCATTCTATTGTTTCTTGGATGGTTTTTCAGGCTATCATCAAATTGAAATAGCATTAGAAGACCAAGAAAAAACTACTTTTACTTGTCCTTTTGGGACGTTTGCTTTTAAAAGAATGCCTTTTGGTCTTTGTAATGCCCCAGCAACCTTTCAAAGATGCATGCTTAGCATATTCAATGACATGATAGAAAACTTTTTGGAAGTATTTATGGATGATTTCTCTGTGTAAGGTGATTCATTTGATGCTTGCCTAACAAATTTGGAAGCTGTTTTATGCAGGTGTGAAGATAAGCAACTTCTCTTTAATTGGGAGAAATGTCATTTCATGGTAACAAGAGGAATTGTTTTAGGTCATATAATTTTTGCTAAAGGCATGGAAGTAGATAAGGCAAAAGTAGATTCAATTTCTAGGTTGCCTATTCCTTTAACTGTAAAAGACGTTCGATCATTTTTAGGTCATGCAGGTTTTTATAGGAGGTTCATAAAAGATTTTAGTGTCATAGAAAAACCTTTGACTACTCTTTTGATGCATGATACAAAATTTGTTTGGACTAATGAATGCACTGCCGCTTTTGAATATTTAAAAAAGGCAACCACCACTGCACCTATAGTTAGATCACCTGATTGGTCTCTTCCTTTTGAATTAATGTGTGATGCAAGTGATATAGCTATAGGAGCAGTGCTTGGCCAGAGGAAAGGTAAGGAACCTTATGTAATCTACTATGCTAGCAGAACTTTGAATCAAGCTCAATTAAATTACACAACTACTGAAAAAGAGCTGCTAGCTATTGTTTTTGCACTGGAAAAATTTCGAATGTATCTTATTGGAACTCCTGTTACCATCTTTACTGATCACTCTGCTCTTAAATATTTGTTCACAAAGAAAGATGCTAAACCTAGACTCATTTGATGGATTTTGTTATTGCAGGAATTTGACATCACAATTAAGGATAAAAAGGGGTGGAAAATGTTGTCGCTGATCATTTATCCAGATTAAATTCTGAAAATTCAAAAGTTTCTCACCCTTTATATGATTCATTTCCCGATCGCTGACTTGGTTAATTATCTTGTTACAGGTCATATGCCCCCAAATTGGAGTGTCCAAGACAAAATGAGGATGAAAGCTATTGCAAGGAACTTCTTCTACGATGATCCATACTTATTCAAATATTGTGCTGATCAAATTATCCGAAGATGTGTTCCTGATGATGAGGTACAACAAATTCTTACTTTCTGTCATTCTCATGCTTGCGGAGGCCATTTCTCTTCGCAGAAGACAGCTGCTAAGGTACTTCAATGTGGTTTTTATTGGCCTAGTTTATTTAGGGATGCCCATACATTTTGTAAAAATTTTGAAGCATGTCAGAAACTTGGTAGTCTCAGCCATAGGAATATGATGCCATTAGCTCCAATCCTTGTTCTTGAAATTTTTGATTGTTGGGGATTAGATTTTATGGGTCATTTTCCCCCTTCTTTTGGATATTTATATATATTGGTTGCTGTTGATTATGTGTCAAAATGGGTAGAGGCTATTCCATGTAGAACAAATGACCATAAAGTTGTGCTCAAATTTTTGAAAGAACATATTTTTTCTAGGTTTGGTATGCCTAAGGCCATAATTAGCGATGGAGGAACATATTTTTGTAATAAACCTTTTGAAACCTTGTTAAAGAAATATGGCATTCGGCATAAGATTTCCACTCCCTATCACCCTCAAACTAATGGTCAAACTGAGCTAGCCAACCGGGAAATTAAAGGCATTTTGACAAAAACAGTGAATCCAAATAGAAAAGACTGGGCTATAAAATTGGATGATGCTTTATGGGCCTATAGGACTGCCTTTAAAAATGTTCTTGGAATGTCTCCTTATAGAATTGTATTTGGTAAACCTTGTCACTTTCCGGTTGAAATTGAACATAAAGCTTATTGGGCAATTAAAACACTCAACTATGATTTAGATCAAGGCTGGTGAATTTAGGAAACGGAAATTGAATGAGTTAGATGAATTACGTTTGGAAGTATATGAGAATGCAAAAATTTCAAAAGAGAAAATGAAAGTTTTTCACGATAAGAGAATTTTTAGAAAATCATTCTTCCCTTCTCAAAAAGTATTGCTATATGACTCTAAACTTCATCTGTTTCCTGGTAAGTTGAGAACTAAATGGATTGGTCCTTACATTGTGCAAACTGTTTATCCTTATGGAGCGGTTGAAATCTTGGATCCAAAAACTGGTACTGTTTTTAAAGTTAATGGACAACGTCTGAAACCATTTTTGGAAAATTTTTCTGCTGATGTTAATGAACTACCTCTGCTGGACCCGGATTCCAGCTGCTGATTTTCTTGGAACTAACTTTTATTATTATGTATATATTTTCTTTTCTTTTTGCAGATTTTATTCTTTTCTTCATTTTTTTTAGTTTTTCATTCTTGAATAATTGCTCATGTGCATAAGCCTCCTCTCAGGTACACTCTTCTCCTTTAGCTTGATTTAATTTTGAGTCGTGTCTATTAATCACTGTTCATTTTTATTCTCTTTGAGTCATTGAGGACAATGCCTGATTTTAGTTGGGGGGGGAGAGTAACTCAAATGTACTTGTTTTGCATTAATTTTTATGATAGTTGAGCATTAAAATTGAGTACATCTTGAGTCTTGAATTATATCTTTGTTATTCTGTAAAGACTTCCCTCCTAAAAAAATTTTTATGCACAAATTTAAGCCTTGTGGTACGATGGATAGTCAACACATACAACTAGAGCTCTCTCAAGTTTAAGTAATTTTATTTGTTCATCATGAGAGTTGAGTGATTGGTAGTTTTCTTATATTGCCCTTGTTTGATATTGCTACTTCCATTGGGCACCATTACACGGATTGTGGATTGTTGGTGGTTTATACTTAAGAAACGATGAAGGTCAATGTCAAATAAAAATTTGACTCTTTGAAGCTAACCTTATCATCTTCTCTTCCCATCACAAATTCCTTCATAGCCACAAATTCCTTTCATTTATTTCACATTAAAGATGACATTACATTCAGACATTGCTTTCATAAATACATAACCTTGTTTCTACTTTCAAGTATAAGTGAGGATGATTATTTTTGCTCCATATTTGAAGAAAAAATGTTCAGTGCATGAAAAGAAAGAAAAGTGGAGTTAGAAAGTATTTGACAGTCATTGAGACTAGAGGAGAATGTTGAAGAATTATTTGAGAGGATTTCAGTATTAAAAAAAAAAGAGAGAAAAAAAAAAGAAAAAAAAGAAAAGAAAAGGGAGATATATTGAAGAGAAAGTAAAGGATGTGAAGAAGAAAGTAAGCTTGAAGTGTGATTAAAAGTGAAAATTATTATCCTTGCTTATATTTTGGAAGTCCTCAAATTCTACTCACTTCTTTTATTTCCTTATCCTATTCCAAAAAAAAAAAAAAAATGCTACCATTGCGACTTATACTTCCATTGGAATTTATTACTCTACTATTATCATTGGAACATGTAAACTTTTTCTTCCATCAGTCTTTATCAATTCTCTTGAGAACACCATCATTACCTTTACGTTGACATTGACATTTTGATCTTAAGTTGGCTTGTGGTAAGAACGGTTGAGTCCCAATGGTTGTGAGTTTTTCATGAGGTCAATTTTTGCATTGCTGTCATCCACATATATATGGCCTTTCTTGAATGCTTGAGCAATCAATTTTCAAACTCCATGAGTGACCCCTTAACCAGTTCAGAAACAAAAATACACATACCAGTGAGTATATGGAGTTTATGCTTAGCTTGAGTGAGTTCTCGACACTGTATGTGTTGGGGTTAGTGGTTTGATGGATCGGCTTAAAACACACACACACACACAAAATTTTGGGAATGTTTTTGTGGATTAATTTGGATATAATGCTTGATCTCTCGATTTTGCGAAGTTGCTGTGCTTAATTATCTAAATTCATTCTTGACTTTACAATTGATGTTTTTCATTGAGCTAGTCATGTTTTTAATTCGCTTTAATTGCTAGAGACTAGCAAAAAGCTAGTTAGGGAGTGTGATTATTGTCCAATTTTACGTATTTTAGATAGGTAAATAAATGAAAAATACAATTTTGGGATATAAATTTTGTAATTTAGAGTAAAATTTATAAAATATTCAATTTTAATTCTTTAACTCTAAATTAATTTTAATTGCTAAATATTTCATTTATTTAATTGCAGGGAAAGATTGGACAATATTTCAATTGAATATAAATTTCTTCTCGAAAATCCCTAACCTAATTTGACTAAAGAAATCAAGAATGATACAAAATTGTTGGCCCAATTTTCCAGCCCATATCAATTTCAATATTCAGCCGCCACTCACTATTCTCTCGGAGGGACCTTCAACCGCAACCCATATTCTCTGTCTGTCTCTGTTTTTTTTTTCTTTAACCTTCAACCTCTCCCTCATGTCTTCGATCATCTTCTACAGCCACCATAGCCATCTGTCCCATTCTCTCTGTCTTCTCTCTCAACAGCAACAGCCACTTCTCTTTCTCACCAACTACATACACGCAACCTCTCCTCTCACACACAACTCATCTCTGTCTTCTCACTTCTCTCACAACTCAGCCGCTTCTGTACACCAGCTCTCTCCTATCACACGGAAGTCTCCTCTCCCTCACGTAACTCAGCCACCAACCGCTCTCCTTCACCTCATCAACAACTCCACGCAGCAGCACCGAGCAGCAGCCCGCCAGCCTCTTCTCTTTCTACAACCTACAGCAGCTCCTCTGTCTGCTTGAAACCGCCAGCAGCAGCTCCGTTTTCTCTCCTCCCTCACCAACTTCAACAGCCGCAACACAAGCCGCAGCCACGCATCACTGGAGCAGCAGCTCCCCCTTCGACCAGCAGCAGTCCAGCACAGTACCAGCAGCCCCGATTTTGGTTATTGGTTTTAGTTTAATTCCCGTTTTATTTATTCTTCTATTGTTTTAATCATTAGTATAAATAATTTTAGATTATTGATATTAGTTGATTTTTAGATATATTTTTAGTTATTGAATTTTCATTTTCAAATTTGAATTTCGTTTTCTAGAATGGTTATTGTTTGTTTGAACTTAATTTCGTTTAATTTAATTATGTTCGGCTAAAATATATTTGAGGGGAGTTATTCTTAGCTTCAATGGGCGTGTTTTAATTTCTTATGGGTGAATTGTTGTTATGGATAAGGGTTTACAAATTGTTTTAAGTTTTCAAATTATTTTACATGGATGAATGTCGTTGATGTGGTATGTATTAAATATGCACACAACATGCTCGACTAAATGCCATAAAATAAATTGACTAATTTTCTGCTAATGTGTTTAAATCTTATCAATATCAAGAAAATTCATACTAATCTTATTTGAAAAACCCAATTGATAGCGGAAGAATAACTCCGCTCGAATTCCCTTTCATTGCAATTTAATTATATTCTCTTTTTATTCTTTTAAACACAATTGAAATCATAGTTTAAGTTTCGAATTTAGCAAATATTACGATACCAATAAAATCCCTAGAAAGAATGACCTTGGATTATTGCTAGGCTATAACTTGACCCCTTTATACTTGGAGGGTAGATTTAACATCGAGTCACCTTCCAGCATTATCAATTCTCATCCGAATGATGATGACATGTTACGGAGTTCATGCTTGCCTCGCTCTCATCAGATTCAGCTGCAGAATCAAGAACCTAATCCAACCATCACTAGACAAGTGCTCTCCTACCTCCATCGCCGGCAAAGTACCGTGAGTTCGATGTCAAGAATTCGACCCCATTCTTCTTGAATAAGCAAAGGGCATTATTTGTCTTTCCCTTTTTTGGTGCAAGAAGAACATGAATGATCTGGTTATGTCAATTGTTCAAAACTGCAAGTTTTTGGTTCTTCGACAAGATACACCACGCTTCAATGACGCTCGAATTCTACTTTACAATTTCAAGTAATCCATTTTATTTACAAGAATCGGAATGGGCGAATGCATGGCGGGTGTTTGATGAAATCACCGTGAGAAATTAATTCATTCTGGGCATGAGTTTTCGTTTTCAAAAACTCTTGGATCAGTTTGTGTGAATTATTCACAAGCCCAATTGGTTCTGATCTTTTCTTGGGCCAGGGAACCAAGATATTATAAGCATAGTCCATTTCATTTGTCAACCTTATATTCTTGTATATTGCATATTAATCCATCTGTGGAATACGTGTTTCAAAACTCCTTGGTTCGTGACTCATGAGGATTCAAAGGTTTCATGGGTCATCATCATCAGATTCATCCAAGTATGTCATAGTTAAGAAAATCATTTTTTGTTGTTCTTTGCCAATATTTGGCATTTCATATCTTTCTTTCTCGGTTGTTAATCACCGATGTTTGTTCTTTGCCAATATTTGGCATTTGAAATCATTTTTCTCGGTTATTGTTAATCACCGATGTCATTTTTTCTCATTGCCCGTTAGTGGCTTTCTTAGCCTTTTGGTGGCTAATTCACTCTCATTGACCGTTAGTGGCTTTCTTAGCCTTTTGGTGGCTAATTCACTTTCATTGCCCGTTAGTGGCCTTCTTAGTCTTTTATTGGCTAATTCTCGCATTGCTCGCCCGTTAGTGGCCTTCTTAGCCTTTTATTAGCTAATTCACTTTCATTGCCTGTTAGTGGCCTTCTTAGTCTTTTATTGGCTAATTCTCTCATTGCTCGCTAGTAGCCTTCTTAGCCTTTGTTGGCTAATTCTCTCAATGTCCATTGGTGACATCTCATTTTTAGCTCGTGAAAGCTCTTTCTATATGTGCCCAAAGTTGGCCTCTATTTTCAATGTATTCACTTTGTATTTTGATATTCGTTTTACTTTTGTATTTCAAGTTGGAGTTATATAGTATATAACTTCCAACTTGAGGGGGAGTGTTAGAATAGTTAGTTTGTTTAGTTGTTAGTTAGTTAATTGTCAGTTTGTTAGTTGTTAATTGGTTAGTTGTTAGCTGTTTCTAACCCCTTCTATAAAATGGGGTTAACATTATTGTAATCAAAAGTCATTCAATACAAATTTTCATTTCCATCTTTTCTAATATGATGAATTGTTCAACAGAATGATGTTTCTTGATGCTTGCTTTGTGCTTTATTTTATGTTCATCCTACAAGAACAAAAGGAAGTAGGTCCACTACAGGATAGGAGGTGCTACCTTGATTTTGTGCAGAGGGACTTGTTCTTGTTAGAGAATCAAATTCCTTTATTAGTACTAAATGCTTTGATGATATTCTGCTTCAAAAGGGAAAGCAAGAGGATAGAGTTTATTCAGAATCTCCTTGATCAGAAGGCAATCATAATGCCACCTCAGGAAAATACACGCACTAATGCTTTCGAGAAATTTCCCGCACGAATGAGTAGAAGTAGTGAACAAAAAAAGGATGAATGGGTTATATATTTGAATGCAAGCCCTCCTCACCTTCTACATCTAGAGCGGGAACAGCTCCTCTGGTCATCTCATTCTAAAAGGGAAAAGAAGAAGAAGAAACCAGAACCACGGTATCGTTCAGTAACCGAGCTCAAATCAGCAGGAATTCATTTCAGACCAAGTCAAACTAATCATATTACTGATGTAAAGTTCAACCATCGCCGTATTTCTAGTACTCTTACACTTCCTCCAATGATGGTTGATGATTCAACAAAACCCTTTTTCTTAAACTTGGTGGCTTATGAAATGAGTCTCCATGGCCCTTCTGATTATGGCATTATGTCATACATTTGGCTAATGGATTCACTCATTGATACTGCCAGTGATGTTAAAGAGCTCAGGAAGAAAGGAATTGTTGTCAACAATTTAGGTAGTGACGAACATTTGGCGCAACTCTTTAACGAGATAGCCACTGATTTGGTGCCAGATCCTCATGCATATGCATATGTAGATATTATGGAGCAGATTGAAAATCATTGCAAGGATAAAGGAAATGTCTGGATGGCTGAATGGATGCGAAACCATGTAAGAAGTCCTTGGACTCTCTTGGCTATGCTAGTTGCAATTTACGTCATTGTAGTTACTACAGTACAGACATTTTTTGCGATTTTTCCGCGCTAAGCCTCAGAAGACAAGACTTCCGAAATCGACCATCAATTCCGTACATGCTCGATCTTCACTTTCTAAAGTTTATTCTTTTAATACTCTTTCTTTCCGTCATTTGGGTTTTGTTGTGTGTTCTTAATTGTATTACGGCTCATTGTTTTGTATTGCTTAATGGTTTTTCTAGATCCAAACTGATACTCAACAATCCGGGCGGTCCGATCCGACCGTCAACATATGAGTCTGGTAATGGCTCCCGCTTGAAAAAAGCCCACCTGCTACGGGTCGTTCCGGGTAGGCCCACAAATTTTGAACTACAACTCAGGCCCGCCCGCTGGTCACAGTTTGTTCTAGTTTTGCCCGTATGAATTAAAATATAGAATTTTTTATATTTATAACTAAAATATTTTTTTTTAAATTGTTAAATACAAATGAACAAAATGATAAATTAATATTTATACAAAGAAATGTTTACATAAAATCCAAATTTATATATTATGTTACATGCATTACTTCTAACTTTGCAAAGTTAAATACAACATAAATAAATAACAACTAATGTATTTCTAACTATTAAGGTGGAAAAAAAGAATTAGATTAGAAGTTGTACTAGAGTTTGTAAAAGAGGAGAGGTTTTCATTATTACCATATTTAATAAAAATAATTTTTATTTTTTTAATTATTTCATGGGTCGGCGGTTAACTGCTGCCCGCGAAGGTGTGACCTGCGAAACCCGCAGTTCACATCTTTTTGATCCATGAATCGCCCGCTTGGGTCACGGGTCGACTCGCCGTCCCAGTCAATTCAGACAAATTTTCAGGGTCTGATTGGCTCGCCTATTTTGATACCTCTATACTCAATGTTTGCTATCGCAAGTGAACGGATCGCATAAGTAATATAATGAATGTGAGTCCGTGTATCGTTTCCATAGGGATTGTGCAAATTGTAGTTTAAACTACTATTCCTTAACTGGAACTATGAAAATTTTGAAGTTGGAAATTTTGTTTTAAAAATGAAACTAAAGATTAAACTAAAAAGAGAGATTTTTTTTTTTTTTTTTTAAATTTTAGAAAACGATGAATTAAAGATATTAGAATTGTAAATCCACTTTGTTCCATCATCTATATTTTGACCAAATCATTTAAATGCAATCAATGAGTTTTGAAAATTCATATTCCTAATATTGCTAAGACTCTCTTTCAGACAAGAATTAACATCTTTCCTACACATGATTCGACAATATTTTTATGATGCATACAAATGTGTAAGAAAGCATTAAATGATTTGTGAATATTTTTTGTCGATAACATAAAGTATAGGGGTATATTCAAATGATTTAGCTAATGCCGAGCCAATTGTGGAGCATGTCAAATAATAGAAAATAGGTTCTACAAAGACGTATTTATTATATCTCTTTATTATGTTAACTAGTTCTTTCACCTGTGCGATGCACGGGATTACCATTCATGTTGATGATTTCGATGAAAAATCATTCAGAAGTGTTGATTATACAATCATTTTAAATAAAAAACATAAGACTTGAAACATTCTGTTAGGAATTCTATTACGAATGTCACGGAATCATCAAGAATACTTCATAAGAAAAGATGTCTAATGGTCTAATTTTTGAATGCAAAAAAGTAATAATTTCGGCTCAGTTTGTAAGGCATATAACTGAACAGGTTTTCATTAGGGATTGTTGGGTGGGAATATATTTAGATGCAAAAGTTCCTTGTGACTATAATTGTTAATAATGACAGTATTTGAATACTAATAGTTGCACATATGATATTTTTAAATACAATCCAACATGTGAGAGTATCCAGAAATGACGTGATTAATTCAAATTTTGAAAAACTTCTTTGAATACAACATTTGTAGTTGAATTGGATGATCTTCCATCTTGATCGCAAGTAAGTATCTTCAACCCTGAACGATTTGTAACCCTAGAGACTGCAACATAAAGTTGACCGTGACTGAAAACAGGCTTTTTCAAATACAATCCTACATGTGATAGGGATTGACCTTGACTTTTGTTGATAGTCATAGTATACGACAAAATCAATGGATATTGCCTTCTTTGAAATCTAAAGGGTAGTCTTGGATCTGATGGGGTTAAAGTCATTCTTGGTATGAACACTTTATGTCCTGCATTACTTCCCGTGATGACCTTAGCTTTCAAAATATGTTGTCCCAGTTTTGTTATGACCAGTCTGGTCCCATTGCACAATCCACCAGAATGATCAATATTTCTTAACAACATAACAGGAGTACCAACCTTCAACATCAACTCATGATTAGGTACACCAGAACATCTTATACTATTCAAGAACTCCGGAGTATGTAGATCATTCAAAAAATCAATACTGGAATCTGATTTGGAAGCTGCATCAGAACTGAAATATGTATTTCCCTCTGTTTCATTGAGAGAAACCATGTAATCATTAATTGTCTCAACAACCTCCAAAGTTGGGGCCAAAATGGCTCTTTCTTGCAAATATGCAAGATCGTTGACTCTTTCAGAGAAGTTTGGATATGTATTCTCCACTATTGAGGCAACTAAATTGTCTGTCCCTTTTATCAATAAGTCATCAGGTATTTCAATCAAAGCATGTCCATCATTTGGCCCACCAATTGTACCATCTCCAATACTTGAAATCCAAGCTGAGAAGGATTTTAACTCTTCAGGATCAATGTATGAGTTTGGCCTTTGGAGCCTCATATTCTTCGTCAATTTCAAGACTTTACAATGTTGCCATAAGTATGAGGAGTTAATAGTTGCAAGCACGATATCTTGCCTGGTACCCTTGGGAATGACCGACAATATTTGTCTAAAATCTCCTCCAAAAACAACTGTTTTACCTCCAAACGGTTGTGTGAAGCTTAGTGGATTGATAAATCTTAATATATCCCTCATGGTCCTGTCCAACGCTTCAAAACAATATCTACTCATCATAGGAGCTTCGTCCCAAATGATAAGATCAGTTTTGACGATTAGCTCAGCGAGAGGACTACCCTGTTTGATGTTGCAGGTTGAATCTTCGGTGGGAGTTAGAGGAATAGCAAATCTAGAATGAGCTGTTCTACCGCCTGGTAGAAGAAGAGATGCTATACCACTTGACGCCACAGTAAGTACAATCTTTCCCTTAGATCGTATTGCTGCAGATAGTGTTTTCCATACAAATGTCTTTCCTGTACCTCCATATCCATAAAGGAAGAAAACCCCACCGTCACTTATCCACAGCATGAATGATTGTTTCATAGACATTTCGTTGCTCATTCGTTAAATTCAATACAAATCTACCATGTTCTTCTGCCAAAGTGCGTACGTCGTAATGCAACTCATCTTGGATTAGCCTATTTTGGCGAACAGATAGATCAACAACCAATGGGAAAGGCATGGTTGGAAAATCACGCAAACTTTTCCCAGTACTCCGCAATATTTTTTCAATCTCTGATAGAGTATAATCTTTTAATTCATCGTCACTGAGTTCCAAATCTGTATGTGAATAGATATTAAACAGTGCAATTAGAATTATTAAATTTTATGTATTAAAATTATACTTTATATAACGAATAGGAGAATGTATTACCTTTATGCTGTAAAATGTTGCGTAGCCTATACAGAATGTCATCTGATAAGTATCGCCAGCACTCTTCCCATACAAATTCAGGCCTTGAAAGAGAATCAGAATATAACAACGTTGCAAACAACTTTCTTAAACAGTTTGCAGATCCCCAGTGGCTTGCTTCAACTATTCATTCTACATACTCTTTGTCATCATCCAACAAACCTAGAGCGTAGCAAGCATCTCTGAATGAATTATATTGAACATCATTTATGCATTTCATATCTTCATAACTTGTGGGTCCTCGAACTATGTTAAGTAAAATCCTCAAATAATATTGTTCCCCGGATCCAGGAGGCACATAAAAAATACCTCCAATTGAAAATCCCCGCTTCCGTGGATGCCACTCCCTCAAGGACTGCTTCCATACAAATTTAGTTGGGAACTCTGCATACCTTAAAGACCTTGCTTCAGGGTATTTACGGTTTGCTTCCATCCATCCTAAGAACATTGATGAATTCACTGTAGGCCTATTGATGACATCATCTATTGCATCAGAATCTGAGAAAATAACATTTTGCTCATTCGGAAGATGAAAATGCAATCTTTCAACTGGAGGATCTCTGTAATGAATATCAAATCCAAATATTCTCCAAGCAGCCTCACAAGGTGAGATGTACCGAAAATCATAGTACATATTCATTTCATCAACCTGACTTTCCACAGCATTATCTTCGGTGCTCCGATAAAATGTTGCAGTAACACGATCATGACCTTTGTGGACATATTTGAAGAGATACTTTATGGACCTGGATTGATTGCACCATTCAACGTTAATATGAGCACCGTATTTCAAAAGTAAAAAGCGATTATGTGGCACCACATATCTATTATCCAACTCAATCCCATTTTTTTTAATTGTTCTACCGTTGTCCCTCCTCCGATAAATTGGATAACCATCTTCATCAACAATAGTGCAATCTACGTACATCTTGGGAAAATGTTTAGAGCATTTTCCATCCAACATACATGGAGAATTTTTTTTTAAGGTGCCGCAAGGACCATGCATCATCAAATTTTTCACTGTGTTGTAGTACACAGGATCAGTAGCCTCATCAGGAATTTCGGCTGAAATGATCTTATCAATATCTTGACTAGATGGATATTTGTCTTCTTGGTATAGAAAGAGTAATATGTGTGCATGTGGCAAACCACGTTTTTGGAACTCGATTGTGTATATAACTGGTAGACAAATTGAGTACTATATTCAAGATGAATCATATAAAAAAAATTAATTTATTGAAATGACACATAACTAAATTATGGATATATAAATTTACCTGCTTTGACTCTTCCAAAAATTTTGTTTACTCTAAGATCTCTTATCAAATGGTCTAACTTCACCTTGAATATTCTGCAAAGTATGTCTGGTCGATCCTCAAGTTTTAAAGCTCTTTGTTCAACAAAACGCACAATCTCTGGCCACTTCGGATTGCATGTAAATGTAATGAATAGGTCAGGATAACCAGCCCACTTACATATTGCCATTGCATCTTGATAATTCTGGACCATGTATCGTGCTCCACCGGTAAAAGATGAGGGCAGAATCACACGCTTTCCTTGAGAAGAAGGATTTGTTTCACCTCGTAAAATTGCTTCCGTCAAACCTTTATACATATCAGATCTAAGATTTTTCTGATTAGCACGTATATAAAATAAACGTGAAGATTCGACCATTGTGTATGCATCGACTATGAATTGCTGGAACAACCTTCTACCCAATAAAATAGTCGAAGACTCACATTCTCTTTCTTGTAATCTGTAAGAAAAAAAACTCTCTCATTGTAATGTTCTTCCTTCTATTTGAAGGAGTTGTATTACAGTACCTCAAGGGAACGTCTTCCCGATATCCATCCTCCCCATACGGGAAAAGCAACGGATACTGAAGACCAAGATATGAAGCATTCAACTCATTAATTTTCTTCAGTTGCCCGGTTTTTGTTTCCACTATAATATCCCTATCGGCTGGTGATGTTTCAAAGTCTCCAACAATTAATGCTGCAACTTCTGAGACTGATGGAAGATTATACCTTCTACCATCTTGTTCTCTCCTTCCAATGAGCCTCAACTTTAGATCAGAGGAAACATGTTCACGAATTGTGTCCCTTACCATTCGAAATGATTTCACTAACACATTGTGCTCATCAAGCATTAACTTCAAATCAGAAACAATATCGGCATGAAGCTTGTTGATGTCGACATTACGACTGGGATAGACATAAAATACAACATTATTAGGGTGGACATAAAATACAACATTATTAGTATTTGGAACAAAGTTTATTAAACTTACAAACAGAAGAAATCTAGCTATGATACTTACCACAAAGCTTGAATTCTATTTGGTACTTCATTGTCAGTGTCATAGATATAGAGCTGAGCAAACTTTGGCGGGCAACCTTCAAGAGGTAGCAAACTTCCAATTACATGATAATTTTGACCATGCATCCGAAATACTGGAGGTCCATTTCCTTTATTTATATTTGAATCAATCTTTCCACCCATGGACGTGAAAGAAAATATTGTATTGTATAGTCGAATGTTTTCAAGGAAATGCTTGCTTTTCTGGCTTGCACCATGTATTAAATCATTCAAGACCTGCGGAGGATTTTGCATCTTAGGTAGTTCTACCTTCCCTTGCATGCAGCACAAAGAGAACTTTGGCTTCAATGTATTATTATAATGCTTGCCAATCCTCTCATCATACCAAAATGACGCACCACAATATTGACAATTGTGGACAAGATCACCAATATCCCAATAATCTGCATAAAAAAAATGATCTTTTTTATTGCACAACACTTCATGACGTTAATGAAGTTTCCAAATCGATGGATTTCCGAGCAATCACATTTACCAATATTGTATTTGGTAAATGGTTCATAAATCGGTTTACAAATTACAAAATTTTGTAAGTATTAAGTTTTAACCATAATTTTTTTTCTCTCTTCTATTTATTCACACATTTTTCTCAGAATCATATATAAACAATTTAAAAAATCAGTACAATGTCACGAAACAGAGAGTAAGATATTATTCTATCTATACTAAAATATTTATTTATAAAATAAGCTCTAAAAGCAATCACAACACATAAACCGAGTGTCCGTATTATTCTTAAATCTTATTTTGGAACTTTTTATAATTAATTTGATTTATTTTAAATTTTGTTTTAGGTAAAATTGTGTGTTCAATTTTTTTATTTTTATTTTTATTTTTAAACATCCGTCCTAAAAAAATTACCAAACACATGCTAAGTATCAACATTATTCTTAAATCATATTTTAACATTATTTATTATTGAATTGATTTATACATATCATTTAGTTAACATTCATGTACCAACATATTTATAAACACCTGGTTAAAAATGATTACCAAAGATATGCTAAGTGTCCAAATTTAATAAATATTTAAAAATATGTATTTAAAAACGATTACCAATAATATGCTGAGTGCCTACATTATTTTGAAATCATATTTTAAAATAGTTTATTATTTAATTTATTTTTTTAGGTAAAATAAGTGATTAAAAATTGGAGATAAAAAATGTATGTGTTATAAAAATAATGTACATGAATTATAAATTGTAGTAATTGATCCATATATACACCAAAGAAATGTTTATAACCTGAAATCAATATTACATCAATATTACAATTATGTGCCCCAACATTTATTTCATTGTATGCTTATTTTAATGCTTTCACTAATTGCTACATCTCATTTCCTCTATCGATTTAAGTGAAAAAATAAGAGGGATTAGAAATATTTATTTACCGCTTGTATAATTAATAATTAATTAGTAAAAAAATCAAAATTTTAATTGAATACTTGAAAATATTGGGGAAGAAAAATTGGAAGAAAACAGGGAAAAATTTCATAATTATTGAAAATATAATGATAAGAACTTGATGAAAAAACAAAGAACATAAATGAAATAATCCATAAAGATTACGTACCAAAAACGCAATTAAAATGAGGTATAGTTATAAAAAAATTGTGGTGCAAATATAATTACCCGTTTTCAATCACAAAAATGGACATGTCTACCCTTACTTGAACACTTTATTATAGCATTAGTTAGCATCTATTCAGCAAGTCTATTTTTTAGATTATAAACCAAATTATAATTCACACACATTTTTTCCCTCTTTTTAACCACACATTTTTAACAAAACACATTTTACCAACACACATTTTTTTCTCTCTCCAATTTTTAAGCAAAAATTTTATCTAGAAATTACAAAGAAACCAAATTATAATGACCCCTTTATATCCAAACGTAGGCTTAATTAATTTATAACATTAATTAAATAATTAATTAGTTCATTAATGTGGCACCATTTCTAGCAATATCCAGAATCTTCTTCATTCATTTACTTAGAAAGCTGTCTTCATCCACTTCACACTACCACAATGTTCAAGATGGCTGTTCTCTCTGATTTGAACCAAAACGTTCGCTATCAAAAAATGCCCATCAATTTTTCAGACACGAAATTAATTTTCATGTCGTTTTGGAGTATCTTGCAGCTTGCTTGGTTCGAGCAAAATGTATATTCATGTATCTCTGTAAGATCCGCACACCACGGGCCCAGAAATCGTTCCTAACGGTTGGATCGGCTCAGATCCAGTTTCAGATGACTCCATGAGTATGGTTTTTTTATTTTTTTTTAAACAATAATGTTAGATCTGGGGAAAATATGGATGGTTGTTTGATATCTCGGTAGATCTCACCTAAATCTTATGTTTTTTTGCGAGATGTGGTCTATTCTTCGGTGATTTTGGTTTTAAACGCAAAAAATGAAGTTGAAATCGTTAAATGGCAGGAACTTAAAAATCACAGTGAGTTTTTTTTGTTTCCTTTTGGTTAATTTTTTTCAAGTATTACGGATTTTTAAACGTAAAAACTATAATCAGCAAATCTAACTTATTTAATTGATTTTCACTATGCAGATCTCAAAATAAAACGTCTGATCAAGGCACAACAGAATATCAACGTTCAACCCTCATCAATTCATCCTGTCCGGATGCCCAATTATACGGTAGATTCTCAAGTAAATCAACGTTTACGGTCGAATTATTTTTTCGGATATTAAAATCGATTTAATTGTTATAATAATTATTTTTGAAACAAATAATTTCCCTGAATATCTATTGCGATATCAACAATTGATTCTTTTTAATTTTTTTTATTTGTTAATTTTTTTTGTCCATTCCCAGGCTTGCAATTTATGATGTCAAATTCCTAATTGCATGTACATATAATCTGATATAACATAATATAGTGAATTATAAATTGTTCTTCTTTGCCCAAAATCAAAACTTAGCTTACTCATATTCTGATAATCGTATCTTCATTATTTCAATTAGAATGCCTAGGATCATGAAATCATATTAACATTACCTCTATTAGAAAGAACATCAGACTCTGCATCATTTCCTGCAAGTAGTAGTAGATATAGACAAATTTCAATATATTTTATTCAATTTTGAAAATCATCATAACATCATAAGATTTTTATCCTCATAATAAAACATGTTTTCTTTCCATCTATGTTGATGACATGTAATTACCTGTAATTGAAATATCGTCGGGTTCGATATCGTCTTCTACATTGATAAATCAAAAAAAACAAAAAGAAAAAGAAAAATAAATACTATTTACTTGATGAATGATAAAATGAAAACCTAATAGAATTTGAATCATAGTCTCCAACAATATCAGAATTATTTCAATTAGATTTTGATAGTGTCTTTTGATAAAAAGAAAATTACCTCTATCCGAAAGCACTTTAGAGTCCGTGTCATTTCCTGTAAGAATAGTGAAACTTGAATAACTTGAACATATTTTAGCCATTTCAGAATATTGGATGATTAGTATTTACTTGAACAAAATAACTTACCTTCGCTGAGGTTAAAACTATCCTGCGGTAACTCAACTTGATCCGCCTGTAGTACAATGGATTTTGATGTAGACTGGGAAGGTGCTTGAATCATCAGACCATTATGTAAAGTGTGTTTTCCAGAAGACAAAGTACGCAGTCTTGTATGTTGCTTTGTAGGTTTTATAGATATAGATTCACACGTGTTCCCAAAAGCTACTGAAAAAATTTGTGTGTCAAAATACCTAAACTTGAAATGTTCGATAAATAGTTTTCAACCAATCATCAATACTTAAATCATTGTTCACATTTAAATGTAAGAATGTGGATAGTTGGATACGTAATTGTACCATTTGTAACATTGGTCAATGGTGTTCTTGTGCAAATTGGAGAAGTAAATGTGTTGAACTTGTCACGACATGTAGCTTGTGTGTTTTCTGCATGGAAATAAGACAGTCTTCAATAATCACAAAGCAGGAAATAGCCAGGCTACATTATCCACTTCTAAAACAATAACTTTACTGAATCCAGTCATAAATTAATCTTCACTTATTAACATTCTTACCACTTTGTAAGTTGATGCTCGTCTCTTGTAAGTGAACTATAAGATTTTCATCGAAACAGGGAACCGACTCTGTGTTTGTAGATCCTTGAGCAATGTTGTGTAATATGTGCTTTCCAGGGGGCAGAACCTTCATTGTTGTATGACCATTGTTGGATCTATTACGTTGACGTCTTCTAGGGGAAACTGAGAACATATTAAATTTAAAATTAAAGCGTTTATGGGTAATTTAGTAAGATTTGATAAGAATAAAGAATAACACATAGTGTTAACAAAAAAACATTCATATAAATCGACAATGAAATCTCACAATTTGCAATGTTGCTTAATGTTGTGCTTGAGCAAATAGTTATATCTGTTGACAAATATTGGTCATTCCTGTTGTCATCTGTGTTACCTGAAACATTGAAAAATAAAGTATTTAAAAAGATTCTTGCAGGTCTGTATGCTGTCTAGAAGGAAAAAACTGCAATGGTCTACGTGCATATGTTTTGGAATGTACTCGTCCAGCAGGTAATATTACACAAATAATTGCATTAAGTTAAGAATTGCTGTTCACATATATATTATTGAAATTTGTACATGTTTCTTGTTCCTCGATATTTTCTGTTGAAAATTGACCTGACAATGTGCCTCTCAAAACTCATTTGGTGACCTTTATTTGTCATTTATTTGACCTACAATATGGGATGTGGGATTCTAACTTGAATCTGGGATTTCATTAGTCATGATTCTTTGCCCTAGATATCAGAATTTTTTTTCCTTGAATGTGAGACTTAGAATAATCTGACTGTATATTATTCTAACTTATGTGGATTTCTTTGGCCTGAACAAATCATTATAATTTATACGTATATATATTTTATATTATATACTATAATATACTATATTACTAATTTCAAACATCATCAACAGCTCCATTTTGAC
The DNA here is from genome assembly GCA_963555705.1 of Ligustrum vulgare. Lineage (NCBI taxonomy): Eukaryota > Viridiplantae > Streptophyta > Magnoliopsida > Lamiales > Oleaceae > Ligustrum > Ligustrum vulgare. The sequence goes on along the minus strand of OY743169.1, from coordinate 58,920,251 downwards.
GGTGGAGAATGGGTTTGACTCTGATTGAATTATGTGAATCATGTTTTGGTCTAACATTCATCAAACACTTTCTGTATTATTTTTCAGGCCTTAAGAAATCTATTTTTATGCTCGAGAATGAGTGCAAAAATGCTTATGTGACTAATATTTCTATCTTCTACCCTAATCTGTAAACTGAACATTATTTTGGTATAACTCATCTTCTTGTTCACATATCATAGAATATATGTAAGCCTGAATTGGAACTCTGTTCTTGTTGGAAAAACGACATAAGCATTTATAGCACAAGGTTCATGTTGTTTGATTATTTGAGCAATTAGGCGAGTTTACCATTTTCATTAATTAATCATCTGTCAGATAAATCACATAAGCATTTATAGCATAGTGAAAGCATCAAAGAATTTCAAACATTTATGGCACATTCATATCATCAAAACAATCACAGAAGCATTAAGGCATTTAACTCTACTCTTCTAACCTTCAGTAGAACATTTAAATTTTTTCTGGCGTTTGAAATATGATCCTTCCATTGCAACAGTTATTCTTCCCTTATATTTCTTATCTCTGCAACTTCATTGGTGTTCCAAGTCCATTTGCTCCAAAAGAGATTCTTTATGAAGTTTGAGATATATTTATACATAAATTAGATTAGATTAGATGAGATATATGCTCTGAATATCTTAATGGAAATTACTGTTCCTTGAAAACTGAACTAATTCAAAAGAAATAAAAAATACAAAGTGCCGGCAACCTTTTTGCCTGTGTTGTAGTGGTGCCTCGAGGTCTGGATTGCAATGATAGCACTGATCCATCTACAGTATACATTATTAAATGCTTTGAATGAATACAGCTGTTTTTTATATAATAATAATAAATATAATAATAAAATAAACAGATAAAATGGGGTAATCAATATTAGGATGTGATGGCTGCCTTGTGATCTGTGAGGCCGACTACTATACATTTTTGATGTGAATGGGGATAATTAATGCGGTTGTTGCAAAAGACACATGCTATTATAATATATATATATATATATATATATATATATATATATATATATATATATATATATATATATATATATATGTATATATATAATATCTATCTAATCTATCTAATTAATAATAATAATAATAATAATAATAATAATAATAATAATAATAATAATAATTATTATTATTATTATTAATATTATATTAATATTAATTCAAATATATAATAATAATAATAATATAATTATAAAATATATAATTATATAAATATAAATTTATATAATTATAATATAATAATAATAATAATAATAATAACAATAACAATAACAATAACAATAATAATAATAATAATATAATAATAATAATAAAAAAAATATTAGTATTCAAATATAATAAAATAATAATAATAAGATTTTACTATTATTATTATATAAATATAAATAAACAATAAATAATATAATTATACTTATTATTATAATAATAAATTAAATTTAAATAATAATAATGTAAATGTAAAGTCGAATTACTCAAATTATAATATCATATATTAAATATTAATTTGGAAGTACTCAAATTATAATAATATTTTCTAATATTATTTATTTCAAAAAATAATCATATATAATAAATTTAATATTAATTATTGATTAATACTAATAATTAATATAATAATCTTAAATTATAATAATAATAATAATAATAATAATAATAATAATAATAATAATAATAATAATAATAATAATAATAATCTTATATTCGCGTTTTTTTAATATTATATTAACACGTTTTTAATAATATATTAACACGTTTTTTTTTCAATCTTCAATGTTATTACTTATTTTAAAATCTTCTTATGTAACATTAATTATTTTTTTATTGATGTTCAATTAATTATTTTTTTATTGATTAAGTAAATACATGAAGTACTCAAATTATAATAATATTTTCTAATATTATTTATTTCAAAAAATAATCATATATAATAAATTTAATATTAATTATTGATTAATACTAATAATTAATATAATAATCTTAAATTATATTATATAATAATAATAATAATAATAATAATAATAATAATAATAATAATAATAATAATAATAATAATCTTATATTCGCGTTTTTTTAATATTATATTAACACGTTTTTAATAATATATTAACACGTTTTTTTTCAATCTTCAATGTTATTACTTATTTTAAAATCTTCTTATGTAACATTAATTATTTTTTTATTGATGTTCAATTAATTATTTTTTTATTGATTAAGTAAATACATGAAGTTATATTATTGTTATTATGCTACTGGAATAAGAATATTCACATTTTTTTCATTTTTTGTATATTTAATGTTTCATGTGCATCGAGGTTTCGTCATGAAAAATTGAAGATTGTCAGATCCAAAACATCAAAAACGCACAAGGTACTTTCATTCCCACCCCTACGGATTAAGAATTTGAAAATGCTATCTTAAATTTTTTGATGTTTTGTAGTCCAGCTGTCCAGTTTTATTTGTTATCTTTTTACTCTATTTTGCAACACGTAATACTAAGTCAAATACATAAAGACATAACTTTAGTACAATGATGACAAAATATGACACTTCCACATCAGCAACAACCAAACTACAACGGATGATTTATTCAAGGCAATAGCTGCCATAAAGACATAAGACAAAACACGTGTTTGCCAAAACACGTGGGCCTGATAGGTAGCAACATCCATTCAGAGTCCAAAAGTGAGCAACGAACACCAAGTTACGCCAAGTTTTTCACAAAAAGAACAATACAGTTTCTAGTAGGTGAAAGCGTGTTCACATTTTTTCCTGTTTTATAATCCTGCGATACTTGTTGGACGACATTCCTGTGGAAGAGTTGACATCCAACTTTCTCTTCACATTGCTATTGTTGTCTACCTCATGTAAAGCAGTGTGAGTTTGGGTCAATTCATTAGGAGTGTTAACCTCGACTTCAGATGTGGAATCCTATTTACATAAAATAAGAGTAAATACATTAACATCATTTTGTTAAATAAAAATATATAATATAACAATAGTACTCAAGGAAATACCTTTAGCTCTTCGATATCAATACTATCGTTCTTCAAAAATATCTCAGAACCCTACAACATGCAAATGAATCAATTAAATACATGAATATACTGAGGTAAAGGAACTCGACACAGTTATATTTACAATAATGCACATGGCAATTTCATAATTAACCTGGCTGTCGTAACTATGATTCGTGACATATGTAGATATCAATGAATCATCGGTGGTCAACCGCATCACCGTGAATACATCACTGCGTTGTTCAATGTTTTGGTCCCTCACTTGAACTTTAAACAACAATTTTTTTTCAACTAAAGTTTCAATGTCGTCTGGATATGATGCATATTCCGAACTCTGCTAGGAGGCGAACTACATGTTAGATGACACGGGAATTAAGGAATAAGACAATAATTAATAATAGGTAAATGATAATTACCTTAACCATCTCCTCTTGTAGATTATGAGCAGACTTCCCAATCAGCTGAATGCATTCACGATCCCATAATAAAAAAGAAGCACTACCGGTGCAATCAATAACCCGGACTTGAATTTTGAACCTTTTTTTTATATAGATATTTGACCAAAAAAAATAGACATATTTAATAATAATAATTTATAAAGTGTACTACGATTTATGATTTATAAGTAACAATGCAATAGAATACTCAAAGAAGTGTTTTTAATAACCTTGGAACTCCAGAAACATCGTAATGGTCACATTTCTCGCAATAGAACCTTTTACCCACAGGGTTCACCTTTTTGGAGCACTTCTTACACGAAAGATAACACCAATCATGGTCATTCTCAATAGCCACAATTGTCGCGAAAATCCAACAATTACAAACCTAATAATACATTCCCAAAAAAAAAAAATAATAAGAAAAAATAACTTATCCCCTATTCAACATAATCACGTTAACCTCTGTAAATGTTTTGTGCAAATGTGCTACCTCGGGAATATCAAACAATTGTTCAATGGTTTTCACCTCGCAGACGCCACTGGCCAAGTCATCTCGAATGTTGTATACAGAACTTGAGGATATTTGACTTATCCTTTGGGATACACATTCATTTCCAATGAAAAGCCTTAAAAGAAAGATCAAGAATTATTTTTGTATGTATCAGATTATTATAAATTAATACATGTTGAAAGAGATTCTATTAACTCATACCTATTACGAAAGTCCTTAACTTCATCAACATCCGCATTCACGATAACTTTTGTAACATAATATGTGTTGCATATTCTAACTTCACCTGCAGTTGTGTAAAGATATATAAACACTATAACAATAACAATCTATAATAAATATAACTATAAAGATATAGAAAATCAATAATAATAATTGTAAATATATTAACCTCTATATTTCTTAGCCCGGCACATTTGAAGCAGCATAATTGCTGGTTCTGGATTATCTGATTCCAATATGTTGCCAACCTCTTCAGCGTAATCACCCCACAAGGTGCAAGATAACCGATTATGTCTGTATATTGAAAGGGATAACTTTAATTAAAACATCACCCACATGGTGCAAGATTATCGATCCCCAAAAATTGAAATCATAAGAGTGAATAAACGTACTCTAGATCCTCTAAGATTACATCAATCATTTTGGTAGTCCTCCAAGATATGTCTTTTGATCGTACCGTATCTTTTGCGACCACCTCTCCAATTATATCTTTATAGAAATAAATATTTTGGAAATTAAATCAGTAATCAAATAAAGAGCCATTTAAAGAAATATACAACTTGGAAAAAATGAAGTATAAAGACTGACAAATATATAAACCACATGAAGAACGAAAAATAACAATATTACCGAACAGTCTGGACTCGTCAACTTCAGTAGCATTAAGTAAATCTACAAATGGCTTGAAGTCATAAATTCTGGAAGGGGATGTGCTATCTGTAACTTCGCGGACCTCAGTCTTCATCATAAAATTCAGCTTATATTTATGGTATGTAGCCTTAAACTTGGTGTTGTTGCAGCCAACAACAAAGTGGCGCATCAAATATAAACCTCCTTCACGAACTTGAGACTTGAATGCCTTGATCAAGTTTCGTTTAACAGTAGCATGGATTCGTGTACCCTACATGGAAGAATCAGTATCAAATCAATTGTAGAAGTTTCGTTTAACAGTAGCATGGATTCGTGTACCCTACATGGAAGAATCAGTATCAAAATCAATTGCAGGGTAAAAATTGTAATTAACCATCAAAGATGGGAGATACGCTGTACTTAGACAAATGATCCATTCATTTTATATTTTTTGAACACTTTTAAGAACATTGAAAGGTAGACTTAGGTTGTTTGATATTTGGAATTGGTTTGATTTTTAATTTGTAATGTTTCATGTGCATCAGGGGTTCGACATGAGAGATTGAAGATTGCTGGAGCCAATTGGTCTTTTACGTGAACTTGTTATTACATTCTCTACCCTTCTCCCTTTTATACTCCCACAGGTTTATTTTATTCATATTGTCTTATTTACATTTCAATAGGGGGAACAACCTGCTAATTATCCACTAATATATTTTATTTAACATTCTCTAGTCTTCCCCCTAATGTGTTCCCCTTTGTTTATTTTATTTGATTATACATTATAGTTTTATAGTTATAGTTATTTGAAGGGAAACTACCATGAACTGCAATTATTTTTCCTCAAACTGCAAATATATTCAGTCTTTCACTTGTGTATACTGAAACAGATTTGTGTACACTGCAATAGGATTCATGTGTGTATTTGGTTTTTTATGTGAATATGTTATTACATTCTCTACCCTTTCCCCTTTTGTGTTCCCACCTCTTATTCTATTCATATTATCTTATTGTTCACTTAGTTTTTTACGTGACAGTATTGTTCATGAGATACAAAACTCAAACTTAAAATGGAAATATATATGTAGTCCCTCACTTGTGTATACTGACTATAATGCATTATTTTACTCATTATTCATAGTCTTATGCTATTCACATAGTTTTTTACATTCACATAATTTTTTACATGACTGTATTAGGGGGTAAACCATGAGATTACGAAACTGAAAATTAAAATGCAAATATATTTAGTCTCTCACTTGTGTATACTGAAACAGATTTGGACTACCATACATTTGAATCAGTCTTATTATGTTCACATAGTTTTTAAATGACTCTATTGTTGTATTTTACTCATACAAAACAGGAATACATATAATAACACATAGATTGCGTTATTTAAAATGTTGATAATGTTTCAAACCATTCGAAATTATTTTTCATGCACTGTTAAGTAGTCTACAAACTCTTTTTACATGTCTGCTAAAATCATTTCTAGGTTGTAAATGTCTCCATTTCAACATATTTGGTCTACCATACTTTTTACATGACTATAAATGCTGTATTTTACTCATTATTCATAGTCTTATGCTATTCACATGATTTTTTACATTCACATAATTTTTAAAATGTTGATACTGTTTCAAACCATTCATAGTCTGCTAAAATCATTTCTAGGTTGTAAATGTCTCCATTTCAACATATTTGGTCTACCATACTTTTTACATGACTATAAATGCTGTATTTTACTCATTATTCATAGTCTTATGCTATTCACATGATTTTTTACATTCACATAATTTTTTACATGACTGTATTGTTATCAAACCATGAGATTACGAAACTGAAAATTAAAATGCAAATATATTTAGTCTCTAACTTGTTTACACTGAAACAGATTTGGACTACCATACATTTGAATCAGTCTTATTATGTTCACAGTTTTTAAATGACTATTGTTGTATTTTACTCATACAGAACAGGAATACATATAATAACACACAGATTGCATTATTTAAACTGTTGATAATGTTTCAAACCATTCGAATTTATTTTTCATGCAATCTGTTAAGTAGTCTACAAACCTGTCTGTCTGCTAAAATCATTTCTAGGCTGTAAATGTCTCCATTTCCTCCAAAACTCGGGTTCTCCCACAAACGTATAACTTGAACCTTGAAAGCCCATAGGGTTTTGGTTGGGTCGATGTTAGCAAGCATGTCAATGACAGGGGCCATCTTGCTGCGACAATGAAACTGGAAAATATAAGCAAAAAACGTTCAAACTGGAACGAAATAATAGTATTTAATAGTGGTCCTCACTACCACAATCAAACTGGAAAATGAAGGTTTTTGCAACGAAAATGAAGGTTTTTCAAGTAATACAAATGAAGGTTTCAATGTTTAACAGAAAGAATTACCTTTGCAGATTTGGTTTTTTCAATGTTCAAAATGTAGGTTTCTGCAGTTTTTCAAATGTAAACAAAGAACCTGTATTACAAATACAAATGACAGAAGACGTGTTATACAAAAATGGCTCTCTTAAAGTGATAGCTAACGTGCTGGGGAAAGGGGAAATTCTGATGGGTCAGCTGAAAAGGTTGAAAGATTTGATGTGTTATCACAATCAACTACAGCAATTTCAATTCAGCAAATTTAAATAACGTGGTTTGAGGCGGGGCTGCTTCTAGGGAGACGATATATCAGTTTCATGATGATATATTATTATATTATTATTATATTATTATATATTATATATTATATATATTTTATATATATTTACTACAGCAGGTCAGGTCATACTCATAGGGGTGCCTTTTGGGAGGGAAATTTTGGGGGGAAAAGAATTGCAACAATTCTTCTTTAATATACTAGATAGATTGAATCTGCCAGATATCTCTTGCTGGATTTTACATGGAACTTTTTTTCCTGCAGCAGGAAATTACAGAGCAAACACTAGGATATGTAATGCAGTTACACTGCCACATGCGATTCATTTGATGATTTGTTCCATCAATTTCCCGTGTCTATTGTGTTACCTTCTACGTTGCCTGTATTCAAATAATCATACAGATATATATAATAAAAAGAACTCAACGTGCCCTCAATTTGAATATAGGAAAATGATAAAAAAGAATACTAATAAGCATATTCTGACTTGAGGAATGTAATCAGGTAGGCATCCTCCACACAAATCAGATGCTTTTTTATAGGGTAATATTGACGCAAAAATCTGGAAGGTAAATTTAACTACTAAGAAGAAGATAATATGAACAAAACAAGCAAGGCATATTTTGATTTATAATTACATATTTTGATCCGAACAGACTATCAATATTATAATTCTCTCCACTGAAGATTTCTGATACTAGCAAGGCACCTGGATTATCGCTTGGGTGAAGGTAGTAAGGACTGGATGAATCATCCGAAGGAATGATAGAAGATTGATTGAGGGAATTTAATTCTGCAGGGTTGACAGGAGAAGGATTAATGGGGGAAGAATTATCAGAACTCATCTTCAAGATTTCGTTCAAGAAAATGCAGAGAATTCAAGGGTAGTTGATGCAGAATTCTAGAACAGAATTTTGCAAAACAGGTGTTTAGGAAGCTTCAAAATCTCTCTGATACCATGTGAAGAAACAAAAGAAGAATATGCGGCAACAATGAATTAATTGTTGTATGTATTGAATTGAATTCATGTACATCAGATATGGTTTTATTTATAATACTTTACATCAGCAAAAATATAACAAAAAAACTGAAATTAATTAACAGCAAACTAACTAACTAACTGATAGCTAACTAAACTAACTGACTTTAACTAACTTTCTTCTCCAGCTCGTGTTTGAGCTTTTCTTCTTTCTGTTTCAGGTCCATTCTTTCAATATGAGATGTTACACTCCAACAGGTTATTGTGCATCAAAAAATCTGCAAATGCTCCCATCGGTTAGTGTGCAATTTTGAAATGCCTGGAAAAGGTCAATCCATTTTTTCTATTTTTTTAGCTATATTTGTAATATACAGTCAAAAGTGTAATTAATGACTTCACTTATTGGTTGCAAGTGTTGGCCGTGTACCAACAAAAGTCAATCCATTATTTTTATATTTGGTTGTATTGGTAATGTACTGTCCAAAGTTCAATATACTGTCATATCTATTTGTTTGCAGCTGCTAGGTATAAAGACAACAAAATCTAGTACTGGTGTTTCATTTTTTGGTTCTTTATGCAATGTTCAATTTTTCAGCCCTTTTTTCTTCTTCGTGCAATGTTTGAAAATAGCAAAATATAGTACTCGATGTTTACCCTTTTTGGTTCTTTGTGCAATGTTTGATTTTTCACTTGGGCATGGGCAGAAAAAGCTGGGCGGGAAAAGCATAAACATTATATAATAAATGATTTTACAAGTATATATGGTAAAATTAATCCCAAATCTCCCTAAGGAGATAGAGACAATGCCTCAATTTAATTGGTTACACGTTATTTCTCAAGTTCGTTATATTATTTTGTTATTTAATTGTGTTTTTCTTGACAAGTTGAAGGAAGATCCAACAATTTTATTCTCTATTTTGTTGAATGCCGTCACTAATGACATGGTGGTGTAGATAAATATTGTCTAATTGTGTTTTTCCGAGATAAGGTGAAGGAAGATTAATCATTTTATTCAGTATTTTGTTGAATACCGTCACCAATGACAACACGTTTTGTTAACAACATTGAGTAAAATTATACAATACATAGATAATACTATAATTTTTTCCCCCTTTTTAATAATATAATATTATTAATTCCACCTTAGTAAAAGTATTATGAACCAGTAGTTGACAATAACCTCCATGCAATAGATAAATGAAATTGCATTCTTATAGATCTCAATTTTCTTTATCCTCCTTCTATAGTATAGAGGAAATATTACTAATGTCAAATATAGCAAGTTCTCGTTTGTTTAAGCTAAAAAAATTGATTAAAGTCAGTAATTAATTTTACTATATATTTCATGTGACTTGCAATTTTTTTACCATACATGTTCATCAACCTTTTATCAAAATCAAAATATATTAAAATTTTGATTTTTATCTAAACTAAACATAGGCTAAATAAATAAGGCACCGTTCAGCGGCTTGGAGGGGGAATTAAAATTATTTTGTTTTTTTATTTGTATTTTCTAGGTAAGATGTGAGGTTAAAAATTGGTTTGGAAAATTGTGTAATTGGAGAGAAAAAATATGGATGGTTAAAAAGTGATTTGAGAAATTGTATAAATTAAATTTATTGCCTTTTTTGTCTTTTAATGTATTAATTTGGAAAATCAATTCTTAGTCCCTAAATTGTTTGTGAAGATTTGCAGAGGGTGTCAATTGGGTTTAATGATTCCTCGTGTTTAGCATGTTAATATTCTAAACTTGTGCTATTGAAAGGATACATCCTAGCACAATTCTAAGCTTTGTTAAAGTTGTCTAAAATAGATCATTTTGTGCTACACAAATCAAAAGGATGACATACTCCTATATTGTATTTATGAATTGTTCATTTTTAAATCTAATTATAATCGCAAAAGAGGAGAACAAAAGAGACCATAACAAAATTGTTATAAATGATACACTCGACTGCATATGATAATAATCAAGATTTCCACTTTCCCTTTTTTCTTTAATTTTTTTTTTTAATATTATTTTGTTTACCTTACCATAAAAGTAAAAGAATATATAAGTTTATACGGTAAGATTTATTTAGTATTAGATGCGTAATACAACTTTGACATAATTTTGAACTGAAAACTTTACATTGAATTTGTATGAGTGAACACAAATACTTATTCGTAAGATTCAAAACATTAAAAATGTCAATCATAATGATCACAACATTTATTATCAAATGAAATTAAAATGAATTTTAAGGAGAGATCTTTTGGAACAAGTATGAACTTATGACATAACTTGGTTAAACATATATACACCTTAATATATTGTCTTGTTCAAGTCGGACTTCTATATTTTAGTACTAAAGCTATTTCTTTAAAACGGTACAAATGCAAAGTGCTAATCATTGTTCGACAATTTTCCATATGTTGTAGTTTTTTCATGAAATGTATTTAGAAAGTTACCAAATTAGTTTATCTTAAGCTTCATACATAGGACTATTCTTGTTGTGCCCCCACACAATCGGGGTGGGCTCCACTTTTTTGGGGTACACCTCTTTTTCTTCATATTCATACATATCATAATATTTGTTGTTTATTTTATTTTTTTGCCAGCTGCCAAATTAAAATTTTGTTTCAGAGAGGTGTTTTCAAGCTAAAATAATTTTTGTTAAGGAAATAATATTATAAATCTCATAAAATGTGTGATTGAAAATACTTTGGGGACTAATAATTTTCAAAAATAATTTCTCAAACAAACCCTAAAAGTATTGCTCGATACATGTAATCTTGCTCAACTTCTTAATTTATCTTAATTATATACACTATGATCGTTTACACACAATGGAGAAGAGATGAAAAAGAGGGGGAAAATTAAAAGAATAGACAAAATAATAACTTATGTGAGTGGAAATTTTATGTGAACAGCGTGATATTAACTATGTACTATATATTATTCTATGCTTGTAATTTGCTGAAAAATTAAGCAGGAAGTTTTCTAAAGTTATTCTATAAAATTAAGTTTATCTAAGATATTCCCATCTTATGAGAAGTATAAATACAAGTACTTGTTTCATATGTTTTTACATTAAAAAAAAAACATATTTTTACTTCTTACTCAAACACTATAATTTCCAAGTCTCTCGAAAACATAAGTTTGCTGCTTATCCTCAGTGGAATCAAAAGGTAACCTACTCCAATCCACCTCACCTCACCTCACCCTACTCCACTGAGTGGTTTTTCTTAAATATTTTCTTATTTGTTACATTTTCTCTACATTATATTGTTCTTAACTATGTTGTTAGATTTTCAAAAAATAAAAAAAAGAAAAAATAAAAATGTCTAATTGTTAAAATAGACATATTTTACAACTAACCATTTTTTGTTGTATTTAATGATAATTATCTTTTCGAGGGAGAATTGGATAGGAAATTTAAGGCCCTGTTCTCTTTACTGTTTTGAGGTCGTTTTCTGTTTTTATTTTCGAAAACGTTAAAAACGCGTTCTCTTTACCATTTTCGAAAACGCATTTTGGAAAACAAAAAAAAAATTTGTACACAACGCAAAATGCCCAAAACGAAGTTTTAGGCGTTTTTTGTGTATTTCGACAAAAAATTTCCAAAACGCGGAAAACGCGTTTTTGGATTTTTTTTTTTTTAAAGAATTATCTTAACTTGGAACTAAGCTTAATATAAAATTTTTATTTTTTATTTTTTTATTACTTTTTTTAGAATTATCCTAGCTTGGAACTAAGCCAAAATAAAGATTTTTTATTTTTTTATTTTTTTTTGAGAATTATCCTAACTTGGAACTAAGCTTAAATAAAGTTTTATTGAATTCAATATCAACATTACAAAAAAAAAATTAAGTGAGGATTCTTGTTGTTATATTTCAAAAAATGCACTGATAAATGGATTCTGATGGTTTTGAAAGAACTTACATTTTCTAGATTTTACTAGAACTAAAGCTTTCTCAAATTCCAAACCTGACCAAGCTGTGTTAATATAGACTCTTAATGCTCACATTAGTGTGTTGTATGTAACCATGTTTTCAGTGTATTGTGTATTGTGAAAGGAAATTTGAGTTTGAGCCAGTTGTATTCTGCAAGCAAATTAATTAAAAATAATTTAAGTAGTATTTTGTAAAATTTCAAACAGAACATGTTTTTCAGCTTTTCATTTTCAAAAACAGTTTTCAGAAATGACAAACCAAACGCGTTTTCAGCAAATTTGAAAACAAAAATGAAAACAGGAAATACAAAATATTTTAGAAAATGAAAATACAAAATAAAATACAAACAGAACGCCACCTAAGTTTTTCAAATTTATCGTCAAGTTCTAAATCTAATTTGATTACAGTAATTTCATATATGCGACAATTCTTGACCAATCCTAATTTATTCACATAAATTCTTCAATATGAAAGACAACGTACATAATTAAAAAAAAAATGTTGGACGCCAACCTTAAGCGTCCTCACCGTCCATGTCCTTAGGATTGGTAGACGATGTAAATCGCATGTTTATACTTAAAGTTGGTCAGGGTCGGTACTATCCACTGGACGATGAAGTGCCTCCTAAATTCGAACCTGTAAGGATTTGAACATGCGACCTCTGAACTGCCAGTGTTTGTGAATCCTCAACCTTTACCGGTTGGTTGTGCCCTGGATGCGATAACTTACATAATTTAAGTTGAGCGTAGGGTGGGAGAGGGGATGACTCTGGACAGCCCAAGCCCTACACCCCACCCAAACAAATAAAAATAAAAAATGTTCTATATCAAAATGTGAAAAGAAATTATAGCTCATCCTTACTTAAGAGAATGTAATTATAACATTTTCTATAAATATTTAAAAGATACTAAAAAACAATTAAAATAGATATGGTTTTCAAACCACAGTACTGGGATACAAATACTCCTTGGGTTGTTTAATTTTGATGTGATAAAATATTTGATATCATTTAATTTAGCCTCTATTTGGTAATTTGTTTATAAACATTTTTTTTTATAAATAACGACGAGTCAACATTTGATTGATCCATTTTTAAAAAGTAAGAAATGGTGAGCGAAAATCTTTAACCAGTTGAAATTGTTGATTTTTTTTTTTAAAAAAAAAAAACCAAGTAAAATGTTGTCATGTGACCTTTTATAAACAAAATTTATAAATATTTTTTACAAAATAAGCATCTATAATCAATAGGAAGCCAATGTATTAAATAATACATACTATCAAATTTATTTAGGACAAAGGGATTCATGGGTAGCCTAGGTGATGTATGCTCAAGTATCTCCTTATCCTCGGCTTGATCCAAGGTTCGAATGCCAACCTCTCTTCCCTAATTTCCTTCGTAATAAAAAAATAAAATTATTTAGGGAAAGTTCGGAGGCTGGTAATGGGTGTCCACTCCAACAAATAATAATAATATCTTACTCTAAAAATATAAATTGTAATAGTGTTGAGCAATGTTGAATTCATAGAGATTGATCATATTTAATTCTTTATAAATTAAAACAATAAACTAAAAGGGAGGTTTTGAATTTTGAGTATTAAACCAATTTGGAATAAAACAATTTCAGGGAATTAAATTTTTGAAAAATCAAATTAAATAAATATTCGACCCAAGAATATATCTCATCATTGATTCGTGGAATAGATCATGAATATAAAAATGAAATCATTTACTCTTTTTCTAAATTGGTTATGATTGTTGATACGAGTCTAACAACCTATCTGTCCTTAATTTTTCAATAATAAAGATAACTTGTTGACTATTTTTCTAATCAATAAACAACCCTAGATATGATCTTAGGATTTAATTTATCAATAGCATTAATCTTTAGAGGGACTACCAATTCTAACCAACAAATACACATGCGTAATTCATTTAAGTTAGGTTATACATCTTCATATCATAGAATTGAAAATTAATCTGAAATCAACTATGTTATTTGCTACATGTATTAAAAAATCTAAACAATTATGGATTTAGATATCTAATTAGCTAAGTATTATTTCGACAATTAAACAATGTGTACTTTGTATTAATCAATCAAAATAACAACTTAAATATACACAAAAGATTTATAAATAGAGAAGGAATAAAAGAACAGTGAAATTAATTCGATCCCACAATTCTTGTAGAATCAAAACTTCGATTATCCTTCTGCTCGAATATAAATTTAGATGTTCAATTGTTCATCAACATTGAAAAAGAAAAACTAAAACTAAAAAAAAATAAAATAAAATAAAGGAAAAGTCTAAAAATCTAGATATTCCCCTCTCTTTAGGAAATAAAGGTGGGTCCAATAAAAATATTTTTCTCATCCAAACTCCGCTCATGTAAGTCAAGTTTTCACGAAACATTAAGTCATGCCCACGGCTTAGGCAACATTTGCTTTTGATTGGAAACACTAGAGACTTAAACGTACTCACGCTTTAACCAATGTATCATTCTGCATTTTTGCACCTTTTGAATTTCAAACTTCTTCTTCACAATTTGTGATATTAAGTCTAAGTTGATCTAACTCCTTCATCTAATCCACAAAACATAAAATATGATCAATATTCATAAATTAAACATTTTAAAACCATTAGATTAAGATGGAATATCACAAATTAAACATTAATTTTATCAGCTAGAATCCAATTTATAAATATAATTATATTTTTTAAGGTAAAACATGGCTGAAAAGTAATTTAGAAAAATATCTGTGATAAAAAAGTGATTAGAAAATTATGTTATTTATAAATTAATTTATAAACATGTTACAAAATAGAGCGTTATTTTTTCTACTTTCAATGTCCCGTCCTCAAACCATCGTGTTAATGGCCCATTGGTAGTTGGAATTACAAAAAAAAAGGTGTAACCCACATCTTGAGGACCCGAACCGACCATGCCGTGAACCATTGGTTCGAGTGGTAAATCACAAGTTGTGCCTCCTAGAGCCATGGTAGTGGGCATTGGTAACTCCCACGAATGGTGGTGACTCCCGCTTGCCACATGGCACAAATCCGTTATTTCAGGATTCGAACCCTGCACCCTACTGCGTTGAGCTAGTTTCCTGCCCTCCCCTTTGCCACTGGGAGATATGCCCTGGGGACGGTAGTTAGGATTACAATGGTTAGCGATATCGTTGCGAGTTCATTTGTCATCAAAATCTTAGCATCTATTTGGTAAACATATTTTTGTTTATAAACAAAGAAAATAATATTTTCGAGATAAAATTAAAAAATAATTTGAGAAAAACGTGAGTAATTAAAAAGTGATTTGAGAAAATACGTTGATAATAAACTTGTTTATAAACAAGTTTATCAGATAGACTGTGTGTTAGTCCCTTGTTTTGGAGTAACCCCGTTATCAGAATAACCACTATTACGCGCCTACCCTGAAATTCTTACAAAGTTGCTGGTTCTCGTTTAGTTGTAATATTTATTCAATTTTTTTCTCAAAGCACGTGATGGTTGACCTAAGATTTCAACCTAGGGGTTGTCCGACAAAACTTTTGATAAAATCTAAGTAGATTTTAATAAAAATTGATGAAATATATAGTTAAAAAGTTGATAAATGTCGTTGTGAATCCTATGAAATGTTTGTTTAAATTAAAATTTGACTAGATGATTAAGTTTTTAGTTGCTAATAATATGTGCTAACGTGAATTCATGCTCACGTCCAAGGGATGACAACAGTTGGAGAGAACCAAAATGTCGAAATCACTCAAGATAATACAGAAACACAAGAGTCAAGCAACGACATTACCAAGGATCAGTGGTTGAATGAAATGAAGGAATATAATTACGACGCGACAAAGAAATCCAAAATAGAAAGGGTACCATCAATGCTGCGTAAGACAAAATCCAACATAAATTCTTATGTTCCTCGCGTAGTTTCGATAGGCCCTTATCATCATGGAAATAAAGATTTAGAAGCATTTGAGAAGCTAAAAACTCCTATCGCGCAGAAATTTTGTCGTGAGTACTGTATGAATCAAGTATCCATCGAAGAGTTATATGAAGAGGTGGCAAAGGAGGGTAAAAGTGCTCGTGAATTGTACGAGACAGGCTCGACTGATACCATTAATGATGAATTGTTCAACAGAATGATGTTTCTTGATGCTTGCTTTGTGCTTTATTTTATGTTCATCCTACAAGAACGAAAGGAAGTAGGTCCACTACAGGATCAGAGGTGCTACCTTGCTTTTGTGCGGAGGGACTTGTTCTTGCTAGAGAATCAAATTCCTTTATTAGTACTAAATGCTTTGATGATATTCTGCTTCAAAAGTGAAAGCGAGAGGACAGAGTTTATTCAGAATTTCCTTGATCAGAAGGCAATCATAATGCCACCTCAGGAAAATACACGCACTAATGCTTTCGAGAAATTTCCCGCACGAATGAGTAGAAGTAGTGAACAAAAAAAGGATGAATGGGTTATAGATTTGAATGCAAGCCCTCCTCACCTTCTACATCTAGCGCGGGAACAGCTCCTCTGGTCATCTCATTCTAAAGGGGAAAAGAAGAAGAAGAAACCAGA
Source organism: Ligustrum vulgare (assembly GCA_963555705.1). Classification (NCBI taxonomy): domain Eukaryota; kingdom Viridiplantae; phylum Streptophyta; class Magnoliopsida; order Lamiales; family Oleaceae; genus Ligustrum; species Ligustrum vulgare. The sequence continues at coordinate 58,903,224 of OY743169.1, read as the reverse complement.
ACCACGGTATCGTTCAGTAACCGAGCTCAAATCAGCAGGAATTCATTTCAGACCAAGTCAAACTAATCATATTACTGATGTAAAGTTCAACCATCGCCGTATTTCTAGTACTCTTACACTTCCTCCAATGATGGTTGATGATTCAACAAAACCCTTTTTCTTAAACTTGGTGGCTTATGAAATGAGTCTCCATGGCCCTTCTGATTATGGCATTATGTCATACATTTGGCTAATGGATTCACTCATTGATACTGCCAGTGATGTTAAAGAGCTCAGGAAGAAAGGAATTGTTGTCAACAATTTAGGTAGTGACGAACATTTGGCGCAACTCTTTAACGAGATAGCCACTGATTTGGTGCCAGATCCTCATGCATATGCATATGTAGATATTATGGAGCAGATTGAAAATCATTGCAAGGATAAAGGAAATGTCTGGATGGCTGAATGGATGCGAAACCATGTAAGAAGTCCTTGGACTCTCTTGGCTATGCTAGTTGCAATTTACGTCGTTGTGCTTACTACAGTACAGACATTTTTTGCGATTTTTCCGCGCTAAGCCTCAGAAGACAAGACTTCCTAAATCGACCATCAATTCCGTACATGCTCGATCTTCACTTTCTAAAGTTTATTCTTTTGATACTCTTTCTTTCCGTCATTTGGGTTTTGTTGTGTGTTCTTAATTGTATTACGGCTCATTGTTTTGTATTGCTTAATGGTTTTTCTAGATCCAAACTGATACTCAACAATCCGGGCGGTCCGAGCCGACCGTCAACATATGAGTCTGGTAATGGCTCCCGCGTGAAAAAAGCCCACCTGCTACGGGTCGTTCCGGGTAGGCCCACAAATTTTGAACTACAACTCAGGCCCGCCCGCTGGTCACAGTTTGTTCTAGTTTTGCCCGTATGAATTAAAATATAGAATTTTTTATATTTATAACTAAAATATTTTTTTTTAAATTGTTAAATACAAATGAACAAAATGATAAATTAATATTTATATAAAGAAATGTTTACATAAAATCCAAATTTATATATTATGTTACATGCATTACTTCTAACTTTGCAAAGTTAAATACAACATAAATAAATAACAACTAATGTATTTCTAACTATTAAGGTGGAAAAACAGATTTAGATTAGAAGTTGTACTAGAGTTTGTAAAAGAGGAGAGGTTTTCATTATTACCATATTTAATGAAAATAATTTTTATTTTTTTAATTATTTTATGGGTCGGCGGTTAACTGCTGCCCGCGAAGGTGTGACCTGCGAAACCCACAAATCACATCTTTTTTATCGGGTCACGGGTCGACTCGCCGTCCCAGTCAATTCAGACAAATTTTCAGGGTCTGATTGGCCCACCTATCTTGATACCTCTATACTCAATGTTCGCTATCGCAAGTGAACGGATCGCATAAGTAATATAATGAACATGAGTCCGTGTATCGTTCTCATAGGGATTGTGCAAATTGTAGTTTAAACTACTATTCCTTAACTGGAACTATGAAAATTTTGAAGTTGGAAATTTTGTTTTAAAAATTAAACTAAAGATTAAACTAAAAAGAGAGATTTTTTTTTTTTTTTTTAGAAAACGATGAATTAAAGATATTAGAATTGTAAATCCACTTTTTTCCATCATCTATATTTTGACCAAATCATTTAAATGAAATCAATGAGTTTTGAAAATTCATATTCCTAATATTGCTAAGACTCTCTTTCAGACAAGAATTAACATCTTTTCCTACACATGATTTGACAATATTTTTATGATGCATACAAATGTGTAAGAAAGCATTAAAGGATCTGTGAATATTTTTTGTCGATAACATAAAGCATAGGGATATATTTCTATCCCCTATCGGATTTTGTGGCAATTAATCAAGGTTTAATAATTTCATACTCTTTCGAACATAGCAAATTATCACAAACATCAACAATTATGCGTCCATAATTATAGATGAAAATAAAAACATAATTAATTGCATCAAACTCATGAAAAGCGTAAATTAAATAACAAGTCAAAATATAGAATCCTAAACTAAAGTATCATCACAATTCCAACAAGAAAATCTAGCATAGATACATAATTAAAGATAATTCACAAGAAGAATGAATGTATATCACCCTATTCATGTTCTCGATCCTTGTTCTTCAATCTTTGATTTTGTCTTGAATGGATTTCCCAGCAGTTGGATAGCATTTTTGCACGAAACAAGACAAATGGGAACTCCCAATTTCGTGCCTCGAGTCATGTATTTATAGGTTAGGTCGAAACTTAGGTTACTTGGAGGAGAAGAATTCTGAAAATCGCGTAAAAAGCCCAATATTCGGCCTAGAAAATAGCCATGAGATCGCATGGTAGAAATCCGTGCAATCGCTCAGGCTTTCGGAAAACATTCTAACCATTTTTGTCACGACCATGCAATCACGCCGTCATAATCCATGCAATCGTATGGTTATAGTGTAATTTTCATCTTTTGAAGTACTTTAAGTTAGTCTTCATGGTTTTATTTCACATTAGGTCCTTCAACTTTCGATTGTTGTAATTTGGCCCCTAAACTTCTAATTTCTTCCAAATTTGATTTCTTCTTTGAGTATTATTCCAATTGAGCACTTGATCTACTTCATCTATTCTTTATTTGCACATTTTGACAATTTTATCATCCAATTGCTTGATTTTGGGTTCAATTCCATTGTTTTTTCGACTTTTCGGTTATTCCTGAAATATAAACAAATACTAACAAAATAAATAGCAAATATTCTTAAACAAACAAATAAAATCCTACTTTTTTTTTCGGTTTTTTTTTGGTGGAGCCGTTCACAGTTTATCCTCGTGCAGGCCAGGAGCTAACATTAAAATGAAATAGTACAGGAAAGGAGGGGGCATAAACCTGACCTCCAAGAATGTGCAAATGTAGTAAATGGAAAAGAGGAACTGAAAGCAACAAATGGGGGAAACAACAATCCCCAGACAACTAAAGTAATGTAAAGAAGACAACACTATGGTCCTCTGAAGGTAGGTAGTCCATATCTGTTAATCTGCACAAGTGCCCTGATGCGTCGAGGTAAGTCATGTGAACTAAACTTCTGATAGCAGCGCTGATCCCAACCCTCAGAAGCAAGTGAGTCAGCAACCTGGTTACCCTCTCTGTAGATGTGGGAGATAGTGTCAATGTCTAAGCGAAGGGTGTCTCTGATCTGTCTGAGAAGGCTCTGGATCATCCAAGGTCCTCCACCCCTAGTGATGCAATGAATGGACACTGCAGAGTCTACCTCAACCCAAATAACAGTGATACCCAATCGACGAGCAAGAAGAACTCCATCAAGAATAGCCCGCAACTCGGCCTCCAGAATAAGGCAATTCCCATAGAATGCTGAGAATGCCCTGATACAATGTCCACCATGGCCCCTGATGATACCCCCTCCACTAGCAGCACCGTCCTTGACACATCCATCAGTGTTGAGCTTGAAGGCTCCCACTGATGGGGTGCGCCAAAGGACCAGCATAGGAGGTGAGGGGATGTGGGGAGCAACAGAAATACCAAAAAGGGGAGCAATAGTCACATCCCGCGCGCCAATGCTGTGCTCTAAGGAGTCGGCCAGTATGTAAGAATGAAAGCATCCGGTATACTCTCCAAATAATCCTCCTCGGCTCCATCCGAATACCCCTGTGTTTTGAATCATTCCTCTCAGTCCATAGGAACCAAAATATGGCAAGAGGAACAATGGTACGAATATGGCCCAATCGAACAAAGCGTCCAGAATACCTCCATCGCTGGAACCTCTGCCTGACATCCTCACCCAAAATCATGGGAACCTGGAAAATATCTCCGAAGTGCCGCCAAACCTGATCAGAAATAATGCTTCCTGTGAAAATATCTGTAATAGTCTCTACCTGTGAACAACACTGACATCGAGATGCTAAGTAGCATCCAATACGCCGCTGAATAACAACGTCAACAGGTATGAGACCCTGCCATAGTCTCCAGGTGAAGAATGAGACCGTAACAGGTAAGGTAGTACTCCACATAAGACGATAAGAATCATGGGTCTGATGAACCGTCCGAACTAAATGCCCAGCTGACTTGGTAGCAAATCTACCATCAGAAGTATCCCTCCAAACAATCCGATCCGGAACGTCAACACATAAAGGAATCGCCCCTATCTGTGCAGCCATAATAGGTGGAAGAACATGAATAAGTCGATTAATATCCCATCCATTGTCATCATCAAAAAATTACTGCACAGTCACCGATGAGTGATGTCTGTCTGGGAACAGTGCTGCCAAGGTAGTATCCCCCATCCAACAATCATGCCAGAAAAATATCTATCCAGCGCCAAGATGCCACGCAATGTGTGGCTCAGTAAGTGATCCAACCCTCTTCAACCTCTTCCAAGCAGGAGAAGCCGAGTGTGGAATAACAGCAAGTACAGGGTGAGCCCCCATGCAATATTTTCCTAGCATGAACTAAGCCCAAAAGGATTTTTGCGATCTAAAAAGCCACCACAGCTTCATTGAGAAAGTATCAACCATATCATGTAGGCATCTGAAACCAAGACCTCCCTCATCAGTAGGAAGGCATAAATCCTTCCATCTCCTCCAATGCAAGCGATGAGCACCCTCCTTAGAATCCCAAAGGAAGCGTGCAAAGATGCTCTCTAGCTTCTTCAGTACTGCCTTAGGAGGCTGCAAGATCTGAAGAAGGTGAAGTGGGAGAGAGCCGAGGACTGATCTAAGCAAAGTAATACGTCCTCCCGGGGAAAGCAGCCGAGATGCCCAACCAGAAATCCTGCTCCTAACCTTCTGGATGAGCTCATCGTAAAGGAACGTCCGCTTGGCTCCCTTGTATAAGGGAACCCCCAGATAAGTGAAAGGCTGTTGCTGATGTCTGAACCCTGTCAAATGCTCAAGTTGTCTGATCTGACTGACGGAGGCCCGTCTAGGAAGGATGAGCCCGCTCTTGTCTCTATTCACCAACTGTCCAGAAACCCCCTCGTAGTGCTCCAAGCACTCAAGTACTCTCCGAACTGACTGTTTCTGACCTTTGGCGAAGATGATCATGTCATCAGCAAAGGATAAGTGAGAGACTAGATAATTACCCCCATGTCGAAAAGCCATGCTGGGATACCTCTCAAACTGCGCTGTGAGAAGGCGTGAAAAGTAATCAGCAGCGATAATGAACAGAGAAGGTGATATAGGATCTCCCTGCCTGAGACCACGTGAAGAAGGAAAGAAACCACATGGGCGTCCATTAAGGAGGACCGAAAACATACATCCTGAAACACACCTCCTAATCCTATCAATCCACAACTGGTCAAAACCAAAGCTCTCCAGCACCGAGTAGAGAAAACCCCAGTCCATGCGATCATATGCTTTAGCCATGTCTAACTTCAGCATAGTATTCCCCCCTCTTACTTTAGCATCCAAACTATAAAGGAGCTCCTGGGTCAATAAGACATTATCCCCAATAAGCCTACCGGGGATAAAACCACTTTGCTGAGGAGAGATAATACGAGGCAGCAATAAACTGAGCCTGGTGTTCAAGAGCTTAGTGATGAGCTTATTGAACACCGTGCACAAGCTGATAGGTCTGAAGTCAGTCCATCTGCAGGCTCCATCACTTTTAGGATAGAAATAAGTGTATAAAATACACTTATCACTCAACTCCAAATTTACAAGAAGTTACTGTTAGTTTAATTCCATAAGCTAAGGCACGCCTATAGAAGTTATCGATAGCCACATAATTACTGAAAATATTCGGTTGTCGATTTACACATTCTGTAGGACCCCACATATCCCTACTACTATAAAAGAGAGGATGAGGCCATTAACTATTCATTTTTCCAACCTCCGTTCCACACCACTATAGCCAAATTGATTATACCCATTGTAGCAAAACTGGTTTCCACTCTCTACTTTTAACCATTCAATATACTTGGCTATTCTAATAAAACCCGCCTTCAACAATCGCTCTATCTCTTTCTTTACTTCAAGTATTACATTAGAGGCAAAAATCTTAGGAGGTTGTTTATGAGGTTTAAAATTTTATTTAGTTGGTAACCTATGTTCTACCAAACTTTTATCTAAACAAGGCATGAGTTCATATTCCCAAGCAAAACAATCTTGTACTCCTTCAATAAAGTGATTAATTTGTTACTTACCTCTTAGCTAAACTCTTAGCTGACAAATGTTGCGCGATCTTCCCCTTCTTCACAAATGTTCACCCTTACTAAATAATCTTGTGCTTGAGCATGCCTAGATTTCACAATCCTCATCAATTCATGTAGATCTTTCCTCCTTTAAACAATCCACCTTGTTGACTTATCGGCCAATATTCTACTCTAACTCAAACACTGCTAACTTGTTCCTCAACATCATTATTGTTGTTGCTTCTCCTGTCTTTGCTTTACTTTCCTTATTGAAAGCCATCAATTTGGCTTTGAAGGTCTGAATATCGACCATATTTTCTGTTGCTGACAACTCATTAGAGTTCTTTGATCGTCTTTTTTCCAATTAATAGATCTTCAAGGGCTACTATATTTGTCTCATTTGACTGAACATTTAGTAAGTGTATCTACCGAAAATGGCTCTTCATTCTGCTTGACAATCTGAGTTTTCTCTCCATCTTGGACCACTCTGACACCTACATAATTCCCTTTATACATGAACCTCTCCACTGAGTTTGCTTCTGCAACAAAAGGCTTGTGGTTTGCTTGCACGACTTCTACTTCTCCTTTATCATTACAGAAAACTAGGCATTGGTGGAGTGACGAAGGTATGCAACAGCTCCCATCAATCCAATCTCTCCCCAATAGCACATTGTAACTGGTAGGCCCATCTATCACAAAGAAGACAGTAGTCCTAGTAGTTGTTCCCACAGTTATGTCTAAAGGCATCACCCCTTTAGTTGAAGTCGTGATTAGTGTCCAATTTTACGTATTTTAGATAGGTAAATAAATGAAAAATACAATTTTGGGATATAAATTTTGTCATTTAGAGTAAAATTTATTAAAGATTCAATTTTATTTGTTAAACTCTAAATTGATTTTATTTGCTAATAATTTCATTTATTTAATTGCAGGTACATTTTGGACAATTTTATCTCAAAAAATCCCTAGCTTAATGGACTCGAAAAAACCCAAATTGGAAAAACCTACCAACAACTCATACACATTCTCTTGACTTCCAGCCGCAACCTTTAGCGCACACAAAAAACCAATACCCAGCAGGTCATCCACAGAAGCAACCACCAGCAGCCTCCACTCCCTCACGTAACCTCTGTCTTCTTCTCCCTCAGCCGCACTTCACCAATCCACTTCACATCCCCAGTTCTCTCTTCAACAACCCTCAACAGACTCAAGCCATCCATTCTCTTCCTCGCTGTCTTGTTCTCTGCAGCCAATTCCCTCTACCTCACGTTTCTCTCACCTTCAAACCACTCAGCCCCTCCACTGCCAGCCGCAACCTTTCTCTCTCGCTATCTTCTTCCTCACCAGCCGCCAGCCTTCTCTCCCTTAAGGAACAACCAGCAGCCACGCAGCAGCACAGAAACCGCCAGCCACACCTCTCCTTCTCTCCACTCACGAGTCAGCACAAAGGAACCCATCTCAACTTCACCAACCTGTTCTCTCACGCATTCTGCTCTGTCTTTCTCCTTCGCACACAGCAGCCGCATGACAGTTCCTCTAACTTGACAGTACATGGCAGATTGAGGGGAAGCTAAAATTGGTGTTTGGGTGATTGGTTCCAATTTTCATATTCTTGTTTAGATTTTGAATTGTTTTAATTATTAGTTTATACAATTTTAGATTATTTATGTTATGTTGGATTTGAGATATATTTTGGTTGTAGAATTTTTAGTTTTAAAACTTTGAATTTTACTTCCTAGAATGGTAATTGTTTATTTGAATTTTAATTCGTTTAATTTAATTATGTCCGGCTAGATTATATTTGAGAGGAATTATTCTCAGCTTCAATGGGTGTGTTTTAATTTCTTATGGATGAATTCTTGTTATTGATAAGAGTTTATCAATTGTTTTAAGTTTTCAAACTATTTTACTTGGATGAATGTCGTTGATGTGGTATGTATTAAATATGCACACAACATGCTCGACTAAATGCTGTAAAATAAATTGATTAAATTTTCTTACTCATATGTTTAAATCTTATCGATCTCAAGAAATTCATACTAAATTTATTTGCAAAGCCCAATTGATAGCGGAAGAATAATTCCACTCAAATTTCCCTTTCATTGCAATTTAATTATATTCTCTTTTTATTCATTTAAACACAATTGAAATCATAGTTTAAGTTTCGAATTTAGCAAACATTATGATACCAATAAAATCCCTAGGAAGAATGACCATGGATTATTGCTAGGCTATAATTTGACCCCTTTATACTTGGAGGGTAGATTTAACATCGAGTCAAGTTTTTGGCGCCGTTGCCGGGGATTATTTTGGTGTTAATTGATTTTTGCTGAATTCTTTTTATTTTATTATTATTTTTTCTCTACTACTATTTTTGGATATTGTTCTTTGTTTATGTCCGTTTGGTTCCGAGATAATACTAAGCGATTAGTAAGATCGGAATCCACTAACCAATTTTTACTTCTTGAAATCAGCAAGTAGTAATGGCAAATAATGCAGATCCAAATGAGGCGCCAGTCGTTCGAAGTCTTAGAGATTACATTTTTCCAACGATGGCAAGCACTCCGTCATGCATAGTGATGCCTGCAAATGCAGCGGTCTTCAACTTCAAACCGGGAATGATTGATCATCTACCACGCTTCCATGGGATGCCATCAGAGAGTCCATATCACCACATCCAGGAATTCGAAGGGGTTTGTTTTACTTTTCTTGAAAGAAATTAAACTGAGGAAGTCATTCGACTCAAGCTTTTCCCTTTTTCACTAAAGGATAAAGCTAAGTCGTGGCTTAACTCTTTGAGGCCTAGTTCAATTACAAATTGGGCAAATATGCGGAAAGAGTTCATTAAAAAGTTTTTTCCACCACAAAGAACCACCGCTATTCAAAGACAAATCATGAATTTTTTCCAAAAGAATAATGAAAATTTTTACACTAGTTGGGAAAGATTTAAGGATTTGTTGTTATCTTGTCCCCATCATGGTTATGAGCAATGGATGTTAACTAAATTTTTTTATGAAGGACTCAAACCAGAAATGAGACAATTTGTGCAAACCATGAGTAATGGTGATTTCTTTGCAAAAGACCCGAATGAAGTTTTTACATTTTTTGATGACTTAGCTGAGAATGCACAGTCTTGGGATAACATTGATGAGTTTGATAGGGGTGTTACAATAAAAACTGAATTTTCCAAGATTGTATCTGGAAATGGAATTCATTCACTTAGAGCAGATGATGACATAAATGCCCGATTGGCTGTCATTACTCGAAAACTTGAAAATTTGGAAACTCAAAAAGTGAATGAAGTCAATTCCTCTTCCACTATTTTAGAAAAATGTTCAATTTGTGATGATGTACAACATTTAACCTCTGATTGTCCTGCACTTCCCCAACTGAAAGAGATGTATTTTGATCAATCTGTTGCTGTTAATATGATTTCCAAACCTTATTCTAACCCATATTCGAGTGCTTATAATCCAGGTTGGAGAAATCATCCAAATTTCAGTTGGAGGAATGATCAAGGAGGAAGCAATAATGTTGACAACAATGCTGGACCTTCACAACCAACACCTTATATGCCACCGCAGAAGAGAAGTCTGGAAGATCAAATCCAACAATTCATGCAAAGTCAAGCTGCCATCAACAATCAAAACTCTCAGGCCATCAATGACATCCGATCTCAGCTTACAAAGCTGACTACTCAGGCAAGTGCATCAGAGAAAGGTAAGTTTCCAGCTCAACCAATGCCTAATCCTCAAACTCAATACAATGGGGTCGATGAGCCCAATCTGAGACATGTGAAAGCAGTAACTACCTTGAGAAGTGGTAAGCAAATCCAAGTTCCTGAACCTAAAGAGGACTTGGTGGGTAAGCAAGCTAAACCTGCTGTTGATGATACTGTATTAAAATCTCTATCTGATGTTCAGGAACCACCTAGGCCAATAGTAGGTGCACCCCCTGCCCCTTTCCTCAAAGATTACAACCTGGTAATAAGACCAAAAATCAAACAGAAATTCATGAGATTTTTAAGCAAGTTAGGGTAAATATTCCTCTGTTAGATGCAATTCAACAAGTCCCTGCCTATGCTAAATTTCTTAAGGATTTGTGTACAGTAAAGAGGAAGTTAGTTGTTAAGAATAAGGCCTTTTTAACTGAACAAGTGAGTGCTATCATACAATGCCAAACTCCTCAAAAATTTAAAGATCCTGGTTCTCCAACCATTGCTTGTATGATAGGTACCACTCGTATTGGTCATGCCTTGCTAGATTTAGATTCAAGTGTGAATCTTTTGCCCTTCAGTGTGTATACACAGCTTGGTCTAGGTGAACTTAAGCCCACCCCCATGATTTTACAATTAGCAGATAGATCTGTTAAGATGCCTAGAGGGATAATTGAGGATGTTTTGGTTCAAGTGGATAAATTCTATTACCCAGTTGATTTTGTTGTTATTGATGTTCATAGTACACCTAAAACTTCTCCTCAAATCCCTGTTATTCTTGGTAGACCATTTCTCGCAACTTCAAATGCTTTAATAAATTGTAGAAGTGGTATTTTAAAGTTAACTTTTGGCAATATGTCTTTGGAACTTAACATTTTCAATGCTTGTAGGCAACCAAAAGATTTTGATGAAGTGCAGGAAGTTAATATGCTGGAAGAGCTGCTAATTGAGTTAGAAAATCCTGATGAGCAACTTAAGCAGAATCTCGAATTGGACAGCATTCAAGACCCTTCAAAAGGTGTCACAATAGCAGTTGTAAGAGCTTGGCAGCCAAACATTGAGCCTCTAAATGTTAGCCAGACACCCATGCAAACATGAGCAGAGAAGATGCCAACTTTGGAGCTTAAACCTCTTCCATCGGAACTAAAGTATGCATTCTTGGGACCCAATGAATCATACCCTGTGGTAATCTCTTCTACTCTTACTTGTGATCAGGAAAATATGTTGTTGAAAGTGTTGAATGATCATAGATCTGCAATAGGTTGGACTATAGCTGATATTAAGGGAATTAGTCCTTTAGTGTGCACTCATAGTATTTTTCTAGAAGAAAATGCTAATCCTTCAAGGGAATCTCAAAGAAGGCTAAACCTAACATGAAAGAGGTTGTTAAAAATGAAGTTTTAAAATTACTTGATGCAGGTATTATCTATCCTATTGCAGATAGCAAGTGGGTAAGTCCTACTCAAGTAGTTCCTAAGAAAACTGGGGTTACTGTTGTTGAAAATGAACAGGGAGAAATGATAACTAAAAGGGTACCCACTAGTTGGAGAATGTGCATAGATTATAGGAAATTGAATTCCATGACTAGAAAAGACCATTTTCCTTTACCATTTTTAGATCAAGTGCTAGAAAGAGTTGCTGGACATTCATTCTATTGTTTTTTGGATGATTTTTCAGGCTATCATCAAATTGAAATAGCATTAGAAGATAAAGAAAAAACTACTTTTACTTGCCCTTTTGGGACTTTTGCTTTTAAAAGAATGCATTTTGGTCTTTGTAATGCCCCTGCAACCTTTCAAAGATGCATACTTAGCATATTCAGTGACATGATAGAAAACTTTTTGGAAGTATTTATGGATGATTTCTCTGTGTATGGTGATTCATTTGATGATTGCCTAACAAATTTGAAAGCTGTTTTATGCAGGTGTGAAGATAAGCAACTTCTCCTTAATTGGGAGAAATGTCATTTCATGGTAACAAGAGGAATTGTTTTAGGTCATATAATTTCTGCTAACGGCATGGAAGTAGATAAGGCAAAAGTAGATTCAATTTCTAGGTTGCATATTCCTTCAACTATAAAAGATGTTCGATCATTTTTAGGCCATGCAGGTTTTTATAGGAGGTTCATAAAAGATTTTAGTATCATAGCTAAACCTTTGACTACACTTTTGATGCATGATACAAATTTTGTTTGGACTAATGAATGCACTGCAGCTTTTAAACATTTAAAAAAGGCACTCACCACTGCACCCATAGTTAGATCACCTGATTGGTCTCTACCTTTTGAATTAATGTGTGATGCAAGTGATATAGCCGTAGGGGCAGTGCTTGGCCAAAGGAAAGGTAAGGAACCTTATGTAATCTACTATGCTAGAAGAACTTTGAATCAAGCTCAATTGAATTACACAACTACTGAAAAAGAGCTGCTAGCTATAGTTTTTGCACTGGAAAAGTTTAGAACTTATCTTATTGGGACTCCTGTTACCATCTTTACTGATCACTCTGCTCTTAAATATTTGTTCACAAAGAAAGATGCTAAACCTAGACTCATTCGATGGATTTTGTTATTGCAGGAATTTGACATCACGATTAAAGATAAAAAAGGGGTGGAAAATGTTGTCGCTGATCATTTATCCAGATTAAATTCTGAAAATTCAAAAGTTTCTCACCCTTTAAATGATTCATTTCCCGATGAACAGTTATTTAGCTTGAACATTGTTCCATGGTTTGCTAACTTGGTTAATTATCTTGTTACAGGTCATATGCCTTCAAATTGGAGTGTCCAAGACAAAATGAGGATGAAAGCTATTGCAAGGAACTTCTTCTACGATGATCCATACTTATTCAAATATTGTGCTGATCAAATTATCCGAAGATGTGTTCCTGATGATGAGGTACAACAAATTCTTACTTTCTGTCATTCTCATGCTTGCGGAGGCCATTTCTCTTCGCAGAAAACAGCTGCTAAGGTACTTCAATGTGGTTTTTATTGGCCTAGTTTATTTAAGGATGCTCATACCTTTTGTAAAAAATTTTGAAGCATGTCAAAAACTTAGTAGTATCAGCCATAGGAATATGATGCCATTAGCTCCAATCCTTGTTCTTGAAATTTTTGATTGTTGGGGATTAGAGTTTATGGGTCCTTTTCCCCCTTCTTTTGGATATCTATATATATTGGTTGCTGTTGATTATGTGTCAAGATGGGTAGAGGCTATTCCATGTAGAACAAATGACCATAAAGTTGTGCTCAAATTTTTGAAAGAACATATTTTTTCTAGGTTTGGTATGCCTAAGGCCATAATTAGCGATGGAGGAACTCATTTTTGTAATAAACCTTTTGAAACCTTGTTAAAGAAATATGGCATTAGGCATAAAATTTCCACTCCCTATCACCTTCGAACTGAGCTAGCCAACCGGGAAATTAAAGGCATTTTGACAAAAACAGTTAATCCAAATAGAAAAGATTGGGCTATAAAATTGGATGATGCTTTATGGGCCTATAGGACTGCTTTTAAAATTGTTCTTGGAATGTCTCCTTATAGAATTGTATTTGGAAAACCTTGTCATTTTCCGGTTGAAATTGAAAATAAAGCTTATTGGGCAATCAAAACACTCAACTTTGACTTAGATCAAGCTGGTGAATTTAGGAAACTGAAATTGAATGAGTTAGATGAATTACGTTTGGAAGCATATGAGAATGCAAAAATTCCAAAAGAGAAAATGAAAGTTTTTCATGATAAGAAAATTTTTAGAAAATCATTTTTTCCTTCTCAGAAAGTTTTGTTGTATGACTCTAAGCTTCATCTCTTTCCTGGTAAGTTGAGAACTAAATGGATTGGTCCTTACATTGTGCAAACTGTTTACCCTTATGGAGCGGTTGAAATCTTGGATCCAAAAACTGGTACTGTTTTTAAAGTTAATGGACAACGTCTGAAACCATTTTTGGAAAATTTTTCTGCTGATGTTAATGAACTACCTCTGCTGGACCCTGTTTCTAGCAGCTGATTTTCTTGGAACTAACTTTTATTACTATGTATATATTTTATTTTCTTTTTGCAGATTTTATTCTTTTCTTCAATTTTTTTTAGTTTTTCATTCTTGAATAATTGCTCATGTGCATAAGCGTCCTCTCAGGTACACTCTTCTCCTTTAGTTTGATTTAATTTTGAGTCGTGTTTATTAATCACCGTTCATTTTTCTTCTCTTTGAGTCATTGAGGACAATGTCCGATTTTAGTTGGGGGGAGAGAAACTCAAATGTACTTGTTGCATTAATTCTTTTGTGATAGTTGAGCATTAAAATTGAGTACATCTTGAGTCTTGAGTTATACCTTTGTTATTCTTTTGTGATAGTTGAGCATTAAAATTGAGTACATCTTGAGTCTTGAGTTATATCTTTGTTATTCTGTAAAGACCTCCCTCATAAAAAAACTTTATGCACTAATTTAAGCCTTGTGGTAAGATGGATAGTCAACACATACAACTAGAGCTCTCCCAAGTTTAAGTAATTTTATTTGTTCATCATGAGAGTTGAGTGATTGGTGGTTTTCTTATATTGCCCTTATTTGATATTGCTACTTCCATTGGGCATCATTACACGGATTGTGGATTGTTGGTGGTTTATACTTAAGAAACGATGAAGGTCAATGTCAAATAAAAATTTGATCCTTTGAAGCTAACCTTATCATCTTCTCATCCCATCACAAATCCCTTCATATCCAAAAAAAAAAAAAAAAAAAAAAATCCTTCATAGCCACAAATCCCTTTCATTTATTTCACATTAAAGATGACATTACATCCAGACATTGCTTCCATAAATACATAAACTTGTTTCTACTTTCAAGTATAAGTGAGGATGATTATTTTTGCTACATATTTGAGAAAAAATGTTCAGTGCATGAAAAGAAAGAAAAGTGGAGTTAGAAAGTATTTGACAGTCATTGAGACTAGAGGAGAATGTTGAAGAATTATTTGAGAGGATTTCAGTTTCAAAAAAAAAAAAAAAGTAGAAAGAAAAGGGAGACATATTGAAGAGAAAGTAAAGGATGTGAAGAAGAAAGTAAGCTTGAAGTGTGATTAAAAGTGAAAATTATTATCCTTACTTATATTTTAAAGGTCTTCGATATCTACCAACTTCTTTTATTTCCTTATCCTATCGAAAAAAAAATGCTACCATTGTGTCGTATACTTCCATTGGAATTTCTTGTTCTACTATTATTACTGAAATATGCAAACCTCTTCTGCCATCACTCTTTATCAATTCTCTTGAGAACACCATCATTACCTTTACGTTGACATTGACATTTTGATCTTAAGTAGGCTTGTGGTAAGAACGGTTGAGTCCCAATGGTTGTCATGAGGTCAATATTTGCATTACTGTCATCCACATATATATGGCCTTTATTGAATGCTTGAGTGATCAATTTTCAAACTCCATGAGTGACCCCCTAACCAGTTCAGAAACAAAATACACATACCCGTGAGTATATGGAGTTTATACTTGGCTTGAGTGAATACTCGACACTGTATGTGTTGGGGTTAGTGGTTCGATGGATCGGCTTAAAACACACACAAAATTTTGGGGAAGTTTTTATGGATTAATTTGGATATAATGCTTGATCTCTTGATTTTGCGAAGTTGCTGTGCTAAACTATCTAAATTCATTCTTGACTTTACAATTGATGTTTTTCATTGAGCTAGTCATGTTTTTAATTCGCTTAAATTGCTAGAGACTAGCAAAAAGCTAGTTGGGGAGTGTGATTAGTGTCCAATTTTACGTATTTTAGATAGGTAAATAAATGAAAAATACAATTTTGGGATATAAATTTTGTCATTTAGAGTAAAATTTATTAAAGATTCAATTTTATTTGTTAAACTCTAAATTGATTTTATTTGCTAATAATTTCATTTATTTAATTGCAGGTACATTTTGGACAATTTTATCTCAAAAAATCCCTAGCTTAATGGACCCTAAAAAGCCCAAATTGGAAAAACCTACCAACAACTCATACACATTCTCTTGACTTCCAGCCGCAACCTTTAGCGCACACAAAAAACCAATACCCAGCAGGTCATCCACAGAAGCAACCACCAGCAGCCTCCACTCCCTCACGTAACCTCTGTCTTCTTCTCCCTCAGCCGCACTTCACCAATCCACTTCACATCCCCAGTTCTCTCTTCAACAACCCTCAACAGACTCAAGCCATCCATTCTCTTCCTCGCTGTCTTGTTCTCTACAGCCAATTCCCTCTACCTCACGTCTCTCTCACCTTCAAACCACTCAACCCCTCCACTGCAACCCGCAACCTTTCTCTCTCGCTATCTTCTTCCTCACCAGCCGCCAGCCTTCTCTCCCTCAAGGAACAACCAGCAGCCACGCAGCAGCACAGAAACCGCCAGCCAAACCTCTCCTTCTCTCCACTCACGAGTCAGCACAAAGGAACCCATCTCAACTTCACCAACCTGTTCTCTCACGCATTCTGCTTTGTCTTTCTCCTTCGCACACAGCAGCCGCATGACAGTTCCTCTAACTTGACAGTACATGGCAGATTGAGGGGAAGCTGAAATTGGTGTTTGGGTGATTGGTTCCAATTTTCATATTCTTGTTTAGATTTTGAATTGTTTTAATTATTAGTTTATACAATTTTAGATTATTTATGTTATGTTGGATTTGAGATATATTTTGGTTGTAGAATTTTTAGTTTTAAAACTTTGAATTTTACTTCCTAGAATGGTAATTGTTTATTTGAATTTTAATTCGTTTAATTTAATTATGTCCGGCTAGATTATATTTGAGAGGAATTATTCTCAGCTTCAATGGGTGTGTTTTAATTTCTTATGGATGAATTCTTGTTATTGATAAGAGTTTATCAATTGTTTTAAGTTTTCAAACTATTTTACTTGGATGAATGTCGTTGATGTGGTATGTATTAAATATGCACACAACATGCTCGATTAAATGCTGTAAAATAAATTGATTAAATTTTCTTACTCATATGTTTAAATCTTATCGATCTCAAGAAATTCATACTAAATTTATTTGCAAAGCCCAATTGATAGCGGAAGAATAATTCCACTCAAATTTCCCTTTCATTGCAATTTAATTATATTCTATTTTTATTCATTTAAACACAATTGAAATCATAGTTTAAGTTTCGAATTTAACAAACATTATGATACCAATAAAATCCCTAGGAAGAATGACCCTGGATTATTGCTAGGCTATAATTTGACCCCTTTATACTTGGAGGGTAGATTTAACATCGAGTCAAGTCGCTCCTCCGTTAAAACTTGTAAGAATTACTGCTGTTGGGATCATATCGCGATTTGTCTTTGCAAACTTTTTCATCATTTTGGACGGAATGATATTTATGGCTGCCCCATTATCTATGAGTACTTTTTCCATAGGTACACCATTGACTAAGGCCTTTATATATAATGGCCTCAAATGTTTGGTTAACTTCATGGTTGGCCTCTTAAAGATGACCTTCTCAGCTGCATTTATTTCTACCTCTATTGAATCAATTTCTCATGTCAAATCAATAAGCAATGTTTCACTTGGAGTCTCTGCATCTTGGACTTTCTTTTTGCAATTCTTCATCTATTAACCAACCTGTAGGGGGAGATAAAATCCTAGGAGGTGATCCATACTTCTCAGAGCATCGCTCTCTCACTTTCCTCTTTGACATTCCATATAACACATAGAAGTCAAAAGAAAGCCCAGATGGTTCCCACAATAGATCTGCTTCACGGACACCTTCTTGGTACAATTGCTTCAGTAAAGTGTTGCGCGATACTCCTCTTATCCTTCTCTCTGCGTCGAGGTCGATTTCTTCTTCAATGTCAGTCATGTCATCTCCCTCCTCTTCTTCGCTATATACCTTCTGGGAAGTTTGGCCTTCCTCATACTCCAGCGTGCATGCTTCCTCTTCATTATTTTCTTTATTTTTAAGAAACTCATTGGCTAACATGTAATCATTATCCATAACTGGAGGTAAAGTACCGAATTGAATGGTAAGGGGTCGCCTTGGATCCTCTTCATCATCATCCTTTTTGCTGCGTTCAAATTTGATTTCCTAGAAGAACTTTCCGGTGCCATCTCCAATGACTCTCCCATACTAGCTTCCTTACTATCATTGAAAACATTCTTGTTAGCCATCTTGAGCAATTTAGGTGCTTTAAGCTGTGATGGTCCCTACTGTTGCCTTAACATTCTCCCATAATTTCCCTAAAAATATCTTTGTTGCTCCCTGGTCATCTCATTAAAAGGCATAACTCTTCCTTTGTTGTACTGGAACGAATGCCATATATTTGGCTGATGAGATTGTGGTCTGAACTTTCTCCTACTATTCATCGATTTGAACTGCCTTCCAAAAGGAAATTTTCTATAGAGCGACATACTCCGTCCTCTGTCGGACTAGAAATTAGGAGCAATATTAGGAAGAATGTCCCCATGTCCCTACTTTTTCCACATGCTCGCTCACTTCCTCCTTTCATCTAGCACATCAGATACTTTCATCTTCTCTAGGTTCTTTTCCTCCGAGTCATTCAAAAGCACTGAGATGTAGTTCAGGATCTTCCTCTCCATCATATATGACCAACTTGAATTTTGAAAACCTATTTTTGAAGCCAGTTGCCATCATATTAACCCCAAGTGGTTATGGGAAAGGATCTTCATCAATTGCCATCTTCTTTTTTGCTCCAAAAGTGATTCGCCCAGACTTAATAGCATCCTGTAACACATGAAGAAATATCAGACAATTATTAGTCATGTGTGACCATGTATTGTGCTATTTATAATATTTTTTACCCTTCATTTGTTCAGAGCTTGGCAACTTATACTTATCGCTCAACTTTATTTGCTTATCCTTATACAGTTTGTCAAATATAAGGTCATCTTTAGTCACATCAAATGAAAACACCCTAGTGTTTCTGTTTTTATCCCCTATAGGTTCATTCTTGACCGTTGCATTTAATTCGTCCGCTAAAGGTAAAACATATGCATATCCCTTAATCAGTTCGGCCAAACATACTTCGGTCTGGTCATAATATTCATCATCAACAAGGTGAACATCAAAATTTGGGTCTCTATAGTAAGTCCATTTGCTAAAAAAATGTATTTGCTCTTCTTCTCTAATTAGACGTTCATATCTAATAACATTAGCACTCAACTGAAATAGGTTAGAAAATTCCCTGTCCTGGAACTTCTTTTATAAATCAAAACTCAAACAAATTTGAGTGATCCTAAGAAATTCTTTTTCAGGCAAAGATACAAAGCATTTGCTCCTGGCTGTTTTAAACCTTTGAAGAAAACTCTCTGCCCATTTGTTAGGCATTTGACGTAGATTCGTCAAATCAGCCAAAGTCACTTCAGACTCAATTTTATAAAATCGAGTGTGGAATAATTATTCTAACTGTTTCCATGTTTGAACAGAATTTGCTGGCAGATTGATGAACCATGAGAAAGTTACTCCTGTTAATAAACTAGGGAATAGTCTCATCTTATGGTAATCAGTTAATTCATCACATTGCAATGTGAATCGCCCTATGTGTTATAGAGTGGAAACTTCCCCCAGGCCAGTGAACAATGCAAATTCTAGTACTTTGTACCCTCTTGGCCATGGATATGCTTGATATACCCAATCAGGGTACAACTTTGTGTAAGTTGGCCTAATAAAAGGATGCATTCCAACAACCATTTAATCTCTTACTATCTCAGTGATTTGATCTCTCAACAAGACATTGGGGTCATAAAGGACACCTAGGGGTTGGTTTCCTGGTGGTATCACCTGAGGCCTAATGTTTGGTAATGAATTCGTGGCAAAAATGTCATTATTTAAACCATTGTTACCATTAGGTTGAATATTTCCCCCATCATTAACACGTGGGGTATTCTATCCGTTATTTTGGATATTATCTCTTGCATTTGGGTTACCCCCAGGTGTGACACTCCATTACCACTATTCAAACTCACCATTCCATCACCCCCCCTGATTTGAAGTAGATGATCCAATAGGTGGTTCTATTCCCTGATTTGGACTTACAACCGTAGGATTATGTCCCACAATCATTCTCGCTTGAAAGTGGTGTCCTATATTTGGAAAATTTGACTGACAAACTTGGCCTGCTAACTTATTTATGGTGTCATGTGAAGTTCTTAGTTGTTTGGTCATATTGTCATAGTATACTCTTTCAATTTGAATAAACTTTTCCATGTTATGGACATATTGCAGATTTACATGTTCAACCACATCTTGGGTAAGTTCGCCAAGAAGTGCACGCATGGTACGAGGACTTAATTCTGTCATTGGTTCATAACGGCTCTGACTTTGTCCCTCTGTTCTTGGAGTACTTTGCTGTTCCTCATATCTTTCGATGACAGACTGGACTCGATGGCTTACTGGCTCCTTATCGGAGTTCTTATGAGGAATATTGCTTCACTTTTGTATCTTCAAACACCGAAGTTGTCCTACTAGGCGTACCAAATTGTTTCGCGCGAGGAAATCAAGCCTCGCTAATAATTGAAAGATGGTTTAGATGGTTGTGTAAGGAACAACAACTTCTTAAGACAAAGTCCCAATGAGGGGTGTTTTATTTATTGAAGATTACAATTCATAAAAAGAGAAATGCCTCCAAAGGGTACAAGCACACTGAAACGCAAAATAACAAAAATTACAAGGAAATTGAAATGAAATTGATAATTACATAGTTCTCTGTTCGAGAGTTGATTGATTGGATCCTTGCTTCTATGTTCTTTTTTCTCTTTTATACTCATTGAACAATTTTTCTCTTCCAAAATCGTTTGAAAATAGTAAATCGCCCTGTAAATGCCCACTTCTTCTATAAAGGATGACTTGTCCAGAAACTGTCTTGTTTAACTGCTGTCGTTATCCCATTACTCAACTGGATTTCTTGGATCGTGGGGATGTGATAAGATTTCCCATTAACTGTTCAATAACTACCATTTAAATAATGAGACGTTCCAATCACCCAAATTTTGGGTGTCCTATACGATTGAGCGATACCAGACTTTTGCTCAATAACTTCGTCTTGGGCTTGCACATGGTCTCTCTTGAGCCCATCCTTAACTGGGTCTCGTTATTTGGGCCACTTAGCTGGGCCTAATTTTGTATGTCAACACCCTCAAAAGATATGATTCTTTTTTTGGGAAAAATACATATACAAGGTATTTACTAATACAGAATTTTAATTTTAATAAGTTAAAAAAAATCAAAAATCAGGTTGTAGTTATAATTATTTAATTAAATTAAATAATTAAAAAAATTATTAATTATATATTGAGGTCACAAAGTAATATAAATTCATGTTACAAAATGCAAATTTTTAGATCACAAATTATCAAAATAGTATGTCACAATATCAATTTTTTTATGTCACAAATAAATTCAAAGGCCACATTTTTTAAATTAATCGATCTCGAGTTATTTCTAGATCACAACTTATCAAATTATAAGGTCACGAATCTTTTAAGTCACAATTATCAGATTATTAGATCACAATTCTCTTATTAATTATTAGGTCACAACATCTCTAGAAACCTTCCCACGTCACTAGCTCACCACCACCGTCACAATACCGCTACCAGCACCATCGCCTCAACACCACCACAGTCTATTTTCACTTCAATAAAGAAACAACAGTTTCAATGTCACCATCGCCGCCCATTCACACCACCTACCACCTCCTCCCAAATTTAAATGAAAGGATCGAAAACAACTACCACCACCACCTACCAACTCTATATAGCTTCTTCTACTTCCTTCTGAGACAACATTTTCCTGGAAAAAAAAGAACATCGAAAGTTGTATTTTCATTTCAGAAGTGCTTAGGAAAGACGATGAATGAGACTAAAGAATGCAAGAACCAAACACCATTCCAGAAATCGAAAGCCAAAGAATTCCTCAGATCCAAATTCAAACATACAACCCAATAACAAGATGAGCAAAAAACAATATTCACTTTTAACTCTACCTTATTATGTCTTTTTCTTGAACCGAGATCTGAAATAAGCAACAAAACACTCCCTTGATTGAATTAAGTACACTTTATGGACCCCCCCCCCTCCCGGATTTTTTTTCACAGTCGAGTGTGAAATTTAAGCAAGAATGGATACTGAAATAGAGTGAGAATTTTAAGGTTTTTCCAACTCTCTAAGAATGAAATAAGTTAAATACCTGCAAAAGCCAAAATGTTCATGGAAAAAGAGTTTAAGGTAGTGAAGAGTTTTACTTCTTTCTTTGTGGACTACTGTATATACACTCTGTCATATATATAGGTGGACTTGTCGGCAATTTTCGTAGCGGTGCTGGACTTAGTCGGGACGGGTGGCTGCGTGAGAAAAGGGCGGAGTGGTAGGTGTGCTGAGAGAGAATAGATTGAATATAGGGATAGAGAGAGAAATAATTAGGGTTTGAAGTGGTGTTTTGTGGTTTAAAATTGGGATATTGTTGGATAATTAATAGAATATTATTATGTAAATTTTTTAATTAATTAAAATTAGAATTAAGTCCTAAATTTTGAAGTTATATAGGTTTGATCTCATTTATGAATTTGGATCTTTAAAAGTAGGTGTGTGTGTAGTTACAGTTGTATTAGTGAATGACAGTTGTACCTCTGTAACCCTATATATTATTACCTTTGTGTATCTCTTCTTCATTGTTGGATTTAGGTGAGCGGAAGATTTAGGATTAGGGTTTTGAGCTTGTTTATATTGTATGGGCGGATATCCTATATTGTAGCCCAAAACTTGCCCTGGCCCAATTGCATAATCCATGTAAATGTTTTCGGCATAATTGTAAATATTGTATTAGTGAATGACAGTTGTACCCTTATAACCTATGTATTATTAGTGTATCCCTTATTCCTCATACACACACAAAAATTCCAAGTTATCGTGTACCGCAAGCTTTTTCATTTTTTTAATAGCTGTCACAAGCTTTATTATTATTTTTGAAATCACTTTTGAAATCAATTATATGTACGAGAAATTTTCAATTCAAGCTCATGTACTTGGGTATTTGAACTAATATGACTCCCATTTATATTGTTCTGAATCTGCTCGTAAATTATTTGACTAGACCAATTATATTATTCTAACTTTCTTGTTACACTTCATTCCAAATCAGAACTTGTTATCATGATTATTTTAATTTGTGATTTTAGCTAGTGGATTCATTCTTCATTGAAATTAACATTCTTTATATTTGTTTAATGTATATATTATGTTATTGATTCATCATATTGTTGCTCTCGAAGTAGTATAATAGTATATTAATATTCCAGAAGAATATTAATCATAAATCTTCTA
The DNA here is from genome assembly GCA_963555705.1 of Ligustrum vulgare. Lineage (NCBI taxonomy): Eukaryota > Viridiplantae > Streptophyta > Magnoliopsida > Lamiales > Oleaceae > Ligustrum > Ligustrum vulgare. Next base: position 58,880,037 of record OY743169.1, on the reverse strand, counting down.
TTGCAAATATTTGTTGATGCTCTTGAAGTAACACACAACATTATTAATATTCTAGAAGAATATTACTTGCTCATGAAAAGCAAGGTATTACAATTTTAATATTCCAGAAGATATTGACCCAATGTTCCTGAATATTTCATTTTTGCTCTTAAAGAAGCAAAACTTTACTTTTCATTAAAAAAAAATATGTTTAATTTGTTTTTGCTCTTGAAGAAGCACAATAATCATAAAAGAACATTATCTACTCTTGAAGAGTGATATCACAATTCCAATATTTCAGAAGATTATTGATCTAGTACTCTAGAAGAAACATATTTTTATTGAAAAGAGCACATATATTCTATTATGTCAATGCTCATAGCATTGGTTCTCTTGAAAATATACGACTTGTTGTGCAATGACTATTTCAAAGATCTGGCATTGCATATGAAACGATATGAAGAAGATGTAATATTTTATTTGTCTGACAATGTTTAATGAATACACATATGGTTATTAGCAATGTAAATAATGAAAGATGATTTACTCTAATTACTAACTTGCACTCTTTGATGTACCAATGAGTGATATCAAAATGTTTGATCATCAACTCGGTATGTTGGGAGTATGTTTTGAAGTACCAATGAGTGAGATTAAAAAGGGTAATAAATACTTTAGTACTTTGGGATTGCGGTGAAATGATTAAAGAAGATCTATTTGAAATATATGAACTGTTGCCTATCTAAAGTTTCACAACTAAATTTGGTGGTAGCAATTTTGAAATTGCAATGAAAAACATATACGATGCCTGAAGCATATATTATAATCCTTGAAGGATCAAATATGCCTGAAATATTTAATTCAAGTTTTTAATAAAATTGTTTGATCAAAATATACTAATACTATGCTATTTGAATATTTAATATGTATAGAATAGAATTACTTTGTAATGGAATGTGATCGATTGCATAAAATTAGATTGCATGAATAATGGTACAAATGATCCTAAATGACAAAGTGTTGAAATTGGGATGTACCATTATTGTGATTAATATTTGAAAATTCTTGCAATAGATTTTCAAGATGCAAATTCATGATTAATTATTCACCTGAAGTGAATAAGTTAATTGTTCATTGAAGTGAATGCATCACTTCCAGATTTGAGAACTGCATTAAATGCATTGATGAATATTGATTATAGAACATGGATCGATCTAGCATGTTCAAATGATTAGAATTATTATATAGTTCTTCAAGTTCAAATGAAGAATTGAATTTATATTCGAAGAGCAAATAATATGATATATATACCATTTATATACGTTTGGTGAACATATTTGATATTGCACCGATCAACAGTTGAAATAATTATATATAATATCAATATAATTGTAATGTTCCCATGAGGGGGAGCTAATACGCGCTGCACTCTTTTTTTCTAAGCTGAAGTTTTGTCCCACTGGGTTTTCCTAACAAGGTTTTTAATGAGGTAGCTGTTATGATGTATTAATGAAGAATGACTAATAATGCATTTATGATATAAAGATCAATTTTTGTATTTGTTGACCAAGAGGGCTTTTCCTAGTGGTTGAGATGTAAACTATAATCTTAATACGAAAAATATGAACTTAAACATGATTTCAATTTAGGATCTTGACCATAAAATTAATTATTGTAAATTGTAAGACACCAGAACCCATAGCAATAATGTAGAAAGATATGAGATCATGTCACAGCTTTAATTGAATCCCGAAGAAAGTATTAATCTGGAATTCGCCTTTAATTGTGTTTAATAATCTGAATCCTAATGATGAAATTCGAGTTCAGTATATATATATAGGTAGAGAGAGATGCCGAATTTCCTATAACCTTTTAATCTCAACCGTCCATCAAAGTTGTAGTATTAATAGGAAAATCTTCTAATTAAACTATGTTTTTATTAATTCAGCAGTTTACCTAATTAAACTAGGATAGGTAATATGGGCCACATAATGAAGAGATATTTATGAAATTCGAGATTTACACAATCCCATAATAATAGGGATTGATGTATCATAAAATTTCTAACAGTCTCTCACTTGGTCCATATGACAATCCTATTTATGGTTTTATATAAGAATCATAAAGGCTCATAAATGCTGAATTAATATACTTAAAAGTTTATCGTAATTACCTTGTTAATTGAATCACTGATAAGAGTCATAGCGGTTCCATGTTAATTAAAAAACATGGTCCCTTCCATACTGATCAATAATTCACTTAACGAAGTATTTATAGTCAAGCAATTATAATGGTCCCCGTAATGTCTTAATTAAAAGACTATTTCTGTTATTAATATCCATTTACATAATGTATACAAAATGGAAATATAAAAATTCAGAATAATCAATAATCAAATTTCAAAATAATGTCAAAATAAAAACACAGAGCAATTCACATACAAGAAAAGAAACTATTCGTTACACTCAAGACGCAATGCTTCAACATGCTGCTTAAATGTCTTGGGTGGTAACCCTTTAGTTAGTGGACCTGCTATATTTGCACTTTGTGTTAATGTGCTCAATTGACACTCGCTTATTCTGAATTTCTTCCTTAACAGATAGATATTTCATTTCCATGTGCTTTATTTCCTTTGAATACCTATCATTATTCGAAAAGAATACTGCTTCGGCATTATCACAATAAATTCTCAGTGGCCTAGCAACGGAATCCACAACTCTAAGTCTTGAAATGAAATTTCACAACCATAATTCCTGAACTGTAGCCTCAAAGCATGCTACAAATTCAGCCTTCATAATGGATGAAGCAATTATGGTTTGTTTGGCACTCTTCCATGATACAACACCTCCAGCTAATACAAACACAAAACCAAAAGTGCTTTTTCTAGTATCTACACAACTACGAAAATCTGACTTTGTGTAACCAATCACCTCAAGGTGATCAGTATGGCTAAATGCGAGCATATGTTTCTTTGTTCCCTGTAAGTATCTCAATACTTTCTTAGCAACTTTCCAATGATCAATTCCTGGATTGCTTTGGTAATGGTGCAATATACCGACCGCAAAGCTAATGACTGGCTTGGTGCAAACCTGTGCATACATTAAACTTCCTACAAGAGAAGCATAAGGAAATTTTTTCATTCGTTCACGTTCCAATTCAGTTTGAGGACACTAGATTAAGCTGAGCTTATCCCCTTTTGAATTGGAACAACATTAAGATACGTAATATGGGCCACATAATGAGGAGATATTTATGAATTTCGAGATATACACAATTCCATAATAATAGGGATTGATGTATCACAAAATTTCTAACATGAGACACCCCCTTACCTGACTTGAGATTCTGGTTCGAGTCACCTCCCAATGTTGTCAAAAAAAAAATGTATTTGTTATTATCATCATTGATAATTTAAATATGGTTGGATCTCTTTGAAGATATTTCAAAGACGCTTGAGAAATTAATAAACATGATATATAAATCTCAAGTAAATAATGAGACATATTCTTTGTACAACACCATCATATATAGTGTTTTTATGATTATTATTATAATCATCATAATGCATAAGTCATATATTCCTATATATCTATTGATATACTCTCCTATACGAGGCTTCTGAAGAGATCAAGATATGAATGATTCAATATAGATTGAATCATGGAGAGTAGCTATGACTCAATACAGACTGAATCAGAGGGAGTAGTTGTACTATTTTTCCTTTGCTCAGGTTTTGTCCCACTGAATTTTCCTGTAAGATTTTAATGATGCAGCATCAAAATGCTCCAATCTCTTCAACAATTACTCAAGTGACAGTGAACCTGATTTATCCACAAGAGCACTGTCAACATCTACATTCAAGAAATTGGTTTACAAGATTGGGATGCATTGACTCAATGATTTATGGTAATCAACATCGGGGGGAGTAGTTGCACTCTTTTTCCTTAACCTAGGTTTTGTTCCATTGAGTTTTCCTAACAAGGTTTTAGTGAGTCAGCATTTACTTTAATACTCCAAATTAACTTTACTCTTTTTCCTTCGTTTGATAAATTTTGTCCCATTGAGTTTTTATCAAACAAGGTTTTAATAAGGAAAATATTTTGTAATATATCATTCAAGGGGGAGTGTTGTAAATATTATATTGTATTAGTAAATAACAGTTGTACTCCTGTAGCTGAGTTATTATTACCTTGTGTATCCCCTTATTCCCCTTATATGTATGAGGCTTTGGTTCATAATAATACACACAAGTTTATTGACATCTCTATTCTTCTTCCTTTTTCTCCCTAATTTATAACACATACTATCTTTTTATTCCGTATTGGAATTTTACTTTTATTAGGATTTTAATTGATTTTTACTTACTTTTCTTTTTCCTATTAAAAAATTTACAATATTCTCATCAACACCGCACCGCCACCTCCGTGCCTCCTCTCTTTTCCTCGTCGAGGCTTGGTGTATTGTTTGAAAGACATCATCATTGAGTTTTCACCTATTCTACAGTATGCTTGATGAAATGTCTTATCGAATATAATAAAAGTATCATAAAAAGTTTGAAAGTTTCAATGTGTGATATTAAAGTTCCGCCCTAAATATCATAAAAATAGTTTCATGTTATGATACAAAAAATTTGAAAGTATTATAAGTATCATAATGTGATACTCTAAAAGTATCATAAGTTTCATAATATGATACTTGTGGAAAAGAACTTATTTTCCAATAAAAAATTTTGAAGTATTTTTCAGTTATTTTAAAATGGCGTAAATTTCAATTATGATACCAAAAGTTTAATATTTGTGCAAATGTCCCAATTTCTTCCTTAAAACCATACATCCTTGTAGCATCTATTTTTGGGCCACTTGTATTTGGATCATCATTGGGAAAATTTTCCCATCAAACACGAGGATGATGATCACAAGCATTTCATAAGTTGTGGACTCCGGATGTCACATATTAGAAATTCGGGAACCAATATTATAAGGTTCAAAGGTTCGAGACCAGTAAATGAATTTTCACAAGAGCTAATCTTGATTCATTGGAGACGTTGCTTTATTTACTCCTCAAGAACTACCTTGTATAGTATAAGAATTTTTTTTCTTCTAAAATTGTCTTAATATCCATTTCTTTTTAAATTTTCCGTTTGTCTTTCAAATGTCCAATGCACCAATGTGTTTTTCTCTTGCATTCGCAACCTCTGAGAGAATACAAAATAACACAGGGTGAATAATTCTCGAGAAAGAATGTAGGCTGAGAATAGAAAGTTTCTTTGTACCCTCACGAAAACAAAGAGAAGTTGAAAATAAGGTCAAGATGTTAAGAAATGTGAAACACGAAAACTGGATGTTGATTGGATTAAATTGGCAAATGTTCTAGCCAGGATATTCAGGACACCAACATTTTATCTTACGTTTAGTGAATGAAATTCACTATAATTTTCTCAAATTTAATGCATGAAATTGCACAAATATAGAGCAAGTCTACCACCAGGCAATGACAGAATTTCGGTTTGTAATTTAACAGTTATCTCTAATTTCATTTTTGAAGGAATAGTTGTGTCTCATCAAACACAACTTTTCATTACATAACTGTTTACCAACCGACTTGGAGGTCTATAAATACAGATAAAAGGACATGAGTTTTTACAAATTTTTGGCATTCTATCCTTCAAAAATTCAGAGAGAAAAATCACCCAGTAAATTCGTCAGGGCCAAGAATTGAGTGCTAGATCCTTGGTTAAAGATTGTTGAATCCTGATAGTAGACGCTCATTGAACTGCAAGCACAGGAGTAGGGGTGAAATTTTGTTATAGGACATAGCAACACGCTAGCCTCAATCTACATTCAAGTCAGTCATTTTATTATATTCATTTGTTGAAATTTTATTTCATTTTATTTCGTATATTTAATATAGATTGTTTCCAACAATCTATAGCATAATTTTCATATTGTTTTATTAATTTTTATTATTCCAGTATGGAACAATCTGGGATTGTGCGTGATAATGAAACTTCATGTTGAGAAGCCAAACAAGTTTAAGGGATTGGACTTCAAATGATGGCAACAGAAGATTTTTATTTAACAACATTGAATCTTGCTCATGCTGTTAAGGAAGAATGTCCTAAGGCAGAAAGAGAAAATGTTTCTGCAGAATAATTCAGTGCAGTCTATGCTTGGAAACACATTGAGTTTTTATGCAGAAATCACATTTTGTACAGGCTTGATAATACATTATAAGATGTATATAGTTCTTATAAAACTGGAAAGGAACTCTAGGATTTGCTAGAGAACAAATATAAGATCAAAGATTCTGGTTCAAAGAAATTTATCATCGGAAAATTCCTAAAGTACCAAATGGTGGACTCAAAGGTTGTTGTGTCAATCAAGTTGAAGAATTGCAAATTATTATTCATGAACTTGCTGCAGAAGGAGTGGACATACCTAAGTCATTTTATGTTGGATCTGTAATAGAGAAATTACCTCCATCTTGGATTGATTTTAAAATTCATCTAAAACATAAGAAGACCGATATGTCTAGGAGGATCTGGTTCTCAAATTAAGGGTTCCAGAAGATCACTGAAAAAGTAAAGGGTCTAATGCTATATTGTTCGAAGACAAGGCCAATGTCATTGAGGGTGGAGAATCATCCAAGCCTAAGCCTAAATTCCAGAAGAATAAAAAGTTTAACAACAAAGGAAAAGGTCCGAATGTTCTTGCTCCAAAAGGAAAAGTTTCAAGGAAATTAAGGTGCTTGCTGGGAATGTGGAAAGACTAGACATAAAGCACAAAATTGCCACCACAAGAAAGCAAATCCTGCAATTAATAATTACAACAACCAAGCTAATGTGGCTAAAGAGTTTGTTGGTGTTATATCTGAAGTTAATATGATGATTGATAGCAAGTATTTGTGGGTGGATACTGGTGCGATAAGGCACATATGTGGAAACAGAAATGTGTTTGACACCTACACTCCTAATAATGGCGATTAGAAGATGTTTATGAGTAATGCATCTGCTGCTAATGTTGCTGGAAACGGAAAAATGGTTCTGAAACTCACTTCTGAAAAAGAAATTACTCTTATGGATGTTCTTCACGTTCCTACAATTACCAAGAACTAAATATCTGGTCCTGTTCTTAGCAAGAAAGGATTTAAACTTGTATTTGAATTTGACAAATTTGTTCTTACTAAAAGGGGAACACTTGTAGGAATGGACTACCTGGCTGAAGGGCTCTTTAAACTGAATGTACTGGATTCTGATGTTATTAATAATATAAATAAGGCTTCCATCTACTTGATTGAATCTTTTACTTTATGGCATGCTATATTAGGACACGTTAATTTTAAATCTTTGCATAAAATGGTTAATCTTGGTTTGCTGCCTAGTTGTACAAAGGATAATATGCATAAATGTGAAATATGTATTGAATCAAAATTTGCTAGCAAGTCAAATAAATCTATTATTAATAGATCAAACGAATTATTGGGGTTATTTCGTACAGATTTTGGTGATTTAAAATCAACACCAAGTCGTGGAGGAAGGAATTATTATATTACTTTCATAGATGATAGTAGCAGATATTGTTATATATATTTGCTGCACTCTAAAGATGAAGCTTTGAATATGTTTAAGACATATAAAGCAGAAGTGGAAAACCAGTTAGATAAGAAGATCAAAATATTGTGTTCAGATAGAGGAGGGTAATATGAATCAAATGTCTTTACATAATTTTGTATGTCTTATGCAATAGTACATTACATCAAACGACTGCACCCTATACTCCTCAACAAAACGGGCTGGCTAAACGCAAGAATAGAACATTGAAAAACATGATGAATTCCATGCTTAATAGTTCTGGTTTACTACCTAATATGTGGGGTGAAGCTATACTAACTACAAATACTATCTTAAATCGAATCCCATCAAAGAAGAATTATCAGTCTCCATACGAAAAATGGAACAAGAAACTACCAAGCTACAAAATCATGAAAGTGTGGGGTTGCTTAGCAAATGTTCAAGTTCCTTTACCTAAAAGAGTAAAACTTGGTTCTAAAACTATTGATTGTGCATTAATTGGATATGCCAATAATAGTATAGCTTATCGATTTGTAGTTATTAAATCTGGAATCTCAAAAATTCAAACAAATACCATTATTGAGTCTAATGAGGTCGAATGGTTCGAGCATATTTTCCCATATAAAGAAAGACTCGATCAAAATAAAAGAAAGGTACATGATGAGATTGATGATGCTTCATCATTTGCTATTCGAGAAAAGGACTTTGAGCCAAATAGAGACACGTCATTTTTTCAAATGAAAGAAATAGAACCTAGAAGGAGAAAAAGAATCAAAGTTGCAAAAGACTTTGGACCTGATTACTTTACCTTTCTTACTGAAGCTGAGCCACAAACATTAAAAAAGCTATAACTTCATCAGAATCGATTTATTGGGAAGAAGCAATAAATAATGACGTTGAATCCATTTTACAAAATCATACGTGGGAGTTAGTAGACTTACCACCTGGATGCAAACTAGGAATGACAATAATACCCACGGACCTGATACCCGTTGGAGACCCGACATAAACACGTGGGGATTACCCAACTAAATGGGTTCGTGAGTCGGGTATGGAGGTAAGTTTTAAAACCCGACATGGGTATGGGTAGGGTGTGGATTTTACTACAAAACCCATACCCGATCCACATATCCATTAATTTCCTTAATAAATTATAAAATTTAAAACAATAGTGATTGTAAAAAGGAAAAAAAATGCATTAATCTAGACGTCGAGTAGTGAACTCAATTACTAAGGTGGGATGATTACTTGATTAGTCTTTGCTACTTCCTTACAACTTTAGATTCACAGTAAGAGCTATTTAAAAATAAACTCTCTATTGCTTTTGTTTATTCCAACCTACTTCAACAGTTTCTCTATTGCTTTTATGATTTATTGCAGTGCTAAATATATACACTTGACATATTATAGTTCACAACATGTGTTTTAAAAAAATAAAAAATAGGTAATGGATTTCAAATGGATATAGAAGTATAACCACCTTCGACCCGCCCCCGACCCGCACCCGACACGTCATTCATAAGGGTAGGGTATGGAGATTGTAAATTTCTAGTGGGTAGAGTATGAATTTGGAAAACCCGACCCATTGCCATATCTAATGCAAACCCATTGGTTACAAATGGATTTTCAAAAAGAAATTGAAGCCGGACGATACTATTGATACATATAAAGCTCGGTTGGTAGCAAAAGGTTAATGTCAAAAACAAGGGCAAGATTTCTTTGATACATACTCACCAGTAACTAAAATTATATCTATAAGAATGTTAATTGCTATTGCTGCTATTTACAATTTGGTTATGCACCAAATGGATGTAAAAATCGCATTCCTTAGTGGTGAGTTAGATGAAGAAATTTATGTGGAACAACCTGAAGGTTTTGTGGCAAAAGGGAAAGAAAAGAAAGTGTGTAAACTTGTAAAGTCCTTATAGGGACTTAAATAGGCACCTAAGCATTGCCATGAAAAATTCAATAATACAATGATATCACATGGATTTTGGATCAATGAATGTGATAAATGTATTTACATCAAAAATTTTGACAAAGGTCCTTATGTAATTGAATTTTTGTATGTTGATGATATGCTCATCATAGGACCAAACTTCTATGTTATAAACTCCACAAAGAGGATATTGAATTCAACATTTGATATGAAAGACATGGGAAAAGCAAATGTTATCTTAGGAATACGAATTCAAAGAAGTAATGATGGGTATGTACTTAGCCAATCACATTACTTGGAAGCAATACTTAAAAAGTTTGGACATTTCCGTCTAGTACTCCATTTGATCCTAAGAGTTTCTTGAAGAAAAATGTTGGAGATAGTGTATCTCAACTAGAATATGCACGGATTATTGGTACACTGCAGTACATTACAAATTATACTAGATCGAATATCGCTTATTCTGTAAATAGATTAGCAAGATATACAAGCAATCCATCGGATTGCATTATACAAAATATCCTCCAGTTTTGGAAGGATATAGTGATGAAAATTGGATTTCAAATGATACAAAAAAAACTACAAGTGGTTATGTTTTTACACTTTGAGGGGATGCAGTATCATGGAAATCACAAAAGCAAACGTGTATAGCATGTTCTACAATGGAATCAGAATTCATAGCTTTAGATAAGATAGCCGAAGAAGCAGAATGGCTTAAAAATTTCTTAGAGGATATTCCATTATGGTCTCAACCTATGACAACCATATGCGTGCATTGTGATTTCATGGCAGCTATTGGTAGAGTGAAAAATCATATATATAATGGCAAGTCAAGGCATATAAGGCGTCGACATAACACTATAAAACATATTCTCACAAGTAGCATTATTTTCATTGATTATGTGAAATCAAAGGAGAATATTGCGGATCAACTTACAAAGTGTATACCAAATGAGCAAGTGTTATATTTATTGAGGGGAATAGGCATAAAGCCAATACAATGAGAAGTAACTTGGTGGAAACCAAACTTAGTATTTTTGGATATCCAATTCTAGGTTCAAAAAGAAAAACTAGTTGAGTGAAACTCAAAAGAATAGAGCATACAATATTATTCATTCTTATGATAAGAACCATATGCTACATGTGATGATAAGGGTGAATGGTTAATCATTCTTAATGATACAAATAAAATATTAAAAGAATATTGCAGGGTATTCATAATCACCGTGTCACCTATATGGGAGTAATGTGAGGTCAGGTTTATGAGAATGACATGGCTAAATTCTCTAAAGCTCCTATGAATCCATGATTGTTCAAGACCAAAATGAACACAATCTTATGAATCGAAAGGTGTCAAGATTCAATATGTGTGATGCTTGTTGTCTTGGTTTACTAAACATGGTTAACAGTTCAATGTCTCCTATACACACTAATTCACTAGTAAGTTTCAAGTATTCACTAAGGACGGTTCAAGTCCAAAAGACATATTGAATTTAGTTTTTCTCCAGATCATCCAAAACACCATGACTGACAATATTTGCTATACAAATATGGCGTATTGTTGGAGTTTTGTATAGAAATATAAAGGTTTTGGATATTTCTTTGTCCCACATAGGAGAGAAATGGAAAAATAGACTAGTTTATAAGTGTGAAAACAATACACTTAACAAATTGGACAAAAGACCAACCAATTGGGCTTTGGGCCTAAGCCATGTGATTTGGGCTTGTTTGGATTTGACACCCCATAAAATATATCCTCAAAAATATCATTTTCAAATAAAACAATTGTCTAATTATCATCTTCAATTATCACCAGAAAATAAGGGAGAGAACAACCTATTTGTTATTTGTCAGTTACACATACACAGTCTCTCCCTTATTTTCTGGTGATAATTGAAGATGATAATTAGACAATTGTTTTATTTGGAAATGAGATTTTTGAGGATAAATGTTTTCCTCAAATGGGTGATGCGTTATGGTCTTCTTGCTGTTGGTGCTAGTGGACCTCATTACCCTAAGTGATGTAAGAACTCTTCATACAGATGAATAATGTGTTAGTCATGGGTATCACTCAAAAATGACAAATATTATGTTTTGGTATCAGTCATGGGTATCACTCAAAATGTAAGAACCAGTTAACAAAAATATTTTATTTTAGTTCAAAGCAAGCTACTTACAATAAAATACTGAGTGCTAATCTACCAAGATACCACACCAGTGAAGCAATATTTATTTTTGCATATATAATTTGGTGAAGAATAGTAAGGAAAGTTTAAGTTTCAGACAACTCCAATAGCACAAGAAAGCACAAAGCAATGAATATCAAATCCTTTGTTACGAAGAATGGTTCGCCTCCTTACTTACAATCACCATAGATGAATTTTTGAATTTCTCTGGTGGAGAGGTCGACTTTGGCAAATCCTGAAACTCTAGGCCATGGTTCTGCAATTGTTAAATAGGAGTACTTGATTTTTTGACCAAGCCAGTTTAACCATACCAGCTTCTAGGTTAATCTGTTTGGAGGATTGAATGACAGGCCATGTTTTTCAATTCACCAGTTTTCAAATTTAGATGGATTTCTAACAAAACGCCCTTTTAATTTTTGTGGCATTAGTTGAATATCGAGTCTGATGGAGTCATGCAAGAACCAATGACGATGATCTCGTCATTCCCTAGCTCCTCCCAAGAATTCAACACGCATGACTCGTGAGATCTTGTATTGAACAATGACCAGCAGCAGAATGCTATGGACTTTCCTTCACAAGTTCTCAAAATAGATAATGACCTGGACAATTTTTCCACTGACCAACTTCAAAACAGGACAGGCTAAATGGTAAAGAAAAGAACAATCAATTAGATAGAACAAGTTGAAGGAGCAGTTATTAATATTTCATCAATGAAACTGGAAGAAATTAGTTAGACTAAAAAATTATTAACATTTCAGCAATGACACTGGAAGAACATAGTAAGGTCACAAGAGACTTAGATATATTCCAAAAAAAAAAAGGATTCTGATTAGTTTCACAGTATATTTTTATTTATAAGGCACTTCAAAAACGTCAACTACAAAATCTTGAAACTATCACCATATTTCAAGAAAGGGAGAAAAAAACTAGGCGTCATCAACATTTACAATCTCCACAAAATTATACTTGCACAGAGAATAGTTTACGTTTCCATCTTCGTTTGGAGCCTAATTTATATCAAAGAAAAGTAAAAAACAAAAAAAATTACTTAACCTTCATGTAAAACTTTCCTTTTGTCTACTTCAATCTCTACTACTAGTTACACTGATGAACACCATATCCTACATCCTCGCTATAATACGGTCCCCTTGTAGGATGTCACGTAATTCATGAAAATCTACACCTGCAATACAATAACTCATTGTGTAAGATTTAAACACGCTAGACAGAAACTAGGACACCATATGAACTGATTGAAAAACTACTAGCCCAACTCTTCTGCCGATTGTAAGGAATTTTTTGTGAACCAAATCTTCTTCCCACAATATCAGCGATACCTACATTTCGGAAAGTTTAAAGAGTTCCATGAAAGTATGCAAAAGTATATTCGTAAGGCAGAGCTCATATCATCGCCACCACAGATAATTGCCAGTGAAATTTCTTCAATAGGTGAGTCACGCCAAAAGACAATTGCACATTACTCAGGCTTTCCCTCTCGGGTAATTGATTTGATGAGTCCTTCATCAGTAGCCATGGAAAGGTCACGTGTCACAAGCCTAAAGTAATTTATAAGAGGACTAAAGAAGCAAAGTAGGGAGCTCCTGCCGATGCGCTATCTAAGATTAAATAATAAGTTGAAGTTTCGAGAACATAAATATTAATTAACAGAATTACAGACTGTCATCTCTTCAATGAAAATGCAGGTACCTGAAAATTGATGTTGATATGGATCGATTACTGGATGGTGCTGCAGGTTGCAGGTTAGAGATTTTGGAGAAGATGGCCGCACGGTTCAAAAATACGCGATCGCATGACTCTGCAGGAAAACTTCAGTCGCTGATTTTTTTGACCGTGCGACCGCACGCGTTTTCAACTGTGCGGCCGCACGGTTATATCGGCAGCGACAATTTTCTTCTTTAAATTTCAGCAATTTGGTCATCATCCTTTTATTGCACAGCATTTAGTATTTTAATCATATCTTTCTATTCCATTATCCGATTGAGGTGCTTCAAAGTCCGTTAGAAATATAACGTAAAGGGCTACAATTCTTCCTGAAATAGGATTTTCCCAATTCGAACGTTTACTACCCCGAAATTAGCTTTCAAAACTGACTAAAAATCTGCCCGAAAATCTTGTGTGATTGGAATGAATTTATGGTAATATTCTTACCATATTTCATTCCTTTTTGACTTTTAATTGCATCCAATTGACTCCTAAAAGTCCTCAAGTATCTTATCTTGATCCGAATCAACTATTGAATATTTGCAATTTGGTCCTTCTTCTTTTGATTTATATAATTTAGTCCTTGAACTCCTAATTTCTTCCAATTTGGTTCTTTCTTTGACTTTTCTTCCAATTGACCCTTTTGATTTACTTCATCAACTCTTGGTTTTCACACTTTAGCTCTTTTATCAACCAAATGACTTGTTTTTGCTTCATTTCCTTCGTTTTCTCGACTTTGAGATTATTTCTGAAATATAAACAAATAACACAAAATAAATAGATAATATTCTAAAACAAACATATAAAATCATACTTTTAGGATAGAAATAAGTGTATAAAATACACTTATCAACACCCCCAAACTAGAACTATTGTTCGTCCTCGAACAAAATAAAACTAAACTATAAATTGAAAAGGCAAATTAAATAAAAAATATATTTTTGCTTTTGTCAACTTATTTACCATGCGCTTCAACAATTCAAATTGACGATTCACTTTAGACAAAGAAATATGAACAACATAAAATATTTTCATTCATCCGATGCTCAACTTCATTGTGTGTGTGTGAATAGCCAAAATCAGATGCAAACTTATGCAAAAATAAACTTGACAATGTGTGACTTTTTATGCAAGAGTAAGTCCAAATCCCGTGTGGTCAACAATGATTTTCTTTTGATTTTCCTTACCCTCTCATGGATGATCACAACCTTACTGCTTTTCTCTCATATCCCGAGGTCTTTCCTATTGATGTGGTTTCTAAACATGTATAAATTGCATTTTTCCACACAAGGCAGTTGGGACTAGACAAGTATGCACAACAGACCAAGAAAAATTAAAAAAGTGTTAGGAATTTCAATCAACAAAGCTTATACCATTTTATTCCATTTTTCTTTCATATGGACGACTTTTTCTTTTAATGTCCTTGTCTTTTACCATCTTTGTGCAATACTTTTCATACTTTCTTTCTATATGACCCCTGTAGCGAGCTTTAGGTCGGCAGCTCCCAACTCAGTTGAGCTTAGGGTACCAGGTTCAAAGAACCCCTCAGACTTAATTACCCGAGTCATAAAGGCTTAAACAGAAAAGTTAAAGATGTTTTAACGTCTTATGTGTAAGTCCATTCTCCGTACTTGCTTTCTAGTTGACCCCTGTAGCGAGCTTTAGGTCGGCAGCTCCCAACTCAGTTGAATTTAGGGTACCAGATTCAGAGAATCCCTCAGGCTTACTTGCTCGAGTCAAAAAGGCATTTGAAGAGTAGAATAAGACCTTCAGCATTTTTCTGTTTTTATGCTGGTTATTATGGTTTATACCCGTTGATCGAAATCCCTTACACTAAAGATGTAAAATTAAAAAGTTCAAATCTTAAATCCATCAATGCATACTCATACTAACCTTCCCACCCCCGAACTGCTTCTTGAGCAGTTTGGTTCTACGTTTCAGGTCGGGATCTAATTACTTAAGGTTTAGGATTTTTCAATCAATTCTATGTTCAAAGTGCATAAGTTTACCCCACAAATATCAAGCATCTCCTTACACAAGTCATTACTTGAAATTGGCTATGTGCTCCAATTTGATGAAAGTCTTACATGGATGAATGTTAAGAAAAATTTTAGTTCACATGTTGTCCAATTTTCTAACTAAGGCACAAGAGTCAATTCAAATCATGTCATAAGCAATAAATAAGTCAACAAAATTTTTCAAATTTTTCACTTTTTATGATTTTTTCACATTTTTCAATTTTTTTTGAATTTTCTACCCAAAATCGAATGAATGTGTATATGAAAGCACATGAATGAACCCACCCCCAAAATAGAATCACACATTGTCCTCAATGTATTCAAAATACATAAATAAAATAAATACAAAAATAACAAAGAGAGTTAATGTACTTCCCGGGTTTGGAGTGTTCCTATTTTTGAAGCTTTGACTTGAATGTTTTGTTGGATGAAATGACCCCTTACTTCCTTTTCCATGTTTGACGTGGATTGTCCCATGATGATATGTTCCTTGCAAATAAACATTAATGATCATTAGAAGCATAATTATCACATAGGAACTAAAGAAAATCATTACAACACACCCAAACTAGGACTTAGAAAAATTTTGAAATTTTTGAAAAGTGGTCGACCACTGATTTTCAACCCTTGACATCGCCTCGAAAAAGTGAAAATTTCCTGAGACATGTCCTGGGCATATGAAAGTACATAACTTGGTCTACAGTATATCAAAAATTCAGCAAGTTTGAAGTTCATTTGGGTCATTAAAAGATGTGACAAAGTAGGTGCAGTGAAGCTGAAAACAGATGCACTGGTGCAGTGGTGCCTGCAATGGCCTTGCAAAGAGGTGTCATGTAGTGCAATGATGTTCAAGTTGAATTTCATGCTTTAAATCAGTGTAAACATGGATTGAATGATGCACAAATGATGTATAATATGTAATGAAGGTGATCATCCAAAAAGAATTTCAAAAACTCAACAAAACATTCATTGTGACATTTATTCAAACACCTTGTAGGCACATGAAGAAATCAATGGAGAACATAGAGTTGGAGACTTTAATTTACCCAAATTGTTTTTCACCTACAATTCACAATTCAATATCTCCAATCCTAGCCTAAACCCATCATCAACTATCCACAATTTCACAATTTACAAAAAGAATGAGGAACAAAAGATTATGCATGATTTTGTGAAATTGTGTAGAAAGTCATACCTCTTGAATGTTTTTGATGCAATCCTAGACATGAAATAGAGTTAAAATGATGTGCAAGTAATGGGGACTAATTGGGGACTCAATGTGGGATGATTTGAGGGAGGTAAAACGGGTTTGAAAGTGGTTAAAATGAGAGAATTCAACATATAAATGAATCTGCCGAAACTGTCCAGAATTGAACCGTGCGACCGCACGGTATAAAAGGCAGTGTCCTAAAGTTTTTTCATTTTTCGATTTTGGACTCCGTTTTCGACCCCTAAACACATCCAAATGCATGCAACCAACTTCTGAACTATATGTACATGTCCTAAGCTAGATTCTCAAGTGGAAGATTGTAATGAAAAAGGACAAAACAAATAATAATGCAATAGAAACTAAAAGTGCAAAAACGTGCAAAATAGAATACTAGAATTATTTAAAGCACATAACAACTCAATACATGCATTCTAAATATACTATTGCTCCTAAAATGCACTGTCAAGCAACTAAACAACAATTAAGCAACAAAATAGCTCAAAAGCAACAAACAAAATAACTAAAGAAAATGGGTTTGAAAAATTGGGTTGCCTCCCAATAAGTGCTTCATTTATAGTCTAGAGCTAGACTTTTTGGCAAACTCTCAAGGTGGCTTTAGATTAGATGGTGTAGTCTCATCATCTGCCCTTACCTTGTATTCATACCTCTCCCAGTACGCCAATTCCAACTCGACATCTATCCTGGAGCAATTTTCTAGTTCTGGTTCATGGACATCAAATTGCATCATTGTGAAAGTCACCTCTTGATTTTCGGCCCGCAGCACTACATCTCCTTTTCTACATCAATTAATGCTCGTGCAGTGGCTAGGAATGGGCGACCAAGTATCAAAGGCAAATTCTCATCTTCCTCCATATCTAAGATGATGAAGTCCGCTGGGAATATGAATTTGTGAACTTTCACCAATACATCCTCCACAACTCCATATGGGTGACAGATTGATCGATCAGCTAGTTGCAATCTGATATTGCTCTCCTTTGGTTCACCCAGTCCTAATTTCTTGTATAAAGACAGGGGCATCAGATTTATACTTGCACCTAGGTCACATAAGACCTTGTTGAATTTTAAATCACCTATAATGCAAGGTATTGAAAAGCTCCCTGGGTCTTTGAGCTTAGGTGGCAGCTTATTTTGCAGGATTGCGCTGCATTCTTCATTCAAAGTGACCTCCTCAAGTTCTTCAAGCTTTTTCTTGCTAGACATCATTTTTTTTAGCAGCTTGGCGTAACTTGGGATCTGTGTGATGGCTTCCAAGAAAGGAATATTTATGTGCAGTTTTCTCAGCATATTCACAAACTTATTAAACTGCTTATCCTCTCTTGTTTTCTTCAGCCTTTGTGGAAATGGAATAGGAGACTCGTGAGGCTTAATTTTTGATTTCACCTCATGGTCGTTTTCCTTTTCAGCCATCTTCTCAACATTCTCCACAACTTTTTCAGGAACTCCAACTGGCTTTTTAGCATGAATCTCAGGAAGTTGCACACCACTACGCGTAGTGATAGCATTTATTTCATGTTGCACTACATTTATAGCCATTAGTTGTTCTTTTGGGTTTACCTCAGTATTTGCAGGTAATGTACCCGGAGCTCTAGCTGTGATCAACTGTGCTATCTGTCCCACTTGAGTCTCCAGATTTTTGATTGAAGCCTGTTGATTTTGAATTGTGGTTTCAGTTTTTCTCATAAACTGATCTGTTCTAGACATGAACTGTTCTGTCCTTTCCACAAACTTCCCAAGCATTTCTTCCAATGCAGGCTTTCTCTCTTCAGTGTTGAAATTAGGCGCAATGTGTCCATTAGAGTGATATTTCCAAGAAAAGTTAGGATGATTGCACCATCCTGGATTGTAGGTAGTTGAGTATGGATTATTTTGGCGTTGACCTCCTTGTAAATAGTCAACTTGCTCCAATGGACAAGCCAGAATAGGGCAATCTGTAGTGGCGTGGTTTGCACCACACTCTTCACAAGTCATTTTGGCACTTTTTGATGAATGACTCACCAGTGCTATGCTCTCCACTTTCGCAGCCAAAGAGTCTATTTTTGCTGATATGGCAGTGTAAGCATCCACTTCATAGACTCCTGATGCCTTCTTTGGAACAACCCTGTCTGATCCCCACATGGCATTTGTATTTGCTATCCTCTCGAAGAGATCCAATGCCTGCCCGATGCTCTTTGTGCTTAACGCACCATTTGATGAAGAATCAACCATGTTTTTAAAATATGGAAGTAGTCCTTCATAGAAGCACTTCACTTGATCACCTCGTTTGATCCCATGGTTTGGACACTTCCTCAGCATGCCCTTAAATCTGTTCCATGCATCATCAAAGGATTCAGCATCTTGTTGCTGAAACATGGTGATGTCATATCTCAGTTTGGCAACCTTAGCTGGAGGCATGAATTTGGTGCAAAACTTTTGGATCAAGTCGTTCCAAGTGGTTATACTCGTAGCTGGGTGAGAATCCAACCACTCAACAGCCCTATCTCTTAGAGTGTAAGGGAATAACCTGAGTCTGATAGCATCATCAGATACGCCCTGATATTGAAAGTGTTGGCACATGTCTAAAAATTTAGAAACATGTGTGTGCGGGTTTTCATCAGGTCTCCCATGAAATTGATGTCCGTTTTGGAACATGCTGATGACATTGGTTTTCAATTGGAAGTTTGCCTGTTCAAATAGTGGGTAGACTATGCTGGATTGACTTTGAACCACCTGAGGTGTCATGAAGTCACCCACCAACATGTCATCTTCATTTATTGGATCAGCGGCGGGTAATCTCAAATTGTTGTTTGCCATTTGATTTTCTTTTTGATTTTTAGATTTATCTAATTCCCCAAGTTCTCTTATCCTACGGTGTAATGTACGTTCTATTTCCGGGTCAGCTTCGAAGAGATTCCCTTTTTTCGAACGTAGCATACACAGCTAAAAGAAAGGAAACTAGTAACTAACTAAAACAAAGAAATTAAACTCCTAAAAATTAAAAAAATAAAAGTAAAAGTAAAAATAAAATTAAAACAAGTAAAAAGTCCGAATTAGTGAAAGTAATCTAAAAAAAATTTAAATAACAATCCCCGGCAACGGCGCCAAAAACTTAACGACACTTCTCCGCAAGTGCACGGGTCGCGCAAGTAATAAAGTGGACGTGAGTCCGAATATCGATCCCACAGAGATTGTTTTAAATCTTATTTTAGACTACAAACCTTAACCGGAACGAGAAATTGTTTGAATTTGAGAATTTTGAATTAAAATTAAACTAGAAAGAACGAGGAAATTTGATTTAGAGAAAATATGAGAAAAACATGCTAGAATTGAGAATCCACATTTATTCCATTAATTATGCATTAATTTAAACATCTAACAATAATTCACGAGGTTTTGAAAATCCATATTCCTAATATTGTCAAGACTCCCTTTCGGACAAGAATCAACACCTATTTCTATACACAATCCGACTATATTTCTATGACGAATTTAAATGTATAGAAAAGCATTACAAGTTTGGTGAACACTATAGCAGATAACACAAAGCATAGGGGTATATTTCTATCCCCTATCGAGCTTTGTGGCAATTGACACAAGTCTAATGAAATCTCAATCTTTCGAACTTAAGAAATCACAACCTAAATTCATACAACTAGTGATCAAGTAATTGCATGATAAAAAAGTATAAATCAATTGCTCAAACCCATGAATTATGAAATTAAATGATAATCAATACATAAAATCCGGAAATAAATGCTTCATCACAATTCTAACATTGAAAATCTAGCCTAGATACATAATTGAATATAAATCACAAAAGGAATGGATAGATGTCAACCTATTCATGCCCTTGATCTTCGTTCTTCAATTGTGTCTTGGCTTGGAATGGATCCCTCCGCAATCCGACAGCGTTTTGGCCTCTCTTCAATGAATTGGGAACCCCTAATTTCGTGCCTTAGGTCTGGTATTTATAGATGTTCATGAGAATTAGGTTAATTGTGGAGGAAATTGCTGAATTCCGCGTAAAAAGCCCAGCTGAGGCCCAGTCGGGACTACCGTGCGGCCGCACGATTCAAAAATACGCGATCGCATGACTCTGCAGGAAAACTTCAGTCGCTGATTTTTTTTACCGTGCGACCGCACTCGTTTTCAACCGTGCAGCCGCACGGTTATATCGGCAGCGACAATTTTCTTCTTTAAATTTCAGCAATTTGGTCATCATCCTTTTATTGCACATCATTTAGTATTTTGATCATATCTTTCTATTCAATTATCCGATTGAGGTGGTTCAAAGTCCGTTAGAAAGATAACGTAAAGGGCTACAATTCTTCCTGAAACAGAATTTTCCCAATTCGAACGTTTACTGCCCCGAAATTAGCTTCAAATCTGACTAAAAATCTGCCCGAAAATCTTGTGTGATTGGATTGAATTTATGGTAATATTCTTACCATATTTCATTCCTTTTTGACTTTTAATTGCATCCAATTGACTCCTAAAAGTCCTCAAGTATCTTATCTTGATCCGAATCAACTATTGAATATTTGCAATTTGGTCCTTCTTCTTTTGATTTATATACTTTAGTCCTTGAACTCCTAATTTCTTCCAATTTGGTTCTTTCTTTGACTTTTCTTCCAATTGACCCTTTTGATTTACTTCATCAACTCTTGGTTTTCACACTTTAGCTCTTTTATCATCCAAATGACTTGTTTTTGCTTCATTTCCTTCGTTTTCTCGACTTTGAGATTATTTCTGAAATATAAACAAATAACACAAAATAAATAGATAATATTCTAAAACAAACATATAAAATCATACTTTTAGGATAGAAATAAGTGTATAAAATACACTTATCAATGGCGGTAGAGGAAAGGATTGGTTGAGTCGTGTGGAGATAGGAGAAATGGTTAGGCAATGGTGGGATGTGGGTATTGTGATTGATGTATGAAGAAGATGATTGCTGAAATTGAGGTTCCCAGAATCGCCATCGATGAAGATTGGGAAAGAAAGTTGGATTTGTTAATTTTGAAATTTTCACCGTTAACAAATTGTAAGGGAAATCAGGCAAAATATCTGGATATCTATCATTATTGAAATTAAGAAGAATTTTTTTTTAGATGATATTTAACTGAATTATTTATCTTTAGATGGCAGTAAACAAACTATATTTTAGGGGTGTCAAATTTCAAAAATGATATTAATAAGGTGGGTCTAAGAACGAAACTCTTTAATGGGAATATACAACCCAAAAGATTATATATGGCATAATAGCATTTCACACGGCAAATTGAAGTCTCATCCACGCACATGATCCATTGTTTCCTGACTAAAACTCCTTTGAAGCCATGGATTATAATCATAGCGCCACTCTCTACTCTACTCTCTTCCCATATCTCATCGCCGCCCTCTTCCACCGTCACCACCGTGTCATTTCCTCCCCAACCATCTTCTCCTTCACTCTGCAGCACTTGCAAACTATCCCCCTTCACAAGAAGTCCCTTAATTGACAATTATCTATTGCTCTGTCTCTTCCTTTTGAACCACTTCATGAGGAATGACACCATCGCGCCACCCAATGCCGCCGCCGAAATGAAACTCCAGGACTTTCTTCTTTTACTTCTTCTCTGTGAGTTGCATCAGAATTAACCGGATGTAATATTGGATGTTGGATGGAACTTGACTGAATTGGTAGGCACAGAGAAAGTGCTTCACGTGTGCTACTGGTCATTCCAGTTTCAAGCTATCCAGAAGTTGGCTGTGAAGTTTCAAATAAAGAAAATATTATGCACATCGTTTTGATTGTGGAAACGTCTGTTGTAGTTGTGTGGCTGTCGCACAATCTTTTCTTAAGAAAGTAGAAAATATCAAAATGAAAACAAAATCATGGATGAGTCTATATCTTTTTACTGGTGAATTTAGAGAAACCAGGAGAGAGATTGTGGAGCAGCAATATGATTTTTATCTCTCGAGGTTTGCTAGGATTAGCCACAGAAACCTTTAAATGAAACCTTTGAATCACGACTACAATATTCTTGATTTTAGACCTCTATGATTTTTACATTTCCTTCGTCAAAACTACTTGAAATACTAGTGACAAATACTCCTTGGATTCATATTGGTCTTGTTTTTCGTCAAATTTCTGATGATGGAATGATCAAAAATAATGATACAACTTAACAATATCTCCAACCCATTTACTCCATTTTGGAGTAAATTTGTTCTAAAATAATGTAGTTTTACACTATTCAGCAAAGTCATCTCCAACCCAAAATTTTAAATCTTACACCAAAAGAACAGTAATTTTTTTATTATTTTCAATTTTCAACAATTAAGTTAATTCGAAAAGTATTTAATTATATGTTTTACTATCACTTAAATTTTATAAATTTATAATTTAAAATAATTATATAGAATATTACGTTTATTAAAAAAAGACATTAATCTTAATATCACAATTAACAAAATGAACCACACTACATAAAAACGTTACATATAACAGAAAACATTCGCACAATACAAATAGAAAACAACTAAATCTTATATACTAATTCTCGGAATTAGTATGTTTATCCCACAATATTTAATGCATTTCGAAGTGCAATGTGAGATTCTTTATCTTTAATTCGTCTATGTCGAGCAAGAATTTGAAATCGAACATTTTCATCTATGACCATCTCAACTTCAGGAGTGGATGCTTCATGAAAAACTCCGATAGGAGCTTGAAGATCACATTTATCCTCTATAATCATGTTGTGCATAATAATGCACACAGTCATTAAATCATGTGACACATGTTTGGACCAAAATCGTGTTGGTCCAACGACTTTTGCAAATCGTGATTGAAGAACGTCAAATGCTCGTTCGACGTATTTTCTACAACTTTCTTATCGTGCTGCAAAATACTTTTTTTTGGGACCTTGTGGATCGTGAATTGTTTGCACAAGGGTAGACCATTTTGGGTATATACTATCAGCTAAATAGTAACCCATATCATATTCTTTTCCTTAATAATGTAATTAGTGGGAGGAGCTATATCTTTAGCGAGATGTGCGAACAAGTGGGATGCCTCCAATACATTGATGTCATTGTTTGATCCTGCAAACCAAAATGAGCGTGTCATATCCATAAATCATAATCAGTTACAGCATCGAGAATAATTGTTGGGGATCCACTACAACCCGTATATTGTCCCGCCCAGGCCGTTGGACAATTTTCCCACTTTCAATGCATACAATCTAGACTACCCAGCATGCCTAGAAAACCACGTCGTTCACCAATATGGAGTAACCTCACAATGTCATTAGCGTTTGGCGATCTAAGATATTGTTGAGCAAATATCTCTACAATTGCCCGATAAAATCTCTTCAAACTTTCAATTACAGTGGATTCTCCTATTTTGACGTACTCATCAGTTGCATCTGTCACAATACCATATGCCAACATCCTCATCACGGCTGTAATCTTTTGGAAAACGGATAAATCGAGTCTACCTAGCCCATCTTTCTTCTGTACGAAGTAGTTATCATGTGATTGGACTGCCTGAAGTATACGTAAGAATAAGCTTCGTGACATTCGATATCGTCTTCGAAATAGCAATTTTCCAAAACATGGGTTTTTGGCAAAATAGTCGTTAAAAAGGTTTGCATCAGTAGTACCTCAATCGTGGTTGATAACGACATGACCAAGTATTGAGCCTCCATGAGTCAGGTAGTTTTGTTGTTGATCAAGGAAGTGAGAGATGACGAGGTTGTTGTTGTGATACAAATGAGATATCGGTTCTTCTTGTATATCAATTGCTTCAAGATCAAGAGTCAGTTGTTGATCTTTGTCATCATCTCCATCAGACAGAGAAGATGAATAGTTAGAGGGACCTCCAATATTGAGATTCATTTTTTCAAAACAATTTGATGAATTCGTTTTAGCACAACCAACACTCTTATATAGTCGTCCTATATTGATTACATTTACATCTTAACCATTGGATGGATTTCTTTTGCTTGGAGTCGTTGGATTTAAATCTTACACTATTATCTTCTCTACTTTGATTTGTCACATCATAACCAAAGAAATCAAAATCATAATCGTTGGATGGATTTATTTTGCTTGGAGTCATTGGATTTAGATCTTACATTATTATCTTCTCTACTTTGAGTTGTCACATCATAACCAAATAAATCAAATCTTAATCGTTGAATGGATTTCTTTTGCTTGGAGTCATTGGATTTAGATCTTACACTATTATTATCTTCTCTATTTTGACTTGTCACATCATAACCAAAGAAATCAAATCTTAACTGTTGGATGTATTTCTTTTGCTTGGAGTTGTTGGATTTAGATCTTACACTATTATCTTCTCTACTTTTATTTATAACATCATAACCAAAGAAGTCAAATCTTAACCGTTGGATGGATTTCTTTTGCTTAGAGTCATTAGATTTAGATCTTACACTATTATCTTCTCTACTTTGATTTGTCACATCATAACCAAAGAAATCAACTCTTAACCATTGGATGGATTTCTTTTGGTTGGAGTTGTTGGATTTAAAGCTTACACTATTTTCTTCTCTACTTTGATTTGTCACATCATAATCAAAGAAATTAAATCTTAACCGTTGGATGGATTTCTTTTGCTTGAAGTTGTTGGATTTAAATCTTTCACTATTATCTTCTCTACTTTGATTTGTCACATCATAATCAAAGAAATAAAATCTTAACAATTGGATTTATATCTTGAAATCTTATCAATAGGGCATATATATGAAGTTTAACATTTTATCTCACACTTACCTTCTTGCAAATCCAACTATCATACTCTTCGAAATCTCTTCACAATGAGTTCAAGTAAACGAAGTGCTTCATACTCAAACGAAGAAGACAAACACTTATGTCATGTTTGACTTGATATTTCCCAAAATCCAATTATAGGTATTAACCAATCGAAGGATAGATTTTGGTCACGAGTTAAGTCTAGCTACAACATCTCCAAACCAGAATATATCACTCAAAGTCGACCCCTGAGGTCTTTACAATCTCAAATGTCTGTTATTTTGACTATTGTTGCTAAGTTGAGGGGATGCGTTCGACAAGTGGAACTTCTTAATCCGAGTATTGCATCTGAACAAGATATCGTGAGTATTATATATAATATTTTATTTCACAGTTCTTTATTTAAAGAGCTTTCAAACTTAATTATTTTCCACAATCATGCAGATGGATCGAGCAAAATATTGTTTGCACAAGACAAGGCTGAGAAGAAATGCTTCAAATTCGATTATGTCTGGCACATCCTAAAAGATATTGAAAAGTTTACTAAAGATGTCATATAACATTACCATACTTTCAAATGGAAAGTGAAAATTTTGCATCGTCACACTCAGACTCTCCCACTTCCGTTCATCCAAACCCTGCATCTCCTGGATTATCATCATTTTCTCTTCATATAGATGAAGAAAATAGTGGCTATTCTGTCCAACAACCCATTGGGGGTAAAAAAGGCTAAAGGAAAAATAAAAAATAATGAAGAATCTTCAGACATGATTCGGTCAATTGCAAAAAACAATCGAGAAATAACTCATATTTTGAAGAAATGAAGCGATGACAGACAAAAAAATTTATGAAATTTAGATGCTTCGACCTGAAACTGAGTCTAAAAAAGTAGCAATTGCGGAATTTCAAGAAGAAAATAAAATTTTACTTAAAAACTTGGACTCCATATCAGATCCATGTTTACGTGAGTTTATTCGAAGTGAACAACTACGAATTATGGAAAAGAGATCTCAACAACGAAGCAAGGAATCTCAAGATAGCTCAACTTCATTCAGTCAATATTTTGACGGTCTAAGAGAATCTGGAAATGACTTACCAAATTATTAAATTCTCGTAATTTACTTGTCGTGTTTTATTATGCCATGTTTAATTATCGTCTCGTGATTTTATGTTTTGCGTTTCCACCTATCAATTATGTGACTTTTTAATTTTAATCATGAATTAATTTATTATGTTAATAAAATAATAACAAATCACAAATAATATAAATAAATTTAACCAAATAAAATAATTAAAAAAATTATCAATGGACATGGAAAGAATAAACAAATTTGATGTACAAAAGTAAAGGACAAAATTTGATTAAAAAAAAAGAACTCCAAACTTCATCTTGGCGTGGAGCTGGGTTATACCGTTCGGTTGGAGTTGCTCTAAGAATTTGTATACTTGAGACTCCATTTATATGCGCTTCAAATTTAGATTTTAACAGACAAATCTTTGAAGAAGAGACAGATCAAGTGAAGTGCTGCAACCCTTGAACCCCGAATCTCTGCATCTTTTCATCATACTAGTATTTCACCCATGCGATGCACGAAAGTTATTTTCCGCAATATCGATTTCAATAAGTATTCGAAAAATTTTAGTGCTTATACATTATCAACACATATATAAATACATAAAAATGAAATCTCTATTAGAATAATTATTAGAATTTAAAAAATAAAATAAGTAATTCAAATTATTAAAAAATTCATTGAATAGTAAACGTCAATTTATATATTTAACTAATAAATTATTATTGATTTCAATAATTTTATGAATTATTAATAAAATCATTGAAATTGTAAATTTGGTAGTTGTTTAATGGTATATCATATTTGATGTAATATTAGGTGCACGAATATTGATGCATATGAAATGTATTATCATATTTCTCATAACTTCTACATGTGCCTCTTGTATTTAAAGTAATTTTTAATTTTCATTCAAAAATATCAATCACTATAATTAAAAAAGAAATAGTCAAAATATTTGAATTTAACCAATAAAACTTAATTTACAAAAATAAGTAGTCAAAATAATAATTTTGAAAATCTCGCGATTCTCATGATACGATAACAGAGTAAAGTTGGAGATTACGAAATTATACCGAAAAGTATACTCTATAATCTTTAAAAATTCATTAAAATTAAGAATGATTAAAAAATATTAATCATTCTATTAATATTATTAACTAAAGAAAATCAAAGAATTAACTCTTCAATATTAACTTTCGTTCAATAACTTTTTCTTTAAATTATTTATAAGTAACACATTTTTTCAACCCACTTTTTAACCACATATTTTTTCAAAATTATTTTTCAACCACACATTTTATCTTGAAACAAAAATAAAGTTGTTGAACAAAGGCTTAATTTATTAAAATATTTAATAATATATATAATATATATTTTAGAAAATATGATTTGCAATATTAAAAATAACAAATGATTTGACCATTAATAATTAGAACACAATTTAATTATTGATGGTTACACATAGGATTTATAATATTAAGAACAACAAATAAATAAAAAATCAATAATTAAATGATAATTTTAACACTGATAACTAAAAATATTGATTAAACTCATTCAATAATAATAATATACAAATAACAGTAACGTCATATTAATTATTGACTAAAATACTAAAATATAAAGAATTTAAGAATTAATTTTTGCCAAATTATCCTACTTTTATAGTTTTATATATAGTATTGATTTCCACTAGTGAGATGAACTGAAATTGTTATCCGCAATATAGATAAGCATTAATAAAATTTAATGATTATACATAATCAACACAAATACAAAAGATACAAAAATAATTTTTTATTACAACAATTATTAAAATTTAAGAAAACATAAATAATCCAAATTATCGAAAACTTCATTAAATGATAAATGCAAATTTTGTAGTTTTTTAATTGTATATAATATTAGATGTAATATTATGAGTACAAAAAAATATTGATGCTTGTTCAAGATATATTATATATTATAATTTTTGCATTTGTCTAACATATTTAACCTATTTCTCAATTTTCGTTCAAAAATCACAATAAACTATAAATATGTGTTTAATCTTAACCCATCAAATATACAACAATTGAACAACATTGAAGATCAAAAATTATTGTATCATATAATCTTTGCACAATTATTAAAATATAAAATTATTAGAAAAATATTAACCATTATTTAGTTTTTACCAGAAAATAATATTAGTACCCCGTATATATATATATATATATATATATATATATAAAAGATAATAAATGCATTCACACTAATCCAGATTTCACATTCATACTAATTCACTATTTTTACTTTATATATAGTATAGATATAGATTTTACCTTTGACAGTACCTTGTTTAGTAGCCCAGCCCTCCAAGATATTAAATTCCTTTCAAGAAAAACTCTAAAATCCACAGGTGCTTTTTCTATCAAAATAGTGTGCTAGGTAGAAAATTATTATTTATAGATTAAGGGGGGTTTATTTAATTAGGATTTGAAAGGAAATTTAAAAACTTTGATGGAATTTAAAAGTCTAGGGGTATTCAATCTAGACTTTTATAAATCCATTAAAATCTTGAGTTATTCAATCTAGATTTTAATAGACTCTTAAAATGTCTTTTAAAGTCATGGTGTATTGTATAAAGACTTTTAAAAGTCTTTAAAAGTCCCGTGTTATTCAAATTATCAATGACTTTTAAAGACTCCTACGAAATCCTCTATGTACTAACTTCTAAACATAAAGTACAACCACAAAATCTCTTTATTTGTCTCTCATTAACCTCCAAGATTTTGAAAGACTTTTATAAAAAAAAAAAAAATCTTTTAAATTGTAATTTTATTTATTTTATATTTTTCTTCTTTCATATTATTTTTAGAAATCTTAAACATTTGACTAAACAAATCATTATTTCTCTTCTCTTCAACTTTTTGCATTTTTTTATTTTAAATATTTTTTCTTTATATTTGGACTTTCTTTTTTTTCATCGTTTTTTTCGATTTTTTTATGAAAATAAATCTAACTAAAATTCCATAAGATCTTATAGAAAAATAATAAATAAATTGTGTCAAAACAAATAATAATAAGTAAAGTGATTCAAGAATTTTCTCTAGAAATTTTTTATGAACATAGTACAATTTTTATGTCGATGTCAAATGCGATTTTATTTTCCCCCCATTTTTTTAATCACAAATGTTTCTCTGTCTTAAAACTATTTATATTTCTCACGCTTTTCTTTTTTTTTTAATTCACTTTACATATAATTATTATTAACAATTCATATTCACATAATACGAAAATTAATCTATTAGCGTTTATGTTTTTCAATTAAAAAATAAAAGTCTGTAAAAGTCTTTAAAAGTATTTGAAAGTCTTTTAAATCAATTTATAAAAGTCTTTGAAAGTATATGAAAGTCTTTTAAATAAATGTCCACGAAAATCTTTAAAAGTCTATATAAACTCATAAAAGTCAATTAAATTCAATGAAATCCATTAAAAAAAGTCTATCAAAAAAAGTCTTTAAAAGTACATGAAAGTCTTTTAAATAAATGTCCACAAAAGTCTTTGAAAGTCTATAAAAATTCATAAAAGTCAATAAAATCTAACGAAATCCATTAAAAAAAGTCTTTAAATGTCTTTCGAAATCTCAATTGAATAAACCCCCCTAAAATTCTTGCATCCACCTCCATTTTTCGTATCATATGACTCCCACTAACCACGCTTCGAGGTCACTTTGAAGAAGCTCCAAGCAAAAATGATTTAATCAAATGTAGAGTAGAATTTCTTGAAGGCGAATGTGTAGTCTTTCTTGCACGCAGAATTGAGAATCAGTTATGATACCGATTCCAATGCTTGTGCAATGTGGTCCTCAATTGAGCTATAAGCGATGTGCTTAAAATCTTGAAATGTACAACCTTTAACAACAATGACAACAAAAATAAAAATTAAAAATTAATTAACCAATACTCAAGATCAGCCACCAAGGTTTCATTAAAATAAAACTAAATAAAAATTTCGGTTTTCCAAGAGAATATTTAAAAAAAAAAAAATGCTACTGATAATAGGAATAGCAATACAAAAATCAATTGGGTTTGGGCTACACATTTCCACATCGATCCTCCAAGCTATCATGGGTGAAGTGCTTGTGCAACTTTGCTACAATTTTATTCACATCTATAAGTTGCCGCACGCACAGGAACTGAAGTGAAATGAAGACTCCGACAGATCCAACAATGGAGGCCGCCAGGCCCGGGTATGGTTGGAAAGCAGAAAAAGAGGGGAAGGGGATATAAGCTGAATTTTAAAAGAAATTTAATGGTAATTCTAATTCTGTATGGAAAGAAAAAGGCGTCATTCTGAAGAGAGAGACAGAGAGATTGCTTGTTGCTCATGGTTTGTGCTACACTGTTATATTTCTTTTCGAACCTGCTTGTTGATTAATTCGTTTGATTGGAATCAAGGAATATTGTTCGGCATGATTTTCTGAATAATAATGATATGTATTTCAAGGTTGAGATAAATCTCAATCCAATTGGCACTCTTCCATTGAAAATTGAAGAGGTGACTTGTGCATGTGCACATGAGCAGCTCCCTACTCTTCAATGAATGTATGCCAATTGAGTTAAGATTGATCTCAATATTGAGATAAGAGTATCTTCAATGCACTTCATGAATTGGGGTGACGTGACAATCAAATAGATAGACTTCTAGAGAGCGTGAAAAAATAGACGGAAAAGTAAAAAAAATTACTTTCCAATTGTTCCTTCTACATTTAAATAATATTGATTACGTGACATTTTTTATTTAAATTTAAAATTAATTATTATGCTTAAATTGAACATTATCTATAGGATTTCTAACTATATAGAGTCCAAATAAAAATAATTTATATTATAAAATATGATTGTCCAACCACAATGTCTATTTTTTTAGCGCCACGTCAGCCTAACATCTTAATCCATGTTGTGCATTGGTGAAGGATTTTTATCATATTCCGCATATTTGCTAACGTGTCATGTGTATTTCTCCATTCCACGTAATGCATTGGAAATCCTCTAAATAGCATTACTCTTTTCTGAAATACAGGTAACATTCATACATTACATAAAAATTTAAAACAGATGGTAAATGACTGAAATGTATTCATTAAAATGGCTATAATCAAAATAGAATATTTTAAGGGATATAAATCAAATCATGGGTAATAAGATAGTGTGAAGACTAATTTCCTCATCTATTTTTGCACTTTATTTATATGGTTGGGTCATGAACAGGATTTCGATTTTCAATTCAACAGTTATCTCTAATTTCGTTTTTGAAGGAACAGTTGTATCAGTCTGTCTGATCAAATACAACTTTTAATTACATAATTATTTACCACCAGACTTGAAGATCTATAAATACAGATAAATGGACATAAGTTTTTACAAGTTTTTGTCATTCTATCCTTCAAAAATTCAAAGAGAAAAATCACCTAGTAATTCGCCATGACCAAAAATTGAGTGTTAAATCCTTGTTTACCAATTGTTAGCCCAAGAGTAAACTAACCAAGAGGGGGTGAATTGGTTTATAAAACTTTTTCGATAAATAATCTCAAACTTAAAACCAATAGGTACAAGTATGAGCACTTAGTGTTACAAGTAACTAAACTATCAATGTAGTGTGCTATATATGTGTAAACTTAATTGATAAAGCAAGTATAGCACTTAGATATAGTGTTGCACAATATAAATTGATAGAATAGAGTAAGTGCAATGTAAGTAAGTAAAAGGGATAAGAGAGTGCAAACGCGATTTATGGAGGTTCAATCAACCAATGTGATCTACGTCCCCCGTTACCGAGCGCTCCGTCACGAGCAAGGCCAAATCCACTATTTTGGTAACTTACAACAAGGAGTACCAAATCCTTAGGCGACTTACAACAAGGAGCGCCTATCCTTTACAATCAAGTTTTCACACGGCTCTCGAAACCAACAATCGAGTTTTCACAAGGCTCTCGAAACCAACAATCGAGTTTTCACAAGGCTCTCGAAACCACAAGATATAATGAATTGAATTTACAATTGAAATAACTCTCTTGACAAATGATATACTCAAATTAAGTACCGAGAGAGTTAGGCTAACACTTCAATAGATAGCAATGAATTAAGCTCGAGTGTTAGAGAAAAACTTTGATGTAAATGATAATGAAAAGTTCAATGCAATCAAACAAAGTTTTTCAAATAATCTCTTGTTAAAATATTGAATCAAATTAAGTACCAAGAGATGCCACACTTGAATAATTAACAATAAGTTAAGCTCAAAGTGTTTAGGCAATGGAACTTTGATGAATCAAATGATAATGAAAAATGTAGCACAAATAATCAAAGTTCCTTAATTGGAATTTCTCTCTTTTAAAATATTAAAACAAGTTTAGAACAAAGAGAGACTTACACTTCAATTCCAATATTGTGTGAAGATGTTGAAGAAGTTTAAACAATATAAAACCAAGAATCTTCACAAAACTTTCTTCCAAAAACTTTGATGATTTTGATAAAACAAAGTTTAGATCAAAGAGAGACTTACACTTCAATTCCAATATAGTGTGAAGATATTGAAGAAGTTTAAACAATATAAAACCAAGAATCTTCACAAAACTTTCTTCCAAAAACTTTGATGATTTTGATAAAACAAAGTTTAGATCAATCAAAGTTTTATGAAAATAAAAGATGAATATAAACCAAGTAAGAACAATAAATTTTCACAAGAAAGTTTGTATAAAATCTTTTCTAAGTTTGTTATTTTTGAATGCAAATGTGATGGCTATTTATAGATGAAGAAATTCAAGTTCAACCAGTTTCGGTCGACCGGTTCACACTTTCGGTCGACCGAATCATTCAATAGCCGTTACACATTTTAGCCGTTAAACTTTCGGTTGATCAGATATTTCGGTCGACCAGAGTTTCGGTCGATCAAGTACACTTTCGGTCGACCGAAAGTATAAAATTTGGAATTTTTATTTTTATGTCAAAAAGTTTATTTTTCCAAAAACTATTTCATGTTATGATTTGACAAATCATTTTTATGCAATTGATGAATTTCCAAGTAAGTTTCTTGATGCATAAAAATCATTTTCGAGCTCGTTGAATTTCATCGCTAAAGATTGAGAGTGTTATACCTTTACATATGTTAAATCAACTCTAATCTTGTATGCTTGAATTCTTGATCTTCATGTCATGCTTTTCAACCTCAATTTTGATCTTTGAATATCTTCAATTCTTTCATGATCTTCTTTGCGTCTCATGTGCTCGATCACATAATTTTGATTTATATCTTTGAGAGACGATTTGAACATAGAGTGCTTTGAATATTTATCATTACATGAAACACTTGAAGCACACTTGTTAATAACACAATATATTCTTGTTTGTTATGATCAAAACAATAAGGTAAAGTTGAGCACCATGAACCTTGGGTCCTTCAACCTCTGATTCGTTCACTTGAGCACCATGAACCTTTCCGGTTGACGTTACAAACTTATCAATTGCTCGTTTTAGCTCCAATCAACATCCAATTATGCATTTTTCTCATCAATTACTTCATTCTTCGTCCTTCGGGATATTTTCTGAAAAGTAAACAAATAAACACAAATTAAATATCAAATATTTCCAAACGACAATAATTAATCCTAATTTAGACATACAAATAAATGTATAAAATACACTTATCAAATACCCCCAAACTAGAATTATTGTTCGTCCTCGAACAATTTAAACTAAACTACAAAAATCAAAGAAACAAGAGAACAAATATTTTTGTTGCGTCAACATGTTTACCATATGCCTCCAAAGTCCAAACCAATTTAAGCTTTAAGCAAGCGTCGTGAACAACAATGCAAAATAATTTCTAGTTATATCTGCCAGATTTTTAATTGTGTGTGTGAATAGCCAATGTCAGACGCATACTCATGCAAAAGATGTGCTCAACACTGCGTGGCTCATTATGCATAATCCAGCCCGAATTCCATGTGGTCAATCTATGATTTCTAATGAAATTCCTTTCAACGCTCATGAATGATCACCACTTCCTGCTTTTCTCTCGCATCCCGGGTTTTTATCTATGTGGGTTCTAAAAATATTCTTTGCTTTTTTTTTCCATACAAGGTAGTCAGAATCAGAGATATGGGAGCATAAAAAAATCAAAAGAAAGCAGACCTCAATTCTACAACCTCAGCCACCACAGCTCAGTCAACAAAGCTTATACCATGCATTAATATAATTTTTTTTTTTTTAAGGACGACTTTTTTTTCCTTTTAATTGTCCCTATCTTTTACCATCTTTGTGCAGAACTTTTCATACTGGCTTTCTATATGACCCCTGTAGCGGGCTTTCAGATCGGCAACTCCCAAACCAGTTGGCTTTAGGGCACCAGGTTCAAAGAACCCCTCAGACGTACTTGCCCGAGTCATAAAGGCTTAAACAGAAAAGTTAAAGATGTTTTAATGTCTTATGTGTAAGTCCACTCTCCGTACTTGCTTTCTAATTGACCCCTGTAGCGAGTTTTAGGTCGATGACTCCCAAGCCAGTTGGCTTTAGGGCACCAGGTTTGAAAGACCCCTCGGACTTACTTACTCGAGTCAAAAAGGCATTTGAAGAGCGGAATAAGACCTTCAGCATTTTTCTATTTTTATGCTGGAAATGGTTTATATCCGTTGACCAAACTGTAATGACTAAAGTGCAAAACCAAGACCCACAGACTTCCAACCCGTCAATACACACAAATTCCAATCATTTTACCCCCAAACTTGCATTTTAGCATGATTGGTTCTAATTTAGGGGGTGGGATGTCTAACAATCTAAGTTCAGGGATTTTTAAGACATTCATAAGTTCAAATTGCACAAATTTGCCCCACGTGTATTAAACAAAACCCCTCACACAAGCAATTATCCAACACTGGCTATGTGCGCAATAAGCATCAATCTAGCAAAACATAACTAGTTCAAAATAAGTTCATACTTTCATGTTGTCCACTTTTCAAGCATAAACACAAATTGATTCATACTATATCCTAGGCAATAAACATGTCAACAAAGTTTTCAATTTTTTTTTTTTTTTTTATAAATAGCCCCTAAAGAATCGAATGAATATAAAATGAATGAAGAATGCAATGAATTTTCACCCCCAAACTTGAAATGAACATTGTCCTCAATGTTTGTCAAAAAGATTCAACAAAAGAAAACAAGACAAAGAAAAGAGAACGAGAACTTCCCAAGTTTAGAGGATGTATTTCTTTAAAGCTTCCTGTTGCACTGTATTGGATGAATCGACCATTTTCTTGCTTTTCCCTATTTGGTTTAAGGTGTCCTGATTGATGTTTACCTTGCAAATAAGAGATAAGTAACATTAGAAGTCATAAACATCAATAAGAAAAATGAAAGTTCAGTGCCACACCCCCAAACTAAGGTTAAAGCAAAATTTTTAATTTTCAACAATGGTTGAAGCGTGTCGCAATGCACCAAAATAATAAATAATTCCTTACTCGCTAAATATTAATTAATAATGTAGTAGTGAGAGTAATGGTCGATCCCACAAGGAACGGAAACTAATTTTAGTTGTTCAATCAATTAAAATGGAATGGGGGGTTTGTTATTTGAAATTGCTTGAATAAAAAAATATGCATAAAAATAAACAATTAAATATGACTAGAGAAATAATATAAGAAGAAATCTTGTTCTCGGGTTCGGTTGTACCCTTAATTAATGTTATACTTTTCCTTATAACGTGTTTCTATCCCTAATTCAATTATCAATCATAAATAATCAACAAGCTCTGATTATCTAAATTCTTCCTTATGTGTATTGATTCAAAACAAGCTCTTCGAATCAATTCTAGCCACGGACAATCCTAAACAAGCTCTTAAGATTTAATGCACGACTAGTATGAAAATTTAGAAGAATAGATTGAATTGGATCGTTAATTACACAAGCTCGAATTAATCAATCCAAGTTGAATTATTACTAAACCTGCACGAGATTTATTTGCTACTAAAGTAAAGATTCAATGACAATTACGGATCAAGAATCTAAACATAGCATATTCATGAATCCAAAGATCAATAATCCAATTGGCCAAATTAAACTATTAATCAAATAAACTCAATTGAACATTCAAAACATAATAATCCAACAATTGAAATAAAAGAATAAATTCACGCTACTAATTTTTAGGAAAAGAAAATAATATAATCAAGTTAACACAACTTCCCCTTTGAACAAGATATGGAATTTAGCCTAGCATGGTTGTGGTAAATTCTTCAAGTTGCTTCATGAATTCCATTGTTGTTGATATTCTTGCGCTTGAAAATCTCCCAATAATGCTCTATATTTTGCTCTCAATTTTCCTCAATGTCCAGCCTCCTTTTTGTGGTGATTTTGCTCCTTTAATGCTCCCAAAATCGTGCCCTAACTTTATCTCAAAGATATACCAAAGATAGACCTTGAACTAGATAAGGAAATTCCTTGGCGACCAAGTTACGGCCGTAACTTTCCTTATCACGGCCGTAAGTTAGCTACTGAAAATTTTCGGAATTTGGAAGTTACGGCCGTAACTTTATCATTTACGGCCGTAAGTGTATTTCTGCCGAGAAGCGTCTAAGCTCGATGTTTTGGTCATAAATTTCTCTCCCGAAGTCCGATTGTGGTGATTCAAGTTGCGTTGGAAAGAAAACTCAAATATATACAATTATATGTGAAATAGCTCTTCCCAAATTCGAAAGTCTTCTATGATAAAATTGAGCTTCAATCTATGACTAAAATTCATGATCACAATCTTTGCGGGTTTTTGATTTCTAACTTCACCCCAAACCTTCTTTGACCATAATTTTTGCATCTAATCTTCTTCCCACGTGCCATTATTGATTTGGAGCTCTTTGAATATGCCCTTGAACCTCACTTCTTGATTTTTTGTATTTTTTTGGTCCTGTTTCCTTTCTTTTCTTCTTTACGACCCTGTATAACACAATAAATGAAAATGCATTAAACGATACTTCAATAGGATCAAACTAATAACAAAATAAGATAATAAGTGAATTAAATACATGCTAATAAAGCACTTATCAAATCCCCCCGCACTTAAACCATTGTTCGTCCTCGAATAATGATGTGAAAGAAAAGAAACATAACTCAAACAAAAAGATAGACCTACAATTGGAAAGTCAAGGTTACAGCCCACTTCTCTTTTAGCATGAAAATTCAATTGCATAACCGAAGTGTGTTAGTGTGTGCAAGGGATGCATCATCCAATATCCTCTGAACAGAAATGAAAATCAATACCCCCGGCCCAATTCATTTCCCAATGTGGCTTGTATCCTCCCACCTCTCGTGAGTTCTCTCTTAACCTCTATCAATGATTTACTACATGGGTGTTAGTTTTTGGCCAACTTGAAAGCACAGAATATAGACCAAGCAATTCAAACCACTCATAAGCATATGTAATGGGAGTTAACACCCTCACTAGATAATTCTCTCTTCACACAAAGTGTATAAGGGTGAGAATTTTCACTCAACTCACTGCATGGAGAATCTATTACCACAGACTGCTCAAATGTCATAACCGGAGCCAACAATAACACAAGTGCAAAGTAAATGTCTTTATTTGGTTGTAACGGGGCTTCGGGTCAGGTAGGATAAAATGACATATTTAGGCTGAGTCGAGAAGAAATTTCGCAAACCAAGTCAATTCACAATGACATTACTTCCTTCACCCCTTAATATGAACTTCATTGTTTCCCGCTACCCAACTTTGTTCACACTTGAATCTATTCTTTTCTTTTCTTTTCTTTTCTTTTTCGCAAGTTGAGTGTTTGACATCCTCAAGTACTAATTTTCTTGACTAAACTTCATTTTCGTTGCTTTTTCTCTTTTTTTTTTTTCGAGTACAGACTGCAACTTTTTCTCTTTTGTTCAAATCATTACGCAGTCATCAATTAGTACAAGATAGAATTTTACATTCCCCTGAATTCAGTCCATTACACAACCATCGCCCAACACAAGATAACCATTGCAACTTTTTAGACATAGACCACAACACGATCCTTAATCAACAAAAGCTTGCGAATCCCTTCTCTATGGGTTCAAAACAGAGACAATACGAAAGAAAGGGTATTCGTGGCTTGTAGTGTGGAAATTTCAATGAAAGGCTAAGGCTCAAAGGGGCTTCTATCGGTACATGTATCATGGTAGGCCCTTTTAGCAGGTCAAATTTGGTTTAACCTAATGCCTCTACTATATTTTGCACTTGAGTCAAGAAGCTACAACGACATGCACAAAAGAGCACATCTAAGAACAAATCAACCATGCAGGACACACATAAAAAATAGAGCTCAATATAAAGAGTAAAAGTAGCTCATAGGCTCAAAAGCTCACAAATTACGGATTATATGTGTTTCTCCCATCCAATTACGAGTATAGGTCATTGCTCAGTCTTGGTTCCAAACTCAAAATCTAGTGGATAAGGATAGAATGAAGTTACTCGGGGTGGTATTTTATCATATCAGTTTTGGTTTGACTCAATTAGGTTGCAGAAATTTTTCAATTTGTCCCCATTTTCAAACTAATTCAGAAATTATTGAAAAACTCATCTCTATGTGCTCATTGTTTATCCGATTATGCAATTTAGGAAGTTGGTGGTTAAAAAATAATCATAAGTGAGGCCGCTTCCTATTATACCAAAATGTGGGTCTAAGCACAATTAAGGCTAACTAAAAAAAATTGAATGAAGATGAATAAAATGAGGATAACAAAAGATAATAGATAATCATCCCCCCCACACTTCAATTCTACATTGTCCTCAATGTGGATCGTGACAATACAAAACAAAAGAGGGGAATGTAAATGGAATCAGAAGAAGGGACATGTTTTTTTTTTTGCATGATAATTACGGCCGTGAAGATATTAATTACGGTCGTAAGTAACAATCTGAAAAAAATTGAAAGAATCAACTACGGCCGTAAACAATATAGTTACGGCCGTAATTAGGCCTCTGGATAAATTCGATGGAGTAGAGCTACGGCCGTAAAGTTTTAACTTATGGCCGTAACAAGGTCACTGAATTTTTATTTTATTTTATTTTTTTATTTTTGTGAATGAAATTAACTAATAAGAAAAATGACAAAAATGAAAATAAAAAATAACAATTTGAGGGAGTAAAGAAACTCCCCTTTCGGGTTGCCTCCTGAGCATCGCCTTTGTTTACTGTCTTTGGCTAGACTTGTTATTTCCTCCTTCAACCAGGATTAGGTGGATTTCCAAAGCTCAACTTTTTTTTCATATTTTTCATTAGGGCCTGCAAGACAGGGGCAAAAGCATGTCATCAGAAGTTGGCAATGTGATACACGAGATTTTACCTGGTTGTGGCAACCTTGGACAATCATTAAGCTCAGCAACAGTTTCCTGAAATGGAGAATAACTCATAACAGTAGAATGAACTTTGTTAGCATCATTAATGTGTTTCATGGAGTCATAAATATTGAACTTAACAATTTCATTATCAAACTCCATGGTAAGTATACCATCACTAACATCTATCTTAGTTTTCGATGTTTTTAGGAATGGTCTGCCTAACAAAATAGGAGTGGGGTTTGGAGAGTGATCATCATTCATGTCTAACACATAAAAATCTGCTGGAAACACTAAACCCCTTACTTGTACTAAAACATCTTCAACTACCCCATCCGGATATGCATTGGAACGTTCGGCTAGTTGAATGATAACACTAGTTTTAGTCATTTTAGTAAGTTTCAATGAAGTGTACGTAAATCTAGGCATTACATTTATAGATGCTCCTAAGTCTATCAATGCACGATCTATCCTAGTGTTACCTATTTGACAGGGTATGGTAAGCATACCTGGATCCTTGCACTTTGGAGGCAATTTTCTTTGAAAAAGTGCAGACACGAATTCACCCATTCTTACCATCTCATTTCCATTTAGCTTTCTCTTATTGGTGCACAGATCCTTCAAAAACTTTGCATATCGGGGAACTTGTTTGATGGCATCCAATAATGGAATGTTGATTTCCACTTTCCTGAACATCTCCAGTATATCATTTTTCTTGCCCTCCTTGTTTGCTTTTGCTAACCTGCTAGGGAAAGGTGGAGGAGTTAGTTTAACATTTAAAGTAGAATCTATTTTTACCTGCGAGCTTTTTGAGGTGGTGTCGTTCTTCCCGACTTCCCTTCCCTCAACTTCCTTCTCTTTGATTGCGGTAGGTTTCAGTTGCGGTTCTTCAAGCTCTTTTCCACCTCGGAGAGTAATTGCACTCACATTCTTTGGATTTACTTCGGGTTGAGATGGTAGCTTTCCTCCGGTTTGTGCCTCAAGTCTGTTGATGGCAGTAGCCATTTGACCCATTTGGTTTTCCAGATTTTGAATGCTAGACTTGGTGTCCAGTTGAAATTGAAGTGTGTTAGATGCCAAGGCTTTAACCATGTCTTCAAGGAAGATACCTGAGTTCTGGGGCCTTTGTTGATACTGCCCCTGTGAATGGAAGTTTCCTTGTTGTTGGAAATGCCCTTGAGGTTTGTTGGAGGTGAAGCCCGGGGGCTTGTTATTTTCATAACTCAGATTTGGGTGATCTCTCCATCCAGGGTTATAGGTATTGGAGTATGGATTGTACTGCTGTCTTTGAAACGGGAAACCCTCTGCAGCACTTACTTGTTCACCATTTCCCTCTTGCAACACCGGACAAGTATCTGTTGGATGTCCGAAGTTTGCACATATCCCACAAGCTTTGACCTGTTGTGCCTTCCCTACAGCAAGTTGTTTAACGAGATTTGTTAGTTCAAACAATTGACTTTCAATATTAAAACCATTTACCTCATTTACACGTCGAACTTGCATATCCCTGTTGGAGTTGAACTGCTGAGTGTTCTCAGCCATATTGGAGATTAAAGCCTGTGCTTGTTCCGGTGTCTTGTCCATCAGTAAACCTCCGCTTGCGACATCTATCATGCTTCTATCCATCGGTGCCAGACCCTCATAAAAATATTGCACCAAGAGTTGCTCACTGGTCTGATGATGGGGGCAACTCGAGATGAGCTTTTTGAAGCGCTCCCAATACTTATATAATGATTCACCATTGTTTTGGCGCACCCCACATATTTCCTTTCTGATCGTTCCAGCTCTCGATGCAGGAAAGTACTTTTCTAGGAATAGCCTGTTCATGTCGTTCCAGGTGGTTATTGATCTGGATGGTAGACAATACAACCAATCAGTAGCAGCATCCTTCAACGAGAATGGAAAAGCTCTCATCTTGATTTGTTCCTCGGTAATACCCGTGGGTCTCATGCTATCACATACCACGTGGAACTCCTTGAGATGTCTATATGGATCTTCACGGGCATGTCCCCGAAAAGTAGGTAAAAGGTGGATCAACCCGGATTTTAGTTCAAAGGTTCTCCCTTCCTCCACCGCCGGAAATGTGACGCACAATGGTTGTTGAACAACATCCGGAGTGGCTAGCTGCTTGAGAGTCAAATTGTTGTCGTTAGCTGCCATTGTTTGTTGTGCTGCTCTCCTTTGCTGTTGAAAAGTTCTCTCGATTTCTGGATCAAAATCAAAAAATTCAAAATTAGTTAATCGAGTTTTACGCATATAAGCAAAGAAGTAGACAGGCAAATTTTTTTTTTTTTTTTTTTTTTTGAAAAATTATAGAAATAAAGTGAAAATAAAAAAAATACAGAAAAGAATAAAATTCTAATTGATTAAATATAAAATTGGTTAACCGTTCCCCAGCAACGGCGCCAAAAATTTGATGCGTGTCGCAATGCACCAAAATAATAAATAATTTCTTACTCGCTAAATATTAATTAATAATGTAGTAGTGAGAGTAAGGGTCGATCCCACAAGGAACGGAAACTAATTTTAGTTGTTCAATCAATTAAAATGGAATGGGGGGTTTGTTATTTGAAATTGCTTGAATAAAAAAATATGCATAAAAATAAACAATTAAATATGACTAGAGAAATAATATAAGAAGAAATCTTGTTCTCGGGTTCGGTTGTGCCCTTAATTAATATTATACTTTTCCTTGTAACATGTTTCTATCCCTAATTCAATTATCAATCATAAATAATCAACAAGCTCTGATTATCTAAATTCTTCCTTATGTGTATTGATTCAAAACAAGCTCTTCGAATCAATTCTAGCCACGGACAATCCTAAACAAGCTCTTAAGATTTAATGCACGACTAGTATGAAAATTTAGAAGAATAGATTGAATTGGATCGTTAATTACACAAGCTCGAATTAATCAATCCAAGTTGAATTATTACTAAACCTGCACGAGATTTATTTACTACTAAAGTAAAGATTCAATGACAATTACGGATCAAGAATCTAAACATAGCATATTCATGAATCCAAAGATCAATAATCCAATTGGCCAAATTAAACTATTAATCAAATAAACTCAATTGAACATTCAAAACATAATAATCCAACAATTGAAATAAAGGAATAAATTCACGCTACTAATTTGTAGGAAAAGAAAATAACATAATCAAGTTAACACAACTTCCCCTTTGAACAAGATATGGAATTTAGCCTAGCATGGTTGTGGTAGATTCTTCAAGTTGCTTCATGAATTCCATTGTTGTTGATATTCTTGCGCTTGAAAATCTCCCAATAATGCTCTATATTTTGCTCTCAATTTTCCTCAATGTCCAGCCTCCTTTTTGTGGTGATTTTGCTCCTTTAATGCTCCCAAAATCGTGCCCTAGCTTTATCTCAAAGATATACCAAAGATAGACCTTGAACTAGATAAGGAAATTCCTTGGCGACCAAGTTACGGCCGTAACTTTCCTTATCACGGCCGTAAGTTAGCTACTGAAAATTTTCGGAATTTGGAAGTTACGGCCGTAACTTTATCATTTACGGCCGTAAGTGTATTTCTGCCGAGAAGCGTCTGAGCTCGATGTTTTGGTCATAACTTTCTCTCCCGAAGTCTGATTGTAGTGATTCAAGTTGCGTTGGAAAGAAAACTCAAATATCTACAATTATATGTGAAATAGCTCTTCCCAAATTCG
Source organism: Ligustrum vulgare (assembly GCA_963555705.1). Classification (NCBI taxonomy): domain Eukaryota; kingdom Viridiplantae; phylum Streptophyta; class Magnoliopsida; order Lamiales; family Oleaceae; genus Ligustrum; species Ligustrum vulgare. The sequence goes on along the minus strand of OY743169.1, from coordinate 58,836,534 downwards.
AAAGTATTCTATGATAAAATTGAGCTTCAATCTATGACTAAAATTCATGATCACAATCCTTGCGGGTTTTTGATTTCTAACTTCACCCCAAACCTTCTTTGACCATAATTTTTGCATCTAATCTTCTTCCCACATGCCATTATTGATTTGGAGCTCTTTGAATATGCCCTTGAACCTCACTTCTTGATTTTTTGTATTTTTTTGGTCCTGTTTCCTTTCTTTTCTTCTTTACGACCCTGTATAACACAATAAATGAAAATGCATTAAACGATACTTCAATAGGATCAAACTAATAACAAAATAAGATAATAAGTGAATTAAATACATGCTAATAAAGAACTTATCAATGGTAGACCACACATATTTAAGCCCTGATATAGCCTAGAAAAACACAAATTTTTTTGAGCCATATTTTGATATGTTAAAGTTAAAATCATGGTCTACAACATATTAAAAATTCAGGTCTTTTGGAGCTCAATAGGGTCATGTTAAACTATGGCAAAGTTGGTGACGTGAGTGGATTTTCAGGTGCAATGGCCTGCAGTGGCCTTGCATTGAGGCTGCCATGGTGCTAAATTTGTTTTCATGAATTCTGTGAAATGAAGTGAACTAATTCATGAACTACACACATATAATCAATGAGAAACATATCATGAAGATAAATGCTCGGAAGGATGTCTCAAATTAGCACTAGAATGTCTTTGTGGCATTTCATCAAATACATGGTGTGCATTGCAAAAATCAAAGGGTATGCATAGGTTTGGAGGCATGAATGAACCAAAAATTTTGTCTACGAAACCACAAATCACAATCTCCAACTACTAACCTAAGCCCAATCTTCACCATTCACAATTTCAAAATACAAGAACTCAAAAAAAAAAATTCAAAATTTTGAGGAAACATGGATTTAAATGAAGAATTTCATACCTTTCATTGATTTGGATGTGAAAATAGCAATGAATTTGGTGCAACTAGGTGATGATGACATGCACACAAAATGGAAGATCAAATATGAGGTGATTAGGGGAGAGAAAACGAGTGTCTAATGTTTGAAATTGAAAACATGAAGCACAACACTAAAACTGCCGAATTTGGTCCCAGTACAGCCACGCGATCGCCTGGCTGGAGTGCCAGCGATCGCGGGTTCAAGGTTTAAGAATCTGTTGATTTTTAAATGCAAACTCGCGATCGCTAGAGCCTATTGGCACGCGATCGCGTAGTTCCCGGATGTAATGAAAATTTTTCCTAATTTTGATTTTCAAAATCGTTTTTATCCCCCTAATCACTTCATGATCGATGCAATGATTTTCCAAACCTTATCGTCATGATTCAAACTAGTGTGTGTGTGAGTTTGGAATGACGATAAAAAAACCTAGCCTAATGTAAACATGCAAAATAAAAAAAAAAACCTAAATATGCAATAATAGACTATTATGCACAAGTGCTCTTAACATGAAACATGCAAAACACTCAAACACATTTCCTACCATGCATATATCTAAAATTCAGCAAATAAATAAATTATGAAAGCGTAATAAATAAAAGGGAAGAAAGGTTGGGTTGCCTCCCAACAAGCGCTCCGTTTTAAGTCTTAAGCCCGACTTTAGCACATAAATATCATGGAGGTTTGAATGATCCTCTTGAAGCTTTGCATTTCTTGCAATTTCCTGCCTTGCATATCTCTATTCGTTTTCTCACTTTCTTGAATCCCAAAACCTCACTTTTAGCCAATTGTTGAGGGATGTTAGGCTTTTCTTCCTTCTTGTCCCTCCATCCATCTTTTGCCTTTACGAACCCATGTTTTGTGATTAGCTCCTCCTCAATATTAATACCCTGCTGGGTCTTTTCTTCTGGTTTCTGGACCACCCCCTCCACCTTGAAACAGCTTTCATTTAGACCTTCAAGATCTTGCCTTGGCTTGATGCTGAACGTGACCTGTTCCTTCTCAACCCTAAAGATGATTTCTCCCTTTTCAATGTCGATTAAGCATCTTCCAGTAGCTAGGAACGGCCTTCCAAGAATGAGGGGCATTTGGGCGTCCTCTTCCATGTCCAAAATCACAAAGTCGACTGGGAAGAAAAACTTGTCTACTTTTACTATCACATTCTCAACAATCCCATATGGATATTGGATTGATCTGTTCGCCAGCTTCAGTGTGATATTGGTTAGTTTAGGCTCCCCCAAACCAAGTTTCCTGTATACAGACAAAGGCATTAAATTGACACTTGCACCAAGATCACACAATACATTATCAAAATTAAATTTACCAATAGTACAAGGGATCGAGAAACTCCCTGGATCTGTTAGTTTCTGTGGCAACTTCTTTTGAAGTATGGTGCTGCACTCCTCACTCAGTGCTACTATTTCATTATCAACCAATTTCCTTTTATTTGACAGCATCTCCTTCATAAATTTCAAGTTGAGCGGCATTTGGGCTAACGCTTCTGCAAATGGGATATTTATGTGCAGTTTCTTGAATATCTCCAAAAATTTTCCAAACTGCTGCTCCAACTGATGCTTTATCAATCTTTGTGGATAAGGAACTGGTGGCACATAAGCTTTGACAGGTGGTCGAACTCGAACTTCTTCTTCAACTTTTTCATGAACTTCAGGAGTCACCCTCTGTTCTTTTTCACTTTTCTTCTCTTCCACCACATTTTCCTTTTTGTTCCTCTGCTTTTCATATTCTGCTTCAGTCACTTCATAAAGCTGAACCCCACTCCTTGTTGTTATTGCATTACATTGCTCCCGAGGGTTTATTTCAGTGTTACTGGGTAACTGTCCTGGCTGTCTTATTGAACTGCTAGCTGCCAGCTCTCCCATTTGTCTCTTCAAATTCTTAATCTCAGCTGCTTGATTCACAATTTCTCCATTCTGACTCTTGACCGGCTGGATTAACACTTCTATGTTCTCGGACGTGTTTTTCTGAGATTGTTGCTGTTGCTGATATCCAGGCGGCCACTGAACATTCTGATTGTTAGACCATGAAAAATTAGGGTGATTCTTCCATTCTGGGTTGTAAGTTTGTGAATAAGGACCACCCTGCTGCCTGTTTCCCACGAAGTTGACTTGTTCTGGATTTGATTGATTTTGTTGAAGTGGGCAGAAATTTATAGCATGATTTTCGAAACAAAAATCACACAAAGCTGTTTGAACCGCATTCACTGGCTGCACACCCATACCATCTATCTTCTTGGTCAACGCATCCAGCTTAGCATTTAATGTTGTGATCTCGTTAACTGCAACCATTCCCCCAGACTTTGGTGTAGCTCTATCTGAATACCACTGATAACTGTTCGCAGCCATCTTCTCAAAGATCTCAGATGCTTCTTCATATGTCATATCCATAACTGATCCTCCAGCTGCTGAGTCGGCGTACTTCTTGTTTTCATTTGTCAGCCCATTATAGAATGTCTGAACCAAGATCCAATCTGTGATTCCATGGGTAGGACACTGTCTGATGAGCTCGTTGAATCTTTCCCAAGCTTCAAAAAATTGATTCCCCAGGTTGTTGACTGAATGATAGAATCTCACGCTTTAGCTTTGACATGCGGCCAGGTGGGAAAAATTTATCTACGAATTTCTGGCTCATAATTTCAAAAGTGGTGATTGTGTGTAGGGGCAAAGAGTAAAACCAGGCTTTTGCTTTATCCGCCAAAGAGAATGAGAATAGCTTTAATTTCACGGCATCCTCTGAAACTCCATTCATGCGTTGCATGTCACATAGTTCCAAAAATGTCCTAAGGTGCACATGAGGATCTTCAGATGGCAATCCATGAAAAACGCATGAATTTTGGATCAAGGATATCAAGGAAGTCTTGATCTCAAAATTATTAGCTCGGATTGCTGGAGGTACAATGCAGGTTCCAATGTTCCCCACAGGAGGAACCATGTAATCTCGCAAAACGCGCCTTCCATGATTTTGTTGTTGTCCATTCACAGCTGCATGCAGATTTTGTTGATTTTCCTGATTATCTTGAATTCTGTCATCTGCCATTGTTAAGTCTTTTTGTTGATCCGCTTCCAACTGTCGTCTACGCCTCTGTCGAAAGGTGCGTTCAATTTCTGTATCAAAAGGAAACAAATCAAATGACTTAGTCCTTCTTAACATAAATTAAATAAAACAAAAATTAAAAACAAAAACTGAAAATAAAGATAAAGATAAAAATAAGCAAAATAAAGTTCAAAGTAAAATAAGAACTAATGGGTATCGATATTAATTAACAGTCCCCGGCAACGGCGCCAAAAACTTGTTGTTGTAAAATCGCAAGTGTACGATATCGCAATCAAGTAATAAAGTGATTTTTGAGTCGAGTGATCGTTCCCACGAGGACTGTTTACTAAGTACCGAAATATTTTAGTTCTAAACTTTATTTGAACAGAAAAAGAGAATTTGAGATTTTAAACTAAAACTAAGAAATTAAACTGAAGAATTTAAATTAGCGAAATTGCTTTTGTTTTTAAATACGATTGTAAAGTAGTTGGGAATCCCGATTTCACCTAGCCAATTATATTAAGTCCAATTCATGTTTTATTTCCTAATTATGCATTCGGTCGAATTCACTAATTTAAATTGAAATTCCTCTCTCGAGTTTAAATCAATTCTACCTAAATAAGTCAACCATGTATCTCTACAGAGGGTCCGAATATTCCTTATCTAGATGCTAACACACAACCGCAATAATAACACGAGTATATCTCTATCTCTTGTTCAATTACTGGATTTATTACCACGTTCTAAATTATTAACTCACCTCTCGGATTATGGAAATAATTCAATAAATCATGAATTGGTGATCAAGCAATTCAAGCATTAAGAACAATAATAAATCAATACATGCAACAAAACATTAAAACAACGGAATTTGAAATTAAAATAATATGACTAGGCTACATCGTTCATCCCAACATAGAATTTAGTTACACATCATCAATAAATAACAAAAAAATAAAAATTAACGTTCATTAAAGATAATATAAAGAATGGAAATCTTGCACCAAGTTTTGATTCTTCAATTATCTTCAATTCACGCGCCTTTGCAATGCTTGATTCTCCAAGAATTTGATGTTGAATTCTCTATTGTGGCTCGTTCTATGGAGAAGCAAATGTCTGAATTTCGTGCCTCTTATGTTGTATATATAGGTTTTGGAGAAAACCTAGGTCAAAAAGCGAGAATGCTGTTGAAAATCGCGAGAAAAAGCCCACTTTTGGCCCAGCCGGAAAGCCAAGCGATCACGTGGTATAAAACCTCGCGATCGCGTGGGCATAGGTAAAACTCTCTGTTGAAAAATTCGAGGCACCTTGCGATCACGTGGTAGAAATCCCGCGATCACGAGGAAGGATGTTGCAATGCAATTTTCCATCTTTTTCCGGCTGTGTAAGTTGGTTCTTGACTTTTAATTGCACCTTCAATCCTCAACTTCCAATTGTTGCAATTTAGTCCCCAAACTTTATCTTCTTCTTGATTTGCCCATTTAAGCTCTCAATTCCTTCACTTGGGTCATTCAACCTCTGATTCGTTCACTTGAGCACCATGAACCTTTCCGGTTGACGTTACAAACTTATCAATTGCTCGTTTTAGCTCCAATCAACATCCAATTATGCATTTTTCTCATCAATTACTTCATTCTTCGTCCTTTGGGATATTTTCTGAAAAGTAAACAAATAAACACAAATTAAATAGAAAATATTCCCAAACGACAATAATTAATCCTAATTTAGACATACAAATAAATGTATAAAATACACTTATCAATGTATGTAACAAAAAATTATGCATAAGACACAAATTAGCACTATGTTACATATTCATACTCATACCGCTTGGCCTCTTCTTTTCCTTTTCTTGTCCTCTCCTTTGTTTCGGCATTGTTGAGTTCAAAAGTCATCAACGTTCCATAAAGCTCCTCCAATGGATGTGTGTTGACGTCTATCGTGTTTTCGATCAACATCCTTAATGGATTCCATTCTTGGGAGAGAGACCTAAGAATTTTACTCACAAGTTCACCATTAGTAAATTTATAATCAAAGCCTTTAAGACCATTTACAATATCGGTAAAACGAGTAATCATGCAAGTAATGGGCTCATCTTCCTTCATAAAGAAATTTTCAAAATCTTTAAATAAAAGATTTGTCTTAGTTTCTTTCACTTTGCTTGTACCCATGTGTGTGATTTCTAATGTATGCCAAATATCAAATGCGGAATCACATGTGCAAAAATGATTAAATTCATTCTTATCCAAAGCACAATAAAGTATATATTTGGCCCTAGCATTTAAAGTCAATTTTCTCCTATCATCATCATCATATTCCTCTCTAGGTTTTGAAATAGTTTGATCCGGTTTTCCATCAACCTTAACAACTTTAGTAAGCCTATGAGGACCTTATTCGATGACTTCCCAAATATTATAATCTATTGATTGAACAAAAATCATCATTCTAGTCTTCCAATAGTTATAATGTGTACCATCAAAGAAAGGAGGACGATTTGTAGAATGCCCCTCAAGATTATGATTAGCCATTTACTCAAGATTGTAAAATCTTTAAAAATGAGCACCTAAGCTCTGATACCAATTGTTAGCCCAAGAGTAAACTAACCAAGAGGGGGGTGAATTGGTTTATAAAACTTTTTCGATAAATAATATCAAACTTAAAACTAATAGGTACAAGTATGAGCACTTAGTGTTACAAGTAACTAAACTATCAATGTAGTGTGCTATATATGTGTAAACTTAATTGATAAAGCAAGTATAGCACTTAGATATAGTGTTGCACAATATAAATTGATAGAATAGAGTAAGTGCAATGTAAGTAAGTAAAAGGGATAAGAGAGTGCAAACGCGATTTATGGAGGTTCAATCAACCAATGTGATCTACATCCCCCGTTACCGAGCTCTCCATCACGAGTAAGGCCAAATCCACTATTTTGGTAACTTACAACAAGGAGTACCAAATCCTTAGGCGACTTACAACAAGGAGCGCCTATCCTTTACAATCGAGTTTTCACAGGCTCTCGAAACCAACAATCGAGTTTTCACAAGGCTCTCGAAACCACAAGATATAATGAATTGAATTTACAATTGAAATAACTCTCTTGACAAATGATATACTCAAATTAAGTACCGAGAGAGTTAGGCTAACACTTCAATAGATAGCAATGAATTAAGTTCGAGTGTTAGAGAAAAACTTTGATGTAAATGATAATGAAAAGTTCAATGCAATCAAACAAAGTTTTTCAAATAATCTCTTGTTAAAATATTGAATCAAATTAAGTACCAAGAGATGCCACACTTGAATAATTAACAATAAGTTAAACTCAAAGTGTTTAGGCAATGGAACTTTGATGAATCAAATGATAATGAAAAATATAGCACAAATAATCAAAGTTCCTTAATTGGAATTTCTCTCTTTTAAAATATTAAAACAAGTTTAGAACAAAGAGAGACTTACACTTCAATTCCAATATTGTGTGAAGATGTTGAAGAAGTTTAAACAATATAAAACCAAGAATCTTCACAAAACTTTCTTCCAAAAACTTTGATGATTTTGATAAAACAAAGTTTAGATCAAAGAGAGACTTACACTTCAATTCCAATATAGTGTGAAGATGTTGAAGAAATTTAAACAATATAAAACCAAGAATCTTCACAAAACTTTCTTCCAAAAACTTTGATGATTTTGATAAAACAAAGTTTAGATCAATCAAAGTTTTATGAAAATAAAAGATGAATATAAACCAAGTAAGAACAATAAATTTTCACAAGAAAGTTTGTATAAAATCTTTTCTAAGTTTGTTATTTTTGAATGCAAATGTGATTGTTATTTATAGATGAAGAAATTCAAGTTCAGCCAGTTTCGGTCGACCGGTTCACACTTTCGGTCGACCGAATCATTCAATAGCCGTTACACATTTTAGCCGTTAAACTTTCGGTTGATCAGATATTTCGGTCGACCAGAGTTTCGGTCGATCAAGTACACTTTCGGTCGACCGAAAGTATAAAATTTGGAATTTTTATTTTTATGTCAAAAAGTTTATTTTTCCAAAAACTATTTCATGTTATGATTTGACAAATCATTTTTATGCAATTGATGAATTTTCAAGTAAGTTTCTTGATGCATAAAAATCATTTTCGAGCTCGTTGAATTTCATCGCTAAAGATTGAGAGTGTTATACCTTTACATATGTTAAATCAACTCTAATCTTGTATGCTTGAATTCTTGATCTTCATGTCATGCTTTTCAACCTCAATTTTGATCTTTGAATATCTTCAATTCTTTCATGATCTTCTTTGCGTCTCATGTGCTCGATCACATAATTTTGATTTATATCTTTGAGAGACGATTTGAACATAGAGTGCTTTGAATATTTATCATTACATGAAACACTTGAAGCACACTTGTTAATAACACAATATATTCTTGTTTGTTATGATCAAAACAATAAGGTAAAGTTAACCATAGGTCAACAACAGATTGTTGAATCCTGATAGTAGACGCTCATTGATCTGCAAGTACACGAGTAGGACGAAATTCTGCTATAGAACATAGCAACACACTAGCCTCAATCTACATTCAAGTCAGTCATTTTATTATATTCATTTGTTAAAATTTTATTTCATTTTATTTCATATTTAATGCAAATTGTTTCCAACATAATTTGCTTCAATGCTCTGTTTGAAAAAAAATGTCATTTATAAACAAAGATTTCTATCCATCATTTTTTCTTTTAAGAAAACTAGTGAAAAGTCGTACTACGTACGATAAATGTGTAGTTATTGTATTATTTAGCGTCATTGAATTAACTGAATCATAATATAATCATATTATGCTTTTTCTATAAAAAATTATTAGCAGAAGAGACATTAAATCATAGAAGACTGTATAGTATCATATAACAATTAATTAAGACTACATAAAAGTTACAATTTATCCTCTTGATTTTCTTGCGTGAATAAAAAAAATGTGTTATTTATCCTCTTGATATTGTTTTCATCTTCACTCAGGTTTTCTTGCATTTTTTTGTGACATAAATAAATAAATAAAATAAAGAGGGGGAAAAAATTGTTTGAAAAAAACCAGTTAATAAATAATAATAAACCACCAAGTGTGAAAAGGGATGAGACAGATTTTGAATAGTAAATTTATCCCCTTATGTAGAAGGGATATAGACCAACAAAATATTACCAAGTCATTATTTATAAATAATTGTTTATAAAACTGTTTGCCAAACACTAAGTATTCAAAGCAGAGGAATTGTTCATTGTAGCTGCGAAAGCTGATTTTTCCAACTTCCACCAACAAAAGCATCAAACCGCATGAAATTTGAGTGTTAAAACACCCATTTTCACGATTTTCTGCTACCCAATTGCTTATTTGCAGCTTCAAGACAAGCTATAGATAGAAGAGAAATGCTAATAATAGAAGCACTGGAAACCCCCAAACTCCCAATTGTGTACCAAGCTTCAGAAACACCCACCCACCCAGCTACTCGTACAAAGGCAAATGATGGCATCTGACATGGTAATTTTGCAATCACTTCTAAAATATTCCTCACATTCCTGGCCTGTTCCCATAAATTTACAAAATATTCACTGAGATTTCAAGTGTCTTGAACTAAGAGTTTGAGCAAATTCAGAAATTAAGTCTTTAGACCCCTAATATTGTCATAACACAAACATGAGTACACCGCTTTGATCTAACAAATATATGTTCAGAAGCTACACATACATGACTACAAGGTGATCAACAAATAACACAGAAATGAAAGTAACCTGCACCACAATAAATTATACATGGCTACCTGAAGATTTTTCCGCCGGATCTTCATTGACAATAGATATTACCGAAGAATTTTCAAACTGCTCTCTTGTCAAGAAAACTGAACGTTGGCCCAAGTTTGACTAGAGTATCGAAGGAGTAAGCACCATCTCCGGTTCTGTTAATGCTTCCATGTTCACTCTTTGCTTCTTTCCTTGTCTTTTGCTTGGGCTCTCGACTACTGAAGTCACATGAAAGCCAGAATCAGGTGTTAATGGCCCTTGATGGGAGGAGAAGGATTCTTCCATAGAAAGGCTCTTGGCTGGGACACATTCTTTGGCAGGCTTTCCCCGGGAAAGAAGTTCAGATGTTGGAGCAGGAGTTGCTGGGTCAGTTTTATTATCAGAGTCCAGGCAATTGTCCTCTGTTTCAGGAGTTGTAACCCCTAAGCCGGGCACTTCTGAAAGAACTCCACTAAGGCGTTGCTGTTCTTCAATTATCTTCTTTAAATACTTTCCTTGAGCTTCTATCCGCAGCTGCAACTGTCTTTGAACCTGTTCATTTACCAACACATAACTTCTCGCATACAACATAAACCTTACAATGCATGCGTGAAAGAAAGAAAGAAAGCATCAACAGTGCCGGGGGAAAGGCAACCTTCAACAGCTTCATACACCCTCCATCCCCAGTGGAAGCAAGTCTGACAATCAGCTTTGGTTACAGTATCTAGATCTTAACGTTGCTCAGTTTGCGCAAATCGCCCCCCGGGGGGTGGGGGGGTGGGGGGGTGCTCATAAATTGATTTTTTTGAGTAATTTGGAATCTCGAAGTTTTAGGTTATATGAAACAGGAAGGAATAAATAGAATGTCCTTTTAGTAATAGTAGGAATTAAGATAATAATAGGTTCACCGCTATAGATAAGACCACATTGTCTTAATGATGATTACACAAGGTATTTAGATTTTATGTTATAATAGGAAGTAGGAACAATGAAGAGGACTCGAGAAGGTTGTAATGCATAGGATATTAGCGGTTGGTTGACACAAAAAGGTGCTACAAAAATCTTAAGTGATACAAAAATCCCTCTAAGGTCAAAAGGGTCAGTTTTATGAATTTCTTAACAGAGATGTTATGTTTTACTGCAGTAAATCTACAAAATGCTGAGCTGTTCAAGAGTAAAATATTCATAAGATGAAAATATTACAAATGATGATGCGAAGATGGATGTGTGACTAATAGAATGGACATGTTAAGAAAATATGCACCAAGATAAAGGTAGCAACAAAGAAAAATAAATTGAAAGAAAGATGCTTAACAGTTATGGCTTGTGTTAGACCTTAAGACGCTTCTATTTACAAGAGTGATACAATCTCAATCAAACATGTTACAAGAGGAGGGGGTATATAATCAAATGGACACTAAATTCATATTCATGTTACATTTAGTCACTCGTCTTTAACAGAAATAACAATCTCAAACAAAATATAAATTTTGATGATCATTGAGGAAAAAAAAGTAGGGTGACCAAATAGAAACAATTCCCAAGTTCAGTGACTCATTTGAGTCTTTGAGATTGTTCTTTTTCATATAATATAACTATTTTTCTACTTACTCCAATAAGATTTTTTTTTTTTTTTTTTGAATGTAAAAAGAAACATGGACATGAAAGCGGCGGGAAAAAGATCACAGGGGCAAAGTAAAAACAACAAACAGTGTACCTCCAGCTGCTCATGCAGTCGCTTTTGAACCTCCATCTGTAGCTTGAGTGCTTCAGTGATTTGCATTCCACTGCAAGCAAAAATGAAATGAGTACTTGATCAAAGAAATAAACCAAAACAATGTATTAAACACAAAATAGGAGAGAGGAGGGGGGGGGGGGGGGGTGGAATTCCTCCTAGCAAGAGATTTTGCCCTTGTTTTAAAGTGATTATTTGAAAATCACTTTCATCAACACTCATTTTCAACCATATTCTCCAAAACAAAATTCATTTTCACGTTTCGTCCTCATATAACGTTTTCCACTTTTTAACCATACGTTCTCGAAAAAAACCACTTTCAAACGTGCACTTGACAAATAATTCATCCCTTAAACTAATCTAACAGTCGAGATCTATTTTACAAAAATGTAAAATCTCTATACACCATCCAAACACACAAAATCCCTGTAAATCATATTAACAATACAAGTTATTTTTGTCAAGAAAAAATTACGTCCTCAAATGAGTCAGAATACCATAATATATGACAAGAATAAGGAAATTGTACTTACGACGAACCATCCAAACTGGAAAGCACATCTCCAGATTCCTTCTTTTCAGCTTTTTTTCCTTGCACATAGAAATCCAAGACAAAACGAACCAATAACCCATGTTTCAAATACTAACTACTCCAAGACATGCTACAAAGTTCAGCACATTTTATAACATAGATGATAATTAGTCATGGGCGGAGCTACAGGGGGTCCTGGTGGGGTCCAGAACCCCTCAATTTTCATTAAATAATTATTTTATTATCTTTTTTATTTAATTTTTAGGACCAAATGTAAATATTTTGGAATGTGTTATTCTAATCTACTAGGAAAGCAGAAGAATTGTTGTAATAAAATATTAATTTTTTTTATAATTACCATTTTATTTTAACATTATTGTGAATTTTATTACGGGACCCCCCAAGTCAAAATATCTGGCTCCGTCAACAACATCTACTACTTACATTAAAATGCAATATATTAACCTACCATCAGATGAAGAATCTGGAAGATACTTGGCAAGCCGATATTTCTGTTTAAAATAAAAAGCAGTGTAAGCCACCAAGCACCCCAAAAAAAAAAAAAAAACACCGGAGAAGACATTTTGAAAGTAATATCATGGCATATATACCTGTAAATGGCTTTTAACATGGTAAATAGTTAGCCCTTGAACACCCATAACTCTGAGAACACCTTTTGGAGTAGCTCCTGAAATAGGAAATAAAAATGCAGATATAATCTATGTCAATGAGCGAGTGGTCTAGGAGTTTCCCACCCAAAAATCTTGCCAACATGATACTCCAGAAAGTCTGCTGTAAGCTAAGTCTTCTAAAAAGTTATCCATAAAATAAAATATTTTTTGATAACTAAATGCAGATAATACGAAGATTATGTATTTCCCACTAAGAACCACAAACAGGCGATACAGGCACGACATGACACAGACACGCCGGGTTTTTCAATAAATAAGGACATGGACACGTCATATTAAATTATTTGAAATTGTACATTTATACATATTTTAGATTTGATTGTAATTGGTGAGATCTTTTAATTCGTATGTACACTATTTACTATATCAAAATAACTTTAAATTAAAATATAAATTACTTGTGTCGAATAAAGAAAAATGCATACAGTAGGTGTAAAACATGTGGAATGTACAAGAAGTGTTGGTGTGAGACATGATGACACGTGTCTGACACAGAAGTATGTATGAGATGAATGTAGAGTCCGTCTTTTTTCCATTGATTATTGGTTACATGTAATTTAACGTGGTAATGTGACATGGTCATGGACATGGGATGGAGTATTATATTTAGGTGATTTTTTATTTTTATTTTTTATTTTCCTTCGGTTTATCTCGAGATGCCATCAATACTGGTTGAGTTTGAAAAGTCTACTAAAGCATGAGAGAACAAGTCATGCACCCAACACCCTTTATGAGAAAAGCCTTTCTCTAGGAATTTAATTGTTGAATCTAATTTGACACCATTTTGTGCAGTTTAACTCATCGCCAGCAATTAAGAATATTCACCCAGCATATTTTTTCTACAGCCATAATATCTTACTTAAATAGTCAAGATGAGTGGGTTAACCCTACATTTTGGGCGGTCAAAGTCTTCATGAACAATTAACCACAGTGGAACTTAACATGGATGATATTGACAATAAGCAACAGTAACAAGTGATATTATGCAAAGATTACTTCTAATCGTGTGCATCTTCATTTTCCATGGTTAGTGGACTTTGTGCAAATTACATTTCCTAATGAGATTCATTCATTTAGCAATAGGAGTTTGCAAAAATTTTCCTACATTTTTCGGATCAGTCAAGTAAGGTACCATTGCCAAAGTGAAATAAGCCTATCACCAAAAAAACCTGTAAGGCCTGTGTGGGTATTCTGACAAGCAAATTAAGGTAAAGGAAATAGAAATCCTACAATTTGTGCATATATCTATTTTTGGAATAGTGTTCAAATAAAACCTCTTTCGATACCATCGCTGCAACTTTGAATTAAGTAACACTTTTGAACAGAGTAACGCCTATCCAAATAATATCTTTGAAAAAACACAGTTACTATCTATTTTTTTTCCTTTTCCTGTGTCATTATTCAGTCATCTAGTGCTTTTTTATTACTTTTTTTTATACATATATAATTATGTATTTTGTCATTTGCTATTTTGTATTTTCCTTGATTTTTTTCCGTAAGGGGTGGCAGTGCATTGCAAGGGCAGAGGGAAATTGAAAGTGAAAACAACTTACTATCAGGCCCGCCAAGCTGCTCTACAGCATTAATAAAACGTTCATGAAGCTCATGTGTCCAGCGAAGCCGCTGCTTAGAAGCCAGACTAGGATTGTTGTTGACGTTGTTACCTACATTGCTAGGATCCACGGTGCTGGCACCAGAGTCTAACGAGTGACTGCAAACCACCGGATTACTATGACCTAAGCTTGAGCCAGGAACGCCTTCCGGTTTGTACATAATTCATTAATCTATGGATAGAAATAAAACTATCAAACATAAAAAAATATACTACCACAAATGCAACCAATCATGCAGAACAGCCCTAACAAGTACTTCCAAGTTAAAGAGGTACGTGCTTTCCACGTATGATTGACAAATTGCACATTTAGGACACTCATAACTATCTTTTACCTTGTTGGCTAGAAACAATTTCACAAAACAATATAGAATAGTACACTAACAATACTGTATGAATTAGTTGAACGTAAAACAGCCAGATATTTTACATATGCATCATGGAGATAATGTATTAAGACTACATATTGCTCGTAAGTAACATATCTAAAGGAGATGGAAATTATCATAAATTGCACTAATCAAATATAAAAAACAACACTGACATCACTAAATAGTGAACAATTAAAGCATCACGACCACAAAAAACCTTTTAACTTGCAGACAACAATATCGAACGGATCCAAATTTCCTGGAAAGCCACTTAACTCTATCAGAACGAAGTGCATATTTTTAGACTCGAAATTATAAAACATGAAAGGGGAAACAACAATTGTAAGATAGAAACATATATACCTCCTCCTCAGAATACAAAATTAGGCAGAATTAAATCATCCAGATTAGGGTTACACAGCTACAAAGTGAGCATATTCTATTTTTTCCGACAAGATAATTCTGCAGAGCTCTTCAAAATTCATTTTCTTTAGCAGTTGACCAAAATCCAAAAGCACAAACAAAATATAATTCCAAAAAAGTGGGTATTAACATAAACTATAAAAAGCGAAGAAAAATGAAAATCATACCCAGATAAATCTATGACATTCCAGTCGTAATTTCCAAATCTGAGATACTTTGAGTTAAACTAATCATAATGTTAATTTCAATATCAGCACACAAAATATTTTAAGTTCGCTGCATATAGAAGTTAGGTTGGGTGGGCAATAAATGATCGCGTGTTTGCCCTTTATTACGTGAATAACGTGGTTTCGAATAATATTTTTAAGAGAATATATTTATAAAAAATATTGAGTGATGTTATTCTATCACATAATGTATTATATTGGGTGTCACTCCTCTCACATAAAAGGTGTGATCGATCATTACGAGGGCGATCCCCACACACTATGTAAGGGTAGGACACATTGTGTGGCAAAATAGTATAATTCAAAAATATTTGAAAAGCAAAAATTGTCTGATTTGGTTTGGTAAAAGGACTTTTTTTAAAAATATGTTTATAAATAATATAATCTTTTAAATACTTTTAATCACATACATTTTTTTCTTTAATTTTCAAAAATTACTTTTTATCTCAAAATCATAAATAAATAAATTTATAAATTAAATAGTGTTACCAAACAGAGGTACTTGTCTTATTTTTTTTATTTTTTTCAAACATCTTTCGTCAAAGTCATTTCAACCACACATCCACACACAATAAAATATTTTGTATGTAAAGTTTTTCTCCTACTTTAGTTACGTATTCTCCAAAAAAATATTATTCAAAACATCAATTTCACTTTATTCAATAACATTGTAATAGTTATAATTAGTTTGTTTATATTTTTAAAGTAAAATGTGTGGTTAAAAAGTAAAGAAAAAAATGTTTGTGAATAAATTATAAATTGTAATGATTACGTTAAAGAACAAAGTCTTAAGAAATGACCATCAAGCTTAGCCTCTATTTTTGGCAAATTGTATAAAAATGTGTTTTTAAATAATACAAGTGTCCAAATCACTTTTTATTTAAATATATTTTCTCTCTACTTTTTAACTATATATTTTACTTTTGAAAATATAAAAAAAAAGTTTTTAAATACAAATTTTTACGAAACAGAGTTTCTTTGTTTATTTTTGAGTGTACGTTACTTTTAAGAAAGTATTTATATATTATATGTTTATGACTATGTGTACAAATCATCATTTTTGTTTTTATTTCGACAAAATTGATATGTGGTCCACGATTTATGCTGGTCATCGAAACAAGTGCTAAAATATTGAGTCCAATATTTCCCCCATTTCTCTATCGGTATTGAATAATAGTAATACCCATCCCAACCAATGTCCACCTGTCATAAGGCAAGTGGCAAATGTTCTCTTCCCAACGGTGGACAAGAAAATTGGACGGTTTATTTTGATTGCAAATTTCAATTTTAGTTGATTTACTTTTTTTTTTTTTTTGGAAGTTAGTAGATTTACTTTTTTGATTGATGAAGAAATTGATATAAGTTGCAGATATTAAAAAATATATAGTTAAAATTAATTATTATTTTTGACTTAATTTTAATCAATTAAGCCCCGTCAAATATGGACTAAATATTTGTGGAGATAAATAAGCCTTGTTTGAAGAGAATAATCAATTGAAACTTTTTAAATGCATTTAATAATAGAGAGTGATTTTGACTCTTCATATTTGGAGAGTTAAACTCATTCTCTAAATTAAAAATATTAAAATAGAGAGTCTATACTATAAAGTAAAATTTTAAGGATTAATTCTCCAAAATAAAGAACATCTCAAATTAAAGAGCTTATTAGAGATATTCTAAGAGTCTATTTGGTGTTGGTTGTTTTTGGGAGATTTTGAAGAATTTTGAATTTTTTAAAGAATGTATAGTAGAAAAGTAATTAAAAATGTGTGTTTAAAAATGAATTTAAAAAAAAGGTTGAAAAAATAAAGATACGAGCAAACAAACTCTAAGAAAGAAAATTGCATCTATCGGCGTCAGCCAAGGATGTGTCCATTGAACATGGTCAGCCCTTAGATTAGGCGGACAAGCCTCTCTTCGGATAGTAGGTTTTTTTGATTTTTAAATCAATTTTTAAACTACATAATTTCTCAAATTAATATCTAATTCTACACATTTTCTCTTTACCTTTTAACCATTCATCTACCTAAAAACAATAAAAAAATCATTTTTTTTCTCACAGTCGCCGCCGAACAGGGGCTAAGGCTCCCGACCATAACTCAAGGAAAAAGGCTCTTGAACAAAGAAGTTTAAAATTTAAATATATATAAATTCTGAATAAGAAATAATAAATTAACCATAACTTAGTTGGTTGAAGGAAAGAAATAAATTTGAAAGGATTATCATGGTCATAGATTCAATTTTTCCTGTGAAAAAATTTTAATTTTTTAAATTCTCTACAATCAAATTTTTACCATATTTATAGTTCAGGCTTTAATAATTTTTTTGTTTGAAGATCCGTTTGGACCCTCGAAAAGTCGAGTTATGCTACACTCACAATGCATTCAACAATCAAGATGATAATTAGCTTACGTGGCACGATCCTATTTTTTCATACATCACATCATTTTTTTAATCAACAACAACAAACACTTTCACATCATCAATTATCATTCTCATTGTGAACAACATTGTGTAAATAGCTTTATTCCGAAAACTCATAGCCGGCCCTGCCGTTGAATGCCAAAATGAAAGGAACATGACGAGACGGAGAAAATGACAAGCCAGGGAATCTTTTAGGTAATATTCCGGAACTTTGTAGTGGTTGTCATTAGTAACCTGAAATATCTCATTTTTTTTTCCCCAATAATTTTTCGTGAATTGCTAGGCATTCGTTTCATCGGTGGAACCGACGTTAATGACATGGGATATTTATTGGGGGTAATATTCGTAATAATTAATTCTTTTTTTTTTTTTTTGTTTTTGGGAACTGCAACAAGCTATTTTTGCATTCCCCAACTTGCTATTTGAAGATAATTTACTGCATTATTGACATGAATCAAATTTGATTTACAGCTGAATGCAATTCTTATGCCCATTTTCAAATAGCAGTGAAAAAAAATGGAATAACTCATGACAAAGTGGATTCTCTGACGTGATGTACTTTGTATTTTTTTTTTGATCAGTAATGTAAAAATTAATAGATCAAAATGGTTACAAAATTACCGGGCATAGGGATAGGAGGTGAAATCCTGCTAAAAGTACCTGACAAACTACACAAAATGGTCAAAGCCATGTAAGAGATATTACATACAAAGCTCTGGGCATACCCAATCAAATTAGGAAGTCAGTATGATTACGGCTGGACATGGTTCGGTTCAAATCAATTCTCATTGAAATCCAACAGACCAAAATTTTAGGGTATTTATCATTGTTTTTTAATACAATCTTTACAATTTACAAATTAATTTATAAATAATACAATTTTTTAAACTATATTTTAATCATACATATTTTCTTTTTCCATTTTTTAACAACATATTTTACCTCGAAAATATAAATAAATCAATTTATAATTACTACAGTGTTACAGAACAGACAATTTAGCCTCCATTTGATAAAAGTTTTTTTTTTTTTGTGTGTATAAATGATGAATGTGATGTTTTCATGGTAAAATATTGTTGAAAAATCAAATAAAATGACTTTTAATTTATCCACAAGATCTTTTTACTGTTCAAAAAGAATAACAAACAAAGAAATATATAAAGATATGACGCAAAATTTACGGACTGACAGTTTTTCACTATTTGAAAAATTGCTGCAATCATATAGAATTTCATCACCAAATCCCTCAAGTATATATTGTAAGGAAAATACTCGGGCTTTATTATGTCTATCAATTTCTACTTCTTTGTATAACTCACAAAGAAAATAAGAAAAATCAAGATGTTAAACTACGATTTTCTTACATAACTTTTTAGTCAATATACTATAAAATAATAAATAATATTATTTATTTATAGGATCAACTACTACATAAAAGATTTCAATTCAACCAAGGCACGAGAATTTTTTTTCTAATGATAAAAGAAAATCATAAGATTTATTTCCAAAAGAGCTCAATTTTTATTTTAATTTCTTCCTGCAATAGAAGTCCTCCAACCTTCAAAACAATCATAATTGAAATCATTTTCAAGTATATGAAACAAGCACTCAATTAGAATTATAAATTGTATGAGATAATTATCCCAAAAAATATATTATTGAAAAGTAATTTTCAAAATTTTGTGTAGTTAAAAAGTAGTTTAAAAAATTGTATTAAAAGCAAGTTTATCAAACGGAGGCTTAATTGTGGAACCGAATCCATTTGATACCGTTCAGTTCGGTTCTATTTCATACCATAATTACATTTTTTTAACATTTACAAAAAGTTACATTAATTCAACCAATAATATAGAACAATTTTAACTCTTATAAAATAACATAGTTGTCTATAAAATAACATAGTTGTCTAATAATATTCTTTAATCGAAGTATACAAATTTACCAAAAAGTAAATAATAGCACTAAAACATCAGCTACTCCATCAAAATGATCATTTTGCTTCAGGTCTTCAATTCTAAATTTTAATCTATTGATTCCAGTGACTCCATTGTTGATCAATGCATCCTTTGTATTGGTTATACAAAGCATACAATAATTTCATGATCGAAAATAGTTTTAGCCTTGAGCACTTAAATTAATTACTTTATTAGTTAATTGATAAATTTATTTAGGATAAAATAAAATATTTTGATTTATTCAATATAAAAATTAAGAGATTCAGTTCTTGGTTTAGAATCAAGAATTTAATCGAACCCATCGGTTCTCGATTATAGTACCAATTCGGGTATTTAACATAAAAATATTCGAACCACTCGAATTGGGTTCAATTCGGTTTGAGAGTTTTGTCCAATCCTAGGTATGATGTTTAATTCGATATGGTTTAGCTTGACGCCCTGACCTATCACACGTGCTAACTCGTGCATAATTTAATTGAATTTTGCATTATTTCTCCAAAAATCAATGAAATATCACTTCATAAATGGTGAGCGTCAAAAATCGTATTTTGTCAATATGTGTGATTAAAAATATGCACCTATAAATAAGGATGACAAAAAAATCCGTTAAAGCATCTGTATTAGATGTGTTAAAGTAGATGTTAGTGACACAAATTAGTAAGTGATTGAATTAATGTCCACATTGGATATGTTAAAATATAAGTTAAGAGAATCTTTTTAACTAGATGTTAACTTTTTTGTTAAACTTAACAAACATTTTAACTTATTCCCAAGTGTGTTAACTTTAACATGTACAAGTATCATTTAACATCTATTTTTTGTCTATGTGACTAGCTAAAGTTAACACATCCAATGCGAATACTCTTAAATCGGATTCCTGTTGAATTTCCCACATAATAAGGTAAATGGGGGTTGGACGGATACGAAAAACACGGTCCCCGCACATTTAAATTTAATTTCAAAATTCAATTTTTTATTACACAAAAATGAAATAATAATTATCATTTTTAAATGAAACGTGAGTTATTCTACAAATTGGGAAAAATAGTGATTTTCACGAACTAAAAAAATAAAATAAAAAAATAATAAGAAAATAAAAGAAAAAACTAAAAAAATAAATTTAAAAAATAAATGGGCGTGTTAAATGGGACAGCATACTTGCTTTGACCCGCCAGCCAGCATCACCCCTGACTTAATCAGGTATGGGAGCGGCACAAGATTAAGGTTGTGTTCGGCGGCTAAGGGTAAGGAATTTAAATTATTTTGTTGATTTATTTATATTTTTTAGGTAAGATGTGAGGTTAAAAATTGGTTTGGGAAATTGTGTAATTGGAGAGAGAAAATATGGATGGTTAAAAAGTGATTTGAGAAATTGTATAAATTAAATTTGTTGTCTTTTTTGCCTTTTAATATATTAATTTGACATTTTAATTGGTAGTCGAACGGTCCCTAAAAAAATATATATATATTCAATGGGACGAAGGACTGGAATTAATGTCCTAATAGATTCGTGTCTGTCATCTCTACTTGTAAAAGTCCTCAACTTTTATCTAGGCTTGGAACTGCTACATGATTTTTTTGCAGGCCCCGCCTTGGACAAAGGCCAACTAGGGAGCTACCTACGGCCTCATGATGTTGAAGAGCCTCATTAGAAAAATCTTGTCCAAAATTAGCCCCAAAATGTGAACAAGACACACTATGAATCTCCACTCAATACATGTAATATTGGGCCTTGTTTGATATCAAACATTTCCCATGAAAAATGGAAAAAAAAAAAAAAAAATTCTATTTTCCAACTTTTGCATAGGTTGATATACAAGATTTTTCATGGAATTCGTTTTCAAACTTTTCTTGATCGAAATCCATTATTTTTTGTTGATTTTGAGGAGTTGGTTTTCTTGGCACTTTGGTGGGAATTGATTTTCTTAGGTGGAAAATTATTTTCGCCTCGTTTGATCTTTTTTATTGTTGTTATTTGACTTATTTGTTTCTAGAAATTAACATATTTATTATTATTATTAAGTACAAATGTATGAAAATTTTTTTAAAAAAGGATTGAAATAGCAAAATCTTACTTTATTTTTCATGAAAAATAATGTCAATCAAACAACAAAACTTCAAAAACTCTCTAATTTTTTCATTTAGAAAATTAAACCAATCAAACACATTAAATTTTCAATTCCCTGAAATCCATTTTCTTTCCACCCAAATTCTAACTTCGCAATCAAACGGACCCTTAAATCCAAAAATATTTGATATATATATTTTTTAAATTTTTTTTTGGGTTTATTTCATGTTTAAACTTGTGAACTACCAAATCCGTTGATTTTGTCGTCTATATTATGGTACAGGGTGTAGTTGGATTTTGTGTAGCAGTACAGTCGAATTGGTCGTAAAATTTTCCTTTATTTGCATTTTCCGGACTCACAGCTGCTACAATGCCAAACACTACTCTATTACCTACCCTTGTTTCCTAGAATATGGTAAAGCCAGTAATACATGAACTGTCCAAAAAACAATCTCTAAATGAACTTGGTTTTCACTTATTTCCCTCAAACAAATTCCTCTATGCAAAGAATTTCATGAAAAGACACTTAGAGCATCTCCAATGAATATAGCAGGCACGGATCCAACACAGGCCCAGGAGGGTTGTTGGACCCCACTGAAATTGGGAAAAAAATTAAGTCCAATTTAAATGGACCAGCCCAGGCCCTAGACCAATTCTTCAAACTTGACTTCTCCACCGATGCATCCCAAATCAAAATCAATCCAACACCTCTCCTGGCTCCTGCGGCTCCTGGTTCACTCCTTTCTCCACCTGCTCCTGCGCTGCCTGTGTCCTCTTCACTCTTCCCGCTTCCTCCGTAACTTCGTTCCTCGTCACCCGTCGAGACGTCGGCCGAGAGTCACTGACGGTGCCGAGAGTCATTTTCCATTCCATGTAAGTACTTTTAAGTTTTAACTAGATCTTTTATGGGATTTTGTCTTGTTATTTGTTACTCTTCTTCTTGTGTTGGTGTTGTGCTGCTGTCGTGCAGCTTCTTCTTATCTTAAGTGCATTTTTTTTTATGATTTTGTTGTCCAGCTGAGGCGCAGAGGCAGAGCAGTCACAATTTTCTTGTAGTTGTAGAGTAGAGTTGTAGTTTTGATTAATTGGATGATATTTAAGTTAAAATCTTTTGATTAGGATTAGGTGGTTCACTGGTTTGGTTTAAATAAAAAAAGTTAAAAGTGAGTTCAAATTTGTGAATTCCATAATTTCCATTATCCCAAATTTGTGAATTCCATAATTTCAATTGTTCCGTTCACTTTGAAAAGGGTGGATGATGATAAAGGTTGTTCCTCAGCATCAGATAGTGTTTTTGAATTGCCAGCCAGTTAAAAACAGAGTTTGCGTGTAAATATGACTCAAGTATTATGAAGACCCTCAGGCGTAGATCTTCCATAAACCACAGCCACTTTAGTAACAGCTCGAGTGGTGATTCTGATTCTGAGCAGGTTATTCGAGTTTTGGTGTTATAATATATGTCAAAGTTTCACTTTTCGTGCACCTGTAATCTGAATTTGAATAGTTTCTTATATATGTCCACATGTGCAGACCATGCCTTCAAGGCTTCAGCTTTCGAAAGGGGTTATTTGTTGAAAAATGGAGCTAAATGTGGAAAATAAAGCCAACTTTGTTGAAATTGGCAAGCCACCATTAATAGTCCATGTTCACACCTATTTGGTAAGACACCATTAGCCTACAATCCTCATATGTTCACACCTATTTTATTCCTTCCATTATTGATTCTTTGTCCAAACTTTCCCTATAAATAGAGGGCAAAACCTCAATGAAAAATGCACCACCAACCACCACAACAAAGAGTGATCTTGTGTAGAGAGCAACACAAGAGAGGCATTTCACAAAATAGGGAGAAAAGTGAGTTGGAGAGAATAGCCTTTGCATAGGCAGATAAAAATACAGTGTAGTATTTTTGTACTCCTCATTTTTCCGAGTTAGTGAAATATATTGGTGTGGGTCCGTGGACGTAGGCAAATTGCTGAACCACGTAAATCTTTGTGTTTCGTATTTGCATTTTATTTTTGCGTATTTATATTTTCTCAGTCCAATTAATTTGTGTCACATCGATCCTGGGCGGGATTAGTTGCGTCCTAATTCCCAACAATTGGTATCAGAGCTTTGGCTCATTAAAATCTTTTGAAATTCTTAGTATGCTCTGTGGTTGCAGCTTTGACTGATCTTCCACATCAGAAAAGATTTCTTTAGACTGTTTTGTGATCGAGTGGGAGCAATGTCGACGGATGAGAAAATATCCAAAATTGACAAATTTGATGGTTCAAATTTTGGATTTTGGAAAATGCAAATGGAGGACTATCTGTACCAGAAGGATCTATACAAGCCACTAAAAGAAAAGCCAGAAGATATAAGCCAGGGGGATTGGGAGTTGCTTGATCGAAAAGCACTCGGCACAATCAGGCTGACGTTGTCAAAGTCAGTAGCCTTCAACATAAAAAATGAGAAGACGACAGAGTCTCTCATGGCAGCCCTTTCTAGCATGTACGAACAGTCATCTGCAGCAAATAAAGTCCACTTAATTAAAAAGCTGTTCAATATGAAGATGGCCGAAGGCGGAAGATTTGGGGAGCACCTAAATGAATTCAATGAAGTGACGGACCAGCTAAACACAGTCGAAATCACTTTTAGTGATGAAGTTCGAGCTCTGTTAATTCTTGGGCAGTTGCCAGACAGCTGGAATGGTACAGTCACAGCAATTAGTGGCTCTGCCGGAAAGTCAAAATTGAAGTTCGATGATGTCGTAAGCATGATCTTAAAGGAGGAGATCAGACGACAATCAGAAGGTGCCTCAACTTCAGGATCGGCGTTGAACGTGGAAAACAGAGGCAGAAATTCTAACAGAGGAAATGGGCGGGGCAACGGAAAATTCAGAAGTGGCAGATCGAGGTCTAGAAATCCAAACAATTCCAACAAGACAAAGGTTGTGGAATGTTGGAAGTGTAGGAAGACCGGTCATTACAAAAATCAGTGCACAGCACCTCCAAAAGAAAAGGAGGACAGGACAGAAGTCAATGTTGTGGAAGAGGAAGCGGACGATGCTTTGATATGCTCTTTGGAGAGAAAAACGGAATACTGGGTGATTGATTCCGGAGCATCTTTTCATGCTACCTCAAACAAGGAGTTTTTTGTAAACTATACGCGGGGTGATTTTGGTAGAGTCTATCTCGGTAATGATCAACCGTGTGACGTGGTCGGAAAAGGTGATGTACAGATCAAGATCAATGGATCTGTGTGGAAGCTGAAGGACGTGAGACATATTCTAGAATTGAGGAAGAACTTGATCTCCGTCAAGCAATTGTCGGGAGAAGGACATGTCACCACCTTCTCTGGTGATAACTGGAAGATCACCAAGGGCGCCATGATTATCGCTCGAGGCAAGGATACTGGCACCCTCTACACAACGGCGGATGCTTGTGTGACAATTGCAGTTGCTGAAAGGAAGGAGGGCCCAAACTTGTGGCACTAGAGACTTGGGCATATAAGTCAGAAGGGACTCAAGTATATGCATGCAAAGGGGAAACTACCAGAGCTTCAGTCTACTGATATAGACTTATGCGAGAGTTGCATCTTTGGGAAGCAGACCAGGGTGAGTTTCAACATTAGTGGCAGAACTCGGAAGCAAGAGAAACTTGAGTTAGTCCACACAGACGTTTGGGGACCAACCGCAGTTTCATCCATTGGCGGAAAGTCATACTTTGTGACTTTCATTGATGACCACTCGAGAAAAGTGTCGGTTTATTTCTTGAGACACAAGTCCGAAGTATTCGATGTGTTCAAGAAGTGGAAAGCCATGGTGGAAAATGAAACAGGATTGCGAGTAAAGAAGCTGAGGTCCGACAACGGAGGAGAATATACGGATACGGCGTTCAAGAAGTTCTGTTACCAGAATGGCATCAAAATGGAAAGGACGTTGCCAGGGACTCCACAGCAAAATGGAGTTGCAGAACGTATGAACCGGACATTAACAGAGAGAGCCAGAAGCATGAGGTTACATGCAGGCTTGCCCAAACAGTTTTGGGCAGAAGCAGTCAACACAGCGGTGTACTTGATCAATCGAGGACCCTCGGTACCGTTGGAGTACAAGATACCAGAGGAAGTATGGAGCAGAAAAGAAATAAAACTTTCCCACTTGAAAGTTTTTGGATGTGTCGCATATGCACATATTAGTGATCAGGCAAGGGGCAAGTTAGATCCCAAATCACTAAAGTGCACATTCATTGGATATGGCGGAGATGAGTTCGGCTACCGCTTATGGGATGACCAGAACAGAAAGGTTATCAGAAGCAGGGATGTCATATTCAATGAGAAGGTTATGTACAAGGACAGAAATGCAGTGCAGTCCGATGACACAGTACATGATGATCCAACATATGTTGAGTTGAATGATGCTCCAGAAAGTAGTACGTCGCAGCAGACAGAGGAGGATCTGCAGTTACAGGAGCCTGTTCTAGAGACTGATGCATCACAGTCTCCAGTTCCTGTTCTTAGAAGGTCAACCAGACCTCATGTTCCAAATAGAAAGTACATGAGTTACATGTTACTTACTGATGCAGGTGAACCTGAATGCTATCATGAGGCATGTCAGGTCGGTGATTCTGGCAAGTGGGAGCTTGCAATGAAAGATGAGATAAAGTCTCTCATCTCTAACCAGACGTGGGAACTAGCCGAGTTACCTACAGGAAAGAGAGCTCTACACAATAAGTGGGTGTACAGAATCAAGGAGGAACATGATGGATCAAAGAGATACAAGGCGAGGTTGGTGGTCAAAGGTTTCCAGCAGAAAGAAGGAATTGACTACACAGAAATATTTTCGCCAGTTGTGAAGCTGACAACAATCAGATCAGTCTTGAGTATTGTTGCAGCAGAGGGTTTGCACTTGGAGCAGTTAGATGTAAAAACTGCTTTCCTCCATGGTGACCTTGAGGAGGAAATATATATGCAGCAGCCAGAAGGCTTCTCAGTCAAAGGAAAGGAGAAGCTCGTTTGCAAATTGAAGAAGAGCCTGTATGGCTTAAAGCAAGCCCCGAGACAGTGGTACAAGAAGTTCGACGGATTTATGCAGAAAAATGGCTACTTCAAATGTAATGCTGACCATTGTTGCTACTTCAGGAGATTCGAGTCCAGTTATATAATTTTGCTACTTTATGTCGATGATATGTTAGTAGCAGGCTCAGATATGGACGAAATCAAGAAGTTAAAGATGCAGATGTCAGCAGAGTTCGAAATGAAGGACTTGGGTGCAGCGAAGCAGATTCTCGGAATGAGAATTTTCAGAGATAAGCAGAAGGGTATCTTGCAGTTATCTCAGGCCAAGTACATTAGTCAAGTTCTGCAGAGATTTAACATGTGCAGTGCGAAGGCTGTCTGCACGCCACTAGCTAATCACTTCCGTCTATCTAGTGATCAGAGTCCTAAGACAGAGGACGAGATAAACTTCATGGCTAAAATACCATATGCCTCAGCCATTGGAAGTTTGATGTATGCCATGGTTTGTACCAGACCAGATATTGCTCATGCAGTGGGAGTTGTGAGCAGGTTTATGGAAAATCCAGGAAAGCAGCATTGGGAAGCAGTAAAGTGGATATTAAGATATCTACGGGGAACTACTGATAGATGCTTATGCTTTGGACGAGGCGAGGTGACTCTACAAGGCTTTGTAGATGCAGATTTTGCTGGCGAGGTAGATCGCAGGAGAAGTACTACTGGTTATGTTTTCACAGTAGGTACTACTGCAGTTAGCTGGATTTCGCAGATACAGAAGATTGTGGCTCTATCCACTACAGAAGCAGAGTACGTGGCAGTAACCGAGGCTAGCAAAGAAATGATCTGGTTACAGGGTTTGTTGGCAGAATTGGGATTCAGTCAGGAGAAGAATGTTTTGCACAGTGATAGTCAGAGTGAGATACATCTGGCAAAGAATTCAGCATTTCATTCTAGAACCAAGCACATTGGACTCCGTTATCACTTCATCAGGTCTCTTCTAGAGGATGAAGTATTAACACTAGAGAAGATCCAGGGTAGCAAGAACCCAGCCGACATGATGACCAAGACAGTAACAAAGGAAAAATTGGAGCTGTGCTCAGCTTCAATTGGTCTTCTGAAGTGAAGACAAAGGAAATGACTCACACCATATTTCACAAGGAATTGCAAGAAGGAGATATCTCAGGGGAAGCCACATTTGTCCCCAAGTGGGAGATTGTTGAAAAATGGAGCTAAATGTGGAAAATAAAGCCAACTTTGTTGAAATTGGCAAGCCACCATTAATAGTCCATGTTCACACCTATTTGGTAAGACACCATTAGCCTACAATCCTCATATGTTCACACCTATTTTATTCCTTCCATTATTGATTCTTTGTCCAAACTTTCCCTATAAATAGAGGGCAAAACCTCAATGAAAAATGCACCACCAACCACCACAACAAAGAGTGATCTTGTGTAGAGAGCAACACAAGAGAGGCATTTCACAAAATAGGGAGAAAAGTGAGTTGGAGAGAATAGCCTTTGCATAGGCAGATAAAAATACAGTGTAGTATTTTTGTACTCCTCATTTTTCCGAGTTAGTGAAATATATTGGTGTGGGTCCGTGGACGTAGGCAAATTGCTGAACCACGTAAATCTTTGTGTTTCGTATTTGCATTTTATTTTTGCGTATTTATATTTTCTCAGTCCAATTAATTTGTGTCACATCGATCCTGGGCGGGATTAGTTGCGTCCTAATTCCCAACATTATTCGTGGATGTGAAGAGTGTAATAACCGCCAAAAGGTCAATCTTTCAAAACTAATCTTATTTCGTTTTAATACATTGGTTTGCATTCAACAGAAAATATAATAATGGAAAATTATGGAACTCAACTATGATTGAGGAAATACTAGAGTCTGCATTCAACAGAAAATATAATAACGGCTGAGAGGAGCTTAACTATGATTGAGGAATTTGATGAATGATCGTCTTATTGTTTATGTTGAGAGAGATATTTTTGAAAATTGATAATGAAGTTATTGTAAAGCGTTTTCAGAGTATGAAAACGCGTAAAGAATAATTGTAAGCAACTTTATTCGTATTTGTATTTATTATTGAACTTTTTTACATTCTCGATTTTCGAAATTTTTGAACCCCACTCACGCAAAATCCTGGCTCCGTCCCTGGGATATAGGGCTAGGCGATGGGTTGGATCGGGTCGGTTTTGACCCAAAACCGACCCGACCAACACTAAGTTCTTGAACGGTTCTGAATTGACCCGATCCGAATTGGGTCAGGTCGGTTGAGGTAAGTTTTTATCCTGGTTTTTAACATTAGAAAATATCTGATTTCTAGTTGCAACTCTCTTTTCCAAACACACTTTCTTCCTCCATCGTAACCTAAAAAATCACAGCTCATTCTTTCACTAATCTATCTCTTCATCGAAAAATTAGAGGACTCCAAAACAGAAAAGGCCTTAGGACTACCCAAGATCAGTATCTCAAAAAATCGATCTTCAATGGGTTCATGTACTCATCGAAGGCTGGGCCAGTCCATTGAAGGTGTTTATTTGTGAGTCAGAGCTCCTCCAAACGCTTGATTTCAACTCACTCCAGATTGGAAATGGGTTGATTGTGAACATGTCGGTGCAGATTATCCTCGCCATCAGTTGAGGAAGCAGCATTGGAAATGGGAGATCTTGATGCCACTCAACTGGGATAAGGAACCATTAGTTACTGAAACAGGTTTCTGTTCTTTTACTCTAGGTTGCAAGAAGATGTTCTTAAAGTGGTTCCAGCGAGGAAGAAGTCATCAGGGGTCTGTAAACTAAAATTTAGAGGTATGATTTCTTTTTTACCTGATTTGAGATCGGTTTAACAAGGTTGAAACCGTGAAACCGACATATCTGATCCAAACCAACCCATTATTAAATCGAAACCGACCCAATCCGAACCGAATCAGTTCGGGTCGGATCCGCGGTTTACAGATGCTCTTAGCTCATGTTTGGCCTCATTATAAATAAGTCTTTTTCTTTCTTCTTTTCAATCTCACATTTATTAATCAAATAATATTACAGATAAATTTATAAAATAATCTCTACTTTTTAACTACACAATTTTCTAAAAATCACTATTCAAAAAACTATTTTTTCAAATAAACTTTTAAAAATTACTAGTGGGCAAATGTGTGTTGCACGTTAGTTGACTGTTATTAAAAAAAATGCACGTATGATTGAGATAAATAAATTGTAAACATCAAAGATCAATATATGGAATAATGTTTTAATACGTGAAATTTCTCTAAAATTGAAATATAACTCAACAAGGTCAATAAAGAGCCATTTCTTACCAAACAACTTAATGTTGGGGTGGATTACTAATGGTTAATTACTCCATCGATTATATTTAAGAAGTGTACCAAAATAAAATTTGTGAACATATTTCTAAACATGCCATATTAATTGTTACATTAAAATGTAACATATGAGTTTATACAGACAAAATATTTCATTACTATTGTTTTACTTAATAACTACTTTATTACCTCGTGTCATCAATGTATGTGTGGAGTATTGTAAGAACTTATCAACGAGTTCTATAATTGTATCATCGATTGATCCTGATGAATCCTGCAATGGGATAGAAAAGCTTGCCCTATGGTAATACAACATAGATAGAAGGCATAAGAGTCATGCATGACATCATATTCGATTTGATGTATTTATAGTTATGACCTTGGAGAAAGAAAAAAAATTGTAATACAACATAGGAATGAGAATAGAGGACAACATCACAACATTGTTTTATTGTTAGAACTATATATCCCATGATGACAAATCAAGAGTGAACACTTCAAGCTTGTTATTATCCAAGACTAAAGAAGAAATATTGGAGAGAAAAGTTGACCCGTCAATGATAGGAGGAGTAGATACGAATAATTATCAATGAATACTAAGGTCCAAGTGATTTTCACAATTTTACCATTTCGAATATATCCTTCTCAAAATTCAAATGTTCTTAATGCCACAATCATTCGTGTACTTGATCATTCTCGATATGCATGAACATCATGAAAATTTGAACGTTAGCAAAATCCAGAAAACCATTCATACCAAATGTATAGCACAACTTAATAATAAACAAGGTAAAAATAAACAGGAGACAAAAAATGATCAAGTTTATTTCTTTAGAGACTTTCCAAAATAAACACGTGCGACAATCATTTCCAAAAAGTGGATGCTTGAATAGGGTGCATTAACATTTACAAAAAACAAATAACTCAAAGACTTACCACAGCCATACATACCCATATCTTGCAGGATCATTTCAGCTCTAACAAACCACAATCCTAGATGTCACCATTTCTGTCAGACTGACTCAACCTAGTTGAAGATTTTACAATCCAATTAAAGAAATCAATTACTAAAGATTAGATGTAGTCATAATTAAAAAAGTGTGAAAGTAAAACTCAAATCTACAGAATCTCGGGTATGATGAAAGACCAAGAACCACCTGACCATAGTTTCTTTGAGTATTCTTACCACCAAAGCTCTGCAATGATAAAAAATCACATACAGGACAGAGACAACTTTTCCCAGGAAACGAATTTTCCAAAATAAAAGTTCAGAATAAATCGATGATCTAAAACACATTTTGCATATAAACTTAAAATCCACAGGCATATGCACATGACAACACATGAAATTTATGCAAAATACACAACTATAAAGTAGTTATTCACCCGAACTATATGATGACCATGTCCTAATAGATATTCAGAGCAGAGTTTTAACACCGTACCATCAACTTTGGAAATTGAATTTATAATAAAATAAAATATTCATCTACAGGTAACAACATTTTTTCCCCGGGTTGCTCAAATATTCGCTGTTGATGACATTTTTGTATATTGCATGAACTTCTACAAGTGGCATAAGTGTTTCAGAAATGTCATTCAAAGTTAAGTATGTCATCAAATATCAATTGAAGCAGAAAATCAATGACTTTTTGATGCGATAAAAATAACAAATTATAAATAGCTAATCTCGATTTTTTCAAGTCCAAATTCCTTGTCAATATGTGAAACTACTATTTTTTTAAAGACCTCACAAAATGAAGAACAACAAAAAATTCTATGTTCCTGGCAATGATAATAATATGAAAATAAGATAACAATCTTGTAATGTCGCATGAATGAAAGTTCTTGCCATTTACAAGAGAAAGAGCATCAATATGTAAAGGTGTAAACAAAACTTAAATTTTTTTTTTTTAATCAAAGATGGTTGCATTAAACCTTCTTGAGGGATGCTTTCAAATGTTGCTGAAGATTTGTGAGAAGGCAATAATTCAACACATGAAACAATTTCTCATTAATTATGTTAAAATTCTATCACATGTCTGTAAGAAACAGAAAAACACTATATCAACATTAGCTCTGATAAAGCGAGAATAAAATTAGTATGCTTGATAGAGAAATATTTAGACTCTGGAGGATTCTCTTTGGAGTAATAAAACAATTAGTTAAAGACTCTGCCTTAGATTTTTATCAACATTTTTAACTTAACCAAACGGGAGCTAAGATTTGGTGATAATATAGAAATTTTTAATTAGATATAAAATACCATTTCAAATAGTACAAGAAAGATTGAAGAATATCATCACGGTGGTTTCCGTATTATATAAAATATTTTTAGCCGATATACACAATGAGTTAATTACTTTTCAAATTTGAAAGATTAAAAAATTAATACCACCTTCACGAAATTATGCCGTGATACTTTCTTTGCAAAATGGTTGAGATCATGGTTTAACTAAACACTTTTTACCTACAAAATTGTACCTCAGAACAAAGGCAAGAACCTCACCCACCCTTTCTCTTTCTTCTGCACATCCATGAGATCAACAATGTTTTAAACAAAAACTGAAATCATAACAAGCATAATCAAGTTATCGATGAAGGGCAATTACTTAATTTCAACATAGGCATTACGCAAAAAATTAAGGAGATTGGAGGCATTACTTGATAATAATTTCTATTCACTGAGAATAAATAAATTCCTGAGTCATGAAATCCAACCGAAATTAACTCATGAAGGCATCATTTATCAAGTGGTTATGATTAAGGAGATCTGAGAAGAAGAAAACATTATGCTCTTTGTGTATTCGTTAGATACCCCACTCTAGGACTTAAAAATGAACCTCTTTTGTAATCCTTAACCACAATCAGTAACTTATAAATTATGAAATCCCAATATAGATTAGCTCCACTACTATAAGATATCATATCTTCAATTTCTTTTAATTGGAGTTAAACGTATTCAACATTAGCAAGTCATCAGTTTAAGCTAATATGGTTTTTTTTTTTTTGGCCTAGCTGTAAATATTCCCTTCTCTCCTCCAATAGAAGTTGGTTGCTTCTACGTGATTATTCTCTCTATGATCTCACAGATTTGATGATGATCATTCACATGTTGTGAACAAGTTTTAGTCCATCCAGAATCTTCTTCTTATGCCTATTTATATCCTGTTGTAATTCTCCCTTTATTATCTTGAATATAATTAGAAATCTTTTCATAGAAATCCATTGTTTCAACTTGGTATTAGAACAGTGCACTGATGGTAGGAGACGCTACAAACAACAACAACACACAATCGATACCCACCTCTAGTTCCATCAGCACGGTGCTTCCATTGACGGGAAACAATCACGTCACACCTTTTGGTGGAAATCTCTCACAGCTCCTTCTGTTAAACTTGACAGAGAGAACTACCTTTTATGGAGGAACATGATTCTTCCTATTATTAGAGGTCATAACCTCGAGGGCTGTCTTTTGGGAATAAAGCTGTGTCCACCAAAAACTATAGCCACAGAAATCATTGGTGAAACAGGAGCTGTAGCAACGATTGAACTAAGTCCAAATCCAGAGTTCAACCTTTGGAAATCAGTTGATAATCTGCTAATGGGATGGCTATTTTCAACCATGACACCTGATATAGCTAAGGGTGATGGGCTCAGACCGTTCTCACAAACTTTGAGAAGCGATAAAGGAGAGTTATGGGATTCAAAATTAATCCCGTATCACCTTCCTCACCGGTGAGCTTCTGAAAGCTAGGAAAGGAGACTTAAACATTGATCAATATCTCAAAAAAGTGAAAACAGTTGCTGATATTCTTGAGGTAGCTGGGAAAACTATACAACTTGGAGATTTGGTTAATCAAGTGCTAGCTGGTTTAGATGAGGATTATACACCAATTGTGCTTCAAATCAACAGCAGGGAGACAATCTCGTGGGGAGAACTTCAGTCCACTTTGATGACCTATGAAAGTAGGCTGGAGCACACTGTGAGGTACGAAATGGGAAATATCAATCTTAATCAGGTTTTAGCCAACTTCACACAAAAGTATGGAGGAAATTTCTACCAAGGCAGAGGTAATAAACCTAACTATTACGAAGGTTACTCTGGCAGAAGTCAAAATTTAGGAAATTTTAGAGCTGGAAGGAGAGGAGGCAGAAACAGAGGCAATATGATTAATCACAATGATAGACCTGTTTGTCAAGTGTGTGGAAAAATGGGACATAAGGCAAATGTGTGCAACTACCGATATGATGAGAGTTGTACAGGCACATCACCTCATCAAAACAACAACTACTAGTTCAACAATAGCAATCCATCCTCTACTGCATTCATAGCCACTCTAGACACAGTGAATGATCCTGCTTGGCTAGCTGATACAGGAGCTAGCAATCATGTGATTGGAGACGTAAACAATTTGAAATCTGGAGGTCAGTATACAGGTAAAAAGAAAATTATGTTTGGAAATGAAAATAATTTAAATATTTCATGCATTGGTACATCTGAGATCTCTACCTTAACTGATAAACCCTTAGTCCTAAATAAATTGCTACATGTACTTGAAATCAAGAAAAATCTTGTGAGTGTTTCTCAATTGACTGCTGATAATTGTGCTTATATGGAATTTCATCCTAATTTCTGTTGTGTTAAGGATCAACTAACGGGGAATCTGCTCCTGGAAGGGAAGCTTAGAGAAGGGTTGTATCAATTGGATTCTCCAAAGGTCAAAAATCAACTATCAGTCATGAGTCAAGAACCATGTAATAAATCCTTTGGTCTTACTTCTTTAGTTGTTAAGAGTCAAGAGTCTGTCAATTCCTTAGCTGATACTTGTCACAAGAGGCTTGGACATCCTTCCACTTAAGTGATGTCCCAAGTGCTCAAACTCTATAATGAAAAACTTAGCATTAATGAATTGAAATTTTTCTGTGAAGGCTGTCAATTCGGGAAATCTCACTCACTGCCCTTCAATAAGTCCAACTCCCAGTCACATTTTCCTAGTGAACTTGTCTATACATACATGTGGGGCCCTGCTCCAGTATACTCAACTTCTGGTTTTAGATACTACATTGCATTTGTTGATAATTACAACCGTTTCACTTAAATGGTGAACTGGAAGAGGTAGGGTACATGCATCAGTCTGAGGGGTTTATTGATAAGTCCAAATCATCCCATGTCTGTAAATTAAAGAAGGCCTTGTAGGGTTTGAAACAAGCACCCAGGGCATGGTATGACAAGTTAAAAACCACTCTTTCAAGCTGGGGTTTCAGGAAATCAAGGGCTGATACTTCACCGTTCTTCTACAAAACAGAAAAGTATATCATCTTTGCTCTTATTTATGTCGATGACCTAGTTATCACAGGCAATGACAGTAAACTAATGCAAAGATTCATAACTGAACTGGATCAAGATTTTGCATTAAAAGACATGGGGGATCTGCATCAGTTCTTGGGAATTGAAGTAACTAGACATGAATTAGGCTTGCATCTTTCTTAGAAAAGATACACGGTTGAACTACTCAGAAGATTTGATTTTCAGTGCCTTAAACCATGTCCCACTCCTAGTGCTATTGGGAAAACATTGTCCAAGGATGAAGGGGAAGTGTTGAAAGATAGCTAAACTTACAGAAGGGCAATGGGAAGCCTGCAATACCTCTCACATACGAGACAAGACTTGGCCTTTGCAGTTAACAAGTTAAGTCAATTTTTGCAATGTCCAACTTCAATTCACTGGCTAGCTTTAAAAAGAGTATTCTGTTACTTGAAAAGCTCCATTAATCGGAGGCTGTGGATTAAAAGAAGTGAAATACTTAATCTGAATGGATACTCAGATGCTGACTGGGCATCTTGCCCTGATGATAGAAGATCCACAGCCGCATATTGTATCTATTTTGGTAACAGTCTGGTGGCATGGTGTTCCAAGAAACAACATGTAGTTGCAAGATCTAGTTCGGAATCCGAATATAGAGCTTTAGCTCTGGCAGCAACTAAAATGACCAGGGTACAATCTCTTTTTAAAGAACTTGATTTTTAGCAAAGATAAGTTCCTGTGTTGTGGTACGACAGTATGAGTGCTAACTCACTGGCTTCCAATCGCATATACCATGCAAGAATGAAGCACATAGAACTTGACATTCACTTCATCAGATATAAGGTCCTTGCTAAAGAACTGGATGTGCAATATATTCCTACAGGAGATCAAACAACTGATTTGATGACAAAATCCTTGCCTCATTCGAGATTCAATCTGCTAAAGAGCAAGCTGGGTGTAACTGAAGTACCCACCAGCTTGAAAGGGGGAGTTGAACGTATTCAACATTAGCAAGTCGTCAGTTTAAACTAATATTTTTTTTTTTTTTTTGCCTAGCTGTAAATATTCCGTTCTCTCCTCCAACAGAAGTTGGTTGCTTCTACGTGATTATTCTCTCTATGATCTCACAGATTTGATGATGATCATTCATGTGTTGTGAACTAGTTTTAGTCCATCTAGAATCTTCTTTTTATGCCTATTTATATCCTGTTGTAATTCTCCCTTATTATCTTGAATATAATCAGAAATCTTTTCATAGAAATCCATTGTTTCTAGTGTTGCTATACAAGGTTGATATATATATTGGACACTTGTTGCAGAGAAAGACAAAAGAGCATAGTAGGCGATTAGGAAACATAAGCAAAAATTCAAATCTTCTTTTCTTGGACAAGTTCAAAATACAAATCAAGAAAACACTAGTTATACAAGGACAAGGAAAAACATAAACTTAAATTGCAATATCTCAAGGACAATGATAGAACTACACAGAACTCTTCCAAATGTAGCCCCCTTCCCAAACTCACACACAAAATTTTCTCGTCCCAAGCAAAAGGGAAATGCTGAGAGTTCACTTTCTTAGGTCAATCAAATTATTACTATTTGGAAGCTTTCAATTACATACAATGAAAATTATGTACTAACCTTAAAATTCAAATTGAATACTATCATTTAAAATGTCATTGAGATTAAAATCTCTAACACATTGTGAAAGATAGAATCAGACGGGTGACTGAAAAACGAAATGGAAAAACCACACATGTAACTGAGGGACAAACTTTTTACATTACCATTGTAAATAAGCCTCACATCTGCATGTTTGCAGAATATATGAAAACAAAACCAAATCGTCCAAAAGAAACCCTAAAATTGCATCTTAAACCTAGCTTCTAGATCAATACACTAATATTGAAAAAGATCACAACAAATACAGTAAAACAACCTAAAGTTCAAGAAAAATAAAAGCTGAGGAACCACAAACTTGAAAATAATTTGACGGCCGAGCTCCATTTTCAACATAAAACTCGCCCTGTAGGTAGGTATTCACTAAAATCTCTTTCTCATATCGGCATATCCTCTTGCCTCTCTTTGCCCTAGTTAGAAACACCATATCAAACATCTAAAACTACATAATCAATAAATAAATCGAAAGAATAAATAAGAGCCAGCTCATAACAATTAGTTATTGTCTGGGACCTCAAAATTCTCAAGTGGCCCTGTATTTATGCAGAATTAAAATCGTGTACAGATTAATAGTTTGTGTACAATTTATTTATTTTTAGTTAAACAAGCACATTGAAATTGTACAAATAAAAGAAATAAAATGTATTTACCTTGCTAGCTTCCTAGTTTTTAATTGTAATGCATGAGATTGAAAGCTGATGGAAGATCACCTTCTTAAAATCATTTATGTACACAAACTTGTCTCTATTCAGTTTGTAATAAATAATAATACTGTGTAAATATTGTTAATTGCTGCATTGTAGAGCTTAATAGTTGCGATTCTAATTAGTGTTAATTCACATATCGACTTCCACGACGAGGTCGCTGTGGGGACTGAAAGGGAGACATGAGGCCCTCTCCTAAGGGTGCCTTCAGATATTAAAAATAATTAATTAATGTTTAGAAATTTATTTTCTTGTGAAATTTTATTAAGGAATTAGAGTTCTTGCAAAAATCGATTTTACCAAAATTACAAATAGGGAGCATTTGATTAGATTTTTGAATTATCATCATAAAGGAAAGAAAAAGATGTTAGAGAAGACAAATGTGCGATTTTCTCTTGTAATTTTTTTTTTTTAAATTTATAATGAACTAGTATTTCACCCGTGCGATTCACTATCATTTGTTACTCACATATATCAAATTTATATGTTAACATATGAAATGAATATTTAATTAAAAATAAGAAACGAAGAAAGACAATTAATTAAAAAAAATGTACAATTACACATACCTTAATTTTTTTACAGGTCGTATATTTATCGTTCCAGGAAATTTACGCTTAGACTTTTATTAAAATAAAAAAAAGAAAAGAAAAATAGATCGATGAACACTCTATTTTATTCTCTTTCATTTTCTATTTTTAAGAAAAATATTTATGTAACAATTAATAAAAAGTTGAAGAGAAAAAGGCCATAAAAATAGAGAAAATAAAAAAGAGTAATTTGGTTTATAAACTGGTTTATTTATGATTTTGAGTAAAAAAATAGTAGTTGAAAATTAAAGAGAGAAAATGTGTATGGTTAAAAAGTAGTTTGAGAAATTGTGTAGTTTATAAACCAATTTATTTTATTTACCAAACGGATGCTAAATGAAATGCTGCGGTAATACAATTTCCCATAAAATTTTTTACCCAAATCCTCGTTGAAAAATTAGAGAGAAAATTTATTTTGCTAAAAAGTAGTTTGAAAAATTATGTAGTTTATAAACTTGTTTATAAACCAATTTATTCTATTTACCAAACGGATGCTTAATGAGACGTTAATACAATTTTCTATAAATTTTTTTACCATGTTGAATAGTAAGAAAGTCCAATAATCCTTTTTATACATATGCAATCAAGTAGACGAAAATATTACCAAATATGATTCAGTGTTCAAGATCACCATTGATTACCATAAAAATAATAAATGCCATTAATTTACCATATGTGTTCACACTAAACCACTTACTCACAACATGCATTCACATCAAATCATTTTCTTTCTTTTATATATATTATATATTATATTATTATATATATAATATAAAGATTACTGTAGCGGTGAAAGACAAAATAGTCTCATATTGAGGCGAACCTTTATAAATTTTGTGTATTTCTTATTGATTATTTCTTTTGAAAATTTATTGCCCTAAGTGGAATAAAATTAGACTTTCTAATTATTTTAAAAAATGATTTTTCATTAAGACCTTACGTCTCAGAGTATTGATAAAATCTCAGGTGTCGTGAATATAGTACGATTCACACTCGACAAATCAAGTGTTGATATCGTTGTGTATTCCACCACTGAAGTAAATTAAAAAGTGGGCCATGTTGGTGCTCCAAATATATGATTGTCATACATTTGGAATTCGGAAAATGTTAAATATGTATACTTCGACTTCGAGTAAGAGCTTCATCAAGATCCTAACATAAATTTTACTAACCTAGAAATATAATTGAAGATAAATAACAAGAAGATTTCATGGAATTCATCACCCAGATATAGAAAGTATTCTTCTTGTTTGATAATTCTTCAATCTTGCACCTTGCGCCAATTGGTTCCCTCAAGAATTTGGTAGAATAAGATATGAAATAATGTGACTCGAAACTCCCAAATTCGTGCATTGTATTATATCTCATACATAAAGGTGAGGAAGAAATCTAGTTGAATTAGGAAAAAAATAGCAAAACCTCTATGAGGAGAAAATTCTGACTCGGACGGAAAGCCAGGCAACCGCGTGCCTTGCTCATTGTGTATTCTATTTTTGTAACAAATAATCGCATGATTGCATTGCGTATCCACTCGCAGTCGTGAGGTTATGCATTTTTCCTTCAATATTTTGTCTTTGATTCCTTAAAAGTTGGTCCCTCCTCTTTAATTGCACGCCAATCCTTGTTTTCATTTAGTTTCTATTGTGATTCTCGATTGGTTTCATCAACTTCAACTTCCACATTGCACACTTAGCTCAAATTGGCATCCAATTGATCTTTATTCACTTCAATTCTTTCAATCTCTTGACTTTGTGACAAAAACTGATAAAATAACAATCATTGAAATTTATTCTTAAGCATCAATATAATATCCTACTTTTAGCATCTAAATAAATATATTTTTATACACTTATCAGGCAACAAGCATTTTCAAAGGTGGCAGATACCCATACGGTCATACTTGCAATATAAGGCATTTCCTTTGCCCTCTCATCATCAAGACCTAAAATGGTAGTATCAACCCACGATGAAAATGAAAAGGAAATTACAGGATTG
Source organism: Ligustrum vulgare (assembly GCA_963555705.1). Classification (NCBI taxonomy): domain Eukaryota; kingdom Viridiplantae; phylum Streptophyta; class Magnoliopsida; order Lamiales; family Oleaceae; genus Ligustrum; species Ligustrum vulgare. The sequence goes on along the minus strand of OY743169.1, from coordinate 58,796,130 downwards.
GATATCTCAACAATTAAAAATCTAGTCTAACAATACAGAAAGTAAAAATTGCTGGTTTTGTTTCCATTCAAATAACTCAATTCTTGATACAAAAGCAAATAAGACACTGAACTGAAATATCACATGTTTTCACTTTTCAGTTTTACCTTCACTACCTTCAATTGTTCTTCTTTTGGCTTCTCAGCGTATTCTATAATCCTTCCTTCCTCACCAGTCTTCATTAGACCAAATGCAGTGTCACGTTTTTCATCCATTGGAAGTGCAGCAATTGTTATATCATCATCAGTTTCTCTGTGAGCGCGCTTGGACGAATTTACCATAATCCATGCGGTACAAATGATCCACAGCAAGAATAAGATATTCAAGAGCATCATGTTCATCAAAAAGCCATAGATACTGCCCTATAGTCAGCCATGCCCTAACATGTCCGAGAGTAGAAGACTCAAACGGATGAATTTTTACATTTCAGAAGCTCACTTTTCAAAAGTGAAAATGCTCTAGATATATATAGTCCATAGAAATGCTTCTTGTACAACTATCGTTGAAAATTTTGACAACTCACGGCGTGGCTTAATCCCGTTAAGTCATACGTCATATCATCTCCAAAATAAACACGTAACAATTTGCCACCTCATAAGTTGTCAACCAAAAGTTGAAAACAGTTGTACAAATAACATATTTCTATATTTTAGCAGTCCACAAACAATAGAAACAAAAATTCCCGGCTTCATAAATTCCACAGAAGAACAACACAAGTAAAGTTTCACTATAATCTTGACAATCCAGAAAAAGGATTCTATCATGAACATCTTGACAATATAACATGGAAACATCTCATCTACTTTTGGAACCAATTAGGGTATTATGGGCTTTTTTGGGCAGCTAGAACTCTAACAAACCCTTCATTCTTATACCCCCCCCCCCCCCCCCCCCCATGTTATATGCTCATAATATGTGATGATTCAGAGATGCAGAATTAAACCCAGTAAGGACATAGATCTTTGAAATGTTGCTATTTAAGCAATTGTTAACGGGAATGTCAATCAACCTAAAATTTACACCCAAAGGGATAGTTAGTTTTGCTCTTTTCTTGGTGAGAGGATAAAGCTGAGTCCCAGCTCCACCTCCAAGAATGACGTGCATAACACTTTGAGCAAACAACATCACCATAATCAGTTTCAATGAAGGTTAAAGAAATGTAAGACACTCGTTTAAATGATTAAGTTAGCAAAGAAGCAAGTAATATGATGATTTTTAAATATCTACCATACTAGGAAGAGTGTACAACCTTAGAAACTGTTGGGAGATATAAAAGCATCTTAGTTGGAGAGTTCATGTTCTCTAAAATCACTAGAAAAAGCGCTGCAGAGTCTTGATTATGGAATACCACATGTATCAACAACATATTGAATGATTCTTTTAGATAGGAGATGTCTTAATTTTTTGTAGTGTTTAAGTACTATTCTCTTGTGTTTTGACAGACACACACACGAAATTGGCCGTGCAAAACAAATTTTTCCCTCCCCCATTCTCTCGGTTACTCTATATCCCTCTCTCAATTTCTTCTCTATTCAGAATTCTTCTTCTCTGCTTCAATTCTCTGAATCTGCCCTCCTCTTTCTTTGTCCTTCTTCTATCTTCTAATGTTTATCATTTTTGTAATTTTAATTATCAAGATAATAGAAATTTTCAGAAGTATTGCTATACTTTTATGCCATATACCAAAATCTGGCTCATAAATATGAATTGTACCATCCTTCCCAGAGCAAAAGACTTGACCTCCCACCATGGGCCTTTACCTCACCAGATGAATTGAATGAACCAGGCAGTGCAAGCAGACTAACTCAAACTAAATTTGCCTCTGCTAGAGGATTGGAAGTCAAAATACTTCCAGTGATCAGGATGAATGCAGATGTTATCAAAGACTACGAGTCTGGGATGAGGATGAGGATGAGGCATCCAAGGAAGAAGATGATGAGGATCGAATTTGCATTCAACAACCTACTATGCTGACTATAGTATTTCTAGCTAATCATAAATATTCAACACTGTTAACCACTGAAACTTCATTCTCAGCTACACTTTCATTTCCCATCGGTGACATCTCTCAAACTAAACCTTTCTCTACTCTTCTTATTTTGTCCATACAGAAAACAATCCAATGACTACCGAGTGTTTCTCTTTCTCCCACCCCGAAAGTTTCCCGATGTTTTTGCCCTCTTTCTAGCTTTCACTTGCTTCGAAATTACCATTTGTAAGAGCATCCAATTTCTCTCCATCTTTTTGCCTTTCTTTGACCTCCTAGAAAACTACGAGATGAAGATATAGAATTTAATCATTTTATCCTTGAGGACAAGGTTAATTTAAGGGAGAGGATTGTCACAGTTAGCTCATCTTCCGTTCTAGAATATTTTGTAACCATCTATAAATACAACACATGTCAAGTGGAAAAGGGGTGGAAGAATATTGGCTGTGCAAAACAGATTCTCCCCTCCCATTTTCTCTCAGTTACTCTCAGGATTGTAAGGAGAAACTTCAATTTGTCTTGCCATTTTTTGAAATTCGTTCCATTGAACGAGGTCTTGATGCGTCACTTTTATCGTAGCAGTCATAGTTTCGTTCTTCATTTTCACAGAATATTATTTGAGATTCTTGTATCGAAATCTAGAAGGAGGCGAACAATATAATAGAACAAGTAAAATGAAGATTCAAAATTTATACTTGGCAAATCCAACAAAATAAAAGGTTCGAACATGATGCATGTAACATCCCGAAAATTATGAAGTCCCTATTTAATCATGATGACATAATAAAGGTATTTTATTTATTTAATTGTCACGGGATTTTAAAGAAATGAAAACAGGAATATTATTAAAAAGAAAAGTTACGAAAAACGTGTTTAAATGCCTTCTCAGGAGACACGTTTGATCACTTTCGACCTCCATTGATTGGATATGATATATGCGTGGATAAGTTCTTGGAACGAACTTCGAGAATATAAAATATGTTCTTGAGTTCAATCAATAGATAGTCCCGGAGAATTTTTAAAGTTAGTACTTTACCGAACATTTAAGAAAACTAGTTTGAAGTAGTTTAATTTGACAAGTCATAACTTCTTCTTCGGTTAACCGTTTGAAGCGTTGTAAAGTGCATTTGAAAGTACGCCGTGATTAATTTGAAATACTACTAAGAACACCGAATTTCGACATCATTTACTATCTCAAATTCAAGCTTGACCTGGCCTTTCAAAACTAAAATTTATGGAATTAGCATAAGGTGTCATGCTAGCCTTGACATGGCTTCCTTCTTAGACTACACAACTCTTCACCTATCCATAGTATCCACCTCCTACTTGCATGTCCCAAACGTTAAACTTCCAGCTTGTGATCATGGTAGGGATTACATCTCTCAGTCATTACTTAGCCCTTAAGTCCAAGGTGGGAAATCCTCTACAGTCATGGTTTTCTCTATTTTTGTGCATCCAATCTTCCCTATAAATAGAAGTGAACTTGATGAAAATCGAATTCTGGATCAGGAACAGTGATTCAATTGATGATGAAGAAAGAGAATTCTTGGTTCAGTTCTTCGCCTTAACGACAGAAAAAAAAGGATTGGTCAAATTCAACATAAATTATACCAAAAATTAGAGCTGAAACCCTGCCAAAATAGCTTCTTCCATCTAAAACACTAGATAAGAAAATTATGTCAAAATTAGAGTTAATTGTCCCATTGATCACTGAATTTATGTCCATGTCTTCAATCAAACTGAATTTTAAAGTGCCAAGTTTGATCACTGGATTTATTATTTAATTATCTCAATAATCACTAAACTATGTCCACGTGTTCGATTGGTCACTGAACTTTAAAATGTCGAGTTTTGATCACTAAACTATAGGTTAATTGTCCCAATAATCACTGAACTTATGTAAATGTCGAGTTTTTATCACTAAACTTATCAAAATGGTGGACGTTAGTCACTGATTTAACTTTCGTAATAGAATTGACGACGTAATAGAAGGAATATATACATGGCGTCACGTCACCTACAACCGGCCAATCTCAACACACCAAATTGCAACGTAAGAAAGCTTTAAAAAGGTCATCGATTAGTGACTAGACTTTTAAAACTTTTTCGATTGTTCGCTAAACTTTAAATTGATTGAGTTTTGGTTACTGAACTTGTAAAGATGACATGTCTGACCTGAAAATTTATAAATGTTCTTTCAAATTATCAGTTGTATACAAAAAATCAACAATCATAAATGTTTTTAAAAATTTAGTGACCAATCGAATAATTTCTTAAAAATTTCTTACTTAACAATTTGGTGTGTCGTGATTAGTCGGTTGAAGGTAATGGGCATTCCATCTGCCACGTCATCAATTCTATTACAAAATTTAAGTAAATTATTAGCGTCCACTATTTTGATAAATTTAGTAATCAAAACTTGATATTTTAAAGTTCAGTAATTATTGAGACAATTAACCCATAGTTTAGTGATCGAAACTCGACATTTTAAAGTTTAGTGACTAGTCGAAAACGTTTACATAAGTTCAGTAATCAAAACTTGACACTTTAAAGTTCAATGATCGATCGAAGACATTGGCATAAGTTCAGCGATCATTGAGACAATTAACTCGTCAAAATTATGTTTTAATCTATTCCAAGCTTTTCTTTTCATTGGAAAACATGTTTTTTAAAAGTCCTTTATAACAACAAATGAGCTTGGATCAAACGAATTTTGAAAATGAAGTTTCAGATTCTGAAAATACGCTTGGTGTCGACACCTATTGGTTTTGCATAAATAGTTAGGCTCAAAACGATGACACATGACTCTCTAACATTTTGGTATCGGCACCAAACGGTTGGTGTCGACATCAAACGGACAGCCCGACAGCCTAACTTCGTTCAACCATAACTTTTGATCTATAACTCCAATTTGCAATTCGTAAAGTTTGTCGAACTCTAGATTTGATGATGTTTTCAATGATATATTAAAAATCTTGTGGAGATTTATGTACTAATTTCTTCACGTACTCCGTGCAAAGCTAGTCGAAGGACTTCCATTCCAAAAGAAAACTTTTCTAGAAGCCGTTCATGGATCTATTTATCCAATAAAATGCGACCTAAATATGTTTATTTGAAATATTTAATTAATGATGTGAATTGATTCATTATAAGTGAATGAGATGTGCTTATAATCCATTATATGTGAGTTGGATATGTTTATATAAATCATGTGATTTATTATAAGTGAGTATTCGAGACACCCTTTTATATGGCATATTATGTTAATATGTTTTGAATGCAATGAAATTTGATGGATGATGAATCATAAAGGAAGGTTAATGCATAAAGATTTTTTTTTTTTTTTTTTTGCATGAGGAAGGATTATGGATTTTAACTCTAGCCAAGTCGGTAATCAATGTGTTGTTTGGAATATCGATGTGTATCATGAGGGCCTTTCGACTCCAATGTACCAATGAACGATTTATGGGGATCTAGTAGCCTTGTTGGAATTGAATAAGGTGAAAGATGATAGGAATGTAAAAGTCCTAAATAATGAAACACTCCTATGTCATCTGATGGATATCAATGCTAATCGTGAGAACCTTGCGACTCCAAGGTACTAACGAACGATTTGTTGGGATCTAGTAGCCTTGTTGGAGTCTAATAAGGTGAAAGATGACAGGAATTTAAATGCACTAAATGATGAAATAGTTTTATGTAATATGATGTGTTATAGCCATTTTATTGATATCTGGATGATGGAAATGTTATGGTCATTTTGTCGATATCCGATTTATGGAAATGTTAAGCGCTTTGGGGTAGATGAGATAATATATAATTAGATCCTAGAAGCATGATTTTTAAAAAGGAACATGCATGTGCATCAACTACTTATCTTTGTGAATTATATTTCAATGTGCTATATATGTGCACCATATTGTGCTAACTGGGTATGCTTGTGCTCATCTCACGAATTTTAATTTTTCAGGTAGTCATAGAAATTAAAAAGATTGGCTTGGTTCTTCAGACAATGAGACTGATAGTGCTACGCTAGATAAAGACCTGTGAGTTGTGGACACACCACCGAATAAGAAGTTTTGTGTTTGAACTACAACACTTTTATTTAACCCATTATTTTAAAGTCGTGATCTTTTGTTTCGGAAATTTATATCGTTCCTCTTTAAAGGAATTTGTTTAAGTGAAGTGATTTTGAAACATTAGTTATGCGACGTCACTAGCTAAAAATATACACTCAATTTTGGGGTTGTCACAAGTGGTATTAGAGCTATAATCTTGAAAAATAAAAAGGAAAAAAACCAGGTGTTAAAAGAGTGGTATTAGAGCATTTGGTTTTAAGATTTTTTAGACTTCCTAGCGTACATATTTGTTAAGTCGTCATTTAAAGTACCGCTAATCAAGTAAGTGATTACTTTTTATACTTTATTTGATTATGAGATTATCTGAATTTGCAAATTGATAATTGATTTGGTATATGGATTTGTATTTGTATTTGGTTTATATCTTTAGTTATACTTGAAATGACAGTTCAATTTAAGAGATTTAGAGCCTACAAGATAAGATAAGATGTTATATTAATATTCATGATAAATGTGATATTTTGATACGATGTTCGTCAATAGAACAAGCTCCTATGTAAAAGAATATGCGTATTCTTTTCATATGTCAACACTTAGGAACTCAAATGTCGATGATAATGAAAAGGAAGTCTCAGTATCTGTGGTGTGAAAATACGACAAAACATGCTTTAAAAATTTGAACCCAGAAAAGATTTTTCATGGTAGTTGTCCCAATCAAATACGAAAGCTGTAAAATACTTTTTGGATTTGACATTTTCATGAAAAACGTTCCCAATCAAATGCAACTTGTGTAGGGATAAAACGAATAAAAGTTGAGCTTTTTATTAGGAAAAGATTTTCATGGAAGTTGTCCCAATCAAATAAGAAAGTTGTAATTTTTTTTTTTTTTTATTTGACATTTTATTGAAAATGTTCCCAATCAAATGCACATCGTGTAGGGATAAAATGAATAAAAGTTGAGCTTTTCATTGGGAAATATTTTTCCATAAACTCATACCTATCAAATAGGGCAAACTCAACAAATTTTAGGGTGTATTTGATTGCACACATTTTTCATGAAAATGTCTTATTATAGAAAATATTTTCTTTATTTGATGTTTGATTGATACATTTTTCATGAAATTCTTTTTTCATATACAACTACGTACTGGACATGTAAGGTAAATCTTGTGAAAAACATGTTCTCACCAATTTAATGAGAAAATTTACATGGAATTGAAAAAATATTTTCCTTTTTCAATTCCATGGTGTATCAATTATCAAACATATCCTAGTATCAAAGTATTTTCCCACAAGTCACAATTGCTTGGGACAATAATTTGAGTGTAAATTGAAATGTCTTCAGTCGTGATGTAAAGTTGAGTGTAAATTGAAATGTCTAAACCACTTTAACTTTCACATTTACATTCTATGGATCTAAATTCAAATTATGATCCAATGAAAAGATAAAAAAAAAAAAAAAAAGAGTGCAAGTGGATTGGTAAAAAAAAAAAGTGCAAGTGGATTGGTAGTTTTTTTTTGTCTCTCCTGGGTCCAAAACAAGTAGATCTTAAAAAGATGTAAATTTACATTTTTTTTATATATTTTAAGTCAAAATATGCAATTTGCATTTCCTTTGCTTATCTCCATTGAAGAAGTTTTCGACCACTTTGAAATTCTAAATCAAATTTAGATCCAATTTAGAGCATCACGGGAGATGCTCTAAACGTTAATATATATCAAGTTATCATGAGCATTGTAACATTTTATCAAATATGCAATAGTCCTTTATAAATTTACTACACTTAGAAGAACAAAATTTGGAAAAAAAAAAATCGTACTTTAAGATGCCAAATATATTTTATATATAATTTTGAAACTCATAATTGAGGAATATAAAAATTTAAGACATGAAAGAATATAATTTGATTTTATATATTTTATATATAATTCTTGAGATTATAGACATATAATTGGATTACAATATACCATACTTGTTTTGGCCTGTCAATTTGGTCTTAAATTCTATCCATATTACAACTCAGCAGTGTGGATTATACCATACTTTGCTGAATAATAAATAAACAGATTTTTGCAATCTCGACGTCATTCAATCCTTTTTACTTACCATACATGCTATATATATATATTGTATCTATCATCAAAAGCATATATCCATCATGACTTTTCTACTCTGTGATGCATAAAAACCAAAGACCCAACCAAGCTCGTCTTCCTTTTTTTTCCTATTCTTTGATCTGAAAACAAAATAAAAATGGCTATTTCTAGTTCTTTGTGGCTCTCCATTTTCTTTATTAGTTGTTTAACTTCCACGTTCTTGTGTCCCACTTGGGCCATTCCTGATGTAAATTCTTCTGAACTAGCCACCCAAGTGTGCAAAAACACTACAAATTTCAGTTTCTGCCAGGCTGCGGTTTACTCCGATCCACGGGCCCCAAAATCCGATCGATTTCTTCTTTCGTATATAGTATTCGGGCTGGCATATAGAAATGCAACAAATACCGGTGATTACATTGACATTTCTCTTAAGTCCATGGAAGGACGCGCCGAGCCTCGAATTATAGAAGCTATGCAGAAATGCCAGGGAGATTATGAGGAAGCTATTCAGGCACTTTCTGAAGCATTGAGTGATTTGGATTCCGAAACTTTCGATGGATTGGATAAACTGGTGACCGGTGTTGAGAACTCGGCACGCCACTGTGAAGCTGGTTTCAATGGACAATCTCTGATATCGGAAAAGAATTTCAACCTGATACAGCTTTCGGACATCTGTTACGTGGTCTCTAAGCTTTATACAGTTTCTGAAAGATTGTTTGTATAGAACTGAACAATAGAACGAATAAACCGTGGAATCCTTTTGTTTATTGAAAAATGCACCCCTCCCTACATGCGAGGGGGAAGTAAGGGGGAGTACTTGTAGAACATCTCTATAATATTCACAAGCATTGATTTGCAATCTTACCTACCTATTATTGTGGAAAATGCTAAACTTATTAACAACAACTTACTAACAAACGAGATCTCACGATATATCGCGATATAATGACGACAAATTGACAAACAACGACATTTAGACAATTTCCTTTTTAAACTTCCTAATTAGATTTCGAAAGGGAGAAAAAGCCCAGACTCCATTATTTCCATCTCCGTCCAGTTCACTCTGAAATTTGTATACGTCCACATCTCCGACCTCGTTCCGGCGAAGCATTGGCGTCCCTATCTCCTACCCCATTCTCGTGAAGCACATGTGAGTAGGAAATCCAAGTAGAAATCTTATGTTGGGCAAAATCTGATTTTTTTGTCCTTGTTCGTTCTCCATTTCCAGGGTGAAAATAGTGGCCCATTTCCGACAGCAATCCAAACAGTTTTCCTCCACATTTGTTGAAATCTTCCATTTGAAATGGATAATGTTGGCAACGGGGCCCCGCCCCGAATTTTTTTTGCCCGATCCGGATCCGCCTCGCGATCCGTCAAATTTCGGGTCGGGGCGGATCGGTCCACCGATCCGTGGATCGATCCGCCAGAATTATTTTTTTATTTTATTTTTTACTTTTTTAATTTTTTTTAAATATATTTTAAATTAAATCTTTTAAAAAAAATTTAGAAATTTTATTTTTTTTATTAAATTTTATTTATTTTATTGAAACGAGACGTATAGAGGCCGATTCAACGGATCGAATTTTTTTGCCATCACTTATTGGAATTCTTTCTTCAAATGAAGAATATGAAAAATGTGTTTTCTTTAAAATGCAAAAATTGCAGCTTATTCCCAGAAATTAAAGTTTGCTACAAAATTTACATATTAAATTTTTATACATGATAAAAAAATTATATTAAAAAAAAATGTCGGATCGCGGATCGGGGCGGATCGGATCAGCCCCGATCCAAATCCGCTCCGTGAATTTTCGGATCGGGGCGGATCACATAAATTTTGATCCGTCGATCCACGGATCGGATCGGGTCGACGGATCGACGGGGCGGATCGGATTTTTTTGCCATCTCTAGAAATGGAGTTCCCTGGAGGTATATTATTTATATGAGCATTTTTCAAACCCAAAATGTATGAGAAATCGTGTTCGTTGGTAACCTATTATGATTTTTTTTGTTGTTGGTATCATTGTATGTATGTATGTATATGTTGAATGTCATTTTCAATCTAGGTGATAAACATCAAAACTACAATTTCCAGGTTTTGAACTGTATGGGCAGCTAAGGTTATGAACTAGTATACCTAATATAAATAATTTGTTTGTGTTTTAGGAGTTTCAAGAATGTGTTCCAATGATGAGGAATTGAATGTTAATACTACACAAGCGGGTGATGACACATTGGAGAACATTGATGTAGTAGGAGAAAGGTTTGTTAGGGGTGATGAAGAATTGCTGGTATTAGAAAGCAATGAGATTGTGCCAATGGTTGGGATGTCGTTTACTGATGACAAAGAACTGCTTTTATTTCACAAACGTTATGATTTCCGTGTGGGATTTCCCGTAAGAAAAAGAAGTTCAAGGAAGAGTATGGACGGAATGGTAAAATATGTAGGTATACATGTGGTCGAGATGGCCGAAGGGATACCTCGACAAGCAACTCTTTGAATCCTCAACCATCAATGCATACTGGTTGTAAAGCTAGATTGACTGCTACAGTTGATGTATCTGAAATGTGGGTAGTGACGAAAGTCCTTTTAGAGCATAATCATCAAACAAGTCCTTCAAAATCCAGGTTATATCGATGTAATCGAGAACTGAGTGAGCATGTAAAGCGAAGGCTTGAAGTGAATGATATAGCTGAAATTCCAATGCACAAAAGCTACAACTCAACTGTAGTCGAAGCAAGTGGCTACAACCAAATGTCATTCATCATCGAGAAAGATTGCAGAAATTATATTGACAAGGTTAGGCGTTTAAGGCTCGTTGAGGGGGAAGCCACTTCTATTCAGTGTTATTTTTCAAAAATGCAAGCGAATTGCCTTGAATTTTATTTCAGTTTGGATTTAGATGATGAGTTTCGATTGAGGAATGTTTTTGAATGTGATAATAGGTGCAGAGAAGCATATAAGGAATTTGGAGATGTTGTGACCTTTGATACCACTTATTTGACTAATAAGTACGATATACCATTTGTTCCATTAGTTGGAGTGAACCATCACAGCCATTCAATCTTGCTTGGATGTGGTTTACTTACGAATGAGGATACGAAGACATTTGTTTGGATGTTTAGGACATGACTTGAGTGTGTGGAGGGGATAGCACCATTAGGCATAATCCCTTATTAGGACAGGGTATGCAAAATGCAATAGAAATTGTATTTCCCAACACGAAGCATAGATGGTGTTTGTGGTATATATTAAAGAAGTTGCCTGAGAAATTTGGATATCATAGTCAGAAGGCCGCTATACTGAAAGAAGTGCATAACGTGATTTATGATTCTCAATCTCCAGAACAATTTGATGACGGTTGGATATCCATGATTGATTTGTATACATTGTATGAGAACGATTGGTTGGCTGGACTATATACAGAACGTCGTCGATGGGTTCTATGCTTCTTGAGGACTAGTTTATGGGCTGGAATGTCCACAACTCAGCTCATGAGAGCATGAATGCATTCTTCGACGGGTATGTGCATTCTAAAACATCGCTAAAGAAATTTGTGGAGCAGTATGAGCGTGCTTTGAGGTGTAAAGTAGAAAAAGAGTTTCATGCTGATTTTAAGTCATACACAGATGGTACCATGCGTCACAAAGTTCCAAATGGAGAAACACTCAGTTAGGATACATGATTGCTAAGTTCAAGGAATTTCAAATAGAGTTTACCAGTATTTTGTATTGTCGAGTTGTCACTTAAGACATGAATTACATGGGAGATACATATGACATAGTAGAAAAAAAAAACTTGATCATGGAGAAAAGAAAAGTGTTTATACTATCACTTTTGCATGACAAGAATGTGAGATTACATGCAGTTGTCACTTGTTTGAGTTCAGGGGAATACTTTGCCGGTATGTAATCACTGTGTTGCGACACAATGGTGTGACAACACTCCCTCAAAAGTACGTACTCAAAAGATGGAGAAGAGATGTACACATACACTCAGGGGCGGACCCACATAGGGGCCCACGCGGGGCAGGTGCCCCAGTAAAAATCTGATCTATATTTTTTTTAATCTTCAGTTGATTTTTGAATATAGCCATTACCTGATTCCCTAAAATTAAATTGGATTATTGTTAATTTATTTGCTCTATGTTTCTGTCTATTAGGAATGGAGATTTAAATTTTGGTGAATTGAGATTGAGATTGAGATTTTGAAGTTTGGAGTATTGAGAATTTGAGATTTGAGAAATTATTGTTTTATTTGAATTTTTGTTTGTTTGAGAATTTGAGATTTTAGGGCTAATATGTGTTTACAATTATTTATTTGTTTGTTTGTATCAGTTATGAAAAAATATTTTCAGCATAAATCCACGTTTTCTTCTGATGAGCAAAGTAATGAAAATGAAGTTAGAGATGAAAGGGTTGAGGAACTTGGTGAAGAAACTGATGTTGAAATTGAAGATGTGTTTCAACGTCGGGGATAATATAAGGGATGTTAGGAGTGACACCCTTGAATTTGGTGTAACAAATATTGAGAAGGATGTACTTAATATTTATAATGATGTGATTATGGAATGTTATCCAAGTATGAAAACGCGTAGAGAACAATTGTAATAAAATTTCAAGTATTTTTTCATTTTTGGTCTTCTTCCTAAAAAAATAATAATAATTCGGGGCACTGCCCCCCCCCCCCCCCGAACCCCCGTACAAGCCGTCGGCAAAAACAAAAGTCCATTTGTGCCCCCCCAGGACTACAAAAAGTCTGCATCCGCCACTGCATGCACTACATGAAGGTGAAGATTGATTACAATTGATGGATAACTACTCCTGAACAAATTAGATATGATCAATTGTGTCATCTACTATGCTTCAGAAGATGAAGAGCGAACGCAAGTGCTAATGAATTGGTTAGAAACTCAATTGAATGAGATGAAATTGTCGACATCATGTGGCAGTAACTTGAATAACCGACATAGTGAAGAAACAATTATTCCTTCAACCGGGAACATATTGGATCTTATATGCTCGAAATCCAAGGGGGCACCAAAGAAAAATTGAAAAAAAGGACCATTGGATACGATGTCTAACAAATCAAAGGTAAAATATTATTTTCTAATTACTGTAATTATAATATTTTACGTAAATAATTATCTCTTTCTTTCATGCATAGGTTCAATTGAAAGGAAAGAAAGACAAGAACAAAGAACAGAAAGATCAAGAGATGAGTCAAAGTTCGCCGAACACACAATTCCCGAGTCTTGCTCCATACTCGTACTCAAAACAAGGTTTTACTACGTGGGGCGGTGTGACTACCATATCTCCTCAAGCTTACGGATTAAATTTTGTGTCGCCTCATCTGACAAATCAAGAGTTGTTGTCAATGTACGCACGACCACCACATGGTGAATTTACACATCCAAGGGATGATTGAAACATAATTTATGGTTTGTAATGCTTATGTAAAACACTAAATTAAAGTTGTACTTGGTTTATCATTTCATTTTGTTTTTGGACAGGATGTATTGTTATCAATTTGGGAATGATGATGTAGTTTAATGTTACTATTAGGTGTTGCTATTCTTAATTGTTGTCCTTGCATTTAATTTTGAGTGGAAATGAACTGCTATTCACACATGCTTTCTTATCTGTTAGTGATAAAAATGACAGCAAATTGCTCCATTTTCGATTATGGTTTTTAATTCCTTCCCCTTATCCATTCATGTTCATGGTTCTCATCCCCTGTCAATTTATTGGATAGAAAGTAAAGAATCTATAATAATATTTCTAAAATATAGTCGAACAATACCAAGTTGTAGCACTTCTCGAAAAAACAAGCTAAAAAGAATTTCGAAGAATAAACAAACATAGTGGAGATTACAATAGTCTTAGGTAATCAACAGAAAGACATGAAAGGGAAGTCAATAGCAAAACCATCATACATATGAAGTTTACAATACTCCTGGGTAGTCATAGATTTAGTTGATACAACACAACATAATAACTAACAAATAACAAAATAACATAAAGTTTTACGTACTACAACATTAAGAAATAACCTAGCTATTACATTTTTCCCTTCCCCTTATCTTCCGAACTATAGTTCCCCTTCTCAAGAGTTATGTTGACAGATATTTTTACATCGTTTTCCTCAGTTATGGTAGTGAGCATCTTGAAAATACGAGACAACTCAAAGGTTTGGTCATTTCCCCCACTTTTGTTACTCGACGACCCATTTGATTCACCTTGATTACAATTAGAATTCGTGTTTATGTTGTTCTCCCATTTGAAATAGCCACACCTCGAAGTACAACTGAAAAATCGTTTTCCCACATTCTTCGTCCTACAGACCTCAAACCATTTTAGAAAACCGTTCTCGCAATCTCGGCATTGTTGCTTAAACGAACAATCTTCAAACCAGTGACCCGGGTTCCTACATTTGTGACATATGTTACGATTCCTATTCATTAGCACTGAAACAGAGCTTGCTTATTACAGAACCTGATAATACATCAAATAAATTGAAGTGGACATTAGTCAGACTAAACTAAACTCAAACAAAACTAATATATGAAAGGATGAAAACAGCGTTTAAAATCACCATTTGAAATAATTGGGACTTCTTCAAAGTAATGGCATCTTAAATTTTCTAATCTAAAATAAATATTCTGAAAAATGGGTAAATGGAAGTTGAGTCCTACATAGTAGCATACGGTTTCATCCCCTTCAAATAACCAACGAATCAACAAGTTATGATTGAAAACACATTTCAACATGTTATGTGTCTTCAAAACATGGATGGGCTTAACTTTCTATTACAAACAGAAATCTTATTGCAACTGGGTTAGATTTGTAGACAAATAAAATCTATAGATTTTTTAAACTAAAACTAAAATATTGCAACATTATATGCCAAACTACAAGAAAATCTTGCCCGGGTTGGAAAAGCAAAGAAGAATTTGAAATGCAATTAGGAAAAAATCATGAAATCGGATTTGACCAAATTATTCCATACAAATAGGGAAGATTATCGATGACGAGAAATACATACTTTGTAATTTCTTTTGTGCATGTTTCCGTTCACCGCTGGGACCATAATTTCCCAAGCCCAGCAAAGGTCTCCACGAAATCCTCAGTGCGGCGTCGATCTGTATAGGGTTTTGAAATTTGCAAAAAATTGGGGTCTTAAAATGGAATGCCTTGTTTTTTTTGAAATTCAAGGGCAAAGTAAGGGGGAGTACTTATAGCACATTCCTATAATATTCACAAGCATTGATTTGCAATCTTACCTACCTATTATTATTGGCACAAGACGTAGACATAGGGTCCCTGTGTGAGCGTATGACACCTTATGGTCAAACATCTGTCAGGAGAACATTTTTGTACACATGATTAATGTGGTGTACATTTTAGCAATATTTTTGTACTAATCCTAGTTGTACACACAGGGTTACATCCAAGGTGACACTCGGATACGATGTCGTTATCCTAACGGGTTAGTTGTCTACATCATTGTTAAATTTGTTGGTAAAAATTAACGTGCATAATTATATTCTAATAACATACATTTCACGTGCATAAAATTGGACAGAATTATGACTTACCGAAATTGAATTCATGAAGTAAAAACCAAAAATGCTTGATATGAATTTGGTCGATGCAAGAGTTCTACTCTTTGTTCTTAAGATGATAATGCCCCGTACGAGTGCTAACGGTTATCCGGCTTTTGTCTCCCAAGAAACAACGACCACGTCCCGCAATAGGAGTACTCCATATTACGTAGACCAACGAACCTTCTTAATATTTTGAACTCTCTTCATATGAAACTAAACTCCAAATAAATGCACAATATTTTGAAGTGAAGATGAAATCATGAACAAATGAATGATTGAATTGATGAATATGAATAACAATGAATGAATTAAAATCCAAGCATATGGAGTCTATATATAATTGTTGGAAAATTGTGTCTCAAAAGGTACATCTTTTGAAATTTGTCTCTAATTGAAGAGACGCATCTATTGAAGAATAATATAATTTCAAAAGTCATGATTTTTCATATGAAAAGACACATCTTTTCATTTAAATTATTTCTTAAATATTTCATAATATTCTAAATAATTTTCCAATATTGTCACATATTTAAGCGGCTTATTTCAAATTAATTTCTTATTCAATGACTAATGGTTCCACTTAAATAATTACACTTACACCAGAGTTGACACCCTCTTTGACGCCCCAGGTGAGGTGTCATCGTCGTATTGGATAATTTTGTTGGAACTTTGTATATAAAATTGGTCATTTGTTCATGATTGCATCTTCACTTCAAAAGATTGTACAATTATTTGGAGTCGAGTTTCATATGAAGAGGGTTCAAAACATTAAGACGGTTTGTTGGTCTACGTAATATGGAGTACTTCTATTGCGGGACTTGGTCGTTGTTTCTTGGGAGAAGAAACACATCACCTGGGCGTTAAAGAGGGTATCAACTCGGGTGTAAGTGTAACATTACTCATAGTTTTGTAATCACATTTGCAATCACAAAGTTGCGATGAATGTGTCCCCTACTTTCTTATTACACTCTTCAATTTAGACGATCATATTTGATGCTAAAATCAAAAGTAAACTTGAGTGTCTAATGAGATAGAAATGAGCGAAGCTATAGGTTATGTGTCACGACCCGTCCCAGGTCACCCTATTGGACCTGAAACTTGACGTTTGCCGATGGCAGGTGACAACTAGATGCTGGACCCACCACCAAGGAAAACTTGACTTTTCTTATCTTTCATATTTACCTTTTAAATCCCATATGAATTAATAAAATTTTTGACAGAGCCTCCCCTATATTATTGACATAACCAACCTATAATTCAACGTCAAATCCTCAACAATCATGCGTAATAATCATAAAGACTTCCCCAACCTTCCAAACATAACGTTAATGAAATAAGTCAATCGTAGATCTAGTCAATTCTTTTAACACACACAACCCTTATTACATATTCACTAGGCCTATTACCGACAAGGCCATAAAAGAATAACACAACCTATAACATGAGCCCAAAAGATAACTTCTAAATATCATATCAGAATAAACCATAAAAATGCATACGTTTAGCTCGTCTAGCGGCGATTACTCTATCCAAGCTGCTCAAAATCTGTAACTTTTTTCCTATAAGGAAGAGATAGGGAGAAACGTGAGCTTGTAACTCAGTGAGTGGAGTTTCCAAAATAATTTTCTCTTATAACCCATTTTTGAAAACATAATTTATTTCATAAACTTTTGTCACGTTAAATCAAATCATACGTGCTAAGAATAATCATAAAGATCGTGGAATAATCATTTGTGGTATAATTGATAAACTGTAATACAAAAGAAAATCACACCAAAGGTACCCAACTAAATCATCTGAAATCTGTATCTAGTAATATGCGCGTAGACTGTTAAGCATCTCCGTACCTGGCCTAAAGCCCCTCTGGGTACAAAAGTGGGTCCCAAAGACCTCATATGTGCACCCTTACACAGGGGCCATAGGCCCCCTCCGTGCATAAGAGTGGATCTTAAGATCATCTGAACACGGGCTATAGGCCCCCTCCGTGACAGAGCCTTAAGATCACAAATAATATCTGCTAGTACACGGGCTCAAGGCCCCCTCCGTGCACTAACACAAGAACAAATAACCACATGGGTACTTTTGGTAATTTTGAAATCATACATGCCAACTTAACTAATCATGCTCGTAAAACATGGTAAAAAAAGTCATCACGATAAACAAACTTAATTTTAAAACATTTGTTTTGATAATCATGCTAAACTCAAGTAATTTAAAAATCATTTGTAACTTGTAGAAAATCATTGTGAGTAACGTAGAAAACTCTTTAAGTATTCTCCACTAACAAAATAATTGACCGTCCACTAGC
The DNA here is from genome assembly GCA_963555705.1 of Ligustrum vulgare. Classification (NCBI taxonomy): domain Eukaryota; kingdom Viridiplantae; phylum Streptophyta; class Magnoliopsida; order Lamiales; family Oleaceae; genus Ligustrum; species Ligustrum vulgare. The sequence goes on along the minus strand of OY743169.1, from coordinate 58,778,016 downwards.
TTGGCCGATATATAACGCGCCAACTTCCTCGTCACCTCCTGAGATAAAATAAAATCTTCACATCAACATTTAAAATCACCTTAATAGATAATATAGAAAAAGAGCTTCATTCTTGAATTAACTCATTCAACTTGTTTTCTCATATTACACCATACTTACCCTTTTTACTTAGGAACGCAAAATGACCTCTAAAGACTAATTAAGTTCTAATATCACTTAAGATTCAAAATTAGAGCCACATTTATCTAAATCCAAATTTTCCATTTTTCAAGCTTACTAGTTTATTTACCCCTCTTCATAACTAAACCAACATTCATTACCAACACCAACAAATCCATTTCTAGCACAAAACAAACCAAAATACAAGTATATCTCAACTTAATCACTAGTTTAACCCAATAACATAAAACCCTAATCTTTAATATCAAGCATTTATTTCAATACTTAAATATACAACTAAAATCACCAAAATCATCATTCCCACATTCATATGTAACTCACATTTAAAATATAAATCAAAAGCCCTAATTTTACACATTATTGAACAATAAATATTTTACTACTTACCTCTTAATGTTAGGAAATTATGGTAGAATAACACCAACACACGCTTTGAGTTGGATGGGCTCCTCCTTCTTCTTCCTTTCCTTTCTTTTTCTTTTCTTTTTTTCTTTCTCTTTTCTTTCTCCCGATTTTTTTTTTTTTTTTTTTGTCTCTCGAAGCCTCTGTTTTGTCCAGGCTCTGTTGGTCCCTTTGTTTGGCAATTGGTTTGTTATATAGGTATTATAATAGGTAAGTATTTAGTTATTGCCAAGAAGGTCCCCACGATTATTTCTTGATTTAATTAAATGCTCAACTTATATAAGTTTTAGAAAAATAACCCCAACAAATAAAATAATATAATTTGGTCCTAATTTAACTTTGACTTGACTATTCCATATATGACTTTGACTAGTAGAAGATTGACTAATAAAAATAATAATTGGGTTGCTACAATCTTACCTCCTTCAAAGAATCTCGTCCTCGAAATTCAGTCACCAAGTAGATGATGATATTGAACACGAATTTGCTCCTCGTGTTCCCATGTTTCCTCTTCTGCTAGGTGATTTCCCCATCGGACCTTTACTAATGAAACCATCTCATTTTCATCAATTTGCTCCTTCCGCTCCAATATTTCAACGGGTTGTTCTTCATAGCTTAAATTCTCCTTTAGCTCCACTGGTTGGGATTCCAATACATGAGACACGTCAAGGATGTACTTACGAAGCATAGATACATGAAACACATCGTGTATTCTGGACAACTCATCTGGCAAAGCAAGTCGATAAGCAACTGGACCAATCCTCTCAACAATCTCATAGGGTTCAATATACCTAGGACTTAGCTTCCCTCTCTTACCAAACCTCAAAATACCTTTCCATGGCGATAACTTTAAGAAGACTTTGTCCCCAACTTCAAACTCCAAATCCTTTCTGCGTTTGTCAGCATAACTCTTTTGTCGATCTTGTGCCATCTTTAGTCTTTCTTGAATAATTTTTACCTTTTCAGTTGCCATTTGAACCATCTCAGGGCCAACTAACTTTCTCTCACCCACTTCGCTCCAACAAACTAGAGTCCTGCACCTCCTACCATATAGTGCCTTGAAAGAAGTCATCTCAATACTGGAATGATAACTGTTATTATAAGCAAACTCCATCCAGCGTAAATGAGTATCCCAACTCCCTTTGAACTCAAGAGCACAAGCTCGAAGCATATCTTATAGGGTCTGAATGGTTCTCTCAGATTGACCATCCATCTGTGGGTGAAACGCAGTACTAAACTGAACCTTTGTGCCCAAAGCACTATGCAACTTCAGCCAAAATTGAGACGTGAATCGAGGATCTCTATCAGACACAATAGAAACTGGAGCCCCATAAAAACAGACTACCTCATCGACGTATAATTTTGCTAACTTAGTCAAAGTAAATATAGCTTTAATCGGTAAAAACCTTGCAGTCTTGGTCAACCTATCCACAATCACCCAAACACCATCAGTACCACTCTGAGTACGAGGAAGACCAAATAGAAAATCCATAGTGATGTGCCCCCACTTCCACTCAGGAATAGGCAATGGTTGTAAAGTTCCAGTGGATTTCTGATGAATTGGTTTTACTTGTTGGCCAATAAAACATCGAGACACAAACTCAGAAATCTCTCTCTTCATGCCTGGCCACTAGTAATGTTCCTTTAACATATGATACATTTTTGTGTTGCTTGGATGCATTGCATAAGCTGAATTATGTGCTTCTTCTAGTATCTCATTTTTCAACTCTATAATATCTGCAACACACAATATGTCTCCCATAACTAGAGTGCCATCATCTAGGATAGAAATATTTGTTCGTATTCCAGGTTCAACTTCTGCCTTCAATATTCTCAGTGATAGATCCTCAGACTGAGCCTGTTTAACTTTATCCCCTAGGCGAGGCTTCACCTGAAACGTAGAACTGCCCCTGAAGTAGTGGCTGATAACTGAGCATTCAAGTTTCTAAATTCACACATCAAGGAAGTACATACTGCATTTGTTTGGTTCGTGGTACTACTGACTTTTCGACTAAGTGCATCAGCAACTATATTTACTTTACCTGGATGATAATCAATTTTAAAATCATAATCCTTAATCAATTCTAACCATCTTCTTTGCCTCAAGTTCAATTATTTCTGAGTAAAAATATACTTCAAGCTCTTGTGGTCGGTGAAAATCTGACACCTCTCACCATATAAATAGTGCCTCCAAATCTTGAGAGCCAAAACCACCGCAGCCAATTCTAAATCATGAGTGGGATAATTCAATTCATGTTTCTTCAATTGTCTTGAAGCGTAAGCCACAACTTTTCCATTTTGCATCAAAACACATCACAAACCTTGTCTCGAAGCATCACTATAAATCAAAAATTCTTCACCTGGTGATGGAAGTGTAAGTATAGGAGCAGAAACCAACCTATTCTTCAATTCCTGAAAACTCTTCTCACACTATTCAGTCCAAACAAACTTTGAGTTCTTCCGTGTCAAACTGGTCAATGGAAGGGCAATCTTAGAAAATCCCTCCACAAAACGACGATAATATCCAGATAAACCAAGAAAACTCCGCACCTCAGTCACATTATTAGGACGTTCCCATTTAATCACTGCCTCTGTATTTACAGGATCAACATAAATTCCTCCAGCTGAAATCACATGTCCTAAAAATACAACATTGTCTAGCCAAAACTCACATTTTGAGAACTTAGCATATAATTGTTTATCTCGCAAGGTCTGCAAAATAATCTTCAAATGCTCTGCATGCTCATCATGGTTGGAAGAATAAATCAATGTATCATCAATAAAGACAATAACAAATATATCCAAATAAGGATGTAGAATCCTGTTCATCAAATCCATGAAAGCGGCTGGGGCGTTGGTTAAACCAAACGGCATCATTAGAAACTCATAATGACCATAACAAGTCCTAAATGCAGTCTTTGGCACATCAATATCTCAAATTTTAAGCTGATGATACCCCGAACGCAAATCAATCTTAGAGAATACCTTGGCATCTCGAAGTTGGTCAAACAAGTCATCAATACGAGGCAGTGGATACTTGTTGCGAATCGTCACCTTATTCAATTGTCGGTAATCAACATACAATCTCATTGTTCCATCTTTCTTCTTCACAAACAAAACCGGAGCTCCGATGGTGATGCGCTGGGTCTGATGAAACCCTTATCAACCAATTCTTGTAATTGCACATTCAATTCTTTCAACTCAGTTGGGGCCATTCTGTAAGGTGCTTGAGAAATAGGAGTTGTACCAGGCAATACCTCGATAGTAAATTCGAATTCCCTGTCTGGTGGTAATCCTGGAAGATCGTCTGGAAATACATCTGAAAAATCTCTCACAATAGATATATCCTCAAGCTTAGGCTTACTGATCAAAGTATCAATCACGTGAGCTAAATATCCCCGACAACCTTTCTTCAGAAGTCTACGAGCATCAAGAGCAGATATCAAACAAGATGGTAAAATTCTCCTTTCTCCTTTAAGAATAATCTCAAGGTCTCCAGGCCTCCTGAATGTAACTTCTTTATGAAAACAGTCAACTGAAACACGATTCATAACTAAAAAATCCATGCCCAAAATAATATTGAAGTCATGAATATCAAGTGGAATTAGATTAGCTTTTAGCTCATGATCATTCACTCAAATCACACAACCCTTGAACACGTCATTGGCTAAAAGAGATTTTCCCACCGAGGTAGCTACGACTAACTCATTGTCTAAAGGCTCTAATATCTTATCAGCATATTTAGTAAGTGCATAAGAAATAAAGGAATGAGTAGCACCAGAATCAATTAATGCATGAACATTTTTGCCAAAAATAGATATCATACCCACAACAACATCTGGTAACTCCTCAGCCTGCTGCTGTGTCATCGCAAAAAACTCTACCTTGGGACTTCGGACGTCCCACCTATCCTCTCTGACTAGTAACACCATAGCCTGCAAGATTTGAATGGGTCCCACTTGATGATCCCACATTATCTTTCCTATTCTGATTCTGTCTCGCACCGCTAGCTTCAATCTGTGAAGCCATCAGTGATGCACTACCCTTCTAAAATCGAACTAGACAATCCTTCTTGAAATGCCCCACCTGACCACAGCAAAAACAACCACCACTACTCTTAGGGCACTCCCTCGCATGAAACTTTCCACACAACTGACACTGCGAAAATCTGGGACCACTACCACTGTCAACCGATCTAAGGGCAAAAGATCTCTGAGAAGAAACCCGCATGTGAGAACGGCTATGTACTAGCTGCCGTATAGAACTCTGGCTATGTCCAGATCCTCCAAAATCCTGTACTTCGAGACTTAGATTTGAAGCTCCCAGTTTGTGTGACACCTGGCCAAAATCCTTTCTTATCCTTCTTTGACTGTCCACTATATGTCCCTGTCTGACTGCTACCACCACGAAATAGCATTTGCACTCCCTGTTTTTGTCCTTCTAAAAGTGCCGTCTCGACTCTTGAGGCCGCTTCTACAAGTTCACTGAAACTATGATGTCCATGACCTGTCACCATAGCTCTAATTTCTGTCCTCAGTCCTTCCTCAAACCGCCTGCATTTGTTTGTTTCATTAGCTACAAAATCAATAGCATACTTGGATAATTCCACAAATCTCTTCTGGTACTCAGCTACAGTGTATGATCCCTATACAAGATTTAGAAATTCTCTTTGTCTGGACGCACGGTAGCTCGGGGGATAGTATGTCTTATTAAATGCTTCCTTGAACATGGTCCAAGTAATAGTACTATGATCATGATACCGACCTCGATATGTAGTCCACCAATCTGCCGCAACTCCTTTTAATAAGAAGGAGGCAAGGCGCGACTTAGTAGCATCTGAACATACCATGACATCGAAAATATTCTCCAAGCTCTTCATCCAAACCTCAGCATCTTCTGGATTGCCCGTTCTCTCAAAATGTTTTGCCCCAAGCTTAATAGGTCTTTCAATGTTATCATCTCTAGCTGGGTTCTGTAATACATTTGGTAAGAGAGAGGCAATGGCCGCAGTAATTCTCTTAGTCAAGGGATCATTCCCAGCTGCATTCCCCTAATTCTGTTGTCCTGGTGCTTGGTGGACTGATTCTTCTCCTTAATTTAATCCCCTAACATTTGCTCTTTGACGAGCATTTTGATTTCGAGGTTGTGGACGCGTCTTACCACCTCGAGGCATCTTGTACCTAAAAATATGCATTACAAGTTGACAAATCAGAAATGAATAGTACAACTTGTAGACTAAATAATCATGTATTTCCCAAACGTCAATAATCATGCTCTGATACCAATTGTCACGACCCGTCCCAGATCACCCTACTGGACCTTAAACTTGACATGTTCCGATTGCAGGTGACAACTAGATGCTGAACCCACCACCAAGGCAAACTTGACTTTTCTTATCTTTCATATTCACCTTTTAAATCCCATATGAATTAATAAAATTTTTGACAGAGCCTCCCCTATATTATTGACATAACCAACCTGTAATTCAACGTCAAATCCTCAACAATCATGCGTAATAATCATAAAGACTTCCCTAACCTTCCAAACATAACGTTAATGAAATAAGTCAATTGTAGCTCTAGTCAATTCTTTTAACACACACACACACACACACACACACACACACACATATATATATATATACACAACCCTTATTACATAATCACCAGGCCTATTACCGACAAGGCCATAAAAGAATAACACAATCTATAACATGAGCCCAAAAGATAACTTCTAAATATCATATCAGAATAAACCATAAAAATGCCTACGTTTAGCTCGTCTGGCGACGATGACTCTATCCAAGCTGCTCAAATTCTGTAACTTTTTCCTATAAGGAAGAGATAGGGAGAAACATGAGCTTGTAACTCAGTGAGTGGAGTTTCCAAAATAATTTTCTCTTATAACCCATTTTTGAAAACATAATTTATTTTATAAACTTTTGTCACGTTAAATCAAATCATACATGCTAAGAATAATCATAAAGATCGTGGAATAATCATTTGTGGTATAATTGATAAACTATAATACATAAGAAAATCACACCAAAGGTACCCAACTAAATCATTTGAAATCTGTATTTAATCATACGCGCGTAGACTGCTAAGCACCTCCGTACTTGGCCCAAAGCCCCTCTGTGTACAAAAGTGGGTCCCAAAGACCTCATATGTGCACCCTTACACAGGGGCCATAGGCCCCCTCCGTGACAGAGCCTTAAGATCACAAATAATATCCCCTAGTCCAAGGGCCCAAGGCCCCCTCCGTGCACTAACACAAGAACAGATAACCACATGGGTACTTTTGGTGATTTTGAAATCATACATGTCAAATTAACTAATCATGCTTGTAAAACATGGTAAAAAGAGTCATGACGGTAAACAAACTTAATTTTGAAACATTTGTTTTGATAATCATGCTAAAATCAAGTAATTTAAAAATCATTTGTAACATGTAGAAAATCATTGTGAGTAACGTAGAAAATTCTTTAAGTATTCTCCACTAACAAAATAATTGACCGTCCACTAGCTTGGCCGATATATAGCGCCAACTTCCTCGTCACCTCCTGAGATAAAATAAAATCTTCACATCAACATTTAAAATCACCTTAATAGATAATATAGCAAAAGAGCCTCATTCTTGAATTAACTCATTCAACTTGTTTTCTCATATTACACCATACTTACCATTTTTACTTAGGAACACAAAATCACCTCTAAAGACTAATTAAGTTCTAATATCACTTAAGATTCAAAGTTAGAGCCACATTTATCTAAATCCCAATTTTCCATTTTTACAAGCTTACTAGTTTATTTACCCCTCTTCATAACTAAACCAACATTCATTACCAACACCAACAAATTCATTTCTAGCACAAAACAAACAAAAATACAAGTTTATCTCAACTTAATCACTTGTTTAACCCAATAACATAAAACCCTAATTTTTAATATCAAGCATTTATTTCAATACTGAAATATACAACTAAAATCACCAAAATCATCATTCCCACATTCATATATAACTCACATTTAAACTATAAATCAAAAGCTCTAATTTTACACATTATTGAACAATAAATATTTTACCACTTACCTCTTAATGTTAGGAAAATATGGTAGAATAACACCAACACACACTTTGAGTTGGATGGGCTCCTCCTTCTTCTTCCTTTCCTTTCTTTTTCTTTTCTTTTTTTCTCTCTTTTCTTTCTCCCGATTTTTTTTTTTTTTGGTCTCTCGAAGCATCTGTTTTGTCCAATCTCTGTTGGTCCCTTTGTTTGGAAATTGGTTTGTTATATAGGCATTATAATAGATAAGTATTTAGTTATTGCCCAGAAGGTCCCCACTCTTATTTCTTGATTTAATTAAATCCTCAACTTATATAAGTTATAGAAAAATAACCCAAACAAATAAAATAATATAATTTGGTCCTAATTTAACTTTGACTTGACTATTCCATATATGACTTTGACTAGTAGAAGTTTGACTAATAAAAATAATAATTGGGTTGTTACAATATGGAACAGCCAAATCTTTTACCCTAAAACATGGTATATCTAACTAATATATAATAAGATGAAGTGAGGGTTTACTTTTCAAATTTGGGTAGAGATGGCAACGGGGCGGGTACCCTCGCCTTGCGCCCCGTCCCATGAGAAGAATATGAAAACCATACCCGCGCCATTACTCGTTAAATTAAAATGGGGTGGGGAGGGGAGGGGCGGGGCGGGTATCAAAACGGGGCATCCTAGCCCAGCCCCGACCCTATATATATATATATATATATATAACATAATTTTTTCAAATTTCTAACCTTATTTCTCACTCAAAAGAAACAAAAGTCAAAAGAATCAAGCATCCAATTCATCACAGAATCAAAAATGTTATCATAAGCAAGAAATTGTATCTTGAAAGTATGTTGTTTGCATTTTTTGAATTAATTTTTTTTAATGTACATTGCGAGGCGGGTCAACCAAAACCCGCCCCGCCCCGAGCTGAACCCGTTTCGGGTAATTGATATCAACCCAAACTATCCCCATCGGCCATCAACCCTCGGGGCAGTTTCTTCCTCCCCATTAGAATTGGGGCCCCATTGGGTTCGGGTCGAAAAGGGTTTTTTTGTCATCCCTAAATTTGGGGCATGTTTGGCTTGACATCTATAGTTCTAGCTAATCTTACTTATGTTTTTGGTCAACCCTGTGAGCTCAAATGAATTATTAATAGGAAGATCTTGATATCAATATGAAGTTCTCATATAATATTTTACCATATTATTTTCGAATTATAAAATTGACATTCGTAGTAAAAGTTATAGCCGTTTAAAATGGTCAGTTCACAAAGTATTTTTCATTTTTTTCACAAATCAACTTTCGTCTCATTTTCGACTTTTGCACTGTTGAACTAAAGTTTTACTATACCACATCAAAAAGCTACTAACTTGCCTTTTCAAAATCCACATTTCATCCGTGGTCGCCTCTTATTTTATCTTTTATTATTATTATTATTATTATTATTATTATTATTATTATTATTATTATTATTATTATTATTATTATTCCTTTCTTTGTTTGGTCTACATTGTAGGCTCAAATAAAGTCGTAATAGTAAGATCTTGATATCAATATAAGGTTCTCACGGAGTACTTTACCACATTTTTTTGAAATTACAAAATCATCAATGTTTGCAAAAGTTATAGCCGTTTATAACGGTTCATCAACAATGTATTTTTCATTTTACTTTTCACAAATCAACTTGCATCTAATTTGTGACAAATGCACTCTAGACAAAGCTAAGGTTGCATTCTGTTTGTATTTTATTTTGCATTTTCATTTTTGAAAATTTTTTGTGTTTCCTGTTTTTATTTTTGTTTTCAAATTTGCTGAAAACGCGTTTGGTTTGTCATTTCTGAAAACTGTTTTTGAAAATGAAAAGTTGAAAAACACGTTCTGTTTGAAATTTTGCCGAATACTACTTAAAGTATTTTTAATTAATTTGCTTGCAGAATACTACTGGCTCAAACTCAAATTTTCTTTCACAGTACATTGAAAACATGATTATCTGCAACACACTAATATGGACACTAAGAGTCTATATTAACACAGCTTGGTCAGGTTCAGGATTTGAGGAGGCTCTGGTTCTATTAAAATCCAGAAAATGTAAGTTCTTTCAAAATCACCAGAGTTCATTTATCAAGGCATTTGAAATATAATATCAAGAATTCTCACTTAATTTATTTTTTTTGTAATGTTGATATTGAATTCAATAAAACTTTATTTAGACTTAATTTCAAATTAGGATAATTAAAAAAAAAAAAAAAATTATTTAGGTTTAATTCCAAGTTAGGATAATTATTTCAAAAAAAAAAAAATTATTTTAAGCTTAATTCCAAGTTAGAATAATTCTTTAAAAAAAAAAAATTAAAAATTCTCAAAACGCGTTTTCCGCGTTTTGAACTTTTTTTTATTGAAATACACATAAAACACCCAAAACGAGGTTTTGGGAGTTTTGTGTACAATTTTTTTTTCGTTTTCGAAAATGATAAAGAAAACGCGTTTTTAGTGTTTTCGAAAATAAAAACAGAAAACGACTCCAAAACAGTAAAGAGAACATGGCCTAAGTTTTTAATGTACCACTTTGAAGAGCTCATAAAAAACTATATATAATATTATAAGAGGGAGTGAGAATTTACTGTTCAAATTTGGTAGTCTTTAAGGGCATGTTTGACTTGACATCTATAGTTCTAGCTAATCTTACTTGTGTTATAATAGTAAGCCCTTATTTGTGTTTTATTGATTTTTTTTCTTTGTTTGGTCAACCTTGTGAGCTCAAATGAATTCTTAATAGGAAGTTCTTGATATCAATACAAAGTTCTTACACAATACATTACCTTATTATTTTAGAATTATAAAATCTTAAACTGTAGTAAAAAAAAAGCCGTTTTAAATGATCAATTCACAAAGTATTTTTCATTCTTTTCATAGGTAACTTTCGTCTCATTTACGACTTATACGCTTTAGAATTAAGTTTTTATTATACCACGTCAAAATGCTCATAAAAAACACAAACTTGCCTTTTAAAAATCCACCTTTCATATGTGGTCGCCTCTTATTTTATCTTTTATTATTATTATTATTATTATTATTATTATTATTATTATTATTATTTGCTTTCTTTGTTTGATCTACTTTGTAGGCTCAAATAAAGTAATAATAATAAGATCTTGATATCAAATATAAAGCTCTAGTACTTTACCACATTATATTTTAGATTACAAAGTCGTCAATGTTTGCAAAAGTTATAGCTATTTAAAATGATTCATTAACAAAGTATTTTTGATTTTTATTTTTCACGAGTCAACTTGCGTGTAATTTGAGAAATATGCACTCTAGACAAAGCTAAATTCTTAATGTACCACTTCGAAGAGCTCCTAAAAACCTACAAATTTTCCTTTTCAAAATCATATAAAGACTTTCAAAATAAGACGAACATCCATCCAAAAATGACAGCTCATTTTATTTAAAATCTTTGTGGTTACCGGTCCTTAAATATCTATTTTTTCGATTTTCCTTTATGGTTTAACTTTTGTTCCATTTTCAAAACCATGTATATATTAGATAAAATTGAATTTTTAATATACTACTCAAAGAGCTCTCAAAATTTACAAATTCTTCAAGATTATATAATAATCGAGAAATCATAATTATATGTTACTTTTGATTGTTCATGTTCACGTCCATAAACACTATTTTATACATAACTATATACACTATTCGTACATTGCACGAGCTAAACTAGCAATGGTAAAAGAGAATTAAATTATATAAAAAGTTCCCAAGCATGTTGAGCAAACCTAAAATTAAAATTTAAACATATTTTTTTATTTACACATTTTGTAGGGCACATACGACAATTCATTTATTATCAACACATTCACTCATCTGACTTTAATTAAAGGCAAAATTATTTTATTTCGAGAAATTAATGTCCATTTTATTTCTAGTCTCCTCTTCTAATTTAACTTAAAATCACATGAAGCCCCCGTGCACCTCTACCTAGTGCAAACATAGTGGTAATTACGTCTTACCATGTTTTTAAAATTAACAATTCAAACAACAAGTTTCTAAGTTTTTAATACACGAATCAGGTACTAATTCATTTTAAATAGTAATATAACTTAATTACCTATACCTTATCTACCCAAAAAATCTCTCCAATCTGTCAATCATTGGGAATGTGAAGAGAGCTCAACTTCAATCGGCGACCCATGTCACAGTTCCGACGACCCATTTCACAATTTCAGGGAACCTGGTGGTAGAATTAGCGCATGTGGTCAACATAACCACCTTCATCGTGAAAAACGATGGAACAATCTATCAGATTTTAGCTTGGAGTCGGCACTTATCATGGCAATATGGGCAAGCATTGAGAACATGGAGAGACCTCAACTTCAAGCGAATCAATTTCTGAAGTCTTAAACCCCTGGAGCTCCAGAACCTGGACCTTGTTAAATGTGAGCAGATGCATCCTTTGGATTGAGATGGATGGCTTTCTCGGCTTCAGATTTAACTTCTTTGGGCTAGGGAGGAAGACATAGAATGATCTTTGGAAGCACCTGGCCTGGGAGAGGAGCTGGGCGCTGTGAACGAAGTGGTGCTTAGCTTGGAGATTGGCTCGACGACTGGCTGAAGCAGTGGTACTGATCCAGTACAAGTTCAAAAGCTCGCTTGGCATGCAGGTGAAATTACATCTGATCATTTTGGGGTTTGTTTGGGTAGGGGACATTGATGGTTTAGTGGTCGTTGTGCGGTGTGGTGGTTTTGTGACATGGTGACGATGGTGGTGCTATAATGTGCGGTCGTGTGGTGTGCGGCGATGGATTGTTTGTGCGATTTGGTGGCGGGGGGCAGTGGCGATGGTTCTTTGGCGTGAGGTGACGAGTGGTGTTGGTGTGAAGGTTTCAGTTGTGATGGTGATGCGATGGTTTCAATCGTAATGGTGAGGTAGTTGTGCAGTGGTTTTCAATGGTGGCGGTGGTGAGATGATTGTTTATTGGTGGTCACTAAGGTCATACATACGAGTCACAGATCACATATTCAAATTACAGGTCACATTTCACATATCTCAGTTCACATGTTCAAGTCACAAGCCACATTTCAAATCACAGTCACATGTCACATATTGAAGTCACGGATCACATGTTTAAGTCACAGATCACACATTCAAATCACATGTCATATCTTCAAGTCACATAACACATTTCATAGGTCACATTACATCGTCACATGTCACAATTCATCCAATCACAGCATTTTAGGTCACATATGTCACGATTCGTATAATGCATGTCACATCTCACACGTCACATTCCACATAGCACAGATCGAAGAGAATTGGTGAAAAATGCAATATGTAAGTCACTGATTTTATTTTTCATTGATTTTCACAATTTTTTAATTTATACACACACACACACACAAAACATAAATTTCTCTGTGTGTATCTTCAAGATGTGGTGGTAAGTCAGAGACGGCGACAGTACGTCAAAGATGGATGGCGACGACGATTTGCAGAAGGTCACGATGATGATGTGATTGTGACAATACGGTGTTGGTGTTGGTGGTGTTGGTGGTGTTGTTGGTGCTGTGGTGGTGGTGGTGGTGGTGGTGGTGGTGGTTTGGTGGAGGAGGAGGAGGTGGTGGTGGTGGTGGTGGTGGAGTTGGTGGGGAAGATGCTAAGTAACAAAATGTATGTTTAATTTTATTTGAATTGTATTGGGTGGGTGGGTGGGTGGGTTTGGGTGATTTTTTATAATATGTTAATTAATTATTTAGCACCTGATGTTTGAAGTTTTAAATTGATTTCTTTAATTTTGAAATATGTTAGTGTAACCACATGATTTGTGTATTTTTTCCTTATTATTATTATTATTTATTGAGAAAATGAAGTATAATTTTCTAAAGTCTTACAAATATATCATATTGATCTATGTGAGCAGATAAAATATATGCAAATCAAATTTTGTTAATTTTCAATCGTATCACGTTGCCAGCCTATTTTCTTTTTGAAAAAAAGTTGGTGCATCCATCCATGCTTGATGCTACTATTATATAACATAAATATTAAATAATTATAATGTTAGTTGTACGTGATAGTGTACATATTGATAATGTGAAAGAAAGAGAAAAACGAAATTAAATGAAAGCCGATAAATATAATACAAATGATCAAACCCTACACAATCTATATATATATAATTTTTCCCGCCAAAATCAACAGGTATTTTACCTTTTTTTTTTTTTTTGGAAATTAATTTGTTATCTGTTATTGATAATGTCGTTGACAGATGAATGCGTCTTGGAAATTTGGAATTCATGTTTATTGATATATGTGTACTTTAATTACTGTTTAATTAAAGGGACGACTACTTTTTTACACATATAAAAAATTTAAAATAATACTATAATATTTGACATAATCAATAAATTAGCTATTATTGTCGAATGCAACAATAATTTTCAGCAAAATTGAGGTTATTTTGTTTACTATATATTTAATTGCTCATAAGAGGCTTGAATAAAAACCTTACATAAAGTATTTTGCTTTGTTTTCCATGTATGAATTTAAAAGGATGAATATTTATATAAAAAAACTGCACAAAAATTTATGGATTTAGATACAACTATATAATTTCCCTTCGGCTGCAATATTATCTATCAATAGATAATCTTTGAAATCCAGAAAAACCACCAATAATAGGGTCGTTAACATTAATTGCATAGATGAAATCTTCAATTTTGATTTCTTTCTAGAAAAATTAACGAGGACAAAGGAGATCGAATACATATTCATGGTGTGGACAGCAGATGTTTGAAGAAATATGGGTTTGTGACTTTCAGTGATCGTCCAAATGGAGATTAAATGTGGGTGGTGTGTAGAATGTTCTATAATCTTGGTTGGTCGATTTTATGGGATAAATATGTTCGGATTTCGCCAATATTTTTTAGGATACCATAATTATTGTACAAAAGTAATTATTTTAAGTTGTTCCATTTAAAATTTTATAATAATATATATATTACTATTTTGTAATTTTGTCATTTACTAATGTTAAATAACAAATATTTTGTAATGCTATATATATCTGTAAGTGAAGTTATAATTTGAGTTTATTATTTTCATAATTTCTTTTACAATATATATATATATATATATATATATATATATATATATATATATATATATATATATATATATATGTTTGTGTGTGTGTGTGTGTACAATTATTGACATTATATACTCTGTATTAATAATCACTCATTTATTTGTATTTTAACTATGTTAAAAGTTGTCTAATTTTATAATTAACTAGTGAATCATCCCGTGCGATGCACGGGAAGAAATTTCTAAATAAAAATAATCCTATTCAAAATTAAATGAATTCTTAAATAAAATAAATAACATTCACAAATAAGAGATAAGTTCATCATTTATTAGTTTCATGTATAAACATCAACATTTTAGGGAGGAGTCATACATGCGAAAATGATTGTGTCTGACTCTTATTGATAGTCATGGTATATGACACCATCAATGAATTTTTTTTTTTTTTTTGAAATCTAATAAGTATCCTAAAATTCGAATGGCTCAACGATATCCTTGGAATAAAGAACTTGTATCCTGCATTACTGTCAGATAGAATTTGACCTTATAGAATATGATCTTCAAGTTTTGTAACGATTATTCACTATCTCCTCGAAACAAAAATTCGTCTTGCAAAATGAACATTTAAATGTAGGATCTCCAGTATTTATGTACTCTGAACATTCAAATAATAGATGAAAAAGTTAATAATAGAGATCATGCATATAAAAGATAAAATTCAATATTTTGACCATTGACAATGAAAAACAACATGTATAATAATAATAATAAAAATTTGCGAGGTTGACAAAGATATTGCATCAAATTTATGATATTTTAGGTTTTCAATATTTATACAACGTAATTATTTTTTGATTGAAACTATAATTTAATATTGATCATCTCAATTTTTAGTTAAGTAAATTGGGAGACAATTTATATTTTATTGTGAAAAAATATCATAAAATTTGAATTAAAATATAGCAAAGAATATCTTGGTATGGTTAATTACTTTTTGAAATTTTAAAATTAACAGTTAGGACAAAAATCATTAATAACTATATCATTTCAAAAAAAAAAAATAGATAAATTTGTTAGCCGTTAATGTTAAAAAATGTGATATGAGATTTTTTGGAATAAAAAATTAATTAAGAATTAAATGTAATTTTTATTGAAATAATTTTGATAAATAATGCAACATAGGAAAGAACATTAATATGTATATTTAATAAATAACTTAAAAATAGGATTTAGTTATAAAAATTTTAATACAACGTGATTTATAAAAATACGAATGTGTATAAATTTTAGATATAATTTTAATTGAGAATTTGACATTGGATCTGCATGACTGAACCAAATATTTATCCATAAAATTAAGACCAATAAAATATCACAATTATTATAAGAAATTAATTACGTATTAAATGTAATTATCTATAAAAATATTTAATAATTTAATAATACGCTATAAAAAAAGAGCTCCAATTTTTAGATGTACTAAATAACTAAAAATAAGATTATTTATAAAAATAAAAAAACTATATGTATGATGTGATTTATAATTTAGTACTCCATCCTTCCCATAAAGATAGTCCTCTACTTATTTTCACACAGATTAAGGACAACATGGAATATAAAATATTAATTTCACTCTTAAAAAATAAAGTAGACTATCTTTTTTGAAACGGACAAAAATGAAATAGTGGACTATCTTTGTAGGACAGAGAGAATATTATCTAGTAATAAAATTTCAACATAATTTTTAACTGAAAATTTTACTTTGGATTTGTATAAATGAACACAAATATTTATTTGTAAGATTGAAAACGTTAGAATAACACATTTTTTTTTATGAAAAGAGAGGTTTGACACAAAAAAGTCAAATATAAATAAGTAAAATCAAACAAATTATCGTTCTTATATCATAAAAAATAAAAAACAACTTCTCGGTAAAAGCAAATTTAAAAAAAAAAAAAAAAATTCTAGTTTCTTATTTTTATTATTTTTTATACAATGTAATATACAATTTCATCAAATATATATACTGATCCATGAATAATATGTTTTTTCTTCACTCGACGGTCGAAACCATTAACATATCTATCAAACCCAAAATTATTCTAAATTGTCCAACATTAGTTAACACATTGCAACTCCAATAGAGAAATCTAGAACATAATATAAATAAACTATTAACAAATCCTCTTATTAGTCTAAAATAATTTTGCATTCTATATTGTTTTCGAAGCTTTCTCTACAATATTCTTATTTTAATATTTTTTCTTTTTTGTTAGAAACCTAAATTTATGTGCAACGACTCAAAATATCACAGGTCTTGAAGAAAAGAGTAGTGCCAATCATTTTTACATTTTCAAAAAATAATTTACTATTTTTTTATTTTCAACTGGTTTGTAATATAAATAACTAATAAGCATTACCACCGCACCAGAAATTTTGAATCATAAAACGTGATAAATAGAAGGTGGAGTGGAGCGGTCATGTTAAACAGTACACATTTTTTTCAAAAAAATAACCATTTAATTGAATCTTCTATTATTGTATATATCTTCATAATAATTATATATAACAGAAATGAAAGAGGTTGTATATAAGAAAATGAAAAAAAAAGGATATAGAAAAAAAAATGAATCAACAGATTTTGAAAAATGGGAAAAAAAATGAAACAAATTCTGAAAAAGCGAAAAAGGAAAAAAAATAAATAAATAATTGACTTTCTAGTGTAATTAGGCGGCGGGAAATAGAAGTCATGTAAACACAACAAATATTGAAGACTGTAAGTAGATGTCAGCGATTTTGAAAATAATAAATAAATATTGAAGGCCCAACTATTTTTGAAGTGGGTTTTGAAATTGATTATTGGATAGATGATATAAGTAGTGTGAACATGATAAATATTGAAATCCCCAAAAATTGGAAAAATAAATAAATAAAATCTGCACATAGTACAATAGTTTTGGAGGGAAACAGTGAAGTTGACTGTGGTTGACTCAACTACTTTTATATATTATATAGATATAAAATCATTTTTTTCCCAAATAAATGTAACGTTCATTTTCTACTGAATTAGCTAATTTCCCAAATGATTGGTCAATAGTTGTGTACGTTAATATACTTACTTATTTTATGTAAGTGGAAATCATGTTGATACGTTGAATTTGAAATTTTATATTAACTATTTAATTATTTATTTTTTTAAATTTTTTATATCATTAAAAATTGTCTATAAACTTAATTAATTTTAAAAAGAAAATTTGATTCATTAAATTCGTATTTGCATTAGTAAATTATACTCCCTCCGTCCCAAAAAGATAGTCCTGTATACTATTTTTGTCTGTCCCAAAAATATAGTATTGTTTCCATATTGAGCATATATTAAATTTTTCATTTCCACATATACCCTTATTTAATATATCTTGGTACAATACACACCAACTACTTAACTATTGCATTTTCAATTTTTTGTGGAAAACGAAGTGAGTCTACTTAAAATAATAAATAAGGGATAAAGGGTATAAATGAAAAACATTGATAAAATTTAATATCATAATTATACTAACTACTATTTTTTAATCCGTGTGAAAATAATCATAGGACTATCTTTTTGAGACGGAGGGAGTATGACTTTTCACATTTATACCTTACGTGCAAAGTACTATGATATCGGTGATCCAGTATGAATATCGTTGATGCAAAAACCTCAAGGTAACCTCAATTGTTTTTGTGACTATATTTCTCCAATTTTTAATAAATAATATATTATTATTTTTTTAGTTTTTGTTATTATATTTCTCCAATTTTTAATAAATAAAAATAATATATTATTTGTTTAGTTTTTGAATATTTAAGATTTTCAATTTTTATTTATCTATTTATTTTTTGTTCCATGCAATGCACATGTGCGAATGCTAGTGATGTACAAATAACATTACTCTATAAATGAAACAAATCCGTCCCATTAATTTTCTTTCTTAAATGTTCCAAGTATTTAACATTTCCATAGGAAGGAGGAACAATTTATTAGAAATCACTTATTTATTTATTTGCTTTTTTTTTTTTCTATTTTCTTAGATTCGATTTGGTGGAGAATGAAAATAGATTTTTAGCATATTTTGATAAAAGAAGATTAAATTTGTACTTAAAAAGTTTAGATCCTATAATACATGTGATTAAAATTAATAATTGACTTTAATTTAAATTAAAATTATAATCTTGATTTCTTAAGAGTAAAGATGTTGCAGGAATTTAAAATTTTATTTTCATTATTAGAAAAATAAAAATATCATGCAGTCATCACACTTTCAAGGTTCCACCATAGAAAGCAATGTTGTTTGGTTTTTTGTTCCTAATTGAGTAATTAATCGTGGATTACAACATACAATAAACAAAAAATTAAATAAAAACAACAAGAAACGAGACAACCTCTTGGTGACCTAGTTCGACAAATTGCCTACGTCCCGGGGGGGGGGGGGGGGGGCGGCGGCTTGGGACTCCGTTCCACTAACAAAAACCTTCCAATGAGAATTACAAGATACAAGAATCGCACACAATTGTTCTTTCTGAAGAAACGAGAATCAGCCCCTCACAACTACAAAATCACCGCACCAAACACTATCCAATAGTACTACAAATAGCCTACAATATGGCCCAAACTACAAGTGTTTACACAGAAAAATGGCATAAGAAATCGCAAGAACAGAGAGAGGGAATCGCGAAATCAGTAACGCAGGAAGGAGAGAGGAGTACTCTGTCCAATAGCAAGTCAAACAAAGGAAATATATCATGCCAAAACTATCTCAGCCGTAGGATGCCATCTGACGGTCCAAAATAGAAGCTTTAATACCGAGAATTGCATCATAAGTCCTCCTAGTTTCAACAGGTTGCCAAAGTGGCCCTCCAAGTTTGAAACCTTTAAATTTGGGGATCACATTCAATAAATTTCATAACAAAAGACTACGTATAATAGTACTTGTATATAAGGAGTTATATAAAATTTCACAAATAGGTGAGGTGTCAAAGAGATTGGATATGTTTTTTTATTCGGTCGAAGAAATACTGACTCAATCAAATCTCAACACATTATGAGTATGTACATCAATATATAAATGATGATGTACATGTAGTATAATAATAATAATAATAAAAAAAAAAAAAACTATAGTGGTGACAACCAAGCCAATTGTCTCGGGGCTCAGATGAATGAGCCTAGGCTTGCCTCAAGCCCCAAAAATGGTTGTAGGCCTAAGCTGGCCCATTGGCTCAATTAGCCAGACCGCCTCGTTCACTGGCCATTTGACCCATATATTTAATTTAAAAAACAATAAAAAATTAAATAGTTGGTAACAAGCCCCCAAAAAAAAAGAGGGTTGATACTTTCTTTTTGGAATTTTTTATCTTTTTATTTTTGAATTTTTATTCAAACCAAAAAAAAAAAGGTAAAGGCTCGAGTCAAAGCCACGATAGCCCCTGTTGGATCGATTTGAACAATATAATGAAATAATCATATAAAAAATGCAAGAACACCAAGATTTTTCAGTTCGAAAACCCCGGATGTTCGGTAATTCAAGAATCACATACTCCCCGTTGAGCAATCCATTAAATTTGAATTCACGCTTAAAATCCAACTAAACAAATCAAGAAGTTCATCGCATATTACAAGCTTAACACCAAGAACACCCAAAAAATTCCTAAAACCGAATCCTACACCCAACCAAACTACAATCGGATTTCACTAAGAATAAACTGCAGCTTCTATGTTTTACATTTATTGTAAAACCACTCTAATCATCAAGAAAAAGATAACAAAAGGAGAACAACAATTACATCTCATCAAGAAATCTAGTCCAAACCCTTAACCTAAATTTGCTCAACAAATTGAGAACAAAAAAGATGAGAATTCGAATTGTGTTGAAGAGAAAATGGGATGCCTCCTATCTCATCTTCTCGTATCCCTTCAATTGTTCTTGAATAGCACTAAATGTAAGGAGTGTATATATAAGACTCAAGCCACCCAACCTATATATGTGGGCTCAACCATTTTAGGCCTAATAAGAGTAAAAGTAATTTTATATGAAAGTGAGTTGCACTTTTTCCCATTATTTGGAGGTGAACCAAACTGAGCTTGGCTTGATTCCACCCCTAAAAGACTACAATCGGACAAGTATAACATAAGAAAAATAAATAAATGCATTTATGTGGAAATAGCTCACATTCAATTGTGTCATGTCGGTAAAGTTTCAACTGTTGGTAAATAAATAAGTTTCAGAACAAGCACGAATGCAGTGGAGTTTATAGTGAAATTTGAAGTAAACAAATTTAAGTTACGGTTTTTTTATTTTAAATTTAGAGTTTGGGATTCAAGTTTTCAAAGTACTAATATTAATATTTAAAAATGTGGCCTCTTCAAAATTAAGGAGAAATCAATTTTTCATCCAAATCAATGCGTGGAACACAAAAAAACAAATAATGGATCAAAAGAGAAAAATAATTAAATTAAACACAACTCAGTTGATCATCAACGACTCTAGGAGAAGAATACTTTGATTGATGAGGAAAATAAATAAATCAAGACAATATTTTTCTCACGCTTAGAACTTCTAATGAATAAAAAAAAAAAACTATTTTGTTCTTTCTCTCTTCTCTCTCCCTACGCCTTCTCTTTTTTGTTCTACTAGCATACATATATATAGGAAAAACTAAAAAAAATCATTTTCAACTCTAATGGAAAACAAATTCTAACAATTAATCGCTCGGGTAATCCTTATGTAATTTTACATAAACTCTTTTTCCAATTTCAATGCCAATCAAATACTGTTTTAGTTGTAATATAAATTATTTTCCTAATTGCAATAAAACTTTTTTTCCTTAATTTGGGTCAAACTTAACAATCTCCACCTTGATCCAAAATTTTAAAAGTCGCTGCATTTTTAGCACTCCAACTTCGCACCCCTTTACTGGTAGGTGTCACCACAACGCAATTAATTGTTGTAGGCATGAATTGTGTTCTAAGATTCATTAAACATTACATTTCGTTTTGACATCTTTGAAATATGTTCTTCAACCTTCTTCTTCAACCTTCTTGTAATTAGCCACGTATCCCGTTTTACCACTTCACAAACTTTAGAATAGTAGATGACTCTCGACAATGTGACTCCAACCTAGCAGCTCCACTTGAAATTGCCTTCCCTAT
Source organism: Ligustrum vulgare (assembly GCA_963555705.1). Taxonomy (NCBI): domain Eukaryota; kingdom Viridiplantae; phylum Streptophyta; class Magnoliopsida; order Lamiales; family Oleaceae; genus Ligustrum; species Ligustrum vulgare. Next base: position 58,756,086 of record OY743169.1, on the reverse strand, counting down.
TAGACTGTACAAATTACCAACTTTCTCCCCATTCATTATTACACATAATTTTTCTTCACAATCATCAATTCAGCTCTGACGAAATATTCATAGTCCAATGCACCCAACAATATCAAGCTTCTTTTTAATCTTGGGATATGCAAAATACATGTTATTCGTATCACCACTCCGTCAATCATCTTCGCCTTCACACTACCTGAACCTTTAACTTCGAGTTTTTTGTTATCAGCCACAAACACACGACGTTTGTCACATGATATATAATTTCAAACCAATCTCTATTTGGGCACATGTGGTAAAAAAATCCAGAATCCATAAACTAAACCGAATTCTTGTAATTAGAAACACACAAAATGTCTCCTGGATCATAATTATCCTCCAACACATTTGTAGAATCTGAATTCTCTAAAACTCATTACCATTGATCTTCGATTCAAGATGTTTCGTCAATTCTTCATAGTCTTTCTAACGAGACCTTTCTAGTGACGTTAATAACACTCTGCGACTCTCCTTGAATAATATTGAGAACGATTCATCTAACCATAATTTCTTCCCCGTGATTCATTTCTACAATGTCTATTCTCAGAAGTGGTCAACATAACTTGTTCGTCATCATATTACCATTTGACTTCTTAATGTTAGTTGTCCTAACAAAGCAATCGAAACCTCATTCACTTTCAAAATAGATTTATCAACTAACAACGTAATCAACAACGTCTCATATGATGTAGGCAAAGAAGATAATAAAGTAATAGTCTTATCTACATCCTCAATTTTCAAACATTCAACAATTCAGTACACATTTATTAAATTTATTTAGGTTGTCCTAACATCAATATCACCATTCATATTCAACTCATATAATTTCTTATTCAAATAAAGCCTATTAGCTATGGACTTAAACATTATAAATCTTCTAGTGTATTTCATAACATGGAAGAAAATTTCTCGATCAAAACACTATACTTTACCTTAAATACAAAAATCTGTCTAATAGTATTGTCTGTCTTCACTTTCGATTCGTCCTAATCTGCATATTTCATCCATTTCGGCCTCTTACCCTGAAAAGCCTTGTAAAGTCTTTGTTGCACAAGAATATATTCAACTGTACTTTTTCAAATATTGAAATTATTCTTTTTCATCAAATCGTTTCACATCAAACTTGGGACCTATAATCATCTTCGCAATAATCCCAAAGTTTGAACTTTGCTCTAATACCACTACTGGGAAAAATTGATTTCACACCCAAATCAATGTTGCGGAGCACAAAAACAAATAACAAATCAAAAGAGAAAATAATAATTTTAACCTTTCTCAGCTGACCGCCAATGACAACAGGAGAAGAACACTTTGATTAATGAGAAAAATAAATCACTCAATATAATATTTTTTCTCACCATCAACTTCTCTTAAACACAAAAACTAGATGAAAAAGTACAAACTACTTTTTTCTTTCTCAACTTCTCTTAAACACAAAAATTAGATGAAAAAGTACAAACTACTTTTTTCTCTCTCCTAATTTTTTTTTTCTCTCTTCTCTCTCACTGTGTCTTCTCTTTTTTCTTTTTTCCCTCTTTCTATTTGCAATCGTATATATAAAGGACAAGTTCCATTTTAATTCTAATGGAAAACAAACTAACACTTAATCACTTCGGAAGTCCGTTTCTATATGTATTTATCTATATAAATATTTGTTTTTTTTTTTTCAATTTCAATGTCAATGGAATACTTTTTTTTAATTGCAATAAAACTCGTTTTCCTTATTATGGGTCAAACCCAACATGTCTGGCAATTTATAAATAGATAAAAATGATTAATGCATAAGTAATATTACTTGTGGGTTCATAGACATGCGTGAATGAAAATAAGATTTGACAATTTATAAATGATTGAAGACATATTTGGTAGAGATTCTACTTCTAATTATTGTAAAAGAGTTTTTTAGGGGACTATCTTAGATGACAACGAGATTCTTAAAAGTTATTTAGCCAGACAAAGCATTTTAAAAATTTATCCAAACATCTTCAAAAATAGATCCTAATTCTCAAAATTAGATTTTTACTTTTCAAAAACTCTATCAAACAACCATCAAAAAATTTATCAAACAGAGGCTAAAACAACGGACTAGTAGTCACAAAAGGTAATAGTTATCAGATATCTCTTTACTTACATTTTTCCAACAAAATTTAAAAGAACCAAAACGGAGAAATTATAATTTTCAAAAAGTTGTGTGAAGAAATATGTTGGTACACTTGATTAGAAGTAAGGACTTCATTCAAGTTACTAGTGTCGACTGTCTTATACACGTTAGAGTGTATTAAGGTCTAAATGCACAAGTTTATATAGTAAAAAAGAAACCTCCAAGTGTCGTCCCTTTGTTAAACTATGGAGTGGTCTACAGATAATCAAATAAAAACCCGGTTATTTTTCTTATTACTTTCTAAATGATATTCTAAATACTCTTCTATGTAGCACGGACACTTCAACTAGAGTAGTGTGTCCGTGTCCGACACATGTCCATCGAGCCCTTAGCTTAGGGGGATCCAGTTGGATCGGACAAAAAGCAGAAGAATTCCGTGATGGGATTGAACTTGCACGAACGAGTAATTGATTTGCCTACGATTTCAAGAATTTGATTGGAGCTCGAAAGTTGTGCATACCTTTTCCTTTTTATCTTAGATCTCTTCTGCTATTAGCTCCCAAAGTTTGTAGTTAACTGAAACCAGATTGGGAGAGAAAAATGAACCACTATGTTCCATTGGTTTCTCCTTAAGAGCAATCGGCTCCTAACGAGAGCTTAAATCCTATCAAGGTCCAAGTTTCATAATAGCGAAGGAAAAGGGTAGGGATTTTTTCATAGTGATAGTGGGCGGATCTCATGAGATCTATGCAGTCCTAAAGCTATGAGAGTTGGTCAGAAAAAACATTCCCATGGACTATATTGAGGAGTAAGGAAATAAATTCCTTGACAATGAGGTCCTTCTTGCATGTGCTTGAGCCTTCTTTGATTATGGGTAAGCTTGCTGTGTTTTGGACAATATGTGGAAGCTATGTTTGATTGAACATGGAAAACATTTTCCTTTTTCATGTATATTTTCCTACAATAATGGTGGGAAAATATTATATAGGAAATTCGTCTAAATTGTGCTTCAAACAATTGAACATAGAAACTATTTTCCTTTACAAATGTTTCAATCGAACAGAAAAGAAGGGAAATATTTTACTGACAAGACATTTTCCATCAGTTGAATTTATGACTATTTTGATAGTGTTCATTATTGGGATTATTTTATTAATCTTGAAGTTGATCTTTTTTTTGGTATTTCCGTTGACATGTCTTGATTTATTCTTTTCAAGCTGGTGTACGATCTATAGCTAAGGTTTGTTGACGATCCTTGACTACAATCTCAGGGACATCATAAATAGTACCTGCTATTCCTACTTTTCCCACTTCGCATATATGCTTTATATTCTCTAGGGAAATGCTCCAAGATTACTCTCATCTTCATTTCTTTTCTTGTTGTTATTTGTACATAATAGTCTAGAATCTCTGAAATTATTTAGTTAGTTTATTGTTTCCTATATTAGTCTATATTAGTCTATTACGATTCTTAACTATAGGATCTTACCAAGTACAGTGGCTATTTATGCCAAAGTTGAGAAGAGCAATATAAGTTTCTTCCAAAAGAACAATATTTTTGACTTGGTATTAGAGCATTCATATTTTTTTTTTCCTCTTTTGCACCATGTCGAATGACAAAACTCAATCATTCATGTTCAATTTGAAATCTAATTTTACAACCGGCATCATTCTTACCAAAGTTAACTACGATGTATGGTCCCAGATCATGGAGATGCAAATTGCAGGATGTGAGAAAGTTAAATATATTATGGGTAAAACACCACTCCTATAAGATAATAATGCTTCCTATGCCAAGTGGTATGCTGAAAATCAAAAGGTCAAGGGGTGGTTGCTAACCTCTATGTCGTCGAATATTATAAAGTGCTATATTCGACTACACACAACATGTGAAGTCTGGAGTGATCTTACCAAAGCTTTCTACGATGGATCAGACGAATCACAACTGTTTGCACTAAATCAGAGAGCTTTTTCTACCAAACAGACTTGTCGCCCTCTATCAACCTATTATAGTGATCTTGTGGAAATAATTTTCAAGAACTTGATCATCGTGATATGATTGTAATGAAAGACCCTGATGATATCATTGTCTATAGAGAATCCGTTGAATGATAGCGGGTACACATTTTCTTGAATTGACTGGATGCAGAATTCGAACAAGTGTGCAGTGGGATTCTCAGAAAAGACTTGATATTGGTTCTTGAAGAATCCTATGCTTACATACATCGTGAATTAGTTTGCAAGACCATACTAAATATAGAAGATGATCTTGTTGAATCGTCTGCAATGGTGGCAAGTCTAGCTAAGCCTAAAACAGAACAATAGTTGGTCCTACCAATGATCAAAATCAGAGCGTATTTGTACTCAATGTAGTGAAACTAGGCATACGAAGTCACGATGCTATGAACTAATTGGGCATCCAGAGGCAAGTCTAGATAAGCCTAAAATATAACAATAGTTGGTCCTACCAATGATCAAAATCAGAGCGTATTTGTACTCAATGTAGTGAAACTAGGCATACGAAGTCACGACGCTATGAACTAATTGGGCATCCAGAGGCAAGTCTAGATAAGCCTAAAATAGAACAATAGTTGGTCCTACCAATGATCAAAATCAGAGCTCATTTGTACTCAATGTAGTGAAACTAGGCATACGAAGTCACGATGCTATGAACTAATTGGGTATCCAGAATGGTGGGATCCTTCCAAGCACATCACAAACGGAACTCTAAACCAAATAATCATGCCTCAGTTGCAGTGGCAAAACTCTTCAATCAATTATCTGTTTCATATTTTAAGTGTGATTTGTGTGAATTTGCTAAAATCCATCGTGTTCTATTTTAAACAAGTATGAATAAAGGTACAGCACCTTTTATGATTATATAATATGAAACAAGATGGGGTTGCAGAGCACAAGAACCGCCACCTTCATGAAGTTGTTCTTGCCTCCTTGTTTGAAGCTCATATATCTACTAGCTACTAGGTGAAGCCATCATAGCTACAAACTATCTTATCAACTAAATACCTTCAAGTGCATTACAATTTCAGACCCCCCTTGAGTATTTTCATGATGCTTTGAATTCACCTAATGTGCTGAATCTGTCACCTAGAGTTTTTGGATGTGTTGCCTTTTTCATCTTCATAAGCCATTGAGAAATAAATTGGAAACCCAGGCTCTTAAGTTTGTGTTTGTTGGTTATGCTCAACATAAAAAAGGCTATTGTTGCTATCACTGTCCCTCTCACAAGTTGTATGTCACTTTTAATATTGTATTTCACAAAGATAAAATGTATTATTCTACTCCCGAGTCTTCAATTCAAGGGGAAAATAGAATAGAATAGAATTGAATTGCAAACACTTAATCATCATTTGGACATCTTGGATATTATAAGTGATGACAAATTAGATGAAAGAACTGGATGTCCAAGGGGTGAGTATTTGGATTACAACAATGAACATCTAGAAGATACAAATGAGCATGATTCACAAGATGAAAACAGTCGAGACCAGATGGAAATGGTGCGAACAGAATCTCGGCCGACTACTTCTCCCCTTCATAATGTATCAGCAGATCAATTGCTTCCTAAGTCCGTGTCCACGTCTCAGCCTCAAGTAAATTCTAAAACTCAACTGAAAGTACTACCTCACCAAACCACCAGAGGAAAACGTAGAATTATCTATGAATTACTTCTCACTTCTATGTCTCAGTATCCCATGAATCATTTTATATCTTACCACAGATTGTCAAAGGAAATGGAAGCATTTGTGAATCAATTATCTACTCTATCTATTCATAGTAGTGTGCAGAAGGATTTGAAAGATCCTAAGTGGAGAGAAGCTATGAATAAAGAAATGAGGTCCCACCAAAATAATTCAAAATGGGAAGTGGTTGACTTACATACAAGAAAGACACCAATTAGATTCAGGTGGTTATTTACCATTAAATGTAAATTCGATGGCACCATTGAAAGGTTCAAAGCAAGGCTTGTCACTAAAGTATAACTCAAACCTACGGGATTGATTACATGGAGACGTTTGCATCCATAACCAAGATCAATATTGTTCGATATCTACTATCTCTGGTCGTGAATCATGATTGGCCCTTATAATAGTTTGATGTAAAAAAATACATTTTACATGCAGATCTCCAAGAAGAAGTATACATGGAATTACCTCCTGGATGTATTATGCCAACCAAAGGAAGCTAACAAGTATGTAAATTGAGGAAGTCCCTATATGGTTTGAAGTAGTCCCCAAGGATGTGGTTTAGAAGGTTCACAAATTTTAGGAAGTCTATTGGATACAAGTAAAGCAAAGCTACTCAAATCATACTCTCTTCTTGAAATATAATAAGGAAGCAATCATAGCTCTTATTGTGTACGTTGATGATATGATAGTAAATGGGAATGGTCCTGAAGAGAAGAAAGCATTGTAGAGTCATCTTTCCCGGGAGTTTGAAATGAAAGATCTCGGCTAGACGGCTACTTAAAATACTTTCTTAGAATTAAAGTGTCAAGACCGAATAAAGGAATTTTTCTGTCTCAACGAAAATATGCTTTGGATTTGTTGAAGGAAACTAGTATAACAGCATCTAGTACTCCTATGGAAGAAAGTTGAAATTGGATACAAATACAGATCAAGTCCATGCTAACACGGAACATTTTCAGAGACCAGTTGGGATGTTAATATATCTTGTACATACCAAACCTGATTTAGCTTATGTACTAAGTATGGTTAGTTAGTTTATTCACTCTCCAAGTGGAGAACAAATGAATGTCGTCACTCGTATCTTGTGCTACTTAAAATCTCTCCAGGAAAAAGGAATTTTTTTTAAAAAGGGCGACAACTTGAAAATTTATGGTTAAAACAATGTTGATTGGGCTGGGTCAATAGAGGATTGATGATCTACATTTGTGGGTGGGATTTAGTCAATTGGAAACTAAGAAATGGTGTCTAGATCGTCGGTTGAATCCGAATATAGGGGAATGGCCAAGGCACTATGTGAATTACTATGGATCAAGAATGTGATGCAAGAGCTACACATTGAGCAAAAAAGTCCTATGAAATTGTAATGTGATAGCAAGGTAGCATGTGATATTGCCCACAAACCAGTCCAACACAATAGAACAAAACCTGTTGAGGTTGATAAACACTTTATCAAGGAAAAGCTAGAAGCAAGAATTATTGAAGTTCCTTATGTTCGGTCTCAAGGCAGTGTCCAACCAAGCTTTGATATTATTTTGAAAAATATTAGAAAACTCAATTCAAGATCAATATCGAATGTGATATGCGATAATCCAACATACAAATCAAACAAATCAATATGTTAGATTGAATTAAAGAAATAAAATCAAACTAAACAGTAAATAAAACTAAGTTCAAAATGTATTTGATTTTCCCCTTTTGTTTTGGCTCAGAAAATCGATCCACAACCACAAAATGTAGCACCACTTCTTTAAGATTTGTACAACCACAAAGGCTACGGGTAATAACCAACCTAAGGGATGAAGAACAAAACTCAATGCAAACCAAAGAAGAGAGCATGAAAAGAGAGTCACAAAGAAGACAAGAGACATGAGGTTTTCATGAAGAAGACCCACTAAGAAGACCAAATGATACTGACTCTTTTTCTATCTCTCTCACACCTCACTCACAAAAGCAAAGACAGGAAGCTATTTATCTCTCTTCTTTCTCTTACTCTATATGCAACTAGAAAAGTCAGAAGATATGTATCAGAAAGTGATTGGTTTCGATGGTCCAACTTAAATTTGAACTCCATAAAAAACGAGATAAACCCCAACAAATTAGGTATCAAAAAAGATTACGATAAGTTGTTTCATCCCTTTTTCCAACATTATCTTAATCTCCAAGGTGAGTATTGAGCACCAATCCCAATTGGGTTGGCTTCCTCAACATAGCCGACCAGATTCGGCTACAAGCAATTATGGCGTGGATTAAAATATTCTTCAATAAAGGCTTATAAAAGTCTGAAGTTAAAATGGGTCTTGATTTTTCATCATATCCAAGGGGTTAATTTGACAATGCAAAATTACCTAACATAATGTTATTTCAAGAAACCAACTAATATTTAAAACTATGGTTGGGCCCAAAAATCAAACTCGAATACCCAAACCCGAACTAAATCGGGTCTAGTCGGTTCCAAAATTGGGTTTGGTCTATTTAATTACAAATTGAAACCCTTTCTTTTTGAGATTGAAGTCTTGCGTTTCTTTTTCTTTCCCTTTCTCTTTCCCCAATACTCTTCTTTGATGAGTTGCCCGCTTGAAGCTCATCCCTCCCAGACACAATATCAAGATCCTTACCCACAAATTTGGGTATGTTGTTCTTTCCAACCCCATCCTTCACATTGTCCAACTTGCAAAGAGTGTATGGCACACATTCCAATCCAGTAGGACGAGGGTTCTTTGAGCCATTATCAGGGCTCATTTTCTTGACCATCTAGCCAGCTAAAGAATCTTTATTTTTGGGGTTACATCATTTGCAATATGTTCTTTATCTAACAGAGAGATTGTACTTGTAATTGTCTCTTTTTGTCTCTCATCTGCGCAGTTGGTGGTGTCATTAAGCAAATACATTTATTGAAGTAGTTTTATCAACATTTCTGCAATAACAAAGATAATTACCCTCTCCACTAGACTACTCTTGGATTTTTAATGTTAGGATGGGAATTAGGATAGAAAAATCAACACAGTGACCCCATCTGACCCAAATGACCCGGCTCGAGTCGGTTTTAGGTGAAAATAGACCCGACCCATTGCCTTATTTAAAACGATTAAAAAAGGGAACAATACATAAATGAAGTAATTATAACAGAGAATTCATTTACAACCTTTCCAATACATCCAAATCTTATCAGTACCCCACCACCACCACCACCATCAGCATCCCCCGAGACTCCGACAAGCCATCGTCATCTGATGAATCACCACCACCATCACAACACAAACCCCGACACACATCAACATAATGTTACCTGTGAAATTGAATATGTGACATGAACATGTGACTTGAGAAACTGAACATGTGACCTGAGACCTGTATTGAATATGACCTAAGATCAAATATGTGATTTGAAAGTTTGAACATGTGACATGAGAACCACAATGACAATCCACCGACACTAACACCCACACTACACCACACCACACCACACCACACCACCACTTGCACATTGTACCACCACCGCATCATCAAGACTGGAACTGCACCTCTTCAACCAAAAAAATCCCAAAACTTCCACCTCTACCACACCAATAGCATACCCACCAACAAAATCTTCCACCACCACCTCACCCACAACCGCAACCATTTTTTGCATTACTAGCAGATCCATTCGTAGCAGACAATGATGGAAAGACTAAGAACACAGATGATTGTGTAGTCGACGATGGAGATGAATTTATTGAAGTAGTCTGACTTCTGGGACTCGATTGGTGGTAAAGGTGACTCCTTCTATGACGGTGCTTGCAACGACAATGCATTTACGCCTCCAAGGAGAAGTGAACAAAGAGGTGTAAAATGGAGAGATTGGATGTGGCAGATGCACGGACTTGCTGACAACATTGTAAACAGTGTTGGACTTTAGGGGAAAATGTGGCTGCGTGTGGGGAGGGCAGAGTGGAAAGTGTGCTTAGAGAGAATGGATTGATTATAGGGACAGACAGAAATAATTAGTGTTTGAAGTAGTGTTTTGTGGTTTGAAATTTTGATAAGTTGGATAATTAATAGAATATTATTATGTAAATTTTTTAATTAATTAGAATTAAGATATGATTTTTGAAGTTATATAGGTTTGATCTCATTTATGAATTTGGATCTTTAAAATTATGGTGAGTATAATTTCCTCTTAAAAAATAAAAAATAAAAATAAAAATAAAAAATTGAAATGAAGGTTACCTAACTTCTGCGCAATATATGTACAAATCCAGAAAATGCCCATATCCTATTGTTCGCACTACAATCCAAGGAGATTATGTGATATGTTAAAAAGTGTCCAAATCCTCACATCGTATTGAAGTCATCAACATATTTTAGTAAATAATTGGTGTGGTTTGGACCGGTCAAATGTCACAATCTTTTATGTACATTGAAGCACATTTCTTGTTTGTATATGCTAACAAAAAAAGAAGTGGGTTTGGACCGTTTTATTTTTTGTTGACAAACCCGGAAAATATTGTCTTTTTCTTCTTTTGAGGGACAAAGAATCGATGATCAAAGGCAAACAGGCAGGCAGAAACCCCTTTTTTTCAGTCACAGGAAAAAGATGGATTCCCCAAACCCTTAATAATGTTCCATTATGCTTTACCACATACACTGATACAGGGTCCTTTCTCCAACTTTAAAAAAAAAAAAAAAAAAAAGGAAAAGACACTTATTCTCAATATTCTTCTTTTGCGGTCTTTGAGAAATTATTGGCTAGATGGTTAGTTTTCATACTTGATGATGAAAAGCATAGAAGCAACTTCGGGGATTGTTATTTGGAGATATATTAAGCACGTTTTTTAGCGCGCGTGAATATATGAATTTTATAGTTATGTCGCATGATAAATTGATAAGTAATTATACTTAAGAATGAACAAGGATGTACTTTATAAAGTTACATGATAATCATCTAAATTGATAAAATTGTATATTGTTGACATACAAATAATTTAAATAATAACGTCAACTACGTTTTACCTCCCTCAAATTAATTTAAGAACATTAAGGGTGTGTTTGATTGTAAAGATAAAAAATTGGTGGTAAAAAAAATATTTTTCAGGGAATTCATTTGTCTGAAAATTATTTTCTTGGAAAAAGTCAACTAAAAGTGTTTGATTTGATTAATTTTTCAGATGAAAGAATTGGAGGATTTTCCTAATTTTATTGTTTGATTAACATTATTTTCTATGACAAATAAAATTTAGTTATTTTAACCAAAATATTTTTTTTAAATTTTTCACTCATTTGTTTTTTATAATAATAATGTTAATTTCTGGGGAAAAAATGTAAATTGATAACAATAAAAATGATCAAACATGACGAAAAAACTTTTCGGCCTAAGCTAGAAAATGTTTTCCACCAAATAGGTAAGAAAATATTTTCAATACAAATGAGTTAAGGTGTGTTTTAAGAGCATCTCCAACCCATTTACTCCATTTCGAAGTAAATTTGCACTAAAATAGAGTAATTTTGCACTATCCAGGAAAGTCATATCCAACTCAGAACTCTAAATTTTATACCATTATGAACAGTAAACTTTATATTCTCTTTTTATTTTCAATTCTCAACAATTAAGTTAATTCGAAAAATATTTAATTATATATTTTACAACCAATTAAATTTTATAAATTTATAATTTAAAATAGTTATCGAGAATATTACGTTTATTAAAAAAAACATTAATCTTAATATCACAATTAACAAGATCAACCATACGACTTAAAAACGTTACATATAACATGAAAACATTCGCACAATACAAATAGGAAACAACTAAATCTTGTATACTAATTCTCGGAATTAGTATATTTATCCCACAAATGATCAATTAGTGCATTTTGAAGTACAATGTGAGATTCTTTATCTTCAATTCGTCTATGTTGAGCAAGAAATTCTTGAAATCGAACATTTTCATCTACAACCATCTCAACTTCAGGAGGGGGGTGCTTCTTTAAAAACTCCAATAGGCGCTTGAAGATCACGTTCATCTTCGATAATCATGTTGTGCATAATAATGCACACAGTCATTATATCATGTAATACATGTTTGGACCAAAATCGTGCTGGTCTAGCGACTATCGTAAATCGCTGTTGAAGAACGCCAAATGCTCGTTCGATGTTTTTTCTATAACTTTCTTGTCGTGCTGCAAAATACTTTTTTTTTAACCTTGTGGATCATGAATTGTTTGCACGAGGGTAGACCATTTTGGGTATATTCTATAAGCTAAATAGTAACCCATGTCATATTCTTTTCCTTGAATGATGTAATTAGCGGGAGGAGCTATACCTTTAGCGAGGTTTGCGAACAAGTGGGATGCCTCCAACACATTGATGTCATTGTTAAATCCTGGCAAACCAAAATATGCGTGCCATATCCATAAATCATAATCAACTACCGCCTGAAGAATAATTGTTAAGAATCCACTACGACCTGTATATTGTCCCTCCCAAGCCGTTGGACAATTTTTTCACTTCCAATGCACACAATCTAGGCTACCCAGCATGCCTGGAAAACCACGTTGTTCACCAATATGAAGTAACCTCGCAATGTCATTAACGTTTGGTGATCTAAGATATTGTTGAGTGAATATCTCTACAATTGCCCAACAAAATCTCTTCAAACTTTCAATTACAGTGGATTCTCCTATTTAGACGTACTCATCAATTGCATTTGCCGCAATACCATATGCCAACATCCTCATCACAACTGTAATCTTCTGCAAAGTAGATAAACCCAGTCTACCAAGCTCATCTCTCCTCTGTACGAAGTAGTTGTCATGTGATTGGACTGCCTGAAGTATACGTAAGAATAAGCTTTGTGACATTCGATATCGTCGTCGAAACAACAATTCTCCAAAAAGTGGGTTTTCGGAAAAATAGACTTTAAAAAGGTTTGCATCAGCAGTAGCTCGATCACGGTTGATAACGACATGACCAGGTATTGAGCCTCCATGAGTCGGGTTGTTTCGCTGTTGATCAAGGAAGTGAGAGATGACGAGGTTGTTGTTGTGATACAAACGAGATATCGGTTCTTCTTGTGTATCAATTGCTTCAAGATGAAGAGTCAGTTTTTGATCTCTGTCATCATCTCCATCAGAAAGAGAACACGAAGTAGAAGATGAATAGTTAGAGGGACCTCCAATATTGAGATTCATTTTTTGTTTGGAATCAATTTGATGAATTCATTTTAGCACAACCAACACTCTTATATAGTCGTCCAATAATGATTTCATTTACATCTTAGTCGTTGGATGGATTTCATTAGCTTGGAATTGTTGGATTTAAATCTTACACCATTATCTTGTACACTTTGAGTTGTCACATCATAATCAAAGAAATCACTACCTAGTCGTTGGATGTGTTTCATTAGCTTGAAATCGTTGGATTTAAATCTTACACCATTATCTTTTCCACTTTGAGTTGTCACATCATAATCAAAGAATTCACTACCTACCCGTTGGATGTGTTTCATTAGCTTGGAATCGTTGGATTTAAATCTTACACCATTATCTTGTCCACTTTGAGTTGTCACATCATAATCAAAGAAATCACTACCTAGCCGTTGGATGTGTTTCATTAGCTTTGAATCGTTGGATTTAAATCTTACACCATTATCTTGTACACTTTGAGTTGTCACATCATAATCAAAGAAATCAAATCGTAGCCGTTGGATGAGTTTCATCACATCAGAACCATTTGGTTCATATCTTGAAATCTTATCAATAGGGCATATCTTTACTATAAATATGGTATGAAGTTTTACATTTTCTCTCACACTTACTTCTTGTAAATCCATCTATCATACTCTACGAAATCTCTTCACAATGAGTTCAAGCAAACGAAGTGCATCATACTCAAATGAAGAAGACAAACACTTATGTCATATTTGGCTTGATATTTCCCAAAATCCAATTATTGGTATTAACCAATCGAAGGATAAATTCTGGTCTCGAGTTGAGTCTAGCTATAACAGCTCCAAACCAGAATATATCACGCAAAGTCAACCCCTAAAATATTTACAATCTCGAATGTCTGTTATTTTAACTGCTGTTGCTAAGTTGAGGGGATGCGTTCGACAGGTGGAACTTCTTAATCCAAGTGGTGCATCCGAACAAGATAGCATGAGTATTATATATAATATTTTATTTCATAATTCTATGTTGAACGAGCTCACAAACTTAATTATTTTCCACAATCTTGTAGATGGATCGAGCAAAAATATTGTTTACACAAGACAAGGCTGAGAAGAAAGGTTTCAAGTTTGATCATGTCTGGTACATCCTGAAAGATATTGAAAAGTTTACTAACGATGTTAGTACAACATTACCACACTTTCAAATGGAAAGTGGAAATTTTGCATCGTCACAATCAGAGTCTCTCGCTTTAGTCCATCCAACGCCTGCATCACCTGGATTATCATCGTTTTCTTTTCATCTAGATGAAGATAATAGTGGCGGTTCTGTTTACCGACCCATTGGGGTAAAAAAAGCAAAAGAAAAAAGAAAAAATGATGACGAATGTTCAAGTATGATTCAATCAATTGCAGAGAATAATCGGGAAATCACTCAGATTCTAAAGAAAGGAAGTGATGATAGACAAAAAAATTTATGAAATTCAGATGCTTTGAGCTGAAACTGAGCCGAAAAAAGTAGCCGTTGCAGAATTTTGTGAGGAGAATAAAATTTTACTGAAAGACTTAGACTCCACACCAGATCCAAATGAGTTTATTCGAAGCAAACAACTACGAATTATGAAAAAGAGATATCATCAAAGAAGTAAAGAATCTCAAAATAGCTCAACTCCATTCAGTCAATATTTTGATGGTCTAGGAGGATCTGGAAATGACTTACCAGATTATTAAATTCTCGTAATTTACTTGTCGTATTTTATCATGTCATGTTTAGTTATCTTCTCGTAATTTTATGTTCATCAAGTATGTAACTTTTTTATTTTTAATCGTGGGCAATTTTATTTTAATATTATCATTAGTTGTTATTTATATTAGATTAAATTAATTCATTATGTTAATAAAAATAATAACTAATAACAAAGAATATAAATAAATTTTAACCAAACAAAATAATAACAAAAAAAATTATTCATGGACATAGATGGAAGAAACAATTTTAATGTACAAAGTAAATGGAAAAATTGGGGGGAAAAAACACGTCAAATAGGAACGCCATCTGAACAGTGGGGCACTGTTCAAAACTCAATTTTGCAGACCGATATGTTGTTGGGTTGGAGGAGGAATTTTACTTCAAATTGGTGAGAAACTCCAACATAGCACTGGGTTGGAATTGCTCTAAGTGATTGTACCTTAGAAAATATTTTCTAGCCAAATTTGCCAATCAAACTCCAATCACATGAAAAATATGGAAATTTTTTCTTTGAGCCAATGTTTAGAAAATAGGATCAACCTGGAAAATCGAGAACTGTCGAAAATCGATTCGGTTCACCTCAAAAACCGATTGGGAAAAAACCGGCCTGAAAACCCTATTTTCAACCGGTTCCTTGGGGAACCGGTCGGTTTTTAAACTCGGTTTTCGAGGTTTTTTCTGTAATTGTTTTAAGCTACTTTTGTGTATAATTTTATTTTTTAAATGAGTAAATATTAGTTTATTTGTAAAATAACTTATTTTTTAGAAAATTTTGTGATTTTTGGAATAATTTTTTATATTTTAATTGAAACCAATTCGATTCGATCGGACATTTTGACCCTTGATCTATTGCCTTTTTCAATTCGAATAGATTTTCGATTTTTTAAGCGCTGCTTTGAACAAGACATTTTCTAGACAAATTTAGATAATCAAATATAGCCTAATATCATTAGGGCTCTTTATAGTCAACACATTACACATGGCACGTAAGAGGAGCAAATCTTTGTTAGAGTCATATTTCTTAAAATTTGTTTTTCTTCAATCCCACTTTTAATTGCACGTCGAAGGATTCACAACTTTTATAAATTTCTCAATCACACATTTTATCAAATTTTATCAAAATCTATAAATAAATAAATAAATTTGATTTTTAACTATATCAAAACAAGGGCTAAAACCAATTTTGAAATATATATTTTGTGGGGATTTATTAGCAAAGTTTGTTAGTTGTACGGTGCTAAAATCTGTCGACTTCGACGTATCAACAATATGGCTATTTATATAAAACCGATTCTTTTATTAGATCATATGTTTGTCTTAAGCATCATTACTAATCATACCTAAAAAAAAATTATTAAGGGTGCAAACATAGTCATGGATCCGTGAACAATTGGATATACCTAATTGGCCGGCTATATTAACTTTTATAATTCTAAATTTAAAGCACCTTTGGTCCCGTTAATTTTTATACTTACAAATTACGAATCTATAATTATTTATGGATTACAATATTTTGGCTGTCTATAGTCAAGGTTTAATCAATCATTACTTATATATATTGCATTTATTATGATTAGCTTTCTTCAATTAAATATGAAAGGACCCATATGCAGTTCAATTTCTCTCGTGACTCATGGCGTGACCCATGTAGAAAGCAATTTGTGGAGGCAAAGCATTTTGGATTTTGGCCCCTACCTCAACCCATCTTACCCTTTAAGGCCTTGACTCTACCCCTTCAATTTTGGGATAATTGCACTGCAGACTATATTTTTATCCCTTAGACTATAATTTTATCACTTATTGAAATTTTACTAATTTTGGCTTTGCCACCCTCACCTCACCTCGTTTCATGGATCGCAGTTTTATCTCCCGAAGTTTATCGCCTTTAAGTAGCTTACCTTTCATTCATTGGCCGGTAAGGCAGAACAACTGGCACACATCCCGATGATGGGTAAGATGCAAGGGAAATACCTGTAATATGATCATATCATTAGAGCACTTCATGGTAAAATAGGCCAACCGTCAAACTATTGCCGACTTACCGAACCGAATGGAAAGATAAGCATTTTCACTGCGTGACATTCTCCCACATTCGAATCCGCTTACGTCCTCGTAGAGGGAAGTGAGCTCGCATCAACACGCATTCTTCAATTGCAAGAATTAAGTGGCACCATCCCCTCATGGACATGCATTCACACAGTGGTACTCACACACTTGCCCGCATTAAGTTGTACATATCGCCTCCAATACCAACCTTCACCGTATGCCCCCATAAGCACTAGTTATTCGATGGACGGTCTCCAAACCACAGCGCCTCCAGCACATGTCGGAACACATACCCACTACATTCTCGTGGGCCCTGCAATATACACTCCACAAAACTCCTTGAAAGGCAATCGTGCAACGCTACCCAGTACACCCATCTTCCCCATAACTTCTTTCTTCGTGTTCCACATGCTTACCGACACGATCCGTGGCCCAAAATTTTTTCTCCGCAAAAACTCATGTCATTGATCTCCACAAGACCAATAACGCATTCAAGCGGTCCCGCTCTAATACCAACTTTCACGGATCGAGGGTTTAGCTCTCGAGGTTTATCGCCTCTATGTAGCTTACCTCTCATTCATTGGCCGGTAAGGTACGCGCACACACACGCTGATGGGTAAGATGTAAGGAAAATATCTGTAATATGATCATATCATTAGAGCACTTCATGGTAAAATAGGTCAACCGCCTAACTGTTGTCGACTTGCCGAGCTGAATGAGGAGATAAACATTTTCACTGCGTAACACCTCGCCTCACCCTACCTCAGACCACCGCCAACCACTTTTAGGCTATGTTTGATTCACCTTATTTTTCCATGAAAAAAGAAAAAAATTTCCATTTTTCCAATTTTTATGTGTTTTGATTGACAAAATTTTACTTGGAAAAATTTTTGCTCCCACCTTGCCACACGCCTCTTTTGCTTGAAATCATGGAAAAAGTTTTCTTCACTTTTCGTTGAGAAAATAATTTCCATGTTACATGGAAAATATTTTTCGCCACGTTTGATCAATTTTGTTGTTGTTAATTGACTTGTTTTTTTTTTTTCAAAAAATAATATTATCATTATCAAATACAAATGTGTTAAAAAAGTTTTAAAAAAAATTTGATTAAAATAGCTAAATTTGATATTATTTTTCATGGAAAACAATGTCAATCAAACAACGAAATTTGGAAAATTCTCCACTTTTTTCACCTAAAAACTTTAACCAATCAAACACTTTTAATTGATTTTCCACAAAAATATTTTTCAAGTAAAATCATTTTCTTGACAAATATTTTATTTTCACCCATTTTTCACATTCGCAATCAAACAGACTCTTAGTGTTCAATAAGCTTTGTTTGACTTTAAAAGTGGTAGCCAGCATAGGTGGCCACAAACCCATCATTATTATTGATAACAAAACCAAAAGTTTAAATTCAAATCCTAACGGTCCCTTTTTATCTCTCCGTAATGCATAATCTAAGGATAAATGAAAAAATAATTCTGCGGAAAATATTTTTCCACTCTCCTTTGGGAATTTGTTTTTCTTATTTTCAAGAAAACCCCCACTTCTTGAACTTGAATGCAAAATAAATTTCATGATACTCTTTGCAATCAAACACCAATGGTGGCACCCTTTCATTAGCACAACTTATTTGAAAATTATTTTTTCTCAAATTCATTAAAGTCGAACATTCTCCTGGTAAAAAAAAAAAAAAAAAAAAAAAAATCTTGGATATTTGTCCATATTTTGGCTTCATTTTCATTTTTTATTTTCAACAACACATTCTCTCCGAAAATAATATTACATGTAAATTCTTTTTTTTTTTAGTCACAAATTCTCTAAAAAAATTTATTTCAAAATACATTTTTCTCCAAAAATTATTTCCGTTAGAGACCAAACCAGGGTTATAACTTTTTCCTATGTTCGACAACATATTCTTAAAAAAATCATTTTTCACTTCAAATAATATCCCAGGAACAAACACTTAAATTGTTCCTTTTTGTCTTTGTCCTTTCAAATGTAATTGAAAATAAATGCTTTGAAAATAAATGCTAAGAATTAATTATTATTTATGTCGACACGAATTACTGTAATACACTCTAATGCGTTATCAACAATTGTCACTTCCTCGAAGTCCTTAAAGGTAAGGTTGAAGTATTCCTACGGATTTCTTCACAATATCTTTGGGAATGAAATAATTTTTCTTTTTTTAGAAGAATGCAAAGGTACACAGTCTCAATAGTTAAAAAAGTAAAAGGTCAAAAAAAAAAGGGGGGGGGGGGGGGGGGGGGGGGGGACATCTCTTGTAATTGTTGGTGACCACTTGTCAGAAGATTAGGTTATCCGAACGGGGCCACAATTTGTAAGTTTATATTACCACATGGGTAAATAGCGCTAAAGGTCCTTCATGTTTGCACTTCTTGTGAAAATCATCCCTAACGTTTCAATTTTGACATTCACATCATCATAATTACATTTCTTTGCGAAATAGTCCCTCCGTCAAGCACCGTTAAATTCAGCCGTTAGAAAAGATGGGTAATTTATACATTTCATCCCTAACATTTAAAAGTTTTGTGAAATACATTCATGTCCTTTCATTTTTTTGTACAAAACATTCCTAAATCACTTAATTATTGTTAAAATACATTATTTTTATTATTATTTTCCATATAAAATGACAAATTTATCCTCCCTTTTTAAATAAAAAAGAAATATAAAAATTAATTGCACTCACAACATTAGATTTTTCAAAAGTGCAAATGGATCATAATTAAACAATTACAAAAATAATGAATAATAAAAAATATATATTGCAATAAGGTATTTACGTATTTTAATTTAAAACCATATAAATGTATTAAAAAGATCATTAATTTAATAAAATTATTTCCTTCATTATTTAATATAACTTTGAAATTCAAAAAAAAATTGTGATAATTTCCACATATAATTTAAAGTTATCATAGAATGGTCATTGATCCAAAACTGATTATTCGATAAATAACAATTTACATGTTAATCATGATTTTATCCATTCGACCAATAATAGATATATTCAAATTATATGTGAAAATTATCATAATGTCAAGATCAATAAGAAGAAAGAGTTATTACAAAGTCTTTTGAGTTTCAAAGTTACATTAAGTAATAAAGTAAATGATTTTATTAAATTAACGATATTGTTAATACATTTACATATCTTAAATTTAAATTAAAATAGGTAAATACTTTATCGATATATTTATTTTTTATTTTTTATTATTTTTATAATTGTTCAATTATAACCCATTTGCACTTCTGAAAATTTTGATGTTTTGAGTGCAATTAATTTTTACATTTTTTTTTTTGAAAGTATTTCTTTTTTATTTAAAGAGAGATGCCAAATTTGTCATTTTAGATGGAAAAATAATAAAAATAATGTATTTAGCAATAATTAAGAAAGAAATGTCCAAATTACCCATCTTTTCTAATGACTGAATTTAACGGTTCTTGAGAAAGGACTATTTTTGCAAATAAATGTGATTTTGAGGGTGTAAATATCAAAATTAAAACATTGGAAACGATTTTTACAAGAAATGCAAATGTTAGGGACCTTTTATGCTATTTACCATTACCAAATGCTGCAAAATTCAGAGTTATTTTTCAATATAAAATATTGTATAGATTATGATCGTATATATGCTATAAATAAAAAATAATTTTATATATGGCTTGGAACGCCACAGGTAGATTGATAAAATCCCACATCATTTTCCCGGGAATTCAAGAAGAAAGTGAAAAAGAGAAAAGAAAAAGTAAAAGTAAAAGTCTAATAAAGTATTCCTACTTCCCCAGTAAGTAATTAAACACCTGGGAAAATTTAATTTCACCAATAGTCATTAAACTTTACATTTATTTTCACTTTTGCGATTAAACCTTAATTTGTTTCAAACTCACTACTAAACTTTATAAAATGTTTAGTTCAAACTACCAACTTTGGCATCAATGTGATTCTACGTGTTTGGTGACAAGACATAGGATCTAACCAAAAATTCTAATAGTTTGATGACTTGTACACCGTTTATTCGATAATTACAATTTATAAATTAATTTATAAATAATATAATTTTTCAAACAGCTTTTTTTATTACACACATTTTCTCTCTCAAATTTTCAATCACACATTTTACCAAGAAAAAAACTAAAAAAAAAAAAATTGGCGGCAAACAACAGACTTTAGTTTACTTCAGTTATTAAACTTCATAAATTGTTTTGTTTAAAACTACCAAAATAGTTTGACATTGTCTTTGCGCCAAGTCTTATAAATATTTAATCAAGAACTCTAACGATTTGATGAGTTGACACACGAGCATACCAATGGAATCATTGATATGAATGAAATATTATGTAAATTATGGTGATCAGTTTGAAACAAATTAAAATTTATGGGCCAAGAAAAATTGAACCATTTAAGAAAATAAAATTAATTCCTTAAATGTGATAGGAAATTTTTTATTAGTATATTTTTATATATACTAGCGTAGGATCAATTCACAGTAGAGTGGGATACGGAAATAAATGGTGGAATAGCCTCTCAGTATCAATCATAAGAGAGAAAAAGCGTTACGTTCACGCTTGTACAGAGAGAAACACACACTCCACACACAAACTAAAGAAAATGGCATAGAGAGAGAGAAGCTGTAAGCTTTTTGTCTCCTACTGTACCTCCAAGACATTAATTTGAGGGAGAATTTTGATTCACAAAAATTCAAGGGTAGTTCTGTGTGCGGTGGTGGTGGAGATGGGCGGAAGAGGTGGTGGAGGAGCATCGTCGCAGTTAAAGAAAGCGGCCAGGAGAATCTTTGTGCAGACATGTGGCTCTTTTTGCCATAGACAACAAACCCATGTTCTTGATACCTCCACCAGCACGCCTGCCATTGTAATTCTCTCTCTTTCTCCAAGAATTCTGTACTAACTTTGCACCATTTCTGTTTGACTAAGATACCCAAATTTTCTTCTGATTCTGGTCTTCAATTCACATTTTCTTGAACTGATTTACAAAATTTTTTAACTTTCGATATAAATTATGATTTATTTTTTCTTTAATTTATTTGACAGGGTTCTTGTGATTTGTCTAGTAATTCTTCTTCTGCAAATCCCAGAAAGAATTTTTCTTGCAATAAAGTCTCTTCAGAAATTGGGCAAGCTGATTCAAGCACTGCCCCTTCTTCTAATAAGGTATCTTATTTATGGTAACATCAGTATTTTTCATTATCAGAATGCCATAAATAAAATTCATCTGAAATTGCTGGATACATTTAAAGTATATTTTTGAATGGTTGAATCTATTTACTTTCTTATTTATTCAGTTAAATCCTGGAATTTGTTCCGAGTTATTGTACATTACTCTTGGACCTTCTATTTGTGGATCCCTTTGAATTAACTCAGTTTTACACCCTATCTTATAATGTGTTTGTCCAACAAAATCAAGAGGCTGAAATTTGGAAGCCTAACGAAGAATTGAAGAAATGATACTATATTTCAGAAAGTTGCAAAATATTTGTATGGCAATATGAATATATGTAATGAATTGCTTATAGAAGGGAATGTGACATACATTGGATAAATGGAGGGATGAATAAGTTTCTTGAGAAAATTTAGCGTTATTAAGCTGAGAATAGTCCTGTGAATCGATGTGATAAGTTAGTCCCCGAAAAAAAATTCTAGTACGAACACGACTTTTTGCCTCTGGTAAGATTTTTAAGCTTGTGTTTTCCATTTCCGTCGATATAGTTTCTTCTAGTTACACAGTGAAACCTATTTATACGTATCTTGCTTTTAGTTTTTAGAGATCTTATGCTTTTCCTTCACTTCTCTGGCAGAATTTGTGCGCGATATGTCTTGATCCTCTAACCTACAGTTCTGGCAGCAGTCCAGGCCAGGCAATATTCACAGCACAGTGTTCTCACACATTCCATTTTGCATGCATCTCATCAAATGTTAGCCATGGCAGTGTTACTTGCCCAATTTGCCGTGCACATTGGACTCAGCTACCTCGCAACCTATATACCCGATGTCCCCTCCATTACAACAAGACCGATCCTATTCTAAGGATCCTTGATGATTCAATTGCTAATTTTCGGGTTCACAGGCGATCTTTTCTAAGATCTGCTCGATATGATGATGATGATCCGATTGAGCCTGACCACGTGACTGATCAACCCCGTCTCCATCTCTCTCTAGTTCCATCACAACATCATTTGTCTAGTTCTTCTCTAATGGCAGAATCGCCACATGCCATGCAACATTTTCCTCCTACCGGGGGGAATTCCTTTCTCTGCTCCACGAATAACAGAGCTCATCTTTGTGTAAAGTTAGCACATCAACTCGCAACTGATTTGGTCTTAGTTGCAAGCCCGAATGGGCCACACCTGAGGTTAATGAAGCAATCCATGGCACTCGTGGTATCCTCACTTCGTCCCATGGATAGGTTGGCCATCGTTACCTACTCATCCGCTGCAGCACGCATTTTCCCCCTCAGGCGGATGACTTCATATGGAAAACGAACAGCGTTACAAGTCATTGATCGGTTATTTTATATGGGACAAGCGGATCCAATGGAAGGGCTAAAGAAAGGAGTAAAGATACTAGGTGATCGTGTCCACAAGAACCCGGAGTCGTGTATTCTGCATTTGTCGGACAATCCATCAAGATCCTATCATCGGTTTGACATGGAAGTTCCAGTTAAAATCCATCGATTCCATGTAGGGTACGGATATGGCACTTCAAATGGGTTTGTCATGAATGAATTCGAGGAATTTCTTGCGAGAACTCTTGGAGGTGCGATCAGAGACATCCAGTTGAGGATTGGAGAAGGCGCTAGGGTTGTCCGGATCGGAGAACTCAGAGGTGGCGATGAGAGGAAGATTCCATTATATTTAGGCGAGTCAGGACATGTTCGTTTGGAGTTTAGCTATGTCGACAGTGAAGATGAAGAACACGTGAGGACAGGTGAAACTGTTGTTGGAATATCGGACAAAGGAGATAGAAACGACGGGGCAGATGCCATTCCCATATGCGGAAGGACTAGCAGTGTTGAGAGTTGGGATTACCATGACCCTTTCATGGCTAGGAGATGGGCTAAACATTTGCATGGCTATAGGCTGTAACTTGTGCCATTTCTCCGTGTAAAAAGGTTGAACCCCAATCTTAGGGGCCCCCACCTACCCTGCTCGTGTAATCTTACAGATTTGTTGATTTTGACCATTTCTTTTCATATTGTTTTACATTGCAGCTAACAAATATTCTTGATTTTGACCATTTCTTTTCATATTTATAACAGTGTTGAACAAAATTAGATAATACAATGAACAAGATCTCAACTTCTTTTTCTTCTCAGTGCTATCTAATCCGCGATAAGAAACATGTTATTATTTAAGGATTGTAGTGAAGAGCATTGGAGAGCAAGGAAAAACTGATTTTCAGACTACTATAATTCACATAAAATCCATGTCTAGCATGAGACTGAATGCCCTGTTCGAGATTAGGTTTGGAAAGTCAAGCTACTTTCGACTCGTTTCACAATTTTTTTTTAAAAGTATTTTCACCGATTAGAAAAGCTTTTAGAAGAAGCTGGTTCACTGTGACTTCCTCCAAAAGCAAGTGCTTTTAGAAATAGTTTTCAAACAAAAAGTTAAGGTCACGTTTTATTTGTTGTTTTAAGGTTGTTTTCTATTTTTTATTTTAGAAAACACTAAAAACGTGTTCTCTTTACCATTTTCAAAACGCATTTTGAAAAACGAAAAAAAAAATTTGTACACAAAACGCAAAACGTTCAAAACCTCGTTTTTGGCGTTTTAAGTGTATTTCAACAGAAAATGCGAAAAATGCGTTTTGAGATATATATATATATATATATATATATATATATATATATATATATATATATATATATATATATTTTAAGAATTATCCTAACTTGGAACCAAGCTTAAAATATTTTTTTTTCTTTTTTTGGAAAAATTTCTAGAACTAAGTCTGATATAAAGTTTTATTGAATCCAATATCAACATTACAAAAAAAAAAAATTAAGTATGAATTCTTGTTATATTTTAAAAAATATTTTGATAAATGGACTCTTGTGGTTTTGAAAGAACTTGCATTTTCTAGATTTTAATAGAACTACATCTTACTCAAATCCCGAACTTGATCAAACTGTGTTAATATAGACTCTTAGTGCTCATATTAGTGTGTTGCAGGTAACCATGTTTTCAGTATATTGTGAAAGGAAATTTGAGTTTGAGCAAATAGTATTCTGCAAAATTTCAAACAGAACGTGTTTTTTAGCTTTTTATTTTCAAAAATGACAAACCAAACGCGTTTTTAGCAAATTTGAAAATAAAAATAAAAACAAGAAACATAAAACATAAAACATTTTCGAAAATGAAAATGCAAAATAAAATATAAACAGAACGCCACCTAACTTTTTTAGGATGTTCTTCTACATAGAGGAGTCAAGACGGACGAACCGATCAGATCGGTGAAAATCGACCTGAATCCATCCGGGACTGCGGGTTAACCCGTGACCCATGCGAGCTGTTCACGGATCAAAAAGTTGTGAACCACGAATTTCACGGGTCAAACATTCACGGGCCGCGAATAACCCGCTAGCCGATGAAAAAAAAATATTATTTTTATTAAATATGGTAACATTGAAAATCTTCCTTCTTTTACTAACTCTAATACAACTTCCAAAACAAAATCTTATTTTTCTTTCCAATAGCTAAAAAATGTAATGTTCTTTAATAATAGTAATTAAAAATACATTTAATTATCATTTGTTTGTGTTGATCGCTCCGCAAGTGCACGGGTCGCGCAAGTAATAAAGTGGACGTGAGTCCAAATATCGATCACACAGAGATTGTTTTAAATCGTATTTTAGATTACGGATCCTTAACCGGAACTAGAAATTTGTTTTGATTTGAGAAAGTTGTTTTGAAAACTAAAATAAAGATTAAACTAAAGAAATAAGGAAATTTTGATTTGTGAAAAGTTATGAAATGAATATGCTATAATTGGGAATCCACATTAGTTCCATAAATTATGCATTACTCTAATTGTCTAATAATAATTCACATGGTTTTGAAAATCCATATTCATATTGTTGTTAAAACTCCCTTTCGGACAAGTAATAACGCTTATTCCTACATACGACCCAACTATATTTCTATTTTGAATGCGAATGTGCAAGAAAATATTAAAGAACTGTGAATACTATTGTAGATAACACAAAGTATAGGGGTATATTTCTATCTCCTATCGAACTTTGTCGCAATTGAAGTTAGTTTAATGAATTCCTAATCTTTCGAATTTAAGAAAACATTACCTAAAATCATACAATTAGTGATCAATTAATTGCATAATAATAAAAGCACGCATCAATTGCTCAAACCCATGAATTAAATAAATTAAACAATAAAGCAACACATAAAATCCGAAATTTAATGCCTCATCACAATTCTAACAATGAAAACCTAGCCTAAATACATGATCAAAATTAAATCATAAGAAGTATGAAAAGATATCACCATATTCATATTCTTAATCCTTGGTCTTCAATCTTGAATTTGGCGTTGCATGGATTCCTCAACAGTTGGACAATGTTTTGACATGAATTGAGCAAGTTGGGAATCCTTAATTTCGTGCCCCAAGCCATGTATTTATAGAATCTCCTGAAGCCTAGGTTACTTGGGGAGAAAGAATGCTGATTTCCGCGTAAAAAGCCCAGCTGCAGCCCAGAATCTCTACCGTGCGACCGCACAGTTCAAAAGTACACGATCGCACAACTCTGCAGGTTATCTTCAGTCGTTGAATTTTTTAGTCATGCAGCCGCACGCTTATAACACCGTGCGACCACACAGTTCTATTTAGAACTGCAATTTCCATCTTTTAAATGTTACGAGTTGGTCTCCTGTCTTTTAATTACACAACAAGTCATTCAACTTTCGATTGTTGCAATTTAGCCCCTGAACTTCTGATTTCTTCCAAATTTGATTTCTTCTTCGAATATTCTTCTAATTGGGCTTTCAATCTACTTCATCAACTCTTGATTTGCTTACTTTGACCCTTTTAATATCCAATTGCTCGATTTTGGCTTCAATTCAATTGTTTTCCTGATTTTGGGTTATTTCTGAAATATAAACAAATACAAACAAACTAAATAGCAAATATTCCTGAACAACCAATAAAAATCATACTTTTAGGATAGAAATAAGTGTATAAAATATACTTATCAACACCTCCAAACTAGAACTATTGTTCGTCCTCGAACAAAAAAATAAAACTAAACTATAAATTTAAAGTTAAAATGTTTTTGTTCCTGTTGACTCATTTACCATGCGCTTCAACAATCTAGATTGACTAATTACTTTAGAAAAATAAATATGAACAATATAAAATATTTTCATTCATCCGATGCTCAACTTCATTGTGTGTGTGTGTGTGTGTGTGAATAGCCAAAATCAAATGCAAACTTATGCAAAAATAAACTTGACAATGTGTGACTTTTTATGCAAAAGTAAGCCCGAATCTCATGTGGTCAACAATGATTTTCTTTTGATTTTCCTTACCCTCTCGTGGATGATCACAACATTACTGCTTTTCTCTCATATCCCGAGGTCTTTCTATTGATGTGATTTCTAAACATGTATAAATTGCATTTTTCCACATAAAGCAGTTAGGAGTAGACAAGTATACACGACAGACCAAAAAAAATTAAGTAACACAATGTTAGGAATTTCAATCAACAAAGCTTATACCATTTTATTCCATTTTTTTTCTTCATATGGACGAATTTTTCTTTTAATGTCCTTGTCTTTTACCATCTTTGTGCAATACTTTTCATACTTGCTTTCTATATGGCCTCTGTAGCGAGCTTTAGGTCGGAAGCTCCCAACTCAGTTGAGCTTAGGGTACCAGGTTCAGAGAACCCATCAGACTTAATTACCCGAGTCATAAAGGCTTAAACAGGAAAGTTAAAAATGTTTTTCTGTCATATGTGTAAGTCCACTCTCCGTACTTGCTTTCTAGTTAACCTCTGTAGCGAGCTTTAGGTCTGCAGCTCCTAACTCAGTTGAGCTTAGGGTAGCAGGTTTAGAGAACCCCTCAGACTTACTTGCTCGAGTCAAAAGGGCATTTGAAGAGTAGAATAAGACATTCAGCATTTTTCTGTTTTTATGCTGGTTATTATGGTTTATACTTGTTGATCAAAACCCCTTACACAAAAGATGCAAAATTAAAAACTTCAGATCTTCAATCCATCAATGCATACTCATATTAACCTTCCCAGCCCTAAGCTTCTTGAGCATTTTTGTAACGATCCGGGTCCCACTTAACGGGCTGTCTCGGTCGTTAGATGATGGCGTACTGTCCCCACTGTACCAATACGAGTCTTTTCAGCATGCTTTGTCCTCACTCGCACGCTCCCCAAGAAAACTTCCCAGGAGGTCACCCATCCCAGAATTTCTCCAAGCCAAGCACGCTTAACTATGGAGTTTCTAATGATGGACTTTCGGAAAAGAAGGTGCACCTTGTTGGTATGAGTAGTACCTATCATTTCTTTTAAGCTTTCTTAGTCGGGGTGTTACAATCACCCCCTTTTAGACTCGCGACATCCTCGTCGCGCTTCACCCATCTGAGGATCTATTGCCAGGCGTTGGGATTCTAGAGGTGGCTCCCGCCCTATGGCGTAGCACTTAGTTCCCGATTTCCGGCTGGCGGCCGTCTCTGATACCATTTGTAACGACCCGGGTCCCACTTAACGGGCTGTCCCGACTGTTAAATGACGGCGTATTGTCCCCACTGTACCAACACGAGTCTTTTCAGCATGCTTTGTCCTCACTCCACGCTCCCCGAGAAAACTTCCCAGGAGGTCACCCATCCCAGAATTGCTCCAAGCCAAGCACGCTTAACTTTGAGGAGAATAAGTAATTCACTTCAATCTGTTCAAATTCATCTCAAGTATCTTTTACCATATAAAACATCTTGTCTCATGAAATCCCAACATAAGAATACTTGAATTCACATGTTACATATCATTCTCAAATTACATAATGTAATTAAAAGAATATGCATATCATGATGTAATGCATGGACCCTCTAACTTCATTTATTAATTTCTTTGGGCCCCTACCCTAAGAGTAAGTATTCACGGAGCGCTCAATATAAGATTTGATACCCTTCCGGCACAAATCTAGTACCCTTCCGGTACAATTCTGATATATATATAAGATCTGATACCCTTCCGGTACAATTCTGGTACCCTTCCGGTACAATACGGGAATTATCCCCTTGGGCATCTAGAATCCCAAACTGGTGAATACTTAACATCTTAGAGTTCTATTCTTATTCATGCACATTCTTAGGTATACTTTTGAACCTAACTGCATGCTTAGAGAGTAAAACATGAATACACTTAAGACTTTGCATGAGAGTTACATCTCAACATCTGATACTCATGAAATCAAGACTTCTAAACACTTCACTTGATCAACATAAAAGCACATAATTTTGTTCAAGTCCTTGCATGCAAGATAGAATTCTTTGAACTTAATATAATAGGAGCTTTAACTACTAAGTTTATCAATTAAGCTCACATGTGCTTCACATAATTAAAGAACAATTACCATTTAATGGAGAAAGCTTACCACACTTAGAGTGATTAAGAGTAAACTTATCTTTAAACAAATTATAAAGATCAAAGGACTTACAAGTTGCTGGAAATAATTTAAGGAATCTGAAAATAAACTTAGACACGTCTCCTTAAAGATGTAATTGTAATAAAGTGCTATGAATTCATCAAAAGTCTGAAAATAACTTTAAGATACTCAATTATCTTCATTTAAGAATCTGAATTTAACTTTAAATTCCCCAAATATCATCATTCAAAATCTGAAAATTTCCTTTAAAGTATCAAATCAACATGATTTAAGAATCTGAAAAATTTCTTTAAAATACTCTAAATAAATTGTTTCAAAAATCTGAAAATGACTTTAAAATATACAACTAACATTATTCAAGAATTCAAGAATCTGAAATTAACTTTAAAATATATAAATAACCTTAAACAAGAGTCCGAAAATAACTTTAAACTATACCACTAACATTATTCAAGAATCTGAAAATTCTAGATTAAGTTTAGAGCTTGTTTTACTTCATTTTATACACATGCAATATTGTCTTGGTGATGATAACCCTCATAGAAATCAAGGATCTAACATGCAATTAAATAAAACATACAATTATTGCAGTAGCTCTTTAGATCCCAAAAGAAACATAAGCTTTTGAACAAAAATTAATTTTAGATTAGGACTAAGTGAAAAAGTTAAGGAAAAACATGAAATCCAACATTAAGTATTAAATAATCACAAGTATATAACTCTAATCAGTCAAGAATATTACTTTACTGCAGTAACTAACTTTACATAACAAAAATTGCAAGAAAACACATAAATGCTTTACTCACACATTTCATCAAACACTTCAAAGGCATTTATGTTCTTAACATTAAATCTTGAAACCTAGTTTAAAAATCAACATAATCAATAAATAACATATTAAATTCTATAATTTAAGAATAATACCCCAACACTATATGAAAAACTTAACACAATATTACAAAAATCAAGTTTCACTCACCTCTAACTTAGAGAAGACGATTTTGAGTCAATACACCTACAATCATTTAACCAAGTGTTAGAGTAACTTCAATTTACTAAAATCTTACTTCTTAGTCCAAGTTTTACCTAGAAAATCCATCCAAAAATGACGATTTCACAGTTTAGAACAATCTGCCCAGAACTGCGAAAGGCTTCTAGAAGCCTCTCGTTATGCCTCTGTCCAGGCTTCTGATAGCCTCGTCCAGCAGAACATTTTCCCTTCTTCCATCTTCTTCCCCATTTTTCGTCCAGCAGCTTCTCTCTCAGGTTCTCTCTTGTCTCCCCCAAGAATAGAAGAAGAATTGGGGCTAAAGTTCATCTAATAGGGTATATATATATAATATATGTCAAATAAGCCCCCATTCTTCTTATCATATGCAATTTGGACCTTATAAATTGAAACTAAGTCCTCAAAGCTTTCTTTTCTATCATCCAAGCCTCAAAACTTTTGGTAAATAATTACTTCTCACCAAAATAAATTGATGTTCCAAACATGCCCTTAAAGTAATAATATGGGAATGCCAAGTGTCCATTTTTCCATTATTTTATTAATAAAATTTCTAGGTTTTTCCATCTCAAGTTGCCACCTTCGGGTCAATCTTTGAAGATCAAGACGAGCTCCGTTTTGTCCAATCTTTATATCGTTGTAAAGTTCACACGTCAGGCTTCGTAACGGTTGCACATGCAAAGAAAGCGAATCATTATACCGCCCGTTCTACACGTCCAAAAATGGCTGCACGACCACCAATTTATACTTAGGAAAATTTTGAGGATTTTTAGCATTCCAACAACTTTTCACATACAACTTTACCTTGACTTTTTAGGCACTTCTCGAACTCAAATGTGATCAAATTTGATATCAATGCTTAGATATCATCATGAACTATAAAATGGTGTATCTTGCAATGGCCAAAGATCACTATATAATCCACAAAATCATTCCAAAGTTGTGCTCATCACAATGGAAAAACTGTAATGTAACGCCCCGAGTTCTAAAGACTCGAAACGCCACTTCATCGTCTCAAACTAAATTTAAAAATTAATATTCATTTAGCGGAAATAATTGAAATTTTAAATTTTTCATAAAATAAAATTCAAATCCTCCATAGTCGTTACCAAAATAAAATTTGACTTAAAAGAAACGGAAATTTTAATATTTGAAATAACACTTAATTATCTCTTTGCCACTTGTGTCCATCACTCGCCACCGCTTCCGAAGTCTGCAAAAATTGTTAATAACGGGGTGAGTATTTCTAAGAAATACTCAACAAACTCATAACCGAATAATTCACTTAATCCATAAATTGCACATAAACATGTAATCATGCTAACATACTTTTCTCATAATATCATAACATAACACATATTCACATAAGTGCGGAAAGTAGCCTTGTCTTGTCTTAATTCAACATGCAATTATGCATGGAAGTTATAGCGCATATAACATTTCTTCTTCTTCACCATTTTCGGGAGAGCATTTGCCCGTCTTACCCCTCATGGTTAATCACATGAACATAACATCATATATGATTTACATAATTTCAGATTCACATGCAAATCATAGCTAAATAAATTATAGAGTATGAGTCTACCTGAAAGCTTAACGAGTATATGTATCGAGCGGGAAAAACTTCAAGTCTCTAATCGTCCGTTCGCGTCGTCTAGCCAAAGGAAATAAATTTAAATTAGAAATTTTGGAAAATTTAGTATTTAAAAATAAAATAAAAGATTTGGGTCTAACTTGACAATTTTATAAGATTTAAAACTTAAAGAATTAGGACTTAAATAAAATTTTCAGAATAATCCTGGGGCTGACTCGGATATTTTAAAAACTGCAGGGCTTAAATAATAACTTCTTAAAAGTTAGGGCTGTAGATTCGAAATGTCATTAAATCAAAGGGAATGAATTGAATGATTTCTCAAACTTTGGGGACTAGGCTGTAAATATCGAAAGTTAAAATATAAAAAACCAACTTTACTCCTCTCTCTCTCATAATCGGTTTACACAGAGAAAACAAGAAGAGAAAAGAAAAAAAAAACGGCGAGCGGCCGGTGGTGGAAGTGGGTCTCCAGTCGGCGGTTCGCCGGCGCAACGCCGGCGCTAGGAGCGGCGAGTAATGAGCGTGCATTAGGCTAGGTTTTTGTGTGGGTTGAGTGCATTTTTGTGCGAGGACAGGTGCGAAAAACCGAGGTGAAACCGAAGCTTAAGTTGGTGCGATTTCCGGCGAATAGGGCGGCGCTCAAGGTAGGGTTCTAAACTTATTCTATTTCTGGGTTTGGGTTTGATTTCGACTGGGATTGAAGTGGCAGTGGCGGTGGCTTCGTGTGGTGATTCGGCCATGGCAGGGGTCGGGTGGAGGTGGTGGTGCTGCTGCCTAGTTTGCTGGGGAGTCAAATTTTGGGTGTTAACTTAGGCTGTGGAGTAGTTCCGATGGTTGAGTGGTGATCGGTTTTGATGGTGCAGGCGAGGCTGCCATTGGGATAGTGGATTTGGCAGTGTCGGGTTGATAATGGTTTGATGCTCGTTTCATGTTTCTCAGCCGTGAGTTCGGGACCCTCAAACTTGATAATGGTCGTTTGTCTATCAGTGAAGGTAGTGAATCATTGGAGTGGATTTTTCTTTTTGTAGATTATGGGATGAAATAGCTTGACTGTGACTGTATGGGTTTGTGTGAATTGAAGGCAGGGGAGAATACTTACTCGGAATTGCAGTGTGTGTGTGTGAGGAACGTGAAAATGGGGATTGGGACTGGTTATAGTGAGCACTTGGGGGAGCTGAAGGGTTGTAACTGATGGTGGCGTTTTGTGATGTGAGGAACATTTCTGGCATAATTTACTGACTCAAAGGTTGCTGGAAACGTTAAGGGAGATGAAAGGATTCAGCTGCTATTGAATGGCAATAAAATGAATAAGACTTGGATGCTTATGAATTATCAGTTTGAAAAGGGTTTACACATAAATCTAAATTGATCAAGTTTTAAAGAAAAATAATAATAATAATATTAAAATAAGAAAATTTTGATATTGGAATTAAAATGAAATAATAATTTCGGACCAATTTAAAATCGGAATTCGGACTTAAAGATTTAAAGGAATTTTAATTTCTTTCTTAAAATTTTAGAATAATTTAATTGGCTAGGCGAACACGTTTTCATCGGGTGAAGTCGTAGCGACAATTTTAAAAAAAAAAATTAACTTTTATTGTTATAAAATTTTCTCGGTCGCTACAACCTTACCCCCTTAAAATAATTTCGTCCTCGAAATAAAACTTACTTGGTCTACAATTTCTGGATATTTGGCTAAAATTTCCTCTTCTTTTTCCCAGGTAGCCTCGTTGCTACCGTGTCTACCCCACTGGACCTTGACTAAGGGAATCTCCTTGTTCCTCAAGACATGGACTTTTCTGTCAACTATTGCCATAGGTGCTTCCTCATAGGATAGATCCCTCTGAATCGGAATCGATTGATAATTAACCACATGGCTGGGATCATGCACATACTTCCTTAATAGAGAAATGTGAAAAACATTATGTACCGCCGCAAGTTCTGGCGGTAGCGCCAAACGATAAGCCACGTTCCCTACTTGTTCCAATATCTCAAACGGCCCAATATATCGAGGCCTTAGCTTTCCTCTTGTACCAAAACGGAAAGTTCCTTTCATCGGGGCCACTTTCAAAAATACCTTATCTCCAACTTGAAATTCCAAGTCTTTTCTTCTCTTATCGGCATAGCTCTTCTGTCTATCTTGAGCAGCTTTAATCCTCAGTCTGATCTTTTCAATAGCCTCTACTGTCTTTTCGATCAACTCTGGACCTAATATCTTCCTCTCACCAATCTCATCCCAATATATTGGTGATCGGCATCTACGTCCATACAATGCTTCATATGGCGGCATACCGATGGTAGCCTGAAAGCTATTATTGTAGGCAAACTCTACCAATGGCAGGTGAGTTTCCCAGTTACCGCTCAAATCCAAAACACAGGCTCTTAGCATATCTTCTAAAATTTGAATAGTACGCTCGGACTGTCCGTCAGTCTGGGGATGATAAGCTGTACTAAAATTTAACTTAGTACCCATAGCCGTTTGTAAGCTCTTCCAAAATCTCGAGGTAAACCTCGGATCTCTGTCTGAAACAATGGATACTGGGACTCCATGAAGTCGAACAATCTCTCTAACATATATCTGTGCCAACTGTTCTACATTGAGAGTCATTCGAATCGGAAGAAAGTGAGCTGACTTCGTGAGTCGATCCACAATAACCCAAATTGCATCATGCCCTCTCGCAGATCTCGGTAAACCCGTAACAAAATCCATAGTGATTTTCTCCCACTTCCATTCGGGTATTTCTAAAGGATTTAACAATCCTGATGGTCTCTGATGTTCGGCCTTAACTTGCTGACAGACCATGCAGCGCGAGACAAATTTAGCAATGCTTCCTTTCATATTCCTCCACCAGAATGTTTCTCGCAGATCGCGATACATTTTCGTCCCTCCTGGATGAGCTGCATATGGGGCTGAATGGGCTTCGTCCAAAATTTCATTTCTGATCTGATCGTCTTTTGGTACACATATACGACCTTTGAACATAAGTGCATTGTCAGGGGCAATCTCGAAATCTATCCTCTTATCCGTCCCTACTTCAGATCTGATCCTTTCCAAGAATTTATCACTAACCTGAGCTGTCACTACTCTTTTTCTCAAATCTGGCTTAACAATCAAGTTTGCAAGTGTACTAGAATTTTGGATTGATGGGACTTGTACTTCGATCCTCATATTCTGAAAATCTCGAATCAGTTGTTCCTGCATTGTTCCCAAGAATGATAATTGTCCAGCATCCTTTCTGCTTAGCGCATCTGCAACCTTGTTGGCTTTACCCGGGTGGTAAAGAATAGTGCAGTCATAATCCTTCACCAACTCAAGCCATCGGCGCTGTCTCATATTCAGCTCCTTCTGAGTAAAGAAATATTTGAGACTCTTATGATCGGTGTAAATCTCGCATTTACTCCCATATAGATAGTGTCGCCAAATCTTCAAAGCATGCACCACGGCTGCTAGCTCCAAATCATGCGTTGGATAATTTTGCTCATATGGCTTCAATTGCCTCGAAGCGTAGGCAACCACTTTACCTTTCTGCATTAGGACACATCCCAATCCATGTTTAGAGGCGTCACTGTAAATAACAAAACCGTCAGTTACATCGGGTACCGTCAATACTGGTGCTGAAACCAGTCTATTCTTCAACTCTTGGAAACTATGCTCACATTGTTCAGTCCATTGAAATTTGACACCTTTTCGCGTCAACCGAGTCATGGGACCAGCTATCTTAGAGAAACCTTCTATGAACCGTCGGTAATATCCCGCCAATCCTAGAAAGCTCCTCACATCTTTAGCACTTGCTGGCGTAGCCCAATTAGTCACTGTCTCAACCTTAGATGGATCAACTTCAATTCCTCTGACCGTGACAATGTGACCCAGAAATCCTATCTTCTCCAGCCAGAATTCACACTTCTTGAATTTGGCATACAGTTTTTCTGCTCTCAATGTCTCCAGTACAATTCTTAGATGTTCCTTATGCTGTTCAAAATCTTTGGAGTAAACTAAAATGTCATCAATGAAGACAATGACGAATTTATCCAAATATTGGTGGAAAACTCAATTCATCAAGTCCATAAATACTGCAGGTGCATTCGTGAGACCGAACGGCATCACTGTGAACTCATAATGTCCATATCGCGTTCTGAATGCTGTCTTTGGCACATCAGACGGCTTAATCTTTAGTTGATGGTAGCCGGACCTCAAATCAATTTTTGAGAAAACAGCAGCTCCTTTCAGTTGATCAAACAAGTCTTCAATCCGTGGTAATGGATACTTATTCTTTATCGTCAACTTGTTGAGTTCTCGATAATCGATGCACATTCTCATACTGCCATCCTTCTTCTTCACAAACAGAACAGGCGCTCCCCATGGAGACACGCTGGGCCTGATGAAACCCTTCTCTAGTAGTTCCTCCAGCTGGACTTTCAATTCCTGCAACTCTTTAGGTGCCATACGATACGGAGCTTTAGAAACAGGAGCAGCTCCTGGCACTAAGTTGATAACAAACTCTATTTTCCTATCAGGCGGAATGCCGGGTAGGTCATTAGGAAAAACATCGCCATAATCGCACACAACTGGCACTGACTCCAAGGTAACTTCTTTAGTTGGTTGGTCTTGAAGACTAACCAGGTAGCCCTGACAATTTCTCTTGCTTAGAAGTCTTTCTGCCTGAAGAGCCGAAATAAGGCGAGGAAGTACCTTAATCTTCGACCCATAGAATCTGAATACTTCTTTGCCATTCCTACGAAATACGACTTCCTTCTCATGGCACAAGATAGCAGCACGATTTATACTCAACCAGTCCATTCCTAGAATAATATCGAAATCTCTCATCGAAATTATGTTCAGATCTGCTTCAAGTATTTGGCCATCGAAATCTATTTTTACCGTCTTAACCATCTTATCAGTTTCAATAGTTCCTCCCGATGGTAAACTAACCTCAAGTGTACTACCAGTTTTCTCTCCAACTAAATCCAGTCTAGATAGGCATGCATCAGAAATAAAAGAATGTGTAGCACCCGAATCAATCAAGATATAAACAGGAATACCGGAAACAGTTAGTATACCTGCGATCACGTCGGAATCTTCGACGGCATCCATGGCAAACACTCTGGCCTTTCCCTTCTTATGCTGGTCCACGCTCTTCTTTTGATCGGTGCCCTGTGCTGGTGGATTGCGACAATCAAAGGATAAATGACCTGGTTGGCCACACTTGTAGCACACTCCTTTGCCCATCAAACACTCTCCTTTGTGCATTTTCAAACACTTCGGACAAGGCGACATATTGCCAGTTGCTTGACCCTTAGAGGGTTCTGAGTTCGTCTTCTTATTGGGCACAAAGTTCCTGTTCTGATTCTGATTCGGACCATTCCACTTTCTCTTGCCCTGGAATCTGGTATTCCTCTGACTTCCCTCATTACCAAACTTTATTCCAGCATAAGCCACTGCTTGAGCTTTCTTCACAACCTCTCTATATGTAGGCAATTCGTGAGAACCAACTATCTGTCGAATCTCCGATCGTAGACCTCTCTCAAAACGACGAGCCTTTTTAGCCTCAGTCTCCACCAGATGTGGAGCGTAACGTGACAACTCCTCAAACTTCTTCTCATATTCTGTTATATCCATATCTCCTTGTACAAGTCGTAGAAACTCCGCTTCTTTATGATCTCGAAGAGCTTGGGGGAAAAACTTATCTTTGATCTCAGCCTTAAATTCTTCCCATGTCAAGGCCGCTTGCTCTTCCTCAGTCCTGGTACGCGATGCTGATTCCCACCAATATCCAGCTCTTCCAACTAGCATAAACTCAGCACAGATAATCTTCCTGTCCTCAGGGCAGGATATGTGCCTAAATATCTTCTCGATGGTTAGCAGCCACTCTTCCACGGCTAGTGGGCCATTTCCGCCATCAAAAGTAGGCGGACGGTACCTTCTGAATTGCTCAATGATGGGTACCGCGGGAGCAGCTGGGGCTTGCCTCATGTCTTGTACAGCCCTGAGTAAGTCTCTGATAGCAGTGGACTGAGCCGTGGCTCCCTCTTCTAGGGCAGGACGCTCATCCACACTTCTGTTTCCGCGCCTAGACATTTTCCTTAAAAAAATGAAACGGAAAGAAAATATTTTTAAGTTCTCGATTCATAACCCATCATCACGATAATGTACTCAACTCAAGAAAAATTGACGGAAAATATCTTTTATTCATAACTTAAAATTTCCTTCAAGTGAGGATACATCAAATCAAGAGAATAACTGGAAATGGAAAAATGCTAACGCTGACAACTATACTATTCCATTCTACTCATTGAGCCAACCATTTCCTCCAGACGGTGGTGCAGCTGGCGGGGAACCATACTTGAACCATGGCGAGTACCCTGGTGAACTAGGGATATAATCATAAATTCCTGACTCCGCGTCAGATACCACTAATGGTTCATCCTCCTCATCGTCGTCAGAGATGATAATCACTTCTAGCGCGGGCGCTGGCGCTGGGACGGAGTCATCGTCGTCCGAAATAACAATCACTTCTGGTTCTGGCGCTGGGGCAAGGCCTCTAAAGCGGTCCCAGTGCACCAAGAACTCAATACACATTCTCGGAAAACTTACGTCATCACCGAGACGTCCTTTTACATCATTGTAAAACTGAGTTGCTTGTTGTTGTTGATCTATCGGGAATGTCGACAACAAATGATTGATGGACTGAGTGTCTGTCGTCCTAAAACCACCGGATATGGCCCTTCGACGTAAGGAACGGTACCCGAATATATGATCAGACAATGTGGTATGTGGGTCCACTCGGAAAGACAAGTAAGCTGAAAACTCGTTTCTTGGTTCATTCTGTTGACCCTTTCCAGAATGTGCCATATCTAAAGAAAATACCAATTATGCAAGGTCCAGTTTAGGGTTCTTATAATTCGAGGACGGAAATTTATTATGAAAAACATTTCTTAAATTATGCTTCTTCTTCTTATTTCCCATTATGCTCGAACTCGTATTCTTTTACTTATTTCGGAATATAATTTCTTTCTTCTTCATCTAACTTTCATAAGATATGCAACAATTATCCGAAATAAACATAACAGTAATCATGCACTTCATAATAAAAAATTTTTTACCTTCGGAATCGGCGGAGAGAATGATGAAAGTGGCAAATTTTTGAAAACCTCCTTTGAAATTTTTTTTTTTTTTTTGCAAGTCTACAGAAACGTAGACCTTGCTCTGATACCATTCTGTAATGCCCCGAGTTCTAAAGACTCGAAACGCCACTTCATCGTCTCAAACTAAATTTAAAAATTAATATTCATTTAGCGGAAATAATTGAAATTTTAAATTTTTCATAAAATAAAATTCAAATCCTCCATAGTCGTTACCAAAATAAAATTTGACTTAAAAGAAACGGAAATTTTAATATTTGAAATAACACTTAATTATCTCTTTGCCACTTGTGTCCATCACTCGCCACCGCTTCCGAAGTCTGCAAAAATTGTTAATAACGGGGTGAGTATTTCTAAGAAATACTCAGCAAACTCATAACCGAATAATTCACTTAATCCATAAATTGCACATAAACATGTAATCATGCTAACATACTTTTCTCATAATATCATAACATAACACATATTCACATAAGTGCGGAAAGTAGCCTTGTCTTGTCTTAATTCAACATGCAATTATGCATGGAAGTTATAGCGCATATAACATTTCTTCTTCTTCACCATTTTCGGGAGAGCATTTGCCCGTCTTAACCCTCATGGTTAATCACATGAACATAACATCATATATGATTTACATAATTTCAGATTCACATGCAAATCATAGCTAAATAAATTATAGAGTATGAGTCTACCTGAAAGCTTAACGAGTATATGTATCGAGCGGGAAAAACTTCAAGTCTCTAATCGTCCGTTCGCGTCGTCTAGCCAAAGGAAATAAATTTAAATTAGAAATTTTGGAAAATTTAGTATTTAAAAATAAAATAAAAGATTTGGGTCTAACTTGACAATTTTATAAGATTTAAAACTTAAAGAATTAGGACTTAAATAAAATTTTCAGAATAATCATGGGGCTGACTCGGATATTTTAAAAACTGCAGGGCTTAAATAATAACTTCTTAAAAGTTAGGGCTGTAGATTCGAAATGTCATTAAATCAAAGGGACTGAATTGAATGATTTCTCAAACTTTGGGGACTAGGCTGTAAATATCGAAAGTTAAAATATAAAAAACCAACTTTACTCCTCTCTCTCTCATAATCGGTTTACACAGAGAAAACAAGAAGAGAAAAGAAAAAAAAAACGGCGAGCGGCCGGTGGTGGAAGTGGGTCTCCAGTCGGCGGTTCGCCGGCGCAACGCCGGCGCTAGGAGCGGCGAGTAATGAGCGTGCATTAGGCTAGGTTTTTGTGTGGGTTGAGTGCATTTTTGTGCGAGGACAGGTGCGAAAAACCGAGGTGAAACCGAAGCTTAAGTTGGTGCGATTTTCGGCGAATAGGGCGGCGCTCAAGGTAGGGTTCTAAACTTATTCTATTTCTGGGTTTGGGTTTGATTTCGACTGGGATTGAAGTGGCAGTGGCGGTGGCTGCATGTGGTGATTCGGCCATGGCAGGGGTCGGGTGGAGGTGGTGGTGCTGCTGCCTAGTTTGCTGGGGAGTCAAATTTTGGGTGTTAACTTAGGCTGTGGAGTAGTTCCGATGGTTGAGTGGTGATCGGTTTTGATGGTGCAGGCGAGGCTGCCATTGGGATAGTGGATTTGGCAGTGTCGGGTTGATAATGGTTTGATGCTCGTTTCATGTTTCTCAGCCGTGAGTTCGGGACCCTCAAACTTGATAATGGTCGTTTGTCTATCAGTGAAGGTAGTGAATCATTGGAGTGGATTTTTCTTTTTGTAGATTATGGTATGAAATAGCTTGACTGTGACTGTGTGGGTTTGTGTGAATTGAAGGCAGGGGAGAATACTTACTCGGAATTGCAGTGTGTGTGTGTGAGGAACGTGAAAATGGGGATTGGGACTGGTTATAGTGAGCACTTGGGGGAGCTGAAGGGTTGTAACTGATGGTGGCGTTTTGTGATGTGAGGAACATTTCTGGCATAATTTACTGACTCAAAGGTTGCTGGAAACGTTAAGGGAGATGAAAGGATTCAGTTGCTATTGAATGGCAATAAAATGAATAAGACTTGGATGCTTATGAATTATCAGTTTGAAAAGGGTTTACACATAAATCTAAATTGATCAAGTTTTAAAGAAAAATAATAATAATAATATTAAAATAAGAAAATTTTGATATTGGAATTAAAATGAAATAATAATTTCGGATCAATTTAAAATCGGAATTCGGACTTAAAGATTTAAAGGAATTTTAATTTCTTTCTTAAAATTTTAGAATAATTTAATTGGCTAGGCGAACACGTTTTCATCGGGTGAAGTCGTAGCGACAATTTTAAAAAAAAAAAATTAACTTTTATTGTTATAAAATTTTCTCGGTCGCTACATGTAATGAATAGGAATTTCTTAAATTTCAACTTAACCCTCAATTATGAAATTCCATTCGATTGAGTCCAAACATTATATACTACTTTCTTTTATGCCAACTTAGTCTCCAATAATTACAATAAAGGTCAATTTATCCACTTTTCTTATAATTTCTATACTATCTCCCCAGAAATTGGCTATTTTCTAAGAAAATACTTGATTTCGACTCCCACAATAAATGAACTAAAGTACGAAATTTCGGGTTGTTACAATTTTGGTTCTACATTTCAGGTCGGGATCTAATTTTCTTAAGGTTTGAGATTTTACAGTCAGTTCTATGTTCAAATTGCACATGTTTACCCCACAACTATCAAGCATCTCCCTATACAAGTTTTTATTCGAAGTGGCTATGTACTCAAGTTTGATTAAAGTCTCACATGGATGAATGTTAAGAAAAATTTAGTTTCGCATGTTGCCCAATTTTCTAAATAAAGC
The DNA here is from genome assembly GCA_963555705.1 of Ligustrum vulgare. Classification (NCBI taxonomy): domain Eukaryota; kingdom Viridiplantae; phylum Streptophyta; class Magnoliopsida; order Lamiales; family Oleaceae; genus Ligustrum; species Ligustrum vulgare. The sequence continues at coordinate 58,714,071 of OY743169.1, read as the reverse complement.
ACAAAAGTCAATTCAAATTATGTCATAAGTAATAAATAAATCAACAAAAATTTTCAAATTTTTCACTTTTTATGATATTTTTAAATTTTCAATTTTTATGAATTTTATACCCAAAATCGAATGTATGTGTAATTAAAAACACATGAATGAGATTCCCACTCCCAAATTAGAATTCTACATTGTCCTCAATGTATTCAAGAAATAATAAACAATTCCCGGGTTTTGAGAGATAGTGTTCTCATTTGAAGTTTCGACTTGAATGCTTTGTTGGATGAAATGATCATTTACTTCATTTTCCATGTTTGGTCCAACGTGTTTTCTCCTCATGTTTCATGCAAAAGAACAATAAATAACATTAGATTGTATAAAAATTACATGAAAACTAAATCAACTCAACTCAACACACCCAAATTAGGACTTCGAAAAATTTTGAAAATTTTGAAAAATAGACGACCACTGATTTTCAGCCCTTGGCAATGACATCGCCTCGAAAAAGTGAAAATTTTTCGAGACATGTTCTAGGCATTTGAAAGTATATTACTTGGTCTACAACATATCAAAAATTCAGCAAGTTTGAAGTTCATTTGGGTCATGAAAAGATGTGACAAAATAGGTGACATGAAGCTGAAATTGGTGCAGTGGTGCTTTGGTGCCTGCAATGGCCTTGCAATGAAGTGTAAAGATATTCTTGTTGAGTTCTATGCCTTAAATCTGTGTAAACAATGAATTGATGATGCACAAATGATGTATAATATGTGAACAAGATGATCATCCAAAAAGAATTTCAAAAACTCAGCGAAACACTTATTGTGACATTTAATCAAACACCTTTTGTGCATATGAAGAAATCAAGGAATTTCAATGAAAATCATAGAGTTGGAGACTTGAATCAAATCAAAAATTTTCACCTAAAAATTCATAATACAATATCACCAATCCTATCCTAAACCCATCACCACTCATCCACAATTCACAAATCACAAAAAGAATGAAGAACAAGAAGTATATGCATGATTTTGTGAAATTATGTAGAAAGTTCATACCTTTTAATGTTTTGAAGAGAAGTAAGGCATGACTTTGAGTTAAAATGATGTGCAAACAATGGAAAATGATTTTTGACTCGATGCATGATGATTTGGGGGAAGAAAATCGGGTTTGAAGTGGTTAAAATGAAAGTTGTTGCATTATATATCAAACTGTCGGTTCTGTCCAGAATCTAACCATGCGACTGCAAGGTGTTAAAGGCAGTGACTTGAAATTTTTCAAAATTTGAGTTTTGTACCCCTTTTTCGACACCTAAACGCCTTCCAATGCATGTGACCAACTTCCACACTAAATGTTCTTGTTCTAAGCTAGGTGATCAAGTGGAAGATTGTGATAGTAAACAAAAAAATAAGTAAAATGCAAGTAAATCCTAAGAGTGCTTAAACATGCAAAATAGGGGCAATGAAATATTCAATGTAACTAACATGTCAAAATGTGAATTCTAACAAGCTAGCAATCCTAAAATGCAATGTAAAACAACTAAACAATAAAATAACACCAAAATAATAAATAAAACAAATAAAGGAAATGTATTTGAAAAGTTGGGTTGCCTCCCAACAAGCGCTTCATTTATAGTCTAGAGCTAGACTTTTTGGCAAACATCTTTAAGGTGGCTTTAGATTTGATGGTGAGGCTTCTTCATCATTTCTCACCTTATACTCATACCTCTCCCAGCATCTAATGGCCATTTTCACATCAATCCTGGAACAATTTTCAAGTTGTGGATCCTGGGTGTTGAACTGCATCATTGTAAAGGTCACTTCCTGATTTTCAGCACGAAGCACTACATCTCCCTTCTCTATATCAATTAGTGCTCGTGCCGTGGCTAGGAATGGTCTGCCAAGTATCAGAGGAACCTCTTCATCTTCCTCCATGTCTAAGATGACAAAGTCAGCTAGAAATATGAACTTGTGAGTTTTAACCAGCACATCTTCCAAAACTCCATAAGGGTAACAAATTGATTTATCTGCCAATTGCAAAATGATATTGCTACCCTTTGGTTCACCCAATCCCAACTTCTTGTACGCGGACAAGGACATCAGATTTATACTTGCACTCAGGGCACATAAGACCTTGTTGAATTTTAAATCACATATAATGCAAGGTATAGAAAAGCTCCCTGAATCTTTGAGCTTAGGTGGCAGCTTGTTTTGCAGGATTGCGTTGCATTCTTCATTCAAAGTGACTTCCTCAAGTTTTTCAAACCTTTTCTTGCTAGGCATCATCTTCTTTAGCAGCTTGGCATAACTTGGGATCTGTGTGATGGCTTTCAAGAAATGAATATTTATGTGCAATTTTCTAAGCATATTGACAAATTTGCTAAACTGATTATCCTCTCTTGTTTTATTCAGCCTTTGTGGAAATGGAATAGGAAACTCATGAGGTTTAGTTGTTAATTTCACCTCATGGCCATTTTCCTTTTCAACCATTTTCTCACTACTTTCCACAATCTGTTTAGGAACTTCAGCTGGCTTTTTTACTTCAATTTCAGGAAGCTATACACCACTACTTGTAGTGATTGCACTTATCTCATTTTGTACTACACTTATAGCCATGAGCTATTCCTTTGGGTTCACCTCAGTGTTTGCAGGTAATGTACCCGGGGCTCTGGTTGTGATAAACTGTGCTAACTGCCCCACTTGATGTTCCAGATTTTTGATTGATGCCTGCTGATTTTGGAATGTGGTTTCAGTTTATCTCATGAATTGATCTGTTTTAGCCATGAATTGTTCTGTTCTTTCCAAAAATTTCTCTATCATCTCTTCCAGTGCAGGTTTTCTCTCTTCAGTGTTGAACTGTGGCGCAATGTGTCCATTTGAGTGATCTTTCCAAGAAAAATTTGGATGATTGCGCCACCCTTGGTTATAGGTATTTGAGTATGGGTTATTCTGGCGTTGACCCCCTTGTACATAGTCAACTTGCTCCACTGGACAAGCCAGAATAGGGCAATCTGTAGTGGCATGGTTGGCACCACACTCTTCACAAGTCACCTTAGCACTTTTAGATGAATGACTCACCAATGCTATGTCCTCCACTTTAGCAGCCAAGGAGTCAATCTTTGCTGATATGGAAGTGTAAGCATCCACTTCATAGACTCATGTTGTCTTCTTTGGAAACACCCTATCTGATCCCCACATGGCATTTGTATTTGCTATCCTTTGAAAGAGCTACAATGCCTGTCCGATGGTCTTTGTTCCCAAAGCACCATTGTTTTTAAAATGCGGAAGTAATCTTTCATAGAAAAACTTCACTTGGTCTCCTCTAGCGATCTCATGGTTTGGACACTTCCTCAGCACGCCCTTAAATCTGTTCCACACATCATCAAAAGATTCAGCATCATGTTGCTGGAACACTATGATGTCATGTCTCAGTTTGGCAACCTTCGTTGGAGGCATGAATTTAGTGCAAAACTTCTGAACCAAGTCGTTCCAGGTGGTTATACTCGCAGCGAGGCCAGGATCTAACCAGTCAATAGCTCTATCTTTTAGAGTGTAAGGGAATAACCTGAGTCTGATAGCATCGTCAGACACACCCTGATATTGAAAGTGTTGGTACATGCCTAAAAAATTAGAAACATGTGTGTGTGGATTTTCATCAAGTCTCCCATGAAATTGTTGTCCGTTTTGGAACATATTGATGATATTGGTTTTTAGTTGGAAGTTTGCCTGCTCAAATGGTGGATAGACTATGTTGGATTGACTTTGAACCACCTGAGGTGTCATGAAGTCACCAACGAACATGTCATCTTCATTTATTTGATCAGCATGGGGTAGAAGATTATTGTTGTTTGCCATTTGAATTTTTTTGATTTTTTGATTTATCTAGTTCTCTAACTTCTCTTAATATACGATGTAACGTACGTTCTATTTCCGGGTCAGCCTCGAAAAGATTCCCGCTTTTTGAACGTAGCATACACAACTACAAGAAAAGTAAAAAACTAGTAACTAAACTAAAATTAAAAATCCTAAGATAAGAATAAAATTAAATTAAATAAAACAAATAAAAGTTCGAATTAGTGAAAGTAATCTAAAAATAAATTTAAAGAACAATCCCCGACAACGGCGCCAAAAACTTGATCGCTCCGCCAGTGCACGAGTCGCGCAAGTAATAAAGTGAACGTGAATTCAAGTATCGATCCCACAGAGATAGAGATGGCAATGGGGCGGGTTCATGGCAGGTACCCCCGCCCCTGCCCCGCCCAATTAATGCCCCATTTATTTTTTTTTTCTTTTTAAAAAAAATTTATTTAAACAATTTTTTCACTTGTTTTATTATTAAATTGTATCTCTAATAATTAAACAACTTTTTTAAATAACACAATATCAAACAACATTTTTTCCAACAAGATCCAACAATATATTTAAATAATCATCATAAACAAAAACTAACAAAATATAATATTTTTTCAAACTATATAGTAAAAAAAATTAATTATTTTTAATATAAGTTGTGGGGCGAGTCACTAACGGGGTGGGTCAAACACCACCCCGCCCCATACCTGCTTCGAGTTTTTCATTTTAATCCCATAACCGCCCCCATCAACTCGCGGGGCGACTTTTTTTCGCCCCATTAGGGTCGGGTACTCGTCGGGTTCAAGCCGAATCGGGTTTTTTTGCCATCCCTACACAGAGATTGTTTTAAATCGTATTTTAGATTACGGATCCTTAACCGAAACTAGAAATTTGTTTTGATTTGAGAAAATTGTTTTGAAAACTAAAATAAAGATTAAACTAAATAAACAAGGAAAATTTGATTTGTGAAAGCTTATGAAATGAATATGCTAGAATTGAGATTCCATATTAGTTCCATCCATTATGCATTACTCTAATTGTCTAATAATAATTCACGTGGTTTTGAAAATTCATATTCCTAATGTTAAAACTCCCTTTCGGGCAAGCAATAATGCCTATTCCTACACACGACCCAACTATATTTCTATGTTGAATACGAGTGTGCAAGAAAACATTAAAGAACTTTGAATACTATTGTAGATGACACAAAGCATAGGGGTATATTTCTATCCCCTATCGAACTTTGTGGTAATTGAAGCTGGTTTAATGAATTCTTAATCTTTCGAACTTAAGAAAACATTACCTAAAATCATACAATTAGTGATCAAGTAATTGCATAATAAGAAAAGCACGCATCAATTTCTCAAACCCATGAATTAACTAAATTAAACAATAAAGCAACACATAAAATCCGGAATTTAACGCTTCATCACAATTCTAACAATGAAAACCTAGCCTAAATACATGATCGAAATTAAATCACAAGAAGTATGAAAAGATGTCACCCTATTCATATTCTTGATCTTCAATCTTGGATTTGGCGTTGCATGGATTCCTCAACAGTTGGACAACGTTTTGACATGAATTGAGCAAGTTGGGAACCCTTGATTTTGTGCTCCAAGCCATGTATTTATAGAATCTCCTGAAGCCTAAGTTACTTGGGGAGAAAGAATGCTGATTTCCACGTAAAAAGCCCAGCTGCGGCCCAGAAACTCTACCGTGCGACCGCACAGTTCAAAAGTACGCGATTGCACGACTCTGCAGGTTATCTTCAGTCGTTGAATTTTTTAGTCATGCAGCTGCACGCTTATAACACCGTGCGACCACACGGTTCTATTTAGAACTGCAATTTCCATCTTTTAAATGTTACGATTTGGTCTCCTGTCTTTTAATTGCACAAAAAGTCCTTCAACTTTCGATTGTTGCAATTTAGTCCCTGAACTTCTGATTTCTTCCAAATTTGATTTCTTCTTCGAATATTCTTCTAATTGGGCCTTCAATCTACTTCATCAACTCTTGATTTTCTTACTTTGACCATTTTAACATCCAATTGCTCGATTTTGACTTCAATTCCATTGTTTTCCTGACTTTGGGTTATTTCCGAAATATAAACGAATACAAACTTACTAAATAACAAATATTCCTAAACAACCAATAAAAATCATACTTTTAAGATAGAAAAAAGTGTATATAATACACTTATCATGTGTTTTATTTAAATTTACAAATTTAAAAGTAATTCATGTAATATAAAATATAAAATCTAAATCTAAATTCTATGTAAATATTTTATGATATAAATATGAATTTGTTGTAAAACTATCAAAATCTAAGAACAATACTATAGAGAAGTAGATAGAGAAATATTAGAGAGAAAGAGATGGAGAGAATGAGGAGAGAATTCTCATTAGGAGGTGTAATTTTACAAAGAAAATGGCTCCTATTTATAGAATGGAAATAGGAATAAAATATAAATAATTCATACCACTAAGAAATAAAGAGTGGTCATAAGTCATTCACACCTAACAAGTTAGGTATTTCATTTAATAATTTACAAGAATTTCTTAATAATTTATAACACTCCCCCTTGAATGACTTATTGCTCAATTGTCTGCCTCGTTAAAACCTTGCTAAAAAAACCCGATGGGATAAAACTTGAGGGAAGGAAAAAGAGTACAGCTGCTCCCCCTGATGTTGGCCATCATTAATCATTGAGTCTAATATCCAAAATGATATCAATGATAAGTAGTACAAATCATGTACTGGAAACTTGAAGTTATGAAGTGTTGCCTTCGAATTATGAAGTGCTGAAGAGCTTTATTGCTTTAGTGCTGCCTCGTTAAAACCTTGTCAGTAAAACCCAATGGGACAAAATATGAACGAAGGAAAAAGAGTACAGCCGCTACCTCGTTAAACCTTGTCAGGAAAACCTAGTAGGACAAAATCTGGACGAAGGAAAAAGAGTACAGCATGACAGCATGATTCTCCCCCTGAAGTGTGCAATCAAGTATTCATGAACCTTTTGAATAATGATATCATCTTTCGTCTGGAATATGTATATATGAAAATCTTCTTCTGTGTAGTCGATATCATAACATTCTTCATAAGATGTCTATGATTTTCTCCATTTGTTGATACCATTCCAGATGTCTATGATTTTCTTCATTTGTTGATATCATTCCAGTACAATTTCTAGAGAGAGCTTGTTGTTGAATTATTACTTGCAGATAGCTGTGACAATGTCTCAAAAAACCTTTGCTAGGAAAACCCTGTGGGACAAAATCTTAGCGAAGGGAAAAAGAGTACATTATTCTCATTGATACGCCATAATTGCTACCTCATTAAAAACCTTACTAGGAAAACTCTGTGGGACAAAACCTCAGTTAAGGAAAAAAGAGTGCAGTGCATATTTGTTCCCTTCATAGGAATATCACAAGTATATTAATGCAATTTCAAATCATTTCATCAAACATATAGTTTGTGATGAGCTTTTATAAATAGTTTATAACTCATTTATGATGTCATAGCTCATTTATGATGTACTGAACATCTATACCAAGCAATGTTTAGTTAGTTGACTGATTGTATTACTCAAATCTAGAATTGATTCACTTCTATTAAAATCTAGAATTCACTTCTGATGAATAATTAAATATTCATTTTCAAATTCACTTCTGGTGAATATTCATTTTCCGGTGGATAATATAATTTTGCATATTGAAAATCAATTGCATGCCCAAATATTCAAATATAATAATAGTACACTCCAATTTCATTTTCAACATATATTATGGGGTCATATGTATCATTCTTCATGTGATTTTATTTTAAGAATCACATTTCATTCTATAATGATACTATTCTGGGCAAATTGAATCTTTCAATGATTTATTCATAAATGTTCTTGCACTTTATAAACTGCAATTTCTAATTTACAGGAGTATAATCAATCATTGAAATAGATATCAATCTCGACATATAATCTATAATCATTTCGCTTGAAATCCCAACGTACCGCGATCAACTAGTACATCAAAGAAAACTCCCAAAGTACCGAGATAAGAATCACACTTTTTGATCTCACTCATTGGTATATCAAAGAGTTCAAGCTAGTGGTTTAGACTATAGTCTATCCACCATATTTCATGCCAGTTTTATGAAAAATTTCGCGCGCAACGAGTCGTCTTTTACGACTGTGTAATATTTTTCATTTGTACAAATAACTACTAGCATTACACATTTAAGTGTTTTGGACTTCAGGTCCTATAACAATAATCCCTACATTGGGATTTTTATACTTAGCCAAAGTATTATAATTTCATCAACCTCATTTTCATAAGAGGGTTGTATGTAATCGACTTATTTATCGATTCCATTTCATCTCAACATAACATAGAGAGAGATATTTAGCCTCAAAGGGATCATCTCAATCATTCAAGAGATATTTATTTTGGAATCGATTCTCATTATGCTTCAAGCATAATTACGTTTTAAGCGTGTTTTCCCCATAATATTCAAGAATCTTGTATTATATCGGTCGGCTAACAATACCGCAACACATGATGAGAATCGACAAAGTCAAACATCGATGCGCGTGCCTGTGGGACCCACAACGAGATCCGACGTCGAAGATGTTCAAGATTCGAGGCTAAATAATGTGAATAAGTCAAGAAAACAAGCCGAGAATCAAGTTGGAGCCAAAAAGAAGGAGAAACTGGACTCAGCCAATTTCAGTAGACCGAAAGTCATACCGGTCGACCGAAACTCTGCAGAAGATTTTTGAAGGAAGCCTCAGTCGCGTTCGACTGAGGGTTGGTTGACCGAAAATGGTTCGGTCGACCGTGTCGATCGACCGAAACACTTTGTTTCACAAAAACGGGGTTTTTGTTGCAATTTCCACAAAAAAGGGGTTTTGTTGCAATTTCCAAAATTTACACATTTTGCCCAATTTTGTACATTATATACTCTTTTCTTTTCATTTGTAAACATAACTTGGTTGTTCATGAAGTGCTCTTGAGAGCTTGGTCTTGAAAGACCCCTTTGAGGTAAGGATAAAAACCTCCTTTGTTCTTGTATTTTCTTGGAAGTTAATCAACTTTGCTTGAGTATTATTATTCTTGTGTTGTTGTTTATTTTCCGCCACCTTGAAATTTGTTTGGTTGATACCCATTGGGTTAGGGTTTGTTAATCCTTGAATTTTGGGTTAGATTTAAACTTGGGTTAAGGTATTTATCGCTTTATTTACCATTTTTGCTTTCTTGGGTTTTGTATTAAATTGTTGTGGGAATTTTCGGTCAACACACCGAAGGGGTTCGCATCATTTGGTATCAGAGCTTGGCTCTAATTTGGTAAACATATCCTTTACATTATTGTTGTGGTTATACAAAAAAAAAAAAAAATCCAAAAATTTGAAAAAGAAAAATTGGAGAAAGTTTGTATGCCCATGAGTATTTATTGATCATTACATATTGGGTATATTGATTGTTGAATTTGTTGGGGGTTCTATTAGCCAAACACTTACTTTCCTACATTATCCAAAGTGTTTGATCAATTGTCCCAACGAAAAATACTCCCTTAGTGATTTATTGTTCAATTCCCATATATTTCTAATTACTTGGGGCTATCCAATTCCCATTATTGAGATTGTGTTATCAACATTGTATCCCATATATTACTTGCTCCATACATTGGGTAATTGTTGATCATTCATTCCTTACCACAATTTGAGTTGTTGGGAGTTTTCATACATCCACATTATCCACATTCAAGGCCACTTAAAGTTGAGTACAAAGTGTTTGCTAAATTGCTACATTGAGAATTTACACTCTTGTGCTTATTTGCTCTACATCTATGCCTTACCAAATATTTGTGGTTTGTTAATCCCATTGCTAAAATTGTGTTCCTAGCATCTTATCCCACATAAATATTGTTCCTTTTTTAGTATAGCAAGCACATAAATTCTACTTGCTATTTGTGTCTACTTGTTCTAAATTCTTTCTTCCATGTGGGTGATTTCTTTAACTCCACAAGAATTTACTTTGTGGTTTAGTTGATTATCTTCCTTGGAGAACTTGAGAAAGGAGATTTTGAGTGGAAAAAGGCAAGAGTGGTGAGCTCATTAGAGGGTAAAAGCCTAAATTGAGTGAAACACGAGTGAAAAATATTCTTGTGAGAACACTTTCACACTTGCACACCATGTCAAATTCCAATGCTCAAACTCAAGACTTGAAGTACTTGTTACAAAATATTTCAACCACCATGGCTAGACAAATTGAGGAGATTGGGGGTGAGTTAGAAAATTTAGGAACAAGAGGGGAGAGTACATCAAATAGGGGAGGTGAAGAAATGATGTGTAGTAGAAGAAGGATGAGGGATAAATTTGGGAACATTGTGTATAGGGATGGAGTTAGAAAACAAAATGAGAGTTTTAATAGGAAAATTAGAATGAATGTTTGGGATGAAGAAATTGATAGTAAACAAAATCGGAGCATGCATAGGAAAAGAGGAGAATGTGTAGATAGGAGTGGAGATGGGATGGATGAGAAGGTTGATATTGAGCAAATGAAGACTTCATCAATCCATAGGAGGGAAGGTAGTGAAAGTAAAGAAGTAGTGTTGGAGATGAATGCTAGGCCACCAACATCTTTTGTCCATGATAATGAGAAGGAGAAGGAGAAGGATGGAGAAAATATTTTTTACACTAGATGTCTTGTGGGGGATAGGGCATGTAGTCTCATTATAGATGGGGAGAGTGACATGAATTTGGTGAGTACTAGTAGGGTGGAGAAATTGGGGCTACCGGTTAAGAGGCATCCTAATCCCTATGTATTGCAAAGGTTGGGTGATGATGGGGAAGTGAGAGTGAGTGAACAAGTTCTTCTTGCCTTCAACATTGGAACCTATTGTGACCAAGTGATATGTGATGTAGTTCCCATGCACACTACACACATAATTTTGGGGAGACATTGGTAAAGTGTTAGGAGTGTGACACATGACAAGAGGAAGAACCGGTGTAGCTTCCAAATGGATGAAAAAAAGGTTGTGATCCTATCCTTGAGTCCGGAAGAAGTATGCAAAGACCAAATGAAGCTCAAGAAGGAATTCTTGGAAGAAAAGGAGAAGGAGAAGGAAAAAGAAGAGAAAGAAAGGGAGGATAGGAAAACAAAAGAACATTCAATTGATAAAATTGAAGAAAATAAAAATGAGAGCATGAGATTTGGGGCCACGTCCCTAGAAAAAGGAGAGGCGATGAGGGTTGGAGCCACGACTCCAGAAAAAGGAGAGGTAAGAAAAGAACCGAGAGTTGGGGTTCCTACCTCAGAAAAAGGTGAGGGAGTGATGAGTGCCACCAAGAAGATTGAGAGAAAAGATCACCCCAAAATATTCTTTACTCTTGAATATTCTAACACTTCCCTCCCTAGCTTGGTTACTTCTTTGTTGCAGGGGATCATTAAGCATACTTATCAAAGCAACAAGGAGCTCCAAAGGCATGCCTTATGGAAGAAATTCATGGAAACATTTTCCTACAACAACGAGTACAACCGAGGTAAAGAAAATGGGATAACCAATGCAACATCTAGGAGGCATACTCCTAACATTTCTTTGAATGTAAGGTTATTGTGTTTTGAATACATTAGAGGTTTGTATGATCTTGATGTAGATTTGACAAGTGTGTTGTTGACTTGTGAAAATGTAACATGTGGTAAGAATCATTGTCATGATGAGTGCTTAATTTGTAAATGCAACTTTTTGCATGTGTCCAATTGCATAAGTACCAAATCTTTTTGTGAAAATGTTGAATATAGTACATATCATTGGCATGATAAATTCTTATTTTGTGAAAATATGCTTGACATGCATATTGGCTCTCTAAAGGAATTGCTAGTTAGGGGAGTCCATGGGAGAGATTTATTGGGATGTCTTGATGATAAAAGGACTTCGCTTCTAACATTTCTAGATGCTCCCTCATTCCGTGTTGAACATAGTAAGAGCATGCATGTTAAATATTCGAATTTGTTAAACATTTATGAATCATGTTGTGAGCAATATTTTGATGGATTCTATGGGCATGATGATTATTTATTTTGGAAAGTTGGATTGTTTCCTTGTAAATATGTCATGCGTGAATTGCTAGTGGGAGGAGCACATGATAGTTGTTTGATGGGGCGATTTGAAATCAACGGGGTCTTAGGGGTATTATGTGATCAATCTTATTGGCCTACTTTGAAGCTTGGTGTTGAACATATTTGCACTTGTAGTAAATGCCGAACTTGCAAACTGGCTAAACTCAAGTTTTTGCCCCAAGAATTCCATGCATATTTGCTCATCTTGAGTAAACCTTGGACTACTATTTCTATGAATTTTATAGTGGGTTTACTTGGAATAAAGAAAGAAAATGATGCTATTTTTTATTGTTGATAGGAGTATTAAAACGTCGCATTTGATTGCATATAACGAAACCAAAAAGGTCATCAACATAGTTAACATTTTCTTTCAGGAAGTTGTGCAATTGCACGAAATTGGTGCTAATTTTGTGGTTGTTAAATTTGCTTGCAATTTAATTGTTCATCATATTAGCAAGTTTTCTCCACTTAAAGATGCTTGTGACTTTATTCTATTAACTCTGTTGAACTTTATGCACATGTTTATCGAAGAAAGAGTTGGTTTAGGTGGGCACGAGAATGCACCTTTGGTTAAGCTCCTTTGCAGGAGGCTCGAACTTCCATTTAGGGGAATTGGAATGCAATGTGCTTCCAATGCCAACCATGGTGGGAAACATATTCCGTTTGATCCAGGCGGCCGAATGTGTTCCCATTCGTGGAAGGAGAGACCCCCCGATCAAATAAAGTCCAAACTATTACTCTGTGGTGTTGGGGCATCTCAAACTCTTGGCAGTGCCTACAAATTTATTTTGCACGGTGAGTATGAAATTTCAATTACATTTATTGTGTCTGAATTTTCTATTTTTATTGTAGGTTCCGATTCATGGTCGAATCTCTTTCGACATGGAGGAGATGATAAGAATCGCGAAGGTCCAACTTCATTGCATGAACCTTTGGTACACAATGTTGCAAGATCAAAGTTCGAGGAGTCTCACGATAGTGCACTCAAGCAAGATTCGAGGTCGAATCCTTTTCAAGAGGGAGGGGATGATGAGAATCGAGAAAGTCAAATATCAATGCGCGTGCCTGTGGGACCCACGACGAGATCCGACGTCGAAGATGTTCAAGATTTGGGGCTAAATTATGTGAATAAGTCAAGAAAATAAGCCGAGAATCAAGTTGGAGCCAAAAAGAAGGAGAAATTGGACTCATCCAATTTCGGTCGACCGAAAGTCATACCAGTCGACCGAAACTCTGCAGAGGATTTTTGAAGGAAGCCTCAGTCGCGTTCGACTGAGGGTTGGTCGACCGAAAGTCCCATTTCGGTCGACCATGTGATCGACCGAAACACTTCGTTTCACAAAAACGGGGTTTTTGTTGCAATTTCCAAAATTTACACATTTTGCCCAATTTTGTACATTATATACTCTTTTCTTTTCATTTGTAAAGATAACTTGATTGTTCATGAAGTGCTCTTGAGAGCTTGGTCTTGAAAGACCCCTTTGAGGTAAGGATAAAAACCTCCTTTGTTCTTGTATTTTTCTTGGAAGTTAATCAACTTTGCTTGAGTATTATTATTCTTGTGTTGTTGTTTGTTTTCCGCCACCTTGGAATTTGTTTGGTTGATACCCATTGGGCTAGGGTTTGTTAATCCTTGAATTTTGGGTTAGATTTAAACTTGGGTTAAGGTGTTTATCGCTTTATTTACCACTTTAGCTTTCTTGGGTTTTGTATTAAATTGTTGTGGGAATTTTCGGTCAACACACCGAAGGGGTTCGCATCAACACAAGTCATTCATAATTATGGATATAATCACAATATTATATCTAAGTGCGTTTTGTTGGAATGTATATAGATATCGCACTTCTTAGAAATCATAAAGCTTCACAAGCAAATCTTTATTTCATCGTATTGATATATTTGTATGTAGAATATTGCTGCATAAGAAATATTTATATTCAAATTGTTCTCATAGCAAATAACTTGAGGCTTTTAATCTGCTAAATCATTAGCAATATAATATTCTATTATCTCAACTAATTCGTAAAATCGTTAATGACTTTAAGATATATTCATGCTAGCATTTATCACTTTGCTCGTAATATCATTACTTGAGCAAATAATCAATTATTCATTTTCTTAGTGAGATAATTAATTTGCTTTTCAGAACAAGTAGCAATAATAACTTGTTAACCTGAACAATCTTCTGGTTCTTTAATGAATGCCATTTTGCATTCTCAATAAATCTCATTATTGAATTGGAATCTAACCACGTGGTCTAATGGTAGCAGGGATTTAAGAATCTTTGTACTTAACCCCTAGGTACAAGGTTCGATTCCTGCTGAAGGCAAAAATCCACTTCCTGGAAACGAGGCTGCTAGCCCTTGAGGAGCAGGACGACCAGGGGGGAGTGGAAAGACCATGAGTAGACGGCCGGCAGCCCTTGAGGACCGAGTACGCTAGAACTTCTGGTTCAGTAAGATATTTCACTTGTACATATATATAAACTTCTAGTTCAATACAGTATCCATTTCATCAGTACGTATTTCTGTATAGTTCAAATCAGTATACATTTATTACTTTTAGTATACCGAAAAAATCAGGAACAATATCCAAGGAAATATCTCATGATCTCAATATTGTCGTCAAATCTTCCCTTATATCGAAAAAGGTAATGACGCATTATCTCATTGTTCCCACCTTTTCAATAATTTATTCCATTATTTCTTGATGGAATCGATATCACTGACACGCGGAGCCACCGCTTTTTTACGCGTTGAATAATGCATTTAAATAGATCATTTGGGAAGAAGGCTAGATCAATCAAAAATGGATATCATACTTTTAAATATTCGCAAATATTATTCCAATCTTCCAGTAAATGATTTGAGAAAAATTTATATAATTAGGCTCGAAATATTGAGGTTGCTGATGGATCATGGCATCCCAGAAGATGTTCGTTGGTTGATCGAAGCAAAAGTTTGATTAGCTGGTGAATTACCAGATTCATTTTCTAAGCACAAACCTGGCTTAGGTAAGAGTATTTTTGCAAAGAAGCGAAGAGCAAAAAAATTAAATAGTTGCTTCAAATGTGCTCGATGGACATGTGATACCCGTTGTAAGTTAATAGGATATTCATCCATAAATCGAGATGATAAGATAGACTTCATTAAGGGTGGACTGAGTAAGAGTCATTGGATGATATCCGATTGACTCTTGAGACGCACCCTAGTGGGTATGTGCAGCGTGAGTAATCTTTATGGGCTAAATTCATCAGCGATAAAGAGTGTTATAGTCTCAAAAATATAATAGCAAAAGATCATGTTTGCCAGACTGTTATAAACAATGATGTTTTGGCTATTCAGCATTGATACAAGGTAAATCATTTTGATATATATGCACATATAAAATATTTTTCTGTTTCCTTTTACGAGTTTCGATAAAGGCTGGTTAAAAATATTAAATCAGCGAAAGTTGAGTAGGGTGATTTTGTCAAAAGTAAATCTTCACTTTTTCAAAAGACAAGCAGTAAATAGTGAAGTTTTTCAAGTTTAAAAAGCCAATAATTTTCAGAGTTTCATGCATCCCAAAATATCATTTTCTCATAAGTTTTTCCTTCCTTATACTCTCAAAAATGGAAGGACCAAAACTTCGACAGGTCAAAACTATCTGTGTATTTTGTGGATCAAAAGTAGGGAAAGGTTTTGGATATCTAGAAGCAGCAGTGGATTTAGGAAAGAAGTTGGGAGAGAAAGGTATCAATCTAGTATATGGAGGAGGTAGCAGTGGATTGATGGGTTGTGTTTCACAATCTGCTCAAGCAGAAAAATCAAGAGTGATAGGAGTTATACCCGTTCCTTTAGTTGATATCACAGGCAAAACACGAGAGCATGAAGTACAAACATTATCTATCCATGAACGCATAACTTGCATGTTATATGGTTCTGAGGCCTTCATAGCCCTGCCTGGAGGTTTTGGTACTTTAGAAGAAATCTTTAATATTACCTTATGGGTTCAATTAGATCTCCATACCAAGCCTATTGGGCTTTTAAATGTTAACAATTTCTTTGATGGTTTGCTAACATTTCTTGATTATGCTGTGGAATAGGGATTCATCTCTCCATTTTCTAGGAGAATCCTTATTTCTGCTCCTACTATCGAGGAACTGCTAGATAAGTTGCAATAATATATTCCAATACAAGATCCAGCAGGAGTTAAGATAGATTGGTCGCAAGGAAGGGGAATCAAGCGAAAATGGAGTCCGGTTAATGTAAATTTATCTTTGTGAACCCTAGAATAGGTGGTGGTAGAGTACGGAGTATTCTTACTCTTGAAACACACATTTTTCTTTATTTCCTCAAAAGATCAGAGGTAGTAAGATACGGCTACTCCCGAAACACATCTCTAATTTTGAGGATCATAAATATTTCCCCCTTTTGTATTTTGCATGTATGACTCGTTTATGCTTCTTCATTAGCAATAATAATAATATCATTTCAGTATGTTTAGATGATAATTTTTTACTTCTTCTGGAGTAAATATGTACTTCTTCTGGAATACATAAGTGCTCGTGCAAGAACTTTTCCAGACACTTATCATCTAATATTCATCTCATAATACTGATGAGATTATTTTCACATTAGCTATGTTCGTGCTATCATGTGATATTATCTTATCATACATCAACATTCTCTTGTTGAATAATTTCCATCCACCCTTTCAAATACAGATATTGGTAACTTCGGGTACCATTGGATAAAATATTTTTATCAACATTTACCAACTTTTTAGTAATGATAACTTCTGGTATCATTTAATGAAGTATCAAATAACAATAATATTGTATATATATTAACAATAATAATATTGGGGTTATACCACCACGTATATATGTTGACAACAACTTCTAATATGTTAGAATTAACCAACAACTGAGGTGTTTCTGAAGTAATATAAAATATGAACATATGTAAAGTATTCCATATATTCAATTGATAGACCGACCATATAGGCGGTGTCAACATAATGAAATAATTACCTTTCATGAGTGAGAGAGTCATATCTTCAAATCTAGTCAAGGTATTCATAATAGTCCAATTCGTTACGATAATGAGTCATATCCAGTTAAGGTATAAATCCAGTCCATAATAACTCAATCCATCACTGTATGACAATGATTATATTACTTATACCTTGTTTAAATTTCTATTTTATCTAATTGATTCCATATTAGTGTCAATAGATTAAGAATATATATTCTACTTAATGATTAGTAATCATCCATAATTAAACTAATTAATATATATATACCTGCTACCACTCAGTTAGTGGTCTAGTGGCCTCGTCCATTTATTAGTGCGAGAAAAATTTTTCAAGGCAAACTCGTCCATGGATGATGAAAACTCGTAGGCAGATTCAATATTTTCATATCTTCGAGATATAATTTGTTTTCTAACACCAAAAACACTAGATTTGGAAAATGAAATGTGGATTAATAATAATCTGGTTTCTGATACAGATGTTCATCATAGAGATGCAAATATAGAGCATACTCCCGTCATATTACTCAATTGGCTAGAGACTCGTGCTGATAACGTATTGTAAAACTATCAAAATCTAAGAACAATACTATAGATAAGTAGATAGAAAAATATTAGAGAGAAAGAGATGGAGAGAATGAGGAGAGAATTCTCATTAGGAGGTGTAATTTTACAAAGAAAATAGCTCCTATTTGTAGAATGGAAATAGGAATAAAATAGAAATAATTCATACTACTAAAAAATAAATAGTGGTCATAAGTCATTCACCTAACAAGTTAAGTATTTCATTTAATAATTTACAAGAATTTCTTAATAATTTACAACAGAATTTATCATTTTAATCATTTTTTATTTAGAAATTTGACAAAAAAATTTACTATAAATATGAAAAAATCTATGTTTTTATTCATACGGACTAAATCAAAACGAATCGGGACCCACATGATCCCAACCCAAATGGGCCATCGAGACGAGATTGAATTGTAATTCAAAATTTGTGAACTGACTTGAAACCGGCTCAGAACACGTAACCGACGGACTTTTTTTCAAGCGAATCGTTACCGAACTTTTATGTTGACGTGCTGACTCAACTTGGACCACCCGAATTGACACCTCTACTTCTACAAAAAAAAAAAAAAAAAACAGCCAAAACAAAAGTCGTGGCAAATCAATATCCGAGTACCATTTACACCAAATGCCAGATTGAGTAAACAATCGAGTGTCAAACATGATAAACGGTTTTACAAAACCCGAATCATCCCTCACAAGATTAGGATAAATGGTTTTATCTTTTCCATTGGCCAATGACTATTATAAAAATTATTCATGATGATAATCATACACAGAGAAATCACTATACAGCAGAGAACCATTTTCGTAGTGCAGCATGTAATAACAAATATCACAAAAGTAGCAAGGGTTCTCAGGAGCCCACTTGTCGTCCACCGTCACCTTTTCTGCCCGGTAAATCTTGCAAGCAGAGCATTTCCGATAGCGCAACTTGGATTGAAATGTCAGTAATGGATAGGCTGCTCGGTTTTGTACATCCTCTGGGTGAATCAACCTCATGTCTCTTAATACAATTAAATGCTTGCAATCCCCCTTGACAAACAACATAAATCAGTTCGAATAATTAATGCAAAGGGCTTTGATCAAGATGAAAATCCAGCAAATACCATACCTAAAAAGCATACTTTTAGTACTCAAATGTTAAAAGAGCGATGCAAGTACAAATCTAACCTATCACTTCTAGGTTCTGCATTTACATTGACAAAACTGGGAAAAATGTTTGCACACCGTGACAGAAGGAAAAAAGGGAGGAAAAAAATTAAATAACCAAAAAAATGGTGCTAAATGCAGCAGTTACCAACAATCACTCCAGCTTGACAAATTACAAATAATGTCATCCCAAAAGTACCTATTGATGTGGAATGACTATAATTCATGCTCATACGTGTCCTTTTCAAAAGCCTCTATCCTTTAAAGTTACAATAAAAGAATGTTGAAAAGAATGATTGATCATTATAAAAAAGTAAAATAAAAATGTAGGTGGCACCTAAATCTGTAAATAATCTAGATAACAAAAATCTTCAATACTAAGAAAAACCAGTAGCAACATGTGAAAATTCTTCAAATTTTATCGACGGGCTTTTAGTGGAATTGACCTGCACATACAACATTTTTATCTTGACAATTTCAGCTTTCTGATCCTGGTCCAATGGGTCTTAGAAATTCATGTGATTGGGTAACAATGAGATAATTGTGGATGGGCTGTGTAGATTGAATTTGGGAAGTCCAGTACAAGTTTGTTAAGTACAGGTCTTCACACAGCCCACCAAGTTGGGAATCACTGGTGGGTTCCTAACTGGATGTTAAATATGTGCGCAGCATGTTTGTTCCAACATAACCCCCATTAAGAAACAGAAATCAAGAATAAGGAAAGAGAATTTACCTGGTGACAGTAAAGATATCCAGCACCAAGCCGAAACCTTAGGTCACAAAACCTTGTTTTTTGCATGTGAAGTGCTTTAAACACAGGCAACCGTACTTTTTCACTGCCCAAAAGTGCCTTTTGCTTCTGTTGTAATTCACCAGCAATGATGCATTCCCATTTGTCAAGTGCATCGTCCTTAGAGTACTCAAGCCAATCAAGTATGGGCTTGCTGTAGTCTATAGCAGAGTGTTCCCTCATATCGTTGCAAAATACATCCTGCAAACACATTCCAATTGGTGTTAGCAGTTAGTTGGGGATAAAAGACGTACTTCCAGTGATACAAAGACAGTGCAGAAATCTACTTCTATTAAGAAGTATCCAGAAGGATCGTGCTGTCCCGCCTTTTTCATAATCTCATCAGTCAAGCAATATATTTTGTCTCTCACTTCAGTCAAAAATTGCCTTCCAAGAACCAAAAATTCTTGAGTCTACAAACATTAACATAATCATCAGTTGCTGTCGGTAGTGAAGGAAATCAAGGAGAAGAATATATCACCAGAAACAATAACATTTATCATATAGAACAAATAGTTAATCAATCAATTGACTAGCTGATGCAAAAAGGAAACAGTTAAAAGACTAATCAAGGCAAATGACTAAGAAATAGAATAGAAGTTTATCCAGAATATAGTAGAGTTTATTTGTTGGGAGTATCATATTGGCAATGTTATCTTTTATTTCAAATTTGTTTAGATAGGAAGTTTATTTAGGTTCAAAGTCCTCTCTATATAAAGGGAGACTTAGAACAATGTTTACCAATTCACATGAATTATATGAATAAAACTATTTCTGCCATAAATTCTTCTATTCTTTGCACTCCTTTCTTTTCTTAATCTTCAATTGTTCATTGTCAAATACGTACTCCTACATCACTAGCATTAAAGTCAGCTTCTTTGTGGCTCAAGGCAGGAATAAAATACAAGATTTCATTAATACAAAATAAAAAAAATAAAAAATACCGTAAACACGTGGCACAGATAGAAAAGGACAGAAAATTTACAATCTATTCCACGCAATCTTCCCAACAAGAGATACTTTCTTCTAGTACTAGATCAGAAAATCAAAGACCGGTCATTATCTCAAATCTTTGCATGTATGAACCAACATTCTTATCTATCAGCTCATTTACCAAAAAGATTCTCTCAAACTACAAGAACTTAAAATATAAGATACTATGATATTACAAGAGCCCTAGGGATCAGGTCCACGACTGCTGTTACTCATCTTCTTGTTTCCCCTAGTTAGCCATCCATCAATCTATGCATCCCATACAGCTAAAAAGAGAGGAGCATAGAGCATTGTGACAAATAAGAAAACAACCTTGTATTCAATTCAGATACTCGGAAAAGCTTTATCTTAAAAAAGTGTATTTTGGTTATGAATACAAACCCAAGCGAGAAATAAGAATGAGGGAAAATTAAGAAACAAAAATTATCGTTTCAATAGCTAGGTCGAGCATGTACCCAATGAAGATGAGTTTGATTCTGCAGCAATTGCAAAGAACGGACTGGACTTACAAACTCACATAAAAGGACATTGTCCAGTTATATTTCTATATTATTTATCAAAACTTATGCTGTGTCCTTTTAGCTGAAATACATTCAATTGGAGAGATACTAATTCAAAGGATCTGGTATTAAAAACCAAAGATTAAAGAGACAGAAATCGCAAATCCAACAATAAACATCACTTTTCTTCTGTGGATATTTAAATGTAAGAAAGTGGAGGGTGCTTTACCTTTAACCAAGAGCGCTTGCTATGGTATACCTCAATGCAGAGGACAACCTCAGGAAAATGCAGTGGTACATGTTCACAAGTATTAGAGGATTTCACCTGCCATATGTTTGAAAGTGACATTAAATACCATAAGGTTTGAATCAGCAAACAAAAAAAGAAGCAATCAATTAACTGTACACCAATCATTATCTTTCCATCAGCTTTGGGTTCGAAAAAGATGATCAAGCACTTTCTGGCCCCAATAACAACGACTAAGCACCACTTTAAAGACAAACTTAGTGAAATTCTGATTATAGAATGTATTTAACACCATGAAGATCAGTCTAGATCTCCAAGTTTCCAACAATTTTCTTCATTTTCCAAATGATATAAACCCTAGTTAATATGCTACCATGAAAGGAATAACCTGAAGAATGAAATGTACATGTACATGTACATAAAGTGGAAATATTGTTAGAAATTGCATGGTTATTTTAGATGATACAAAGAGTTGACCAAGAAGGAAAATGCAATCAAACTGATATCTTCTCTTTCAATAAAGTGATGACAATATTTATCATAGGTGTCAAACAAAAATGGAAATGCAAAAATGACAGTCACAGTCTACTTCATGGAGAGGAGGCCTTGTCAGCTTGAGAGCCTCGTTATGCATACATGCAACAATGATTTGTTATAACGAACCACATGCTTAACCACCCAGAAATATTAAAAAAAAAAAAATCGTGAGTGGCAGTCTTGGCTTGGCACGCATATAAATCACTTATTTAGACATTAAACCCCCATCTTTTTTAAGTATCATGTGTAACAGTGGGGTCAAAACATCATTCAACTTATTTAATGACAGAGAGAAAATCAATCAACAGCCAACAGCATCAACATTGCTTATTTTCTTTTGTTAGCCAGAGAAGGTAAGCAAGAGGGGATATCAATTAGATTTTAAGTAGCCAGTAGAAAATAAGGAACTTTACTAACATTCTTATTTTCATTAATACATAAAGAAATGCATGCAAGATTAAATTCAATACAGAACAAAGAACTTATGAGTAATGTATAAATTTGGTAACCAATGCAATGATTACTAAAGTCGAACTATTAAAATCATATCCATATTCATCACATACATATGACACCCAATGAAAGCAAATAGGATTTTAGGAGTGAACCTTTGTTGAAGTACTTGTAGATCTGAGAGACCTTATTTTATCATCTTTCTTTGAAAACTCTTTTCCAGATTCAGAGGTCCCGCAACTACCACTAGCCAATCAAAAGATAAAAAGGCTAAGGTTACTGTGGAACAGGACAAGATATAACTGTCTATGGAAGTGCATAAGAACATTTGAAGCCTACTTGAATGAATGCAACCTAGCAGCTGCTTTATCTTCTTCTTGTTTTTGTTTAATCCTAGCAAATTGCTCAACCTTCGCAGTATAGCTTTCCTGAAAAAAAGGAGAGAATGTCAAACTACAATCGCAGAAGAGAATAACATTAATTGAACCAACAAAGAATAAATCAGGTACAGATGACAAGCATGCAACTGCTGATGCAATTAGTACGTTTTTTTTAATGAATGAATGACTAGCAGATTCAAGGGTGCACAATCAGCATCTTCTACTTTACAGAGTTCTGTGTGTAAATGGTGGACTTTGTATATTCAAATAGAGATGTATGATGCTGAGTAGATCGTGACAGCGAGTTAGACCAGGTGAGGAATGAATCCCACATCAGTCATGTAGAAAGTGGACACTCTTGTCGGGGCAAACACAAAAGCCACCTATTTAATAGTAACACTGAGGAGCAAAATCTGCACTGCATCCTTACAAGGCTTACGTCATTAAGTTGATGTAAAGCGGTGACATGGCTCATAGTTAGTTCCATTGTATCAATGTATTCTGAATATTTATCTTCTTCGGGCCTCATTAAAGAATCAGTCAAAAAAATTAAAAAAATTAAAAAATTCAAAGGGAATAAAGTTTTGTTGTATGTTCAGACCTACACCCAAAGCAACATAATGTCCAAATCAACTGACTATAACCCTGTAATCCTACCATAGATCTTGCACAATAGTAGCACATCAGAAGGCATCCCCTACCCAGTCAAAGATCGAAATAACCAAGAAAAATTGTTTGCCTAGTGAAACCAAATTAAACACGAAAAGTATCTTGCCAAATTGGAACAAACAGCAAGTATCCTACTTCAATAGAATGGTTATTCCAATTGGTTCGCCTCTTCCTCTTCCCTGAAACGCGTTTATTAGATTTCCTGTTACAAGTCGTGAGAGGCAAATGATTCAAGGACTCAAGCGAAGCTGACACATGCACTCCCATTTCTGACCTTTCCAAGCAAGTTTTCTCAGTGCTGGTCATATTGCAATCTGTTCTCCTGAAAAATTCATATCAATGATGAGATGCTCAGATTTACCCAAGTAATTAGAACACAGGGCATGATCTGATAAATAACAATATCAGCATTTCTCCTGAAACTTTCATATCAAAATTAGATGTATATGAGATGCTCACATTTATCATAAAATAGCAGCGGGTCATGATCTGATAAATAACAATATCATCTGTTCTCCTGAAATTTTCATTTCAAAACTACATGTAAATGAGATGCTCAAATTTACCCAAGTAAATAGCAGCACAGGGCAGGGCAGGGCATGATATGATATATAAAAATAGTAAAATACTGAAGAAGATAAACAATTGGTGGCGCAATGAATGTCCACACTTTCTGGTCCATAATCATATGCGACCACCTGGACTCCTTTCTGTGCACACAGTTTCTTTGATTCTTGGTTTGACAATGGGAAAAGCCCAATGAGAAGTCAATACAACAACTTGTGATCAAACCAAAACCAAAAACATAAACTCCAATTCCTTGTTAACAAATAATTCCTTGTCGCGTGTTAAATGGTCACCTTGACTTTTTCGTGGCCATATTCACTACACTTAAAGATGAAATATTATATTAACATCTTTACTTTGAAGATAAATATTGACTATTCAAACAAGAAACTATGGTTCATATTGTTTACTAATGTAAATTACTGATTAATCAATACAAGAAGCTTCATGTGGTCTACGGACAGACGGATCAATAATAGCTCTTTCTTTGTTTAACCTAATAAGGTTCAATCTTTAGGTAGTAACAAAGTTATTCTACGACATTCCTTTTGATACATATTTGTTTTCCTGTGTTTCCTGCAAATAATGTCACGAGATTAATATCCAAAGTAAAGTTAAGCTGCTACAAACTGTAGGCAAGAGATTACATGGGTAGAACTGTACAAAATCAGTTGAACATCTCCAGAAGTAAAACCACAAAAATAGACATTCACCAAAAATGATACAAAAGCCAGAACTTACTCAAACAGACTCCCTGAGACTGTTGATGATAGGCCTCCTATTCGAATGACTTACTCCAAGAGAAATAAGAAATCTCAGAATATGGCTGACTAGGATGCTGAATTGTCGAGTTAAGGGAATAAAATTTGTTACAAGTGGAGTATTTAGAGACGTGGGAGGGGGAGAGGCAAGAGAATTATTCTGTAAAGAGCTTCAGCTCATTTGGAGAGAACCAGGACTCTCGAATTCTTGGCACTATCTTGCATTTCATTTACAATAGAAAATATCAGTTTCCTTATTTTGCTATTTATAATTTTCCTTTCAAATATATAAAATCTTATCAATTGTTATCAGAGCAATCGATTATGGTACATGATAACAAGAATGGAAGCTAGAGTAAGAGCTTATCAATTGGTATCAGAGCAGTCGATTCTGGTACATGATAAAAGGAATGGAAGCTAGAGTTAAATCTATGGATGAAATAGTATTGGTGGTACAAAGTGAACTGGGGTTCTTTGAAAGAGCAAATCCAGAAAATACCAAGTTTAGAGCAGGGAATAGCTAACTTGGTGAGTCGATTCGATCAGATGCTACGGCTACAGGAAGAACGTCTGAAGGATTCCGATACTCCTGAAATGTTCAAGGCAGCAGGGCTAGAGAAGGGCGATGAATCTTCCGATGAAACATCTGGCTTTAATGGTGACCGAAATTACCTAGTAGCTCCTCGTTGGGACATACGACCCTGGAGGGTTGAACTCTCCTCGTTTGATGGAGAAAATCCAGATGGTTGGATTCTAAAGGCCAATTGATACTTTACTCTGCATCAAATGACCAACGCAGAGAAGTTGGAGACGGCGATCATCAACTTAGAAGGAGAAACACTGTGTTCTCTTCAGTGGAAGAAATGTTAGAAGAAAGGGATGCTCATTTAAATTATCTCAAGATGAACTTATTGTGAGCCCAATAGAAGATGAAAGACATAGCAGATAAACGAAGTTGTGATGAACAGTTTGCGGTGGCTGAGAAGGTCTTTGTCAAGCTGCAACTTACAGACAAATCCTTGGCTATGCTACGTCATGAAAAACTGTTGCCACACTATTATAGCCCATTTAGAGTATTGTCCCGCGTAGAAGAGGTAGCAACTAGCAAACAAGCTCGAACTGCTCACTACCTCCTTTGTGCATCCCGTATTCCATGTGTCTCAACTACGCCGTGCTCATGAGCTGACAAATTCATCTTCCACCCTTTCCCCACTTTTGAGTCCAGACTTGCAACTAATAGATGAACTAGCTGAGCTACTGGAAACAAATACCCCACTAGTCCTGTCGAGATTGAGGTACTTATTAAATGGAAAGATCTCCCGTTGTTTGAAGCTACTTAGGAGTAGTTCTACACTATTCAGCAGCAGTTTCCTGCTTTTCACCTTGAGGACAAGGCGGCGGTTTGGGCGGGAGGTATTGATAGGCCTCCTATTCGAATGACTTACTCTAGGAGAAATAAGAAATCTCAGAATGTGGCTAACTAGGATGCTGAGTTGTTGAGCTAATTAAGGGAATAAAATCTATTACAAGTGGAGTATTTAGAGACATGGGAGGGGGAGAAAGGCATGAGAATTATTTTGTAAAGAGCTTCAACTCATTTGGAGAGAACCACGACTCTCGAATTCCTGACACTATCTTGCATTTCATTTACAATAGAAAATATCAGTTTCCTTATTTTGCTATTTGTAATTTTCCTTTCAGATATATAAAATCTTATCATTTGACTAAATACTTTATCAAATTACATTCCCATCACATCAAGAAGGAAAGGAAAAATGAAAGATAATCTATTGAAGTAATATCATCACATTCAAGTCGAATGCTCATCCACAAAATCGGACAAATCATCTTAGTATATAGAAAACTTAAAAAATCAATTTATGAAAAAAGGACAAACATAACAAACTCTTGATGCCTAATTTGAATATTGGATCTAAAGCATATAGATTAAACCTGGAAATAGCTAATGGAACCATGGAAGTGTTGGCATATTAGATCAAATTAGATACAATTTTCCCAACCAAATACAACAAATAAATGAATGAAAATAGCAATCAACTAAAGAAATAATACGTAGTACGTGTAATTTTTAACTAACATTGGATTTTCATGAACTTCTGAAACTTGTGATGAATCTATAACGAACTCATCATCCTCCTGTTCCTGTTCCAAAAGAAAACATTTGTCAGGTATAGTTTGACAAATAAATATCTAAAGTACGAAAGAAAATTAACCTTGAAAGCTTCCTCAAATGCCTTATTTACTAACTCCTCCTCCTTGAATATCTTAAGCTCATCAACCCTGTTAGAGCATGGATGCCAGAGGTCAGATCCTTCATGGAGCTTGCGGGAAGGATATTGTCCAGAAGCAAAAAGTAAACATATGCATGTTTCTATTAGAAGTGATTAATTATTTAGATAACTAACTTACTGATGTTTGTAAGCCTAGTGTTCATAGACTAAGAAATATGTGAGTAGCTACAGAAAGAACAAAAGGAAAAAAAGAAAAATGAAATTTCCTTCCGGACAGAAAGAGAAATACTGAAAAGAAAACAAATCACCATATAAAAGAAAAAAAGAAAGGGGCAGCAAAAGTGCCATTTAAATCTGCTTCAAAGTCTTGTGAGAAGTTATTGACAAGATTATGTTCATGATGGATGGCTAAGGTAACATACACAGTGAGCTCAACACTGAGGATATTAACCATTTAATTAAACAAACGATGATGCAGCTGCACCTTATTTTTAGGCTTTTTTTTAAAAAAAATAATAAACCTCAATACACTTACGAGATTTCATCTTCACATGTTTCAGCAATGTCACTGGGTAGTTCATCCTTCAGGCTCTACAGAAAACCAATACTCAAAGTCAAGAAAATATCTGAGAATATGGGCCATGTTTAAATTAGTAGACCCTGCAATGTGGCATGGGGAAAAAATTGTATTTCTGCACTGCACATAAACAGATTTTAGGTGATAATAGTGAAATTTAACTGAAAAGGTACCTGAAGTTCTAGAAATACAATGGTTTCAAAGTCCGGTACTCTGGTGAGTGGACCGACCGTGTCCGGCACATATATTGGACCGCCACGAGGAATTGAAACGTATTGTTCATGATCAGAACCAAGCGACATTATAATCTAGGGTTTTATCGATCTTACAAAGAAAAGCATGCAGGGACGGATCAAAGATTTCCAACCAGACCGAGCTGAATTTAAAAAAAAAATAATGTAATTTAATAAAATTTATATAGAACAAAAATAGTAATTACATAGTAATGTTAAGCGAAATTGTGATCGACGAAGTTTCAAAGCATAAAATTTATCTATAAATGGATCAAAGTAGAGTTTGATTTATATCACGTTTTAGTTAGACTTAAGTACTTCACCCTGTTAAAGGGACCTAGGATTTCAATTTGTTCCTCCAAATTCTTCCTCTCTTTAATTTCGTTTTGTCTCTTCTCCTTCTTTTCTCTCTAGTACTTCTCTATTATTTTAATTTTCTGTCACACACTGCATTAATATTAGATACTTTTCTAATGCATCAATATTCCCCAATTTCACAAGTGCCACAGTCCATACCTAAAAGCTTCTATGAAAAAATGACAACCTATAATCCGGATAAATTCCTCTGTTATTCAGCAATTTACAGCCTCGATTCTTATTTTGCATTAGCTGAACATATTAAACTTCCTTCTTGAAATATTAACTTTAAAAGGACAAGGGACCACCGACCACTGCTTAAGAATTTCTCGTACAAATTCGAAATCTGCTATTAATTATTTAATATAGAAGAAAAAACAGATCTTTTTAAATCGGCTTCTAAAAAAAATCCAAACATTTTATGGAAATCTCCGTTCCAAAAAGCAGAAATGCAGACCAAGAAAATTATGACATTGCAAATTGAAACATAGAATTTCATCAATCAAATAGAAAGAAAAGAAAAATGAAAATGGCAGTTCGACTTACTTCATGAGAATATCATTGTAATAGGGATCAAAATACAAGAACAAGCTATCCACATCTTTTAAATAGGAGCCTGGAGCCTGGAGGCAGCAGACTGGAGTCGTGGCCTCGGAGTCGGAGGCTGGAAGCCCTGCCACCTGCCTGCGGAGTCGTTGTGGACCGTGGAGAGCTGTAGAGGAACTGGAGGGCTGCGGTGGTGAGGGCTCTGGAGATGGAGTCGTCGACGATCGATTCGAGGAGGCCAAATGGGGAGTAGCCGAGTAGGGTTTACGTTTTGAGATTTTTTTCGGGGGGAGAAACGTAAGATGCTTCGTTTTAGTTTTCCCTTCTTATTTTTGAAAATATTTTGGGGTTTATAGTTAAATTAGTATTTTCGCCCGTGCGATGCACGGGAATATAGTAGTGATAGTGATTTTAATCAAAATTTATGAAAAAAAATATATTAATTATACAATCATTTCAAATAAAAATATAGTACAATAATATTTTAATACAAAATATTATCAAGTTCAAAATTAAAAAAAAGAGTAATCAAAATAGAAAATGCAACATTTACAAAACTAATAAAAAAAATAAGAAGTTATGATCATTATAAAAAAATAAAAAAAAAATAATTTTTTTTTTCTTTTTAAAATTGTTTGTCTATTTTTTTTTAAAAAAATATTTTTATTTACTTGTTTGTTAAACTATCTTTTTTTTAAATAAGATATTTTTATCATTTTATTATATATTAAATTATTTTGAAATAAAATTTAATATATAAAATTAACAACCATAAATCTATATTTGCTTTTAATTGGTAAATAATATTGTGGTTATATTTTTTTGTTTATTTAATTTTACTCCAAATGAGTAAATGTCGTTTTATTTGTAAACTAATTTTTTTTAGAAAATTTTCTTATCTTTGAAATAATTATTTATTTTTTTAATTAAAATCGATTCGACACCAGTTCAATCTGATTCAATCTTTTGACCCTTGACCTGTTGCCTCTTTTAGGTCAAACCATTTCAAGTTTTCTGAACACGGAATATTATATAACTCAAATGATATAATTTAAAATAAAGTAAAAAATATAAGGTAAAATTTTGACATTTGAATATTTAGATGATTTTACAGACAATTTTTTTATAGTTTGCTCTCACTTGTTGTATTAGATTAAACTTCTTGTTGAGATCTTCGATTTGACGCCTATATTACATATTTTTCGACTTCAAAATAATACAATAATATATATGGTTAAAAAAGTGGTTTGAGAAATTGTGTGATTTATAAAATAGTTTATAAACCATTTTTGCAAGTTTATCGAACACATGCTTAAAGATAATTTTAATACTGATAATTACCAATAGATTTTTTCAAATACATTCCAACATGCGAGATTGATTACTTCTAACTCTTGTCAATTGTCATTACATATGAAGAAAAATTATATTCAATCAAATATTAAATTATTCGATTTGAGAGAAAATTTTTGGATTAGTCATTTGATTTATTTTTTATATAATCTAATTGGAAAACTTATAAAAAAAAAAATATAAGGAATGTTCTTAAGTTCTTTAAACTAAAACATATTTCGTTTTTTAAACAAAGTCATTTTCGGGTTATTTAAATATTTTTCAACACATTTTATGATATAATTTTATATCTCTATAAATAATTTAATGTTACTTTACAAAATTAGATACACTATGATTAAGCAGAATATTTTTGAATAATTTTTTTTTTAATTAATTTAACATAATTTCGAATTTACGGATCTTGAATACTTTTTTATAATAATAGAGAATTATTTATTTATTTTTTAAATTAGACTTATGAATGCTTTAGATGTAATTTTTTTTCACATTTTTCACAAAAAAAAAAAGAAGAAGAAGAAGAAGAAGAAGAAGTTATGATACACAATAAGATTAATAGTTATATTAAAATCAATCATCATATTAAGTAAAAACAAATTTGTTAAAAAAAAAAAAAATTGTCCTTTTTTGGAATTGGAACGAAACATCTTTATTTGACAAAATATTTTTAAACAACACGCTTTTAAACTACTTTTTAATTACACATACTTTTTCTCTCTACTTTTCAATTACTAATTTTTACATTGAAAACATCACATTCTTTGTTTTTAAACAAAAAAATTTAACTACCATTATTTTTTATATAATTTAAAAGTGTTCAAAACAATTTTTTTTTTAAAAAAAATACATATAGTGCTCAAAAGTGTAATTCAATTTGCAATTATTACACTTTCTAAAATGTAATCATTATTTATTTATTTTTTAATTCTTGTGTTTTTTACAAAATCTTTCCAAATTTAGCAAGTTCATTTTGGTGAGAAAGTGTGTGTGTGTGTGTGTTTATTTTTTGGTGAGAACTTTGTTATATATATATATATATATATATATATATATATATATATATATATACAACATGCTTTTAAACTACTTTTTAATTACACGTACTTTTTTTCTCCACTTTTCAATTACTAATTTTTACATTAAAAACACATCACATTTGTTTTTAAACAAAAAATTTTAACTATCATTATTTTTTATATAATTTAAAAGTGCTCAAAATGATTTTTTTTTTTTTTTTTTTTGAAAAAATACATGTAGTGCTCAAAAGTGTAATTCAATTTGCAATCATTACACTTTCTAAAATGCAATCATTTTTTATTTATTTTTTAATTCTTGTGTTTTTTACAAAATCTTTCCAAATTTGGTAAGTTCATTTTGGCGGGAAAGTGTGTGTGAGTTTATTTTTTGTAAAGACTTTGTTTATATATATATATATATATATATATATATATATATAACTTTAGTAAAATAGACTTTTTTGTTGAAATGTTCAAATTATCCTTAATGAAAATTATTGTTTATTTTGTAAGATATAATCCTAAGAGCTTGTTTGAAAATGGTAAAATGTTTACCATAACTTTTCAAACTCAATCTCAACCCTCATTTTTAAGTCAAGTCCATTATTTTTTACTTTTCAAATATTTTTAAACCACACATTCATAAAAAAATCAAAAAAAATATAAAAATCAAAAAATTTCACATTACCAAACAGGCTCTAAGTTTAGTTAGATTAATTCAATTCTGAGCTTCTGATCATATTTATATTTTTTAATCTTTTAAATTCTTCTAAAAATGTTCTATATTGTGATTATTTTTTAAAAGATTTAAAACGATCTTTTTTAGTTATATATCCTAAGGTTATTCCTTCTGAAACTTCTTCTATATCTTCGTATTCTTATATAATTTTATGAACTATATTTATATTTTTTGTTGTTTCAGCATAATTAAATTATATTCTATTTAGGATAGTATAGTCAATATCTTCGTATATTTCTTTTAGTTTAGATTGTTCAACAGAATGTATATTTTTAGATTTTTCAACAATAGCTAATAAAAATGAAATTTCTTTATTTTCTAAATATAGTTTATGATCACAGTTATTAGAAGTTGATACTTCTGAAGTATCTATAAATTATCAGGTTGATAAATTATTATACAATTTTTTTTTATATAAGTCCACTCTTTAATATAGTAAAATACAATAATCTACAATATATTGTTCATATTTTTCTAAAAGTTTATTATATTCTTCAGAAGATATGTTTTCATTTGATATTTAATATCTTCCATTTTATTTTTCAATTTTTCTAAAAGATTATCTAGTCCTTCGATTGTAAATCCTGGCATTAGGTTTGGGTTGTATTTGTTATAATTTTATTTTCTAAATCTATTTTAAGCTGTAATATATCAGAATAATCTATAATATATTAATCATGATATTCTGAAAGTATATAATATTGTTCAAATGATTCATCAATATCTATTAATTGAGATATAATGTTATCTATTTTTTTCATTATTTTTTCTAACAAATTGTCTTATCTTTAAATAATATATCCAGGCATTATAAACACAGATATAAATAATTTATAAAATTTCAAGTAATTTTTCAAATTTTATCAGTGTTTGGGAATTGATAATATCTATATCAGTCATAATATCTATGCTTGGTTCAAATGATATATTATATTTTGAAATATTTTTCTTTCTTTTATCTAATTTATCATTATATCTTGAATATCTTGTATTACTATAGATCTTACAGTATCTTTAACAAAGTTTTCTATCAAATTTTTTTTAAAACCTTTTAATATCTCTTGTAATGCATAAAGTTGCTCTTGGTATCTTATTTTATTAATTTCATTTCCATATTCAATTCCTTTTTTTATTTTTAATATTTTTCTTAACTTTATATGGACCTATCTTATATGTGGGTTTTCTTATGATATAATTTTCATTCATGATGTTAAAATTTTCAAAAAGTGGTAAAGAATGATTCGTCTCTTCCATTACTGTCATAATCTATTATAGGATCATGATCATGATCATTATCACTGCTAAACACATACTCTAAATATAATTCATTATTTATTGCAGTATTATCACTATCAAGCCAAAAGTAAATGATTGATTTTGTAAAATTTATTCCTAATAACTCTTTTAATTTAGGAAAAATAGATAACAAGTATGGCATATAAATATGATATAACTTTTTTTATTTCATTATTGGGTCTAGTAAATTGTTTATGCATAAATAAAAGTTCAATTATGTTATGATATTCATCCTTATAAGGACTGTTTTGATAATTAAATTTAATAATTCTAAATTCTCCCATGATAACTTGTCTTAACAGTTCTTCCTTCTCTAGTAAATTGTTTATGTCTGAATAAAGGTTCAATTATGTTATGATATTCATCCTTATAAGGACTGTTTTGATAATTAAATTTAATAATCCTAAATTCTCCCATGATAACTTGTCTTAACAGTTCTTCCTTCTCCTAATTCCATAACGATAGATATATTAAGAATACTAACATTTTTTTCCTGTTCTTTGTACCTTTAGATTTTCCTTCCAATATTAGTGACCTTCGAGCTCACAGGTTTCTGCTATCATTCCCTTCAACGGCCTCCTGCCTTGATAGGTAATTAGCCTCAGCTAAATTCATACATTCACTGTATAATATCTTGCTAGAAAATATTTTGAACAAAGTGTAGGGAGTTTTCTTAATAATATACATTCTTTAGGAAATAAGATTTGGAAGGCAAATTTAGAAACTCGTATCTTTTTTATAAAATGATTTTATTGATTCAAAGAGGATTGGTACAAGACTTTGGTATGAGAATTTTTTCAAAGACAGAGGATTTTCTTTGGCTTTCTCACAAGCTGAGTGTTCAAATGATCTCTGCCCTTCAACTAGCTCGGAGGCCTCTATTTATAATGTTACATTGGACACAATTACATCACTACTTTCATCATAGACCTAATAATTTTACTGTTTTTCATAATATTATAAGGACACACATGTCCCTCTATTATTTATTATAAGGACACACTTGTCCCTCTATTATTTATTTCCTCACATGGCCCTCACATGGGCTGTCTATTTTTTGTCTTGCTTCATCCTTCTTTAATAGAGCATATACCAACTGTCCATCAATTTTGTTGGCATGTAGGGCAATTTTTGGCAATGCATGTCTCTTGTAAGGTAGCAAAGCTTCCATGGATTTGATGTGTGTCAAACTTGTTGATGTATTCTTTTAAAATTGTTGACTTTTCTTTTCCTCCATTAGTGAGGAGGGTCCACCTATTGTATTGGCATATGCATTTGAATTTTTTATCATACAAGTTTTTGGCAATGTTGTAGATAACCTTAATTCCTAACACCCTTCGAGATCTAAACTATGATCTTGCAATATTTGGTATAGGTTTGGTATTTTTTCCAACTTCAATCTGGAAATTTCGAGCAACATATTCAATTGTGATAATATGCTCAGTAGGATAATACATCATTCCATCAATTTCAAGACTGATCGAATAAAATTTTAAATACATAGATCTTTCTTGGGCAAACTTTGAAATTTCTACTTTTAATAAATCATCAAATTTTTCAATTTCTTTTAGATCTTTTCCTGAATGGATAAGATCCAAAAATCCATAATCAGCTGCCATTTTTTTCATAACGGGATCTCCTTCCTGAGTAACGATCAATCGTGGGAATACATGGTCTCCAAACGAAATATAATAACAATCACATTCTTGGAGTTCATATATAACATTGACAGTAGTTTTATATTCGTCTTCTTTTGGTAAGAAAGGGAATTCATCTTCTTCCTCAGCTTAAATTTTGATTACCCTTGTATGTTCGTCTTTGGCACTGATTGTCACTTTTTGATGACTGGCTTCATTTATGACAACTTTCTTAGGACTTGGTTCATCTCTTTTAATCGTTGGTCCACTATTGCTTCCAGAAGATGTACCTGTTTGTATTTTTTATATAACCTGTTTAGTATCAGCATGTTTGGTAATTAACGATTTAATCTCAATTATGTTATAGCTCAATTCTTTAGTATAATTGTAATGAAATTTTGAGATTCCCATCAATTGCTTGAAATTTTCTTGGAGAGTCTCTGCAAGCTGCTCAATTCCAAGTTTTATATTTTCAGCTTCCTTTGTGAAGAAGTTTATTCGTCATTTGGCTTCTATCAGGGATTTTTTTTATATTATCCATCTGCAAATTCAATATTCCTGCTTAAAAAATCTGCAAGATAATTATTGACACCTTTAATATGAATTATATCAAAATTATAAAATGCCATATAGGTTTGCCATCTATGGAGCCTCCTATATTGAGGTTCTGGTGGTAATTTATTTTTTACTAAACCTGCAACTTGAGAATTATCAGTTTCAGCAATGAATTTTTTGAATAATAAAAATAATGAAAACTTTTTTATTCCTATGATAATTGCTAAAAATTCTTTCGCATGAGTAGTATAATTTATTTCTACTTGGTTAAACGTTCCAATGGAATATATGCAAATTTCATTAAGATCCGTTTTTAATATTGCTGCCCAATATTTATCCGAGGCATCAGTATTAACTATAAGATTATCGTTTCATCTGGTAATCTTAATTTTGGCAATTTTTTACATTATTCCTTAAGTGATTTGACAATTTATGTATGCTCATTATTCCATCCTTTGGTATTTGTTTTTCTGAGTAAAATCTAAATTTTATATCTCTTTTTCGAAAGATTTTCAATAAATCCTTCTACATAATTTAAACATCCTAAGAATTTTTGTATTTGTTCTTTTGATTCTAATTTATCTGAAAAACTTTCTATCTTTTTAGATATATGGGTTTGTAGTTTTATTCTTATCTTATCTATTGATAATCTAAGAAAATCAATTTCTTGTTTTTCTATTATAGTTTTGTTTTTTAAAAACAATTCCTTCTTTTTTGCATTCACCTATAAATTTCATTAAATGGTTTCTATGTTCTTCTCTATTATTAGAACATATTAATATATCATTAACATAAACAATTAAGTATTCATTAAATTTTCTAAATATGTTATCCATTTTCATTTAATATATATGTGGTGCATTTTTTAAACCAAATGGGATTATCATCCATTCATACTTACCTTGGGGTGTAGTAAATGTTGTATATTGAATACTATCTTCTTCCATTTGTGCTTGCCAAAATCCTGATTTACAATCAAATTTAGAATAACATTGTTTTCCTTTTGCAAGATTTATTAGTACTTCTTTATTTGGGAAAAAATATCAATCAAATTTGGTATATTTGTTTAATTCTTTATAATTTATCATTATTCTAGCTTTTCCTCTTTTTTGTTCAGAATGTTTCATTACCATAAAAGTTGGACTACTATGGAGTCCATTACTAGGTCTGATTAATTTTTGGTTAAGTAATTCTTTTATTTGAGTTTTAAATTCTTGTGTATCTTGTGTGGTGTACATCATTGGCCTAACTCTTATAATAACATTTTATGTTAGTTCTATTTTAGCTTTTGGATGATGTGGTTTCCATAATAATAATGGATTCTCTCCACAAATTTTTTCTAATTGATCAACGATCTTTTCCATGTTTAGTTGCATATTTGTTTTCAAGATTTTTTTATACATTATTCTTTTATTTTTTATTTCATTTTGTGTAATTGGTTTTTTCTTCCATTTATCACCACGTTGTGTTGGCTGAACTAAGTCGAAATTCTCTTGATATTTTTAATAAATGTCCGCAAGGTGTTTGTAACATTATCATGTAATTATTTTGTTTATAATACTGAAATTGTTGTATAAAGTCATTTCCTAGTAACATATCACATTCTAATTTGTTATAACTATATATCTTGTTCACAACTATTTGTTTACTTCCTAGTATTATATCGATTTTATCAGCACTGTTAATTATTTGAGCACTTTCTCCTGTAATTCCTATTATTTTTATTTTCCCATCAGTATTCCATGATTTTATTAAGAAATTTTTAAATATTGTTATATCACTTCCCGTGTCTATTAATGTACAAGTTGTTATATTTGTTTCAACTATAGTAACTTGAATATAAACAGCTAATGAAAAACTTATTTGATTATTTATTTATTCAGCTTTTCTACATAGTATAGTTTGATCATTATGGGTTATATATAATCCTTCACGTTTTATACTATAATCTTCTAGTCCATTTAGGAAGCTCATTCATAATAACACATGATGATTTACCATACTGTTATTTATATGACATGGTACTAAGAGATTTATTCCTCCTATTTTTATTAGTACTTTAACTTCAAATTCAGTCATATGTATTTGTCCATCAAAATTTATATATCTATACAGATCAGTTATATGAGATATTAATCCTTTATTCATGTTTGCCGCTATATGACATTCACTAGCTCATGTATCAATTAATGTATTTGATCATTTTATATGTTCTTTTCCATTGAAATATTCACCTTCTATTTTCATATTTCCAGTATTTCTATGAAGTTTCATTTCCCTTCTATTACTAATTTCTCCTAATTGTTTTTTATTGAGTAAACATGTTGATCTTCTAATTAATTTGCAATCTTCAAATGTTATGTTATTATTAGGGTATTATTCTTCTCTTAACTCTATAATTTCTGATTTTTTTATAGTAAGTTCATAGTTTCTTGGGACTAAACTTATTTGTTTATCTGGTTCCACAGTTTTACCAAAATCTTTGCATTCTTTATGAATTTCAATATATGATTTTTTAAAATAAATGTTTCCATAATTAGAATTAGTAAATGTATATAATGCTCTATATTCTATAGTCATAATTTTATCTCCTGATTCCATTATATCATCTTTATGCAATTTGAAATGTAGTCCTAAAACTTCATTAAAGTTTCTGTCTTTTAATGATATACAATATTTTGGGTAACATGTAAATATTAGTTTCTTATATGCTAAATTTTCTTCTACTATTCCTAAATGGCTGTCTTTTAAATTTATTATTTTTCTATCATGTAAACTTATAGTCAAAGGCGAATCTAATCCTTCTCTAAAAAAGGATTTAAACATTATTTAGATACCTGCTAAATAAATATATTTGATCTTTTCACTTTGTTTTTTATTGATCTTTGTTAATAATTCTGTAACCGTATTTTTTGTTAAAAGATTCAATTTGTGTGTTCCTTGAGTAGTTCTAACATCTATTGCTTTTTCAATTTTATGATATTCATTTATTGCTACTCTTTCTCTTCTCCATATTCTGTCTAATATTTCCCATTTTCCTATTTTCAAATCTAAAGATAATTTTTGTATTTTCCTGAACTTATTATTATTAAAAGTTACTTTTAATCCATATCCTTCTATTCATCATATTCTTGTTTATCTATGTTATTTTTTTTTTCTATTTCTTTTATTTATTTATTCTGATTCTGATTCATTGCTTTCTGAATCTGTTCACTTATATAGACTTCTTGATTATAGTATTCTTAAATGTCAGATATTTCACTTAATTCACTTTCTATTTTTAGATATTCTTTTTGTAATATTTTAACTTTCTTTTTGTTACAATCATGACTTATATGCCCTATTTCTCCACAATTCCAACATTTGCATTAACTTTTGTCTTTCTTATCAGTTTTAGTTTTCTGTTTTTTATTTGTATTATATTTTGTTTTGTAATATCTTCTCTTAGGTTTTATATATCTTTTCCTAAAGTTTCTAAATTTTTTGAACTTTCTATTTTTATATTTTCTTTTAATATTTTTTCTTCTTTCAGAGTTACATCCCTATTAGGTAGGTTTTTTCATATCTTCACAACATATTTTAGTCAATTTTCCTTATTTCTTTAATAATTATCTTTGTTGACATATATATGCTAATCTTTCAAATAGAAATTTTATTTTTGATCCTAATGTTCTAGGTATTACAGGGTTGTCTCTGATAAATTTTACAAATTTTATTTTGAAGTATATTCTCCATGAACCTAGTAATTTATTGTAATGCATATCTCTGTATACTTCTTGATTTTCATTACTATAGAATTAGACATAATAGTATTCTTTGAATTCACAAGTGTATTCTTTGATTTTACACATATCACATATTGTTAAATTTATTATTCTCACTCTTGCATTATCTTTTCCTCTAATTGATTCTGTTTCAGCATTACTTATCCAATTTTCTCCTAAAAATTCATCCACAATATAATCTACTAATTTTTCTATACCTTTTCTATCTGATTTTATTAGTTTTGTTTGTACATTTCTTCTTATTAATGCTTTCGTATCACTAGTTATTCTTTCCCACCAATTCCTAACATGTCCTTCAAAAGATGATGTTAAAAAGTTTATCATTCTTTCAGTATTTTCTCATGTATCATCTTTATTGTATAAAAAAAACAATATCATTGAATCTGTCCAAGTTAATAAGACTTTTTTAGTATCTATTTTACAATCCAAATCTAGTTTTGTTCCTCCATGATTAATAGATTTATTGTAATTATTATTTGGTTCAAATCTATCTTTATATTTATTTCCTTTAGGTGGTTGCATATCTCTAATTCTATCATAATATTTTCGGTGTGGTTTACTAAATAAGGGTGCTTAACTTTCATCTGAATCTGGTAATCCTTGTTTGGAAGTTCTTATTGGAGCTGGACTAGGTGCTCCTCCAGTATTCATTAAAACTTGATATTCATTAAAATTTTCTAGTCTTAATTGGTCAAAATTTTCTATAAGCAAATATAATTACTCATTCATTTTTATCTTGTTCTTCTTCAGTTTTTTTTTTTCAGCTTTTAGTTTCCCTAAAGTTTTTTCTTTGGATTTTTGTAATTTTAATTTTTTTTTAGTATTTTTGGTAATATGTTTTTTTTCTAAATTCATCATTCATACTTCCTGCTTCTATTATGATTTTTTCTTGTTCAAAGTGTTTCTTTCCTATTCTAAGTATTTCTTTTTCTATGAGTTTTTTTGTCTATTTTCTTATCTTTGTTTTTCTTATTTTCTTTGAATTCTCTAATCTCTAGTTTTAGTATATTTATATCGTTTCTTACTTCTTTTAATTCATTTTTTACTTCTTGAATATCACTTATTAATGATTTTATTAATATTTTTAGATCTTCAATATATTCACTTATTGATATTTTATACTCTTGGTTTAATAGTCTGATTTTTTTGTACCTTAAATAGCCTGTCATACATATCATCTATTTTTATTTCTAATTTTTTTATTCTTTCTTTTATTGATATGATTCTTTCATTATCATTCTTTCTTATTTTCTCATTTAACTAATTTTTTTTTTTTTATAATTATTCCAATTTTATCTTGATTAATTAATTCTCCCGATTTTCTTTGGAATTCTTTCAAAATTTCTTCATCTATATTTTTAACTTCTCCTATCATATCTTTTAATTCTTTAAATTGTATTGTTAGTTTATTTTGAATATTTTGTAATTTTTCTTTGATATTCATATCATGTATATTTAATTATTGTAATTCTTCAATAGCTAATTTATCTTGTAAATTTATGTTTTTATATGTTTGCCGTAAAAAGGTGTTTATCCAATTTAATTGCATATTAAGAAATTCATCGGATTCTCCCCATGAGCTTAATGGTTGAAAAATAGTTGTATTAGCTCCTTTTATTTGATAAGATCCAACCAGAAGTCTTATATTTTCTATTATTTGTTTTTCAAATTTTATTTCTGAAAATTCTGTCATTAATTTCTTCCTTTGATATGTTCAATTTCTAGAATAAGTTTCGTTTGATATTTTGTTTCTTTGTAATTCATTATTTGATATTCACAAAATTCTTCTATTGATTTAAACATTAAATTTCTATGATATATTTTATAATATTTTAGATAGTATTCCAATGTTCTTGTTTCATCACATTTTTCTTTTTTAGTTTTTCCTTTTTCTTCTAAAATCATTTGTATTTTCGGTAATTGTTTTAAAATTCTATTATAGTATTCTCTCTTTTTCTCTAATAATTTTAATCTTAGCTTTTCTTGTCGTTTTATATTTCTTTCTTCTCTTAT
This sequence comes from Ligustrum vulgare, assembly GCA_963555705.1. Lineage (NCBI taxonomy): Eukaryota > Viridiplantae > Streptophyta > Magnoliopsida > Lamiales > Oleaceae > Ligustrum > Ligustrum vulgare. Next base: position 58,673,119 of record OY743169.1, on the reverse strand, counting down.
CTGATCCATTAAATTTTCTCTTTGTTCTATTATTAAATCTAATTTTTCATTTGTTTCCATGTCTAGATATCTAACTAATTGGTGATCTATTCTATGATAAACCATACTCTTCTGTGATATCATTTTGTATTAATTCTTCAATAATGTTATTCTCTATTAAATCTAATATTTCATTTATTATAAAATCTTCTTTTATTAAATTTAAATTTATTAGATCATAAATATCTCTTCTTATACGTTCATCTAAATTTTTTAAGACTCTTAAGATTTCTATTTTTTCATTATCAGTTAATATTAATGTTTGAATGATTATAAATTCTAGTGTATGTATAATATTTTTATTTTTATTTTTTGTCATATAATATTTATCTTTGAGATTTTTCATATGGCTCTGATACCAATTGAGGGGGTGCTACTATGAGCGAAAAAAAATCATTTAAACAAAAATCAATTAAAATTATATAAACAAAATTATCTAAGGACTTAAATGGAGTTTTTCTATACTTTAATTGCTTATATTTTAAATTCTATGTATGAGGGTATTTTAGGAGGTTTGAATTGTCAAATGCTATTTATCAAATGTTATAGTTTCAAAGCTTGTTTCTCAAAACTTTTTTGTTAATGAGTCTATTTATTTCTATTTACCATTTTTGATTTACAAAATTGCTGAAAATGCGTTTAATTCATTATTTCTGAAAATTATTTTCGAAAATGAAAAGCTGAAAAATACGTTCTGTTTGAAATTTAACAGAAAACTTTTTTGTGTACTTATATATATTGTTTGCGAATAAATTTATAAAATGATATTTTGTGGATTTGAACAACTTCAAAAATGCGTTTTCTATTTTCTTTACAAAATCTGTTTTCTATTTTTCTATTTTATTTTCGAAAATAGTGCAACAGAACGCCTTTTTTGCATATTCAAAAACAAAAAATTGTTGAAAAACAGCAAAGAGAACGCAGTCGTAGGTTACGCTGCTTTCTTTTTCATTTTCGAAAATATTTTCTATTTACTATTTTCAGTACTGTTTTCAAAATTGCTGAAAATGCGTTTGATTTGTTATTTATGAAAACTATTTTCAAAAATGAAAAGCTGAAAACACGTTCTGTTTAACTATTATGAGTTTCGATTTTCTAAATTTAAAGAATTAAATTCATTCTTTATTTTAAAAAGCTAAAACAAAGAGTTTTTAAGATTTTATTATTATATACTCTTTAAAATAGAATAAGAAAAATTTTGTATTTCAAGGTTTTTTGAACGAGGAAAAATGTTCTTTTTTAGCTAATTTCGAAAGTTTTGTGAAAATAAATTTTAACTATGAATAATATCAGAAAAAATACTAGAAATGATAATTTTTAAATAATGTTAGAAATAAATTTTAGCTAAAAATAATATTAGAAGCGATAATTTGTAATAATACTAGAAATAATTTTTTTTAATTACTAGAAATGAATTTTAGTTATAAATAATATTAGAAATGATAATTTGTAAAAGAGAAAAAAAGTTATGTCGGCTGAATTTTAAAAAAAAAGTGATAACGGGGGTTTTCTGATTTGTAAAGAAAACATGAAAAACGTCAAAATCTAGTTTTCTGTTTTCTTTACAAAATTTGTTTTTCGTTTTCATTTTCGAAAATAGTGCAATAGAACTCGTTTTCTGTATTTTCGAAAACAGAAACCAGCTGAAAAACGATAAAGTGAACGCGCAGCCGTAGGTTACAGACTTGCAAGGTCAATCCTATGGTTGTATGGGGGATTTATTAAATTGGTTATATGAAATCTTTGTTTTATGGAAACGACCATTTATGTGTAAATTATCTATATTACTCTTAATGAAAGGAATTATTTATTTTGCAAGTTATATCCTTTAACTTAGTTACGTTGATTCAATTTCAGAAATTCTAGATATATTAATTTTTTCTAACCTTTTAAGTTCTTCTAAAATTGTTTTATATTTTGATAATTTCTCAAAAAAAATTGGAATGATCTTTTTTAGTTATATATTCTAATATTATTCCTTTTGAAATTTTTTCTTCTATATTTTCGTACTCTTTTATAATTTTATGAACTATATCTATAATTTTAGCTATTTCAACAGAGTCGAATTCTATTTTGTTTAAGTAAGCATAGTCAATATCTTCGTATATATTTTTTAGTTTAGATTGTCCAACAAAATATATATTTTCAGATTTTTCAAGAATAACTAGTAAAAACAAAATATCTTATCTTCTAAATACAGTTTATGATCATAATCATTGAAAGTTGATGCTTTTGAAGTATCCATAAATTCAAACCATCAAGTTGATAAGTTATTTTACTTGGCTTTCAATAACATACAAATTTCATCTCGTATTTATCTTACTATATAAGTCCATTCTTTAATCTAGTAAATGACAATAATATGTAACATATTGTTTGTATTTTCTTAAAAGTCTATTATATTCTTTAAAAGATATATTTCCATTTTTCATTTGATGTTTAATATCTTTCATTTTATCTGTCAAGTTTTCTAAAAGGTTATCTAATCCTCTGATTGTATATCCTGACATTATACTAAAAATGTGCTATCATTAGTCATAATATTATTATATAAATCCATTCTATATTGTAATAAATTAGAATAGTTTATAATATATTGATCATGGTTTTCTAAAAGTATATAATATTCTTCAAATGATTCATCCATATTCATTAACTAAGACATAATATTATTCATTTTTTTAATTATTTTTTCTAACAAATTATCCAATCCTTTAATTGTGTTGGGATTATAGCGCTCTAGAATTATTATAATCTCGGATTAATTAACTAAGGCAAACAAGAAACACGAAACAAAACAAGAATACCTGAAAATTTGGTGACCCAGTTCAGCAATTGCCTACATCTGGAGGGCTCAGGGATTAGCCTGTTCCACTATGTTAATCTACATTCCAAGTGAGAATTTGAGTACAAGAATGCAATCCAGCCTACACAAGACTAAGACAATGTATGGAATCACTTTTTCAAGGCTAGCCAAGGCTTAATCTCAAAAAATGCACGAAGAAAAAGATGGAATTATCGAACCAGAGAGAGCGCAACAATGGAGTTGGGAAAAACACAAAGAAGGGGTAATATCGTTTGCCCCAAATCATCACAGTCGTTGGATCAAATCCAACGGTCCAAATTATAACAAAGCTGACCAATCAGCGATTGCCACGCAGGCCCTCCAGCTTAAATTGCATTTTCAAGTCCTCCAAGTTTTAGGAAGCAACAATTTGAGGATCACATTTTAAAAATTGTATATCCAGGCAATTTATATATTGTAATCAAACTGCACAAATATAAACACAAACATGATGATGGTAATAATCCTGGTGATTCTCTAAGATTTTTAAGAGAAATTTTTCTAAGTTTAACAAAAATAATAATTTTACCTTAGTCTTGATCTGGACTTTTAACTTTCGGAATTAAGTAATATTCTAGCTTCTTGCCCTCAGTGTATTGTTTCTAAAGATCAAACTCTAGATTGATATTAAAGAAAACTCTCTTTTCGTTTAAATAAGAAAGAACTTTTTCTTATTAGATCCTTCAAGAACCCGTGGGAAGAAGTGTTTAGAAACTCAAATCATTTTTATGAAACTTTTGGAATTTTATTGATATAAGAGATTGATACAAGATTTGGTATAAGAGATTTCAAAGGCCAAAAGTTCTGGTTATCTTGTTCTCAGTTACTTTCATTCTGCCTTTCAACTAGTACGAAGGCTTCTATTTATACAACTATATGAGGCACAATTCTTTAGCCTCTTGCATCATTGCTTACATCATTACTCAATAATTTAAACTTTACATTATATCATAAGGACATTTGTCTCTCCATTATTTATTTCTTCACATGGATCTGTCTATCTTTGGCACATTACATCCTCAAAGTTGATTCTAGTCATCCTTCATTTTTGTTGGCATGTGCTTTTTTGAAAAGTAGATTCCATCATCTTTGTCTGCACGCTGGACAATCTCTAACAATGCATGACTCTTGTGTTGTTTTTGGACTTCCATTAATTTGATGAGTGTCAAACTTGTCAATATATTCTTTTAAAATTGTTGAATTTTCTTTTCCTCCATTATTGAGGAGGGCCCATCCTTCATATTGATATATACATTTGAGTTTTTTGTCATAAGAATTTGTAGCAATGTTGTGAAGGACTTTTATCCCCAACACTCTTCGGGACTTGAACCATGATCTTTTAATATTTGGTAAAGGCTTGGTATTCTATCCAACTTTTATTTGGGAATTTCGTGTAACATAACCAATTGTAATAATATGTTCAACGGGGATAAATCTATCCATCGATTTCTGGACTGATTGAATAAAACTTTAAGTATATTGATCTTCCTTGAGCAAATCTTGAAATTTCACATTTTAATAAGTCATCAAAATTTTCGATTTCTTTTAAATCTTTTTCAGGGTAAACAAGATCAAAAATTCCATAATGTGTTGCCATTTTTGTCATATTGGAATTACCTCCCTAGGTAACAATTAATTATGGATAAACATGATCTCCAGATGAAATGAAGTAACAATCACATTCATGTAGTTCATATAAAATTTTGGCAAAATTTCTGTTCTCTTCTTCTCGTGGTAAAAAAGGGGAATCATCTTCCTCTTCAGCATCAATTTTGATCACTTTTGTATGTTCATCTTTGGCATTAATTGTTAACTTTCTCGGACTGGTTCCATTTGTTGTCGCCTTTTTTGAGCTTGGACTTGGTTCATCTCTTTTGACTTTTTGTCCATCATTACTTCCAGAAGATGTACCTATTTGTGTATTGTACCTGTTTATATTTTTGGTAAAACCTTCTCAATTGTTTAGTATAATTAGTATAAGAGAAGGAGAAATCCATTAACAATTTAAGATTTTGTTGAATACTTTCTGCAATATGCTCAATTTCATCATTTATATCATCAACTTCCTCAATGAGGAAGTCTATTCGCATTCTGGTGTCTATCAAAGATTGTTTGATATTATCAATCAGCAAATTCTATATTCCTGCTCAGAAAAACTGCAAGATAATTATTAACGCGTTTAATATGAATTATATCAAAATTATAAAATGTCAAATTGTCTTGTCATCTATAAAGCCTCCTGTATTGAAGTTCTGGTGGTACTTTATTTTTGACTAATCCTTCAACTTGAGAATTGTCAGTTTCAACAATAAATTTCTTAGATAATAAGAATAATAAAAACTTTTTTATTCATCTGATAATTGCTAACAATTCTTTTTAACGAGTGGTATAATTTATTTCTGCTTGATTAAAAGTCCCACTTGAATATCTAATATTTCATTTAGATCTGTTTTTAATATTGTTACCCAATATTTATTTGAGGCATTAGTATTAACTATCAGATTATCATTTTCATTTGGTAATTTTAATTTTGGTAAATTTTTGAACTTTTCTTTGAGTAATTTAACAATTTTTGTATGTTCTTCACTCCATCATTTAGTATTTATTTTTCTAAGTAAAACATGAATTTTATATCTCTTTTTTGAAAGATTTTCAATAAATCCTTCTGCATAATTTAAACATCCTAATTTTTTTTGTATTTTTTCATTTGATTCTAATCTATCTAGAAAATTTTCTATCTTTTCAGCTATATGAATTTGTAATTTTATTCCTCTTTTATCTATTGATAATCCTAGAAAGTCAATTTCCTGTTTTTCTATAATGACTTTCTTTTTTGAAAAAACAATTCCTTTTTTTTTTTTTTACATTCATTTATGAATTTTATTAAATGACTCATATGTTCTTCTTTATTATTAGAATATATCAATATATCATTCACATATACAATTAAGAATTCATTAAATTTTCCAAAAATATTATCCATTTTTCTTTGATATATTTGTGGGGTATTTTTTAGACCAAAAGACATAACTATCCATTTGTATTTACCTTGATGTGTACTAAACGCTATATATTGTATACTATCTTCTTTCATTTTAACTTAGCAAAATCCTGATTTATAATCAAATTTAGAATAATATTGTTTTCATTTTGTAAGATTTATTAGGACTTCTTTATTTAGTAAAAAATATCCATCAAATTTGGTATATTTATTTAATTCTTTATAATTTATTACCATTCTTACTTTTCCTCTAATTTGTTCAAAATGCTTCGTGACCATAATGACTGGACTATTATGAGGTCCATTTCTAGGTCTAATAAGTTTTTGATAAAGCAATTTTTTAATTTAAGTTTTGAATTCTTGTGTATCTTGTATAGTGTACATCATTGGTTTGACTTTTATAATAACATTTTCCGTTAGTTCTATCTTAGTTCTAGGATGATGTGGTTTCCAAAATAATAATGGATTTTCTCCACAAATTTTTTCTATTTGTTCAATTATTCTTTCTATACTTTTTCTATTCTTATTTTTAGAACCTTTTTGTAAATATTTATTTTATTTTTTATTCCATTTTGTGTGATTGGTTTTTTTTATCCTATTTATCACCATGTTAGGCTAGCTGAACTCTATAAGGTTTACATTTTCTTGGAATTTTTAATAAATGTTCACATGGTGTTTGTAACATTATCGTGTAATTATTTTGTTTACAATATTGAAATTGTTGTATAAAGTCATTTCTTAGTAATATATCACATTCGAATTTGTCATAACTATATATTTTGTTTACTACTATTTGTTTACTTCTAAGTATTATATCGACTTTATTAACACTATTTATTATTTGGGTACCCTATTGCTCCTGTAATTTTTATTTTTCCATTAGCATTCCATGATTCTATTAAGAAACTTCTGAATATTGATATATCACTTCCCGTGTCTATTAATACGCAAGTTGTTATATTTGTTTCTACAATAGTAACTTGTATATAAATAACTAATGAAAAACTTATTTGGTTATTCATTCAGCTTTTCTACATAATATAGTTTGTTCAGTATGAGTTATATATAGTCCTTCTCTTTTTATACTGTAATCTTCTAGTCCATTTAGTAAACTCATTCCTAATAATATATGAGGTCATATATCCATACTGTTATTTATATAACATGATACTAAAAAATTAATTCCTCTTATTTTTATTGGTACTTTGACTTCTAGTTTTGTACTATGTAATTGTCCATCAAAATTTATCTACCTATATGGTTTAGTTTTATGAGATGTTAATAATTTATTCTTGCTTGAAGCTATATGACAATCACTAGCTCCTGTATCAATTAATATATTTGATTCTTTTATGTGTTCTTTTTCATTGAAATATTCACATTCTATCTTCATATTTCCAACATTTCTATGGAGTCTTATTTCTTTACTAGTTTCTCATAATTGTTTCCTATTAGGTAAACTAAGACTTGTCGATCTTCTAATTAATCTTCCATCTTCAAATGTCATTTTATTAATAGGGTATTCTTCCCCGCTTAACTTTATTATTTTGGGTTTATTTTTTGTTATACTGAGTTCTTCTAGGACTAAGTGGCTGTTTGGTATCGGAGAAAACTTGCAAAGGTGAGAAAATTTTCTTCAATCATGAGACCCACTGAATTAAATAGTCACAATGTCACGCTAAAAGTAAAAGCCGTCACCTCTTTCAGCGGATAGAGGGTGGAACATTCCATATATGCCCTTTATTTTTGAAAGTATTACATACTTGTCTTTATCCCAAAGAATTAAACAGGAGGCTAGAGTTGTCTGTGAATAAAAAAAATCCTGCATTCTCTGACTAGTCCTGATCAGCATTGGACTTTTTCCATTATTTTATTGCTTTCCAAATCCTGGGTCCCACAGATTTGGGAAAAATTTCCTCATTTTGCGTTTTTTCATCAGGAGCAAACATGCTCTAAATTTATCTTTTTTTTGGTTTCACAATTTTACTAATATCTTTACATTCTTTATGAACTTCAATATATGATTTTTTAGAGTAAATATTTCCATAATTAGAATTGGTAAATGTGTATAATGCTCTATATTCTATAGTCATGATCTGATCTCCTGGTAGCATTATATCATTTCTATGTAATTTGAAATGTAAACCTAAAACTTTAAAAAGGTTTCTATCTCTTAATGAAATACAATATTTTAGGTAACATGTTAATATTAGTTTCTGATATGCAACGTTTCCTTCTATTGTTCCTAGATGACTATCTTTCAAATTTATTATTCTTTCATCATGTAGACTTACAGTTAAGGGTGAATCTATTCATTCCCTAAATAAAGATTTAAATATTATTTGTATTTATGCTAAATAAATATATTGATTTTTTTCACTTTGTTTTTATTAATCTTTGTTATTAATTATGTAACTGTATTTTTTGTTAAAAAATTTATTTTTTGTGTTCCTTGAGTTGTTCTAATATCTATTATTTTTTCAGTTTTATGATATTCATTTATTGTTATTCTTTCTCTTTCTCCATATTCTATCCAAAATTTTCCATTTTTAAATTTTAAAATCTAAGAATAATTTTTGTATCTTTTTAAACTTGTTATTTTCAAATGTTACTTTTAATCCATAATCATCTATTCCTTCATATTCTTGTACATCTATATTATTATTTTCTATTTCTTTATTCAGATTCTGATTCATTATCTTCTGAATTTGTTTCACTTATATAGATTTCTTGACCATAATATTCTTCAATATCAGATATTTCACTTAATTCACTTTCCATTTCTAGATATTCTTTTTGTAATATTTTAACTTTCTTCTTATTACAATATGGGCTTATATGTCATATTTCTCCACAATTTCAACATTTACATTGGCTTTTATCTTTTTTATTTTATGGATTTTATTTTTTTGTTTTTTTATTTGGATTATATTTTCTTTTATAATACCTTCTCCTAGGTTTTATATATTTTTTCTAAATGTTTATGAATTTTTTGAACTTTTTATTTTTATATTTTCTCTTTGTATTTCTTCTTTCATGATTACATCCCCATTATATATGTTTTTCCATATCTTCACAACATATTCTAGTTAATTTTCCTAATTTTTTCAATAATTGTCCTTGTTGACATATGTATGTAAGTCTTTCAAATAGAAATTCTAACCTTGATCCTGTAGTTCTAGGTGTTTCAGGGTTATCTCTAACAAATTTTTCAAATTCTATTTTAAAATATATTTCCCATGAACGTGGTACTTTGTTATAATACATAACTTTGTATACTTCTTGATTTTCATTACAATCAAAACTGAACATAATAGTAATCTTAAATTAACAAGTATATTCTTTGATTTTACAAATATTACATATTGTTAAATTTATCATTTTCACACTAGCATTATCTTTATCTAATCTTGTTTCTCCTTCAACATTTCTATCTAATTTTCTCCTAAAAATTCATCTGCGATATATTCTACTAACCTTTCTATGCATTTCTCTATCTGATTACTATTTTTTGTTTGTACATTTCTTCTTATTATTGCTTTTGTATCACTACGGTACGAATCAGGGTGGGCTTGACGGGAAAATCTATAATTCAAGCCAAAATAAGAAGTCAAGCAGGTTCGGAGAACATCAGATCAAACATTGCTTGTATGAAGAAGGTTCGAGGCTAAACCAAGTGAGCAAGCCAAGAACAGTTTTATGATTCGGGACGAATCATCTTAAAGGAAGAGGGGATGATGTAATCCGGAAAAGGCGTCAAAAATGAGAAATCAAGATACGGGCAATTCAACAATATTCTACATGGGAAAATGAACAAGTTTCATATTGGGCTCGAGTCGAGATTCAAATCAGATCAATTAATGTCAAAGGATCAGAAAATTGGGCAGAAACAGACTCACGGCCGTAACACCCTTTTTTACGGCCGTAAAATCAATATGGCAAATTTGGACAGAAAGGCCTTTACAGCCGTAAACATATCATCTCATGGCCATAAATGAAGAAGAAGACTTACGGCCGTAATCAAAATTCTCACGGCCGTAACAAACTAAACCACATTTTGATCCGAGAGGCTATTACGGCCGTAAAGACAATTGTTACGGCCGTAATTCAAGTAACGCGTTTTTGGGCCTTGTTTTGCGGCTAGGGTTTAGTTGGTTATTTTTGGTTTTAATTATTTTTGATAATTTTGGTATTTTAGGTATTTTAGCCTAATTAGAATTCTATTCAGAGTTAGTTAGCGATTAGGTTTTATTTTGCCTATTTATATGCTTTTCCATTCAATGTAAAAACAGAATATTTTGGATGAATAAAAATTATATTGAGTGTTTTCTCAACATTGTTCTGGAATTGAACAAACTTCGAACTTATCAAATATTGTGGGATATTTGTGGTGTTCAACAAATCAAACTTATCAAAGGCGTGGGCATCCTTTGTGGCGTTCAAACCATTACGGTTCTTGTTTCCGCATCGTAACGGGTCTTGTGTTTAATATACCCATGGTTCTTACGTCGTGAGGCTCGGGTTGTAGTGTTATCGTCCGTTCCAACCTGAATTCGGAACTTTCCAAGCGTTATTCCGCGAGCTACGACGAGGACCCCCTCCCGGGTTCTCATCATACTACCTATTCCTTCCCACCAATTTCTAAGATTTCCTTCAAAGGATGCAACTAAAAAATCTATTCTTCTTTCAGTATTTTCCAAATGTATCATCTTTTCTTTATTATGTAAAAAGAATAATATCATTGAATATGTCCAAATTAATAAGGCTTTTTAAGTATCTATTTTACAATCTAAATCTAATTTTGTTCCTCCATGATTAATAGGTTTATCATAATTATCATTTGGTTCAAATCTATCTCTGCATTTATTTTCTTTAGGTGGTTATCTATCTCTAATCATGTCGTAATATTGTCTATGTGGTAAACTGTGCAGAGGTGCATAACTTTCATTTGGATCTGGTAATTCTCTTTAAGAGGTTCCTATTGGAGCTGGATTAGGCGCTCCTCTAGTATTCATTAATACTTGGTATTCTTTTAAATTATCTAGGCTTAATTGATCAAAATTTTCTGTAAGCATATATAGTTCTTCATTCATCTTTATTATTTTGGTTTTCTTTAACTTTTAATTTTCCTAATGATTTTTATTTAGATTTTTCTATTTCTAATTCTTCTTCTAATATCGTTGGTAATATATATATTTTTTTCTAAATTCATCATCCATTTTTTCTATAATCATTCAAATTTTATTTTGATTAATTAATTCTCTTGATTTTCTTTGAAATTCTTTTAAAATCTCTTCATCTATGTTTTTAACATCTCCTATCACGTCTTTTAATTCTTTAAATTGTATTGTTAATTTATTTTGGATACTTTGTAATTTTTCTTTGATATTTTTATCTTGAATATTTAAATGTTGTAATTTTTCAATAGCTATTTTATCTTGTCTAATTATATTTTTGTAAGTTTGCCATAATGAATCACTTATCCAATTTAATTACATATATTGATAAATCCATCAAATTCTCCACAAGAGCTTAATGGTTGAAACGTAGTTGTATTGACTCCTCTTATTTGATAAGATCCTATTGAAAGGCTAAGATTTTCTATTATTATTTGTTTTTCAAATTTTATTTTAGGAAATTTTGTCATTAGCATCTTCCTTTTATATGTTCTATATCTAGAATAAGTTCTGATTCGTATTTTGCTTCTTTATATGTCTTTATTTGATATTCACAAAATTCTTCTATTAATCTTAGCATTAATTTTCTTTGTTGTGTTCTAAAGTATTTTCCATAACTTTCTATTTTTCTTGTATTATCATATATTTCTTTATTAGTTTTTTCTTTTTATCAAGAATGGGTTGTATTTTGGGTAATTGTTTCAAGATTCCATTAAATTATTCTCTCTTTTTCTTTAATGATTTTAATTTTTGAATTTCTTCTTTCTTTATATTTACCTCTTCTCTAATTATATCCATTAAATTTCTTCTTTGTTCAATTATTAAATCTAATTTTTCATTCATTTCCGCATCTAGATATTTGACTAATAAAGGGCCAGCATTATGATAATCAATTTCTATAATCCTTATATGATTCTTCAAGAATATCTTTATGTATTAAATCTGTTATTGTAAAATTTTCTTTTGTTATACTTAAATTTATTTGATCAAATATATCTCTTCTTATTTCTTTATCCAAATCTTTTAAAGCTCTTAAGATTTTGTTTTATAATTATCAGATAGTATTAATGTATGTATAATTATAAATCTTGGCGTGTGTATTTTATATTTATTTTCGTATTTTATTATATAATATTTATCTTTTAGATCTATCATATGGCTCTGATACTAATACGGGGCTGTTACTAAGAGCGAACAAAAATCATATAAACACAATTATTTAAGGACCTTATTGAAGTCTTCTAAGTCTTGATGGCTATAGTTGAAATATTATATGTAAGGGTATTTTAGGTAGATTTTAATTTCTTAAATGGTCAAGGCTATTTTCATAAATTGGAAAATTTGTATGTCTATTTTCATTGTATGCCACATGATTATAGGCTACAAGGGTTGTGTGTGGGGGGGGGGGGGGGGAGGGGGAGCTAGTTTTGTTACCCTTCCCGTTTGTGTGGGGCCTACACCCTTTGTAAGGGGTGCGGGAATTTTGTTTCCCTCTTTGTCGTAGGGAGGGGAACAAAATTTGGGAAAAATGTTATATTCATAATTACAAACATTTAGGTCTAAAAGTTTTTGTAATCAAGTTATTTGTAATTAAGCCTCTATTTGTTAATACTGTTTGATTTATAAATTGGTTTATTTATGATTTTGAGGTAAGAAATAGTTGTTAAAAATTGGATAGAGAAAATATGTGCGGTTAAAAAGTGGTTTGAAAAAAAATAATTTTATTGACACTACAATTATTACTTTCTACACCACATTATAACTACATAACATTTAAAATATAAATTTTATAAATACACTACAATAAATTGACAAATATATCCCTTATATAACTAAAACAATGAAAAAAAAGTAAAATCTGAGTGCACCACATAACTGATATCTTTATCTTTATCTTTATCTTACTTAATATTAAAGGAGGAGAATTTCCCGCCAATTTGATACAACTTTTTATGATTTTTTTTTAATACAATATTATATATTATATATTTCATTTATTTTCACACTCAACTTTTATTGCTTTCACACTGCAAAGATCAAAACTCAACTTTTATTGTGTTCACACTGCTACTTCCACTTAAATATTTTTATGGAGATTTTTTTTTACTTATTTATATTTGATTATTTGTGTTTAAACCTCTCTTTTCATAATTTTTTTTTTATCTTTTAATGTTTTGAATTTTGCAAATAAGTATTTGTGTGCAGTCATACAAATTCAATGCAAAATTTTCAGTTCAAAATTATATCGAAGTTGTATCACGCATTTAATACTAAATAAATCTTATTGTATAAAACTTTTTTATAAATAATCTTATTTTTTTAGTTATTTAGTACATCTAAAAATTTGAGTTTATTTGTATTGCGTTCTATTAACTTAATTAGTATTTTTATAGAAAGTTACACTTAATACGTAAATAATTTTTTTCAATAATTGTGATATTTTATTGGTATCAATCTTATGGATGAATAATTTCGTTCCGTCATACAAATCTAATATCGAATTTTCATTTATATTTATATCGAATATTTAATCAATTTATGAGAATTTCCCGTCAATTTGACACAACTTTTTGTGATTTTTTTTAAATACAATATTATATATTATATATTTCATTTATTTTCACACTCAGCTTTTATTGCTTTCACACTCCAAAGATCAAAACTCAACTTTTATTGTGTTCACACTACTACTTCCACTTAAATATTTTTATGGAGATTTTTTTTTACTTATTTATATTTGATTATTTGTGTTTAAACCTCTCTTTTCATAATTTTTTTTTTATCTTTTAATGTTTTGAATTTTGCAAATAAGTATTTGTGTGCAGTCATACAAATTCAATAAAAAAATTTCATTTCAAAATTATATCGAAATTGTATCACGCATCTAATACTAAATAAATCTTATTGTATAAAACTTTTTTATAAGTAATCTTATTTTTTTAGTTATTTAGTACATCTAAAAATTTGAGCTCCTTTGTATTGCGTTCTATTAACTTAATTAGTATTTTTATAGAAAGTTACATTTAATACGTAAATATTTTTTTTCAATAATTGTGATATTTTATTGGTATAAATTTTATGGATGAATAATTTCGTTCTTTCATACAAATCCAATATCGACTCCTCCCGCCAATTTGACACAACTTTTTGAGATTTTTTTAATACAATATTATATATTATATATTTCATTTATTTTCACACTCAACTTGTATTGCTTTCACACTCCAAAGACCAAAACTCAACTTTTATTGTGTTCACACTGCTACTTCCACTTAAATATTTTTATGGAGATTTTTTTTTTACTTATTTATATTTGATTATTTGTGTTTAAACCTCTCTTTTCATAATTTTTTTTTTATATTTTAATGTTTTGAATTTTGCAAATAAGTATTTGTGTGCAGTCATACAAATTCAATGCAAAATTTTCAGTTCAAAATTATATCGAAATTGTATCACGCATCTAGTACTAAATAAATCTTATTGTATAAAACTTTTTATAAATAATCTTATTTTTTTAGTTATTTAGTACATCTAAAAATTTGAACTCATTTGTATTGCGTTCTATTAACTTAATTAGTATTTTTATAGAAAGTTAGATTTAATCCTTTGTTGCAGTTTAATTTGATTTTGCGGTTTATTTGGTCACCCCTACTTTGTTGTATACAAGAGAAAGTGAATATTTCTCTTATGGAAGATCATCCTCTAATTTTGAAAGATTTGTTATATGACAGGGAGACAGGATTAAAAATTCCATTGATAACATTCGGACATATAATATGATGTTTTCATTCACTTCTATGGGAGAATAGATAATGAGCTAAATGATGGTAGAGGGTCTCCCCTCTTCAGATTACACGATCAAAATTGCCATAAGATTGAGAGTCTATTGCCTGATGACGGTTCAGATTTGCAATTTGCTCGCTTTACATTGTTGACAATGTGAATGAGGTTGAAAACAGAAAAAAGGGTCATGAGGTACGTATTATGTATTTATTGCTTTTATATTTATATTTTTTACGGATAATTTTGTTGTGATATTCTAAAATTGAATTTATGTCTTTTAATGTCCCCGAGTAGGAGTGAATCATGCGATTCTATGTTGCATAATTTAATAGTTTCTGATTCGAAGGATATGCTAGACAAATACAACAAATTGTTAAGACAATTTAGGTCGGTTTGAGAAAAGATGATTAAGGAAACACTTCAAATTTAAGACTTATACTTATTGGTTGGTGGGCGACCAATGATGGCCAATATGATTTTTCTATTGTCGATGAAATTGCCGAATTGATTGTCGGTGGATTTTGACACACTACATGGACACATGGATATTACTATTGCGCCACGTGGTGGACATTTGCAACAGATAAGTGAGGACACAAGTTCTTTCTGAGAAATATTGATCATACACAGGGATTGAGTAATGGAACAAGGTTGATAGTTACAAAACTTGGCGACCATCTTCTAGAAGGTCAAATTTTTTCTGGCATCAATGCAAGACACAAGTTCTTTATTCCAATGTTATCGTTGAACCCTTTTGATTCGAGGATACTTATTAGATTTCAAAGAAGACAATTTCTATTGATGGTGTCATATGCCATGACTATCAATAAGAGTCAGGGACAATCATTCTTGCATGTGGAACTTCTTCTTAAACGGCTGGTGCTTACACATAGATAACTTTATGTTGCGATTTCTATGGTGACAAATCGTTCCAAATTAAAGATATTGATTTGTGATAAGAAAGGAAGAACAACAAAATCAACAAACAACGTTGTGTACAAAGAAGTATTCTAGAATTTGTAGTTATATGAAATCAATAAATGATGATATTATCTCTTATTTTTGAAATTTATTTATTTTATGAAAATGATTTATCTAATTTCATATTGAATTATCTTTATCCAAACGTTTCTTCCCGTGCATCGCACGGGTGATTAACTAGTATATATAAAAGTAGAAGTGAGGAGAGAGAGTCATTTTGGAGGGAAAATTGCATTTAATGACTCTCTCTCCTCACTTCTACTTTATTTATAAAAAAAATTAAAAAAATAAACAAAAGATACAAATTTTTGTTGGAAAAATTATTATTTATTACATATTTAGTAAGAGTTGTAATAAGTGTACTATGTGTAAAATGTGACATTGAAAATGAAAAAATTAGATTAATATATCTGAACATATATAATGCGATATCTATGAAAAAATTGAATTAATATATTTGAACATAAATAAAATTCATATCTATGTAAATATGTTACATAGGAAATGAAAAAATTGTATTAATATATTTGAACATAAATAAATGTCATATATATGTAAATGTGTTACATTGAAAATGAAAATTTTGGATTAATATATTTGAAAATAAATAAATACATGCTATATAAATTTTTTAAGTTAGAAATTAAAATTTTGAATCAATATTTTTGAAAATAAAAAATAAAATCATTGAAGTTTTATTTCCTAATATGTCAATAAATGAGTAGGTTCTTCAATAAGCATATTACAAAAATAATTAATTATTTGCTATCAACTTTTTACCACCAATGATAAATTTGTAGAATATTTAATCATTTCATCATTTTGACAAAAATTACTATTTTTAAAAAATAAGAAAAAATAAAATATATTAATTAATATATTGGATTTCGAATAAAATATATGTAAGCAACTTATTAAAAATAAAGTTAATTAATTATTATAACATATTAAAAGGAAAATATGTGATAAGGTGGGTAAATTTTTGGAAAAAACGTAAATAAATTTCAAGAAATCTTTATTTATATAAAAGTAGAAGTGAGGAGAGAGAGTCATTTTGGAGGGAAAATTGCATTTAATGACTCTCTCTCCTCACTTCTACTTTATTTATAAAAAAAATTAAAAAAATAAACAAAAGATACAAATTTTTGTAGGAAAAATTATTATTTATTACATATTTAGTAAGAGTTGTAATAAGTGTACTACGTGTAAAATGTGACATTGAAAATGAAAAAATTAGATTAATATATCTGAACATATATAATGCGATATCTATGAAAAAATTGAATTAATATTTTTGAACATAATTAAAATTCATATCTATGTAAATATGTTACATAGGAAATGAAAAAATTATATTAATATATTTGAACATAAATAAATGTCATATATATGTAAATGTGTTGCATTGAAAATGAAAATTTTGGATTAATATATTTGAAAATAAATAAATATATGCTATATAAATTTGTTAAGTTAGAAATTAAAATTTTGAATCAATATTTTTGAAAATAAAAAATAAAATCATTGAAGTTTTATTTCCTAATATGTCAATAAATGAGTAGGTTCTTCAATAAGCATATTACAAAAATAATTAATTATTTGCTATCAACTTTTTACCACCAATGATAAATTTGTAGAATATTTAATCATTTCATCATTTTGACAAAAATTACTATTTTTAAAAAATAAGAAAAAATAAAATATATTAATTAATATATTGGATTTCGAATAAAATATATGTAAGCAACATATTAAAAAATAAAGTTAATTAATTATTATAACATATTAAAAGGAAAATATGTGATAAGGTGGGCAAATTTTTGGAAAAAACGTAAATAAATTTCAAGAAATTTTATATAAAAAATTTAGTTAAGTGCCAAATTTTGAGTGACGCAGTACACTGAGCGTACATATAGAATTTTTTTTTTTTTAAATTTTAAATTCAATAACATGTGTTATGTAGGAAATAAAAAAATTGGATTAATATATTTGAACAAAAATAAATGTCATATTATATCTATGTAGATGTGTTACATTGAAAATGAAAATTTTGGATTAATATATTTTATATATGCTACATAGATTTGTTAAGTTAGAAATGAAAATATTGAATTAATGTATTTTGAAAATATATAAATATAATTATTGAAATTTTACTTCCTAATATGTCAATAAATGAGTAGACTCTTCAATATGTATGTTACAAAAATAATTAATTATTTTCTATTAACTTTTTAACCACACATATTTTTCCTCTCCAATTTTCAACCACTACTTTTTACTTCAAAATCATAAATAAATAAACAAGTTTATAAACCAAACATTGTTACCAAACGGAGGCTTAATCATTTTATTATTTTGAAAAAAATTGGCATGCTTAAAAAAAGGAAATATTAATTAATTTATTGGATTTCAAATAAAATATATGTAAGCAACACATTAAAAAAATAAAGTAAATAAAAAATTATAACATACAAAGAGGGAAATAGGTGATGAGGTGGGCAAATTTTCAGAGAAAAACGTAAATAAAATAATAAAAAATTTATAGAAAAAATTTAAACGAGTGCCAAATTTTGAGTGATGCAGTATACTTAGTGTACATGTAGTATTTTTTATTTTGAATAGTTTTGTCTTTTTTAAAATTTCAAATTCAATAACATTTTGTATTGAAAATTTATTTAGATTATGTTTTTTTATTTAATACGATTGAATCAAGATATTTTCAAAATTATGATTTAAAAATTTTATATTCCGTGCATCGCACGGAATGACAACTAGTAACTTAAATAATAAAAAAAAGAAGATAAAATCTGATTACATCACACAACTGACTCCGTTTCCACCTTCTCTCAATCTCTCACCGCCACCACCGTTAGCGAAAGAAAATCTAAACTAGCTAGGACTCTTTTCTAAACAAAAATTAATGGTGGCTGCATCAAATACGAAGAGCAAATTAGAAGGTTCTGTTGGGAATTAGGACGCCCATCAATCAACAGGTTCATTATTAATTTTTAATTAAAACTAGTAATCGCACCCGTGCGATGCACGGAATAAATAATATTTATTGAATAAATTGTAAAAATACAATGTCTGATAAAAATAAGACAATAAAAAATAATAATAATAACTTGCATACACAAATTGTGAATAATTTGTAATTTCATTTCTCCCTATAAGATTTCTTACTTTAATGCATAAATTGTATATTCAATATACAATCAAAATATCAAAAAAAAAAAAGTTATGAATTGCATTTTTTTTAACAGTTAATTGTTCATTATCTAGTTTCCTTAGTTTATTTATTCATATAGAATTGATTATTCAAAAATAATTTTTTTTTTTAATATTCATTCACAACCACATATTATTTAAAAACTAATTTTTTCACAATTGCACATACTACTTTTTAACCACACATTCTAAAAATAGAAAATCAATTTTTAACCACTCAATTGATTGATTTGATAATTATTTTATTTTTTATACTACCTTCTTTCACTTTCAATCACACATTTAAAATCATTTCTATAGTTTATATCAAACTTACTCCTATTCAATGGTTTCAAATACAATGTGACATTTTATTTTTCACCAAGTATTGAAAATGACCATGTTACCCACACACACACAAAACTATTTTTTGTGCATGTTAAATAAATGTATGGACTATATTTTATTTTTAAATAGAATAAGTTTGATAAAACCTTATATTTTTATTTTCTATAGAATTCAATGAATTAATTGTTAAAGTCAGTAGTATATATTTTACAAATTGATGTTATTTTAAATTTATAAAAATAAAAAAATAGATAAATGAACAAAATGAGTAAATTTATAAAACTAATTTCAAAATTACCAAAGAGTTTATCGAAACCTGAAGTTGTAGAAATTAAAATGATTCAATTGAATTTACTTAGAAAGATCGGATATCATTATTTCTTTTAATTTTATAAGAAAAAAGATTTGAAATTAATCATTTATGTCAAATTGAAGTTAGGTAAGAAATGATAAATATCATTTTATGACTTAGATGAGATAAATTAAAAAGATTGGACATTGAAAAAAGTAAAAAGTATAAGTAAAATTTTTACCTTTATTATTTGAGGCAATTTTAAGAATGATATATTTAGAGTTTGCTCTCATTTGTTAACTTGTATTGAATTTCTCTTTAAGATCATGAATTTGACATCTATATTGCATATTTTTTGACTTCAAAATATTACAATAATTATCAAAAGAATAAAATTAATACACAATTTGATTTTTTTATAGATTTTTTATTTTTTACAATCAATAAGTCATTTATTATATGTCACATATAATTAATTTTGCATTAATTGAAGTTTCCTAATTCAATTATTAAAATAATTAATAAAATTACAAAGTTTCCTAAAATAACAGAAAAAAATGGCAGGAAACTATGTGTGGGTTTTTTTGGCTGTTATACTATTATTATATATATATTAAGATAATATAAATATAAAGATAAGTAATACATTTTTTCAAACCATTTTTTAACCACATATTTTTTCATAACTATTTTCAACAATACATTTTACCTCGAAACAAAAATATAGATGTTGAACAGAGGGTTAATTTATTAAAATATTTAATAAAATATATAATATATGTTTTAGAAATTTTGATTTGTAATATTAAAGATAACAAATGATTTGATCATTAATAATTAAAACACAATTTAATTATTGATGACTACACATAAGATTTATAATGTTAAAAACAACAAATAAATTAAAAATCAATGATTAAATAATAATTTTAATACTGATAATTAAAAATATTAATTGAACTCATTCAATATTAATGTTAATAATAAAAATAATAATAATTATAACCAAAATATATAAATAACAATAATATCATATTAATTATTTACTATAATACTAAAATATAAAGAATTTAAGAATTAAATTTTGCCAAATTATCATACTTTATATATAGTATAAATTTCCACCGCGATGAATTAAAATTGTTATCCGCAATATAAATAAGCATTCATAAAATCTAATGATTGTACATAATCAACACAAATACAAAAAAATACAAAAATATTTTTTTTATCACAACAATTAGTAAAATTTAAAAGCAACATAAATAATACAAATTATCGAAAACTTTATTGAATGATAAATGCAAATCCTATAGTTTTTTAATTGTGCATCATGTTAGATGTAATATTATCAGTATAAATATTGATACTTGTTCAAGATATAAATATATTTCTTACAATTTCTGCATTTACTTTACATATTTAACTTTTTTAAATTTTCGTTAAAAAATCACAATAAACGATGAATATGTGTTTAATCTTAACTCATCAAATATACGACAATTGAACAACATTGAAGATCAAAAAATTATTATATCACATAATCTTTGCACAATTATTAAAATTAAAATTTATTAAAAAAAACACGAAAAATCATTTGGTATTTACCATAAAATAATATTATATATATTTAATCTTAACTCGTCAAATATACGAAAATTGAACAACATTGAAGATCAAAAAATTATTATATCACATAATCTTTGCACAATTATTAAAATTAAAATTTATTAAAAAAAACACGAAAAATCATTTGGTATTTACCATAAAATAATATTATATATATATATATATATATATATATATATATATATATATATATATATATATATATATATATATATATATATATTATGAATACTAAATAATGGTTGATATTTTTTTAATCAATTTTAATTTTATTATTAACACTAATACTGAATGTGTTCAATTAATATTTTTAGTTATCGGTATTAAAATTATTATTTAATGATTATTTTTTATTTATTTTTTGTTCTTAATAATATAAATTCTATATGTAACCATCAATATAATAATTATGTTTTAATTATTAATGGTCAAATAATTTGTTGTCTTTAATATTAAAAGTCATATTTTCCAAAATATATATGTGGTTGAAAAAATGCGATACTTATAAATATTTTATAAAAAAGTTATTAAACGAAGACTAATATTGAATAGTTAATACTTTGATTTCTTTTTATTTAATAATATCAATATAATGATCAATATTTTTTTAATCATTCTTAATTTTAATAAATTTTTAAAGGTTATAGGGTATAAGATTTTCTACATAATTTCGTGATATCCAACTTTACTCGGTTATTGTATCATGATAATTGCGAGATTTTTCAATTATTATTTTGACTACTTATTTTAGTAAATGAAGTTTCATTGGTTAAATTCATATATATATATTAAAAGTAAGGAAGTTGTTTGGTGTGAACGCATGTTGTGAGTAAGTGGTTTAGAGTGAACACATGTTTTAAATTAAAGATATTTATATTTATTATTTTTATGGTAATCAAATTCATTGGTGATTTTGAAGACTGTATCATTTTTATAATATTTTCGTCTACTTGATTATATATATGTATAAAAAGGATTATTGAACTTTCTTACCATTCAACATGAATTTGGATAAAAAAAAATTATGGGATATTGTATTACCGTCGCATTAAGCATCTGTTTGGTAAATAAAATAAATTGGTTTATAAACCAATTTATAAATTAAATAATTTTTTAAATTACTTTTTAATAAAAAACATTTTTTCTCTCTAATTTTTCAACATGGATTTGGGTAAAAAAAAATTATGAAAAATTGTATTATCTCCGTATTTCGTTTAGCATCCTCTTGGTAAATAAAATAAATTGATTTATAAACCAGTTTATAAACTACACAATTTTTAGACTACTTTTTAACCACACATATTTTCTTTTTCTAATTTTTAACCACTATTTTTTTACTCAAAATTATAAATAAACCCGTTTATAAACCAAATTACTCTTTTTTTATTTTCTCTATTTTTATGGTATTTTTCTCTTCAACTTTTTATTAATTATTACATAAATATTTTTTTTTCAAAAATAGAAAACCAAAGAGAATAAAATAATAGCGCTTATCGATCTATTTTTTCTTTCCTTTTCATTTTAATAAAATTTTGAGCTTATATAATAGATATATCTATTTTTTCACTAATTAGAAATTCTATTTAAATGTAATTTTGTTTTTTCACTTTAAGTTTTAAGTCAATTTAAATTACAATGTTTAAAAAAAATTCCTAGAAGGTAAACATATAAACCGTTAAAAAAATTTAAGGTATGTTTAAATGTAATTTTTTTTTTATTAATATTGAATAGTTATGCTTTTATTTCTTTTTAGTTAATAATATCAATAGAATGATTAATATTTTATTAATCGTTCTTAATTTTAATAAATTTTTAAAGATTATTGGGTATAAGATTTTTTGTATAATTTCGTGATCTCCAACTTTATTCGGTTGTTAACTATTTGACTTTGATTTTTTTAGAATTGTTTTTGTGAAAAAGTGATTTTTTAGAATGTATAGTTAAAAAGTAGTATGAAAAATAGTAAAAAAAATATTTTTTAAAGAATGTGTGATTAAGAATGAATGTTCAGACAAATTTATTTTTGAAAAATGAATTCCATATGAGTAAGTGATAATGTACTATATCTTGTGGGTTAAACAGCCGCTCCGCTTTTAGAATCGAGATGCATAGATGATTTCTTAATATATAAAATTAAATGTATTTGCGATATACATTCATTAAAATTTAATCAAAACTAACATTTTATGTTGCTTAATTGCTACATTCATTTAAATATATGACCACATGTATTTAATTTGTAATGTTAAAGTAAATATTTAATGAAATATTTGTTTAATATATATAAATATAAAATATTATAAAAAAATAGTTAGTATCAATTTTAATAGTATTATTCTGATAGTGATAAATTATTTGTAATAATCTAAAAATTATATTTTGAAAAGATTAATTACATCAATAATCATTAAAATTGAATAGTTTTGCAAATGAGTTATGCAGATGTTCATTAAAGTATTTTTTTTAAGTAGTAAGTTATTTAAGTTCCTAACTATTACAATTGTGGTGACTTAGAAAAAAAATTTGGCCCATATTCAGCCCACTTTATTCAAATCCTCATTTTTATAAAAATAATTTTTAACTAACATTCTATTAATAAAATTCTAAGCGTATATCACAAATAAATCTATTTTTCTAATTATTAGAAATTCTATTTAAATGTAATTTTTCTTTTACATTTTAAGTTTAAATCAATTCAAATTACAATATTTAAAGAAATTCATAAAACGATAAACATACGAACCGTAAAAAAAATTAAGGCATGTGTAATGTACCTCTGTATGTCTTCATTCATTTATCATTTTTAATTAAATATTCATTTTATATGTTAAAATATAGATTTGATATATGTAAGTAACAAATGACCGTGCATCGCACGGGTATAATACTAGTATATATAAAGGTAATAAATACATTTTCACCAAACCACTTTGCATTCACACTAATCAACTATTCTCCCTTTATATATAGTATAGATTAACGAAAAATCTAAACAGGACTCTTCTCTGCACAATTAATGGCGGCTGCAGCAAATATGAACCACAAATTAGAAAGTTCATTATTAAATTTTGATTTCAATTAACGAAAGTAGTGATGGCAACGGGGTGGGTTCGGGTCGGGTCCCCCCCCGCAAAGATTTTTCAATTCCAAACCCGCCCCGCGACCCGCGAATTCCCGGTCGGGGCGAGTTCGGGTTCGGGGCGGGTCAACCTACCCGCCCCGTTTAATTTTTTTTTATTTTTTCGGTATTTTTTTATTTTTTTCCTTATTAATTTTTATTAATTTATTTAATCGGGGCGGGTTCGGGTCGGGACAACCAAATCCGTACCCACCCCGCGACCCACCCGAGTCGGGGGAAGTCGCCCCATACCCGCCCCGTCGACCCGCGGGGCGGGTTCGGGTCGGGTACCCGTCGGTCGGATTTTTTAGCCATCTCTAAACGAAAGCGACTGCAATACTATTCAATTGCAAAAACTAACTCTTTTCTCTACTGATGAATGCATGAACATGAAATGGCACACAATTTATTTTCTGAATAATAAAAATATCTGTTTGCCCTAAAAGAACGTTTGTTTGTGTGAACAAGAAAAATATTTCACTAATCTGAACTTCCATTCTTGTTAATGACTGCAAGACGTTATTATTTTAGAAATCATATGAAATAAATATAACAGAAGAAGATGATATAGAAAAATAAGTATAGATATGAGAAGAATATTATTTGAGAGATTGTAGTGTACATAAAATTTAGTGAGAAAAAATTAAAAGGATATTTTTGTCATTTTATTTATGTCTATTTTTATAAACAAATAAAATACTTAAAGTTGTGGTGTAAAAATTAAGTTTTGTGGTGGAAATATAGCCACAATTTTTCAGTTTATAAATTGATTTATAAATAAAAAAGTAAGGTTACCAAATGGAGGCAAGTATCAAAATAATTATTAGATCAGGTTTTGTAATTAATTACAATTGTGACTTTATTTCAATTTTTTAATTAATTATAACTGTAACTTATGAATTAGTAAAATATTAGTGTAATTCGTAATAAATTACATTAGTATAATTTGTAATCAGCCACTGCAGCAAACGCCTTCGTTGGACCACCGTAAAAATATAATTATAACTTTATTTCATTTTGTAATTAGTTACAGTTGTAATTACCACCACCACCACCAATCACCACCTAAGACCATCATCACCAATAACCTCGCATACACCATGCGATACAAGTGTAGTGGAATAATTTGTTTTTTGAAATTGCGAGAAAGAGTATCTGAATTTCAGTCGTACGTTTAAACATGAACACTAGCTGTTTTGGTGGAGTTACAGATGGAGCAAGTATGGAGGAATGACCCGCACACGATGCAGAGACAAAGATGCCTGCATGGCAAAAGCAACGCACATGATTCCTCTCTCCTACACCGCCTACACATCATGTTCTTGTTACTCACTGCAGCATGATTGTGCATCGTTGATCAGTGCAGTGGTGTTGTTGCTGTTGTTATGCAGCGAAATTAATTTGTTTTCCGGATTTGAGGTTTGGAAGGTTGAGAAGAACTGCCAAAGTTGATGGAGAAGAGTCTCAAATGGATTTGAGAGGAAGAATTGCCTGTGGGTGGGTGGGTGGGTGGGTGGGGGGGGGGAGAGAGAGAGAGAGAGATTAATACTTGATTTGATAAAATAGTTGATAATTACCTGCTTTTAAAAATTTTCAATTTATATGTATGATTTTGTGTAATTTTCTCGGGGGAAATGAAAGAAATGGGTATGGATTTCAAGCTGGTTGAATTTGGGCCAAGCTAATTTACATTTTTGGACTAAGCTACTGTGTATTTTGGTCATCTGAACATTTACAGTACAACCCAGTACTAACCTTAGTTAAATTTTCCTATGAAAGCATGTGTGCATTAATTCGTTGCTATTGAGAGAATAAGCATTCATTTGGTAAACAAAATAAATCAGTTTATAAACTACATAATTTCTCAAATTATTTTTTAATCATAAACATTTTCTCTCTCTAATTTTCAACAACTACCTTTTACCTTAAAATTATAAATAAATCAATTTATAAATTACCAAAAAAATGTTATCAACCAAAGGCTAAATGAAATACTGAGTAAATTTACCTTGCTAAAGATGGTGCTGGAAGATAGAAGTCGGCGAGACCAAGGGCCAAGTGCCAGGAGAGAAATGAATTTTGAGGTTTCTCTATTTCTTCTTATTTTTCGTGATTTTATTATTTGTTGAATCTACAATTCTAGCCTTCTTGGTGATTTCACTGTTGTCTTCTTCTTTCTCTCACTGTGATTTTGCCTCTTCCATGAGATTAGGGCTTGTAGAATTTTTTGCTGAAATCGTGTTGAATAACAGTAAGTTTTGTTCCCAACAAGACTTTTCATTTTTTTGTTATCTCACATAGCCCATTTTTTATGCCCATTATTCAAAACCTCATTTTTTTTTTTCAAAACTCATTTCAAATACACATTTTAGCAATAAAATAATTTACACATAAACTCAAAAGAGATTCTTACTTTTTAACCATACATTCTTTTAAAAAATTACTATTACAAACTACATTATATCAAATGATGGATCTCAAATAGGGACATATTAAGCTAAGATTAAAATAGGATTTTGATAAAATTTGATAAGATGTGTGGTTGAAAACTGTGGGTCCCATAAAATATGTAGTTAAAATAATTATTGACTTTAACTTAAAATTAAAATTAAATTTTAATTAGAACCAAACATGGGCTAAAAGAGTCAGTTATGGATATACTATTCATTATTTTCGTCATGAGTTCTATTTATTATATATTTGTGTTTTTCTAAAACACAACACAACCTTAACGATAGTTCAATTGGTAGGGTGCGAAGTTGAAGGAGGTTGTAAGTTCGTTCGAACCCTTCTGACTACACTCCTTCTTATACCCTCTACTATTTTTTTACACGAGACACAAGTAATACTATTTTTTTTACACAAAACGTAAGTAATACGACATCGTTTAACTTATTGAAAAAGGTGGCATCATCTTCTTTGGTCTTCTTGGGTGAAGAATTAGGAGTGTGTTTGCAACTTTTTTGTTTGTTGCCAAAATTGGTTAAATTTGTCTCTTCAATAGGTTTTTACTACCAAAAAAGATAACATTTATAAAGTAATTAATCTCAACAGATTTTAATCATAAAATGAACTTACCATTCTGTCATCTGACAGAAAGATGAACCTGGATCTTGAAGGACAGTCATGGCCTTTGTAGTGGCTTAAGTTTGATAACTCCTACTTTAAGGTGCTGTTTGGTGATGTCCGTTTTGCAAGCATCGGGATTACATTGTCTCCATTCTGACGTGAATTCATGGGTAGGATAAAAAAGAAAGAAGGGACGCACATCTGCTAGTTTTACCGACAAATGTTGTTCTTTTCAAAGATCCTACGTGTTCTAATATCGTCTCTTTATATTAACATTTGAATATGCATCTACAAGAATACGTCGAGAAATATGTTAAAGATCAAGATGCAATTTTTAGAGATTATGCTGAAGGTCAACAAAACCCAAGAGTTTTGAACCTTCAATTTGCTTTTCAAACACTAGATTCAAATTTATAGTTCCTTTGAGGTATTTAAGCAGTGATTTCATGGCTTCTCAGAGTATTTTACCTGGATTGCTCACTAATCTACTTAAAAAACTAATTGAAAAAGCTATATCAGGTTTGATATAGACCATCTAGTACATGACTGACTCAACAACATTAGGATAAGGCACATATTTCATTCTAAATTCTCTCTAGAATTCTGGCATTGATCAATTGATAGTTTAAAATGGCCTAGAAGAGGTAGTGGAGCAGATTTAACATCAAGAAGGTTGAATCTTTTCAAAATGTTTTCATTGTAATTCTTTTGATTTAGAAACAACTTTCCTTCATTCCTATTTCTTTGAATATTCATTCCTAAGATTTTTCTGACACACACTAATTCCTTCATTTTAAATTCTGCTTTTAATCTTTCTTAAAAACAAGTTATATCATGCATAGCATGTACAATAATTAACATGTCATCCACATACATAGGCAAGTACATAAAATCTGATTTTTCATTTTTTGATCATGTTGACTCACTTGAAATTTCAAGCATTGGATATAAGAGTCAAAAGTCATATACCATTGTCTAGGTGCTTACTTCAAGTCATATAGGGGGTTTTTTTTTTTAAGCGAACACACTTAGTTCTTTTTGCTTTCCGGTTCAAAACATTTGCCTATGACATGGGAATAATTTCATCTAAAGAATCATACAAGAAAACATTTTTAACATCTATTTGCTCAAGTTCAAGATGGAATTGGGCTACTAAAGCAAATAATATCCTTATAGAGTTATATTTAACCACTGGGAAAATGATGCAAACCACGTAGCAATTGTAGCTACGCAACCCACAAATTATTGGAATCGACCCAAGAACGCCAATAAATCACGATTTAGAGATTGATTCAAATTAATTGAATCAAGCAACCAACACAATCAATTGATATGTTGACCTCTTGATCACAATGAAGATAAATCTCACCCAAGATTTGAACAAACAAGAATTAACTCGCAAGTTCAGATTTTATTCAATAAAGAATAAGAATGTGAAAGCAATTTGCCTCTCAATTAATATATCAAAGTTGTGTCATGAATAATGAAAATTACATCCCTATAAATAGGGTCAAAACTAGGTTAAAGAGTTCTAATTAAATAAGGAAACAACTACCAAAAAAATAAGGAAATAAAATAACCTAAAATTCCGCGTATACATTTTTACGGCCGTGAATACTTTCCTTACGGCCGTAAACTTGTTTCTGACTCACTCTTACGGCCGTGACATATGACTTACGGCCGTAAGTCCAAAACGTCCAAACTTCAATTTTAAGCAGCAACTCCCTTACGGCCGTGATATAATCTTTACGGCCGTAAGCTGCAATTTCTTCAAAATTCCGTTTTAAGCAGGAGGTTGATTACGGCCGTGAGGATTTTTGAAATACCGCCGTAATTCTTGAATTTTGGCAATTTTCTTCGATGGCTTGGATAATGTTGATCCACTCGTCGTTTTGGCTCGGCCCCAACATAGAACTTGTTTCTTTTGATGACACGAACATTGTTTTGGCCATTGTTTCTTGAATTAACTTGTCCATTGCTTCTTTGGCCCTCTTTGTTTGCAATCCAGTCATCGGTCCTCCTTTGATCTTCAACGGATCTTTGTGCGGGCTTGTACTCGTGGTCTGGGTCACATCATCCCCTCCCCCTTCGAAAGGATTCGACCTCGAATCTGTACCTGCATCAAACGGAGATAGATCAGAAACATTAAATGAAGCCGAAACATTATACTCACCAGGAAGATCGAGTTTATAGGCATTGTCGTTGATCCTTTCAATCACTTGGAATGGACCATCGCCCCGCGGTTGTAACTTTGACTTGCGTTGTTCTGGAAACCGCTCCTTTCTCAAATGTACCCAAACCCAATCACCGGGTTCAAAAATGATGCCCTTTCTTCATTTGTTAGCCTGCGAAGCATAATGTTCATTTTTCTTTTCAATCGCCAATCTCACCTTGTCGTGGAGTGCTTTAACCATCTCAGCCTTTTTCTTGCCATCTAAACTACTACGTTCATTCACAGGTAAAGGAATTAAATCTAATGGTGTTAGCGGATTAAAACCATAAACAATTTCAAATGGTGAACAAGAAGTAGTAGAATGTATAGCCCTATTATATGCAAATTCAATAAATGGTAGACACTCTTCCCAATTTTTCAGATTTTTATTGATTATCGTACGCAACAATTGAATCATTGTCCTATTTACTACCTCGGTCTGTCCATCGGTCTGTGGGTGACATGTTGTAGAGAAAAGTAGTTTTGTCCCTAATTTGTTCCACAAGACTCTCCAAAAATGACTAAGGAATTTAACATCCCTATCCGAGACAATACTTTTAGGCACCCCATGTAAGCGCACGACTTCCCTAAAGAAAATTTCAGCTATGTTTGTAGCATCGTTAGTTTTGTGCTATGGTATGAAATGTGCCATTTTACTAAAATTATCTACTACCACAAAAATCGAATCTCGACCCTTCTTAGTCCTAGGCAATCCTAAAACAAAATCCATAGAGATATCGACCCAAGGTTCACTAGGGATGGGTAAAGGCATATATAATCCATAGGATTTAATCCTAGATTTAGCCTTTTTAAAAGTAATGCATCTATTACAAACCCGAACCACATCAATTTTCATTTTAGGCCAATAGAAATGTTCACTTAGGATTTCAATGGTCTTTTTAATTCCAAAATGACCCATTAGACCTCCACTATGGGCCTCCCTCACAAGTAACTCCCTCATTGAACACCTAGGGACACACAATTTATTTTCTCGGAATAAATAATCATCATGTTTAAAGAATTTATCCACAGCCCCCTTACCACATGATTCATAAATATTAGAAAAGTCCAGGTCATTAGCATACATGTCCTTAATGTATTCAAATCCAAGCAATTTAGAGTTTAAAGAATTTAAAAGAACATACCTCCGAGACAATGCATCTGCCACCACATTTTCCTTACCTTGTTTGTACCGGATGACATAGGGAAATGTTTCGATGAATTCTACCCACCTTGCATGTCTCCTACTCAGCTTAGCTTGTCCCCTCAAATACTTCAAGGACTCATGATCAGTGTGTATCACGAACTCCCGTGGCCACAAGTAATGTTGCCATGTTTCCAAAGCGCGCACAAGTGAGTATAACTCCTTATCGTATGTGGGATAATTAAGTGCAGCCCCTTTTAGTTTTTCACTAAAATAGGCGATTGGCCTTTGATCCTGCATTAAAACAGCTCCAATGCCTAGCCCTGAGGCATCACATTCAATCTCAAACGCCTTGTCAAAGTTAGGAAGTGATAAAACCGGTGCTTCACATAACATATTTTTGATAGTATCAAATGCATGCTCCTGTTCTACACCCCATTTAAACCCTACACTCTTTTTGACAATTTCTGTGAGTGGTGCGGCAATCGTGCTAAAATTTTTAACAAAACACCTATAAAAACTAGCCAAGCCATGAAAACTCCTAACCTCAGTTATGCTTTTAGGTGTTGGCCACTCTTTAATAGCTTTGACTTTCTCTTCATCTACTTCTATCCCTTTAGCACTAACCACATAACCAAGAAACACAACTTTTTCCATGCAAAAATCACACTTTTTAAAGTTAGCAAAAAGTTGCTCTTGTCTTAAAACCACAAGCACACATCTAACATGCTCCACATGTTCATTCAAAGTTTTACTATATATCAAGATATCATCGAAGTAAACTACAACGAATTTACCTAAAAATGCACGTAAAACATGATTCATTAAACGCATAAATGTGCTAGGTGCATTAGTAAGTCCGAAAGGCATTACTAACCATTCATACAGTCCATACTTAGTCTTAAAAGCAGTTTTCCACTCATCTCCTTCTTTCATTCGAATTTGATGATAACCACTTTTAAGGTCAATTTTACTAAATATGCTAGAGCCATGCAATTCATCCAACATATCATCTAACCTAGGAATAGGATGACGATACTTTACCGTTATGTTTTTGATGGCCCTACAATCAACACACATTCTCCACGTCCCGTCCTTCTTCGGCACAAGTAACACGGGTACGGCACATGGGCTCATGCTTTCCCTTATGTACCCCTTACTCATTAATCCCTCCACTTGCTTTCGAAGCTCCTTTGTCTCCTCGGGATTACTCCTATAAGCTGGACGGTTTGGAATGACTACTTCAGGTATAAAATCAATTTGATGTTCAATACCTCGAATGGGTGGTAACCCACTAGGTATGTCATCTGGAAACACATCCTCGAATTCCTGCAATAAAGAAATAGCCAAACTAGGGAGGGATTTGTTAGTTTCATCAAATGCAAGGAATGATTCCTTGTATAGCAGAAGGACCATCGGTCGTTCTTCCATGAATGCCTTTTTGATTTCACTCCTTTTTGCGTAGAAACTTATTTTTCTTTCTTTTCTGGCACTCTTCGCTCCCTCTCCTTTTTCTGAGGTATGTACCCCAACACTCTTTTTTTCTCTCGCCTCTCCTTTTTCTGGAGTCGTGGCTCCAACTCTCTTTTCCTCTCCTTTTTCTGAGGTCGTGGCCTCAACTCTCTTTCTCTCATTTTCCTTTACTCTTTTTTCTTCATCATTTTTCAGTTTGATTTGATCTTCATACACTTGTGACGGTGTCAATGGTGCAAGTGTAATGGTCTTTCCCCCTTTGGTAAAGCTATACCTATTTTTATATCCATCATGCGTTACCTTCCTATCATATTGCCAAGGCCTACCCAACAAAATGTGCCCGGCATGCATAGGTACCACATCACACATAACTTCATCCACATAGCTACCAATAGAAAAATTCACCAACACCCTCCTATTCACCTTAATTTCTCCACTATCATTTAACCATTGAAGCCTATAAGGTTTAGGATGTTTTAACAGAGGTAATCCTAATTTTTCAACAAGTATAGTACTAGCGACGTTAGTGCAACTACCACCATCAATAATCATACTACATACCTTGTCATTAACGCGACATCGTGTATGGAATATGTTCTCCCGTTGTTGTTCCAAATCATCCGTGTGGATTTGAGCACTAAGGGCTCGCCTTACTACTAACAACTCGCCATGCTCCCCGGACAACACATCCTCATCGTCACATGCTTCCTCTAATGCTAGCATATCGCTATAATCCTCTTCCTCACTATCACTCTCCATAGTTCCATCCTTTCGTAAAAGTACCACTCGCCTATTAGGACATTGAGATGCCACATGTCCTCTCCCCAAGCATTTGAAGCATTGAATGTCTCTGCTCCTAGATGGTTGCGGCTCCCCTTTAGGTACGAATTTACTAACTTGTTCCTCCTTCCCTTTTGGTGCCTCAAACTTTCCTTTTGATGCTTCAAATTTCCCCTTAGAAACAGTCCCATCTCCTTTACTTTCCCACTTCGGCTTCCAAGAAGAATTAGAACCAGATGGATACCTTGCTGCCCCTTTTTCTTTATTTGTTTCTCCACCTTTATAGCCATGTGCAACATATCCTCCATCTCCAAGTAATGTTGTAGTTCAACCACATTAGCTATATCCCTATTCAATCCATTCAAAAATCGAGCCATCGTAGCCTCCCTATCTTCTTCTACATTGGCTCTAATCATCAACATCTCCATCTCCTTATGGTAATCCTCCACACTCTTTGATCCTTGGTATAGACTTTGTAATTTTTGATGAAGCTCCCGATGGTAATGACTAGGAACGAACCTCTTTCTCATGATAGCTTTTAATTCATCCCAAGTACTAACGGGTCTCTCGCGATTCCTTCTCCTAGAAGACACCAATTGATCCCACCAAGTAATAGCGTAATCGGAGAATTCAAGTACAGCTACCTTAACCTTTTTCTCTTCCGAATAAGTGTAGCAATTGAAAATTAATTCCATCTTCTTTTCCCATTCTAGGTATGCTTCCGGATCACTCCTACCCTTGAATGACGGAATTGTCATTTTGATGTTGCTCATACTACCATCCATTCTATCGCCACCAAGATCTCTATCCCTTCTTCCATGCCTAACTACTCTATCCACAATTGCCCCATCGTCCAAATCACTACCTTCTTCATTCTCATCAACCCCCTCCACTCTACGACCTTTCCCACCTTGCCTACGGGCATTAGGCACTTCCCGAGGTTGCTCAAGCCTTTCTAACCTACCTAACACATCCCCAAACAACCGCTCAAACCGTTGTACCATCTCTTCCGTCATGTTGGCTCGATCGTTGTTCTTTGTAGTAGAAGATTGTTCAGACATCCTAAAACTAAATGTTTTGTGCCTCACGTGTATTTCGCTCGTATATCACTCCAATTTGGCTTTTACCCTCTATTGATCTCACCTCTCTACCTTTTTCCACTCAATAGCTTTCACCCCAATTGCTTCAAAGAACGAATCCGAACTCAAACAAGTTTAAACCCGATTGCTTCAAATCGAATATGAGTGAGAAGTAATGAATTTGTTGGAAAACTCAAAGAAGATCTTTAGAGAATTGAATTTGACTCTATAAGGGAATTGACACTTTTTATGGAAACTAAAGATTGCTTCAAGAAAGTATTTCTTGAAATCAAATATCAACTATTCTTCTGGAACTGGAACTGGAATTTTCATTTTTTTTTTTATTCTCGAAAATTCAACTACGAGAAAGACGCAACAAACGAAATTTAATTTGGATAACAAACGAAGGAAATAATGACTATTGAATTTTTTTGGGACACTTTTCTGGATTAAAGACTCAAAGTTGGAAGAACACGAAGAACAAGAATAAGAAACTCAAGAAAACAAAAACAAGATATAACCTTGATTTTTGGAGCCTAAGCTTTGATACCAGATGATGCAAACCACGTAGCAATTGTAGCTACGCAACCCACAAATTATTGGAATCGACCCAAGAACGCCAATAAATCACGATTTAGAGATTGATTCAAATTAATTGAATCAAGCAACCAACACAATCAATTGATATGTTGACCTCTTGATCACAATGAAGATAAATCTCACCCAAGATTTGAACAAACAAGAATTAACTCGCAAGTTCGGATTTTATTCAATAAAGAATAAGAATGTGAAAGCAATTTGCCTCTCAATTAATAAATCAAAGTTGTGTCATGAATAATGAAAATTACATCCCTATAAATAGGGTCAAAACTAGGTTATAGAGTTCTAATTAAATAAGGAAACAACTACCAAAAAAATAAGGAAATAAAATAACCTAAAATTCCGCGTATACATTTTTACGGCCGTGAATACTTTCCTTACGGCTGTAAACTTGTTTCTGACTCACTCTTACGGCCGTGACATATGACTTACGGCCGTAAGTCCAAAACGTCCAAACTTCAATTTTAAGCAGCAACTCCCTTACGGCCGTGATATAATCTTTACGGCCGTAAGCTGCAATTTCTTCAAAATTCCGTTTTAAGCAGCAGGTTGATTACGGCCGTGAGGATTTTTGAAATACGGCCGTAATTCTTGAATTTTGGCAATTTTCTTCGATGGCTTGGATAATGTTGATCCACTCGTCGTTTTGGCTCGGCCCCAACATAGAACTTGTTTCTTTTGATGACACGAACATTGTTTTGGCCATTGTTTCTTGAACTAACTTGTCCATTACTTCTTTGGCCCTCTTTGTTTGCAATCCAGTCATCGGTCCTCCTTTGATCTTCAACGGATCTTTGTGCGGGCTTGTACTCGTGGTCTGGGTCACATCAGAAAAGTATCTAATTGTGATTTGTAATCAATTTCCTCTTTCTGAAAGAAACCCTCAGCTTAAAGTTTAGCATTGTATCTAAGACCCCCTTCCTTGATCATGAAAATTCATTTACAGTCAATAACCTTTTTATCTAAAGGTTTTTCCACTAAGGTCTAGGTTTTGTTTTTTCATTAAAGAATCCATTTTATCTTGCATGGCTGCAAGTTAAAATTCTTATTATTTATAAGAAACAACTTCTTCAAAAGAAATAGGTTCTGGATTTAGTGGATCTGTTAAGGTAATTGCACAAATGAAGGTAGAATCCTCAAATCTTAATGGAGGTCTAATGTTTCTCCTAATTTTATCTTTGACTAGTTGATAACCACTAAGATCAGTCTTAGATTCGCTCTGTGAGAGTGTTACAATGTCTAAAATGAATTTGAGTATCATTTTGATTTCCACCAAAACTTAATCCAGTAGTTACAAAATATTTTTCACAAAGAGGATCAGAATATTTTTCTGATTTACATGGAAAAATGTTTTCATTAAAATTCACAGATCTACTAAAGATCACTTTAAAACATCTTTGTTCTTTTACTCATAGTCTATAACCCTTGACTCATTCCCCATACCTAATAAAAATGCATTTCAAAGACCTGAGGTCAAGTTTGGTTTCAGTTGGATGAGTATTTGCTGCACCTCCAAAGACTCTATGATGGGAAAAGTCGGGGACTGGACGTTTCCAAGTTTGGTATACCTAAAATTTATAGCACTGCAAGAGGACTTGTCAATCAAATATGAAGCTATCTTTACATCTTCTCCCTAAAATAATTTGGAAGGTTTGAATCAATTAACATGGATCAAGTTGAATAAATTAACATGGATCAAGTTCTTTCAAGTAAAGTGCGGTTCTTTCTTTCAGCAACCCCAGTTTGTTTTGAAATGTACATAACAGTCATGTTTCTTAAAATAATACCATGGATTTTGCAAAAAGTGTCAAACAATATATTGCAAAATTCTATACTATTATCTGTACTAATCATCTTAATCCTTTTCTCTTTCAAGTCTTTAATTAGGGCTATCGATTTTTTTTTAAAAAAAAAATAGAGGTTGTTTCATCTTTTATTTTCAACAAATAAATCTAAGACTTCTTAAATTATCATAAAAAATCTATAAGAAATACCTATAGCCAAAGACAGTGTTTACACGTGCAAGGCCACATAAATCAGCATGAATGTATTCAAGAATATTAGTTGTTTTATGTATCCCTTTACCAAACGAAGATGTTTGTTGTTTTCCAAGAATATATTCTTCACAAAAGGATAATTTTTTTAAAATGTCTTTTCCAAAGATACATTCTTTATGAATAAGTTTTAAGCCCTTCTCCCCCAGATGACCTAACCTCTTATATGAAAGGTCAGAATTATCTTTTAAAACACTTTCAGTTGTGAAGGATTCTGGAACAGGAGTTCTGGCATTTAAGATATATATGTCATTGGTTTTAGGTGTGAAAGAAATCATGGTGTTATCCTTGAGAATCCTTGTATGACCTTTCTTGACTATTATATCATAGCCTTCATTAATAAGAGCTCTCAAGGAAATAAGATTTCTTTTAACTCAAGAATATATCTAGTTTGATTTAAGAACAAGGTTTTAATATTATCACACTTTAGTAGAATTTTATCAATACCTCTAATATCACAGGTAGAATTATTCTCAAGTTCAATAGAACTAAAACAACTAGAAGAAAATTTAGCAAGTAATTCTCTATATGGGCACATATGGAAAGTACAACCAGAATCAAGGATTTGTTCTCCTTAATTTTCAACAGTATTAGTAACTTAGCCCCTGATTGGTATGGATTAAAAATAGATTTTTATCAGATTTTAATAAAAATTGATTAGATGTGTGGTTAAAAAGTTTTGGAACCCATGAAATATATGATTGAGATTGATTGTTGACTTTGACTTAGATTAAAATCTAGATTTTAATCGGTACCAAACAAGGGCATAAACTACTCCACTAATTATTTTGTGCTATAGTATTATCAATTTGAGGATTGTTAGCACCATCATTCATCTTCATAAAATAGTCTTTCATTAGATGATCCTGTTTTTCACGGTATTAGCATTTTTTTGATCTTGTTTTTCTTTTCATCAACATTTTCCTCTAGGTTTTCCTATGGTAATTTTCCTTCCTTGATCAAATTGACTACCTATGGCCCACCAAATTGCTTAAGATGAAGACAAGGGAAAAGGAAGTAATAATTAGTACACTAAAATAAACTAAAAAGTAAAAACAAATAAAAATATAAACAGAACACAAAAGTGTTTGTAATGAGCAATGCGATATAGTTAAAACAAAATTATGTCTAATTTCTCAAAATAAAGTTCAGTAAATAGTTCATCAATATGGCGAGTTCGTTGACTCCGTTTCAGGTTCTCGATTTCTCATTTCTTTGTTTTGTTTTTTTTATTTCATTGATCTGATTTTTTTTTTAAGTTTCATTGATCTAATGTTAATAATCAAGTTTTTAAATTTATTTTTTATATTTCTGTGCAATGAATTTTGTATATCCCATTGAATGTTTGAAGCTGGTTTTATAAATAATGGGTTTTCAGTTCACTGAAAAGTTCAATAATAGATGGGTGGAATCACTGGCTACGCAGATATCCGGCAACAATGAAGAGATTCAAGAGATAGATGACACAGGTAATACATTATATTAATAGGAATTGTTCACATGGTGATGTATTTTTAAAATTTTTGTCTATGCATATCAGCACAAGCTGGAGCTGAAATTTATTGGATCCCTTTTTGTGGATAACTTTTCATCTTGTGCCTAGTTATTCTCAGACATAACAATGGACATTGTGAACCAACCGTATAAAACACATAACAATGTGGTGCTTGGAGTATTAGACTTGATTTTTTATATGTAAAAGTAATTGGAGATGTTAACAGGTTCTTATTTGTTACTTATTATCAATGTTCATGTAAAACATTTGTATTCTAGCTTGGTTAATAATTTACACAAGTACTTTGTTGACCAATTTAGGCGACATCAGTCAAGATTTTGGCTTAAGATCAAAATTGTTATTTTATTTTATTTCTTTAAATGCAGGAAATGAAAATTTTGAAGAAGTGTATGACATAATTTTGGTAGAATTAGATAATGAGACAAGGCTGGGGGAAAATGTCGACTTATTGAAAGATGATATGTTAGGTGAAGATGACGCGGTTGTGCCTAGGGTGGGTATGGAGTTTAAGGATGAAAATGAAGTGTATGAATTTTACAGAAAATATGCCTATCGCCTTCGTTTTCCAGTGAGAAGAAGAAATTCGAGAAAGGGAGATGATGGTGTAGTTAGATATGTGACGTTGACATGTGGTCGAGAAGCCCGAAGACCTAGTAATACAACCAATTCAATGAATCCGCAACCAACCATGCAGACAGGTTGTAAAGCAAGGGTGGCAGCCTCTGAGATTAACGGAACATGGAGAATTAATTCGATCCATCTTGAGCATAATCATCCCATAAGTCCTTCGAAGTCCAAGTTGTTTTGATGCAACCGACAATTGAGTGCAACTGTCAAACTACGGCTTGAAGTAAATGATATGGCTGGAATTCCACTACACAAAAGTTATAACTCTATTGTTGTTGAGGCAGGTGGTTATGAAAAGATTTTGTTCATGCAAAGGGATTGTCGAAACTACATTCAAAAGGCTAGACGATTAAGACTTAAAGAAGGGGATGCAACTGCAATACAATCATTCTTTTCAAAATTGCAAGCAGAGTGTTTTGGATTTTACTTTAGCATCGACTTGGACGAAGATTCTCGATTGAGTAATGTGTTCTGGGCAGACAACAGGTCTAGACATGCTTATAAGGACTTTGGCTATGTCGTCACATTTGATACCACATATCTCACTAATAAGTACGACATGCCTTTTGCCCCTTTTATTGGGGTAAATCATCATGGAGAATCGATACTGCTTGGTTGTGGACTAGTTTCGAATGAGGATACTGATACCTTTGTTTGGATATTTCATACATGGCTTCAGTGCATGCATGGTCGGGCTCCACAAGGAATAATTACAGATCAAGATAGAGTTATGCAAAATGCAATTCATATGGTTTTTCCAAACACAAAACATAGATGGTGTCTGTGGCATATAATGAAAAAGTTGCCTGAAAAATTTGGCTACCACGTAGATAAAAGTTCCATATTTTCAACTATACACGAATTGGTTTATGATTCACAAAGTGTTGAAGAGTTTGAAGACGGTTGGGGAGCGATGATCAATAAGTATGAATTGTGTGGCAATGATTGGTTGTTAGGTCTTTACGAGCAAAGAGGGCGTTGGGTTCCTTGTTTTTTAAAATCTAGTTTCTGGACAGGAATGTCAACAACTCAATGAAGTGAGAGTATGAATGCCTTTTTTGATGGGTATGACTATGTCCATTCGAGGACCTCGTTGAAGCAGTTTGTCGAACAGTATGAGCGAGCCTTGAGGAGTAAGTTTGAAAAGGAGTTTCAGGTTGATTGCAAGTCGTACTCACAAATGGTTCCGTGTGTAACTAAGTATGTTTTGGAGAAGCAATTTCAGCAGGTGTACACTATTTCTAAATTTAGAGAGTTTCAAGATGGGTTCACTAGAAAGTTTTATTGTGAGATTATATCTTCCAAAGAGGAGTTATTCGGGACGATGTACGAGATACAAGAGGATGTCATATATAATGAGTGAGTGAAGAAGAAAATATTTTATGTTTTATTCCATAGAGAGACATGCAATATT
Source organism: Ligustrum vulgare (assembly GCA_963555705.1). Classification (NCBI taxonomy): domain Eukaryota; kingdom Viridiplantae; phylum Streptophyta; class Magnoliopsida; order Lamiales; family Oleaceae; genus Ligustrum; species Ligustrum vulgare. The sequence goes on along the minus strand of OY743169.1, from coordinate 58,632,728 downwards.
GGTTGTAGCTGTCACTTGTTCCAGTTTCGTGGAATAATATGTCGACATGCAATTTCTGTCTAAATTCATAATAACGTCCAATCACTTCCAGATAAGTATTTATTGCGGAGATGGAGGAAAGACGTGTACAGAGCCCACACGAGGATGGCAGTCAACTACAATGGCTTGATTAGTACACCTGATCAGTTGAGATATGACCAGATGTGCCAAGCATTTTCCCAAGTGGCTGACCTTGCAGCAGACAATGAAGAACGAACCCGATCGATAATGGACTGGATTGAATGTCAGAAGAAAGAGATGAGCATTGCAAAGTCTAGCAGTGGAAGTTATTTCCTATCCCAACACTCTGTCCAGGTAGCCACTGAGTTTACAACTTTGGAGAATACTAGTAGTGGGAACATATTGGATCCGAACAAAATGAGGAGAAAGGGAGCGCCTAGGAAACTTAGGAAGAAAGGCCCTTTTTCACTACAATTCAGATCATTAGATAATTTTTTACTACAATTTGATAAATCTTGGATGAGCCTATTAAATTTATCTATGTTTTCTTCAGCATCAACTGCAGGAACTATTAAATTCACCATGACAGTAACTCTTAATTACTGTTCATGTGCAACTCATCTAGAGAACACTAAACACGCACCATGCACCTCGACAGTCTCTTTGAACTCTTTGTCACGTGTCTTCATATTTTCCCAAAGTAACTAATTTATAGTCGAATCTTATTCTCTACCCATGTGCACTCCACCCTAAATACCAACACACCGCACACTCACGAGCATGCCTTCAAGCACGCGCCTTATTTTTCCCCTTATTTCTTTTCTCTCTTTCTCCTCACGTTGGTGACTGTCTTTATCTCTCAATTCATGCACAATTGCTGCCCCTTTTCTTCCTATATTACGCATTTATATATAAAACTTATGCATGAATATTAATGCCCTAATGGGCCTTAATCAACTAGTCTATGCATTCACTTCACGGCTGAATTTTTTGCCTAATCTATTATGCACACACCCAACCAATTATATAAAACAAATTGGTTGAAAAGTACCCTAGTGGGCCTCTTTAATTATCCAATCAATTAAAACTTTGGTAAAAACTTGTTTTCTTATTTTGGATAAAAAATCCAACTATCTCTGCCTTATCCCAAAATTCTGCACATTTTCAATTAATTGTAGAAGACAAAATCAAATTCAAAACTAATTAACTTGACTTTGTAATTTAACTTCTTCTTACTGCAATCTTCAATTTACTTTTAATAACTACCCGCAGCACCTATCTTGGCCACTTCAAAACCTTAATAACAGTAAGAGATTCGACTGCATGAATCGATTACCAAAGCTCCACATCCACGTGACTTGATCATTGCAACTCAACCTCAGTATAATTTTAGTCAATGTTACTCGATTACCACAAGTCCTTTGTATGACTCGATCACCATCACAACTCCACCTCAAAGTTAGTCTATTACCATTGTTCCACCCAAACGGTACATGTCATCATCATTATCTTAGTATTCGAACCATGAGTTCTGATACCACCATTGGGGAAAATCAATTTTCCAACTCAAATCTCTGATACCAATTGTTGGGATAAATAATCTATTTCCCCTACCATATCATGCAACAGAATACAAATAAAAAATAATAGGGTAATATAGAAAAAACAATAAATTTTTTAAAGTGGCTTAGCTGACCTTCAACGACTATGAAAGAAGAATACTTTTTATTTTTGATGAAAGAAAATCACCCATACTATTTTTCCATGCACTCGATAGTCTCTTTGAACTCTCTATGTATGCTATCATATTTTCCCAAAGCAACTGATTTATAGTCAAACCACTATGGTAGGAGAATCTCATTCTCTGCTCATGTACACTCTACCATAAATCTCAACACACCCCATAATCAATAACTCCTGCAGTCACTTCACAGTTGACTTTTTTGCCCATCTATTATGCACACATCAACTTATTATATAAAATAAATTGGTAGAAAAGTGCCCCAGTAGGACTCTTTCATTATCCATTAAATTAAAAGGAAAAATTACATGAGCCCCTATTTCTCAAAGACACTATTTAAAAACCTGGTGCCATTTTTTTTGTAATTTTCAGGTGTTAATTCTATTTATCAACTGATTAATACATAATTAAAGTTTATAACACATCCTCTATCTCTCCCTATCTTTAATCTCCACTATCTTCATAGACAATCTTCTCTCCCTTCACCGTCAATCTCTACCTTCCCTCCCTTCACCTACCACAGACAATGCCCATTGCCGGCGATGGTTCTTGCCAATGGGAAGCGATGACGAGATCAACACATCACCGTCAACCATTCGCCGATCCTTCCTACTTCGAGGAAGCAGTGGTGAGATCCGTCATTGTCGCATCCTGCTAACAAGAAGCAGCGATGAGATCTTGTCGTAGCTTCCTCGAAGCACGAATCAACAACTTCTAGGATTGAGGTCTTTTTTTAAGCGAAATGTAAAAATGGTGATGGTGGTGGATTGATGGTGATAGATTGAGGCTTCGGTGTGTTGACGGTGATGTGTGGTGGTTACGATCTATTGATGATAATGGTGGTAGTGAATTGAGGCTTCGGTAGCGACGACGACAATGGTTGGGGATCTGAGACTTTGTGTCGACGTCGACGGTGGAAGTGACAATGATGGGGTTGACGGGTGGGGGTGGGGATCTGGATCAATTTTTTCTTCCTGCTGGATAATGCATGTTTAAATTATTTCCAGTTTGTATACTTTAGATAGATTGTTCCAATGTACATGATTCAGATGAATGAAGGCATTCATGCCCGTAATCTCGAGGCATAACCATGAGAAGAATCCATCTTCTCCTTCCGATAAAGGAAAGTTAAGTTGATAGAAGAGGTGTAGCGACCGAGAAATTTCTGAATCTATAATAAATAAATATTTTATTTGCTAAAAATCGTGTCGTTATAATTTAACCCATTATTTAAAGTTCACTTATGTCGTTTAGCCAAATTATAAAATTTTGAGCCGAAAATAATAAATTTTCAGTCCAACTTGTTTTTACGTCCAAAAAATTCAAAATCTATTTTTAAAACCCAATTTCATTTTTTTTATTATTCAAATTAAAATTTTCAGATAATTTTATTTCAAAAATTTGCCATTTTATTTAAAATTTCAAATTTAAATTCACCATTTTATCTTCACAAATCATGATAATCATCCTACCCAAAATTTACTCAACCAAGTTCATCCACCAGAAATTTATCCACGATTACAATTTCAATTCAAACAAAATACTATCTACCCAGCTATTTTGCTCCCTTCAAGATCAGAATTACCCACGGCCACGACACAGCATTCAGGTATAATCTTCATAAAATTTTTGTTTTCATCTCACCATCATCACCACCGTGACCAGCATCCACCGAGGTAACCCAACGTGAACGAGAACAACACACCTAATTGCACTGCTTTCTTCCCACAACAACTCCACCACCTCATAACAAAGAACAAACCACCACCAAACTGCCTTCCATCACTCACTGATACACAATCTAGCCACTTCATCCCTCAACCTGCACCACCACATGTCTCGACTAAATCAGACCATTACACTGCCTGCAACTACCATCCACCGCCAAACGCTATCACGAGCCGCAACACTCCAATTTCCCTCACCGCGGACCACCTCGACCGCCACCACAGCCATCTCCCAAAGATCCTCAAAACTCAAAGAAAAAACCAAGGAGATCAAGAAATAAACCCAGAAAACCCAATGCTTAACTCACCGCCGTCTGTTTGCCGAACCACCGCCGGAAAACCCACGAACAGCCTCGGATCTCCCTCAGTTTCGCACTCAGACTCAGCTCAAAATCCATTTTTCTCGCATACCCATGTACCCTTAGTGCCATTGCTTCACGCCGACGATATTTCCGCCGGCATCACCGTCGGCGATTGGACTTGGAGGAGGGGTTCCGCCCCCTCCATCGTACCCTCATTTCTCTCTCTCCGTCGGATATATGGAGAGAGAAGAGAGAGAGTCCTGTGATATATATATATATATATATATATATATATATATATATATATATATATATATATATAATATTTGATTTTTTTTGCCTCTTGGGTCCTCAAGTTTTTAAAAATAATTATTTTGATCCCAAATCATGTTTTTAAATGTATATAGTTCAGCCTTAAGTTCCAAACTTTTTATTTCAATCCCTGATTATTTTAAGCAGCGTTTTAAATGAGTCCTCTAATTTTGGAAAAACTCTTTATTAGTCCCCAGATTTTAAAATCATTCATTTTAAATCCAAACTTTAATTTTATTTCAAACTTTGAATTTCTAGAAAGTAATTTAAATTTTATTTTATTTTATTTTGGCTAGACGAGACGTACTGAAATATATTTTCCTACCAACCACACTCATAGAGAATTGAGGTAGACTCACACCCATTAATTTGTTTACATTTTAATTGCACGTTATATGCTTCATGTGACTTATGTGCATTATTTGCATAAGACGAGACGAGAATTTATATTTCTTATGAAATATTTGTGTTATGAGCATGCCATAACTTATATACATTTTAAATGCATGAGACGAGACGAGACGAGATTATGATTTTGTTATGCTTTGACATAACTTATGTGCATTTATTGCATGAGACGAGACTACCCACACCCTATGTTACGAAAGCCTATTATTTATGATGAAGTTGTCACTATATGATTGAATGTTTATGTGTTCAATTTTTATGTAAATTTATTAATCGACGATGAGTCTACTGAGTATTTCAATGAAATGCTCACCCTTTTTAATAACAATTACAGATGTTGGAGATGGAGGCGTATGATGGGCAGACCGTAGCATTAATAATTGAATAATCAAATTTTATTCTTGTTTCAGTTGAATGTTCCTAATTCGAGAAAAGTTGAGATTTTGAACAATTATCTTTTATTTAAAATGTCTTAGCAAATATTATTTCATCAAATTTGAGAATATTGAAATTTATCAATTTTTAAATTTATTTAAATAAATCTTGCCAATTAGAAATGTTATTATATTCCACATAATATTATTTCAAAAATTAGACGAGACGATGACGTGACAAGTAGGGTGATTAGAACGCGGAGCGTCACAAGAGAAACTACGATTCTATGATGCAAGGAAAGTGCAATTTGAATGGAGAAATAACAAGATTTGCTGATTTTGTATATGCATCGAAATGAGTATCAAATAGTTATGTTTGCAGCTATCAATTGTCTAAAAGCATACTTCTCTACATTGTTTGGTATTTTGGGGGGGGGGGGGGGGGGGAGTTGGTTGGTTTTGTGGGGGGTGGGGTAGGTGGGATGGAGGGTTTGGGGTGTAGGTTGGGGTTATTGTGACCAATTATTTGGTAATTGTGACCAAAATATATATTAAATGTGACTTTGTGTGACTTGTGATGAGTACGAATTGTGATCAATTATTAGGTAATTATGACAAAAAATATTGACTAACCGTGATCAAGAAACGGGTAAGTGGTGATTAATAAATAAATAATATGTAATTAAAAATATTTGATTGCGACTATATTTATAATTGTGACTTAAAATTATTGTCGATTGTGTCTTAGCGTGACTTGTGATAAGTATGAGGTGTGTAGGGATGGCAAGAAAATCGAATTTGCCCCGAACCCGATCCTAATGGGGCGAAAAAAAGTCGCACCGAGAGTTGATGGGGCGGGTATGAGATTAAAATGAAAAATCTGAAATGGGTATCGGGCGGGGCGGGTTTTGTTTGACCCGACCCGCTAGTGACCCACCCCGCGAATTATACTAAATAATAATTAATTTTTTTTACTATATGGTTTGAAAAAATATTATATTTTGTTAGTTTTTGTTTATGATGAGTATTTAAATATATTGTAGGATCTTGTTGGAAAAAATGTTGTTTGATATTGTGTTGTTTAAAAAAGTTGTTTAATTATGACGGATGAAATTTAATAATAAAACAAGTGAAAAAATTGTTCAAATAATTTATTTTTTTTAAAAAAAAAAAATAAATAAAAATAAACGGGGCTTTAACGGGGCGGGTATTGGATGCCTCGTCCCAAACCCATACCTGTCATGCCTCGTTATGACTTAGCGGGGCACGGGGAGCGGCTACCAGCCCCGAACCTGCCCCATTGCCATATCTAGATATGTGACTATTTTATTAGGTAATTGTGACCAAAATATTGAATAACTGTGACTTTGTGTGACTATTGAAAGAGGACGTGATGTGACCTATAGTTGTGTAAAAGATGACAGTGTGTGACCAAGCTGTGACTTTATGTGAGCGAATTGTGACCTCGTGTGACCGAACCTTGACCTGATGTGATCGAATTGTAACCTTGTGTGACCAAACTGTGACCTCATGTGACTGAACTGTGACCTCATGTAATCAAACTATGACCTTATGTGATCGAACTGCAACTATGTGGATCTAGATGTGACCTTGTATGATCAAACTGGGACTTTGTGTGACTAACTGTGATTTTTCTGGTGGGATATGTGTGGATGAATTTTGCAACTAAATTTGTAATTGTCACTCAACTACGACTTTGTGTGACAAACTGTGACTTTGTTGGTCGTATGGGTGGGGTGTGGTGAGATGAGGTAAATTTTTTCACTAAATTTGTAATTGTGATAGAACGGTGACTTTGTTCTGCTTCTTCTCCAGTGATTTCAAAGAATTTTTCTTCTAATTCTTGTTTAGTTTGATTCATTAGACTCCAAGTTGGTTCTAATGTTTGGGCTCTTCTTCAGTATATTGTCCAATGTGTTTTTTACTTAGAGCAATATAATTTTTTAGATTTTCATTTATTTTCAAAAGTTTTTTAGAAATATATCTTTTAATTTTGTATTCATTTTTGGATTTAGAAAATATGGTTCTAGGTTTTGGTAATATTTATTATTTATTTTAAGAAGTTCTTCAATAATATTTTCTTCTTCAATTAGAGCCTGTTTGGTAATGTGAAAAATTTTAATTTTTGTAATTTTTTTTTAGTTTTTTGATGGATGTGTGGTTTAAAAATATTTGAAAAGTAAAAAATGGTGGGTTTGACTAAGAATAGATGGTTGAGATTGAGTTTGAAAAATTGTGGTATAAATTTTACTTTTACCAAACAAGCTCTTAATGGTCTTTCTATTATCATATTATAAACTATATTGTATTTTGTAAAAGAATGTTGTTGAAAGCCTAATTTTTTCTGATTTCAATTAAGATTTCCTTGTTTTTCTTTTAATTCATTTTCTATTTTTATGAGTCTTCCTTCAATATTAGGGAATCTTCTAAATTCATTTATTTTTCTCTTTAAATCTTCCAGTTCTTGTTATTTTTTAATTAATTTTAATTGATCATTAATTGTCTTATATTCTTCCGAAAGTTTATCCTGTAAACTTAATATCTTTTGTTTATTAGTATTATTTAATATTTCAACATTCAGAATATTTTATTATTTCTTGACCTTAATTTTTAATATATCTTTCACCAATCACTCCAAATTTGTGGGTTAAATAAGTATATATCCAATTAAGTTATTCTTGTATTTTAATTTCATGTATTTTGTTAAAATTATCAGACATATTTAATGTTAATCTAGCTCTGATACTGATGAAGTGGAAGCTATGAAAAAAAGAACAAATATTACAAACTGTTTAATCACACACGATTGCTAGTAAGCGATCTTTCAATTACCTGTTGAATCTTAAGATTACCAGGAACTAGGCATCTGAATCCGAATTTCAATGAAAAAATACGAAAATTGGGAAGAAACCAAGAATGTCAAAGTCTATATCATAAAAGCTCCTCAACAATGCAAGACAAAAGATTTTAAATACCAAGCCTTAGACCTAGATGTGTAATTAATGTTTAAAGATGGAAATAGACATAAAAACATAAAGAATCCCCTTTTTGATTGTTTAGATGATTTCAAAAAGCCCAAAATCCATCATAAGCAGCGGCAAAGCTGCTGGTCCAGTCCGTCTCATCGACAGCTTTTCGAAAACATATTATGGTCCAAAATCTGAGTCCGTATGTGAATTCTATGATGTTTCTTTTAAAACTATGAACCCGAATGATCGCGCTTGTCCAAGTAATCCAACGCTAGATATTCAATATCATCATTCTCTCGAGGGTAGAGAAGATTCTCCCTTAAATTTGAAATGCGATCATCAGAAGAACTGTCACCAACCTAAGGAACAAAGTATTTGACATTGAAGATGTCTGAGGTACGAATATGACTGGGAAGTTTTCGGCGGTAAGCATTGGGATTGATTTTCTCAGTAATCTCCACATGACAAATCTTCTTTGCTGCTAGTTTGTTATAATCTCTAACTGAGGAACGATCCTTGGTCAGCACTGCCCACACAAACTTACCCATGTCCAACTCCACATGCCTGTGTTTCTGATCTGCATGTTGCTTGTATCGCGCATTAGCTGAGGACAGATTCATATGCACTGCCTTATGGACATCCTACAAATTACCAACAAAATCTGCTACTTTCCCGTGAATCTATGCCTGGATCGGCAAAGCTATCAAGTCAAGTGGTCCTCTGGGTTGAGCTGAATAAACCACTTGAAAAGGACTGAAACCTGTACTGTGATTAACTGCATGATTATGAGAAAACTCTACGTGACATAGCTTCTAATCCCAACTCTTAGTATGATCCCTAACCAAACACCGAAGCATATTCCCTAGAGATCTATTAACAATCTCAGTTTACCCATCCGTCTCAAGGTGATTGGAACAGCTGAAGTTCAATTGTGTATTGACCATCTTCCATAAGCTGCGCCAAAAATGACTAAGGAACCCGATGTCTCTGTCAGAAACAATAGATGAAGGCAACATGATGTGAACTCCTTTGGTATTTGGACTAAAAATTTCCACAATAATTTAATATCAAACCAAGAAAGCTAAAATGGTAAAATAACACCCTAACCCAAGTTTAATATAGCCAAATTTCAAAGGTTAAAGAACCCAATGGATAGAAATAAACAAATTTCAAGGTGGCGAAAATAAACAACAACACAAGAATAATATACTCAAAATATAGTTGATTAACTTCCAAAGATATTACAAGAGCAAAGAACAAGGATTTACCTCACCCAAAGAGGAGTCTCTCAAGACCAAGCCCAATGAACATTCAAGGCATCTCTAGGGTTTGAGTGATGAAAGGTATTTATAGTACAAAAATTGGGAAAGAAGAAAGTTTGAGAAAATTGCAAGAAAAACCTTGAAATTTGAATTCGGGGACTTTCGATTGATCAACACGGTCGACTGAACCACTTTTGATCGAACGTTGATCAGAGCTGAACCCGACTGAGGTTGCCTCCAAAAATCCTGTAGAGTTTTGATCGACCGAAAGTATTTTTGATCGACCGAAATTGGCTGAGTCCAAATTCTCAACCAACTTCTTTTCTTCGGCTCCAACTTGATTCTTGGCTTCTTTTCTTGACTTATTCACATTTTTTTGCCTTGAATCTTGAACCTCTTTGGCATCAGATCTCATCATGGGTGCCACAGGCACGTTCATCGAGGTTTGACTTTCTCAGATCTCATCATCCACTCCCTCTTGAAAAGGTTTCGAATCCGAATCTTGCTTGACTGCATCGTCCTGAGATTCCTTGACCTTTGATCTTGCATTGTGGAGCACGGGTTTGTGCAGTGAAGTTGGGCTTTCTTGATTCTCATCATCCCCTCCATCTCGAGAAAGATTCGACCATGAATCGACACCTACAATAAAAAAGGAAAAATTAGGCACAAAAATTGCAACTGAAATTTCATACTCACCGGGTAGGATCAATTTGTAGGCGTTGTCTTTGGTCTTGCCAAGAGTTCGAAATGGACCAATACCACCGAGTAACAATTTGGATTTTCTTTGTTTGGGAACCCATCCTCTCCTCAAAAGGAACCATATCCAACCGCCTAGATCAAATACAACTTGCGCTTGACCTTGTGTTGGGTTGGGTTGGGTTGGGTTGGAAGTACATTGCTCACCATGCTCCCCAAATGGAAGCTCGATCTTCATTGCATGTTTACTTCCACCTAAACTAACTCTTTCATCAATACACATATGCATTAAATTCAAAAGAGTTAATAGGTCAGAGTCATTAGCAACCTTAAGCGGAGAAAATTTACTAAAATAATGATCAATTATGTTGCTAGCAAATTTAACAAAAAGTAGACCTTCTTCCCAACTTGTTAGGTCACTTTCATGTAAATACACTACTTCCCACAAAAAAAGATTAGCTATATTGATAGCATTGTTGGTTTCATGACATGTAATGAAATGTGACATTCTAAAAATCCTACCAACAACTACAAAAATAGCATCATTTCCTTTCTTTGATCTAAGTAAACCAAATACAAAGTTCATAGCAACATCAATCCACGGCTTACTAGAGTTGGGCAATGGTGTGCATAAAACTTGAGGCAATAACTTAGATTTACCCCTTGTGCAAGTGATGTATTTACTACAATTACAATCAAGTGCAACATCGACTTCCATTTTAGGCCAATGAGAATGTTCACCTAATAATGTTAAGGTGCCCTGAATCCCAAAATGTCCCATCAGGCACCCCACATGTGCCTATCTAACTAGCAACTCTCGCATAGCACATTTAGGAACAAACAGTCCAATTTTCCCAAAAACAAATAATTATCATGCTCATAAAATTCATCAAGATCTCTCTTACCACATGATTCACAAATATTAAACAATCTTGGATTATTAGTATGTATGGCCTTAACATATTCAAAACAAAATGATTTGGTACTTGGGCATTTAGGCACACGCAAAAACTTGGCTTTACAAATTAAGCAATCCTCATGCCAATGAACCTTACCACATGCAACATTTTCACCAGTCAAAATTACATTTTCCAAGTCTACATCAATGTCATACAATCCTCTAATATATTCAAAATATAATAACCTTGCATTCAAAGAAGTGTTAGGAGCATACCTCCTAAATGTTGCATTGGTTGTCACATTTTCTTTACCTCGATTGTATTTATTGTTGTAGGAAAATGTTTTCATGAATTTCTTCTAAATGACATGCTTTTGGAGTTTCTTGTTGCTTTGATAAGTCGGGCTCACAATTTCCTGCAATAAAGAAGTAACCAAAATAGGGAGGGAATTGTTAGAGTACTCAAGAGCAAAGAACATTTTGTGTGATCTCTTCTCTCAATTTCTTTGGTGGCTTTCTTCACTCCCTCTCCTTTATCTGAGGTAGAAACCTCAACTCTCGGTTCTTTTCTCGCCTCTCCTTTTCTAGAGTCGTGGCTCCAACCTTCATTTTCTCACCTTTTTCTAGGGTTGTGGCCCCAACTCTCTCTTTTTCATTTGGCCTCACCTTTTTTTCTTTCTCAATTTTCTCAATTGAATTTTCTTCTGCTTTCCTATTCTCCCTTTCTTCTTCAAACTCCTTCTTGAGCTTCACTTGGTCCTTGCATACCTCTTCCGGACTCAAAGAAAGGAGCACAACCTTTTTCTCATTAAATTGGAAACTATACCGGTTCTTCTTTGTATCTTGTTTCAAATTCCTATCACTTTGCCAAGGTCTTCCCAAAATTATGTGAGTAGTGTGCACGAGAACCACATAACATAGTACTTGATCACTATAGGTACCAATGTGGAAAGTAAGAAGAATTTGTTCACTTATCCTCACATCCCCATAGTCACTCAACATTTGCAATTGATAAGGATTGGAATGCTTCACTACCGGTAACCCCAACTTTTCCACCCTACTAGCACTCACCAAATTAATGCAACTCTCCCTATCTGACTTCATGCCTTATCCCCCATAAGGCACCTAATGTAGAAGGTATTTTCTTCATACTTCTCCCTCTCATTAGTATGGGCCAAAGATGTTGGTGGCCTAACATTCATCCCCAACTCTCCCTTCTCATTATCACTCCTCTCATGAGATGATGAAATTATAATTTTCACACTATCAATATTTCCATCAATTCCATATCTACTCCTATCAACCCATTATTCTCTTCTACTACCCATTCTCCCATTTTGTTCACTACCCCCATCTTTATGCAAAATATTCCCAAATTTATCCCTCACTCCTCCTAGCATCCTTTCTTTCTCCATCACTCCTAGTTGATTTGCTCTCCCCTCTTGTTCCTAACCTCTCCAACCTTTCCCCAATCTCTTCCATTTGTCTAATGAAAGTGGTTGAAAGATTTTGAAACATCTCTCGCAAGTTTTGAGTTTGACCATTGGAATTTTGCCCACTTTGAGTATTGAAATTTGACATGTTGTGCAAGTGTGGTAGTGTCCTCACAAGAAATAATTCACTCGTGTTTTACTCAATTAAGGCTTTTACTCGATAATGAGCTCACCACTCTTACCTTTTTCTACTCAAAGTTTCTTTTCTCAAGCTCTCCAAGGAAGGTAATTAACTAAACCAAGAAGTATAATTCTTGTAAAGTCAAAGAAATCACAAACAACAAGGGAAGTTTAGAAGCAAAGTAGACACAATAGCAAGTGTGGTTTCTTTACTTGCTATACCCAAAAGGAACAATTAGTATGTAGGATAAGATGTCAAGAATATAACCTTAATAATGGGAATGAGCAACCACAAGTGAGTTTAAAGATAAGTTTACCAATTTTAGAGTCAAGCTCTGATATCAAATGATGTGAACCCCTTTGGTGTTTAAACCAAAAATTCCCACAATAATTTAATACCAAGCCCAAGAAAGCTAAAATGGTAAAATAACACCCTAACCCAAGTTTAATCTAACCAAAATTCAAAGGTTAAAGAACCTTTCCCAATGGATAGAAATAAATAAATTTCAAGGTGGCAGAAATAAACAATAACACAATAATAATATACTCAAAATGTAGTTGATTAACTTCAAAAGATATTACAAGAGCAAAGAACAAGGGTTTACCTCACCCAAAGAGGAGTCTCTCAAGACCAAGTCAAATGAACATTCAAGTTATCTCTAGGGTTTGAGTGATGAAAGGTATTTATAGTACAAAAATTGGGAAAGAAGAAAGTTTGAGAAAATTGCAAGAAAAACCCCAAAATTTGAATTCGGGGACTTTCGATCGACTGACACGGTCGACCGAACCACTTTCGGTCGATCAAATGGTCGACCGAAATGACAGTTTTGGTAGAATGTTGATCAGCTGAACCGATTGAGGCTGCCTTCGAAAACCCTCCAGAGTTTCAGTCGACCGAAATTGGCTGAGTCCAAATTCTCAACCAACTTCTTGTCTTTGGCTTCAACTTGATTCTTGGCTTCTTTTCTTAACTTATTCATATTTTTATCCTCGAATCTTGAACCTCTTTGGCATTAGATCTTGTCATGGGTCCCACCAACACGTGCATCGATGTTTGACTTTCTAGGATCTCATCACAACCCATTAGACAGTACACATTACGAAAGAACAACTACGCCACATTCACAGTATCTACGGTTTTCTTGCAAGGGATAAAATGAACCATCTTAAAAAATGGATCAACCACAATAAAGATGGAATCAGCACCTCACTGCGTATGTGGGAATCCTAACACAAAGTCCATGTTAATATCCCTCCAAAGCTGAGAAGGGACTGGTAATGGAATATACAATCCGACATTAGTTGCTGCCCCTTTTGACACTTTGCAAATTATGCATCACTTCACATACCTCTCAACCTCCTTGCGAAGGCTTGGCCAAAAGTAAGAAGCTTGAACCAGCTGCAAAGGTCTCGTCTCTCCCCACATGTCCTTCACCATGTAACTCCTTGATTATTTGTAAACGCAAGCTACAATATGGAACACATAGTTGAATCCCCTTAAACAGAAATCCATCACGCAACAAGAAATCCATTTTCTTCGTAGCCTGTATATCTTGTAGGACCATAGAGAAGTATGGATCAGTAGCAAGTAAATCATGAAAAGATTCAAAGCCAGGTACCTTAACCCTCATGTTAACCTACAAATTGTGTCCTCGACTCAATGCGTCTACAACTCGATTAGTGACCCCTACTTTATGTTTCACCACATAAGTTGACCTCTCCAAATAAGAAACCCATCGTGCGTGTCTGGGGGACACCTTATCATGTCCGTGTAAATGCCTCAAAGAGTCATGGTTAGTATACAAGCTGAACTCACTGTGAAACAAGTAATGATGACAATGCTTCACGGCTTGCACTACTGCATAAAACTCAATATCATAAGTAATGTAGTTAAGTTTAGCGTCGAAAATATCTTATGGAAGAACGCCACAGGTTTACCATTTTGACTCAACAATAATCTAATCCCCAACTTCGAAGCATCTGTATGCAACTCAAAAGGCTGTGAAAAATCTGGCAGAACTAAAGTTGGGGCAGTGGTTAGTCGTTCCTTAATTAACTAAAACGTTGAATCTACTTCACCTGTCCACTCGAATATGCTACCCTTCATACATTTAGTGTTAGGTGCCATAATGCTACTAAAATGAGGTATGAAATGCCTATAAAAAGAAGCAAGACCTTGGAAACTCCTTACTTCAGTGATGGTCTTTGGTCTAGGCCATTACTGCACTATGGGGCGGGGCGACCTCCCGCCCCGCTAAGGACCCGAATTTTTTTTTTTTTAATAAATAAATTGGTAATGAAATTTTACGTGAAAAATTTAGGCGTTGAACTAGTTAGAGTTTTTAAGTTTGAACTTTAAAAATAATATGTATATACTTGAAGAAAAATAATCAATAAACAATATAATGGTATACTTGTTGTATATTCTCATATCCCTAAATTCCACCAATGTTCAATTCTTCTGGACTTCATCAAATTTATTTTAGTTTCTCATTTCATTATTAAAAAAAAAAAAAATTACTGGGTCACGGGGCGGGGCGGGTCCGCCCCGAACCAGCCCCGAAACCCGCCACGGGGCGGAAAACCCGCCCCGCGGACCCGACGGGGCGGGTCATTTCCGGTCCCTATGGTGCACTACTTCAACCATAGCCTCATCCGCCCGCAATTCATCTCTAGAAACCACATATCCCAAAAAACAACACCTTGGGAGTCACGAACACACACTTACATGATGAAGGTGCTCTTCAGGCTTAGCATTATAGATTAAAATATCGTCAAAGTACACAACAACAAATCTGCCAATAAAAGGTATTAAAAACTGATTCATTACATGCATTAATGTGCGAGGGACATTGGACAACGCAAAAGGCATCACCAACCACTTATACAACCCTTCGCGCTTTTTAAATGTTGTTTTCCACTCATCCCCAGGCCTCATACGAATTTAATAATAACCACTTTTCAAATCCAATTTAGTAAACACAGTTGTACCACTAATCTGATCAAGTAAATCATCCAGTCAAGGAATAGGAAACTTGTTCCTGATAGTAATTTTATTGACAAGTCTGCTATCTACACACATATGCCAGGAATTGTCCTTCTTGGGTGTTAAAAGAATTGGTACAGCACACGGGCTCATACTCTCCTTGATACATCCCTAAAACAACAACTCCTCAACCTGCCAACGCAACTCTTTGTGTTTCTTAGGGCTTATTCTATAATGAGGTTTGTTAGGTAAAGTTGCATCTGGTTCCAGATCGATGTGATGCTGTATGTAACACAGAGGTGGCAGACCATCTGGTAACTCGTCCAGAAATACGTCATTAAATTCTGCCTCCAATGGAAGTACTCCCTTTCGAACAGCGGTAGTTTCTACAACCTCCTTCCCAATCAGTACATAAACTATCTCAGACTCGTGCAACTCCTCACCAAACTGAGCCAAGGATAATATATTAGTACTAGTCCCTGCAAGTAAAGATTTCTCAATGGGTTTGTTAGGAACCAGGAAATTTTAACACCATCAAACATAAAACTGTAATTATTCAACAGCAAATGACATGCATCCATGGCTACCACATCACACCAAACATCATCTCTATATTTCACACCAATGGAAAACGAAACTAGAGCGTGTTTTGATACTGTTACCTTGCCGCCCCTTTTAAGCCAAGCTAACTTGTACGATTTAGGATGCTTTTATGTCTTAATGTTTAGCTTCTTCATCGCCTCCTCTAAGATGATGTTCGCATAGCATCCTGCATGAATCACAAAACGACACACTTTTCCCAAAATGATACAGGTAGAATGGAAGATATTGCTCCTCAACTAGTCGTCTTCATCTACAACTTTTGGCATCAAACAAGACCTCCTAACAACCAAAATAGTGCCAACATCTCCCTCTACAACCTCTTCATCAACTACTTCTTCTTCATCAAAAATGGGTAGGCCAGTAATCTCTGCATCCTCCCCATCACCATAATCCGTATTTGCAAACAAAGTCTGCTTGCCTGTCTTTTTGCAGTCAGATTACATATGTCCAACCTCACCGCATGCGAAGCACTTTAAATTGCTACTGCTCGCTCCCGTATTTATATTATTTACAGTTGCCTTATATCTAATGCCTCCAGCACGACTGACACTGCCATCACCAGTACTGGTATTATTTCCTGCACCAGAAGAATAATTAGAACCACCAACACTAGTGATTCGAGCCTGTTTTTCAACCACCAAAGCCCTTTGATGCGAAGCAAAAATAGAGAGGATCAAACATATTGACGGTATCCTGAACCTGGACCCTCAATCCACAAATATAGCACTGCCAATTGGTCCTCTGTCTCTTGGATCTCCTTTCTGGAAACAAGTTGGTAAAATTCAGTGGTAAATTCATCCATGAACCTAATTCCCTGCTTCAAATTCTACAGTTGTTGGTACATCAACCTCTGAAAATTATAAGCTAAGAATGTAGCCCGCTTCTGTTTCTTCATCTTCTCCTAAGTATTAATCTTTCACTTTCCCACCTTGTTACGGGTTAGTTTCAATTGCTACCACCATGTAGTCACCCTTCCCTTTAATCTATTCTCCACCAAAGGCACCCGTTTTTCTTTTGACACCCCTTTGAATTCCAAGATTTCCTCAACAGTGGCTAACCAATCAAGGAAGTCCTCTGCTTGTAGGATGCCATTAAATTCTGGAATTTCAATCCTCATACCAGTTTCCCAGTGGCTCATGTCATCTTCTACTGGATCCCTCTGTGGCCTACGACGAACTCACGAGATTTCCTCATAGTATTTATCGTTGTCTCCTATAGACTCTTCATCTAAACCCCTATGTCTGTCCCTCCCTTTTTGGTTTCCCAAAAGAGTAGTCATTCTTTTTGTCAATTGCTCCATCATTCATTCCATTCGATGATCTACAATCCGACCAATTCCCTGCTCCAACTGAATCTTATTTTCACGCTCGTAGATTTCCTTAACACGTTGTTGGTGTTGTTGTCATCTTCTAGGCATGGGTCTACC
This sequence comes from Ligustrum vulgare, assembly GCA_963555705.1. Taxonomy (NCBI): domain Eukaryota; kingdom Viridiplantae; phylum Streptophyta; class Magnoliopsida; order Lamiales; family Oleaceae; genus Ligustrum; species Ligustrum vulgare. The sequence goes on along the minus strand of OY743169.1, from coordinate 58,615,390 downwards.
AAAGATCAATTCTGCTTTGATACCAACTGATGTAGTGGAAGTTATGAAAATAAGATCAAATATCACAAACTATTGAATCACACATGTTTGCTAGTAAGCAATCTTCCAATTACCCTTTGAATCTTAAGATTACCAGGAACTAGGCATCCAGATTCGAATTTCAATGAAAAAATACGAAAATTGGGAAGAAACCAAGAATGTCAATGTCTATATCATAAAAGTTGCTCAATAATGCAAGAAAGAAGAGTTTAAATACCAGACTCTAAACCTAGATGCGTAATTAATGTTTACTCGATGAAAATAGACATAAAACATAAAGAATCCCATTTTTAACTGTTTATATGATTTCAAAGCCCAAAATCCTTCATTAGAAACGACAAAGTGGCTCGTCCAGTCCGTCTCTCCGAGAGCCTTTCGACAACATATTATGGGCCAAAATCTGAGTCCTATGCGAATTCTATGCTAGCTTCGTTAAAAACTTCGAACCCGAACGATCCCGCTTGTCCAAGTAATCCAACTCTCGATCTTCAACTCCATCAAATACCAATGTGGGTGCGGATTCTAAAAACTTAAATATTTTGAGGACTAAATGTTTGAATTTAAAAACTTACATAATTTGAGGACAAAATATTTTAATTATAATTCTTATATGAGAAGGTATTTTTGGCAATGTATAATGTTATAAGTGGCCAAAGGCCATTCTCATAAAATGGCAAAATGGGCCAGCCATATCCATTGAATACCACGTCAAATTATTTGAATTTTTAACCCTCCCAAAAATCAAGTTTACAAACAACATCCCAAAATCACTTTTTAACCACACATATTTCTCCAAATTATTTTTCAACCACATACTTTACCTCGAAAAACATCACAATATTTGTTTATAAATAATTATTTTTAAACAAAAATAGATTCTAACATATCAATTATTCTACTTGTACAATATCCTTGACAGGGAGGTTGATAATCACCTCACGCGACCCCACACAACCCATGAAACCAAAACCAACATATATTTGCTCTTAGTTCTATCAACTATGTGTGCACATGGTTGGATAATTAATATTTATTATTATTTAAAATAATATTTGTTGATCTAACTACATGATAAGTGTATTTTATATACTTATTTATATGCTAAAGTAGGATAAATTATTGTCATTTAAGAATAAATGCTATTGATTTCGCTTTTATTTGTTATTATTACAATTTTACCCCAAAGTTAAGAGAATGAAACAATTGAGGCAAATAAAGGTCAAAAAGACGACAATTGGAGCTTAATTGAAGAACTTGGAAGTTAATGAGGTCAAATTGTGAAACATTGGGATCTACAATGGAAGAAATCAAAGACTAAAGGCTTAATTGAAGAGGTTGAAAGATAAAAGAAGAGAAATTGAAGGAAATCAGAAGTTTGGATGCTCAATTGATCAAATCAAAAGATCATGACTTATGCGTAAATAAGGGGAATGACTAACTTATACGGAATCAAAAGATGAAATTTGCACAGAAACCGTAAGCACACACGATCGCACCTACTCTTTAGAGCAATTTCAAGGTCATAAAAAAATGAGCAATTCCGAAACGAGACAACCACTCTATTGCTCCAAAGGTACTCCATGCAATCGTGCCCTTTTCCGCGCAGCCAACAGTTTCCTTCTGTAAAAAAGTTTCTTACATGTTATATCCTATTTTTGACCAAATCATAGAGGAGGTGTTACATACCAGAACAGAGCACGAAATTGGGCAGTCTTTTCTCTCTCAAAAACATAAATTTTTCTTCATTAATTCAAGAGACAAGAAGAGGATTAAAAAGAGAATACTAAACCTTAGTAGACTCTGACACCACAACCCATAAATTACTGAAGAACTTTTCGATTGTGCCTCCAGCACTTTTCAGAACCTCCAGACTATCTTTTTCCTCTACCTAGATCACAAAATGAACCTCGCTCTTCCTCAGGTGGAACTCCAGCGACCTCTCCCATCCTCCAGAACTCTAAAGACTTGTTGGTAAAGGATTTTTGATTTGGTGTTCTATGATTTGAACAATTGTGGTGATTGATCTTGAATTATTAAGGAATGGATCAGAAGATTGGTAGGATATATCTTTATCAAATATAATGATCAGCCACTTTTAAAAATGAAATTTGACTTGGGGTATATATAATATGAAGTGTTTAAGATAGTTTAGGATCGTAGGAAGTCTAAAAACTGCAAAGCAGCATCTGTCTAGATTTTGCGACCGCCAGTATTTTCGTCATATGTTTCAATCTTGATATCCGATTGAGGCAATTCAAAGTGTGACGAAAAGATAACTCAAACGGCCTCAATTCTTGTAGAATATTATTTTTTCAATTTGAAATGTTTGTTATGTGAAACCTAAGTCTCAGATTCTAATTAAAAATATGGAGAACTATCATAGTGAAATTTTTTATTCTCTTTTGACTTTTAATTGCATTTGAAGTCTTCTTGAACACTACTTTGATCTTCTTGAGCCAAAATGCTCAATACTTTGACTCTAATTTTGACTTTATAAATGAGTCTATTTGTTCACAAGATTGTAAATTATATCAAAATCTAATGTCTAGTTTAGATAAAAATCAAAATTTTAGTAGATTTTGATTTATGGCTTATGAGAAGTTATTTTTTATTTTTTATTTTTTTTAAATGTATTTCCACATGTTAAGAAAATCTTTTAGAGAAAATTGTTCAAGTGTGGATTTCTCTAAATGTCAACGTAGTTTCTTCCAAAAGCACTTCTGAAGAAGAAAGTATTTTTAGAAATTAATTTTCAAATAAAAATTAATATAGCTCTTTCGAGAGCTTCTTCTACAAGAAGCAAACATTAAAATAAAATTAGTGTCAAACGGGGTCAAAAGTTGATCAAATATGCAGTTGAAAAATCTTTAATCCCATAAAATATACGATTAAAAGTAGTTTTTTACTTTTTTTTTTTTTGGGAACCAAATGGGGGCATGGTCAATCTTCATGCTTACCTTCTCTTTGATTTGAAAACAGTAATTCATAAAAAAAAAAAAATGAAATATAAAAGCAAATGTTACTTGAAAGACCTTAAGTTTGAATACTTTATTCAAAAGTATAAATTATTTTATTTTATCATATAATGTGATAAGTATGTTTTGAAAACTAGTAGAGTACTTACACATATATCCTTATTTATGGACCATTTATAAAAATTGCTTTTAGAAATTTTTAGGAAGTAAAAATACTTTGTAAATTTTGAGTGACACTTTTTTAATGATTTTGTCACCTTTTAAAGAATTTTGTCACTTATTTTAAAATAAGTGACATTGTGTCACTTTTTTTAAAAGTGATATGTATATTACTTTCTCAATCAAATATATATTAAAATCTTAGAATAAATTCATAATTCTTCAATTTTGTTTAAAATATTTGAATAATTGTGTCACCTTTTTTTTTTTTTTTTTTTTTTTTTTTTTTTTTAAGGTGATGTAATGTAACATTTTATCATTTTTTCTTTTAACTAAAAGGTGTTTTCTACTCGAAGGTCAAATTTTCAAATTTTACAATATTCATCGTTGAAAGACAAATTATATAAGTCCACAAACACTAGTAGATATACTACACATTCTCCCTTCTCCATACCAAACACGATCTCAATTTTTTACTTTTCCTTTTAACTAGGTGGAAACAAAATAACATTTTTCACATTTTTCACTTGAAACTTTTTCAATTTTTGCAATATCCATCGTTGACTAACAAATTACACAAGTTCACTAACATTAATAGATACATTACACAATACCAATTTTAACGTTACTTCTTATCACTTTTTCTTTTAACTGATCACATTCTCTTTTAATTAAAAAGTGATACGGTGTTATTTTTTTTAAAGTTGAATGCCACTTTTTCAATTTTTGCAATATTCGTCAATGACTTCTATAACTTAACAAATTACACAAATTTAAAAACACTAGTCGATACATCACTTTTTTTAAAAATAATGACAATGTCACTTTTTTAAAAGAAGGACAAATGTCACTTTTATCACTTTTTATTTTAATTAAAAAGTGACATGTTGTGACTTTATGGTGAAAAAAGTGATACGATGTCACATTTTTCTAAAATTGACATACAATTGAATTTCACTTTTCTATCAAACACAAATTACTAAATTTTGATTCAATCTTGTTTTCTCACTTTCGATCTATCATTATTCATTATCAAATAAACAAAAATAAGTAAAATAATTCTAACCAAATAATAGCTAACTGAAGTATCAAGTTTAGTTGGGAAAGTCTAACATTTGAACTTGTAAAACTCATGTTCAATAAGTCAATGAGTCAATCACATTGTTGAGGACTACGAAGACAACCAGAGTGCAGTAAGAATGACAAGGGAAATATCCAGAGTGAAAGATTCAAACCACCCCACCTCAATCTAAGCTTGATGATCTCGCTGTCTCGTCCTGGGCAACGTGGAGATGTGAACCCAGCAAATTTCCATGGAGATTCACTGCAAAAGAGACAATGTGTCTATTAGCAGGAAAATTGAAAGTTTATAGAGGAATTAATCAATGCCGTGCCCGTGGTCGTGACGATCAAGGCAAACTTCTAAATTAGGCCCTCGCATGTGCAATTTTATTTTATTTTATTTTATTATTTTAATTTTTTTGCGTATTTGTCCTGGGATCTAATTGAAAGGTTTGGGTTTGTGTTGCTTTTAAAATTGAGCAAAAACTCAATTTTTTTTTTTTTTAAATGGCAAAAGTATGAGCCCTTCATTTTGGGCCACAGGTCAGGGCCTAAGGCAGTAGCCTGCTTTGCCTATCCTCAGGTCCGACCCTAGAATTAGTGGTCAATAGCCGAGTCACCCGGTCAGTTTTTCAAAATGCCCATTGACCAAAATTTTAAGTTAAAAAAAAGGGAAAAAGGGTTTATTATTAACAAAGTCTAACATACCCCTTTCTTTATACAAGTTTTGGTTCGTCCAAATCTCTCAAAATCGAAGTTCGTCGAAGAAGAAACATTCAAATCTATTTCAACAGAAAACTTGTGTCTGTCAAAGAAGAAGCTCACCACCTCCAAATATTCCACAGGGTTGGTTCACATTTTTAGATTTGATTTCTAGGTTTATAGTTTGATGTTTGAAAATTGTGTTAGTTTTTGTATTTTTTCGTAAAATTTTCATGTTATTTATAAGTTTAGAAATGGTGGTTTGATGTTTATTTTGTTGATTTATTGATGGAGCTCGTCAGAAATGAGAAACGACGAGCTCTGCCCTCGGTTACGGTTGGGCGTAAACGCCCAACGCATTGAGGAAGACGGTCCATCCGGACTTCTTTGGTCTTGCTGGACTGACCTCTTTTGGTCTGACCAGACCGACAGTCCGTCCAAACATACCTATATGGTCAGTCTGAACCATAATTAACTAAAAGGTCCGTCCAGTCGGACTAATTAAATTCGAATAAAATTAGTTTTATTTAGTTAATATTGATAATAAAAAAATATTATCGAAATTATTTTTGTAATAAATGATAAATAATGTTAATAATTAATAAAATTAATTAGAATTTTATAATGTAAAAGAGGGAAATATTTTCATTAATAATGATAATAAAATTAATTACAATTTCATAATTAGAATTAATAAATGTAATTATAATTTCATAATTCTAATAAAAATGTATTAATAATTTCATAATAATTAGAAATAAGAAATGTAATTATAATTTTATAGTGCTAATAAAAAATTTATTAATAATTTCAAAATAAATGAAATTATAACTTCATAATTGTATCAAAATATATAGTAATTTCATGACGTTAATAAATGTAATTATAATTAAATAATGTTGATAAAAATTATTAATAATTAGAAATAATAAATATGAACTATAATTTTATAATTGTAAAAAAATATATAATAGTATCATAACATTAATAGTCGTAATTATAATTTCACAATGTTAATAAAAAAAATAATATTATAATTATTTAATGTTAATATATATACCATAATAATTAAAAATAATAAATTTCATTATAATTGTTTTATTTTGTTTTTCTTTAATGTTTAATTTTCCTACTTGTTCTTTTATGTGCGGTAGTCCACAATTTTAAATGGTTAAATTTATAGATATTTCCCTTTATTCCATACTTTGTTGTACGAGGTTTTAACATTTGAAATTATTCCAGGATGGAGTATGCAGTAGATCTTGAACTGTGAAATCGTCTAGCTAAAGTTTCACAGTACATGAATTTCGACAGCTTCACCACAGTGCCTTGAGGATGATCATATAGATATGTTGAAGCGTTCTTGCCTATGGCCATTGTACGAGCTCAACACTACGCAGTTTTCACCACAGTTTATAGATTTTCTGGTACTTCGACTTCTGAAGCTAGTTGATGGTAACGCGATCAATTTTTGCTTTGGGGATGGGAAGATAGTCACCCTTTCGATTTTTGAGTTTGCCCTTAGCACGGGATTAAAGTGTGGTGACAAGCTAGTGCCATAGTCCTGGAATCCATCAAAATCCAGGCTTTATGTCAAATACTTTTAAGGAAAAAGGACCGTTATAAAGTACGAGCTTGAGCAAGCTTTACAGACCTATCCAGACATGTTGAACAAATTGAAATTGGGCATGGTCTATATTATGGAGAGCGTCGTGAGGGGAAAGCAAAAAAAGACTGATATCGACTTATATGCTTTGGACGTTGTTGATGATATTGAAGTTTTCAACAACTATCCATGGGAACCTATGTGTTATGTCGATACCGTTAACATATTCAAGATAAAGCATTCGATGCCTAATACGGCGAAAGGCGAGCGGAAGTATGATATGTACGGCTTACCGTTGACTCTGCAGGTAATAATTTTAAAGTTTTTAGTTTGAATTTGTTTATTATGTTTTTCATCGTCATAATAATTTTAAGTTTTGAAGATCTGGATGTACGAGGTTATTCCCGCCTTAGGTGACAGGTGGGCAATTAGGATGGAGACGCGATTCTCTCAGATGCTACATGGAGAGAAACGGAGAAGCCAAGTACTAAGGAACTTTCGATTATCCTCGATGATTCTCGTGTGAGCGTACAATTTGATCAGAAATTATTATTAATGTTATATATCTACTTAACACATGATTTATAACTCGTTCAAATGTTAATATATTAGGTCAAAGTCCAAAACAAGTTGAGGGCTTAGACAAAGGAGGAGGAGCAAGACTACATGCATGGACTGGTATGTAACGTAATTTTAGATTGTTACTTGCCTTTTGGTCTTGTATTATACTGACATAAGCAATTAATTTTTATTTTCATCTATTTATATACGATCAGCATGCTACCCAGAGATCGCCTTCACCGAGAAGATCTCCCGCACTTGTACCCTTCTCCCATCCCACTGTATGTTCATTTAAAACAGTCTTTTTAAGTTTATCTTTTTGTGTTATAATTTGGGTTAAATATTAATTTTCATTTTTATTTATTTATGTAGGATCAGAACAGTCCAGTAGGAGACACGTCCTCGCCGTTTATGAGATCTCATTCACCTCCGAGTTCTCACAAACCTGTACGCTCCCCCCACTCCCCCGGTATGTTAATGGATTTAGTTTATAATAAGTTATAGTATTTTATTAGTGGTTAGTTTATTTCATATTATATTAGTTGGAGTTTATTATTTGAATTTGTTATGTTGATGAGTTGAGAATTTTTTTTTGGGAGTAGTTGGTAATATGGGAGGTTTATTGTGTTGTGGTTGATGTTTTGAATTATTGTGGTTGAGTGTTGAATGTTTTAAGTATGTTCATTTATTTCACTAAATTTCTTTAACATACAGTGGTGATTATGGAATTTACGCAATCAAGCATATTGAGTTCTTGAGTATCGGACGAGTTGTGAGGATGATTAATCATGAACATATGAAGAAATGGAGGATTAAATTGGCCGCTGATTTGTATAAGTACAATTTTGAAGTAGTTAGAAATCTTAAAAAGGAAATTTTTATGTGTAATTGTATTTGCATATATCTAGCTTTAAAATATTAAGATTTTAATATTACTATTAAAATTACTAGTGCATACCAGTGCGGTATTAAATTACATTTCAGTTGATAAGAGTTAAAGTTCGTGTTGATTGATGTAAAAGCATTGAAAAATTTATGAATAATTACCGTTGGCACGACCAAAAAAATAGTAGGTCCGCCAGACCATTTGATCAGTCCGGGTCCGGTCGGTAGGGTTTAGGTTTTAGGGTGTGAAATTTTATTTTAATTGTTATAATTTCAATAAGAGCTAAATTTCGTGAATTTCTTATCTGACAAGGAAATAGATATTGTATGCTACCACAAACGTGTAATTATTAAATAATACCGAAACAAAAAATTTATGCATTTCATATGAAACTTCATACACCTTAAAGTTCATAGGACGAAAAGAAATTTTTTGAGGACCTTATACTCATTATGCCTAGCATTGAATGGACTGGTATTGATAAGAGCGGTACCAAATCGAGGCAAACTCTGAATACTAGATATGACCTCAAAATAACAGTGGTCAAGGTCGGCCATCTTTTTGATATATACATAAGGCATTCTCTGGATAATTCAAATCGAAGCAATTGGATGTCCAACTCGGGCCGATCAATAGAAATAATCCACTCTTGTCATATATTCCATACATCAAAAAATTTATGCATTTCACCTTAACGGGATTGTTTTCACAAAAGTGGTCCATGCACATGCTGCATGGATTATTGAAATTCATTTTCATCTTCACTTGATTCTCCACCTTTACAGCTTTACTTCAGCGAAAATAAAGATATAAGGGTGGAAAATTGCAGGAAGTTGGAAATAGATTCCGAAAATCCATGTACTATATGCCTTTACCTCTTTTGTGAAAGCAATCCCGCGAAAGTGAAATGCATAATTTTTTTTTGTTTCTCAATTAATTAATAATTACATGTTTTGCATAGCCTAAAATATCATTTTTTTTCAAGAAACATTTATCCTATTTCCTTGTGAGATAAGTAATTCACGAACTTCAATATTATCAACTGAAACGTAATTTTTTTTATTCATATATGTATTTGAACTAAAAATTAACATTTTTATAATTTTGTTAATAATAATATCAAGCAAATAGGATAATTTATTATCAACCAATACTACAATTCCAATAATAGTTTTAAGAGTAATAAAATTAACTATTCAAGGGAATCTGGCTAGTACAAATTTAGCGAGTATAACCGACTGTGCTGCACCTGCCGTTCTTTTGCGGTCTGGGAAACTCTACAGTAGATGGTATACTAGACGTACGTACATGTCCAGGAGTACGCCGGAGGACATCCGGTGGCAATAAATTATAAAGCGGGAGCAAGTGTTCGAGAAGTTCCCACTCAGCCTGATTTGGTAGAGGAAATTTAGTTTCAGCATACGCTTCTCTCCAAGAAGCAGTCGTGTAGTATTCAGCTGATAATGACTATAGTGAAAAGCCTCGATGTCTAGTAACTGCAATTGCATGAGCGCATGGAAAGCTCTCGAGCTGAAGCTGTCTACACGTGAACGTGTTGTTATTCAAGTCCACAACATAACCAACATTACGTCAGTATATGACGTTGAATAGAAACTGATCTAGTGGCTCCACGCACAACCTTCTAACCAGGTCTAATGTTTTGAAGAGTTTGATTTTCATGGCAGGGGTAAGATAAGATGTGCATGATTGAGATTCCTCGCATCTATCATGAAACAAAACTTGCAACTTCTCCCTAATGTTCTCAATCATCGATCATGAACTTATTATAATCTTCAAAAGTGTAAGTCTCTGCCGCTTTCTTAAACAAGGTAACGATCTCATTGCCCCGGTACTTGGTCTTCAAATTGCCTTGTTTATGGTACATGCAATAACCATGGTGTGCCTCGGGAAAACTTCAGTGATACCATTTATGATAAAATTCCCCGATCATTTATAAAAGCAAGGTCATCAGCGTCTCCAATTACTTCCCTCAAGTTTGAGAAAAACCAATTCATTGCTAGAATCATTTTTGCTATCCACTATGTGGAACTTAAGAGGGTATATTTGAATGTTGGTATCTTGACATGTAGCAATAATCAACTTGCCTTCATATTTAGCTTTAAATGTTGTACCATCTACTAAAATTAGAGGTCCCATCCAACTTTTAAATCCTCGAATGCATTGTCCAAGAGTTATGAAAAAATACTTGAGGCAATTGTTATAGTCAGCCTCAATAAAAAATGTCGAACCAGGATTAGTTCTCAACATGTTATGACAATACTTGGTAAACTTAGCATAGTTTTTCTCGGGTGAACCCATTAAATCCTCTAATGCACATTCTCTAGCCTTCTAGGCCTTCTGGTAGCTTATGGTCAAGCTCGTGTGTGATGATTTCGACGAATACCCAATTGACAAGTATGTTCTCGTGCATACTCGCGAATTACAAAAAATTGGTTTGTGTCCATCCTTGTTGCTTACAGACGCTAACTACAATTGTCGTCTACACAGACAATTGTGTAGGTACTCTTGTCTGACTTCTTCACTTTAAACTCGAAATTGTGCTTAAGTGCAATACCATGCACCGCTTCTTGGGGATCTTGCTTAGTATTAAACAATTGTTGGACTTCCAAATTTTCATCATCTGGAACCACACGTGAACAATTAGTTGATCGTGAACTCAACCCAACCTATGAGTTCCTAAAATGTTCATGTCCACGTGTGGATAAAGCAATCAGATCATCGTTTGTAAATGAAATTTCCTCCTGATTGTCTTCTACTACCCCGTTACCTTTATGGGTGACAAAAGGATAATGGTGTATAACAACTATATCAGGAATAACACCATCATCCTCACGAACTATTTCTAATGTGTCCCAAATATCATTTATATTCTGATCCCCACCATCAAATTCTTCATTCTCATTATCGGGGATATCCTTCCGTACTAAAGTTACGCCATGAGGAATAGTTTCCTTTCTATTCGCCTCAACTAACCATATAATTTGCACATTAGAAGTAACAAACACCGACGACAATGTAATTGGAGAATTCAAGTTAAATAGAAGTCCAAAATTCATATCATATTTAGATGGATCAACTTCGAGTAGTTCTTGCAGTTTGCAGTATAAGTCTGTAAATGATGCACCTAGTGTTATAAAAATTCCAAATTTTTTTTTGATCACTTGTATATTTTCATGACCATCGCAGATTTACGTCAACTTCAAAATTTTGAAACTAGGACGAAAGCCATATCTGCATTAATTAAAAATGATAATATTCAAAAAACAAGTTAGGAAGAATGACAATAAATTTAATAAAAAATAATTAAAAAAATAGTCCGTTTGGTTCCTTTGGTCCGGCCGGACTGTCCATGTCCAACTGGATTACCTCGCCCAGACCGAAATGTGGTGTCGGTTAGGCTAGGACCATGGTGTCGGTCCGGAAGGACTGTGATTGACACTTTTGGTCTAGCCGGACGTCCAATTCTTCCTTCCGATTCTGTTTACTAAACTGACAAGTTTTTCACACTTCGCCATATTAATTTTTCATTGTTTAGTCTACATAATTATAGATTTGTCAAAAAATTTAAAATTATAAAATAAAAAATTAATAATAGATGAATTTTTTGTTACTAAAATTATAAATCTGTTGAATAAGTTTAACACAACAAGAACGAAATTAAATACATTATTATAAATATTGCTAAATCAATTACCGATGAGAAGTGGCTGATGAAATCTTTCAGTTGAGCGTTGAATTTTTTTTGCCAATTTTTTAAGCACAAGTAGATGAAAAATGAGAAAAAAATTTATCTTTGTATTGAGCACAAATGGATGAAAAAACTTGAGAATAATTAAAAGTGAGACTTGTTTGATTTTGTTTTAATGTGACTAGGAGGGTATTATAGACTTTTTAGGTATAATTATTTTATCAATTTAATATGTTAAATAAGGGTATAAGGGAAATATGGTTATAAGGGCATCCAAGTCTTTTTACAAAAAAAAATGCTATTGTTGTTAATTTTTAAAAAATTGGGGTAGCTTGACTTAGCCTTATTTAACTTGGGCATTTTGAAAATTCACCCCAAGTTTACATAGATGGCCAAGATGGGTTTTTTGAGATAGGGGCTGATGATCTAGTTGAATTTCCAAATGGAATGAGAAGTTGTGAACAAGCACTATAACTTGGAGAAGTGATGTTCTACCTGAATGCATCGCTTTCTTAACCTGTGGCTTTATATTATGTAAGCGATATAACTGTTAGTCAAGCTAGTTTTGGTTGATAATCAGGATAATTTATGTAAGCTAAATCTGATTCGCAACCTAAAAATTATTTTGTTGAATAGCAAATTCTCTCATTTTTTTTGGCCTAGTCGTAGTTTATGGCTACAGCTTGGTTAACTGGTATAAGCTCTGAAACGGGTGAAGTTGAGTAGATATGATTTTCGTTGCAGAAATTGTTGGATTGGGAATTCTATCTTTTATCCAATGTTAAATTTGATGAAAAACAGGTCAATCCCATTTTTGGCTTCTTAAGCTCTCAATTGCAACTTTCATGACCATGATTCATCGTCATCATCAGACGATGAGGACGACGATGTTTTGTTAAGCGGCACATGTTCCTTTACCGAAAATAGGAGGAGCAAAACCATATTATTTTTTTGTTGAAAACTTGAAGTAGGTGTGTTTAGAGAGAGCCCAGAGAAAAGGTTTACAGAAATCTAGAGAGGCCTGATTTGTTGTTTCTTGTTTGCACCTTATTTTAATGGCGAGTAGACAATTTAATTAGTTTTAGGCTTATTAATGTAATTAGTTTCATTTTTAGAGTATTTTAAATAATTTCCTCATATTAATATCTATGCATACACGGCCGGTCTTAGTTTTGATGGCCTTAGGCGAGCCTCTTGCCCTCAAAGTTTATTATATAAGGCCCTAGGTCGAGTATAAAACTTTTCACTAATAAATTTTAAAGAATCAATAATTAATTAATATTTATAACTTAATAATTTAAAATTATTAAAAGGCCCACCGAATTTAGAATTATTAAAAGATCTTGTAGGTCTCATCACTCTTCTCTTCTTCACCCGCTTTGTCTTGTCTCATCCTGCTGCGCTGCCTTATTTTGGTAAATTTTTTCCAACTTTCGGCCTTTTCTCCGTCAGTCCTTTTTGTCGTTGGGTTTCTTCTATGCAGGCTTCTTCTATGCCACTCTTGGTATGAAGCTTCCAATGGAGATTTGAGGAAGTCGATGCATCAGTTCTCCACAACCATCTTTGAATACATATATATATATATATATATATATATATATATATATATATATATATATATATATTAATAATGGATGATTGAGGTATTCAGTTACGGTGTAATCTTGTAACTGACTACCTTAATTTTAGATTGTTTTTCTCTATTTTTATCTTCTACTAGTTATCTACCCGTGCTATGTACGGAATATATAATTTTTAAATGGACGAAACCATTAACCAAAAGAATTATAAAATACTACAAATATATCGAACATGAAAATAATAAATGTTACCAGAAACCCCAAGACGGATAATTTTATATATATAAACTGTTCCTAAAGTTTGTTGAAACAACCAAGAGGCTGATCAATCACCGAGCTCCAAATGCAATCCACTGGTTCTTGAAATGTACACAGATAATTCTCATCAATCTTGTAATCATCACCAAAATTTTCATCACACAAATTTTCTAGACAAAATTGATCAATATTTTATGTGAAAATGCTGGGAGTTTCATATAGATATGCACCAAATGCATCTTGAAGTTCCAAATATTCATCACCTTCAAAGATCGCACACTCTTTTAGCCAAGGGAAATCGAAAACTCCACCCTCTTTGCTCCACTCAAATTTTGCCTTCTTTTATTTATTATTTTCTTGTTCTTGTTCTTGTTCTCTTTCTGTTCTCCCTCCCCATCGTTTCTCTATCTCAAAAAACACGACACACGAACAACAACGTTAATTAAGAGATTGCTACGTACATAAATGAATCAAACATACCTCAGGTTTTTGCTAGAGAAAATGATGAAATGAAAACCGCTTTTATCCACACAAATAATACACAGAATTCATGCCATCCGTCACACCTTTAACCAAGCATAGTTCTCTCCGCATTTCTTTTGATCTCTTTTTTGTGGGTATATAATTTATTTTTTTATTTGTGTTCGTATTTTGGGCCATTACTTTCTTGAAATTTGTCACTCTAATTCTTTAATCAAATTCTCGAATCATAACAATGCAAACAAGTAATGTAAGACTTTTTCTTAAGAAAACTCGGAATAAATACACAACAACAATTTTCTTAAATAGGTGAAAAAGAAACTTCAACATAAAATAAATTGAGGGTTATTTTAACATAAATAGGATCGATGATGTTGAAATTATGTCGTTCATTCGATACCAATCCGGGCTCAGTAAGCTCTCCAAAACATGACTCCAAAACCCAAGTTCGACTCTACCTCGACCTCACTTTGGTTGTCACAACTATACTCTAACCACACCTTGGTGGAGGGGAATAATGAAAACTCAAGGCAAACAATATAAAAATGGTAGGAATATATAGTGGCTGGACTAGGTCAACTAATTGGGTCAATCAACACCCAAGACCCAACACATAACCCAATAAAGTCCAAAGTCTATGCCTCAAAAACACCACAATGGAGCCTTCCAAGTGGGCTACTATCGAGTTGAGCTATTCATTTTGGAGTTGATATAATCTCACAACTGTTTTATATCATCGCCCAAATTTATTGGGTATCAAAAACCTAACAAATCTCCAACTTGATACTCAATCAACCTGCAAGAAAAATAGCACAATGTTTATACTTGTCCAATCAAGATAATCCAAACAAAATTGGAATCACAGACCTTACCTCGTGTCTCGCACTAGAAATACACACCTTACTTGCTTCATTTACTCGCTAGGGCTAAGATCAAGAATACCTAAGCAGAAGATAGATAATCACATTAATCAATCAAGAATATATAACACATGCGATAAAGATATAACCATAGGATAATATAAATCTTTTCAAACATGCTCACAAAAGAACATAAGACTATTTCAAAGTTAATCAAATACGACGGCCAACACATATATATCATAATGCATAAATGATCACATGAAAAAACCTTACACAATTATCCTATCCCATTCTGTGTATCTCCCTCCTTGAGAATACACATTACACACACCGCCACCTATGCTCACTAGATTGTTCACAATACATGCCTAACTAGTAAACAAGAATAAATCTTAAGTCTATGGGATGCTCCTCTATCAATACTTCGCTTCTCTCAACTAAGGGGATAATGGGTCTCTACTTAATAGAAGTGATCAAAGTGCCTCTTACACTCTACTCTGCTAGGATTTTTAGATAGAAGATTTACAGTACATTTAATCAAATCTGATTCAAATGTGACACTCACCCCCAGTACATCTCATCAATGCTCCCTTAGGCAGCTACTCCACACATTACCAAAAGACATCCTCACATTTACTGCTAATGCATCACAAACTCACTATGCATATCAACACATTACACTCAGTAAAATTGATTACACGCAAATTCATGAAAAGTAACACATATCAAATAAACTGAAATGCTACACAAAATAGTGCATCGAATTAAATAATCAACACATGCAGAAAGGATCACACTGATGCACATGCAGCAACATCGAGCACTTATCCTTAATAAGCCTCGCACGAATCTTTCATAGATCCAGTGGCACTGTCCGCCTCACCTATCTCCTAAAACCTTCCACTCTCCCAATTAGAACAAACTCCAATAAGGAAATCCAAATATACCACAATTATATCACCTTACCCACTACACTAACTAGACCTAAAACCTTTCCATCAGACGCTCTAGAAAAAGAAATCACCGTGCCATTAAGAAAACCCAAGTGTTGTCATCTTACCAAAAAAATGTACAAACGCGACATGCAAAAAATGCAATGACCACAAGCAAACTATCGTAAAGCATTGTCATAAACTAAGAAATGAACAGTATCACAAAGGGAGAAGATGACAAAGAAGAACAACAATGAAAACTATCAAGAAAGATGCCAAGATGACTACTCTATATGTTTCCTCTCTATAGTTCAAAACTCTAGTTAATTATACTTCCCGAAGTCACATGCATTTCTAAATGGCAAAAGAACATCTAAAGCGCAATATATCAAAATCAGATAGATATTAATATATCAAATTCACACAAAATATATGGCATGAATTAAGCAAATAATTCCTAGATCTATCAACAGGCAATGGTTACTAAGCAATTACAACCCTCAATCCTAATGATCACCCCACAGATGATCCGCTAATGCGATAAATAAATGTTTTAGCCAGTATACCAGAGTGGACTTTTCTCTGTCCATAAATTAGGAGACATGCGAATATCATCGCTTTAGGGACACCACCATAAACCCTAAAACATCCATCGAAAATTGTAGCACATGAATCTCCTGTCAATCGATGTTGTGTGAAATATTGTAAGTGTACGATATCACGAACAAGTAGTAAAGTGGACTTTTTGAGTCCATAATGTCGATCCCAAGAGGACTAATTTACTTGTTACTAGCTTTGATTAATCAATTCCTAAACTACAAATAAATGTCAAGATTATAATTTTTGAGTTTTTAAAATACCGAAAGTAATGCAATGTGAAAATAAATAAATAAAGCAATTGAAATGATTTGATTTTTGTTTTTCTTATGAATGGAAAATGTTGAGACTCATGATAGTAATTTTGTTATCCTATTTAATTTCTCTTCTCATATAATGTTTCGAAAGTAGTGTTAAACCGAATTCACAATTTTATCCAAAATCCCCCTCTCGAGTTTAAATTGGTTCTATCTAGATAGGTCAACCACATATCTCTAGATGCATTCAATGACAAGAATTAAAAATGATTACGACAACCACAACTATGTATCTCTACCCTTTTGTCAATTGCTGGATTTTATTACTAGGTTTAGGTGTTAACTCACCTTTCGGATTATGAAAACAACCCACAAATCATCAAATTGGTGATCAAGAATTTCATGCATTAAAACACAGTAATAAAATCAACACCTAAAACAATATGCCCAAAACATGAGAATTAAAATTGAATATTCAAACAAAATCACATCGTTCGTCCCAACGAATTATTTAACTAACCATGCTAGAATCTAAAATAATAAAATTATAAAATAGGAAATTCAACATGTCTTCAATTAACAAGAAATAGTTGAGAATCTTTCACCAAGAAAATCGATACCAAGCTTGAACAATAGGAAACCCTAAATTTTGCCTCTTGCCTTCTGCCTCTTCTCTTCTCAATTTTCGAACCCTAGTAATGTCTTGTTTTGGTCTTTAAATAGGGTGAAATTGGTTCAAAACGAATTTTCCAAGTTTAGCCCATAAAAAGTAGGAAAGAAAATAAAAAAAAATATGAAAATTGGCGAAAATCCAGATTTCCAGCCGAATTGCGGCAAACAGGGATTTAGAGAGACAACGGTGTGACTGTGGCTTGCAAACCGAAACGCACCCGCAGTTACCCTATTTTGACCCTTACAATTCAGTCCCTGTTTTGTTTACAAGCCAAGTCCTCCAAGTTTCTGACATCATCAATTTAGTCCTCATACTTTGACTTTTATTACAATTGAGTCCTCCCAGAATTGCAACTCAAGTCCTCCATCTTTCTGCCATTTATAGATTGGTCCCCATTCTTTCCTTTGTTGTATGATTTAGCCCATTTCCTCATTTTGCATACAAATGCATCTCAATTCGAGTTATTCCTGAAACAATTAAAATAAACACACAATTTAGAAATACCATATTCTAAAATACTCACAATATTACAAATTTAAGCATAAAAATAAGTGTAACATTACACTTATCAACTGAATGACTACAGGGGCAAAATCGTTCGACTCTCAGTACAAAACTCTAAACTGAAATCCGTCAGCACCAACACCTCTAGCTCGAAGAGAGGAACAAACTATCTTTAGACGTTGTCACCAAAAAAAAAACCCACGCTCTACCCCACTCGCTGTTGTCGGTCGTCGAAAAATCACCTTAACACCAGAATGTGCTACTCGATGCCCTGAGTTCGACTTGTAAATGGATTTATAGAACCTGAAAACATTGCAGCACTTACAACTTAAAAACTAATTTCGTTGAAAGAAACAGATACAACTGTATTTGAGAGGATTTCTGAATTAACTTCAGCATGGACACTCTCCATGTTGCATATAGAGGAGAAGATAAAGTCAAATGATGTGAATTCAAACTTTATGGAGCGAGTTTGATAATCTCAAGATGAAAGAGATTGAATCCATTTAAGACTACCACAATAGGGTTATCTATATTTCAAATTTCTTAAGAGTGAACAGAGAAACAATTGGTGATCAAAGTATTATCGTAAAGATCCTTAAAGTTTGACTCGAAAGTTTAGTCTATTGTTGTTCTAATTGAAGAATCAAAATATATTTCAACTATTTCATTTGAGAATTTTCTAAGATATCTGTAATCCCATCATCTTTGAAAGAAGCAATTTGATATGCATTCAAAACTCAAGTTTCTATGAAATGCGATGGACGAGAACCTCCCGTGGATAGATGAAAAGAAAGATGAAGAGTCTTATCTACTTGCCTGTAATGTGGAAGAAATTTCTCAAGATGAAGTTTGGTACATTGATAGCTGTTTTAGCAATCATATCTCCATGAACAAGAAAATATTTATAACACTTAATGAGAGTCTTCAAAAGGAAGTGAGACCCGGTGATGACAAAAGTCATATTTTCCAATGATATGATGTTATGTTTGTAAGACTAAGAAAGGGCTAAAGCGAGTCTCCAATGTTTTATGTGTACTGGGACTCAATCACAATCTCTTGATTGTCGGTCAACATCTTATGAGCGGGTATCATTTGGATTTTAAACAGGATACTTGTGATATCAAGGACGAAAAAAGAGCTGTAAATGCAAATTTAAAGATGATAAGAAGTAAGATGTTTTATTTAAAAATTAATGTCCAAGACGATTCATTTTTTAACACCACCATCAAGGACAAGTATGGCTTTGGAACTTTAGATTTGGTCATTTAGTTTCAAGATATTATTTCTCATTAGCAAAAAGAAATTTGTTGAAGGTTTTCCTAACATTAAACAAGAATCAAAACTATTTTGCATTTTCAAAAGTTTCAAAGCTTTGAATAAAAGGGAAAGCAATCACAAGCTAAATGTATTGAAAAGTGATCACGGTGGTAAAAATATGGATGGCGAATTCAATAATTTTCTAAAGAGTTTTAGGATCCAAATGATCCAAATGGACGCCAAAAATAGTTAATGTGTATCTCGAAGAGAGGCGTTTACTTCTTTCTTTATATTTTTTCATACATTGTATTATTTTCAGTACGTAGAAAGTTAATCTTGGTCTTTTTGTTATTTTTTAGGTTCACACAAAGTAAGTAACACTGCATTTTAATTTGTTCTTAAATGCTACTTCATGTAATTATTTGGTTATGTGATTGTGTAATATAAAAAGATTTTCTTGCATTATTACAATCATTATATTATCCTGCTTGTAATTACACTGAATGGTGATTGTGTTGTGACGTGGAAATATTTGAATGTCAAGGTTAACTCCTAAATGACATATCGTGAGAAATATTTGAATTGGGGGTTTATACCCTTTTTGCAATTTAAGTGTGCTTGTGATAATACTTAATTTGTAATATGGGCCCATATAAAACCATGTTTTCATAAAATAAAATAGTTACTTGCTGAATACTCTTTGTATTCATATTTTCCATGTTTTCACAAAAACGCAAATGCTTGAACGAATGGCTTTTAAAGCTGAATCGAACGTGTGGAAGCTTACTCCCAATGGTTCCATGTACATCTTCACCATCGAGGTTGAAATTTGGAGCTACTCGTTGAATTTTTCGACTCTTAACCGTTACGAATAGACCAAAGTAACGAAGGAGTACTATGATTCGTACACATTTGAGTTGTTATATATTGATGAATATAATGTAATAATATGTAAGTTTTTTTTTTTTTTTTAAGTAGACACGAGACTACATTTTGATCCCCGTAGGTTCCGTGTCAAATGTGTAAACAATGCTAAGTTTCTATATAAGTAAATATGTGTTTTGTAAATTGTTGTTTAACATTTTAAGTACATGTATTGATACATAACAGTTGGGTTTACCTAACGAACTTTGACGCCAAATCTTAAACTATGGAATAACTGCTACTCTATGAGTATTGATACCATGTATCAATACTCACAGATGCAGTGATCAAAACTAGATTTTCAGCATAAAAATATAATGCACAAACAATTGAACTAGCATGGAAGTTTATGTATGTAAAATCTCAGGATTGTAGACTTGATATGATTGCTACAATAACATAACTATCTTGTATTTTGCACAGTAGTTAATTACTAAAAAGTGACTCAAATATATATACATAGCTTCAGTTTTTATAAGTTCACTATCTCAAAACTGTGTGCAATATCCATACATGTATCAATACTATGTATCAGTACATGAAGTATGTTTAATGAACATTGTACATTGTAAAATCCTGAAATGTATCTTTTACATAGAAGTAAAATTTGAGCATTAAAATGGGATTCAGATCTTCAAACGATTTCTAAGGGTACTCATACATGTATCAATATAATGTATCGATACATGCAAAATTGTTACATGAAATTGTGTGTCCCACATAGTAGTCCAGCCTTTATAGCAGTAAAACATTCAGAACAAAAAAGAGGAAAATCTATGATGGTAATTAATTATAAAAGATTAAATACTTATACAAAAGAATTAAGTTATCTAATTCAAAACCAACAAGTATTATTTAATTAGATTAGGGGAAAGAAGTATTTCTATAAGTTTGATCTAAAATCAAGATTTTACCATATTATGTTAACTGAAGAATCTAGACATTTAATAGTTTTTACTGTACCACAAGGATTTTATGAATGAAATAAATTACTATTTGGATTTAAAAACAGTCCAAGAGAACTCCAAATGTACATGGATAAAATATTTAAAGATTATTATCATTTTATTACAGTATATATTTATGATGTTCTTGTCTATTCAGAAACAAGACAAGATCATATCAAACATCTAAATGTTTTTAAAGATATTGTAAAAAATAATGAAATTATATTATCAGCTATAATAAAAACAAAAATAGCTAAAGAGAAAGTATAATTTTTAGGATCTGTGATTAGTCAAGAAGGAATTAAACTCCAAAAATATATAGGAATTAAAATACAAGAATTTGATAATGATATAAATGATAAAGTACAATTACAAAGTTTTTTAGGTCTTGTGAACCAGACTAGGAAGTATATACCTAACTTAGGAAATCATTTAGTTCCTTTGCAAAAGAGGTTAAGAGGAAAAACTAGATGGACTGCATAGTTCAAAGACGAAGAAGAAGTACAAAAAATTAAAGATCTTTGTAAAAAATTATCAGAACTAGAATTACCAAAAAAAGAATGTGAATGAATTATAGAAAGATGCATGTGAAACAACATGGGGAGCAGTACTTAAATATATTTATCTTAAAGATGATGAGGAAAGAATTGCACAATACACTAATGGTAGTTTTACTCAATCCAAAACTAGTTATCATACTAATGAAAAAGAACTATTAGCTGTTAAATTTGCTATTATGAAGTTTGAATTATTTATTGTTACTACAAAATTCAAAATTAGAACTGATAATACTCAAGTTAAATATTGTTAACTAACGAGATTGATCCAACTATTTCCAATAAAAGATTAATTAGATGGCAAGTACAACTTAGTCGTTATGATTATGAAATTATTCATATTAACGGTACTGACAATGTCATTCCAGGCTATTTATCCAGACATGGAGGAACTACATAAGAAAGTATAAGAACTTAGTTTGGCCATAAGTCAAATGAACATCAACTACAGAATCTATTCAATCATGTGAATACTTACATGGTACAAATCATACAAATTAATAATGAGCTATCTTTTTACAAATCAAGGGTTAATTCTCTTGAGGAAATGTACAAAGGAGGATGCCAATCCTCTCCAATGAAAAATTTATCTGCAGTACTTCCCAATGAGGAATAAGTATCGAATTTATCAATTATTGAAAGTTCATCTTTCAAAACCATTGGCAAATCTATTGAACAATCTAAAGAAACTTTTTTAGAAGCTCTGAAGAAGCCAACAGTTGTAACAAAAGAACTATCAAAATGGGAGAAGACCATGAAGAAACTAGAAACATACTTGAAGTATGTGGAGTATCTAAACAAGACGACAAAATAAGGAGACTGGCTAAAAACAATTAGCTATCAAAAAATCAATAAAGCAATTATTTTACTAGGAGCAGAACCAAGAGCAGCCATATGACTGTTTGATCAGGGACTTATTCAGTGCATTTACCCTAGTAGGGATATGAAGGAAATATCATTATTACCTAATCCTATCAAAGCAGTAGTTAAAACATACTTTGGTATAACCAAAGCTAAAAAGATCTATGTCAGGATTTACTCAGCCATCCCAAAATTTATTGAAGAGGACTATCTAAAGGCAGAACATATTATAAAACTTGGAGTAGCTAGCAAAGCAATACTTGCAAAATCAGAAATTAAATAATTTAATAAGGAAGAACAAATCCAAGTTATTCTAGTAAAAAAAGGCTTTGGGATTTGGAGTCATGTATATGAAACTAAGAGACACCCTTACACATTCTAATGATTCGGTATACGAGTCTAATGACGATAAACTACTGATCTACACCATTGCAAGAGTTAAAAAATAATAATAACCTATTGTGGAAATTAAGGAATATACTTATCAATAATTTGAATCTAAGTCAAGAAGCCTATGATTATCTACATCACCTAATGCCTAATAGAGGTAGAAACATGCCACAAGTGTAAAAGCTGTGGGGGCCAACTCAACTACAATGAAGACGAGACCAATCTTGCCGATATGAATTATTCAAGGCATGGGGGTCTAAACCCATGTGAAACTTTAGAAAAAGAGTAGAAATATTGTAACCTTATCTCTGCTTTATCTACTTTAAATGTAAATCATACATGTAAAAGTTAGGGAATTTTCCCTCAACTTATCTTTTATCATCTATAAAAGGAGGAGCATCTCCTCATTTTAAGGCATCCAAAAATCATATTAGTTTTCATCAATAAAGATTTATGTTCTCTCTCTATCTATTTCTTTCTTTTCATTCTTTGTTCAAATTCCCTTTTAACAAACCAATTCAGAAATAACTAACATAAGGTATGAATAACTAAACTCCATCAAGATATATATGAAGCCATCAAATATTTAATAATACTATATTTATGTATGATTCCATAAGTTTATTCTTTATAAAACTTTTGTTAAAAGAGTACAGCCAGAGGTAGGAAAGGAAACATAATTGTGCTAAACCTCTTTGAAGTGGTTGTTTAAGTGTTAAACAGAAAGTATTGGAGTAAGTCTTTTGAGCATCTATTAATGCGTGAGTCTTTTGAGCAGCAACAATCTCTTACGAAGATGTGCTTAATAATTTGATAAATAATTGAAGAGAATTTGGTCAAAGATCTTTTAAAATTAGATTTACAAAGAAGCGTGATGTACCCATAAATAGAAAGAAGTATTGTTAATTATTTATGGTGGATTATATATCGTCTTTATCATTGATTTTATCTTGTTATCAAAATTATATTGTTTAAATTATCATCTTATTTATAATATTGTTTACATGTTTTTATATATGTTGATAATCTATTTTTACTATGCCTGGATTAATTATTGAAAGAGAAATTGAAATTATTAGAAAATGATTAGAAGAAATAATTCTTATAATTAGAAATGATAGAATATATTTAGAAGACATACACTCCAAAAAATATATGAGAACTAAATATTTCAGAAATAAGTGACTTTGAAGATCAAAGGAAAAAAAACAAACAAACAATTAAAAACTATAAGAGAAGAATTAGAAGGATACTATAGAATATTAGATAATTAGATTACATAATAAGAGAACCTTCATTTACAGAATTTTCAGAAATTACTAGAAGTATATCAAATAGGGAAAGGATAATTAGTGATCTAAAAGAAAGAATTGAGGAATTAAACATAATTATTAAAGAAAAAGTCTTCAAATATAATAGTAATTAGTATATTTTATACATTTTACGTTAACAATAAATTTAGAGATATAAACTTATCTTCAGAAAGCTAGAAGTTATAACTAAAAGGATAACATAATAATTATACATTTAAAACTTTGTCTTTTAATAAAAATTGTACGCCTCCATTCATTAACACTTTTAATTTAGGCTTTGTTTGGCACACATGTCAAGGGAATTGAAATTATTTGTATTTTTTAGGTAAAATGTGAAATTAAAAATTGGATAGAAAAAATGTGGATGGCTAAAAAGTAGTATGAAAAATTGTGTATTTTTTTTTGTCTTTTCCCATTTAATTGATGCAGCCGAACACATATAAACTAGTTTATTTATGATTTTGAGGTAAAAAGTAATGATTGAAAATTGGAGAGAGAAAATGTATATGATTAAAAAATTATTTAGAAAATTATATAATTTATAAACATGATAAAACATTTTTCTCTCTTTACCAAATAAATGCCGTATATTGTAATTTGCACATATACTCCTCCAACCTCTTACATAAAAATGGACGGACTCAAACGGACTTCATATGACTCAGGCATTCCAAATTTCAAATTCCAATTTTTTCATTCTGCCATGAGAATATGATACGTGTCTTGCGAATTTTACCACGTAGCCCACGCGTTTGCTCCCTATTCGGCCACGTGATTTCAATCTCGCCGCGACTTCCTACCTTTCACAAAAAAAAACTCCTCTGCGCAACCGCGTTCTTCCATATTATGCTCAAGTTGCACAATAGAACACTACATCAGCAGAAGATTTATCGTATTGAAAATCAACAATGGCATTATCATCAAACGCCGCCGTGGCTGGCAATCAGCAGCAAGAAGTAGCAGAAAATCAGTTCTCAATCTCAAACATTAAGCTACAACGCTTAACCCACCTGACGGACTACCTCCCGAACCTCCAAGTCCACTCAAACCCACTAGATCACAACCCATTTTTTCGCCCCGTATCGGAGTTCTACATCACCCCCTCCGACGTTATACTCCGTCACATCCTCCATGATCTTTCGGGAACCTTCCCTTCTCCTGGGCCCCACCTGGAATACCACCGTGCCGGGCCGCGTAAACAAATATACTTCGACCCGCGTCACGTGCGAGCCGCCGTTGTCACGTGCGGAGGGCTGTGCCCTGGGATGAATACGGTGATCAGAGAGCTGGTGGTGGGGTTGTGGGAGCTCTATGGGGTGCGTGAGATTTTCGGTATAAGAGCGGGTTACAGAGGATTCTATTCGAGTGAACCAGTGCCACTGAACCCTAAGATGGTTCATGGATGGCACAGAAAGGGTGGCACCGTGCTGGAGACTTCTAGGGGTGGGTTTGATCTTCACAAGATAGTCAATGCAATTCAGGATCGTGGGTTCAACCAGGTTTCAGTTTTTAATTTAATTTCATTTATGAGCACCCTAAGATTTTTTATGGTGAATCACTTTGTTCTGAATTTGGTATTCATTGAACTACTTAATATCGCATGTGTAGTATACGTTACTATTGAAATTTTAAGTGAAATATTATGGGCCATGAACAGGATGTTACGTGTTTGTGCTCTTATTAGTGATCTAGATGGGTGTCACGTGATTAATATAGTCAGTATTGACCTTTTTTGATCCTTAATAGAAGGAAGGAACTCTCAGCCTTTACAATCCATCTTACCATACGGGACATACTTAATCCTTTTGATGTCTCATCAGTAAGAACTTAGAACGGGCATTCATTAAGGTAAAAGAAAAATGCCACCGAGTCTTTGCCTTCTGGTCTTTGTTTGATTCTGGGACATGGAGGTATAGGTACAATAGACCTTTTAAGGTGGAATATTAACCCATGTAAATATGTTGGGGGAGCTAATAAATATGCCCCAGGAAGGAAAGCCTATTTAAGTAAATATTCAACATTTTATTTCATACCATTTCGTAATTCAAACACTTGTACAATGCTGGAGTCGCTTCGTATCCATATGTTATTGACCCTTCTTTGAGGTTTGGTTTTGAAAGTGTACACTGCTTTCCTCTCAGAAAAGGCCATTGAGGTCCATCTGTTGCCCTATCCTACGGGTATCTATGACCTATAGATGGAGGCCCACCTTCCCACCTTCCCTTGGATACAAAGAATAATAAGCTGGCTAATGTTCTGGAATTTCTTGCCTCCTCGAAATATCGATTATTTCTTTCTTGCCTTATGTGATTAGCACAATATATGAGAGCTTAGGATCGTTCCATGTAAGTTCCTGCCTCACAGACAGGCACAAAGCTAGTTAAGGCCTTAGTCCAAGCATAGAGCTATACCAAAGCCAGATTTGCTCAAGACTTGCTCCCAAATTGCTCGGCTGAATTGACATTCAAAGATTAAGTGTGGTTAACAGTTTCAAGACTTCCATTGCATAAGACACATGGTATTCACAAGAAATCCCTTGGATTCCTTATGTTTCTGCCTTCCATTGTCTCCAGATGAGTCGAACATATAAGACATACCGCTTTCATTATCAATCTATCCTATACTAGCAGATGTTAAAGAGAGGGCCATGGCTATGAAACTGTTTCAGGTTATCGACCAAGTAATCCACATAAATGGTAAGAGAGCATTCCTGCCTTAGTGTACTTACCCGTGGCATTGAAAGAAAAGAATGAGCTGTCAAATCAAGGAGCTTATACTCTTTCTGTTAAATAGAAGGCAAGAATATTTTTGGACTAAAAACTGGTAGCAATTCTTATGTGGACACTAGGAGTTGTAGTTAATCCTGTAGACCATCCCCATGGGGTTGGTGAAGGGAGATCCTCAATTGGTTTAAATAACCGACAACCCCTTGGGGTTATCCTGCACTTGGAATCAGAAGTTGGAAAAGAATAAAACACAGATTATAATGGCCATCCATGCATTTTGAGGTATGTCAAATCTTGATAGTTTTAATTTTTGACTAAATGGCCATCCATGCATTTTGAGGTATGTCAAATCTTGATAGTTTTAATTTTTGACTAGAGGTTCTGCACGCACTTGTATGCCAAAATTTGCACCGTGGGAAATAGAAGTTTTCACTGTCAAATCCTAGGTTTGGACTAACTGAGATCGACGTTGTACACACTCTGAAGCACTTCCAAAAATGTTGAGTTCCTGAAAATATTAAGCTTTTCCATATATTGCATGGAATCAGATTTAAAAAAAAAAAAAAAAGGAAAGACAACTTGTAATGATACTTGAAGAAATTAGTTCTTTTTCAACCTCAATGCCTTTTTGTGACTACTCTGTTGGATGGGAATGCTTCATACTCATGGATATAAATTATTACTTGTTCAAGGTTTAGCTGATGTCCAATAGCAACAGCCCAATGTTAAGTACATAAGGAGAAGTTCCAAGTTTTCTGTAATCCAAGAGGATTATCAATGCCTTAAGCGTATTATGGATTTAAGTTTTTGACTAGTTCACTCTCTTAATTATTGCATTTTAGAAGTAACAAACAAAAGAACTTTGAGTACCCCAATCCCTTTCGTCCAATGTATTCTTTTATGGTAAATAAGTGCATTATGGATTTGAGTTCTTGACTCGTTCTCTTGCTCTTAATTATTGCATCTCAGAAGTGACAACCTTGCTCTATCCATTTCACTCAATGTATTCTATTATGGTAAATTCTGCTTCCTCCTTTATTCTTCGTCTCATCTTCAGGTATACATCATTGGTGGAGATGGCACAATGCGTGGTATGGTGGCAATATTCAATGAAATCAAAAACAGGAAATTGAACATTGCGGTAGCTGGAATTCCTAAAACTGTGGATAACGATGTTGGAATCATAGACAGATCATTTGGATTCCAAACAGCAGTTGAGATGGCTCAGCAGGCCATCAGTGCGGCTTATACTGAGGCAGAGAGTGCAGTCAATGGCATAGGATTGGTGAAGCTTATGGGTCGTAGCACTGGACACATTGCCCTCCACGCAACATTGAGCAGCCGGGATGTTGATTGCTGTTTAATTCCGGAGAATGAGTTCTACTTGGAAGGGAAGGGAGGGCTCTTCGAGTTTCTCGACAATCGTCTGAAAGATAATAGCCATGCAGTTGTGGTGGTTGCTGAGGGCGCTGGACAAGATATCATACCTAGGACCGAATCCAATGTGCAAGAAAAGGATGAATCCGGCAATCCAGTTTTCCTGGATGTCGGTAGCTGGTTGAAATCCGAGCTTAAGAGGTGGTGGGCTAGAGATCATCCCAAAGACTTGTTCACAGTGAAATACATAGATCCTACATATATGATACGTGCAATACCAGCAAACGCTACTGACAATTTATACTGTACTCTTGTGGCACACTCAGCAATTCATGGAGCAATGGCTGGCTATACAGGGTTCGTAGCTGGTCCAATTAACGGAAACTATGCATACATCCCGGTGGAGGAAGTGGCACAGGCAAAGAATCCTGTGAACACGAGAGATCATAAGTGGGCATGGGTGAGATCCATTACTAATCAGCCTGATTTTGTGGGGGACTAAAAACTCAGCTCCTTCGTTGTCCTTGGAATGCATAAGCTGTTTATCTGTCGTTTCGCAGTATTATGGAACAATTGGAAGTTATTATTTGACTATAGTAAGGTCATTATGTCTTTTACTGCCGTTCTCATGCCCACCGTGGCATGAATTATGTTGTTCACCTGCTTATGTGATATGTGAGTATTGGCTCAACACATTTCATAACATGGGAAGTGATATGAAAATGTGTTGGATCAATAATCATTCGCCATATCAGCGGGTGGGCATGGTACTTTTTCAACTTTTTCTTCAAACTCATAAAATCACACATTTTTATGGGGTTTATTATATTTCACACTTTTCAATTATTTTTCAACTGCACATTTTTTTTAAAGCCAAAATTTTTCCAAAAATGACTTGCACTAAACATGCACACGTAGTGATGATCAAAAATAAGATTGGATTTCGTTTATTCTATACAAAATGCTACCTTATCAAACACAGGTGGCCAAAAAGCAAGCTCGAGAGAAGGTCTCTTTAGGCAAAGGTGGAGTTGGTGTGTATCAACCTTTGTACAAGCGAGTGATGCACAATTTCATATTATTTTACTGTGGTGGTTGGGGGTGGCTTGGCTATATAGTATAATAAAACCATCGAGGTTTATCAATTAAATTGATGACAACAATTTCTAGTGCTTACTCATACTAATCAACAGGATCAGTGACACTTTTCACAGGAAAAAAACAAAAAGTGATCACGATTCAGTTGAAAAAATGTGATTCCATTTACATGTGTCAATGGAAACGCAGCTTTACGAGTCGTGAGGGATTGTGCAACGAACATTATCATGTGTTTTACTTGTAATCTAGAATGTTTCTAGTGGTATTAGACAATGTGTGCACGTGATAGATAGACCATTTAGGAAAGTGTAAGTGACAACTCGACAGAGTTCAGTATTGAAACCTCTGAAAATGTCTCGGGTTGGGCGAGTGGTGGCGTTGGTTTACAAAATGGCAACTCTCTGTGTTAGCCGGGAGCGTCAAAATGGACATATTTTTTAATTATGTTTCGATTTGATTAAGCTAGAAAATGAATTGAATTTAAGTTAAAGTTAATAATAATTTTTTTTTTTTTTTTATCAAACATAGGATTCATGTAAATTTTGGTATAAGTTGATAAAATGTGTATTTGAAAAATTGTGAGTTCTATAAAATATGTGGTTAAAATCAAATGTTGGTTTTGACTTAAAATAAATTTTGAGATATAATTGATACCAAACATGGGCTAAATAAAGTTCAAGTCATATTCATATATTTTGTAGGAATTGCATGATAATAAAAATTGACTCGTGTTCGATTTATAAATATTTAAATTACTTTGTATTATTTTCTAATATTTGGACATAATTTTTTTCTTAGAAAAGATCTGGCGTCTTATCTTGTTATATACACAAAAATCCCAACCGACCTTTAACAAAGTGTTCAATTTTGCTTCTGTTTGGTGAAAAGTTTATAAATAAATAATGTCATATTTCTTTGGTAAAATATGTGAGTAAAAAGTGAATTGAAAAAATGTAAGAATTTAAAATGTGATTTGAGAAAATATATTATATATAAATTTGTTTATAAAAAGCTTACTTGAGGTAAAGCATAGACCGTTATTTTTTTTTATATGGTATTTACGTTCATTCTCAAAAGTAAACACAGCCAAGTGAGATTATTACTTCAAGACTTCAAGCTCTATTTTTTATAAATCAAATTTATTCACATTCAATCTCAATCGATTTTATTCAAGTCTATTATTTTTAACTTTTCAAAATTTTTTTATCCAAATTTTGAAAATTTTTCCCATATAATGAATTTCAAACAACGGCCAAGTTCAAGTACACATAATATCTCCACTGTTTCCTCCCTGTTCTCTGGAATCCCTCTGTTTCACCGCCTTCAAGAGCAACAAATTATTACTTATTAGTAAATTAAGGAAAAAAAATGCATGCGTAAATGCATGATCATTGTATTTGTAGGGTTCTCCAAGTTTTGTTGGAATAAAAGTAAAATGGTAAGCACCCTTTTTTCTATGATCATTGTTTTCTTGTTTTGTGCTGTGGTGGTGGAATCAGGGATAGGAGTGAACTGGGGCACGGTGGCGCGGCACAAATTGTCGCCGGAGACAGTGGTGGGTCTCTTGAAGGACAATAAGATTGAAAAAGTGAAGCTTTTTGATGCAGACCCGGATGTGCTTAAAGCTCTAATGGGCAGTGGGATTGAGGTAATGGTTGGGATCCCAAATGAAATGCTGGCAGTCCTCAGTTCCTCTGTTTCTGCCGCTGACTTATGGGTTTCTCAGAATGTCTCAAGATATATGGTTAAAGGGGGTGCTAATATCAAGTATGTCTCTCTCGATTTTTTTATTTTTATTTATTTTTTGCCTCAATTTCTAACTGGCATATGTCTGATTTTACTTTGGCACTTCGGTTAGTTCCTTCTACCGTTTTGGTTATAAAAAGTTGAGATTTTATTGTGTGATTTAAGAAATTTATGTTTTTCCCATTAAAAAAAAAAAACTGGTATTAGTCAGTTTCTCTCATATTTGTGCTTATTTTATTTGCTTTTTTGTTTTGTTGTAGTTTGTGGCACTGGTGATAATTCGGAAAGGTGGTGATAGATATTAAACTTTGGAACAGAAGACTATAAAATATAGTATTCCCCATTCATTAATTATTTATATACTTGCCATTTATTTTTTTATTTATGGTAAATGAAACTGAAACATAGAGGCAAATTCTTATATTTTCTTCAAGTTTGGAACTATCGTGAACGTTGCAAACATAATCTTGGTATTCCACTTCCAGCATAGCGATTATGATCAAATTTTAAGAAAAAAAAAAAAACGCAAATTGATGTGATGAGTAAAAGACACTTAAGAAGATTTACATCATACTGACCTTGAACATTATGATCTGAACACTGATCTGTTATAAATGTTAGAATCTATAGTAGAATTAGATTCATGAGCAGGAAGGAGATTGAATTTAAATAAATCAAACAGATTAACTAATAGATAGAGCCCCTTCTTTCTAATGTTTAGTGGATTGGTGATAGATTTATTCAAATCTTTTCTTTGATTGAGAAAACTATCTGACATATGACTAACATTCCGTAACACTTGTTGGTTTTCGTTTATTAAATGTCATGTTTTTGTCGTATTTTTGGTGCTGATTTACGTGTCGTGATCACAGGTATGTTGCGGTCGGAAACGAGCCATTTCTGACAAGCTATTCTGGCCAATATCAATCGTATGTTTTCCCTGCTCTCGCTAATTTGCAACAGTCTTTAGCCAAAGCAAATCTTGCAGGCATGATAAAGCTGGTTGTACCGTGCAATGCTGATGCGTACGTGTCGACTCTGCCGTCCCAAGGAGCTTTTCGACCCGAACTTGCTCAAATCATGACGCAGATCGTATCCTTCCTGAATTCTAATGGTTCGCCATTTATCGTCAATATTTATCCCTTTCTCAGCCTGTACGGGAACCCCGACTTTCCTCAAGATTATGCATTCTTCGAGGGTACAACGCACTCCGTGGTGGACGGACCAAATGTTTACTACAATGCGTTTGATGGAAATTTCGATACTTTACTTGCAGCCCTAAGCAAAATTGGCTATGGTCAAATGCCCATCATTATCGGAGAGATAGGGTGGCCTACAGATGGGGCTCTCGGTGCAAGTCTTTCTGCTGCAAAGTTGTTCAACCAAGGTCTCGTGATTCGTGTTCTTAGCAAGAAAGGAACCCCTCTCAGGCCTGATGTGCCTCCTATGGACATTTATCTTTTCGGTCTCCTGGACGAAGGGGCTAAGAGCTTACTTCCGGGGAACTTTGAGAGGCACTGGGGCATATTCTCTTTTGATGGGCAGGCAAAATACTCGCTGAACCTTGGTAACGGATTATTAAAGAGTGCAAAAGATGTTCATTATCTTCCTTCTAGATGGTGTGTGGCAAATCCGACGAGGGACCTTGCCGGCGTCGCTAATCACTTCAAACTTGCTTGTAGTTTTGCTGATTGCACAACGCTCAACTATGGAGGATCTTGCAACGCTATTGGGGAGAAGGGAAATATTTCTTATGCATTCAACAGCTATTATCAGTTACAAAAACAGAATCCTCGGACTTGTGAATTTGATGGGCTTGGGATAGTCACTTCCCGCGATCCTTCAGTCGGTGATTGCAGGTTTCTTGTCGGGGCGATCACAGATGGCAAGTCTTCGGGTTTCAGGTTATATAGTGGAAAGATTATATCGTCGTTCATTATTTTTTGGGGGATTTGCATGTTCCTCGCGTAATTGGATGTTTCCACGCGGGGTTTCCCTCTTCTACAACTGGGAAATATTAGAAAATGAGAAGATATAGTGCACAGATAGTAGCATTTTTAGATTAATTTGTTGTTGTTACTTTATATGAGCAGTGGAGTCTTTTGGGGTTTTTTGAATTGCAGTAGTGATGAAACTTGCACGAATCTGCTTTAATATGTTCTATTTGTATTCTTTAGCATCATTTCATTACTTAGCAAAAAAGATATTTTCCCATAAATCTACAGCAGCAGCTATACAGTGGAATTTGTTTCAATCTCGTAGAAGCAAGTCTTTCTACTTGCTATAAGATATGGTATTTGTCGACAGCCTGACTCTAAAAAAAGGGCGTGCATATATTACCCTCTATTATATCTCCTTCCTTCCCAACATTCAGTCCCATCTTTTTGTAGCATCACTAAACAATGGCTTCTGACAAGTTTGTACAACCAGTTATTCCATGCTGTTAGAGTTAAAGAATTGGAGGACCATAATGCACAAA
Source organism: Ligustrum vulgare (assembly GCA_963555705.1). Classification (NCBI taxonomy): domain Eukaryota; kingdom Viridiplantae; phylum Streptophyta; class Magnoliopsida; order Lamiales; family Oleaceae; genus Ligustrum; species Ligustrum vulgare. The sequence goes on along the minus strand of OY743169.1, from coordinate 58,581,869 downwards.
TTGATAAAGCAAGGGAAAGCACTTCAGAAGTGCCAGCATGGCACTATTCTAGATTGTTCTCTTTTCCAACAAATTCAACAGAATGCCTTGGACGTGAAGAAGGCTGAGGAAGAGAATCTTGTGTACAGCTGTTAGCTCATTGATGTATATTAGCTATATGTATAGGTTTGCTTGTATAAATAACCATCATCCTGTAATCTAAAGTGTAGAAGAAAATCTTTAATTTTTCAGCTCGTTACCTTGCCTATTAGCCTCTTCCATCTTCCTGCTATTTACTTCAACTTGGTATCAGAGCTAGCAAGAATGGCAATCCCAAGTACAGATTCAACCCCCACCATCCAGACCTCCACTACTGTGAACAACCTCACCTCCATTGGCATGAATCTGACCCAAATACCCTCTGTAAAACTCGATAAGGATAACTTCCTACTATGGAAGAACATCATCATGCCTATAGTGAAGGGCCACAATCTGGAAGGGCATCTTCTAGGCACCAAAGAGTGCCCAGCTGAATTTCTGAGCAACCAAATCACGTCTGAGACTGGTACCGCGATTGAGTCGGTTGCAAATCCAGAATACTCACGGTGGATCATGGTTGATCAACTGCTTATTGGATGGCTGTACTCGACTATGACTCCAGATATTGTAATGAGAGTAATGGGCTGCGAAAACTCCAGCAAATTGTGGAAAGCTGTCTGTGAAAACTATGGAATACCCAACAGATCTAGAGTAACATTCCTCATCTCAGAAATGCAACGAATCAGAAAGGGATCCATGTCTATGGATCAATATCTCACCTCAATCAAAAATCTGGCTGACAATCTGGAGGTAGCAGGGAAGAAGATTGAACAAGGTGATCTAATAACACAGGTTCTAGCTGGTTTGGACGAAGAGTACATGCCCATTGTTGTTCAGCTCAACAGTAGAGAGCAAATAACCTGGCAGGAAATGGCATCTGTACTTATGACCTTTGAGAGCAGATTGGAGTACCTGAATCAAGTCAGGAACAACTTTGGATCCATAAATCTGACTCAAGGAAATTCTCAGAGGTTCAACTCTTTTAGTGGAAGGTATAGCAGAGGTGGTCGAAGTTCAAACTATAGAGGGAGATCGAGAGGTAGAGGAAGAGCCAGTAGGTTCACTGAGAATAGGAGCTCATGTCAGATATGTGGCATGAATAACCACATTGCTAAGTGGTGTTACAGTAGATATGAGGATCAGTATGGAGGAAGCAGAACTACTGGCCAGACCAGCAACAATACTCAACATGTTGTTTATGTTGCTAATCCCAGCACAGTGGAAGACCACGCATGGTATGCTGACTCAGGTGCAAGCCATCATATCACTTCAAATAAAGCAAATGTCTCAGCAGCCAAGGAATATGAAGGTAAAGAAAGGATCCTAGTTGGTAATGGCTCTCCTTTAAAAATATCTCACGCTGGTTCTAAGGATTTTACAGTTGATTATAAAAGATCTTTAGTGCTCAAAAATCTTTTGCATGTCCCTAAAATTAAGAAGAACTTGATTAGCATATCAAAGCTGACAGTTGATAATGGTGTTTCAGTAGAATTCTTTCCTAACCATTGTATTGTGAAGGATCTGGAAAGCAGGAGGATCCTTGTGCAAGGGAAGCTTAAAAACGGTTTATACCAGTTGAATTTTCCTACCTCTAGAACAAGATATAGCTCCAGCTCAAGACCTCTAAACACAAGATCAAACCATGAAACCAATAGCCACAAATCCAGTGTCAACGTCTGCAGAAATGAGTCACCAGTCTCTTACAAAATCAGTACCTTAAATTCAGAAGCTGAAGTATGGCATAGAAGATTAGGGCATCCCTGTGTCTCTACTTTATGTCATGTTATTAAAGCTTGTAATAAATATACAATCAGCAATAAAAACCTATCATTTTGTGAAGCCTGTCAATATGGTAAATCTCATGCATTACCATTCAATACGTCATCATCTCATGCTCTCAATCCTCTTGATTTAATACATACTGATGTGTGGGGACCTTCTCCCCAGAAATCTACCACAGGATTTAAATATTACTTAATCTTTGTTGATGATTGCACTAGATACACTTGGATTTACCCACTAAAGCAAAAATCTGAGGTATTATGCTACTTTGGACAGTTTAAAAGTCTAGTTGAGAATCAGTTTGAGAGGAAAATAAAAGTCATACAATCAGATTTTGGTGGAGAGTATAGACCACTGGATAGGATAGCTGCTGAATCTGGTATTAAACTGAGATACTCCTGTCCACACACATCTTCCCAAAACAGTAGAGTGGAGAGGAAACATAGACACATAACAGAGATGGGGCTAACCTTACTAGCTCAAGCAGAAATGCCCTTATATTTTTGGTGGGAAGCCTTTCTAACTTCAACCTATATAATTAACAGGATACCTACACCTATACTTAACAACAAATCACCATTTGAATGCCTATTCAACCAAAAACCAGATTATCAGCAACTGAGAGTGTTTGGAAGTGCTTGCTACCCTTGTCTTAGGCCCTATCAAAAGCACAAGTTTGATTTCCATACCTAAAAATGTGTCTACCTTGGTCCTAGTGCATCACACAAACAGACAAGAGGACTGATTCGACAGAGACTGAGACATCAAATATGGGGAAAAAATTTAACCAAGTATTAAATGCCCAAGAATTTAGATTGAAACCTTACCTCAGGCTCAAGGACAAACAAATGTGTCTTCAAGTATTGCCTGTATTGAAGCTTTGTCGCTGGCTTTCATCGATGATCGATCCCTTGTCCCGGAGATTCAAAATCTTAAATCCCAAATTTTAAAGCTACAAATATCCAAATGGTTGGTAAATGTGGATGAAGATGGTAGATATAGATTGCACAACTTGCAATTTTAAGGGAAAATCGATTTAGGGATGATTTCAGATTTCAGAACATACAAGTCGAGAGTTTCGTATTTTGAATATGTTGGAATGAACTAGGGATTATCATAAGCAAATTGGGTTTGGCCTTTGGGTTAAAAAGTTGGGAAGAATACATATATAAGGTGTTTTTACTAGAGGTGAACGCAGTCCGGTTTGGGCGGTTTTTGACATTTTTTCAAACCAAACAATTTCAAGCGGTTTGGCATTTTCTCAAACCAAACCAAACCATTTCATTTTACAAACCAAACCAAACCAAACCATTTTTTGCGGTTTGGTTCGGTTTTTACCTATCGACATAATATAATATATTTTAGACGTTAAATTAACTCATATATTTTAATATAAAGATAAAATAAGTTAATATATAAGCAAATACGAGAATTAATAATGTTAGATGTTAAATTCATTCGAATTTGTTTTCAATTCAAAATAAAAACATGAAGTTAAAAAACAATTGTAAATTTGTAATTGCATTTTATTTGTTCTCTAACTTCTTTCCGAACAAACATGATAGGTCATCGTCATCAAAATTCTTAGAAAAATCACTATTCTAAGACATACCATAGCTAGTCATTCTTTTTTGCTTTTTATTTGAAACGATATACGGATACTTTTCTTGAATAAATGTGTGATATGATTTGATAAAGTACAAGTACCGCGATTATTAGTATGATGCTTATACAATTTTTCACAGTAATAATATTTTGTCTTGGCTCTCTTCTTGCTAGCTTATCTTTGTTGTCCAGATTCTGAAATTTAATAAGGAGTAAATTCTAAGAAAATAAATAAAATAATCGAATGATTTTGCTTGCAAAGAAAGTTAAACAAGTGATATTCAAATTCTTACCCTGATTCGAACCTTCTGATATAGATCGAAACATCTTCCATGACTCTCTAAAATAAAATCAAATGTAGGAAGAAATTGAAAGTACACCTATCATCCCTGTCTATTATTATAAGAATCTAATTGATATTAGTGAAGAGGAAGTTGGAAGTTGGAAGGAAACAAGGAACACGAATGAAAACAGAAAATTAATGATTGAATTAAGAAGTAGGAACGTTTTTTGTTTGAATCTCTATTAAATGAACTTTTGAGATTGGAGTATGTGATTTAAGGATGGTGTGGGTTATATGTTAATGGGATTTTAGGATTGGAGTATGTTGTTAAAAGGTGGTATGAGTTAAAGGTTAATCAGATTTTGTAGTTGGACATTAGACAATAACTTTTTTTTTTTTTTTTTAAAAAAAAGACAAGAACTTTTATTCATTAGATAAATTTGAAAATTTTTGAGAAAAAATCTAAATTTAAATGAATAAAAATTAATTTTTTAATTAAAAAAATTAGCGATTTGGTTTGGTTTAAGCGGTTTTTAAAAATTGAAACCTAAACCAAACCATTTTGAAACGGTTTGGTTTGGTTTGGTTTGAAAATATTGGCGGGTCCACGTGGAACCGAACCAACGGTTTAAAACCAAGGGTTTCGATTCGGTTTGCGGTTTGACGATTTTTTTGTGCAGCCCTAGTTTTTACTACACAATTTCACTTTTAAGATATAAGTTAAAAAAATTCAAAAATCAAGTTATAATTATAATTAATTAATTAAAAATTTTTTATTCGTTATATATATATTAAGGTCACAACATTATAATTTCAAGTTACAAAACGCAAATTTTTAGGTCACAAATAATTTAAAGTCACAACTTATCAAAATAATAAATAAAAAATTATACTTATTTTTACGTCACATTTAATTTCAAGGTCACGGGTGTTTCCTTAATTATTTTTAGGTCACAACTTATCAAAATATTAAGTCACGAACCTTTATATCGCAATTATCATATCATAATTGACTTATTAATTATTATTCTTAACTCACAACATCCCAACGTCACCAACTCACCACCACCAGTTGACAACCACCACCACATATCAACGTCGCCATGCTTAGAGATGGCAAACGGGCCGAGCTGCTCCCCGGCTGGCTCATCAAATCATGAGCCACGAGCGGCTCGGCTCGTCTCGTCTAACTCACGAGTTCGAACACGAGCCAAACAAGCAAATCCAAAAACGAGCACGGCTTGGCTCGTTTTTCATGAACGGCTCGTGAAACACAAGCCACAAGCCGAGCCCACGAGCTCGGCTCGTGGGATCATGTTTTTTTGAAATAAAATGTCAATTTTAATGAAGAAAAATGAAAAAAAAAAGAATTATGTACGAGCCGCGAGCTCAAGGGCCAAGCCGAGCTTCTTGGCCCTTGAGCGACGAGCGAACCGAAGCTCGGCTCGTCTAACACGAGACACAAGCTCAGCTCGTTGCTAAGACGAGCCGAGCAGCGAGCTTAAAGGGCCGAGCCGGCTCGGCTCAACCCATTGCAATCACTAGCCACGCCTCACAAAGAAAATAAATGGTAGGTCACATTTTTATCCAAAACCTCCTCCGACCACGAAGATAATGACCACTGCCACCACGGGCACAACCACATCTCAATTTTTATAAGGTCACAACAATCAATTTATTTAGATCACAAGACTTAATTTAATGTAAATTGTAGGTCATATTTTGATTCAAGGTCACAAACACCATGACTCTGCCACCACTCTCACTGCCACCACGACGGCGTCCCTTGAAAAGCCCCACCGCCGGCGTGGCCTCTGCCGCCACAGAAACCCCACACAATCTCCAAATTCAAAAAATAAAAGCCATTAATCACAAAACCACAAACCACTACACTGACAGCGTCAAACACCGATATATTGATCACCGCAAGCACCACCACCGGTCGGCCAACACCTTCACCAAAACCACACAAACACCAGCACTGCTACAACCTCACCCAACCTTGCTGCCAGCACCACCACATCCGACACACGTAGATATAGATCTGCATAAATCTAGACAGCCACTCCTCCCCAACCCCACACGCCCCAGAAAGCGGAAGATATGTAAAAAAAATATACAGAGGAAGCAGCGGCAGAGTGATCGTCGATGTGATACATCGATGTACAAAGCAGCCCTGTAGCAACGACGACGATGGAGCAACGGTCATCCTCGTCATCCGAGCGCGGCTCCTTGGAGCACTAGTTTGAGCATCATCTTCCATGGTGGTGATTTCCAAGTTTTTAATTGGGAGAGGGGGGGGGGGGGGCGACGGAGGGAGAGAAATGGAGAGGGAGGAGCTGTTAATTGGGGGGGGGGGAGAGAAATGGAGATGGAGGGATTGTCAATTGATCTCAAAATTAGGGGTGGTTTGTTATTTAGGGTAGGGGTGGGGTGGGGTGGGTGGGTGGGGGATAATTATAAATTTATTTTGTATATTTATTATTTTATTATTAATATTAAAATTAAATTGTGACCTGATAATTGTATGAATAACACTTACACATGGTTTTTAAAATTGAAAGTTAAAACACTTTAGAATGTATAATTTCCTCTAAAAGGGAAAAGTACATAACTACAAACATAAAACAATCATTTTTAAAAACTAACAAACTTAATATTATTTTTTTAAAAATCAGATGTTAATTATAATAAATAAATATAATTATCTATTATATTTGTTATTTAATTTACACAAACACCACCCACACTTAATATTTCCACCTCACCCCACCCACTCCACCCCGATCCACACCCCACCCAACCACACCAAAATGATTTTTTTCTTCTACTTTTCCTCACCTCAAACCCCCAAATAATTTTTTTCATTCTACTTATCCTCACCCCACCCCACCTCGATACCACCCTACCTACCTAGCTACACACACACACCCATCCTACCCACCCCACAAAAATAAATGATTTTTTTCTTCTACTTTTCCCCACCACACCCCGACACCACCCTACCTACTCACCCCACAAAAATAAATGATTTTTTTCCTTTTACTTTTCCCCATCCCACCCTGACACCACCCTACCTACCTACCCACACACACCCATCCTACCCACCCCACAAAAATAAATGATTTTTTTCCTTCTACTTTTCCCCATCCTACATCGACACCACCCAACCTACCCACACACACCTATCCTATCCACTCCACAAAATTGAGTTTTTTTTTTCTTCTTCTCTCTACGTTTTCCCACCCCACCCACTCACTCACCACCCAACCGACCTCATCCACCCCAAAAATGATTTTTTTTTCTTCTACTTTTTCCCACACCACCCTAACTACCCCCACCCTACCCAACCTACCCACCACCAAAAAAATGAGATTCTCTCTCTCTCTCTCTCTCTCTCTCTCTTTTCCCACCTTACCCTGCCATCCCCTACCTACCCCATCCCACCCCACCTACCCAACCCGTCTCCACCCTACCCACACGGCACCTCAACCGCAAAGTCACAATTGGTTACAAAAAACCCCATTTAATTGAAAATTTCACCCCCACCCCACCCCAAAAATGAGTTTTTTTCTCTTGTTGTTTTCCCACCCCACCCCACCCCACCCGCATAGTCACACTTGGTCACACAAAATCTCAAATACAAGTTTAACCGCAACCCCACCTCATCCCCACCCGCAAAGTCACACTTGGTCACACAAAATCACAATTACAAATTTAACCGCAACCCCACCCCACCCTATCCACACTACAAAGTCACAATTGGTCATACAAAGTCATAGTTCACTCACAATTACAAATTTAGTCACAAATTTCACTCCATCCTGCCCACCCCCACCACACCCCTGTCCCTGTCCACCCACCCCAAAAATGAGCTTTTTTCTCTATGTTTTCCCATCCCACCTCACTCGCAAACTTACAATTGGTCACACAGAATCAAAATTACAAACTTAATCACAAATTTCATCGCAATCCCACCTCACCCCACCCCACAAAGTCACAATTGGTCACATAAAGTCACAGTTCAATCGCAATTACAAATTTAGTCACAAAAAGTCACAATAACAAATTTATTCGCAAATTTCAATGCAAACAAATCTCACCCCCACCATCCATCACACCTTACAAAAGTCATAGTTGGTCACACAAAGTTACATTTACAAATTTAGTGGCAAATTTCACCTACCCCACCCACCCCGTAAAGTCAATGTTGGTCACACAAAGTCACACAGCCCACCGACCTAAGTTACAGTTCGATCACAATTACAAATTTAGTCAAAAATTTCTACTCATCCCACCCCTAACCCGCAAAGTTACAATTAGTCACACAACGTCAAATTTCAGTCACAATACAAATTTAGTAGCAAATTTCACCCCACCCCACCCCTCCCTACCCACTCCACCCTGACCAAAAATGATTTTTTTCTATGTTTCCCGACCCCACCCCACCCGCAAAGTCACAATTGGTTACACAAAGTTTAATTTTAGTGACAAATCACAATTACAAATTTAATTGTGAATTTCACCACAACCACAACCCCACCCCCTCACCATCCAACTTCACCTACATGTAAAGTCACAATTCGGTCATATTACAAATTTAGTTGCAAAATTCACCCCACCCCACTCCACTCCACTCCACTCCACATCACCCCCACACGCAAAGTCGCAGATGATCGCACAAAGTCACAGTTGGTCACACAATTCGGTCAGAATTACAAATTTAGTTGAAAAACGCCACCTACCCACCCCAACCCCCAAAGTTATAGTTGGTCACACAAAATCACAGTTCGGTCACACAAAGTCGCAGTTAAGTCAAACGAGGTCACAGTTAGGTACAATTGGTTACACAAAGTCACAATTCGATCACAATTACAAATTTAGTTATAAAATTCACCCCACCCCACCCTACTCACCCCACATGCAGAGTCATAGTTGGTGACACAAAGTCACAATTACAAATTTTGTTGCAAAACCCCCCCACTCCACCTACTCCATCCACCCCCAAAGTCACAGTTAGGTCAAACGAGGTCACGGTTTGGTCACGCCAGACCACGGTTTGATCACATAAAAATTGCATTTTGATCACAATTAGTTCTCACAAAGTCACAGTTCGATCACACATAGTCATATATGACACATTGTAGGCCACATCACATTCTGGTCTAATGGTCACACAAAGTTTCAATTAATCAATATTTGGTCATATTTACTTAATAATTGATCAAAATTATTTAATAATGAGTCATATGTTATTTATTGGTCACAATTTACTCGTTTTCTTGGTCACAATTAGTCAATATTTTTTGTTACAATTACTTAATAATTGGTCACATTCCGTACTATCCCAAGTCAAACAAAGTCACATTTAGTAGACATTTTGGTCATAATTACCTATCACAATCATTATTCAACATTTCAAATCATTCAACCCCAACCCCAACCCCAACCCCAACTAATTACTCTTCTCCACCACCGCCCCTCCACCGCGACTGGCCGTTGTCGCCGCAACACCACCACCAACCTCTTCACCAACACAACACGACACCACAACACCTCTCTGCCATAGTCGGCAACCACCACACCGCACTCTCTGCCACCACCAACCACCACCACAAAGCAACAGATAACCAAAATAAATAAATAAATAGAAGCTTGCGTTGCAGCACAGATCCCATCGCCTCCAAATACACACAAACAAAACAATAACAAATTGTTGCAACCGTAACAATCACCGGAGGTTCTGTGGGCGTGGGGATCGCGAAGCAGCAGCGAAGATTTGACGATGTAAGCAGCGGTAAACACACCACTTATTAACCAAAAGCCTCAGATCGTCGCTGCTTCATCGAAGCAGTGACGTTGCTGCTATGATGGAAGCAGAGACGAAAGTCTCTGCCAACACAAGTCCACTTTTATCATTTCGATTGGGAAAGTCAGTTCAGCTGGCTCGAGGGTTGTGGGTAGAGCAACTCCGGTGGAACGTGTGGTGGTGGCCGCCGGATTACCTTGGGTGGGGTGTGGAGAGAGAGAGAGAGAGCTAGCTTGTGTGTTTTGAACTTTTGATATGGTATGGTGTGGTTGAATCAGATTATTATAAGATATTTATTAATGAATATTAATTGGTATTTAACACCTCATTTTCAAAAAAATAAACTTCATCATCTTATTTTTAAAAATTGATCTTTAAACCTAGGAGTTTGTGTAATTTTCCCATATCTTTTCTTTTCTTTTGTTTTAATTGGCCCAATTGTCCAAAAAATTAGAAAAAAATTATATTATTAAAAAACTGTGGGGGGGGGGGGGGGGGGGTTCCAAGCCTCCACTAGGACCCCTCAGCTCCACCAATGATTGTTCTATTATACTTGAATACCAAATGCAATAAGGTATATAATAAAGAATGCCCAAATTATGTGGGTTATATATCATTTTAGGCTCAATAGTGCTAAAAACGTGTTTTGTCCATTTCAAGTGAAGTAGCACATTTTCAACATCATTATTTGCTTATATATAGATGATTTAATTTATACTGTAAGTGATAAAGCCATGCGTTAAAGTTTTAAGAAATTCTTGATGGCTGAATTTGAAATGCTTATATTAGTATGATGCATTATTTTCTTGGTATTGAAGTAGTACAGTCCTGTTAATGTACTGAAATTTTTGTTTTCCAAAAGAAGCATGTGCAGAAATCTTAGACATGTTTCAGATGAAGGATCGTAAACCAATCAGCACACTATATGAGTTTGATTTGAAGATAAACCCAGATAATGAAGGAAAGAAGATTGACACAACACACTTCAACGCTTGCTCCTCTATATGACTACATTTCATTCTCTATTCATGGACTAATTATATAGCTTTTCAACTTATCAATAGAGAGCTCCTCAGTATTATAATATTATTTGGAAAATCTCAAACTTCTTGCAGAGAGCTTGAAATTGTGGCATTTTTACCCTTGTTGTCCCCTGATACTTTTGATTCCTAGAATCCCAAATCTGCTTAGAAGTGTCCTTTTGAGGATTAGTCTCCAAAATGTCATGACAAGTCTCCAAATCTTCTTAGATTATGCCCTGTTTGGTACTGATTAAAATTTAGATTTTAATTTAAGTCAAAGTTAATAATCAATCTCACCCATATATTTTATGGGTCTCAAACTTTTCAATCACACATCTTATCAACTTTTATCAAAATTTACTAAAATTATGACTTTAATCTCCATGTACTTTTTTTTTTTTTTTTTTTTTTTGAAAGATCAAAATCTCTGGTGCACAAGAACAGTTGTTGAGAGTGAATTGATTACTGAATGGTAGCAGTTACAAGTAAAATTTCCAGAAATTCTTAAGAATTGTACAAATCATGCTGGTAACCTGTTTTCTCTTGTTATCTTATATATACACTTTAATGGGCAGAGGATATTTGCACAAATTCACGCCCATGAGAAATCAAAGGAAATTACAGTTTAATATACTGAATCTTATGGGCTATCTCTCTCTTCCTTTGCTATAAGTCTGCTCCGATACTCTTCTCACTTGAGCTTTCTCGTGGAGACTCAACTGGCTTCCTAGAGTTTCTTCTTCTATAATGTCCTTTCCCTTGACCATTTCTGTTCCTATACCTCTTCTTTTAAAGCTTGGTTCAGGTTTTAGTTGCAGCTTTCCATCAGATCTCTGATGAAGCCCACTGGTGCTAGGTGTTGAACTTCTGTTACCCTTTGCTTTATTGGGCTTCTCATCTGAACTCAGGGTTAATTTGCTCAACTCTTCTCTGATCTCTGATGTTGGTTGTGTTCCTCGGGATTTCTCAGGAGATAGAAGTTGTCGACTTGTTGCCCTGTTGCATTTCTCTTGTTCAAAGAAGAGAACTTGCACCACCGTTCTCAATGGCAGGCGCTCGTTCTTCACAGCATGGGCACATACCTCTGGCGACAATTTCTGGCAATCTAGAACATGGCAGAGCTGCTTCCTTTCCGCTTTAGTAAGATCTGGATGCTCCTAGTATCCAGTAAATCAATGCAAATTGTTATTACATTGAAATTGAAATCATATCAAGTAGAGTAATTGTAGGGAGACATTCTTCAGTGATGGCGCATATTCATTGAACAATGTCACTAAAGAATGTCTCCCTAGAATTATTGTATTAAGTAATTACTCAGAGGCATATTAAACAATTTATTTCTCAGTCACTCAATTGTAATACCCTACCTTGAGATAAATGTTAATTGCCTTGTATAGATCATCGTGTTCAGGCCTTGCGATTCTTGGCAAAGCTTCAGCAAGAGACGCCATTTTCTGAACTGGCACGTAAGCGTCCTTCGCCACCACTTGCAGATAAGAATCAATGAGCTTTGCAGCCTTTCTAATTAATTGCAGTGACTTGTTTTCATCAGTAGGAGTTTGTCTTTTCCAGTGCCTCAAGAAACTTTCCAAAACTGTCTTAACCAAATCAATGTCATAAGAAGTATTTTGATCATTAGACGATTGAGCAGGAAGCAGCAGGTCATTCAATGTTGCCTCCTCAAATTGCATGCCTGCTCGTCTGGTGAGTTCTGCCTTCGTCACGGGAGATGCCCCAAGAAAGTTCGCGAGGCCAAGGAGTCTTATCATGAATCGAAATGAGACAGATCCTTTTTCAGCCGGAATCAAGCTCACGATAGTCTCTAGAATTCTCTCTTTTCTGTCAAGAGAATTTTCAGCTTGAGAATTTGAGCTCTGTCGAGGCCTACTTTTTGTGATGTCTGGTAGCCAACGACACGTATACACGTGCAGAGCTTCTCCAATAAGCTGCGGTGGCAGCACATTAGTAGACCTGATAGCGGTAACTATACATCTGAACATGTCTATGTCAAGGAAAGATATGTCCTCTGTCCACCAATCCTTCGGAACTGATTGATGGCGCCTTTTTTCGTATCCCGGTCGAGTGTAGGTATACGACCATGTAACCTGCAGGTGGTCTTTCTCCGATTAAACTTAAACGCATAAAAAACCGAATAGCGCTATGTGTACAAATATGTATAGTTACATATGTCTCACTGTTGTAGACTTATCTGCTGTCTTTTCAGTTACAGTGAGACATGTGTATAATAATTGATTCAGAAAAACACGGAATTCATCATAGTATTTAGTATTTCTAACCTTCACGGGGGGTGTCAGTATCTTTTCAACAATGGATTCAATGCACCTTCTGACTATCCCAAGATTTTCTGACCACTCAAACAATCTTTCACTGTTTTGCAGTGTGACAATGGAATCCTTCCAACCATCTAGAATGCAAGATGAGAAGAAAACTTCCAATCTAGTGACAAAGTTTATCTTTTCAACTGCTTCATTCATTTGAAGGAAGTTGGAGGCACAAAAGGCAGGCACAAAATTATGTGCACTGAGATTTATTGTGATCCCATAGCAAAACTTAGCACACAGCTCAAAAGCCTCTTCTCCTCCAGGAATATCTTGCAGCTCCAGGGTGATGTTGCTAGAATCTTCTTCTTCCGACTCTGAGAAAAGCTGTTGTAGTATGCCACTCTTTGGAAGAAGAGGATACTACAATTCACAACAGAAGGCGGAAATTTTAGCATATTATCTTTCTTAAATGCAATTATTCTTCTAGAACGATTTAGGCATTGGCAAAGATATATTTTCCGAAATTTTAGTTTTCATAGATGAGAATTAACCATGAATCTTACCTTATGAAGAAGATAAGTAGTATTGTTTACTCGAATGGTGAGGTCACTTGGTACATCTGATATCACTGTCCTGCAGATTTCAAAACAAAGATAACATCAAGATACATGCATATTAATATTATAAAATGAATTTAAATTAAATTAAGGCAGTTCATGTACGTACCTAGTGGACTCCTCTGTGTAGAAGGTGTCTGGCCTTGTTCCAAGTTTCATAAACTTCATTTTTGTGAAAATTCTGTTATAGTAGGTTTGACTTTTGCTCTACTTTTCATAGAACTGGGATGTCCTTTACCTACTAATTTCAAAAAGAGAATTAATTTTTGATCTATTTTTCATGATTAAGCTGCAGAAAAGAATTAGTATTTTAGTGTATAAAATAAGAGAGGAACAATATTCTCGCATTATTGCGGTGAGAATTTCTTGCCTTAGGATATGAATGAAAAGATTTGCAGAAGTTAAGAGTTGTCCAAATGAGTAAAAGAATGTGTTTAAAAAGGCTTACTACAGGGATTTCAATATGCAAGCAAGTGCTTCGCATGACAACATCCCATTGGACTGAAGAGTTTTTTTTTTTTTTTTTTTGTCCTCGAAAAGTCAATAATTTTAGCTAATTAAAGATTCCCGCCCACAATTTTTTAATTTTCAAAAAAAAAAAAAAATGAACCAATGAAATATTGTTACATATCGATTTAGAAATAATATTTATAAATAACCATTTATAAACGGTTTACCAAACATTGAGTAATTTAATCTACATGAGGAAAAGAAAAGGCTTATTAAAAGAGTGTTAAAATGGATCAAGAAATTGAAGAAAATCCAATCATGACAAGACTACTTAACTGTTTGATTAACATACATGGGTTTTGTCCTTAGCTCACTGTAAGTTAGTATTGGACATATAGTCATGGAAAAGATCCTTCTTTATTCCCAGCCCCAGGTTCCTATATATATATATAGCTCTACACCACATTAGGATATGGAGGGGATTCTCTCCTCATAAGGGAATAGGGAAAGTAAAACTTTTCTGCTGTAATGCACTTTGAGTGATTGCCACAAGACAATTAGGGAATGTATGATAAGCTGTTTTGGACAAGATCATTTTTGAGTCTCCTTTTCTTCGTCAATCCAACCATACCAAACATGGTGTTAAGATGGAGAGAGTTTTGATAGTGCATATTCTGGGGTGCCTTGTCTACTTTCATGTAAATATATGTTCTTGGCAGTTAAAGCCACCAATGCCCAATTGGACACAAAGGACGTACTCCTTGGCATGCACTAATTTAAAAGGAAAAGGTTAAGTTTAAACGCATTCCTGAAAAATTGAGTAATATAGGAAAGAAGAAAAACCATTCATATTACTTACGAGGAAAAAGGGCATTCTTATTTTCGTAAAATGTTGTTTATAAAGTTCATTTATAAACGGTCAGCATCTCATTGGACCATATTTTTGAAAAGTTAGCAATTTCGATTAAACAAAGATTCTAATCCATCAATTTTGACTTTTAAAAAAATGGGCGACTAAAATGTTGACATATTGCGGTTTACAAATAATGTAAGGAGGTTTCATACTAATTAACCACTACCTTTTACTATATACTGCATAGGTACACGGAATCTTGAATTAGTGACCTTGCTTTTAGGAAGACTGTGAATGAAAAATCCTAAGGCTATTATAATTTGTATATATGGTGCGAAATCATTGTTCCTTTTCTATTACAAATAAAAATCGTGAATTTAATTGCGATCCTTGAATAGGGAAAAGAATAAAAAAACAAAGGAAAAAGAACTTGCAGAAAGTAGAAAAGTCACTTTTTGGATGCCAACGCCATGGTATGAAAAAATGGAAAAATTAATTGTGTGCGCGCGCGTGTGTGTATATATATATATATATGTTCTTTAATCAGTGGGATTCATAACACTATTAATAATAATTAAATATCTGAAAGAAGAATCAAAACTTACCAGAAAGGCAGAAACCAGCTGATTGGTGTTAACTATCCCACCACAACGTACAACTTCAGTTAAAACTTGGTCACTTCCTGATCATGAATCATCAATGTCTGAATTTCAAGGAATTTTGAAGTTGCTATTCAAATATATACACAACTACAGAAGAAATAAACACAGTTATCAATTGCATGTAGATAGACATGCGCAAAAAGAAAGGAATGAAAGTGAAGCAACTTATTGGTCATATCGTATATACAGAAATATATAACCCTACCTGCATTGAAACATGGAAAGATGACTAGTGTAAATATGTATAAAATATATGCTCTTAGAGCCTGTTTGGTAATGTAAAAAGTTTTGATTTTTGTGATATTTTTTTGGTTTTTTTATGGATGTGTGGTTTAAAAAAATTTGAAAAGTAAAAAATGATGGGCTTGACTAAAAATGGATGATTGAGATTGAGTTTGAAAAGTTGAGATAAAAATTTTACCTTTAGCAAAGAAGCCTTAGTCAACATAAACAGGAATGCAAATCAAAAGAATCATGATAAATTACTTGAACGTGGGAAAAAAGCAAATAACGTTGTTGTAGGCTGCCTGCCTATGCTTGGCCCCTTTCGTTCGTTTTTTTTTTTTTTTTTAATTTCACATTTATCAATAAAATAATATTACATATAAATAAATTAAAAAATATTTCTTACTTTTAATCACATATTCTCCTAAAAATTATTATTCATTTCAAATGAATTCTTTTTAAACAACATCAAGTAAAGGCATAGCCTGACCTATTTGGTAAGAATTATAACCTAGGATTTTAATATAAATAAAAATCAACAATTTATATCAATCACATATTTTATGAAATCTACATTTTTTTAGCCATATATATCCCCTCTACATAAAAGAGCAGATAAATTTTACTTTTCACAGATACGTCTCATTCACTTTCACACCATGAGACCTTACATTTCACAAATGAATCCCCTTAAACTTCTCCAATCGAGTTCGACAAGAGTGGAGAAAAAATATCGCAGGATTCCACCGCCTCTCTATATCTATCTCCAAAACCTATCTCCATCTCTCCTCTCTCGTCTTCTGATTTTTTTCTCTAAAATCGTCCTCTGATCTTCGAAAATAGTGAAGAAAAAATCATCTCAGTAAACAACCGTATCAATTTCCATGTTATTGGCAAGAATCCAATTTGGATCCACAACACTAAAACTAATGAAATCAAGGCACTTCGTAGCACCGGAAAAGGTGAAATGGATAGTGGTGACATGTTCTGTGTGTCCGCAAAGAATCCCATTTAGTTCACTTTGAAGAAAACTAAAATTGATTTGAAACACAAGTTCGGAGTTCCTAATTATATGATCTTCTATTCAATTTCTTAGTTTCCAATTTATTGAATCGACTTTAGATTACGTTATTAAATACAATATTAAAATGATGTATGTGTCTTGTACGTGCTCCGACTCTGACTTAGGTATACACACACACACCTGTACACACCTACCCACGAGTTTTTTGTGTGCTCTGTATATGATTGGAACTTTTGGTACATATGATAGTAGCATGCAAAGCAAGTGGGTGTGGGTCCTCCAACGGGGTCCTACCATTATTTGAAAAAAGCTTTCGGTGGGACCAGATAGAAAGATCCCATACTAATTACTAACACATTTCTCATCATTCATTATAGTTTCTTCCACTTAGTAGAGTCTTCTTCTTCCTTTTTCTAAGGTTTGATGGTAGGTTTTGCTGACATTCATGTCGGCCACGTGTCTTGTCATCTACCGTTTGATTCATTTGCAGACATGAAATCTTGATAGGACTGGACTTTGTTGGTTGTTCCGGAGAACAAGCTTAGATCAGTTTTTCACACTTTGTCAACTTTTGCTCTTCAACCAAAGATTCTTTTCTAGACTCGGATTTATGAGTTTTTATTTTCTTTCTGTTCAAGTGAGATTATAGCAAAATGCATAGATTCATCATTCAACACGAAATATTTACAACTATTATACATAGAATAATGCTACTTTGTCACTCTTGAAAGCCACTTGAATGATCGAAAATTTTTGGGTCGTTGATTTTTGCAATATTTGATGTGATAGGTAAAATACAGATGATTGACATGTTTGAGTCATGTGTGAAACTTTCGATCAAATTTTTTGAGAGCGTAGCGAATTGATTATACACATACTTCACAAATCATTTATAAGACTCGTAATCATTATTAGGTGTCCAAAACGTAGCCTTTTTTGGAACATAACAATGAGCTTTCCTGCCCTTACACATAACGCAAGCGAACACGTGCCCCTTTGTGTTTTTGCTCTCAAATTGATAAAGAAGTACTAGAATATGCCACTCCATTGTTGCATACTCTTGGTAGTTGGCTCAAATCCAATTACTTTAGTTCAACTAAGCATCAACTTTATAATGAGAATTATGATACATCAGTCGCTCGTAGTGATGATTTACCTAAGTTTCAAGAAAGTGACGACATGAAGTCTCACAAAATCTCTTGGTTTGGAATTTTTCCAAAGCGTATGTTAGATAGGTCCATGGAAGTCCTAGAACATCCGTAACATGAATAATCGCTAGAGTCACAGAAGTAAATTACGACTGATGTAGAAAATACGATTGATAAATAATTGAATCATTAGATGTGCGAGAACGCTAAAATACAGAGTACACTCGTATAGATTCTAAAATTTAGATGGAGCCCCAATCTAAATGGAAGTAGTCAATCTCCCACTTAATAATATGGCAGAAAACAATATTGACTGTAGTTTCAATTTATGGGTAGGGTAGCGTAGCTAGTTGGTGCCATCACCTTTCCAAAATCGATTCATTCGTTGAAGGGTTTGAGGGACAATAAGCCTTACTCTCTCATGTAAAAGATGACTATGTCTTATATCTCTCACACTAGAATATATTCTGCTGTTCAAACATCTACCCAAAAAAAAAAAAAAAAAAAAAAAGGTTATATTGAAGAAGATAATAATTACTCGATCGAACTCTAATGTTTTTTCATGTAATTCGTGGAGAGATAAAACAGTGTTGGAAGATTGAGAATCTCATTCCCAACAGTAAGAGAAAATAATAAAGATTTCCCCCTAATTATAAGAAAAAAGAAAATAATAATAATTTGATGGATTCAATACGAGTGACCAACCATTTTCGCAAGGGCCTAGATCCGTCTGATTCCAAATATGCATATTTTAAGTTACTGTACTCATTATTTGTAAATCATCCATTAATATTTAAAATTATAAAGACTAAGTCCAACCCATATTTTTATTGAATATGTAGTCATGTTTAATTTATACATAGATTAACTGAACAAGATTTTTAATAGTGATTATACGAAGTTCAAGATAATTTATCATCGAATAATTCTTCTGTCAATATGGATTCCAACCACAACTTCAAATCGAAAACAGTTTGTAAACAAACTAATTAAAGAAAATATTAGGATTTGATTGCTCAACCGTTAAGATGCGTGGAAATGGCCTCCTAATAACTCACAAACTATTTAAAGCCAGGATGAGAATAATATCCACATACTAGATGCTCTCGTTGGAGACCCGACATGAATATAGGTTTGGTGTAAGTTTTACTACAAGACTCATCGCATACTTATTAATTTTCTTAAAAAATTATAGAACTTAAAACAAAAGTGATTGTGTAAAAATATGTAGAACTCAAACATCTATTGACATTGTTAACGTCTAACAAATTGTTTAATTTTTTTTTCTTTAGTTTCAGTCTAGAACAAACTTTTTTTTTTTTTTTTTTTTAAGTAAAGGCCAACATTTAACTGATTTAAGTTAATCTAGAACACATCTAACATATAACCTATTTACAGCCCTCAAATAAATAAATAATATGTGAGTTTCAAATGGGTATAGAAGCATATCCACCTCCGACCCGTCATTCTTAAATGAGTATATGAGTAGGATATGGACGTTGTAAATCTCTAGTCGATAGGGTATGAATTTGACAAACTCAACTAATATCCCGACTCATTGCCATCCCTATTTAAAGCTATAACATTCTCATGCATCTGATAACAAAAACAAAATCAGAACATTTATAATCGTGATTTTTCAACCGAAAAAAATAAAAAAATAAAAAAAGTCACAAAAAGTGATTTCTTGAGAATGAACCCCCCCCACCCCCACCTACCCACCCAGTTTTTTCACATTTTTAGATTTATAGATTAACAAAGAACTCTTTTTCCCACATAAGACACTATCAAATCAGATAGATTTGGGTTGCCCCCAAATAGCTCAACCTTATAATGTAGAATTAACACAATTAAAATGATCGCGTTATAGAGCTTCACAATAGCGACGAAAAAAAGCCGTCTCTATTGATGAAGTCTATAGCGACGACAATGTCCTCTCTGTTGAACTGATCAGTAGCGACGACAATGTCCTCTCTGTTGAACTGATCAATAGCGACGACAATGTCCTCTCTGTTGAACTGATCAATAGCAACGACATTTGTCCTCTCTATTGATCTATCAATAGCGACAACATTTATCTTCGTTAAAGATTAATTATGAATTTTTTTTTTAATTTGTTTATAAAATGACGAAAATATTTTTTTAATTTAATTAAATTACATAAATAAAAATAATTTAGATGAACTAATTACATAATTTTTGAATATAGCATTAATGTCATTTAAGTCAAAAGTACTTTACAAATACTAAAAAAGAAACCCTAAAGATCCTTTAAATCAAAGCTACTTTACAAATACCCAAAACGAGAGCCTAAGGATCCTTTAAATCAAAGTTACTTTACAAATACCCAAAACTAGAGCCTAAGGATCATTTGAATCAAAATTACTTCATAAATACCCAAAAAGAGACCCTAAGGATCGCCTAAGAACTCATCTAGATCATCGCCTGTAGGAGGATGATCCTCCACTCAAGGCTGATCCTCCACCCGAGGCTGGGGTCGCATATGAAATCCAGGTACAAAGTTTGAGAGCTCAGCAAACATGGCATTGAAATTATCAATCGTTGCTAAAGCTGTGGCTAGCTGAGAACCCAGAGTCGTAACAGTATTCCGTAACTCTGCAACCTCGGTGGGAGACTGATCAAATCTATGTCCAGCTGCTGAATTGGTAAGGCCCGGAGATTTGGAAATTCCTCTTACTTTTCGACCAATTCCACGAACATGACCCCGCCGCTCTCCGAGCACCTCGCGTATCACATCGTGCTCGTCGACCGTTGTCCCGCTACCACTTGCCTGTTGCGTTTGTGTCTCCTTTTCGTTTACCATTGCAACCTGAATAATTAAATAAGAATAATTATAGTAAAAAAAAAATCAAACATCAAAATAAAATGAATTATTGTTGAAAATTTACAGTTAACTTACGTAATCTTGCTCTGCGTCGGGACTAACCCATTCCTCACCCCTTTCAGTCATTCGGGTGTGCATGGACTTCCATGTATCCATCACTCCTGGCCATTCCTGAGTCATAGGGTCCCTCTTACAAATAGGTGGCACCAATGTTAGTTGAAAATGCAAAAATAGTAGACCCACTTTAAAAAAAAAAAAAAAAAACTAATCAAATTGAGCACTTACATTAGCATGTCGGGTTGCCACGATACTTTTCGATCCTTGGAGACTCGAGTATTTTTGTCGAGATCTATTGACCTTATTTCTTGCCGACCTTGCCTAAATAACATGATGTACAATTGTTATTATAAAATAGCTAGTATATACCTAAAAGTAACATCAATTACATAAAAATTAAATGAGATTTTTATACTTACAAGGAACATCGGACTCCGGAACAACTCATCACACTTGGCCCATTCAGTCATTGAGATATCTCGATATGGGACGTTAATGCCGTTCTTCATATAGTGTTTGTAGGCACTACTCTTGTACTCGCTATACCGATCTGCAGCATCCCTATCAATTCCTCGATCAATCCAAGGGTGCTTCTCTATCGGCACATCAGTCTTCAAGTCGTAATAATGCTATAAGAAAAAATTTAAACAATGAAATGATGTCATTTGATAAAATATCAATGAAATATACATTGTTAAACACGTGTAATGCCACCTACATCGACTTGTTGCCAAACTCGATGCTTTAGCTCTACTGGAACCGATCGCCAATCCTTGTAGCAGGGTGTAATATGCGACCTGACCGCGGTCCCCACTAAACGACTGAATGTTGCAACGTTACCTCCTAGGGGGCATATAGTCATTTCATTTTGATGATCGAATTGAATGGGAAGTTTTTTTCCCGCAGCGACAAATTGTTTATCTAGGTTCATGCTCCTGTTGTTGCCTCTCCTTTTTTTTGGAGGTGATAAGTTGTAAAAGAAAAACCAAACACATATTAATATGATCAAACATAAATAGTCAATTAATATGAAAAAAATATTTAAAAAAAAAACTAACCAGTCTCACACTCAGGTGCAACGCGATGTCCGCCCCGGTGTGGATCCTCGTCTGAACCGTCACGTCCATGATACATGACGTCGGCCATGTCTATTGCTTTTGCTATAGAATAATGGATTACGTACTTGTACTTGGAAGAAAGTGATTAAATATGGTTTTAAAGCTGAAAGAAAATGCAAGCAACATCAACTTAATACATTTATCTCAAACTTTAGAAAATGAAAAAAATAAAATAAGAATTAGAATGCAAACACTGGACTTCATATGAATTACCTGCTGTAACCACAGAGAAAGTCATGAAACTGACATTAACTATGATAAGCAAGATTATACAAAGAATTGTGCAACGGATCGATGGCCTAAAGTTGACACGCTATACATGTTATTTACTTGTTCTATAACTGAAAGTAATGCATTATATCAGTCTATGAAGAAGTTCCATTTAATATGTGTTAACTTGAAGGAAATAGGAAAATCAGGTTGAAGAACATAATGTAAAAAAGAAAATAATATAGCTATGATAAGTGCACAATTTAAGAGATAGATGAGCACTTAAAGCCTTTGTACCTGCAAGCATTAAAAATTGCTGAAAAGATGACAAAATTTGGCATCATTTCCATCTCATGCATCTTCTGGAATACTTTCTACCACACGAAAAAATAAAAATACAAAAAATTATTCATGTTTGCCCCTCGTATCTCATTTTTCACAAACTGATTTTCAATGAGCTTTTCAATACAAACCACAACATTTTCCCTAATGTAATAATTTCCAAATTCAAAGGAAAATCAGAACCATAAAACAGAAACCCATGAATATGAGAAATTTTTTACATAAACAATATTAATTTATCAAGCTACATCTCAACTCAAAATAAAGAAATAAATATTGTGGTAAAGGGCAACCCAGCTTGGACAACCAGCAACAGTGACACCTCATCTGGAGCAATATTTAATTAAAGAATAAAAATTAACTTAATCCTACTAAAGCTTTTCCCACACAAATAGCGAATTTAATCAAATACATAAAGATAAATTAAACACAGTTATAAAATAATATTTTAAATTTAGGTTATAAACTTTATAATAAATTATTTCCTAGCGTGGCTATGATAAATTAAATACTCCAAACAGTTAATACTGAAACATTATCAGTATTTGGTTTAATATTTCAAAATCTTACAAGTTTTTTTTTTTTTGAAACAACAAAACCAAACCAAACAGAAAAACAGCAATCTTCGGCCAGCCAAAACGGTTCCAGACGCAACCAGAGACAGGAAGAGGACCCCAAGCAGCTAAAACAAATAAAAACATGGCACCACCACCGCAAATCCACCAAACCAGAGCCACCGTAGCCACCACCCGCCAAAACCAAACCAAAACGGTGCCCGAAAGAGGTGCTGCAACGAAGCCCCTCCACGCAACCCTCGTCACACTGAGAAACCCCAAGCAGCAAAGCGAATAAACCATGGCAACACCATCGCCGAACCACCAAACCAAAACCAAAACGTGGTCTGAGAGTGGTGCTGCTCAAAAGCCCCTCAACGCTGCCCTTGTCACGCTGTGAAACCGCTGGAGAAGAGATACGTAAATCGAGAGGAAGAAAGAGGCGGGAGGTTTAGGATCGAGTGAGGCGGGAGTGTGGGCGATTTGGGGTTAAGGTTAAGTTTTAACTTTTGAAATATGCATTTTAGTCCCTTCACTTTTCAATTGATAATTTAAGTAAGTCCAACAACTTTCTTTAAAATAATTGAAGAATTTTTTTTCTCTCTTTTTCCTTTTAATTACATTCTAACTCATATTTTAATTACATTCTAACTCATATATTAGTCCACGAATTAGTTAAAAATTATTTGTTATCAAAAGATATATCTTGCTTGACAAATTTGTTGTCTGAAAAAGTTCACGTGTTCGTGAACACGAATCATCTCAATTTGAATTTTTTGGAGCCAAATCATATCCTATGAAAATTAGTGTTTGTGGGAAAAATAAAACTCCGCCTACAAATCTAATTTTGTAGGTGGTGAATTTGTAGTTTAAGTACAAATATTTTTTTAGCCAAATTCTTATCCCTACAAACATTCGTTTTGAAGGAAAAAATTGACTCTTCATACAAATTTCATTTGTATGCGAAAATTTTGTAGTTTAAATATAAATATTTTTGGATTCAAATTCTTATCCCTACAAAAACACGTTTTGTGGGAAAAAGTAGACACCGCATACGAACTTCATTTTGTATGCGGAAATTTTGTAGGATAAACCAAATTTTCTTGTAGTGCCTACTCACAAATCCATTTAATCGGGTAATCCCCGCTCATTTATGTCGGGTCTCCAAGGGTATCGGGTACATGAGTATTATTGTCATCCCTAATTCAGTGAAAAGTAGGAAAATAAGCACGTGAACTATTGTCATTTTTTGAGAATGTTGAGTTGGGAGGAGAAATAAGGTTAGAGATATTGTCTTTAAAGAAGAAGTTGAGGAAGGATCGGTTTCGATTCCTACTATTGCTTTTGACAATGTGCAAGTTTATATGCATGTCATTGATCAAGAAGCATATCCGGAACCTCAACTAGACAATGTCGAAGAACCTCCCATTGAGATTAATGTTGTTGATGGTTGTGTGTATTACAAGTTTAGTGGGAGTAAGTATATTTTCCTGGTTTTATATGTTGATTATTGCTTGCCACCAATGATATAGGCATGTCACATAAAATTATGAGATTTTTTGTCAAGGAATTTTGAGATTAAAAATCTTGGTGACATCTCTTTTGTATTAGGGATTCAGATACACCGGGATTGTTCTCGAGGTATTCATGAATGGTCACAAAAGGGCTATATCGATAAAGTACTTAAGAGGTTTGGCATACAAGACAGTAAATCAGGGGACACCCTTATATCGCTAAGGGAGACAAATTTAGTCTCAACCAATGCCTGAAAAGTTATCTTGAAGTTAAAGAAATGCAGAGGATCCCATATAGTTAAGCTATAGAAAATCTGATGTATGCTAAAATTTGTATGCGTTCGGATATTGCATATATTATTTGGATACTAATGAGATATTTAAGTAACCCTGGGATGGATCTTTTGGAAAGCAGTCAAACATGGGTTATAAGGTATTTAAAGAGAACAAAAGATTACATGCTCACATACAGAAAATCGGATCAGTTGGAGATCATATGGTATTATGATTCCGATTTTTGCTAGATGCCAAGAAAGTAAAAGATCCACATTAGGCTACATTTATCTGCTGGTTGGAGGAGCTATTTTCGGAATGAGTGCTTAGCAAACATTTTAGCTTCATTCACCATGGCAGCAGAGTTTGTAGCATTTTTGGGGCATCTAATTATGGAATATAGTTGCGAAATTTTGTCACTGGACTGCATATTCTGTACGGTATAGAAAGACCACTAAATTTATATTGTGACAATAACTCAGCAGATTTATATTCCAGTAACAACAGGAGCTCAACTAAGTCAAAATACATTGACATAAGTTCCTGGTTGTGAAGGATACAGTTCAGAGTGGACACGTATCAATAAGAGCACATTGGGACAAACTCCATAATTGCGGATCAGCTTACTAAGATATTACCACCCAAGGTCTTTCCTGAGCATAATACTCATATGGGTGTTGTATTTCTTAAGGATATTTGGTTTCAGTGGGAGTTTGTATTTTGGGTACATTAGACACATTAAGTGTCCTTTTGGATACGGTTTAAAGTTAAAGTTATTTACAGCTATATGGTTTCAGGTTTATTATCTCTGAACTCGTTTGAGGATGATCTCACTAAAGTTGGACCAGTTGAAAATAGGCATATTGAAGATCACATTACATGTAATTTCCATGCTACACATCCATACTTGATCCATGTCATTCAGTTATGTCGAGATACGTGACCATTGATAGGTTTAGTTACGATTAATGTAGCGAAAGCCGCTTTGATCCTATATTGATATAATTGATGGATCGGATTGTTTGGGGATGCATTCAGTAATGATAGCAAAATTCTGAGTACTCATAAGGTTATGATTGATACACAATTGTAAGGTTACACATATAGTCTAAGTGGGAGATTATAAGGATTTTAATCAATCGTGTGGGCTTATATGTGAATTATTGTGTATTTAATAAAATGCTATCAAATTTGGTTAAGCCCATTTAAAGTGATCTAATATGGATTTTATATATATCGGGCTTTAATGCATCTAATTAATGTATGGGCTTTTATGTGTATCTAATTAATGTATGGGCTTTTATGTGTAGATACCAGGCCATTACCTAATTCATGATGGGTTGAATTAGGTTAACTGGCAATTCAGAATATAAAGTCGGTTATGGTCCCTGAATCGTAAGTACTGTTCATTCTTTTGACATCCCATCATCAGAGAGAAAATAAGGACTACGTATCGATTTAAAAGATCAAACCGTAAAATCTTTAATCGTGAATCATGTTTGATTAAGGTACGCTTCCGCTTCAGTTATTTAATTCTTGATAATTCAGCATGATGATTTTGGATCGTAGATAAATAATTATCTGTGATAAAATTTCCAACAACAATATGACATGTGTACTTAACAAACTAATTTCCAAACGGCATTCTAAGGTTTATGCTACTAGTGCAGTGCAGTGTAGTGTAAATTAAAATAGAAAAATACTAAATATATAAGCATAAAAAGGTAAAGGAATAAATAGCTAACCAAAAGCTTTAAGTGCGATGATTCAACACTGGAACATAAGCTTGTAGTCTAAGGAGCAACGTAGAGATGAGAAAAAACTATTTTTTTCGACATATATCTGTGCAGAAATGGGATTGTAAATATATATTCAATGACTCTATAGCGACGACAAAAGTCGTCACTATAGATGTTAGAGTCGTCACTGTTGCTTTATTGGGAATGAAAACGGAGGAAAATTTTCCCGCATAAGATAAAATAGTTATAGCGACGACAAATGTCGTTGTTGAAATTTCACCTATAGCGAGGACATATTTGTCGTCGCTGTAGACCGAGACTACAGCGACGACAAAATAAGTCCTCGCTATAGACTGGTCCTACAGAGAGGACAAATATGTCGTCTCTGTACTCTCAGTCTACAGCGAGGATAAAATTTGTCCTCTCTGTAGACTGAGTCTACAGAGAGGACTTATTTTGTTGTCGCTGTAGGGGATCCTATAGCGACGACAAATCTGTCCTCTCTATAGGTCCAGCCTATAGAGAGGACTTATTTTCTCGTCTCTATAGGCTCCACCTACAGAGAGGACTTATTTGTCGTTGCAATTCGTCGTCGGTATAGAACATTTTTCTTGTAGTGAAATTTATCGATATGATGATGAAAAAACTCAAAGTAGGAAAAACTCTGGGACTAAGTCAGTTACCTCCACTATATATAATATATGTTTACAATTAGATATGTCCAAGGAACTCCATTAGACCTTCCAATCTAATCCTTCAAAACCCAAGATATTGTTCTCTTCCAACTTCCCGGTCTTGTACTGTTTTTTCTTCCAAGTGAAAACCCAGCTAAGAATCTCTAATTCTTGTTATTATTCATGCTCTTGTAATCCAACATTCTTCAGCCTCCAGCAACCTATGAAGTTTTCAATTGAGAAAGTATATTCCTTGAAGTGTTAAGGAAGTAGGCGTTTTAGTTTAGAAACAATGATATTTTCCTAAATTTGTGGTTGATGGGTCTCAAGAAATAATATATTTGATCTTGTATATAAAGGATTCTTAGATCACCAAATTATGTAGAGAGATGTAATATGGAGTTCGGGCTCAAACACTACTACAAAAATGGGCTTTTGCAACATTTGCTAATTGAATGTTACTAAAAGTGGTCTACCGCAACATTTTGTAAGTGAATGTTGCATTTGATATAAATATTTGAGATTTATCCCTTTTTGCAACATTTAAAAAGTGTTGCGATAAGTTGAAATTTTTGCAACACTCAAATTAAGTTTTGGCAACGTTTTTTAAACGTTGCAATAGCCTGGCTATTGCAACGTTTTTTAAAACGTTGCCAAATTTTAGTGACATTTAGAATCATTATTAAATTTTATGATTGTTCTAAATGTAACAAATTATTATATCCATACAAAAGAAAATAAAAATATAATTTATTTATAATTTAGTGAAATTTAAAATTCTCACTACCCAAACATCTATGCATGAATTTTGCATTTATTTAAATACTTTTTCCAACAAAAAATTTCGTCGTTCAAAATATATCTTTGCCGGCAAAAAAAGTCTCTCATTTGTAGGCCAAAAATTGGAAAAAAAAATTACTGACTTCAATTTTATAATGTCTCTACAAAATCTATTTTTGAAGGAAAAGATTCTCTACGTATTAAAATAATTTTTTTCGATTTACGCCTAAACCCTCAGCTTCACCTCTCGTTCTTTCCTTTCGTTCTTTCCTTTCATCCACTCTCAGCCGCAAGTTCAACACACCACAACCTCGCCGTTCGTCCACCCACCACTCCCAGACCTAGACCCCAGTCCAGTCGTCGTGGCCACTGGCCAGTACCTTACCTGCGCCACAGTCCCGCAGCTCCCTCTCCCGCAGAGTCGCACAGCAGCAGGCGCAGCAACCAGCAAGTAACATCGCTCGAAGTCGAACTACTTGAACTAGAGGTCCAGCCGTCCAGAAGAGTCCCAGAACTTGAACCTACCGGCTACCATTTTCGCTGTAACTGTAAGCATCCACCCCCAGTCCTGCACCAGCACGAACGATGTAAAATTCTTTGGATTAATTAATTAATTTTGGATTAATTTGGGTCATTGGTTCTGTTTGTGTAATGTGTATATCAGTATATGTGTAACCGTGTTTAATGTTTCATGTTTCATGTTCTGACTTCTTTTCTTGAGGTCTCTGGCAGTCGGCAGAGCAGTGGGTTGTGGGTATATGTGTAACTATTGAACGACAGAACCTCCCCTATGGTCTTCCAGAGCAGTGGGTTGTGGGTATATGTGTAACCGTTAACTTATACATACTCTCCACTTGCCCTCCGCCCTCATGGCTTTCTATCACGACCTCCAGGATTCGAACCTGATCTCTCCCCCATTCTAATTAGTAACCTAATAAGTTAATATTATCAATTGATAGACAATCTTTCAGGAAGAAACTTTATTTTCATATCTGGTAGCCAATATTAAATGGCATTATTATTTTCTCAGGAAAAGCCTTTTGGACAATAATCAATTGTTAGGATGGAAATCTTGTTTTGTGTGTGCATATATGGTTAACATATTTGTGCATCTTGTCTTGTTATATTTTACGTAATGACTTTAGATAGGTGACCTGTTAGCGAAACAATTTGGCACAGTTTTATTTTAGTAGGGTTTGATAGAATGATATTGTTAGTCATGTATTTTTTGATTGTTTGTAGTTCTCAGGATAAAGAGTGCCTGTTATAAATGGAGTTACCTCCTTTTTCGTGTCAAATGAGTCTATTATGAAATTAGTGATTGAGGAAATTAGTGTGCTTGTTATAAATGTGTTTGTTTTGATAAATGTTTGTGGTGCACCTATGTTCCAGGCATTCCTTGTTGTTCAACTATGGTCTTCTAGAAGTTGTTGTGGTGCCCTTATTGTTGAATTTGTGATGTTGAGGAGTTAGGGATTGATGTTGGAAGTTGTTTGAGGTGTTGGTTTGATTTTTAAATTATTATGTTGGTTATGATGTTTTTTTACAGGTTGACTAAGTCCAATTTATAGGGGAGGTTCTGTCGAAATTTCTATAGAATTGTTCAGTCTTGGATATAATCTTTGCCTTATAATGGACAAACAGTGGCTACAATTATCAAGGTTATCCGAACTTAGATATCATGAATCTAGTTGCAACATTAAAATAATTTAATATGTAATGATCATAAAACTTTACTTGTAGATTTTCTGAACAATATAGAGATGGAGCACGGAATTTCGTTGAAGTAGCTCTTAAAAATCAGAATTCAGAAATGCTAGTATGCCCTTGTGTTAAGTGTAGGAATGTAAAGCATCATCATCATGATATAGTCTATGAACATTTGGTTATTATGGGTATGGATCCTACATACACTACTTGGGTATTTCACGGAGAACGATCAAGTGAAACTAATTTGATTGATGTAGAAATGCCTGAGTCACGTAGGATGTTTAAGGACTTCTATCAACAACATGATGTATATATTGAGAATCCTCCTTATGAAAGAGAGCAAGAGATTGAACATTTAGTTCATGATGCTGAAACTCCTTTATATCCTGGTTGTACGACGTTCACGAAAATGTCTGCTTCGGTTGCCATGTTTAGGCGTAAAGCTAAACATGGTTTATCGGATATCGGTTTCGATGAACTCATAAACCTAGTTCGGGAAATGTTGTCAGAGAATAATACAATTCCAAACTCATTTTATGAGATGAAAAAACTTGTCAATGTATTTGATCTTGGCTATGAGAAGATACATGCTTGTTTGAATGATTGTTGTCTATATAGAAATGAGCTTAAGGATGCTGAATTATGTCCAAAATGTGGTTGCTCAAGATGGAAAGTTAACCAACGAACAAAGAAAATTCAGAAAAAAGTTCTAGCAAAAGTCTTGCGTTATTTTCCTATAATACCAAGACTTAAGAGGATGTTTGGAATACATGAGATGGCAAAACAACTTAGATGACACTCAAATAATAAAAGTTCAGATGGTAAAATGAGGCATCCGGTTGATTCATTAAGCTGGGAACTGATAAATAGAAGATTCCCACATTTTGCATCAGAAGCTCGAAATATTAGATTAGGTCTTGTTACTGATGGTTTTAATCCTTTCAAAGATCTTAGCTCTAAATACAGTTGTTGGCCAGTAATTTTAACTATATATAACTTGCCTCCCTCGTTATGCATGTCAAAGGACAGTTTGATGTTGAGTTTATTGATACCGGGACCAAAACAGCCAGGTAATGACATAGATGTTTATTTGGCACCACTTGTTGATGACTTAATGTTGTTATGGAGTCATGGGGTTGAGATGTATGATGCAGTTGCAAAGTCTACATTCAAATTAAAAGCTATTTTGATGTGGACAATACATGACTTTCCTGCATTTGGAAATATATCTGGATGGCCCGTCAAAGGAAAAATTGCATGCCCTATTTGTCGAGAAGAAACATGTTCGCTATGGTTGTCACATGGTAGGAAATTTGCGTACATGGGACATAGAAGATTTCTCCTCTTAGATCATCCATTTCGTATGAAAAAGAGTTGGTTTAATGGACATATTGAAAATGGACGTAGGCCAAAGATAAAAACTAGTGAAGAGGATTTTATTGAAGTTGATAAAATTCCTGATAATTGGGGAAAAAGTGGCAAGGGAAAGAGGAAGAAGGGTACGACTCAATCTAATGTAACCTGGAAGAAAAAGTCAATATTTTTCAAGCTACCATATTGGAAGGTAATTTTTGTAATATTTCTTATTAGTATTTCCTTGATACTTGTAATTGAGTATAGTCTATCAAAACATTATTGATGTTTAATTTGCAGACTTTACTTGTACGCCATAACTTGGATGTGATGCACGTGGAAAAGAATATTTGTGAAAGCATCATTAATACACTTTTGGACGTGAAAGGAAAATCTAAAGACGGTATAAACTCTCGTAAGGATTTGGAAGCTATGAATATTAGGCATGCTTTGCATCCTGAGAGTAGAGGAAATAGGTTTTACCTACCTGCTGCTCCTCACACTTTATCAAAAGTAGAAAAACAAGTGTTTTGTAAAAGGCTTTCTAATTTAAGATTACCTGACGGTTATGGATCCAATATTGGAAATTGCATTTCAATGGAAGAATGTAAGATAGTTGGACTCAAATCTCATGATTGTCACATTCTGATGCAACAATTATTATCAGTTGCATTGAGAGGACTTCTACCTAAAGGCCCAAGGAACTCCATTTTTAAATGGTGCTCATTTTTCAATGAAATATGTAAAGGAGTTGTAGATAGAAATAATGTCGAACAATTAGAGGAGGATGTTATTGAAATTTTATGCACGTTGGAAAGATATTTTCCTCCTTCTTTTTTTGACATAATGGTTCATTTGACAATCCACATTGGGAGAGAAGTTCGTATATGTGGACCAGTACAATATCGATGGATGTACCCATTTGAGAGGTAATACTCCTTCTAAGTTATTCTACTAGCTAAATTCTTTATAAAATCCAATTCATAAGTTTTAGACTTTGGTACTCGTATAGGTACATGAAAGTGTTGAAAGGGTATGTTATGAATCGAGCACGACCAGAAGGATGCATAGCTGAACGATATATTGTTGAAGAAAATGCGTTGTTTTGTAGTAAATACATAACACGAGCCTCTGAAATAGGTTCTAAGCCAGCACGCAATGAAGAATATGAGCATGAGCTCTTGATGGTAGGACGTACAATTTCAAAAGGGAAGTCGATTGTACTACCTGATGAGATGCTGAAAGTTGCTCATCGCTATGTGTTGCTAAATAGTACAGAAACTCAACCATACACAACGTATGAATTTTAATATCTATTTAGGTAGATTTTTAGTTGTTCAACCATATTTATCTTTTAATGTATTTAAATTAGGATGCATATGGATGAGCTCAAGAGTTTGGACAAGCGACTTGAAAGAAACGAGACTTTATTGCAAAAGAAACACATTGATTCTTTTGCTGGCTGGTTAAAAGATAAGGTTGCAATACATATCAAAGTTATAGATGTTTATTTAATTTTTCTTTCTATTTCTAATTCGTTTAAAAGAATAACAGATTAAAGATCAGCTGTTGATGGATAATGTTTCAAATACTTTGAAGTGGCTTGCACGTGGTCCTAGATGCCAATCCACGTCACATTCAAGTTTTGTCATAAACGGTCTTCGATTTCACACTAAGGATGCAGACAAATCTCGTCAAAACAGTGGAATTTTAGTTGAAGCAACAACGATTTGTCGATCTAGTGCAAAAGATAAAGTACATGAAGTTGGGAAGGTTCATTATTATGGAGTTTTGCGTGATGTTATAGTGCTTGATTACAATATGTTTCATATTCCAATATTCAAGTGTGATTGGGCAAATATCGTGAATGGAATAAAAATGGAAGATGGATTCACTTTGGTTAACCTTAACGAGGGACGCAGACAATTTGAACATGATCCTTTCATCTTAGCATCACAAGCGAAACAAGTGTTTTATTCAAGGGAGAATGAAACATCTGATTGGTATGTTGCTTTGCAAGCGCCATCAAGAGAACTTCACGCATTACATATGGAGGAAGATACTATTTATGAGACGACTATTCCAGTAGATATATCACAGCTTGAAGACAATCATGTTGACGATGAAAATTATTCAAGGATAGATATTGAAGGCATATTATGTAATACATAGATTAGATTGGTAATCGTCTTTATGGTTAGTTTCTTAAACACGTCATATTTGATTTATAATGAACAAAGTACTATTGTGCAATCCACTTGTCTTAGCAAGTGTATTTTAAACATCAAAATTTATCACATTACTTGCCTACAATTATTTCCTTTGGTTAAGATCTCTAACCTTAATTTCTTTTTATGTTGCAGATTTTACTGTGTCTGTAGGGAATTTTGTCGAACAAGTTGAATGTAAGGCATATATGTTAGACAATGGATAAAGTCGAGGTAATTTTCATTTTCATATATACTATATATGGTATTTTTTAAGTTTTGAGAATAATTAATTTCGCATTCTTTGTATTTATGTTGTAATTAAAGTCAATTAGGAACTCTTCCAAGAGTTATAAACGGCGAAGTAATGCGATTGTGAACAAATATCGAAAGGCCAGTAAAAGACTAAGAATTTCTAGTGAGGCAGAAAATACAATATCTACTCCGGTTGTTGATGAGCAAAATAAGACACAGGAACTTGAAAATGCTCCCAAAAAGAAAAGAGGGCCAACCCAGGTTAAAATGGTTCCTGAAAATAATCAAAAGATGGATCTTGATTTTAATGAATTCGGACAAGTTGTTGGTACTAATTCCGAGAGATTTTCTAGCATTTTTGGAGCCATGGTACGAGAACATGTGCCCGTTGTAATTAAAAGTTGGCATTCGGTGGACGAAGAAAAGAAAAATGAACTTTGGAATTTTGTACAGGTATATTTCGAAATAACTTTTAAGATTATGTGTTGTCTATTTTTCATTCATAATAAAACTCTTTTTTTTAAAGTTTTAAATGTCTTTATTAACAAATGCAGCAAAGATTCAACGTGTGTGATTTTAATCAGAAAATGACATTTCAATATATGGGAAAATATTGGAGGACGTACAAATCAAGGTTGAGAAAACAAATCAAGGCTCAAGTAACATCAAGTGCGAATAGAACACGTACTATTGGTCTCCTTAGACCAAGAAATGTCGACTCTGAAGAAGTATGGAAGAAATTTGTCGAAGATACCCTTTCTTTTGAATTTCAGGTAAGTAATGTTTACAAATGAATCTTTTTCTTTTTATTTGATTATTTGCTAGTTTTTAATTATTTTATTTTGTATTCCTAATTAGGAACAAAGTTCCAAGTTTAGTGAGCTGAGAACTAATCAGAAGCTTCTCCATACAATGGGTCGAAAGGGTTATCCTCGTATGGCTCATGAATTGGTACATTACAGACCTATCTTGTATTGTAGAGAAAAAATCTCAATAAATATAATTATTGAATTTGCATTGCCGAAGAAAAAGAATCCAAATATAAAAGGCCTAAGAGCTACATTATGGACTCAGGGACATCTTCGAAAGGATGGAAAACCTATTAATGAAGCAGTTGCCGAGACTTTGGTATTTGTAGTCTTGTAATAATCTGTTTTGACTTATATATCATTTACTAGTGTATAATTTGAGTTTCGTAAGTGTAGGAACGGATAGAAGAGTGTGCCCAATCAATTTACAATACACCAGCAGAAGATTCTATCCGCGACGATGCTATTGCTCGAGTTTTAGGTCCGGAACGTCATGGGAGAGTAAGAGGACTTGGGTTTGGAGTTGCACCATCAAGAGTTGATGGACAAATTCATAGTACTGGGAGAGTGAAAGAACTAGAAAGTCAAGTACAAAGTCAGTCGGAAAGAGTCAGGGTGCTAGAAGAAAAATTTGAAGCGTTTGTCAACTTGACTCAACAGGTTATAATTTTTTGACTTTTCATGTTTTTTTAGCACTGTTTCCAAGTAATTTAATATGCAGAATAACATCCAGTAATTTTTTTGTCACTTTATAGAGTAATAGTAAAAATGTGGAGGACAGAAGTTCGCGTACTTTTACGTCTCAGGTTTTTTAATCTAGCTTTACATATTGTTTATTTAAATTTTTTTATTATATCTTATTTATTTAATATGGAAATATCTTAATTTTAACGTGAATTTGTAGTCACAACAAGGAAGTGATATCCATAGAGATATCGCAATCAAGGAAAATGCAAGGTGCCAATTATTGCATTGGTACATTGAAGATGAAGAAGTTGTAGCTGAAGGGAGGATTGCATCAGTAGACTCAGGTGTGAAGGTGCATCACATTCCACTTGGACGAGATTGTTGGAAGGTTTGGGTTGAGGAAGTGTATATGGATCACTTGACCTTATATAGACCTACCGATGAATTTCGAGTTCTAAAGGATGCGTACGGAAGTATCATTGCTTGGCCAAAGAGTTGTATTAGATTAGTTTGACAAATGTATGTTTCTCACATGCCAAATATTTCTTAAGGAAGTCTTGAGAAGTAACTTATATATTGTGCATATACATTATAATAGATAGAGTTGATTATTGAAAACTCATATTTTCTCCCCCTCGTTTCAGGTGGTCATGAACTGAGCAAAAGCACTGGAAGTGCTAGTGGAAGAGCTTCTTATGGTAAGAAACGTTTATTTATTCAATGATCTTGTGTAATTCTTATTTATGACTAACTTCATATAAGTCTATTTGAAAACAAGCTTAATTTGAATTCAAGAATTTTGTTAGCTATTATTAATTAGTTTTAAATTTGATTTGGGTTTAGATAGAGTTTATTGTTGAATTTGTAATGTTGAGGAGTTATGGATTGATGTTGGAAGTTGTTTGAGGTGTTGGTTTGATTTTTAAATTATTATGTTGGTTATGATTTTTTTTACAGGTTGACTAAGTCCTATTTATAGGGGAGGTTCTGTCGAAATTTCTATAGAATTTTTTACAATAGAAGGGAAGGAAAGAGAAGTTAACACGTCTAAGTTTAGGTTTTACACTTTCACGTCTCTGGTCTAGTAGATTGATTTAGGACAAGTCATATCAATTTCTATGAAATCACATTTGAAAGATATAAATGTATTTTGCTTTTAACTCTATTTTTTGTTTTTTCTACCATTTATTAAGTAAAGCGTGACATTCACTTATAACTTTGCTCAAATTTGTTATAGGTGTAACTTTGAAGTTGGACCGAATTTTGCGATCTAAAGGTGCAGTTATATTCCGGGATGAAGTTGATATTCCCGTAGTAAAATATTTCTTTTGTCAAATGATGATGTTCTTTTGCGAATTTGTTAAACATTATCAACACTTTCTTTCATGGATTTGTTATTCTGTATTGTGAATTTATTAGACATTATCAAGACTTTATTTTGTATGGATTTGAAAATTCATAATGTATTTACTTTTTTTTTATTTAAAGTACCATTTTAATGAAGTAATTACAAAAATTTGGGTTTTATAAATAATTTGTTCAATAATATTTTTTAACATATATATATATATATAGAACCGTTCAAAAAACGTTGCAAAAGGTTGGGTTAAAATTTTTTGCAACACTTTAAAAACGTTGCAAAAGGGTTTACGGCAACACTTAATAAACGTTGCAAAAGGGTCTATGGCAACACTTAAAAAACGTTGCAAAAGGGTCTACCGCAACACTTAATAAACGTTGCAAAAGGGTCTACGGCAACACTTAATAAACGTTGCAAAAGGGTCTACGGCAACACTTAATAAACGTTGCAAAAGGGTCTACGGCAACACTTAAAAAACGTTGCAAAAGGGTCTACCGCAAAACTTAATAAACGTTGCAAAAGGGTCTACCCTCAACACTTAATAAACGTTGCAAAAAGGGTCTACCGCAACACTTAATAAACGTTGCAAAAGGTCTATTGCAACGTTTAAAAAACGTTGCAAAAAGTTTTTTCTCTACGGCAACACTGTGATTTGCAACACTTGCCAAACGTTGCAAAAACCTTTCGGCAACATTTTTTGAGTGTTGCAAAAGGCTATTTTTGTTGTAGTGAAAGAACAACCACACTAAATTCATGATAGGGTTTGGGTATAAATAGGAAAAGGCTTGAAAGTGTTTGAGCTGAACAAAACTATTGAAAAACCCATATTATGGTGCAAAACGGGTATCGATTGCCCGAGCGCACATCGAGCGGAATTCGGTGCTAAAAAACTGCCAAAAATGCTCGAGCGAAATTCGAGCATGATTTGAGCGGGCTCTAGTTGATGAGGTTCGAAGAGCGGAATTAATGCCGGAAAGTTCCGAACCCAGGTTGTGGTTGGACGGTGGAATCATGACCCGATATTCACGACGCGATGGCTCGACGATGCGGAATAAAGAACCAAGATTTGTGAAATGCCAAAAGGATCTGTCCAACTTCCTCGATAAGTTTCTGGTTTTGAACGCCACAAATATTCTAGCAAATATTTGATAAGTTCGAT
Source organism: Ligustrum vulgare (assembly GCA_963555705.1). Lineage (NCBI taxonomy): Eukaryota > Viridiplantae > Streptophyta > Magnoliopsida > Lamiales > Oleaceae > Ligustrum > Ligustrum vulgare. The sequence continues at coordinate 58,544,383 of OY743169.1, read as the reverse complement.
ATTTGAACGCCACAAGAAATATTCTTGATAAGTTCGAAAAACATAGGAATCCACCTATAACTTTTATTGAATCATCAATAAAAACTGTTTATATCAAAATCAAATCTCAATTACAATGAATGGAGAAAAACGTATAAATAAGCAAAATAAAACCCTAGTCGCTAATTTACTTAAAATAGAATTCTACTTAGAGTAAAATTCTAAAATAGGCAAACAAATAATTAAAAACAAAAGTTAACCTAAAAATACGCAAAAACCCTAATTTTCGTCTGCATAATTGACTTAGTGGCCCGTTTCTACTCGAAAAACACATATTATGCATCTAATTGGTTGACTGGATTGCACTTTTATTTGACTTGAATATTTAACTTTTTCCGTCAAGCCTGCTATGACTCCGATTGTCGAGGGTTTAGAACACATCATACCCTCCTTCTTTAAGATGATTCATCCCGAATCATAGCTTTGTTCCTGTTGTTTCACTTCATCTCCTGGATCAAACGGAAAATTTCTCTTGCCATTGCACATGATCAACCAAAAATATTCTGCAACGGGGGTCACGTGAATGACTTGAAGTTGAAACACCTTTGGACATTGGTGGTGTTGCCCAAATTTCCATGTACCATTAACCTGCAAGAAATAATTAAATAGAACGGAGAGGGAAATGTTAGGTTCATGAGGTACAAGGTATGGATCCTTGTATCCATGATTAATCACCATCTCCAATTCTTTTTTAAGAACCACAAGGCCCTCCTCTTCACCTCGTTCTTCCTTTGCATCTTCAACCACTTTTTCAAAATTTTTACTTTCAAATTCAACCACGTTTTCTACCTCCAAATTTTTATCACTAATTTCATGCACTCCCTCAACGGTATTCAAACCAATTCAAAGCTCAAGTTTTGAATTCCTACATCAACTTTCATTTCATTCCTCTTATCATCAACAATTTTATTCATAATCAATTCCTCGCTTCCTAACTCCACCTTCTCCTCGTCAAATTTTGGAGTTTGTTTATCCGTTTTTAACTTAAACTCCCCCTCATTCTTTTCAATATCCTTATCCCCACGATGCCTCCTATTACACCACCTTTCACTCTCCTTCCTTACCATTCGTGAATCTTCTAGTGCTTCCTCTAATGTCAACCCGTATAGTACGCATGTTTTCTCTTTCTTAAGGAATTGGTATATGTGCATACTCTTATCATAAACAGTCTCCCTCCTACGTCTCCAAGGTTTTTCCAATAAAATATGATGAGATTTCAATGGCACTACATAACACCATACATCCTCACTATACCTTCCCTGGACAATAGACACTAGAACTTGTTTGGTTACTTTGAAATTCCCAAACTCCCTCATCCACGACATCCTATAAGGTTTATAGTGTGGTTCTAGGGGCAATCCTAATTTTTCAACCACGGTGCTACTAACGAAATTAGTAAAGCACTTTCCATCAATCGCCAAACTGCACCCCTTGTGATCTACATAACATCTAGTTTGGAATAAAAAGCTCGGATCATAATCCATTCTTTATGTGGCGTTTCAAAAACTCAAGAACGAAGAGGATTTAAACATCAAATAGCAGGAACGAATTTTATTGCTGACTTGAAAGAAAACGAATATCAATAATATAAGGAAATTCAAGAAAGTGGATCTTGAATTTCGGAGTGACTTTTTTTTTTTAATTATGATGAATTTTCGGAATTAATAAAAATAAAATATATATTTAATAAAATTTGAAAATTCGACACGAACGCAACAAAACAAACGGAACTTAATTCAGATAAGAATTAAGCAAAACAAACACTTTTGAAAAAAAAATTTGAACGATTTTCTGGATTAATGACTCAACAAACTCAAGAACAAGAAGAACGCAAAAAACTGAAAACAAAACACTCAAAAAGATATGGATGATTTTTATGAGACTCGATGATAAACATAAAAATCAAACTGGATAGAAAAACCTGAATTCAGAGTCCAGTTCTGATACCAGATGATGAGGTTCGAAGCGCGGAATTAATGCCGGAAAGTTCCGAACCCAGGTTGTGGTTGGACGGTGGAATCATGACCCGATATTCACGACGCGATGACTCGACGATGCGGAATAAAGAACCAAGATTTGTGAAACGCCAAAAGGATCTGTCCAACTTCCTCGATAAGTTTCTGGTTTTGAACGTCACAAATATTCTAGCAAATATTTGATAAGTTCAATATTTGAACGCCACAAGAAATATTCTTGATAAGTTCGAAAAACATAGGAATCCACCTATAACTTTTATTGAATCCTCAATAAAAACTGTTTATATCAAAATCAAATCTCAAGTCTCAATTATAATGAATGGAGAAAAACGTATAAATAAGCAAAATAAAACCCTAGTCGCTAATTTACTTAAAATAGAATTCTACTTAGACTAAAATTCTAAAATAGGCAAACAAATAATTAAAAACAAAATTTAACCTAAAAATACGCAAAAACCATAATTTCTGTCTGCATAATTGACTTGCTGTTTTGAAGCCCCAAACGATGGAATCTGGTCATAAAATCAGTCGGCTCAAGGGCTTTAGCCCATGAGTTTTGCTTAGTGGCCCGTTTCTACTCGAAAAACACATATTATGCATCTAATTCCGACATGGTTGACTGGATTGCACTTTTATTTGGCTTGAATATTTAATTTTTTTCCGTCAAGCCTGCTATGACTCCGATTGTCGAGGGTTTAGAACACATCACTAGTATTTTGATTATAACTTTCTCTTCTAATGTCCGATTAAGGTGATTCAAATTATATTAGAAAGCTAACTCAAAGGGATACAATTCTTTCAGAAATAACAATTCCAAATTCAAATGTTTTCTATATGTAAACCAATTCTAAGTCTCTACTAAAAATTTGATTTTAATAAATGCCAATCGGGGACTTAGTATCAACTTCATATCTTATATTGAAGTTGTGTCATGCTCTTATTATATTTAGCCCCTATACAAATCTAAAAAAATTTCTCTACTTTTAACTACCCATTCTTCAAAATTTACTATTTCATATAATATTATTTGAAATAATGGGTTTCAAACGGGCTTGATATTTTTTTTAGGGGAAAAATCATATCTACCTTATATGAACAAATCAATTCCAAAAATACTACATATTGGTTTGCGCACACATAATACTAAAATGTAAAAAGTAAAACTAAAAATACTGAAACCTAAAATCACGCTTTTTCCATTCTTTTTATATTTTACCAAATTTGCATATGGTGAATGAAACAATCACCGCCCGAGATTATACTGAAAATTATTTGTATCTCGAAATCAATGGAAAATTCAAATAAACAATGGGAAATCATAGCATTAACGATGGAGAAAGCACTATTTTTGTGTTTTCTTCATCATCTTTAAGATTTCAACAATTTACATTCAGGCTTATATTTGCAATGGACAGGTCGACTTTATTTCCATTGTTTGGGGTCTTCTTTGATTCTTTTCAATTTTCACAACTCCAAGTATTGTAAAAGATTATGGTCATAACCAAATTTGTAATTGGTAATAATGTTGCCAAGAGGTATGAAGGCTTCTATATGACCACTCTTCACTGGATGAATTCATATTTGAATGAATAAAAAGAAAAAAGGCATGAGAGTATTAAAAACTCATTTTCTTTTTATTGTATTTTGTGCAATGTTGACATCATAATTGATTCTTTTGATTTCTTGAATCTGGTTAATATAACGTTCACATTGTTATGAAATAATCAATTCTACATCGAGAGCTATTTTTAATGAAAATTTGGGAGTTTCTGATGAATAGGAATTTGATTGCATTCAAATGTACAAAGAAATTACATTTCTTTGTGATTAGTGATACACATGACTCTTTGTGATTGCATTACACGTGTATGACAAATGGACAACACCATGAGGTAACTTCCATGTACCAAATAATCTTAGTACGTACATGATTGAATATATAAAAGGTCTGTTGATCTATTAGGCCTAAGTTTTGATACAAATTGTTTTACCTGGTAAATGTGCAACCTTTAAAAAGAAGACCTTGAGCTTATATAGAAATAAATTTAGGTTTTCGATGATGCATGGATTAATGATCTGATATTGATAATTAATAATGTACATATCAAGTATAAGAAATCTGTAAAAATTTCAATTTCTTTAGCTTGATGACAAACAAAGGGTAAAATAAACCTAAGAGGAAGAAACGCATATATAAAAACTTGTTAGATTAATAACTAACAAAATATAATATAACGTTCCAACTTACCTCTTGAAAACAATGTCACGTAACCATAAAAACATTAAATAATGTCCATAAAATCATCAGCATTAATATAAGTTGATCCGTTTTTCCAAATTACTCAAGATGATCATAATGACGTAATACATTAGTTTGCCACCAGTTATCTATATCTATATTATATATTAAAGCAGAAAAGCCGTCAAAATTTTTCCCGCCCATTTTCAGTTTCTATTTTTGGAATTTTTTTTTTTTTTTTCCAATTGAATTTCCGAAATTGGAAAATGAGTTGTTGACAATTAATGAGACATTTAATGTGGGAAAGTGTGTAATGCATTGTAAATAGGCACTTGACTACATGTATTGAATGCTAATAGTTTGTCTATATATATATATATTATTTTAGGGAACTATATTTATACAACACATTTTTTAAAATTTACACCATAGTTTAATTGCGAGATAGATCTTCGTTATTTGTTTAGTTTTGCTTTTATATCTTTAACTTTTTTTAATCGCATTGTTATTTATAACATTCAATTAATTAATAAATTTTATTTCTAATCGCAATTTCTATTCAAATATTCTGCTAATTTGCATTGAAAGGATGTGCAAATATTTTTTTTAACTTTTGTATTAATTATTTATTTTGATTATTTAAAAATATGAGAAATAAATAAGTGTTTTTCGCCAACAAAACAAATATATTGAACAAAAATTGTCTCAAAAGACAAGATGTAGAAATTAATAAAGAGTTGATGATAAAAAAATTATAAAAATTTTTAATATAACTATTATAATTTGAAGTAGTTTTATTGTTTGTAAAATTTTAATAATTATTTTAATATAATATTATTTTTTATGCATTTTGTATACTGGATAAATTATGTATAAGTATTAAAAATTAACAAGCACTTATCAAAATTCATATTGTTAAATTGCAACTTCCGTTGTTTTCCAGTCTAAAATACTTTCCAAAAATTGAAATGCATTAATATTCATCATTAATTGCTTTATAAAAAATAAATTTTATAAAGAAATTAATACATTTGGAAAACTACACATTAACTTTGAAAAATAAAAATAGCTTTACTTTTTCTTACATTATTTGTGCATTAATTAGATTAATATTTTATTAAACTTTAATATTTGTTCTTTTTTGTTTAGTTAAAAATATTAGTGACAAATAAGTTTGTTTATACTTCTTAATAGATTTTTTTTCCAGAAAGCAGTAATTTTTTTTTAGAAAACGGTGACTATTCATTTTTTTAATTATTTGAATTAAACTTGCTTGCATCAACGTAAGAGGTACTGATGATAATTAATAATTTATTGAAACTAAAACTAATTATTATGTCATCACATTGATATACATTTGAATGGTATTATAGAAATCATTTTACATAGTGAAATTAATTACTATGTTATGGATAACGCATTGACTGCATTTGGTCCCTGTTTGAGACCCATTATTTGGAATAATGTGATTTGGAATAGTAAATTTTTTAGAGAATGTGTAGTTAAAAATTGGAGAATATTTTTGGATTTATGTGTAGATTATTTTATTGGTATAATGTGTGGTTGAAAATGAGATTTAAAAATAATAGGTACCAAACAGGGGCTTGATAATGCGTTTAGTGCAATGGGAAATGAAATTGAAATTATTAAGGATGTTCATTTTAATACTTAAAAACGCAACTCCAAACAATGTGCAAATATCTGTTATTTTCGATAAAAAATAATATCAATTTTTTATCGAACAACAACTTCATTTTTTAATTTTTTTTTGTGAAAAAATATGGAAAACTTAATAACCATTTACTACTTAAATATATAAATTGATTTTTATTACTCAAAGAAGCTATTATAATTTGAAGTAGTTTTATTGTTTGTAAGATTTTATTAATTATTTTAATATATTATTTTTTATGCATTTTGTGTACGGGAGAAATCTTAATATATTATTATTATTATTATTATTATTATTTTATTATATATATCTATATTATATATTAAATCACAACAGCCGTAAAAAAAATTTCCCACCCACTGTCACTTTTTTTTTTTTTTTTGAAACCTTCTGTTTTTTTGTGTTTTTTTTTTCCTAATTTTCGATACAATTGTTTAACATTAATTATCAACTTGAATATGTATTGGAATAGGTGGAAGACGTGTCATGCCAGTGACTTTTCATTTGTTGATGTTGAATTGATTAATGAGGTGTGGATGGGAAATGGCTTTTCATTTTCCCATTTCATATTAAATGCTCGATGCAATTTTTATTTGGCCGAACTTAAGTATTAATTAGTATTAATACATTTTTTTGAATAAAACAAATATAAGATTAATTTTAATAATTGTCTAAAAATTATATGATCTAAAATTCTCGGTATAATTTTTTGACCTTCAGTGTTATCCGGTTGCCATGTCATGATAATTGCAAGATTTGCGTAAGTATTATTTTAACTACTTGATTTTATATGTAAAACTATAATGTTATTGGTTAAGAATGAATAATATTTTTTTAATAATTCTTAATTTTAATAGTTTTGTAAAGGTTATATGGTACGATTTTTGCTATAATTTTTTTACTCCAACATTGTCGATTGTTATATCATGATAATTGCTAGATTTATGAAATTGTTATTTTGACCACTTGATTTTATAGGTGAAAATATAATTTTATTGGTCAAATGCAAATATTTGTGGGTTAAGATTCAGCACGCTTTTATAATTATTATGATTCTTATTTTTGAGTGAAAAATTTAAAGCTTAAATACGAGAGGAGAATGTATAAACCATTAGAAATATATTAATACATTCCACACAATCAATATTGTATCCATAATATTAAATAAAAAACATGATACACCATTAAATAAACTACTAAATTTGGATTTTCTTTGAAGTTGACAATAACTCATAAAAATTATTGAAATTAACAATCATTTTTATTGGTCAAATACAAATATTTGCTCTTAAGATTAAACAAAAGCTTATAATTACTGTGATTGATGTTTCTGAAAGATATTTAGATAAAATGTTAAATACATGAGGAAATTGCAAAAATTGTGGTTAAAAGCGAATAATATTCTTTTAATCATTCTTAATTTTAATAGTTGTGTGAAGATTATATGGTATACCATTTTCGTTATAATTTTTTTGTCACCAACGTAGCATTTTGTCATATCATGATAATTGCTAAATTTATGTAATTATTATTTTGACTACTTGATTTTATAATTAAAAATATATTTTTATTGGTTAAATACAAATATTTGTGGGTTTAAGATTAAGCACACATTTATAATTATTGTGATTTATATTTTTGAATCAAAATTGGAAAAACATAAATACGAGAGGCATAAATCATGAGAAATAATTGATACATTCCACAATATATTTATATTTGGAGAATACTTTAGTATTATTTACCAATGTATTAAGTAAAATACTAAAGTATCCGACAAACATAGCATCCTCAATATCTCACTTATTTTTATTTATGGATTAAAATGGTGTAGTATTGAATTTATAATGCTTATACTAAACTTAAAAGAAAAGTGTTGACATATTTTATTACAAATCAAATTTGTATTTTCAATTGGAAAATTGCATTCGTACAGGGCCTGTATCTGTGGGATTACTCTTTTCAATATACCAAAATTATTCATTAATTTTACAATATATTTTGTACGATACAATATCCGTGCATCGCACGGGTGATGCACTAGTTATATATTAAAGCAGAACAGCCGTCAAAATTTTTCCCGCCCATTTTCAGTTTCTATTTTTGGAAATTTTTTTTTTTTTTTTCAATTGAATTTCCGGAATTGGAAAATGAGTTGTTGACAATTAATGAGACATTTAATGTGGGAAAGTGTGTAATGCATTGTAAATAGGCACTTGACTACATGTATTGAATGCTAATAGTTTGTATATATATATATATATTATTTTAGGGAACTATATTCATACAACACATTTTTTTAAATTTACACCATAGTTTAATTGCGAGATAGATCTTCGATGTTTGTTTAGTTTGCTTTTATATCCTTAACTTTTTTTTATTTCTAATCGCAATTTCTATTCAAATATTCTGCTAATTTGCATTGAAAGGATGTGCAAATATTTTTTTTAACTTTTGTATTAATTATTTATTTTGATTATTTAAAAATATGAGAGATAAATAAGTGTTTTTTTTTTCAATTGAATTTCCGGAATTGGGAAATGAGTTGTTGACAATTAATGAGACATTTAATGTGGGAAAGTGTGTAATGCATTGTAAATAGGCACTTGATTACATGTATTGAATGCTAATAGGTTGTCTATATATATATATATATATATATATATATATATATATATATATAATATAATATATTATTTTAGGGAACTATATTCATACAACACATTTTTTTAAATTTACACCATAGTTTAATTGCAAGATAGATCTTCGGTATTTGTTTAGTTTTGCTTTTATATCCTTAACTTTTTTTAATCGCATTGTTATTTATAACATTCAATTAATTAATAAATTTTATTTCTAATCGCAATTTCTATTCAAATATTCTGCTAATTTGCATTGAAAGGATGTGCAAATATTTTTTTTAACTTTTGTATTAATTATTTATTTTGATTATTTAAAAATATGAGAAATAAATAAGTGTTTTTCGCCAACAAAACAAATATATTGAACAAAAATCGTCTCAAAAGACAAGATGTAGAAATTAATAAAGAGTTGATGATAAAAAAATTATAAAAATTTTTAATATAACTATTATAATTTGAAGTAGTTTTATTGTTTGTAAAATTTTAATAATTATTTTAATATAATATTATTTTTTATGCATTTTATATACTGGATAAATTATGTATAAGTATTAAAAATTAACAAGCACTTATCAAAATTCATATTGTTAAATTGCAACTTCCGTACATCATTTTTGTTTTCCAGTCTAAAATACTTTCCAAAAATTGAAATGCATTAATATTCATCATTAATTGCTTTATAAAAAATAAATTTTATAAAGAAATTAATACATTTGGAAAACTACACATTAACTTTGAAAAACAAAAATAGCTTTACTTTTTCTTACATTATTTGTGCATTAATTAGATTAATATTTTATTAAACTTTAATATTTGTTCTTTTTTGTTTAGTTAAAAATATTAGTGACAAATAAGTTTGTTTACACTTCTTAATAGATTTTTTTTTCCAGAAAGCAGTAATTTTTTTTTAGAAAACGGTGACTATTCATTTTTTTAATTATTTGAATTAAACTTGCTTGCATCAACGTAAGAGGTACTGATGATAATTAATAATTTATTGAAACTAAAACTAATTATTATGTCATCACATTGATATACATTTGAATGGTATTATGGAAATCATTTTACATAGTGAAATTAATTACTATGTTATGGATAACGTGTTGACTGCATTTGGTCCCTGTTTGAGACCCATTATTTGGAATAATGTGATTTGGAATAGTAAATTTTTTAGAAAATGTGTAGTTAAAATTTGGAGAATATTTTTGGATTTATGTGTAGATTATTTTATTGGTATAATGTGTGGTTGAAAATGAGTTTTTAAAAAATGAGATTTAAAAATAATAGGTACCAAACATGGGCTTGATAATGCGTTTAGTGCAATGGGAAATGAAATTAAAATTATTAAGGATGTTCATTTTAATACTTAAAAACGCAACTCCAAACAATGTGCAAATATCTGTTATTTTCGATAAAAAATAATATCAATTTTTTATCGAACAACAACTTCATTTTTTTTTTTGTGAAAAAATGTGGAAAACTTAATAACCATTTACTACTTAAATATATAAATTGATTTTTATTACTCAAAGAAGCTATTATAATTTGAAGTAGTTTTATTGTTTGTAAAATTTTATTAATTATTTTAATATATTATTTTTTATGCATTTTGTGTACGGGAGAAATCTTAATATATTATTATTATTATTATTATTTTATTATATATATCTATATTATATATTAAACCACAACAGCCGTAAAAAAAATTTCCCACCCACTGTCACTTATTTTTTTTTGGAAACCTTCTGTTTTTTTGTGTTTTTTTTTTCCTGATTTTCGATACAATTGTTTAACATTAATTATCAACTTGAATATGTATTGGAATATGTGTCATGCCAGTGACTTTTCATTTGTTGATGTTGAATTGATTAATGAGGTGTGGATGGGAAATGGCTTTTCATTTTCCCATTTCATATTAAATGCTCGATGCAATTTTTTGCTGGTCGAACTTAAGTATTAATACATTTTTTTGAATAAAACAAATATAAGATTAATTTTAATAATTGTCTAAAAATTATATGATCTAAAATTCTCGGTATAACTTTTTGACCTTCAGTGTTATCCGGTTGCCATGTCATGATAATTGCAAGATTTGCGTAAGTATTATTTTAACTACTTGATTTTATATGTAAAACTATAATGTTATTGGTTAAGAATGAATAATATTTTTTTAATAATTCTTAATTTTAATAGTTTTGTAAAGGTTATATGGTACGATTTTTGCTATAATTTTTTTACTCCAACATTGTCGATTGTTATATCATGATAATTGCTAGATTTATGAAATTGTTATTTTGACCACTTGATTTTATAGGTGAAAATATAATTTTATTGGTCAAATGCAAATATTTGTGGGTTAAGATTCAGCACGCTTTTATAATTATTATGATTCTTATTTTTGAGTGAAAAATTTAAAGCTTAAATACGAGAGGAGAATGCACAAACCATTAGAAATATATTAATACATTCCACACAATCAATATTGTATCCATAATATTAAATAAAAAACATGATACACCATTAAATAAACTACTAAATTTGGATTTTCTTTGAAGTTGACAATTATTCATAAAAATTATTGAAATTAACAATCATTTTTATTGGTCAAATACAAATATTTGTTCTTAAGATTAAACAAAAACTTATAATTACTGTGATTGATGTTTCTGAAAGAAATTTAGATAAAATGTTAAATACGTGAGGAAATTACAAAAATTGTGGTTAAAAGCGAATAATATTCTTTTAATCATTCTTAATTTTAATAGTTGTGTGAAGATTATATGGTATACCATTTTTGTTATAATTTTTTTGTCACCAACGTAGCATTTTGTCATATCATGATAATTGCTAAATTTATGTAATTATTATTTTGACTACTTGATTTTATAATTAAAAATATATTTTTATTGGCTAATACAAATATTTGTGGGTTTAAGATTAAGCACACATTTATAATTATTGTGATTTATATTTTTGAATCAAAATTGGAAAAACATAAATACGAGAGGCATAAATCATGAGAAATAATTGATACATTCCACAATATATTTATATTTGGCGAATACTTTAGTATTATTTACCAATGTATTAAGTAAAATACTAAACTATCCGACAAACATAGCATCCTCAATATCTCACTTATTTTTATTTATGGATTAAAATGGTGTAGTATTGAATTTATAATGCTTATACTAAACTTAAAAGAAAAGTGTTGACATATTTTATTACAAATCAAATTTGTATTTTCAATTGGAAAATTGCATTCGTACAGGGCCTGTACCTATAGGATTACCCTTTTCAATATACCAAAATTATTCACTAATTTTACAATATATTTTGTACGATACAATATCCGTGCATCGCACGGGTGATGCACTAGTATATAAACTAAACATTTATAACACATTCTGACATATGCATCAGCCATAAAGTGGACTATTGTTATTGCAGAAAGGATAGAAATCTAGGCATTTTCTGTAGTTTCGCCTTTCTCACTTTCCTTTCACTCTCGAGATGAGATCATGATCCATTTGGTATCTCCGCAAATCTTCTGGTTTCCATACATTTCCTGTAGGATTGAATACATTTTTCCAACTTGAAGGAAACGTGCTTAGCATATGAAAATGATGACTTGAATGTAATATGGATCATACATAAGCATATATCCCCATTATTATATAATAATATCACGTTGATCATTGATTTTAATTAACACAAAAGCTTTGTCAACGAAAGATGGTTTGAATTGTGCTGGATACATGAAACTGATAACTTGAATGTAATCTAAGGCATACTAAGCATCAATGAATATCCCCATTTGCTAAAGTGCCATCAAAGTTCTCTAAAAATTTGCATTATATTGTTCTCTTGGAATTGTCATTTGTTAAGCACCATTGAGTTTTTTTATTTTTTTTGAAAGTGAGTCAAAAATTCTAATAACTAGAGAAACACTTATTTTAGTTAACAATAACTGCAACACAACAATTAATCAAGATGGCCTTACAATCATAATCAGAATTAGGATGAGGTTGGGTGGAATAGGAGCATAGCACAAGCAGGAGACTAGGAGAGGAATAATAAGTCCATTCCAGACCTTCAAAAAATTCTAAATATTATATCTCATACTGAAGAACCACCAACCTAACCGGGCATGAATACTATTTAAGCTAATGAATCACACATGCAAAATACGACTCACGTGTATAAGATCATGTTCCAAATATGAAATATGTATTACAAGATCTTTGATCAAATTTAGTGGGGTGTCCCCAACATGGAATTTGATGGATTTTAGAATTCTATAACATTCCATATATCCTCAATTCAGAAATTTACAGAATTCATCAAAATCCAAGGTCCTCAACATGGATTTCAATTAATTCTATAAAATTCCGGTGTCCTCAAAATTCTGTGGATTTCGATGGATTTTTAATTTTAATGGAATTGAATGGATTGTAATGGATTTTAAACCAAAAATATGAAGATAAAATTCTTCACCCAATCCGACCATGACCCCTCGGAATTCAAATTTCACGCCTTTCATTCAATTCGGTATTACCTTACATTCATCCCTTTATTATTCTTTATGTATAGTTCCTCCCATATAATTGTGTCTTTCGGATGAAATAGATCGAAAATAAGTGTTCCAAGTTTCGTTCCAAAAAAATCTGAAATCCAAATGTTGTTCCAAATTCAGTTCCAAAATTTTCGGAATACACAAGCTTCATTCTAAACGAAATTCGAAAATTTTGGAAAATTTCAAAAATTTCCATTATTTAATAATTTACCAAGATTTATAATATTTTTAAGAATATATATATAAAAAAAATTCGTGAAATAGAAGTTATAAACCACAAAAAATAACAAAATAACATCTATTATAGATTTACCATTAATTTTTCATCGTGATCCAATAAAATAAAAGTTAATGATAACATTGCTAAAATTCTTGCATTATTTCATCCTATAACTTCATGTAGATCTAATATTTTTACTTCAAAAATTTATTTTCTAGTAAAAAAACAGTGTCACGTTCTAAAGTCCAAACCCGATAATCACATAAACAGTGAATAAGTAACGCAAACTTTATGATACCACAATCGACAACACATTTTGAACTTTGATTTAAACATGTCAATTGCATAAATGCAATTGCCCTATTTATTTTAGCTGAGTGTTTAGAACTCAGAAGGCTGGAAAATACAAAAATCATATTACAACTACAGCTAGGAACACGTTTCACAAATGATATATGCACAAGTAATGAAATGAATATGATGCTAAATTATATAAAAATATTATTATCCCATAACCAGCCAAACCATTCGGAACACATTTCACAAATTATATGAATTTTTCTTCTTTAAACACCTTTTGACCTGACACCTCTCTCTAACTACATAAGCACCTTTAAATTTCCAATCCAATTCACGTGCCGAATTAACCATGACATTAGAGCACATTGCAAACATGGGTACTCAAATTGGTAGTTCAACATTTTCAAATCTAAATCGAATGAAAAATTAAGTCCTAATTCATGAAAATCTCAAGAACTATATAAAAATTATGGATAAAAGGGTGTGTATTCTTAATAAAAAATTGAAGTGAAATTTACCTCACCAGCAAGTAGTTATGATCTGAATTAACCATTGACATTAGAGCACATTGCAAACATGGATATTTAATTTGGTAGTCCAACATTTCCAAATCTAAACCAAACCAAAAATGAAGTCCGAATTCATGGAAATTTCAAGAACGATACAGAATAATGGATAAAAAAGGGTGTGTATTATGCATAAAAAAAAATCAAGTGAAAGTTTACCTTGTAGGCGAGCAGTGTGATGAAGAGGCGGCGATGGAGAGGACTGGAGATTTCTTCTCTTTGGTTTATATGTTTTCAAATTGAGGAGCTGCCGACTCATTGTTTGTTCTTCAGTTTGTTTATTTATTTATTTACTTATTTTGAGGAATCGTTTCATTTAATTTAATTAATGAGCAATAGGGGTTATATTTGGCTTAGAGGGAAAAAAATGTGAGGGCAAATTCGTCGAGTAAAAAAATCTCCCTCATTCACACTTTTTAGGAAGTGTAGATAGATAGGTGTTCTGCTGGAATTAAAAGGGGAGCAGGAGAAGCACAAATTTCCTCTAATGTTTCTTATGCAAATTATCTCTTTGTTTTGATTGTGGTAGGTAGGATTGGGTAGCATTTTATTTTTTAATTAATGACATAGTTCGAATAATTTTGCATATTTTTATTTTTATTTTTTTAATGATCACTTAAAGAAATTATGCTAATTTATTTTTACTTTTTCTCAAGTTCATGTTCAACTTGAAAAAAAAATAATAATAAATAAATTACTTGACAAGAGATAAAAGTATATGAAAAAATCCATAAAAAATCCTTATTGAGGACATATTCAACAAATTCCATCAAAATCTAGTAAAGTCCACTAAAATTCGTGGAATAGAATTCTATTGGAATCTGGGAGATTTTATGGAATTCTATTAAAACTCATAAATTCAATGAGAATCCATCAATCTAAAAAATTCTCATAAATTCCATGTTGGGGATGTTAATCAAAAATAGTTGCAGGAATTGCTATTTAGAACAATAAAATTTCAGAAAAGAAAAACTTATCGATCGAGACTCGTGACAACACGATCTCCTAAAGTGGAATTATCCGTCGTAATTTGCAGCGACCTTTGTGGACAATCACTCTCAGGATATAACGATCGAATCACTATGTGCAGCAATCACAAATGATTTCAGAACTCTTAAGGTTACTCCAGAATAGCATATAAAAATAATAGATGAACAAGAAAAGAAGATTTTTTATTTTTTATGAATTGTTTCTGTGTTTATGTCTGAAAAAATAACTTGAATTTATAGAGAAAAATATTCATAACTTCCACAATGATTAATGGAGAAAAAACTGAAAATTTATGGATTTCATTATTTCAAAAGAAACTGCTTCAACAGTCAGAAATAATAAAAATTAATTCGGAAATGATTAAAAAATAAATAATAAAAATATTTATTTTTAATCAAATGCCCCAAGGCCCCAACAAAGACTATTTAAATATGCGCATGGAATGTGAATCGAACCACCGACCTCCCACATAAATTCCACCACTTTGACACTTTACGTAATTTATTTATTTATTTCAATTAATATATATTACATGTAATAAACCAATATCCAAGTAAGCAATCAACTATTTTTTTTTTTTTTTTTGTTTCACACCCATATATCCAAACTTGTAATTTTATTTATCTACTAAAATCATTTTATTATCCTTGGAGTGGCTTCATCCTTTTTCTGGTCACATCCGAAATCCATTAATACCCGAAGCTTGGATCTTGGTGAAGAATGATTTTGACGTGACTGTTTTCCATTGTTTGATATAATGTCTAAAGCCATAGAACGGAAATGACTTCAAAATCAAGATAGGAAAGTTCTAGGATAATGAAATCACACCAATCACTTTAGGGTTATATTGACACCGATTCCATGAAATTTGGAGTTACAATGCGAGAGAATAGCAAAATTACAAAAATAAAGGTTTTAGAGAATCTCAATATTCTTGAGATGAAGATTACAATGATGGAATAGAGAATTTCTTGGTTGCAGTATGTGAATTTGGAGGCAAATTCTTCTTGAGAAAATCGGGGCTTCTGAAGCCTCAATATTTTAACACAATCATTATAATTTATGAATGAATTTATAAATAACATAATTTTCGAACAACTTTTAAATTACACATTTTCTTTCTTCACTTTTTAATTATACATTTTACCTTGAAAATATAAATAAATTAATTTATAATTGCTACAGTGTTACCGAACAAAGTCTTATTAGATGGATTTTTTGTTTGTTTCTTCATTTTTACTACAATATTGTATTAAATATAGAAATAAAATTATTGAAATGTAATATTATGAATTTTTTCAAAATTGATTTAGGTGGCTTAATTTCCACTTTTCTTTATGCAAGTATTTATATAGTTGGAATTAGCATGGGTTTGGATTGATTTGTTTAAAGATTTGTAGTGAATAAGGCCGTGTTTGATTGAAAATATTTGCTAGGAATATGTAACATCAAGTAAAAAAAAAAAAAAAAAAAAAAAAAAAAAATGACTTTTTGTATTTGATTGTAACATTTGGATTGGAAAATATTTGTCATGTATAACATTTTAAAGCACATCTTAGCCTATTTTCTAGGAAAATATTTTTCACCTATTTGGTGAGAAAATTTTAAATGGATTGCTTTTCCTTTTCCACACGAATGAAACACACCCTAATTCTGATAATTTAGCTTATGTTTGGTAAATTGTTTATAAGTAGTTATTTATAAATGGCAACGAAACAATATTCCATTGGACAATTTTTTTTTTTTTGAAAAGTCAAAAATAGTGGACAAAATTTTTTTATTAGTCGAAATTATTGACTTTAAAAAAAATTAACGTTTTCACGTGATCATTTATAAAGAAAATTTAGTAAACAAATTTTATCGAACAAAGACTTTACATCTGTGGTAGAACTTGGGGGAGGGGGACCACTCAAGTCTTATTTTATGTTCTTTAAGTTATTTATAAATTACTTATAAATTACATAATTTTTCAAATCACTTTTTAATTACAAACTTTTTAAAATCACTTTTTAATCACACATTTTTATCTCAAGAATAAGAAAAATCGTTTATAGATTATTTCCCAGCCGCCGAACACACTTTTAGATTTTTTTTTAATCTTTTTTTTTTTTTTTATTACATTGGTTTATGGAAATACTCTATCAACTCTCTATTTTTGGGTTATTAATTTTTACTTTTGTTGCCTAATGTGTTAGTGTGATTTTATATTTGGTGTAATGAAAATTTGTATAGACATGAATTAGTGTGAATTAGTTTGCTTAGATGATATAAATTTAAATTTGAATTATCGTGGGTATGTGTAATTTGTGCAAGTGTAATGTAAATAAAATGATGTAGAAATTAATATTGCACAATTTCGAATCCATCTAATACTAGACTAAGAATTCAAATTGAAAAAATTAAACAACGTCTATACTGTTAAGTTATGTTTATTATACAATGTTAATTTAACAAAATGTTTGACGAAATTGAATGTAAGCTCATTATGTAGTTTTGAATTAAAATTTGTAGGTAAACTTGTAAATATATAAATATACATACATTACCATTTTCGTTCATGTTGTTTAAAAAAAAAAAAAAAAAAGCTTTAGTAAATTGTGCCCTCACTGGTTTTACATACTGGATCTGCCACTGGATGTAACTACTACTATGGGATTCATTCATCATGGGGCTACAATGGATAATTTTGAGTTGTGAAATGGAATACTGAGAGTTGAAATAAAATGATAAAAAGACGTTTTAAGTTGTAGAAAAGATATAATAACAAGCATATTTTTTAGCCATGGACAATAAGGGAAAGTTTACGATTCGCAATGAACATTATTAATCATAATTTTTCTTATATTTAAAAAGAAGTGGTTAGCACCCATCGTGTACATGCATGCATACTTGCTAGCAACATTTAAAATATATATTACTATCGGTTATACTTCAAAGACATGTTTAGATTAGTGACTTTAAGGGCACTTTTGGACTATTTTTGAGAAGCTAAAAACTGCTTTCAAGATCCAAAAATTGCTTTTGATCCGTTTGATAATTTTTATTACTCTTAATATTTAGAAAAACTTTTAAAGGAAGCTGGTCAAATGTGACTTCCTATATAAGAATTTTAGAAGTCGAACGTGCTTTAAAAATTAGTTTTCAAAGAAAAGTTGTAGTTTTTTAAGAAGTTCTTGTACTTGAGCAAAAGCTGGGCTAGACTGGCCTTAAAAGTACCTCCTTACTCATATATTCCTCCAACATTGTCAAAGCGAAAAATATTTTCTAAAATGACAGAATATATTTCATTCTATACATCAGCGGACTTTCGGTCAATCCTTTTGCCCAACTACTTTGCTTGTATGAGATGGAAGAATAGACTGAAGCACACTAACTTCATGACTAAAGAATATTTTTCCAATGTCGGTGCCAAAATGTACCAACATCAACGATAAAAAGTTCTGATCATTTTTACAATTTGAACGGCTAAAGGTTCTATGAAGAGTCACCACCTACTTAGAAATCTCTAAAATTTTCCGAGACATTCTCCATACATCCTTGGGCTATAGAGAATTCTGGAAGCATCTGGAATTATTTAATGTCATTACTATAAGAGAGGTGAAGATCCTAGAACCCTCTACATTATTTGCTTCAATATCCAAAAGAATTGTCTAGAATGTTCCATAACTTCTCCTCCACTTTCATTGAAGAACTCTCTAGATAAATATAGATAGTAACTCTACATCCTTCTCTACCTATATATGTGTGTGTGTGTGTGTGTGTGTGTGTGTGTGTGTGTAAGTGTAAGTGTGTGAAGAAGTGATAGAGGTGGTGAGAGAGTAAGGTAGTAAGTGGTCTAGTCATTTTGGTAGATGTGCTATCATAAGTGTGTGCTCGTATTTGTAAAAGTATTTTGATCAATAAAATATTTTTTTTATGAGTATTAAACTCAACATTCTATAACTACACATATATAATAAATCCATATGTGCTTCTTCTGATGCAGCCTCCAATCTTCTAAAACAATGGAACCAGAAAACTTAGATTTGCACCATGAAGTTCATGACCAATTAGAAAATGTTATACTGCAAGAATTCAATAAGTTCAGAGAGAAAATGTACCTTTTAAACTCAGATGCTGCTACTGACTTTGAACACCTAGTTGATATGTACATCACCCATGGCCATGGTAGTGACAATTCAGATCTTTCACAGTCGAATTGGGACCAGTTCAGTGCACTTCTTCGAGATTTTAACATGTTCGAAAGCACAATGCTTCCTCCGTACCAAGTGGAATCCACCAGTATGTACAACGAAAATGACTTGAACAATAGTAATATTGAAACTCAAGAGAGTGAAATGATGGTCAAAGAAATGGCAGGTGTGACGAGCCTAGACGCTAGAGGAAGTTGTCCACACACCTTTCCAGGCTTGAACATAACTTCCCATAATGATACCAATAGGGTAAATATTATTAGATACTCTAACATGACTTGCTATAGAGCAGACTCTGGTGGTGGTGGTGGTGGTGGAATTTTGTTTGATCCGTTCATAAGATATTTCAAGGCTCATGGTGGTGGTAGGATTAATTTCTTGTCACGGACAGGTGGGAAAGAAATGGCCAATACAAGTACTTCTACGAGGAAGAGAATCAAGAGAAAGTACCGAGGTGTAATAGAGACAGAAGAAGAGACTGCTTGCAGGTTGGAGCAAACAAAAATTAAGAATAGAGAGGCAGCAGCTAAAGCACAAGCCAATAAAAAGGTAAGTTTCTCCTTTTACTACTATATCCAAGCAAGTTCAAAAGTTGTTACATGGCCAACCTAAACTTCCAAAAGAACTCAAAGCCTACCCTGATGATGTTATATAATGATTTAAGAATTTTACCGAAGGAGCAATAAACTTCACAGATAGAAAGACCATTTCAAAAAATTAAGATATATACGAGTATTCATAGCTCAAAGAGTAAATTGGTCCTGAAGGAAATTACACAAGCGAATTACAATAACATGAGGAAACATTGAAGATGAGGGTTTTAGAGAACACATCTTAAGCTCTCTATCTTTTTCATCAGGCCCGTGAAGCCTCCCAATGGATCGAGCTCCTGAAGCTTCGCAAGAAGAATGAATTCAGGAAAAAACTAATAACAGTAAGACTGTTTTCCATTTGCATATGTGAATTTCATATTCTGGCACGAATGCTAAAAAATATTCTGTTGTCTCAGTTTCTGGAAGGTCGTGAAAGGATTAATTTGCCTCCAAAACCTTTTAGAAGGACCATCTCAGGACCTATATAGGTCTCAATAGTAGACACGTGAAGTTGAAGTACACATAATGAACCTAAGTTCATGGCATCATTCGGAAGAAGAAACCAAAGGGTGTAAAAACTTTCATTGCAGGAATTTTTTATTTGATGAACTTAAATGTCAAAGACAATACGTTTTGCATTATTCATAATGAAACATAGAGACATTGGGTTACTGCATGTCAAGAAAGACAAGTAACTGTGCAAAAGATTATTAAAAAGTAAAGCAAGTACTAAATTTTATAAGATCCTTCGTACAGTGTAGACCAGGAAAAGAATCGATTACTAATTAACATGGTATAGCTAATTGACCGAGGCTATAATTCTTGACTATCCATTTCTTTTATCTACATCTACAATCTACAATATCTAAAAAGGATGGATAGAGGAGAATATTTTGAATACCTATTTTACCCATATATATTTAGTTATATACCCAATATACCCTTACCCCTATTTAATAACATTAAATAATTTATTACAATATTTAATTTATTGCTAGAATTACATTGTTATAATGTAATTTCATATTATTATACTATTTTATTTATTTGGTATTAAATTAACTTACTACAACATTTTACAATGTTGTATTAAAATTTCATATTATTATTCTCACATTATTACACTTTTTATTTATTTAGTATTAAAAAAAAAAAAACTACTCTGTCTTTTAATAAATATTATTAGAATATAATATATTAATATAATATTTAAAATATTACATCCAAAATTTTAAAAATTGAATCATCTTCTCAAATTCTATAATTTATATTGTATATGTACTGTATTATGAATATAATAACCATGTACTTGAACTTCAATTCAAAATGCTATAATTCCATTAATCCGTGACTTTTATTTCATAGGTTACATAAAAGAATTTCAAAAAAACTTATTCACATTTACCTTGCTTTTGTCCTTCAATCCAAGAAGTTACTACTTCATTAATCTATGAATTTAATTTTCATAGGTTACATGAAAAATATTTTACAACTTTTAATTCACATTTACATACAATATTAACTAATTCAATTATATTGCACTACATTAATATAATTAATTTTTGAATTAAACTGCAAATGACATTTTCTGCGTAGTGTTTCATTGACTTCCATACTAAATCAATACATAACAATGAGATACTCTAAATCCTTACACAATATCATCATTATCTATTAATAATAACATAGTTCATTAAATTAACTTATTTCCTAACAATATACAATCTATATTATAATTTAATATTATTAGATGCAACTCGTTCTGATTTTGTTGTCAACATGAATTTTTTCAACAAAATACTGGTATGTTAATACCTCTATGACAAGCTATTGAGTTATTTCATGTAGAAAGTGTAGGATTTGTCAGTTTCGATGAAGAACTAGATTATACAAACTAATTTTACCAAGAGGATCTCCTAAATACATTGTATCCCACCAAAAAAGTTAATATTGAAAATAAATTCTCCAATGACACTTTTAAGGAATCTAGACTCATCCAACGATCTTTGCAATGAGACATGAATGACTTATCGTGATTACAAAACACATATAATCCATGCAGAAATAATCATTTGATAACATACTGAAAAATAAGTTTTTCTTTTATGTATCCTATTAATTTCGAAAAATTATAGAGTATATTAATTAATTCAAATTCAAGATGAGTAATTTTCAATATGTCTATACTTTGCAATGACGACTATTAACAAGGTTTAAGGATAAATAATGCTTACTGTTGGAATATACATTCCTGAATATGCATTCTTTCATTGTCGACTATGTATATCACTTTCTCGCGAAATTTCAATACAAACTATTAAAGTAAATAAAAATACAAAAATTTGTGAGAAGTTGACAAAAAATATTATGTACGAAGAAGTGTTATTATAATCAAAACATGACATTTCGATTTATTCAGAATTTTCACATTATATATATAATTTCATTAAAAAAATTATTCGTATATGACTTTATTAACAATTTAAATTTTTTCTTTTAATAATATTTAATACCTCAACTACTTTTAAAAATAGTATTAATACTTCAAAAACATTACACATCTCAGTCATTCTATACATAAGTCGTGCAACGCTCGTACTTACTACTAGTTATGAAAAGAGAAACTTCCACCCCACAAGTGAAGTGAAATGGAGGAATGACAATACAAGAATCAGTACAAAAAGACACAACATAACTATGTCCAATTTTTGAAATTTCATGAGAACAAAACATCTCAATAGATAGGAAAAACAAAAGAAGAATGAAAAACTAGGCATTTTCAGGTCCCTAGTGATAAACATAGCCATGAAACTACAAGTACAAACCATCCAAGTCAAGCTAGGTAAATCAAATAAGTGACAATTATATGAAATAGCATTAGAAATATTAAACTTCTACAATAATTAGAGATAAAATGGCATTCAGAAAACCAAAATATTGAGTTATGCAAAGAATCACATTGCCATGGAATGTTGGTAATTCCAGATGAGTATAAATCCATTGCCTTCTCTTTTCTCTACCCTAAATACTCATAGTAATTGACTAAAAGAAATCTGAAGTTTTTTGTAGATCCATTTGTGCTTTTCGCACTTCATGCAAGGAGTCTATACAACATCAAAACTTTGTGGGAGATGTTAATTAGCAATAATTGTCAGGATAGCAACTAATGGAGGCAAAAGAACATGAGACCTAAGGCTCCTATCCCTCTCCTTCAAGAAATAGAAAAAAAGATAAAAATTGGACTACAGATGTAACACCCCAAGTTTAAGAGTTTAAAACCTAGGCGTGTTAACTTCCATTCACATTAAATGCGGAATTAAATCGTTTACATAATTAAAATGTTCATTTATCTATTGCAAAATTTAACAGAAATTTCGGCAGAGTCTCCTCTGTAAATTGGACATAGCCAACCTGTAGAGGGACGTCAAAGCCATTTTACAAATATAATTCTCAACTCATTCAAACCCAACAATCCACATCCGACCCAAATTCCAAAATTCAACTTCAACATCAATTCCCCAAACTCCTCAACAAAATAACTTGAAGTATAAATTTATAAACTCATGAAAACATGATAAAAAACTAATCACAGGGAAATACCATAACTTATTTAAACTAATTTCAACCGAAACAATTATCAAAATAAATGAATTAAGAAATAATTACTTAGAACTTAAATAAATTCTAATTTAACTAAAAATAACTTGTGAAAGCCCTCGATTCAGTCCTAAAGCAAATGGAATTATGAGTACTGTCTGAGTCTGCCGCCAAGTGCTCTCCTCATATCACCTATCTTTCATCACCTGAAATATTGGGGAGGGATTGGGGTGAGCTAAAGCTCAGTAAGTAAACTGTATGCATGAATGCATGCTTATGACATGAATGCTTTTTAAAAATTCCATATATGTATCCCCTTTTTCTTTACTTTCCAGAACATTCAAACATTTCAAACTTTCACTTAACATTTCAAAACTTTCACTTCATTTCCATCGTGAGCTCACTTGATGTAACTTCTAGTCAATCAGAATACAGTGGGCAATTTCTTATTTAGAACCAGATTACATTCACATTTTCACCGCAAAGCGGTTTAACATTCACTTTCCCACCGCAAAGCGGTTTAACAGTCCACCGTAAATGGTTGAACATTCCGTCGCAGAGCGACTTAATTCGGGTACGCCGGTCCCCCGCGCCCCATTTCCCACTCGCAACTTTCATGAACTAGAAGTACACCCATTCTTTCTTTAAAAACTTGGGATACATAACTTTTGAACAAACTTGCACCTTGACACATTTCTTTCATTTAAAAACATTTCACTTCCCAATTTCGATGCCAATGCATGCTTGATGATGCAATGACATGATAATGTGCATGCTTGAACATTCTTCATAATAACATATTCTTTCACAAAGTAAATGAAATTCATCAAAGCAAGTAAGTTGAAAGACAGTCATTTACACATAACTTTCACATTTACATTCAACTTTGATGAAAATAGGGGGAAGTTTACTTACTTGCAGTCCTTAGTAATTTACCGTTTCTGAATTTGCAAGTGGAAGAGTCTCGGATGCTCGTGACGTCAATGTACCAAAATCCTAGTTGTATTCATTCATTTAATAAAATATACTTTCAGTTCAAATTGGTATATTCAGCATTCCTTTAACATAAAAAAATTAAAACAATAAATCTTCTTTCCCTTTCCCTTTTCTTATCTTTTAAATTTCAAATTCAAATAATTACATCAAACTTAAACCAAAATCCACAAAATTTAACATGACTTTACAAAAAAATCGTTTAATTAGAATTGTAACTATTCCTAATCTACAATTTCTCAAAATTGACAGTAAGCACTTCAATTGAATTAACTAATTCATAAATTTTGGAAAATGTGAAATTAATCCATATAAATAAATGAATCTGAAATTATATATATAGACATACATACATACATACACGCACACAACTCTAAATATACACACATATATACACATTATTCACTGAGGTCAAAAATCTGAAAATAACTCCCAAATTCTGACTTTGTATAGATGCCCACATAAAAATACGAAATTTACATGTCTACATACAACAATTTGATGTGTGTATTGTGTGTGGTTTCGACATGTGTGCGTACGGTTGTGTTGGTCGAGGGGGAGGAGTTACCCACCGATGCAAACTACAAGAGGGAGGTGGTGGGGTCGCGGTCGCCGGTGCTGGTTTGTGTTACCGGTGCTGGTTCGTGTCACCGGCGAGAGAGTGAGACGCAGGCGAGAGAGACAGAGACGTGGGTGATCGAGGGAGGGAGCAACGTCGTGAGAGAGAGAGAGAGAGAGAGACCGAGAGAGCGGAGAGAGCGAGCGTAGAGAAGCGGTATTGAGAGAGTGAGACCGAGTTTATGGTTGGATTAGGGATAAGTTTAGTAATAAACTTTTGGAGATTGCAAATTGGTCCTTCAAGTCTCTCTAGGGACATAATTAAGTACACCTCTATCATAAATTTACAAAATACCCTAAAATTTACCACTTATAATAATTTGACAAAAATAGGAATTGGCAAGCTTAGGAAATAAAACAATTATTCACATAAATTGCAAGTAAACAAATTTATAATTTTCTAATTGGCACATTGAGCGAGACGGTGTCCAAGTCCTTCCACTGCAAAATAATTAAAATTATAGATAATAATAATAATAATCAATTTAAAATTCACAACCACCTTAACGTAAATTTTACGCGAAATTTATAATTGCACTTAAAGATTAAAAGCGGTCTTACAACGGAATTGAATATTGTTTCTACCATTTACAACTAACTTCAATTCCCTTTGGCAGCAATGCTAAGCAGGGATGGAGCTAGAATTTCGATTGAGTGGGGGTCAAAATTTTCAAATGGTGGGAGGCAGAGGCCCCCGAAATTTTTTTGAAGCAAAATGATTGACATTATGAAGAACAGACCAAAAGTTAAACTAAGCCCTTGTTTGAGCTCCATTATTTTAATTTATAATTTGGGTTTTGAAAATCTAATGGTTAAAAAGTGGTTTGAAAAGTAAAAAATCGTAGGCTTGACTTTTTTGAATGGTTGAGATTGATTACTGTAGAAAAAAGTGATAAATTTTATGAGAAATAATGGGGCTCAAACAAGGGCTAAGTTAACTAACAACTAATCAGTGTAAAGTAGTAATTCACAAAAGAAAATACCTATAACTGAAAAGTAAATGTAAACTTTCAATGTGAGAGATACTAGTAATAAATATTGTATTTACTTCTTGCATAAACATAATGATTGCAGAGAGAGAATTAAGATTAAAGGAAATAAATTCAAGATGTCATTTTTTTTTTTTTGGACTCAAATTTTTTTTTTCTGACTCAAAAAAAAAAAAAAAAAAATTCAGTGCCCATATGGGCTCCGTCCCTGACGCTAAGCTTATAATACCTGCCACCATCATGTTTTACTGAGCTTTATAAGTTTTATTTTCAAATTTTTTCTCCTCTTCATCTGAACTTAGTTTTTCTCCTTTAACATCAATAGTTAATCCTTCCTCGAACTCTTATCTACCTCGTCAATTAATATCAGATCCCTCAACAATCAACTCAACTCAATTTTTTTTATATACCCCATTCCTACTTTAGTTATGATGTTATGAAGTTTCTAAGGAAGTGGTGATGAGAATTGCTCACAATGTCATTACCTTGAGTTAGTAATAAATGAAGGTTACGTTTAGTACACCAGATTATACAGGGTAAAGAACTTAGCATGAAAGTATAATAAATGCTAGTATGCTACTAGGTAGATGGTATTACAGTGGATTAAGGTGAATCATATTATTCAATTATTTATTTAAAAGAATGTATTTACTATATCTTCTCTTATTCGACTTAAAACCATCATCACGCCCCCCGTATTATGTTATATGGTCAATAGTGCAAACGACATTCTTTTGAATGAAAACTTAAAAAATACTATCCACCTTAATCCACTGTAATATTATCTATTATAATTTTATACTAACTTTCTCATACTGTCTAATCCGGGTGTGCCAAATGCAACCTAAAAGTACATTACAAAAAAACTTTCAAATGCATTACTTCTATCTCCAAATTCTTAAAAATTTCAATATCAAGTATACTAGAAAATTAATTTTTTAAATTTAAATTTAATGGCTTTTGAAGTTTATATTTTTAACACAATCCTTTCAAAAGTATTTAACATGACACAGAGGGTTAAATTTACACATAAAGCTGGAAGACTGCTAGTGTATAAACTGTGAAATGTATTCAAAATGAGTTAGACAATTGATTTCAATATTTAAAGTGTTACAAACTAAGTCATACAAAAGACTATAAATAAAGATACCAAACCCTAATTGTAAATCTAATAGTGTAAATGACAAAACTACCCTACCCTAAACTAATAATAATATTATTCAACACCCCCGTCAAACTCACAATACTATCGAGAGTTTTCCAAAAAGGTTTACAAAACAGAGAAAGTAACTTAAAACATCATTCTAAATTCAAATCCGAACTCTACTGAATAATGGAAGTATCTGTTTTCTCCTGCACGCTTTACACTCCCCTTATCCGTTAAGGCTAGAGTTATTGGCACTCCCTCTCCACGCAAGGTTCAGACACGTTCACAAGTCCATCAACTTAACTTAACAAAACCCAACCAATTTGACAATGCGAGATTGCCAACTCCAAACGTACCACTGCGAAAGACCAGAGAAGAGGGAGAGAAGATCAATTTCATATTAGACTGAACCCGATTTCAAACGACTAATAGAAAGAAGCAGAGAGACAGAACCAATTCCAGATTAACTGGATTAGAGACAAAAGGAGAAGATAAAGGACCAATTCTAGATTTATTGGACCAATTTGCAGAAAGGAAAATAAGAAAGTCGAAAGGACTTGAAGAAGATGAAAGACAGAATCCACTATGGGCAGAACTCAACGAATGGCCCAAATTAAAACAAATCAACACAAACTAAACTCATGGCCCAAAATACCAATCACAGTCCACTCCAACTTCTCATAGATTTGACCCAAAATCCAACCATATATACCTTCAGCTCACTTACCCAAATCCAACAAAATTAAATCCAAACCGAACACCACGCCCAATAGCAAATTCGGCCCATTCCCAAATCTTCCCAATATCAAAAATCACCAAACAGGCCCAAATCAAACCATAACCAAGAGTCTAGGCTAAATCAGTAGTCCAAAAGACAAAGAAGTACCCACTATGCCCATTAACGAGCCTAATCACCAACAATAAGCCCAAATTGCAGCACCCAGCTAGTCCTCAACCTAATCTTCCAAGGGAAAATCTGAAAGACCCAAAACCAAACCAAACCATACCAAACCAAACAAATATAAATAAAGGGCCCAATAACACACAACAGTCAATGCACAATATTGAACCCATATTTCACCAACAATAGGCCCAATCCAGATAACAAACATTGGAGGCCCATCTACTAAACCTAATCATCAAGGGAAAAATTCACCAATAGAGGCCCAAATAACCTTCATGTTCCAACATTTTCTTCAAAACCTAACCATAAATATTTTCCTCCCATAAAACAAGCAGCCGCCTTCATTGTCGGAGCCGTCGCCGTCATTTCTAGAGAGTCGTCGAAATATCATATTCCTGATTTTATTTTCTTCTCTCCTTCCCCATCCTCTAATTAGATGGAGTTGACCAGAAAGCTTTAAGCTCAAACACAGAGATTAGAGCTCTTGACTACTTGAACAATGGAAAATGATAATATCCCCACGAGGCAGACAGATTCTCGCATTTTGCATGATGAAAAATCCATATACCGTGAAGGACGAGGTGGGGGAAAGGGTATTGAGATGGATTACTTGCTAACTGGCTTACAACATTGAAAAATGCTGCCAAGAATATTGAACACACACCCAAACACTTCACTAGGGCTAAGAGTTTACTGGTTCGGTTGGATTATTAAAGAAATCGAAATCGAATAGAAACTTTCGGTTCGGTTCCTTCAAAGACAAGAACGGAACGGTTTCGATTTCGGTTAGGTTTTCGGTTATTTTTTTATTTTTATTCGATTCCAATTAAAAAAAAATGTAATTTGATGCAATAATAATAATAATAATAATAATAATAATAATAATAATAATAATAATAATAATAATAATAATAATAATAATAATAATAATAATAATAAATCTAATTGTTTGCAAAAATTAAAGGTAAATACAACCAAATAAAACTTTCAATTAAAATTAAACTCTAAATTCATGTAAAATATACCAAGAATCTGAATATTAGAATCTTGATGGTTAAAACTTTTTTTCTACTCTAAAACCATTCTCATTTGAAAAGAAAATCATGTCGAGGAAGCAAGAACATTTGAATATCAGTAAAAGTAAATTCTACAAAATAATAATAATAATAATAATATAATAGTGTATGAAATTACTTAAATGTAAATTACTAAATTGCATAATAATAGTGTACCAAACAGACAATATTTCATACATTGTCTAAGTGTCTATACATTAAAGTGTGGTTCTACTTGGAGAAGATTGTGAGTCATGGATTTCTAATTACAATCCCTTACTAATCTGGACAACATTTCTCAAATTGAAAGTTGTGAGTAAAGTTATACTTCTCTAACCCACTGTCTACACATTAAAGTTTGGGCATAAATATATTTTGCTGTATAATTCAATGAAAAATTCAAAAAAAATATGTTTGTGACTCATGAATTTCTAATTAAAATACCTTAAAAATCTAGACAACATTTCTCAAATGAAAAAATTGTGAGTAAATTTATACTCCTTTGACCCACTGTCTACATATTAAAGCGTGGGCATAAATATATTTTGCTGTATAATTTAATGAAAAATTCAAAAAACAAATGTGTTCATGGGTCTTGATTTCGGTTTTTATTTTGAGAACCAGTCAGTTTCGGTTTCAGTTTTGAATTTTTTTCAAGAACCGAAATATTTCGATTTTTTGGTTCGGTTTACTTGGTTCCGATTTTTTTGTCCACCCTAAACTCCACCAGCCCTCTCCTTTGTTGATTCATGGACATCAGGAATATCATATAGTGTTGATAAGAAGTGGGATATTAATTGCTGATTTCATAATCAATGTCTTGTTGTTTCAGAACCTAGGGCTTGTTTTTCAGATTTCATTTTCAGATTTGGAGCCAAATTTTTGACGTAAGAAAGGGGTAAAACAGAATTGATATATCAACTAAAACCAAAAAGGACTGGCTGGACGAGCGGCACAAAGGCCGCTCGTCAGAAAATGGAACTTGACCGGAACTAGGCCATGCTCGAAACAAGCTCTTATATCATGTGAAATGTATTCAAAATGAGTTAAACAATTGATTTCAATATTCAAAGTGTTACAAACTAAGTTATACAAAAGACTATAAATAAAGATACAAAACCCTAATTGTAAACCCAGTAGTGTATAAACCCGACCGTGAGTATGTTCCTACTCACAAGAGCTGTAAGCATGAAATATTAGCAAAACTATTTTATTTTCTGCAATATCCTATTTCCATAAGGACAACCTGGTAAATGCCACATTGAAAAAGTTTATAACCAATTCCATCTAGAATACTCAATGTGGAGTGAGAACCATGTCTTTAACCATGAAAGTCCTTAGTTGTGATGAGACCGATTTAGATTCTACGTCTTATGTTCATCATGAATGTAAAAGAAGTTGACTAAAACACTCTTCCTTTCCTTTAAAATACATTTAAAAACTCCACTTGAGTAATAAGTATACAACATGACAACTCCATGATGTAGCACTAGCTCAAACAAGAAAACCAACCAATAAACTAATCTTTGCTTCCTTCCCTTTTACTATATCCCTCTCAACTAGACCCTAAGTTCATAAGAAAAAAGAATCAAAGTAACAATTAAAAAAGCATTCTATTCAACCAACCGATGCACAAATAATGTCCATTATGCTAAGTACCACACGTATTAATGTGTACAAGAAAGCCAAGTTCAGAAAAATAAAATAGACAGATTCAATTCCAAAAATAGCACTAATAAACAAAGATCTTTTAAATATATTTAATCGAGAAACATAATTCACACTCTTTCCCATATACTTTGTAAATCAATGAAACTAAAAAGCAAGACATTATTAGAACCAGTACTCAATTCAATCACACGAGCACATATATCAATTTTTTTTTCAACACCACAATACAAGTGAAATTAGTTCATGACATGCACTCCCACTTTTTCCATTGATTCATGTGAGAACTCGGAAGTCTGTTATCCCTTAATTTAGAATGAACTATTCCTTGTGTTTCAAAGATCTATAGCTTAAAATCTAGCAATTCTAAACGAGAAGAAACACTAAAAGCCCGTTTGCTTCCGGGAAAAAATTTCAAAAGTAGGAAATTTTACTCCATTTCGTGGGACCCAAGAACTGGAAAACAATAAAATAATGGAATTCTCTTACTATTACACAGTACAAGTTAGATGTTGCCGACGTTTCACATTCATGGACGAACCTGCCCTCCATTTTAAATTTTTGTAAATATGACAAGTCTGACTAGGAATTGTAATAATTTACAAAAATAAGGGTATATATGTAATTCACTATTCCTATCCATTGTAAAAAGGTTGACTGATTTTAATATTGACAATTTATGTTTTGACATTCAGATATTATAATTAGTGGGGTCCACCATTTGAGAAAATTTTCACCAAATTGATAATTTCACCGGGAGCAAACGGGCTCTAACTCCCGAAAATTATTCAATTATTAATTTGTTAGAATAAAGATTTTGCTCATAAAAGGAAAATGAACACTGTAAAATGAGACACAGACTTACCTCTTGACGGATATTTGCCTATTCTGGATTAGATACGAAATTTAAGAAATGAAAACTTCAAAAGGTTGGGAAATTCGGAAAATTGTTGAATCTTGAGTAGAAAACAATTAGATAAAGATTGTAAGAGAGAAGTGGGGTCCGAGGGTAGAGAAGGAAGATGATCCCCAAAGTGGATTAATGCCTTGAGCTGGGTTTTGGAACTTAATTTGGTCATCATACACCTAAGAAACTTGAAATCAGTCCTCAACGTTTGGTAAATAATATTATGATGATCATCCCAACCAATAAGAAACTTGAATTATACCCTCCAACTTTTAGAAAATAATAGTTGGTCCTACATGTCTGAAAAAATCCAATTCATCTTACAACTAATGTAAATTTCATCCTTTCACTATTCATAATTATCAATTTAATCCTTCCACTGTTCAAGAAATGTAAACTTCATCCTTCAACTATTCAGCATTGTCAATACAATCCTTTTCTCAAAAAGTAATTTCGTCCTTCAGCTATTAAAACATGGCAATTTTATCATCCATCTATTGTACATCAACAAATACATCCTTCAACCATTAAAAATGTGAAATTTCTTCCTTTGACTATTCAATGACGTTAATTGCATCCTTCCTCTATTCCGCATGGTAAATTTCGTCCTTCAACTATTCGGTAATATACTTTTAATACTTGAACTATTCTACATCGTTATTTTCATACTTGAAGTATTCACGTGTGTTAATTTCATCATATAACTATTCTACATGGTACATTTCATCATTCAACTATTCAAACACGTAAAATCGTCCTTCGGCTATTCAATAATATACTTTTCATCCTCGAACTATTCTTCGTCGTTATTTTCATACTTCAACTATTCAAGAGTATCGATTTTATCCTTTAAATATTCAATAATATAATTTTCATCCTTTGACTATTCCAACATGAAATATCATCCTTTAACTATTACAGAAGTTAATTTAATCCTTCAACTATTCTACAAGGTAAATTCCATCCTTTAGCTAATCAAACATGTAAAATCGTTCTTCAGCTATTCAATAATATACTTTTCATCCTTGAACTGTTCTACTTCGTTGTTTTCATACATCAACTATTCAAGTGTATCAATTTAATCCTATAACTATTTAATATAATTTCATCCTTTGACTATTCAAAAACGTTAATTGCATTATTCCTCTATTTTGCATGATAAATTTCATCCTTCAACTATTCAAACATATAAAATCGTCCTTCAGCTATTCAATAATGTTCTTTTCATCCTCGAACTATTCTACGTCATTATTTTCATACTTCAACTATTCAAGTGTGTCAATTTCATTCTATAACTATTCAATAATATAATTTTTATCCTTTGACTATTCGAACATGAAATATCATCCTTTAACTATTACAAAAGTCAATTTAATCCTTCAATTATTCTACATGTACATTTCATCCTTCAGCTATTTAATCATGTAAAATCGTCCTTCAGCTATTCAATAATATTCTTTTTGTCCTTGAGCTATTCTACTATGTTATTTTCATACATCAATTATTCAAGTGTGTCAATTTCATCCTATAACTATTTAATAATATAATTTTCATCCTCTAACTATTCAAACATGAAATATCACACTTCCACTATTCTATAATGTAAATATCATCATTTAACTATTAAAAAAAGTCAATTGCAACCTTCCATTGTTCAGCATGGTAAATTTCATCATTCGGCTATTAAATAATATACTTCTCGTCCTTGAACTTTTCTTCACCATTATTTTCATACTTCAACTATTCAAGTGTTCTAATTTCAATATATAACTATTCAGTGATATAATTTTCATCATTTCACTATTCTATTATGTAAGTATTATCCTTTAACTATTAAAATGTGGTGATTTTATCCTTCAACTATTCTGCATGGTAAATGTTATCCTTAGCTATTCATTAAAATAAATTTCATCCTTCTACTATTCAATAGTATATATTTCATCCTTTGAATTTTCAAACGTGAAATTATCATCCTTCAAATGTCCACCTATGTAAATTTCGTTCTTCGTCTATTCAACATCATCAATTTAATCCTCCCACTTCTAGAAAATGTATATTTCATCATTCATCTATTCAAATATATCAATTTCATCCTTAAGCTATTCCATAAGATAAATTTCAGCCTTCAACTGCTCAATAATATAAATTACATCCTTCAACTACTTAATAATTTAAGTCTCA
The DNA here is from genome assembly GCA_963555705.1 of Ligustrum vulgare. Lineage (NCBI taxonomy): Eukaryota > Viridiplantae > Streptophyta > Magnoliopsida > Lamiales > Oleaceae > Ligustrum > Ligustrum vulgare. The sequence goes on along the minus strand of OY743169.1, from coordinate 58,510,318 downwards.
TCCTTCAACTATTCAATAGTATAAACTTCATCTTTCCACTTAATCCAAAATAAAATAGCATCCTTCAACTATTCAAATGGATAAATTTCATCCTTCATCTATTATACATATGATCAATTTAATCCTTATACTTCTTAAAAATTTAATTATTCAATTTCTCTAACCTTCAACTATTCAAACATTTCAATTTCATCCTTCAACTATGATTTTTGTCATTCATCTATTCTATATCTATAATTTCATTCTTCAGCTATTTAATTATGTAAATCTCATTCTTCATCTATTCTACATCATTAATTTAATTCTCTCTCCTAAAAAATATAAATTTCAACCCTCAATTATTCAATAATATAAATTTCATCCTTCAACTACTTAATAATGTAAATCTCATCCTCCAACTATTAAATGACACAAATTGCATCCTTCCACTATTCAGAATATGAATATTTGCCTCTAACTATTCAATAATGTAAATATCACCCTTTATCTATCTACTCTAAATTTTAAATTTCATCCTCCAACCTTTGCAAATTTTAATTTGGTCATCTAATTAATACAGAACACAAAATAAGTCCTACTTTTTTAAAATAGTAATTTGCCCATCCAACTAATTGGAAACTCGAATTCAGTCCTCGAACTTGTATAAAATATTAATTTGTTCATCCAACACATGTGAAAAACTCGATATCAGTCCTCTAGTTTTCAAAAAGTAATATGCTGGTCATCCAACTCTTATTGGGATGTTCCAATTTTGATTCCTATTTGAAATATTTGATTAGGGTTCATTTATTTCAAATTGTTGATTGCATATGTTTCTTCAAGACCCGCTATTGTGAAGGTTGGTATTATCTTCATTCACGAATCTACAATCGGAAGAGTTACAAGATTGCTATAGAGGAGGCTGTTGAAGATGTGAAGTCTAATTCTCATCGGACTAATCTCAGGCTTCCAGCAATGGATTTATTAGCATGGTTGGACGTAAACTATTTTTCGGCCCCTAGATTCATCTAATTTGGTTGTTGTGAAAATTTAGTGAGAGAAGAAAATTGAGAAGATGAGAAATAATGGAGTGTCTCAGTCTTCTTTTAAGTTCTTCATCCTAAATATCCTAAGAAGGTGAGAAATAATGGGGAATTAGTTGGGATGATCCTTACTCACAAAACATTTGTCTAAAGAACCCTTTGAGCAAAATAAGAATATAAGAGAAAAAGAAAAACATATTAAAGTATCAAATGACCTTTTTACCCTTGGTGAAAAAACTAAAAATTATCTTTCCTTCTTCTAAGTGTGCAAAGATTCAAACCTTGCACCTAAATGTAAAAGTTTGAGAACCTGACCACTTCAACCAACAACATTATGTGTGTTAAAAAATCTCTAACAAATATATATTGTATTCTAAAAAATTGTATTTCCTTTTCCATAAATATAAAGTTGCAAGGAATTGAACATTGAACATTTTAAAAACTAAATCACTTGAACCAATAACATTTTATGTAATGAATTATATCTAACAAATATATATTGTATTCTAAAAATATTTTAAATTTAATATTGCAAGGAATTGAACCTTTAACATCTAGTTAAACATGTAAGCTGTGATGGACGCAGATAATTAGTAAACAAATCCGAATTATCAACAAACTAACACAAATTTTGTCATAACAATATTTATTTAAGTCGTTGTAACGACTTCAAAGTCGTGATCATTTGATAAATCGTTCAAATGTAATAATAACGATTTTGAAATAATTGGAGTTGAAAATAAAACTAAAACGATATAGATGTCATTTCATTTGACATATAACGAGTTAAATATCATACAAATTCTGCCTCTAAAAATAACATAACAACATCCATGTAGCTTCAGTAAAAAATTAACGACATTGAGATTGTTTTAGTTGAAATGTTAAATAAAACGATATTTACATCGTTTCTTTGCATTTGTATCAACATTAAAATCTTTCTGTAAAAATCAACTAACCATCATAACGTCTTCCATATCGTTATAGTGTAAAATTAACGAACTACACCTCGTTCAAGTATAAATCATAACTATAACGGCTTAGATATCATTTCTTCATGCGGAACACGACTTGTGTATCGTTGTGGATGAAATCGATGATTCAATCGTTTTTTAACATCCGAAATGCCTCCGACATACGTAATCTAACAAAAATGGATCATAGAAGGTGATTCAAACACTTTGTAAATCGACATGATTAGAAAGATATGATCATTTCTCCCCAGTGTAGTGTTGACCTATGGTTAACTTGACCTTATTGTTTTGATCATAACAAACAAGAATATATTGTGTTACTAACAAGTGTGCTTTAAGTGTTTCATATAATGATAAATATTCGAAGCATTCAACTTTCAAATCGTCTATCAAAACTATGTGATCAAGTACACGAGACGCAAAGAAGATCAAGAAAGAATCGAAGATATTCAAGATCAAATTTCAAGTCAGAAAGCATGAAGATCAAGCAATGGAGCCTACAAAGAATTGAGCATTTACAAATTGCTTTTCAATCTTATGTAAGGTTAATGCATCAATAGTTAGCAATGCTTCATAAAGCTCAAGTAACATTTTTTAAATCCATTAAAATATCTTTTTCAAAATCAACTTTGATAAGAAAACCTTGAAAAATCAAAATCTTGAAATCCTGATTTTTCAGGTCGACCGCACTGCCTATTTTTGAACTCCAACGGCTATTTTCCCGCAACGGCTATATTGAGGTCGACCGCAAAAGACAGTATGTGCGAAATTTGCTCTATAAATAGCCTTCTCTCTTGCATTCATTTTTAACAACTAAGAGAAGATTTTAGAAAAGCTTTCTTGTAAAAAATTCATTGTTCTTGATTTATATTTTATCTTTATTAGAAAACTTTGATTGATCCAAACTTTGTTTTTATCAAAATTCATCAATTTTTTTGAAAGAAAGTTTTTGTGAAGATTCTTGGTTTTATATTGTTTAAATTTCTTCAACATCTTCACACCATATTAGAATTAAAGTGTAAGTCTCTCTTTGTTCTAAACTTGCTTTAATCTTTTAAAAGAGAGAAATTCCAATTAAGGAATTTTGATTATTTGTGCTACAATTTTCATTATCATTTGATTCATCAAAGTTCCATTGCCTAAACACTTTGAGCTTAACTTATTGTTAATTATTCAAGTGTGGCATCTCTTGGTACTTAATTTGATTCAATATTTTAACAAGAGATTATTTGAAAAACTTTGTTTGATTGCATTGAACTTTTCATTATCTTTTGCATCAAAGTTTTTCTCTAACACTCGAGCTTAATTCATTGCTATCTATTGAAGTGTTAGCCTAACTCTCTCGGTACTTAATTTGAGTATATCATTTGTCAAGAGAGTTATTTCAATTATAAATTCAATTCATTATATCTTGTGGTTTCGAGAGCTTTGTGAAAACTCGATTGTTGGTTAAAGGTAGGTGCTCCTTGTTGTAAGTCGCCTAAGGATTTGGTACTCCTTGTTGTAAGTTACCAATATAGTGGATTTGACATTGCTCGTGACGGAGAGCTCGGTAACGGGGGACGTAGATCACGTTGGTTGATTGAACCTCCATAAATCGCGTTTGCATTCTCTTATCCCTTTTACTTACTTACATTGCACTTACTCTATTCTATCAATTTATATTGTGCAACGCTATATCTAAGTGTTATACTTGCTTTATCAATTAAGTTTACACATTTATAGCATACTAAATTGATAGTTAAGTTACTTGCAACACTAAGTGCTCATACTTGTACCATTGGTTTTTAAGTTTGAGATTATTTATCGAAAAAGTTTTATAAACCAATTCACCCCCCCCCCCCTCTTGGTTAGTTTAGTCTTGGGCTAACATGTAGAAGTTCCAAGGTAATAGATAATTAAAGGAACTTCATCTCATATTGATCACGTCTTTCTAATGTTGATTTACAGTGTTTGAATCACCTTTTATGATCCATTTTTGTTATATTACGTCTATTGGAGGCACTTTGGATGGCAAAGAATGATCAGATCGACAATTTGAGTCATAACGATATACATGTCATGTTGCGATTGAAGAAACGATATAGACGACGTTATAGTAATAATTTACACTGAAACGATATAGAAATTTCCAAACTCATTTAACTCGTTATGATATTTATTTGGTTATGAATAGAACAATTCCAATATCGTTTTGTTATCGAAGAATCGACATTGGCATCGTTTTGGTAATATAGTACATTCAACGAGCTTAATGTCATCAAATTTGTAAACAAACGACATAATTATCGTTACGTGACTTTCTAAGCCTGAAACATAACGATCTCTAACTCGTTCTACCGAAATAGTAACGAGCTTCATATTGTTTTGAGCTATTTTCCACGCAAATGAGATCAATGTCGTTACAATTACAATGGAACGATCTTCCAAACAATAACAAATTTGAAGTCGTTATGAGGACTTAAACATTGTTTCTGAAAGGTTAGTGCGACTTTGTCGATCGTTGGGAATGACAGAGAAGATTCCAATTAGGTTTTTTTGGCAACATATTCTTTTACAACTCAAGGACATTTTTGTCATTGTATATATCATTTTCTCATTTTTTTAAAAGATAGGGTTATTGAACTAAAAAACATTGAATTGAGTTTTCTTAAATAAATGTTTTGTTTGACTGGGTCTTTTAAACAAAGCTGCGAGAAATAATGCTAGTTCAAGTAACTTAGGGTCCATTTGGTTGAAAAAAAAGAAAAAAAATGGATGAGAAGAAAATATTTTTTAGGGAATTGATTTACTTGGAAATTATTTTCATGAAAAATATCAATTGAAAGTGTTTGATTGAATTAATTAATTTTCTATGGGAAAAAGTGGGAAATTTTCTAATTTTTTGTTTGATTGACTTTATTTTTTTATGATAAATAAAACAAAATTTAGCTATTTTAATATATTTTTTTCACACATTTGTATTTGATAATAGTATCGTTAATTTCTGGAGGATGAGAAATAATGCTAGTTCATGTAACTTATTTTCAATATATTTTAAATTTAGTATCTATTTTGGGTTTATAAAAATGATTTCCTTTTGTATATGAATTAGTGAAGTATAGATGAAAACAAATCATTTCAGGTCGTTGGGACTGCTGGAACTCTTGTATGATTGAAAATATCAATTTAACTAACTGTTTCTACTATTACTTCACATCAGATCTTCGAAAATAAATAAGCTCCAAGATCTGCTACAAGAAAGACAGATAACTACCTTCACAACAAAATTTGACATCTTCCTGTGTCAATGAAAATATCATGAATCGGTTTGAATACTCACATTTTCACCTTCATGCTTCTTCAACTATACTATACACCAAAGAAATTCACAAGCTCGACTGCCAAAGAATCCGATGCCTAATCAAAATCTAAGTGAATCCAATGCCTAATTTTGTCCGAGTGAAATTCACGACAGCATTGTGTAGATCCGTCTAGGTCCCCGATACATATTCCTTTTCCAGTACACTGAACATGATCGTTAGGCGATCCTGAAGATTCGACATAATATTCTTTGTGACCCTTTTTTGCTGCTTGGACTCTTTCGACCATGTTATTCCGAAGTATACTTCAACGTTGCATCCTACAGATCTTGAAGGTAGATCCTCAACCTGGTATCTCAGATGAAGCTGCAAATAAGCACAGAAACCCAGTGAGAAAAAGAAGAAAAACCAGAATTCCCCCATGTATGCTATGAATTGGACAGGACCGTAGAGTATAATGGACAAGATTTTAACTTTTTTTTTTTCCCTTTAATACCAAACATGTCACAAAATATTGAAAGTTATAAAGGTGGCTGTATCCATACATTAAAAAAGTCACCAAGTGGAACCCCATGCAGAGTCATGACTTCTTCTATAATCCAACCGTTTTTACCAGAAAGACGAGACTTTTGCTGAGTGCTAGTCACCTCTCCTCTATAACGGGATATTCGTTTGTCAAATTTGTAATATAGCTGCCTCTGATACACGTCTTGATTTTCAGATTCCCAAGGACTGTGAGAATAATTGAGACATCCAGCTCTCTCCATGACCCTTCTGTCAATTTCGCTCCCTCTAAATAACTCCATAAAGAAACTAGTCTGGAAATGAAAAGTAAAAAAAAATAAAAATTGTTAGTTGGTTAAAAAAAAATTCATTAAACAATTGCAGCCACATATAAAATGGAAATATGAAACTCATCTCAACTCCATACCCATTACCCCCTCCCAAAACACTTACAGACAGACAAAGAAAACATACCAAGAGGGAAAAAATTTGAAGACGAAGACAGGGAATGAAGTGGAAAGAAAATATACTTACAGGAAGAGAGAGCACAGAGGAATAAACCATAAACATATTAATATCCTCAGCACCCAGAGATGACCCACTCTCCTCAGTTAGAAGGCTTTTGGCTTCAGATTCTTCATCTGCCACTAGGAGGCTTTTAGCTTCAATTTCCTCTGCAGGTAGGAGGTTTTTGGCTATGGCCTCCTCTTCAGCTGATTGAACGCTATTCGCTTCAGATTCTTCTTCAACAATTTGTACCTTCTGCTCAGGAGTCAAGGCTCTTGCCTTCCATAGTACCATAATTGTCCTGTATATCAAATGCCCAATTCGTTTTTTCTTTCAATAAACCCAATCCTCCATTGGTGGGGGGCGGGGGTGGTTGAAAGCAAAGTGGTAAACAAAAACCTATCTAATTAAATAATCAAATAAATCAGCTAAGTAACTGCAAAGAGATTGGTGGTAGTAAAGAAAATAAGTGTGTTATTGATCCTCCATAAAGGGATTTAAGGGCATTGAAAGCTCTCCTATTTCTATCTTCCCGAATAAACAGTGTTTCTTTCTACAATGAACTTTTAGAGTTAAGGACATGATTCCAATGCACCGTGTACTAACACTCTTAAGAACTAATCTAGATGGTGATAAAGCATCCACACACAATGTTAAATCAATCACTCACGAAAATTAACACTGAAAACTGATAATTCTTTGTTTGTGTATTTCAAGAAAATTGCTAGAATTTTCAAAGGTTTACTTCAATTTCAATTCTGAACTTTCTATCAGATTATCAGCATATGTCCACACAAATTAAATAACTGTTTTCAGCATCTCATATGCCCCCTTAAAATCGTGAAGGGTAACTGATCGTTCCAAAAAGATCAAAGCTGGTAAATTTGCACATCTTTATGTACAAAAAGGTGATAAAGCCAACTGAAAATCAATCCAGAGAAAACACAAGGTAAATCTGTGATGTTATCCATGGGGAGACATTTATCTACGTGTACAAAGAACAATACAACATTACTGGACCTTGAGATCAGGCTGGACAGGTTCAAATGTCAGAAATGCTTCTAGTTTTGAACAAATGGTTTGAAGACTTAACTAGCATATTTCTAGGATAAGATGCAGGACTAGACATGATGACCAGAAGAAGAACAATAACGTAAAGCTTCAACAGGCAAAGAGGTCAAGAGTGTGACCATTTAATTACATAGACAGGAACGCAAACGAAATAATAGTTACAAATCCTGTGAACTCACGTAAATTTAATTAATTTGAAATTACCTCTGTGCCATGTTGAAAGACACAAAAGAGTGAAAATGAAACTTCAGCCTGCCTTCCGCATCCTGCGTTCTTGCTCCATGCCGTGCATCAAAACCTCTACCTGGCCGAAGAGTCATAACGATGATTGGACTGCCCATTGATGACAAGGTAGGAGGAATGACTTGGATGTCTTCTATGTCTTCCCAAAGGAAGAAAAACTTCGTTTTATGACCAAATAGATCTGCGTGAAACCCAATTATTCTTGCTGACAGAAAGAGGCGGCCCTGCCACAAGTAGTAAATGGTTGCTTAAAAAGCATCATCAGCTCCTCTACTTGGTGTGCGTTGATCTAATTTGTGATTACAGCTCAAGTAGTCCTTACAACTTCAAATTGATTGCACTAACACTGTGTTGAATGAAAAAGAACTCCAAGATTCACATCACCAGAATATAAACTGTATTAGTTACCTGGAGAGGCATTTTGCGTTTCAGGTGACAATTAAAGTCATTGATAAGAAATTCCTCTGGTGGTAGTGCAAAGAGCTTTTGGAATGCAAAATTTGTTTGAGGAGAGCGCAATTTTATCTGAAAATATTTCATTCACCATATGGGGTGGCCATGGAAAAGTGAGTTAACCAGAAATTACCCCTGTTGAAAAGCAAATACATTGGGAGAGCAAGAAGCCATTTACCTTTTTCCCCACCTCCTTCTCCATCTTAGTTAAATAATCTATAACAACATTGCTACCCCTGGTATTGTTCAAGAAAATTCTTAAATGTAATTTCGACTGGCATGCCTGAGCCAACTTTCCTTGTATAGGAATCCAAACATCAGACAATTCCGATATGTTAGTTTTCAAGAAATTAATTTCAGCACGTCCAAGAGATGTAGCATCATCGAAAGGTCCGTCAAAATCAAAAACTTCCACATCCAGTACAGATGGAGGCTCATCCATTGCATCAAATTCAAAAATTTCTGGAAGAGACAATATTAACACTAAGTAATTTAGCCAAGTTAAAGCACAAGTACACTATTATATATTTCCAGGAGAAAAAGTACCATTCCAAAGAGGATTAGATTTCTGGAATTTAATAGAGCTGGTCCTTGATTTCCCATTGCAAGTAAACACCACATAAGGATCAAAGAACCCACTTGAGTCAACGGCTGCCAAATTGCTGCCTTCAATTAAGGCAACAGTGAGCAACCAACCTTCCCCTTGAGCTTTAATTCCATGATCACTGCCTGTAATCAACATAACCAGATTTGAATAAAATTGGGAAAAGTATAATTATTTTTCTATACAAAGACAGGCAACTTCTTTGCTGCGTATTTTCCTGAAGCAACGGAATCTAAATCAAAACTGCATCCCTCACATACTCAGCAATCACAAAATAATAATACCTCTTTGTACTCTGGCCTGCATAAAGCGTGACATCAACTCTAGTACCCGTTTACCTTGAAGAACCAGTACTCCACACACAATCAGTTCACCAATGGAATCAGGCAAGTCTAATCCAACAAACTCAAGACCCTGAGTTGTGCTAGGCATGGCAAACCATACATGCACAAGCACATAAAAACCCATGAAAATAGATGAAATTACAGTAAAATTAGTGAAATACTGAACAGCCAATTTCCAATCTGACTGATGCTCGACCTGAAGAGATGCCAAAACTTGATCCTTCTCTGAACCCATTTCTTTAACGTCAGCTGGCTTTACATTCTGAGATAACAATTTTTGATACTGCTCAAAGCTTTCCTTTATACCTTGTCGTGCTCCTCCTTCAATCATACCTTTCATCATAGTGCTTTGCAAAAAGTTCATTCGCCAAGAAACTACTAATCGAGAAGACTGATCTCCTGATGGAAGCTCAGGTCCTAGAGTAATGCAATAAAGCACTTCTGCTTTAAAAGTTTTCCCATATGGAGCATCTGGAGTGCTCACACTTGCTAAAACTGCAAAAGCCTTCCCATCAGCAATCATATATGTTTGCTCCTCGGTAGCTTTCAAAGCTTTAATCAGTTTACTAGGAGCCTTAATATACGTAACAACTCTTTTTAGGCTCTCACTACCATCTTCGAATTTCCAAGGTCCTAAATCCAATTCTGTAGATCCCTGCACATCAGCTACAGACTTCATAAAGCTTGACTCTGGTGAAAAGAGTAACGAGTTCAATTCGCCTGGTGCAATTGAATACAATTGGTCTAAAACTACCCCTCCTGGCAAATTACTCGGAATTTCACCTCCTTGTTCCTTCATCCCCATGCTTTTCATTACTTCTTCAAAATTGATCGTTGAGAACTGCTCTTCAGACTTGTTCTCTGAAACCTCCGGATTTGCACTTTCTGATAACTCCGATAAGTCAGGTGCTTCAACAGAACTTGTGGGTGTTATATCTACATTCTTGTTGAAAATTTGTGCAAGTCGATCAGCAAATGTTGGTGCAGAAAGCTTTTCCTCCTTAACAGAGACACCTTCTTCCACTCTCATTGGAGAAGCTGATCTCAAAGGGGATGACCTTAACGTTGAATCCATCCCTATATCAGCACCCTTCCTTGGCAAGGGTGCAGGATCACCAAGAGATGGCAAGTCCAACACGGAACTATTTTGCGAGAACCAAATAGTGACAAGAATCTCACCTATTACAATAAAAGAACACTTGTTGATCAGCACTCACTATCTTATTCGGTTATTCCTGGTGCACTAAAAACTATAGAAAACTACAATTCATAAGCACGGCAAATAAAATTTGGATTGCATCAAATTATCCCATTTATTCATCGAAGAAAAAAATATCAAGAGATAAGTGGATAAAATACACTAATTATATGCTGATTAAACATCCGGATTGAAGAAATGTACTCGACTAAACAGAGGATTTTCCCACTTTGCACATATCATAGAAGATTTTTAATTGGTTGTAAACAGTATTAACTGGAAGTTAGCTTACATTATTTAACTCATTAGATTCTAATAAGACAATCACCTAGAATAAGTAATGCTCATAAGAAAGAATATAAGCTGAAGTGAACAACATACCACAATCCTTGTTCTTGGCCTTCTTCCTAGGCTGCAATGTGTACCAGGAAGTGGCAAGCGACTTATCCATAGCTTCGAAAACCTGAGAGATGGGCACTTTAACCTGGCCAACGAAATCATCATTAAAATACTTGTCTTCATCAAGAACAGAAATGACAAGCTTTGCTTTCAAATCATCGACGTTAAAAGTAAATTCTTCACACCAGGAAGGGTTCAGGCACTTCTTAACAACTTTAGTTCTGAACCTGTATCTACCCAGTTGTAATTTCACATATGGATCACTGAATCCATTAGGGTTCATTGCTGGTATATTTCTTGCTTCAATCACGCGTACTAAGAGCTTCATTTTTCACGAAATAGGGTACAAGATTGACCTTCTTTAGTTCAGCAAAGGAAAAACAATTAAACTATCATCCTACTCTTCAACAATAAATATTCACCCTTAAGATTCTTTTTTTCTGGGAAAAGGTGTGATCAAGAATGGAATTTCATTAAATGTGTAGAAAAGAGAATAATTTTCATTCCGTTGCAAGAAATATTGAAGGATATGGATAATACAGAGAATGATCGAGAAATGACTGTAACTTTGGAAGATTGTCAGAAAGATATAATTCCGGAGTAAAAGAATAACCTGATCGGCAATGTAAATGGGTAAACAATAAATTGTGAAATGGAATGGAAGAAACGGAAATATGGCGGAATTAAATTCAAGAAAAACTAGACGTTATTGATCGAGAAAGAAAAAGAAATCAAGATGAAACTGGTACGTGTTCAAACCCCAAGAATATCGAATTCATATTATGGTTCTTCAAAATCAAATCTGTTTCTTTCATGTATATGAGAGAGAGAGAGAGAGGGAGAGAGAGAGAGAGAGAGAGGGGGGGGAATTTTTTACTTGAAAAAAGAGAGGCAGGCAGATAGATATTTCAATGGCCTTTTTTCAGTTATTCAAATGCAACTGCGCGTACGTTTTTGGACTCGCTGACTGTTAACAAACAAAACCGGTTTCAAACAACGACCTATTTCAATCCACAATCAATTTTATTATACAAATTGAGTGATTGATTGATTGGTTCATATACGGTATTTTTGCTTTTGCTAAAAAAAGGTATAACCCACACCGTGAGGGTCTCAACCGATTATGTCCTGAGTCATTGGTTGAGGAAGTTAATCACAAATTATGCCTCTTAAAGTCAGGGTGGAGCGCTAAACCTTACAAATCCCCCTCTTTACCACTAGGAGATCATGGGAGCATAAGAGTAACAAAAGTATTTTTGCTTTTGCTACTCTTATGAAAATAACTCGGAAAAACCACTTTAGATCAACTCTTTAAACTCCACAAAATAATTATAAGAAACTATGCCCTTGTTAAGTTGTTTGGTACACTTTAATTTTTTTTTTTTTTACAGTACTCAATCTTAATCATCCACTAAAAATCAAGTCCATAATATTTGACTTGTTAACCAAATCTCAACTATCAATTTTTCTAAAAATCACTATTCATTTAAAAAAAAAAAAACTCTTTTTAAACAATACCAAACACACACTACACATAAAACAATTTCTTAATACTAGTATACCGCTTACCCGCGGTGGAATCCGACCGTAGGGCAAAGCGTAAAAGTAGATTCCAATTCAATATGACAAAATATTATTGGGTTGCAAAACAATATGTACATAGCAATTAATAAGAGTAAAGATGCTGGTTGAGTGGATGTCGATTGTAGGGGTGGACAAAGTAACCGAACCAAATCAGACCAAACCAGAACCAAACCAAATCAAGCGGTTTGGTTCAGTTCTACATAAAAAAAATAATGGTTTGATTCTTAGAATCAAGAACCATTTGCTTTCGGTTCTGGTTCAGGTTCTCTTTCCAGAACTAGAACCAAGAATCAAACTTAATTTATATATATTTTTTTAAATTAGTGGATATTCATCTCACCAAAAAATTTAAATCTAAAATTATAAATGTGAAATGTACAAAAATGTTATTTACCATACATTTTATCTCATTTCCTATTAGACAAAGATTTTAAATCATAAATCTAAATTATAATTATAATTCATTTTTCTTCTTTTCAATTATAGACACGCATTCACATTGTTTTACTTGCACTCCTACAGCACAGCAATCGTTGCACTCCTTAGTTACCATCGACGACATTGATGTTTTTTTTTTTTTTTTAATTTATGTACATATAAACCTCGGCCCAATTCGTCAATTCTCAAGAGTTAATCCAAACTCAAATTGCAAATTTTATTCTTAACTCACACGACACCACGATAGAATAGGACTCAGAACTTCATCGTAACCTGTAACTACAAGTCTAAACGTCCTTTATGTTCGATTCTCTAAGTTTCAACGGGTCGACGAGCTTCCTTCAGGCAAGTTTCTTCTTCTTTGACTTAGAATAACATGTTACTTTTTCTAAATTTTTGTTTTGTTAACTAAAAACTTCATTTTCTATTTAGTAATGATGTGGACGAATTCTAATGAAGAAGCAGATATAAACATGTTTTAATTTGCATTTATTATTTAAAAATTCAAGTAATGGTCCCAAAACCAAACCAAACCAGAACCGAGTGGTTTGGTTCCGGTTTAGTTCCATATCTTTAAAAAAACCAATTTGCTCCATTAGTAAAAAATCATCGGTTTATGATTTGGTTTGGTTCTTCTAGAATCAAAACCAAACCACATCCACCCCTAGTCGATTGAGAGTAGGGAGTTGTTGAGGAATTGGAGGAAAATTTGATTTTATTGAGAGAAAATTGGAGGAGACGATGGAGGGAGGATGTGGGTGGAAGGAATTAATTTTTTTGCAAACAGACATCCATGTTCTTTTTTGTTGCGTAGGAGAGAAAAATCTCCATACGATTGGTGATTAGTAGTTTCTGACTTTTAAAAGTCATAACAAGCATTCCCTAATATGTGCTTCGTTTCTAAGTCTAACAATTTTGCCTTCTATATAATATTCAGGTTAATTGTTTCAATAATGAGTGATCACTGAACTTATGCATATGTCTTTGACTGATCATTAAGATTTGAAGTATTTGGTCACTAAACTATACATATACCTTCAACAGATAACTAAATTTTAAATTAAGTGTCAAGTTTTGATCATTAAACTTATTAGTTAATTGTCTCAATAATAACTGAACATATGTCTTTGTCTTTAGCTAATCACTGAAATTCAAAATGTCGAATTGTGATCATTAAACTTATCAAAATGTTGGACTTTAATCAATGACTTAATTTTCTTAACGAAATTGATGAGGTGATAGAAGAAATATGAATGTGACACCAGTCACCTTTAACCGATCAATCACATCATACCAAACTGCCATATAAGAAGTTTTTAAAAACATCTTTGACTTTTGATAATTTGGAAGAATGTTTATTAATTTCCAAATCAATCGTATCATTTTTACAATTTAAGTGACCAAAACTTGACCACATTAAAGTTTAGTAAACAATCGAATACGTTTGTAAAAGTACAGTGACCAATCGAAGACTTTTTAAAAAAAAAAAAAAAAAATTGTGTTGCAATATAATGTGTCGCAATTGGTCAATTAAAGGTGATGTGGCGCCACGTGTACATCATGTTTTTCGCGTTGTCAATTTTGTTACAAAAATTAAATCAATTACTAACGTTTAATATTTTGATAAGTTTAATTATCAAAAGTCGTCGACACTTTAAATTTCAATGATCAGTCGAAAACATAGATATAAGTTCAGCAATTATTGAAACAATTAACTCGTAAGTTTATTAACAAAAAATTGACATTTTAAAGTTTTCTATCGAAATAGACTTAACTTTAGTTATTATTGATATAATTAACTCGTAAATTTAATGATGAAAACTTAATATTTTAAATTTCAATGATTAATGGGAGACATAGATATAAGTTGATTAATTATTGAGACAATTAGCTGATCATATTATTCTATTTCTAGAGTCAAAAGTTTTATATGATAGCTCCAATTGGTAGAGAAAAAAACCCATAACCCCTTGGATCATCCAACACTTGGAAGCTAACTAATCATCAATTACAATAAATTAAAATTCAAAATTTGCTATTCTTTCTTCTATAATACCTCGACGTGACAAGAAATACTATCTCATTTAGCATTTTCTTTCGTAATAATTAATGCATTAGTCCGATAAAGGATCCGTTTGGCATAGTTTTTTATTTAAATTTTTGTTTTATGTAGAATAACTTCTTAAAAAAAATCTATCTTATTTTTTATTTGAAAACTAATTTCTAAAATTGCTCCCTACTTTAGAAATTATTTTGGAAAGAGTTAAAAATTCGTCAGCTTTGAATTTCCAAAGCAATTTTTGATTTTTCAAAAGTCATCTCAAATATGCCCAAAGTATTTTTAAAAAATTATCTAAATGAGTTTTAAAGTAATTTTTAATCTCAAAACAATTATGACGGTCCATTTTATGCATGCAGAATGCATTAAAAATTCTTGAGATTTTTGTTTAACTTTGGTTAGTTCTGAAAAATAGCTAGATCTTTGAGAAGGTTCTAAATATAAGTCAAATATTGTGACTGTTGATACATAAACTGCAATTTTATAAATAAATATATTTAGAGGTAACGGTCCTAACGGACTTGTTATCGCAATCCAGATTGTATTTATGGTTTAAAATTTAAATAGGCGGCCACGGGTTCCTTTTTCTTCTTATCTTTCAATGAAATATTGTCTAAATACAATGTCTAGCTATTTTTTTGATAAATGACAAGAATTGATTACGTAGCATAATTACTGCTAGAGACAATGTCTAGAACTAGACATTGTCTCTAGCATTAATTTAATAATTTTTATCTAATTAAAACATTTTTCTCTCTCTTTAATTTTTTCTTGAAAGCTATCATGTATTCACAATGAGCATTGTTGCATTGTAGAAATTTTTAATGTCAATGTCAATGTCAATGTCTTTGTCACGTATATATAGTAGACATTGTCCATTAGAAATGCTCTTAATCTTCTTTCTTAATGGGAAAAATATATAAATAATGTCATTACAATATACTATTTCATTTTTAAGAAATTAGTTTCAAACGTTCAAAAATCATGCCGTAATTGAAATTTAATATATGTATATTAAATATTAGATTCCAATATGTTTGTCTGAGTGTTCGTGATCCTTTTTTTTATGTTATTTTTTCCGTTGATGTTTAGTTAGGCATTCCATCTTTTATGTGCCTTATATATGTGTGTGTGTGTGTGTGTGTTTCCCTCAAATTATAATGTAATGTTTCCCTCAAATTATAATGTATGAAAGGATCATGGTTTATCCTTCGTTGATGGTGCTTGTAACATATTTTTTGCGTTTTTTCATATATGAATGATTTTCTTGAGTAGTGGTTGATTAGTTCACATAATCCTTCGTCTAAAGCTAAATTTTTGTTATTACATTATACATGATTTTCTAGATTCAGTAGAGTTATTTGCATGTGATTATTTATACATGTGTCCAAAACGAGTTGCGCTTAGACTATATTATACATATTTTTACTTAGTAGTTGCTTTTTTATTTTGAAAAAATCAATATATTCAGTACAAATTATGAATCTCCTTCGAACATATGCTATTAAATGCTTGATGAAAATACGCGTGCTTTGACAAAGAGTCTGCCTTTGCGGGCTTATGATTGTAGGCGACTGCGTGTTTTCTTTCCTGACATAGAACGGGTGGGACAGCAAGAACTCGGAAATAATTGGTGTAATTCTGTGAAATTTCCCGATATCAGACTCACAGAAACTAATGAATGAGTTCAATTTCTTCTTCTTCTTCGTAGTTCACCAAATCGTTTATCTATGGTACACGTTATCAACAAACAAATGCAATTAGTGATGAAATTCATGAAACGTGGGAGAAATAAAATACTTAATTAAAGAAATTAATGGGACATTTACGTATCAAATACATTCTTATTTTAGGAAATCGAGTTAAAAAATTGTATATTCTGGAATTTATTATGATAGATATTTTTATATGTTTATATGAATTAGTCTTATACCCGTACGATGCATGATCATTTGTTACTCATATATATCGAATTTATATGTTATATATAAAATAAATATTTAATTAAAAATAAGAAACGAAGAAAAACAATTAATTACAAAAAAATGTATAATTACACATACCTTAATTTTTTTACGTTTCGTATGTTTACCGTTCCAGAAAATTTACACTCAAATTTTATTGAAATGAAAAGGAAAAGGAAAAGGAAAAATAGACCGATGAACATTTCTATTTTATTCTCTTTCATTTTTTATTTGTAAAGCAAAATATTTATGTGATACTGATAACGTTTTTCTTTATTTATTTCTTTACGAATTAAAAAAAAAATTATAATTGATTTTTATATGATAAAATATGAAATGAATATTTAATTAAGAATGAGAAACGAATGAAGACAATTAATTACAAAAAATGTATAACTACACGTACCTTTTTTTTTTTTTTTTTTTTTTTTTTTTTTTTTTTTTTTTACGGTTTACATGTTTATCGTACCAGGAATTTTTTTAAATATTGTAATTTAAATTGACTTAGAGCTTAAAGTAAGAAAAAAAATTACATTTAAATAAAATTTGTGATGAGTGAAAAATAGATATATCTGTGATATACGCTCAGAATTTTATTAAAATGAAAAGGAAAGAAAAATAGATCGATGAATGTTCTTATTTTATTCTCTTTCGTTTTCTTTTTTTAAAGGAAACAAATATTTATGTGATATTGATAACAATTTTTTTAACGAATTTAAAAAAAAAAAAATGTAATTGATTTTCAAGAAGAGAATGGAGACCAAGATACTTCGGGACGATTTTACGTAAAATATATTTTCAGTTTACTCTCACTTATTATTTTGTATTAAACTTCTACTTGACACCCATATTGCATATTTTTTCGATCAATAATTATAAAAAGAATAATAATTAATACTAAAAATTGTTTATAGATAGTATTATAAAACTTAAATGAGGTATAGTTTAGACTTTGTTTGGAATTTTTGAATTTTTCTATTTTTTTCTACGGTATTCAATATCAACCATCCATTAAAAGTTAAGTTTACAATATTTGACTTTTCAACTAAATTTCATTCTCTTAAAAATCACTATTCATTTAAAAAAAAAACTATTTTTAAACAATATCAGATACACACTTAAAATGGATGAGATATTGAGTTTAAAAATATAAAAACTTTTACATTTGATATTTGAGACGATTTACGGACAATATGCTTACAATTTACTCTCACTTGTTAAATTATATTAAACTTCTCATTGAGATCTTCGATTTGAAACTCATATTACATATTTTTTTTATTTAAATATAATAAAATAATTATATCAAATTAATAATAATTATTACAAAACAAAAAAATAGGTAATACATTAAAATAAATTAAAATCTTGATATCATTAATAGGATAGCACGATTTCTAATATCATGTACCATAATAATTGCTAAAATATTTATTAACTCATGTATGACTATTGCATTTGGATTATATTACATTTTGTTTATACTGTACATTCGATCCCCTACTATATTTCATATGCTTATTAAAAATTTTACTTTTATTACTTTTTTATTATTTATTTTTTAAATTAAATAGTTAATGTAATTTTTGTTGAAACAGTTTTTTGAATATATATTTTTAAATTTATCTTCCTCTTTTTTTATAAATACAAACAAAAATTGTTTTAAATCATTCTTCAATTTATTGGAATAGTGGCTTGTTTTTTCATTTATTTGTTTCATTATTTTAATGTCTAAATACTTTAGTTTTCCATGAAAAATCAAATTTCCACCCATATTTTCCAACTTTATGTGTTTGGTTGACAAAATTTTGACAAGAAAATGAATTCTACATTTTCCCTTCAAGCGCCTAAGTTCTCACTTTTGGATGAATTTGTTTTCCAAACTATTTATTAGAATTTATTTTCTTGGCAATTGTTTTTTTTTTATATTTTGCACCACGTTTGATTATTTTTGTTGTTGTTAATTGATTTATTTTTTCTCAAAAATTAATGTTATTATTATCAAGTACAAATGTTTTTAAAAATGATTTTTTTAATTAAAATAGCTAAACTTTGCTTTATTTATCATGAAAAATAATGTCAATCAAACAATAAAAGTTGAAAATTTTCTCACTTTTTTTACGTAAAAATATTAAACTAGTCAAATACATTAAACTTCCAATTCCCAGGAATTCAATTCTCTGAAATTTATTTTATTTCCACCAAAATTCCAACTTCACTATCAAACACAGTCTAAGTTCCATTTACGTGTGACTCTTTGAATTCCTTATTTGAATGATTAGAATCTTCTTATTATTTAGGTTAATTAATTAATTAAGTTACATCTATTCCTTGAAATTTCAACTGAATTAAAATAAATCAACAATATTTATTGTAAAATATTTATTTGTAAAAGGTAATTTTAAAGTATTTTCAAGGTTGCCAAGATAATAGTAAAAGATAATGCAAAGAGTCATTTCTTTTTTAACTTGTACACCTTGATTCCAGGGATGTCATTCAAGTAACATAAGAAACTAAACAATAAAAAAAAGTTTTATAGCACTCAAGAATAACACCTGAACACACTATAATTACAAATATAATTTAATTTCAATTGTGATCAATTACTTGAGACTCTTTGGATTCCTTATTTTAAGGATTAGAATCTTCTTATTATTAGGTTAATTAGTTAATTTTGTTACATTTATTCCTTGAAATTCATATGCATTAAATAAATCAACAATATTTGTAATAATAATATTTTTATAATTTTTATTATTCAAACGAGATGATAACAATATTTTTATATTTATACTTTTTTATACAACGAATGAACTAAAATTAAACTTTAAATGATCTTCAATTACCTGAGTTATTATTTTTCATTTAAATACTGTCCATAGTTGATTATTGTTTAAATTATCCTTTTCTTTTTCCAAACTACGGTATCATTTCATTATTTTCCTATTTATTTCATCATAGATGTGTTTGACCTATGATTAAAAAAAATTAGAAAATATTGGAGTCGCAATTATATATTTCGACATAATGAATAATACCCAAACACACTATAATTACAAATTTAATTCAATTTCAATTGTGATCAATTATGTAGACTCTTTGGATTTCTTATTTTGATGATTAGAATCTTCTTATTATTAGGTTAATTAATTAATTTTGTTATGTCTATTCTTTGAAATTTTAATTGGATTAAATAAATCATCAATATTTGTGATAATAATATTTTTATATTTATACTTTTTATACAACGAATGAACTTAAATAAAATTTTAAATGATCTTTAATTACTCGAATTATTATTTTTCATTTAAATACTGTACATAGTTGATTATTGTTTAAATTATCATTTTCTTTTTTCAAACTACAATAGCATTTCATTATTTTCCTATTTATTTCATCATACACATGTTTGACATATAATCAAAAAATTTCAGAAAATATTGAAGTCACAATTATATGTTTTGACATAATGTCGTAAATCGCATGGGTGAAACCTAGTTTGATTTATTTTCTTTCAGTAATTATGACGCATGCACCATTATTTTGATATATTGGACTAGTATTTCAAGAAACCACGTTACAAATCTGGGGCGTTTTTACCAGTTTAAATCCCTCTCTTGAGTGTCAACAATCAAAGCATTCACAATGGATGTGTTAACTTTTGTTAGTTAAATTTTGCCACATAAATAATTTAGTAGATGTTAAGTATCATATTTACATGTTAACTTTAGCAATTATTTGAGTCTCACATTGGATGTGTTAAATTTATCCATTAGGATTTAGCCCAAGATCATATGGAGCAAAATTTTCAAAAGTAAAGCATGATTCGGTTCAATTAAAATAAAATTAATCAAAGAACAAAGAACTTTTTAAAAATTATTATCAAGGGTATTATGGTTTAAAAATATTTTTCTCTAGTTGGCTCTTTCATATATTTCCTTCTTTTTTATTATTATAAACTATTATTGAGAATATTATGATAAAAATATTTTTTCTTTAGCTAACCCTTTTACAGATAGTATAGTATATAGTTATAGATTTATTATATATTACAACTTATTTTATTTAAGTTCACGAATAAAACAAACATTCATTGAAAAAAGGAATAAAATACATAATACAATAAATAAAGAACTTGAAAAGATTCCTTTAACAAATAAGTTAACATGTCCAATGTAAACATAAAATCACATATTAGTTAACACATAACAATAACAAACACTTTAACACATCCATTGTGGATGCTCGGTTATGATTGATAGTGATGGTGGAATTTAAGTGAAAAGAAAATGAATTTTAAGGAATTAAATTCTTGAAAATGGAAGTTTAATGTATTTGATTTATTTAATTTTCTATGTACAAAAAGTAGGGAATTTTTCAAGTTTTATTGATTGATTGACATTATTTTTCATGAAAAATAAAGTAAAATCTTGCTATTTTAATCAAAATTGTTGAGATCGTACCCGAAATGAGCCGCGTTGGGCCACCAGTAAGGGCCCAATAAGGGTCTACGGACTTTAGCCCATGATTAGAAGTTCAAGGAATCCCCCTGGGCCACTACCCGAGGTGGAAAGGTACAGGAGCCCCTCCGGCCGAACTAATTTGTGTCTAGCAGATGCGCTTTATGCTTAGCCGAGGTGTTTACAGCAGCACCTCAGATGTAAGGATGGGACAGAGCGTGGAGTCAGAGATGTGACACTGCCTTTACCAAGATGTAAGGATGTAACAGGCGCCCATCCCCTACGAAATGTAGCAATGATTACAGTCAAAAAGCAAGGTTGTCACCTCCAAGAACTAGGGTGAAAACAAGTTGATTATTGTCCAATTTTACGTATTTTAGATAGGTAAATAAATGAAAAATACAATTTTGGGATATAAATTTTGTAATTTAGAGTAAAACTTATAAAAGATTCAATTTTAATTTTTTAACTCTAAATTAATTTTAATTGCTAAAAATTTCATTTATTTAATTGCAGGGAAAGATTTGACAATATTTCAAATTGAATTTGAAATTCTTCTCAAAATTCTCTAACCTAATTCGACTGAAGAAATCAAGAATGACGCATATTTTTGGCCCAATTTCCAGCCCAGACTCTCTGACCCAAACAAAAACCTACACACACACACCATCTCTCTCAAGCACTCTGTCTATCTTCTCTCTAGTGATATAACCAGCCGTAACTGCCTGTGTCTTCTCCCATCTTCTAAAACAACTCAGCCGCAACCCCTCACGTCTCTCTGTGTGTCATCTTCAACAGCCAACCTTTTCTCTCAACTCGCCTCTGCCTTCTCCTCTCTCTCGCTGTCTTCTTCTCCAAACAACCTCAGCCACTTCACCCAGCCTCTCTCGAATCCCTTCTCTCTCAACCTCAACAGCAGCAGCCTACTTCCATCAACAACCAACAGCCAACCTCCTTCTTCCACAGCCTCAACGCATTCTCTCTCTTGGACCTTCAGCCGCAACCCATACTCTCTGTCTTTGTCTCACAGATTCAACTCCAAATTCTTGTCTTTCACTTCTCCCTCTCAGCCTCACGTCTCTCTCTTTCACCTTCAATAGCCAACCTTCTCTCCACACACACGCAACTGGAACTCAGCCTCTTCTCCACTCACAGCCGCACAGCTTCATCATCCTTCCATCTTCATCACTTTCAACCTAAAACCTACAGCCGCACCAAACCTCCTTCCAACAACCTGAAACCAGCGCACTTCCATATTTTACAGCCGCATCTCCTTCACCAACTTCCTTCGGCCTCTACCTCCATCAATAACCTTCAGCTGCAGCAGCTCCCTCTCGCCAGCACCAGCCTCGCACCAGCAGTCCCACGCAGCAGCCTCAGTTTTGGGTTATTCGTTCTAGTTTGATTTATTGCGTTTTGTTTAGATTCTCAATTATTTTGATTGTTAGTCCACATACATTTAGATTATTGATGCTAGTTTGATTTTAGATATATTTTAGTTAGTGAAATTTTATTTCCGAATTTGAATTTTGTTCGAGTAATGGTTAAGTGTTTACTTGATTTTTATTTCGTTAATTTAATTATGTTCGGCTAAGTTATACTTGAGGGGAGTTATTCTTAACTTCAATGTGTATGTTTTAATTCGTTATGGATGAATTATTGTGATTGATAATAATTAACGAGTGTTTTAAAGTTTCAAATTATTTTACTTCGATTGATGTCGTTGATGTGATATGTATTGAATATGCACATAACGTGCTCGACTAAATGCCGTAAAATAAATTGATTAATTTTCGTACTAATATTCCCAAATTTTATCGATCTCAGAAAATTCATGCTAAATTTATTTGCAAAACCCAATTGATAGCGAAAGAATAACTCCACTCAAATTTCTCTTTCACTGCATTTATCTATATTCTCTTTATTCATTTAAACACAATTGAAATCATATTTTAAGTTTCGAATTTAGAAAATATTACGATACCAATAAAATCCCTAGGAAGAATGACCCTGGATTATTGTTAGGCTATAACTTGACCCCTTTATACTTGGAGGGTAGATTTTACATCGAGTCAAGTTTTTGGCGCCGTTGCCGGGGATTAATTTGGTGTTAACTGATTTTTGCTGAATTCTGTTATTTTATTATTATTATTTTGTTCAACTACTATTCTTGATATTGTTCATTGTTTATGTCCGTTTGGTTCCGAGATAATACTAAGTGATTAGTAAGATCGGAATCCACTAACCAGTTTTTACTTCTTGACAATAAGCAGGTAGTAATGGCAAATAATGCAGATCCAAATGAGGCGCCGTCGTTCGAAGTCTTAGAGATTACATTTTTCCAACGATGGCAAGCACTCCGTCATGCATAGTGATGCCTGCAAATGCAGCGGTCTTCAACTTCAAACCGGGAATGATTGATCATCAACCACGCTTCCATGGGATGCCATCAGAGAGTCCATATCATCACATCCAGGAATTCGAAGGGGTTTGTTTTACTTTTCTTGAAAGAAATTGCACTGAGGAAGTCATTCGACTCAAGCTTTTCCCTTTTTCACTAAAGGATAAAGCTAAGTCGTGGCTTAACTCTTTGAGGCCTAGTTCAATTACAAATTGGGAAAATATGCGGAAAGAGTTCATTAAAAAGTTTTTTCCACCACAAAGAACCACCGCTATTCAAAGACAAATCATGAATTTTTCTCAAAAGAATAATGAAAATTTTTACACTAGTTGGGAAAGATTCAAAGATTTGTTGTTATCTTGTCCCCATCATGGTTATGAAAAATGGATGTTAACGAAATTTTTTTATGAAGGGCTCAGACCGGAAATGAGGCAATTTGTGCAAACCATGAGTAATGGTGATTTCTTTGCAAAAGACCCGAATGAAGTTTTTACATTTTTTGATGACTTAGCTGAAAATGCCCAATCTTGGGATAACATTGATGAGTTTGATAGGAGCGTTGCAATAAAAACTGAATTTCCAAAGATTGCATCTGGAAATGGAATTCATTCACTTAGAGCAGATGATGACATAAATGCCCGATTGGCTGTTATTACTCGAAAACTTGAAAACTTGGAAACTCAAAAAGTGAATGAAGTCAATTCCTCTTCCACTATTTTAGAAAAAATGTTCAATTTGTGATGATGTACAACATTTAACCTCTGATTGTCCTGCAGTTCCCAAACTAAAAGAGATGCATTTTGATCAATCTGTTGCTGTTAATATGATTTCCAAACCTTATTCTAATCCATATTCGAGTACTTATAATCCAGGTTGGAGAAATCATCCAAATTTCAGTTGGAGGAATGATCAAGGAGGAAGCAATAATGTTGGCAACAATGCTGGACCTTCACAACCAACACCATATATGCCACCGCAGAAGAGAAGTCTGGAAGACCAAATCCAACAATTCATGCAAAGTTAAGCTGCTATCAACAATCAAAACTCTCAGCCCATTAATGACATCCGATCTCAGCTTACAAAATTGACTACCCAGGCAAGTGCACAAGAAAAAGGTAAGTTTCCAGCTCAACCAATGCCTAATCCTCAAACTCAATACAATGGGGGCGATGAGTCCAATCTAAGACATGTGAAAGCAGTAACTACCTTGAGAAGTGGTAAGCAAATCCAAGTTCCTGAACCTAAAGAGAACTTGGTGGGTAAGCAAGCTGAACCTCCTGTTGATGATACTGTATTAAAATCTCTATCTGATGTTCAGGAACCACCTAGGCCAATGGTAGGTGCACCCCCTGCCCCTTTTCCTCAAAGATTACAACCTGGTAATAAGACCAAAAATCAAACAGAAATTCATGAGATTTTTAAGCAAGTTAGGGTAAATATTCCTCTGTTAGATGCAATTCAACAAGTCCCTTCCTATGCTAAATTTCTTAAGGATTTGTGTACAGTAAAGAGGAAGTTAGCTGTTAAGAATAAGGCATTTTTAACTGAACAAGTGAGTTCTATCATACAATGCCAAAAATTTAAAGATCTTGGTTTTCCAACCATTGCTTGTATGATAGGAACCACTCGTATTGGTCATGCCTTGCTAGATTTAGGTTCAAGTGTGAATCTTTTGCCTTTTAATGTATACACACAACTTGGTCTAGGCGAACTTAAGTCTACCCCCATCATTTTACAATTAGCAGATAGATCTGTTAAGATGCCTAGAGGAATAATTGAGGATGTTTTGGTTTAAGTCGATAAATTCTATTACCCAGTTGATTTTGTTGTTATTGATGTTCAAAGTACACCTAAAACTTCTCCTCAAATCCCTGTTATTCTTGGTAGACCATTCCTTGCAACTTCAAATGCTTTGATAAATTGTAGGAGTGGTATTTTAAAGTTGACTTTTGGTAATATGTCTTTGGAACTTAACATTTTCAATGCTTATAGGCAACCAAAAGATTTTGATGAAGTGCAGGAAGTTAATATGCTGGAAGAGCTGCTAGTTGAGTTAGAAGATCCTAATGAGCAACTTGAGCAGAATCTCGAATTGGATATCATTCAAGACCCTTCAAAAGGTGTCACAACAACAGTTGTAAGAGCTTGACAGCCAAACATTGAGCCTCTAAATGTTAGCCAGACACCCATGCAAACATCAGCAGAGAAGATGCCAACTCTGGAGCTTAAACCTCTTCCATCGGAACTAAAGTATGCATTCTTGGGACCTAATGAATCATACCCTGTGGTAATCTCTTCTACTCTTACTTATGATCAGGAAAATATGTTGTTGAAAGTGTTGAATGATCATAGATCTGCAATAGGTTGGACTATAGCTGATATTAAGGGAATTAGTCCTTTAGTGTGCACTCATAAAATTTTTCTAGAAGAAAATGCTAATCCTTCAAGGGAATCTCAAAGAAGGCTAAACCCTAACATGAAAGAGGTTGTTAAAAATGAAGTTTTAAAATTACTTGATGCAGGTATTATTTATCCTATTGCAGACAGCAAGTGGGTAAGTCCTACTCAAGTAGTACCTAAGAAAATTGGGGTTACTGTTGTTGAAAATGAACAAGGAAAAATGATAACTAAAAGAGTACCCACTAGTTGGAGAATGTGCATAGATTATAGGAAATTGAATTCCATGACCAGAAAAGACCACTTTCCTTTACCATTTTTAGATCAAATGCTAGAAAGAGTTGCTGGACATTCATTCTATTATTTCTTGGATGGTTTTTCAGGCTATCATCAAATTGAAATAGCATTAGAAGACTAAGAAAAAACTACTTTTACTTGCCCTTTTGGGACGTTTGCTTTTAAAAGAATGCCTTTTGGTCTTTGTAATGCCCCAGCAACCTTTCAAAGATGCATGCTTAGCATATTCAGTGACATGATAGAAAACTTTTTGGAAGTATTTATGGATGATTTCTCTGTGTATGGTGATTCATTTGATGATTGCCTAACAAATTTGGAAGTTGTTTTATGCAGGTGTGAAGATAAGCAACTTCTCCTTAATTGGGAGAAGTGTCATTTCATGGTTGCAAGAGGAATTGTTTTAGGTCATATAATTTCTGCTAAAGGCATGGAAGTAGATAAGGCAAAAGTAGATTCTATTTCTAGGTTGCCTACTCCTTTAACTGTAAAAGATGTTCGATCATTTTTAGGCCATGCAGGTTTTTATAGGAGGTTCATAAAAGATTTTAGTGTCATAGAAAAACCTTTGACTACTCTTTTGATGCATGATACAAAATTTGTTTGGACTAATGAATGCACTGCAGCTTTTGAATATTTAAAAAAGGCACTCACCATTGCACCTATAGTTAGATCACCTGATTGGTCTCTTCCTTTTGAATTAATGTGTGATGCAAGTGATATAGCTGTAGGAGCAGTGCTTGGCCAGAGGAAAGGTAAGGAACCTTATGTAATCTACTACGCTAGCAGAACTTTGATTCAAGCTCAATTAAATTATACAACTACCGAAAAAGAGCTGCTAGCTATTGTTTTTGCACTGGAAAAATTTCGAACTTATCTTATTGGGACCCTTGTTACCATCTTTACTGATCACTCTGCTCTTAAATATTTGTTCACAAAGAAAGATGCTAAACCTAGACTCATTCGATGGATTTTGTTATTGCAAGAATTTGACATTACAATTAAGGATAAAAATGGGGTGGAAAATGTTGTCGCTAATCATTTATCCAGATTAAATTCTAAAAATTCAAAAGTTTCTCACCCTTTAAATGATTCATTTCCCGATGAACAGTTATTTAGCTTGAACATTGTTCCATGGTTCGCTGACTTGGTTAATTATCTTGTTACAGGTCATATGCCCTCAAATTGGAGTGTCCATGACAAAATGAGAATGAAAGCTATTGCAAGGAACTTCTTCTATGATGATCCATACTTATTCAAATATTGTCCAGATCAAATTATCCGAAGATGTGTTCCTGATGATGAGGTACAACAAATTCTTACTTTCTGTCATTCTCATGCTTGCGGGGGCCATTTCTCTTCGCAGAAAACAGCTGCTAAGGTACTTCAATGTGGTTTTTATTGGCCTAGTTTATTTAAGGATGCTCATACATTTTGTAAAAATTGTGAAGCATGTCAGAAACTTGGTAGTCTCAGCCATAGGAATATGATGCCATTAGCTCCAATCCTTGTTCTTGAAATTTTTGATTGTTCGGGATTAGATTTTATGGGTCCTTTTCCCCCTTCTTTTGGATATCTTTATATATTGGTTGCTGTTGATTATGTGTCAAAATGGGTAGATGCTATTCCATGTAGAACAAATGACCATAAAGTTGTGCTCAAATTTTTGAAAGAACATATTTTTTCTAGGTTTGATATGCCTAAGGCCATAATTAGCGATGGAGGAACACATTTTTGTAATAAACCTTTTGAAACCTTATTAAAGAAATATGGCATTAGGCATAAGATTTCCACTCCCTATCACCCTCAAACTAATGGTCAAACTGAACTAGCCAACCAGGAAATTAAAGGCATTTTGACAAAAACAGTTAATCCAAATAGAAAAGATTGAGCTATAAAATTGGATGATGCTTTATGGGCCTATAGGACTGCTTTTAAAACTGTTCTTGGAATGTCTCCTTATAGAATTGTATTTGGAAAACCTTGTCACTTACCGGTTGAAATCGAACATAAAGCTTATTGGGCAATCAAAACACTCAACTTTGACTTAGATCAAGCTGATGAATTTAGAAAATTGAAATTGAATGAGTTAGATGAATTGCGTTTGGAAGCATATGAGAATGGAAAAATTTCAAAAGAGAAAATGAAAGTTTTTCACGATAAGAAAATTTTTAGAAAATCATTTTTTCCTTCTCAAAAAGTATTGCTATATGACTCTAAGCTTCATCTGTTTCCTGGTAAGTTGAGAACTAAATGGATTGGTCCGTACATTGTGCAAACTGTTTATCCTTATGGAGCGGTTGAAATCTTGGATCCAAAAACTGGTACTGTTTTTAAAGTTAATGGACAACGTCTGAAACCATTTTTGGATAATCTTTCTGCTGAAGTTAATGAACTACCTCTGCTGGACCCTGATTCCATCGACTAATTTTCTTGGAACTAACTTTTATTATTATGTATATATTTTATTTTCTTTTTGCAGATTTTATTCTTTTCTTCATTTTTTTTAGTTTTTCATTCTTGAATAATTGCTCATGTGCATAGGCCTCCTCTTAGGTACACTCTTCTCCTTTAGCTTGATTTAATTTTGAGTCGTGTCTATTAATCACTTTTCATTTTTTTCTTCTCTTTGAGTCATTAAGGACAATGCCTGATTTTAGTTGGGGGCAGAGGAACTCAATGCACGAATTTAAGCATCGTTGTAAGATGGATAGTCAACACATACAACTAGAGCTCTTTCAAGTTTAAGTAATTTTATTTGTTCATCATGAGAGTTGAGTGATTGGTGGTTTTCTTATATTGCCCTTATTTGATATTGCTACTTCCATTGGGCATCATTACACGGATTGTAGATTGTTGGTGGTTTACACTTAAGAAACGATGAAGATCAATGTCAATTAAAAATTTGATCCTTTGAAGCTAACCTTATCGTCTTCTCTTCCCATCACAAATCCCTTCATATCCACAAATTCCTTCATAGCCACAAATCCCTTTCATTTATTTCACATTAAAGATGACATTACATCCAGACATTGCTTCCATAAATACATAAACTTGTTTCTACTTTCAAGTATAAGTGAGGGTGATTATTTTTGCTCCATATTTGAGAAAAATTGTTCAGTGCATGAAAAGAAGGAAAAGTGGAGTTAGAAAGTATTTGACAGTCATTAAGACTAGAGGAGAATATTGAAGAATTATTTGAGAGGATTTCAGTTTCAAAAAAAAAAAAAAAAGGAAGAAAAAAGTAGAAAGAAAAGGGAGACATATTGAAGAGAAAGTAAAGGATGTGAAGAAGAAAGTAAGCTTGAAGTGTGATTAAAAGTGAAAATTATTATCCTTACTTATATTTTGAAATTCTTCGATTTCTACCAACTTTTTTCATTTCCTTATCCTATCGAAAAAAAAAATGCTACCATTGCGTCTTATACTTCCATTGGAAATTCTTGTTTTACTATTATCACTGAAATATGCAAACCTCTTCTTCCATCACTCTTTATCAATTCCCTTGATAACACCATCGTTACATTTACATTGATATTGACATTTTGATCTTAAGTTGCTTGTGGTAAGAACGGTTGAGTCCCAATGGTCGTGAGTTTTTCATGAGGTCAATATTTGCAATCCTGCCATCCACATATATATGGCCTTTATTGAATGCTTGAGTGATCAATTTTCAAACTCCATGAGTGACCCCCTAACCAGTTCAGAAACAAAATACACATACCCGTGAGAATATGGAGTTTATGCTTTTCTTGAGTGATTACTCGACACTGTATGTGTTGGGGTTAGTGGTTTGATGGATCGGCTTAAAACACACACACACAAAATTTTGGGAAAGTTTTTATGGATTAATTTGGATATAATGCTTGATCTCTTGATTTTGTGAAGTTGCTGTGCTAAACTATCTAAATTCATTCTCAATTGAAGTTTTTCATAGAGGTAGACATGTTTTTAATTCGCTTGAATTGCTAGAGACTAGCAAACAGCTAGTTGGGGAGGGTGATTATTGTCCAATTTTACGTATTTTAGATAGGTAAATAAATGAAAAATACAATTTTGGGATATAAATTTTGTAATTTTGAGTAAAACTTATAAAAGATTCAATTTTAATTTTTTAACTCTAAATTAATTTTAATTGCTAAAAATTTCATTTATTTAATTGCAGGGAAAGATTTGACAATATTTCAAATTGAATTTGAAATTCTTCTCAAAATTCTCTAACCTAATTCGATTAAAGAAATCAAGAATGACGCATATTTTTGGCCCAATTTCCAGCCCAGACTCTCTGACCCAAACAAAAACCTACACACACACCATCTCTCTCAAGCACTCTGTCTGATGTGTTCCGAATCCTCGACAATCGGAGTCATAGCAGGCTTGACAGAAAATTAAATATTCAAGCCAAAATAAAAGTGCAGTCCAGTCAACCATGTTGGAATTAGATGCATAATATGTGTTTTTCGAGTAGAAATGGGCCACTAAGCAAAACTCATGGGCTAATGCCCTTGAGCCGACTGATTTTATGGCCAAATTCCATCATTTGGGGCTTCAAAACAGCAAGTCAATTATGCAGACGGAAATTAGGGGTTTTGCGTATTTTTAGGTTAAATTTTGTTTTTAATTATTTGTTTTCCTATTTTAGAATTTTAGTCTAATTAGAATTCTATTTTGAGTCAATTCCCGGCTAGGTTATTTTACCTATTTATATTCATTTCCATTCATTGTAATTCAGACTTGAGATTTGATTTTGATATTTTTTATTGAGGATTCAATAAAAGTTATAGGTGGATTTCTATATTTTTCGAACTTATCAATAATATTTCTTGTGGCGTTCAAATATCGAACTTATCAAATATTTGCTAGAATATTTGTGGCGTTCAAATCCAGAAACTAATCAGGGAGATTGGGCAAATCCTTGTGGCATTTCGAAAGTCATGGTTCTTTATTCCGCATCGTCGAGCCATCGCATCGTGAATATCGGGTCATGATTCATCCGTCCAACAACAACCTGGGTTCGGAACTTTCCGGCGTTTCTTCCGCGCTTCGAACCTCATCACTGTCTATCTTCTCGCTAGTGATATAACCAGCCGCAACTGCCTGTGTCTTCTCCCATCTTCTAAAACAACTTAGCCGCAACCCCTCACGTCTCTCTGTGTGTCATCTTCAACAGCCAACCTTTTCTCTCAACTCGCCTCTGCCTTCTCCTCTCTCTCGCTGTCTTCTTCTCCAAACAACCTTCAGCCACTTCACCCAGCCTCTCTCGGATCCCTTCTCTCTCAACCTCAACAGCAGCAGCCTACTTCCATCAACAACCAGCAGCCAACCTCCTTCTTCCACAGCCTCAACGCATTCTCTCTCTTGGACCTTCAGCCGTAACCCATACTCTCTGTCTTTGTCTCACAGATTCAACTCCAAATTCTTGTCTTTCACTTCTCCCTCTCAGCCTCACGTCTCTCTCTTTCACCTTCAACAGCCAACCTTCTCTCCTAACAGACGCAACTGGAACTCAGCCTCTTCTCCACTCACAGCCGCACAGCTTCATCATCCTTCCATCTTCATCACTTTCAACCTAAAACCTACAACCGCACCAAACCTCCTTCCAACAACCTGAAATCAGTCCACTTCCATATTTTACAGCCGCATCTCCTTCACCAACTTCCTTCGGCCTCTACCTCCATCAATAACCTTCAGCTGCAGCAGCTCCCTCTCGCCAGCAGCAGCTTTTCCAGCACCAGCCTCGCACCAGCAGTCCCACGCAGCAGCCTCTGTTTTGGGTTATTCGTTCTAGTTTGATTTATTGCGTTTTGTTTAGATTCTCAATTATTTTGATTGTTAGTCCACGTACATTTAGATTATTGATGCTAGTTTGATTTTAGATATGTTTTAGTTAGTGAAATTTTATTTCCGAATTTGAATTTTGTTCGAGTAATGGTTAAGTGTTTACTTGATTTTTATTTCGTTAATTTAATTATGTTCGGCTAAGTTATACTTGAGGGGAGTTATTCTTAACTTCAATGTGTATGTTTTAATTCGTTATGGATGAATTCTTGTGATTGATAATAATTAACGAGTGTTTCAAAGTTTCAAATTATTTTACTTCGATTGATGTCGTTGATGTGATATGTATTGAATATGCACATAACGTGCTCGACTAAATGCCGTAAAATAAATTGATTAATTTTCGTACTAATATTTTCAAATTTTATTGATCTCAGGAAATTCATGCTAAATTTATTTGCAAAACCCAATTGATAGCGAAAGAATAACTCCACTCAAATTTCTCTTTCACTGCATTTAACTATATTCTCTTTATTCATTTAAACACAATTGAAATCATATTTTAAGTTTCGAATTTAGCAAATATTACGATATCAATAAAATCCCTAGGAAGAATGACCCTGGATTATTGCTAGGCTATAACTTGACCCCTTTGTACTTGGAGGGTAGATTTTACATCGAGTCACAAGTGTAAAGTATGCCACGTGTCATGATCCGAAACAACGAGTTCCTCTATAAATATGGCACTCCTCCCGCCTGGTAAAGGGTTAGCATTTTTACTCTCTTAACTAAATATTTACTCTCACTCCCTTTTCTCTCTTTTACGCATTAATATTTCCCGCACTCAAATGATACTTGCTTGACATGGCCGCTAACTTTGGCATCGGAGTGCAAACGGGAGCCATCTCGGCCCCCTTTGCAAACTGATCGTTTGTCACAGTGCGCAGGAGATCCATGTGTTAAAGAGGGAGGAGCTGAGATGTGTTGGTCCAAGGTCCATCCGGATTTTGTGGTCAACATTTTGCCGCCGTCTGTGGGAAACCATACTGCTAACCACGGAAACGCATGATAAAAAGCCACTTACAGAATGGAAACCTTGAAAAAGGGCGAATAACCTCTTGCAAAAGAGCGAAGTGCTACAAGAACTTCGAAATATAAGTTTATTTACCTTGAAAAATGCTTAAAAATTTGAAACATAAGTGTGGTAACCTTGAAAAAGGTAAAGAACTTTGAAACATAAGTTCGGTGACCTTGAAAAAGGTAAAGAGCTTTGAAACATAAGTGTGGTAACCTTGAAAAAGGTAAAGAGCTTTGAAACATAAGTTCGGTGACATTGAAAAAGGTAAAAAGCTTTGAAACATAAGTTTATTCACCTTGAAAAAGGCTTAAAACTTTGAAACATAAGTGTGGTAACCTTGAAAAAGGTAAAGAGCTTTGAAACATAAGTTTGGTGACCTTGAAAAAGGTAAAAAACTTTGAAACATAAGTTTAACAACCTTGAAAAAAGGCTCGGAGCGTTGAGATAAGAATCTGTTTATCCTTGAAAGGTAAATTAAAACCAAGAAATTTCTTTGAAACATGAACGAAAGCGATGGTGATGTTAACCCCCGTAGGGGAAGAAATGGCCAGCACAGCGAGGAGGAGGTTCCTCAAGGACCTCATGAGAACGCCAATGAGGGAGTGGCACAACATAACCCGCCACGCCGGCACCGTAATCGCCGCATGTTGCGGGACATGACTCACATGGCGGCCCAAATAATAGAAATGCAGAAGCAGCAGATAGAACAGACCGCTGCGATGAATGCCTACATGGCTAGAGGATATGTTGTGAATGAGCCCATGATACCTCCGCAATACCCACAACAACATTACTCACCATCCGACGCGGCCACTGCCTCTTATTATTATCAAGATCCACAGGCACATGCCGAGGTGGAATCCGAGCCCTTCTACGATGAGGGCCCGAAACATGAGGCACGTGAAGAACAAAACCCACTCCCAGCTAGACACAGGGAGGCTTCACCCACAAAATCTGCCAGCGTCTTCAGCCGGATAGGAGGGTTATTCAGAGGCAGGCAAGGGGGTCGGAACAATGGAGCTGAGCCTAGAAATAGGCGGGAGCGAAGCGGTGAAGAAGCCTTGTAGCAGAGTCGAATGCATAGGGACTAACAAGGTACTGGGACAGAAATGTTCACCCCCACGCATGAGCCTAGGAATAGGCAGGAAAGGAGAGCCGAAGCAGTTCGGACCAAGTCTCGCAACGAGTTACTGAGCCATGAAAAGCCAAACTACGGTCGCGTTCTGCCACCACAAAGGCAGGAGTATGCTCCGCCACTCTATGACCAATACCATGATACAGTGTATTCCGGTTATGACGAGAACAGTGAACTACCTTCATATGAACTGGATGACGAAGAGGAAATAAGTGTAGCGACCAAGAATTTTCCATGACTTATTTAAATGAATATTATTTAAAACGTGTCGCTACGACTTTACCTATTTATTTTAAACGCATTTTCGTCTAGCCATTTAAGTTAAAATTTAAATTATTTAAATTTATCGTAGTTAAATTTCAATTTCAATTTTTATAAAAGTATCTTATTTTCATTATTTATTTATTTATGTATTTTAATCCAAATTAAAATTATTTAAATCTAGAATTTTTTTTAAATTTCGAGGACGAAATTATTTTAAGTGGAGAAGGTTGTAGCGACCGAGAAATTTTCAAAACTTAAAATACTTGTTTTATCAAACTTGTCGCTACGACTCTCCAACATTAATGATTATTATTCAAAACCAGCGCTCTCGTCTAGTCATATTAATTATTTTAAGATTTTAAGAAAGAATAAATTTTGAAGTATCCAATTATTTTAAATCAAGAAAATTTTAAATTTCGAGGACGAAATTATTTTAAGGTGGTAGGGTTGTAGCGACCAAGAATTTTCCATGACTTATTTAAATGAATATTATTTAAAACGTGTCGCTACGACTTTACCTATTTATTTTAAACGCATTTTCGTCTAGCCATTTAAGTTAAAATTTAAATTATTTAAATTTATCGTAGTTAAATTTCAATTTCAATTTTTATAAAAGTATCGTATTTTCATTATTTATTTATTTATGTATTTTAATCCAAATTAAAATTATTTAAATCCAAAATATTTTATCTTCAATTTAAATTCATTCTCAGATTTTTATTTATTTTAAAATCCCCAATTCACATTCATTTTAATCCCAAAATTTTCTCCCCAACTTCTATCTTCATATTCAAGCACATTTTCCCCATTATCTCTACCAAATCCCTCACAATTAGCCATTCAACCTCGTTACATCCCAAGTTTTCTTCTTTTCCACCCATTTCATCATCATCAATCACCATACTTTACACCACTTTCCATTTCATTTTCCACCTAATCCTCCACCACAAACCTCCATTTATGAATCCACCAAGCCTCATTTGCAACCACATTCAGAACCATAGCCAAGAATGAAATAACCAAACCTCAATCCCAAAATTTCAGTCATCAATCAGCCGAACTCCTCCCCCTTCATACGCCATCTGCACCAAATTAACCTCTCCTTCAGCCCCCTCAATCACAAATCAAGCAATTGCCAATTTTTTAATCCAACTCTATGTATATCTTTCCATCTCCACTTCATTCATTCAAACCACCACCAGCTCCATAGACGACCCACACCACAGACGCCATCTACATCAACCATATACCTCATGGCCCCTAATCCAATCGATGGGTTTAAGGGGACAAGCATCACACAGACAAAACCATCGAGTCTGCAAAACCACCCTCACTGCCTCTTCACAAATCAACCACCATCGAGCCTCACATTGCAATCACCTTAGCAAACCAAACCTCGATCAAAACCGCAACTTCCACCACCCTTGCCTAAGCTCAAGCAACCTGCATCACCATGGTCCGCCCCCTTCCATCGCTCGTGACCGTGAACCACCACCAGCCAAACACCATTATAGCCCGAACCAAAAATCACACCAACAACCACCACCACCTACTAACCCAAAACAACAGCCACATCCCACTTTCAACTCCAATCCCACAACCGCCATCACGACCGCACACCCCGCCAGCACGACCGCACCACCACCAACCACTTCCCAACCTCAATCCACACCATTTTTGTCCCAAATCAAACCCAAAACCAAGTTAAAAGCAGTACCCATAACTTACCTCAACCTTCACTGGAGTTCTACCGCCGGCGGAACCCCAAATCGCGAACTTGCAGCCCTGTCTTCGCACCCAAACGCCTACCAAAAAACCAGCCCAAATTCCTCCTGTTGAACCACACATACACCGGCACCACCTTGCGTTGGTGGCGCCATCGCCGGCTTGGCCGGCGGCGTGGACCGGAGGAAGGGGATTTACCCCTCCCCGTCGCCTCCCTCTCGTCTCTCTCGGTTTTAGAGAGAGAGAAATGAAAGAAAATATATGTATATGTATTGTTATATTTTTGAGAACTTACATTTTAGTACCCAATTTTGAAAGTAACAAGTTTCAGTCCCTGTTTGTTTAAAATGTTTTATTTCAAGCCATAAGGTTTTAAATTATTTTTAAGTAAGCCCCTTAGTTTCAAAGTATTTGTTTCAGCCCTTATTTTAAAAGAGTTTTTATTAATTAGCCCTCATATTTTCAAAATCGTTTAATTCAGTCTTAAAATATTTAATTTCAGTCCCAAGTTTTAAAAGATATATATCTTTAGCCTAAATTTCAAAAGTTATCATTTAAGCCACATATTTTAATGTCTTTTAATTTTGTTCCTATTGATTTAAAAATGATATATATATTTATAAATCCCAAGTTTTAAAATAATCATTTCAGTCCCTAAAGTTCAAAGTCATTTAAATCAATTTTAAAGTATTAAATTGGACTTATTATTTTAAGTTATGCTAGACGAGGCGCTTGGACATTTAGAAGAACAATGTGAACTTTCTTGCTCAACTTTCAAACTCGTGATTTGAGGTCGACTCTGATTCACAAATTTACGTTTTTTTCAAAAGTGCGCATCAATAATTATTTGGATTATAAGTTTAGCATGTATGATTGTGTTCATGAGAACTTGAACTTTATGTTCATGAGAATTACTTGCTTTCTGAGCATGAGACTATGTTACGAGAATTTACTTGCTTAAATGCATGAGACTTGAACTTGTATGTTCATGAGAATACTGGTGATCGTTAGACACCTGAGAACTTGAATATCATGATTATGTGTTTTAATTTATAATGTTAAATGATTATTATGAGCGAGTCTACTGAGTATTTCTTTGAAATACTCACGTTTTCCAAAATAAATTTTGCAGATGACGGAGTCGGGGGCGAGGCTTGCAATGGTGGCAATTATTGAGATTTTAGAAATGTTTTATTTAAAATTGAAACTTATCTATTTCATGTTTGTTCCAAGTTTATTTTCAAATTATTTCAATATTCGAATTGTTGACCTTTTGGGTCAAACTTTATAAAATTTAGTTTCCGCTTTAGCTTTTAAATAATAAATATGATGTTTGAATTTTTTAATTATTTCCGCAATAAAGTAAATTTTAAAGGAAGAAGTGGCGTCCCGGGCTCCACGGAATTCGGGGCGTTACAATAAGCCCCTTCACAGAGGGCCTCCGCAGGTGCCCCGTGCCCCATGACTTCGAATGCCAGAAATAGCAAAATATTCTGGTCGAGGTGACCCTAATGATCACCTGTTAAATTACCGCGCCAGCAGGGAAATAACCGGAGCCACCCCGGTACTGAAATGTAAAACCTTTGCTTTAACCCTTGAGGGGAGTGCGATACGATGGTACAAAAAACTCCCCCATGGCAGCATCCATAATTGGAGAGATCTGAAAACGGCTTTTAAAAATGGCTTTGTTTCCTCCAGGCCTGGCCAGCTCCCACTCCAGGGCCTTCAGGATCTAAGGCAAGGAAGGGATGAATCTCTGAAAAGTTACCTTGCTCGGTTTACTGAAGAGATGCACATCTGTGAAAATATCACCGAGGCGAAGATGTTTTCCGCCTTGAAGGGAGGACTAGATATGATAAGCATGTTTTAGAGGGATGTCCGAAGCAGGAAACCAAGGGATTACAATGCCCTCGTAGACCTGATGAAGGAGGAGATTGTATCAGAAGAAATGGCTAGGGCCAGGGACAACCACCCCCAAGGAAGATACAATCTTGGGTATTCTAATGAAGCAAACCTCAAGAAAGGAGGAAACAAGGAGAGGATCGGCAGTATCCGAGGCGGAGCGCTACGTCCATTTTCGGGGACAGGGTCTATCTTTGCAGCAGAAATCACAGAAGCTATCCCCCACTTGCACTCCAACACCCCTTCTCAAAATCCTCCCTCAGCTCAAGGAAGGATGGAAAGTGGCCGAAGTGGGAAACAGCCCATGATTGGGGATTACTGTGCCTACCACAGGTACTACGGTCACGCAACAGAAGAATGCAGGGAAATCCACATATTTGCTGACCAGAAGGCGCAGGGGAGAAGGGGAAGTGACTTCTCCCCCGACACGGGGAGAACTCAAAAATTCGGTGGTCAAAAGTTCAACCGAGCTGATAGGAGAGCTCCATGGAAGAACTCAACTAAAGAAAGGATTGACAATCGTCAAAGAGACAGGAACAAGGGCCAGGATACCGCCTCGGCGCATGCTAAAGATACACGGGAACCACCTGTGCCCGTGGCCGACCTCCCTATTCGTGAAATCGACACAATATTGGGGCCCCCCACCCTGGTCAAGCAACTCGCCAACGTGAATTACCATATCCATTCGCACCCTGTTGGGGTGCCTCGGACAGAATCTATTACATTTACCCACGACGATGCCATTGGGGTACACTTCCCACACAATGTTGCGTTGGTTATCAGGGTAGTGGTGGCCTGGAATGGGTTATCACGAATGATGATGGATGATGGTGCCTCGGTAAATGTAATTTACGGGGTAACTTTCGATAAAATGGGGATCAGCACTCCACTCATCCCAGTCCCGGACCCAATTTATGGATTCACTAGGGATAGCATAACCCCCAGGGGGTCTATAACCCTTATGACTGAAGTAGGGCAAGCGCCAACTCTTTCCAGAATCCCCATGGAGTTTTTGGTTGTGGACAAAATCTCCTCCTATCATGGCTCAATTGGGAGGCCCGGTCTCATTGACTTAGGGGCTGTAACGCATACTAAATACATTTGCATGAAGTTCCCCACTGAGCATGGCGTTGCAACTGTAAGGGGAAGCCAAACTGAATCGCGGGCCTGTTACACAAATGCAATCCAAAAATTTCAAGATCGAAGCTTGAACATGATCAGTGACGTAGCCATGGCCGAGGCTGCTCCAGACCCTGAAAGATTGGGTGAAGGGCCTTCTGGAAATAAGGATGTTACGATGACACTGGAAGAGGATTTAGCTGATCTAGACCCAAGAATGGCAGGTGACAAATGCTCCACCCCGGCCGAAAGGTTAGAATGCTTCGGTGTAGACCCATTTGATCCAATCAAGGAATTGCAGATCGGATTGGATTAACCAATTGAATACAAAGATCAGTTGAAGAGCTTCTTACTTGAAAATCTCGATGTATTCGCATGGAAGCATGGTGACATGGTTGGGATCGATCCTAAAGAGGCCTGCCACAGACTCCAGCTGGATCCCCGAAGCCCTGGGCATAGGCAAA
Source organism: Ligustrum vulgare (assembly GCA_963555705.1). NCBI lineage: Eukaryota > Viridiplantae > Streptophyta > Magnoliopsida > Lamiales > Oleaceae > Ligustrum > Ligustrum vulgare. The sequence goes on along the minus strand of OY743169.1, from coordinate 58,470,635 downwards.
AGAGAAGGTCCATGAGTTCTGACAAGTATGGGGCCTTGAAAGACGAGGTCACAAAGCTATTGAAAAATGGCTTCATCAGAGAGTCCCGCTATCCGAAGTGGATATCAAATCCTGTTTTGGTACCAAAACACAATGGGAAACTGAGGGTGTGTATTGATTTTTCCAACTTGAACCAGGCATGTCCCAAAGACAGCTTTCCACTGCCTCGGATCGATCAGTTGGTCGACTACACCGCAGGACATGAGCTGCTAAGCTTCATGGATGCCTACTCCGGGTACAATCAAATCCCCATGTGCGAATCGGACGAGGAGCATACTTCATTTATTACAGACAGAGGACTCTATTACTACAGAGTTATGCCATTCGGCTTGAAAAATGTGGGAGCTACCTACCAGAGGCTGGTAAACCGCATGTTTTCAGAACAATTAGGAAACACTATGGAGGTATATGTTGATGAAATGCTGGTCAAAATCATGGTCGCTGCGGATCATATCCGCCATTTTTCAGAGACCTTCGATGTTTTAAGGAAATATCAAATGAAGCTCAACCCAGGGAAGTGTGCTTTTGGAGTAGCATCTGGAAAATTTCTTGGACTAATGGTGAATAAGAGGGGAATCGAAGCTAATCCCGACAAAATCAATGCTTTGTTAAACATGCAATCGCCTCGAAATCCAAAAGAAGTGCAAAGCTTAACGGAGAGAATTGCGGCCTTGAATCGATTCGTCTCAAAATCCACTGACAAATGCTTGCCATTTTTCAAGGTCCTAAAGGAGGGGAAAGCGATTCCAATGGACACCGGAATGTGAGTAGGATTTTGCCGACCTGAAAGCATCTTTGGGACGACCCCCATTGCTATCGAAGCCAAAGGCTGGCAAGCCTCTCTACATATATTTGGCTATATTCAAAGAGGCTGTTTGCTCAGTGTTGGTCAGAGAAGAGGATGGGAATCAGTTCCCAGTATATTATGTGAGCAAAGCCATGCTGGATGCCGAGACACGCTACCCAGATATGGAGAAACTTGCTCTCTCGTTAATCACAGCCCCTCGCAAACTTCGTCCCTACTTTCAGGCACATTCCATACGCGCGCTCACCAATTTTCCCATGAGACAAATGTTGCAAAAACCAGATGTATCTGGGAGGTTACTGAAATGGGTGATAGAAATCAGCCAGTTCGACCTACATTATGCGCCTCGGACCGCGGTAAAGGTTCAAGCATTGGCGGACTTCGTAGTCGAATTCACACATCCATCGGAGGTCGAGATGGTTGATAACACAGATGACAGCCAAGAGTGGAAATTGTTCGTTGATGGGTCCTCGGCTGAGGGATGATCTGGTGCGGGAATATTGTTAATAAGCTCAGAGGGGTTTAAACTATACAGTGCGATCCGCTTTGAATTCAAAGCCTCGAACAATGTTGCTGAGTACGAGGCGTTATTAGCTGGGCTAAGACTTGCAAAATCTTTGAAGATTAAGTCCGTAGTGGCGAATAGTGATTCACAGCTCGTTGTGAGTCAATTCAATGGGCAATTTTTGGCCAAAGAACCTTCTATGGTCGCTTACTTGAAGAAAGTAAGAGATTTGACTGTGCACTTCAGAAAAATGGAGTTGCAGCACATCCCCAAAACAGAAAATTCCAACGCCGATGCTTTGTCCAAACTAGCAAGCAGCAGTGATTCAAAGTTACATAATCTAATCCCAGTTGAGCGTATGTTGACTTCTTCTATTGAGCCAGGACCGGAGATTTTGGCAGTAGAAGAAGAGGGATCCTGGATGAATCCCCTGATCACCTATTTGAAGCATCAGACAGTGCCAAACAAGCCAGAGGCAGCTCGGAAATTGCAAAAATACGCTGCGAATCTCGTACTCTTGGATGACCTACTTTATAAATGGAGTTACACCTCCCCTTTACTGAGATGTGTGGGGCCAGAGGAAGGACGGTTTATAATGAGAGAAATCCATGAGGGCATATGTGGCAACCATGCCGGGGCGTTATCGCTAGCTCGGAAAGCCCTCAAACAGGGATATTTTTGGCCTACTATGCGAAAGGACTCCCATGACTTCGTGTGGAAGTGCGATAAATGTCAAATACACGCAACCATACCACATCAGCCACATCACAAACTAACTGTGGTGACTAGCCCTTGGCCTTTTGCAAAGTGGGGGGTTGTTATTATCGGTCCAATGCCTAGGGGTGCTGGTAACAATTGCTTTGCGATAGTGGCAATTGATTACTTCACCAAGTGGGTCTAAGCGGAACCTTTGATGAGAATCACCGAGGCCAACACCACCAAGTTCATTTGGAAGAATGTCATATACCGGTTCGGAATACCACACTCACTGGTTAGTGATAATGCGAAACAGTTCAAGAAAAGAAGCGTCGATGAGCTGTGCGATGATTTGGGAATTAAGAAATTATTCTCATCTCCACATCACCCACAGGCCAACGGACAAGTCGAAGCTGTGAACAAGACCATAAAAAATACCCTGAAAAGAAAGTTGGAATCCAAAAAGGGCGCATGGGTAGATGAACTCCCACAAGTGCTATGGGCGCTTCGAACCACCTCGCACACCGCTACTGGTGAAACACCTTTCTCATTGGCATATGGAGCCGAGGCGGTATGTCCCGTTGAAATTGGGATCCCTTCGCTTCGTCAAATTCATTACGACGAAGTGAGAAACTAAGAAGCACAAAGGGCCAGTTTGGATTTCCTCATGGAAAAACGGGATGATTCCCAAGTGGTAATGACTAGATACCATGAGAAAATGGCTCGCTATTACAACAAAAGGGTGAGGAGCCGACACTTTAATAATGGGGACTTGGTCCTCAAAAAGGTTCTTCCTTCAACACAGGAACCAGGAGTAGGGACTTTAGGTCCTAACTGGGAAGGCCCTTACAAAGTCTTTGCCGAGGTGGTACCCGGAACGTACATGATTGAGGACCTATCTGGAGTACCTCTATGTAATCCTTGGAACACGGACCACCTTCGTCGTTATTTTCAATAAACCAAATTTCTCCTCTATGATTGCAGTATTATCATATGATTTCATAAAATCATGGGTGATCTACGTTGAAGATTATACCAATTTCTAATTAGATAAACATAATGGATAAAAGCAAGTTCCAAGATTATTTTGGTTATAACACCATACGTCCACGTTATGCATGAAAATTGTTAAAAACAAGGGACTCTTATAAAGCCCACACGGCGATCACTGCGTAAGAATTGAGTGTCTTGGCACCATAAAAAGGGGTTCATACAAATTCGCTTGCATAGGTCTTACAAAGTGTTATTTAAGATATGTTCAAATGTTTTTCAAAATCAGATCTCACTGGTAAGTATGAATACCTCTAACCACTCAGATCTGAGGACTATCTACATATAACCGTGCAATAAGTGCAAAACATTTAAAAGATGTCTGCGGATTGGAAGCATTCAAACTCAATCAAATATTGTTATATAAACGAAGGAATCCTGTGAACTTACACTACGACCATTGCGTATAGATTGAAAATGTTCACGCCATCAACAAAAATTCGGACAAAATATGAATAAATTATCATACAATTCAAGACATTTACAATTACAAGGCATCCGCGCTTGGAAACATTCATGCTTAAACAGTTTGAAATGTTGCTGCCAAAATACTGGGCAAAATATGAACAAGTCATTTCATTCATAAAATCAAGGCATTTACAATTTGAAATGTTACATTTACAGTATATAGCACCATTGGCGCCACAAAAACCAAACAACAAAACAAAAACCCAATAATAAGGCAAATACAGGAGCATCTTGAGGCTCGGGGTACAAGGCTTCAATGGAGGACAGGTCCAAAGTCGGAAAAGCTTCCTTCACGTCCCCCAAAGCCATCCTGGCCCCTAAGTTCCCAAAAACCCTCTGCATAGCCTCGTACTCTGGGGTCTCTTCAAAAGTGTCTTTGAAGTCCTGGACAGTTGATGCGTGTTGAAATTTACCAAAATAATAAATAATTCCTTGCTTGCTAAATATCAATTAATAATGCAGTAGCGAGAGTAAGGGTCGATCACACGAGGAACGAAAACTAATTTTAGTTGTTCGATCAATTAGAATGGAATGGGGGGTTTGTTGTTTGAAATTGCTTGAATAAAAAAATATGCATAAAAATAAACAATTAAATATGACTAGAGAAATAATATAAGAAAAAATTTTGTTCTCTGGTTCGGTTGTGCCCTCAATTAATGTTATACCTTTCCTTGTAACGTGTTTATATCCCTATTCAATTATCAATCATAAATAATCAACAAGCTCTGATTATCTAAATTCTTCCTTATGTATATTGATTCAAAACAAGTTCTTCGAACCAATTCTAGCCACGGACAATCCTAAATAAGCTCTTAGGATTTAATGCACGACTAGTATGAAAATCTAGAAGAATAGATTGAAATGGATCGTTAATTTCACAAGCTCGAATTAATCAATCCAAGTTGAATTATTACTAAACATGCACGAGATTTATTTGCTACTAAAGTAAAGATTCAATGATAATTACGGATCAAGAATCTAAACATAGCATATTCATGAATCAAATATCAATAATCCAATTGGCCAAATTAAACTATTAATCAAATAAACTCAATGAACATTCAAAACATAATAATTCAACAATTGAAATAAAGGAATAAATTCACACTTCTAATTTGTAGGAAAATAAAATAACATAATTGAGTTAACACAACTTCCCATTTGAACAGGATATGGAATTTAGCCTAGCATGATTGTGGTAGATTCTTCAAGTTGTTTCATGAATTCCATCGTTGTTAATATTCTTACGCTTGAAAATCTCCTAAGAATACTCTATATTTTGCTCTCAATTTTCCTCAATATCCAGCCTCCTTTTTGTGGTGATTTTGGTCCTTTAATATTCCCTTTTTATAGCCTCAATTTTGTGCCCTAGCTTTAGGATCAAGAAATCCCAAAATTATGGAAAGTTTTAAAATAAGGAAATTTTCGACTGGAAAGTTACGGCCGTGACATTTCCTTTACGGCCGTAAATGTGTTTTTGCATATTTCTCAAAATTTGAAGTTACGGCCGTGAATTCTGATTTACAGACGTGAATGTGTTTCTGCTGATTTTTCTTAACACGGTTAACACTCTTACGGCCGTGAATGTGTTACCTTACGGCCGTAACTAAATTTGCACCTAAGTCTCCAATCTTCAGTTTTGAGTGCATTTTGGCCCTTTTTCCTTCTTTTCTTTTCCTTTATGATCTTATACCACATAAAATATAGAATGCATTAATAGTACTTAGATAGAATCACATTATTGCTAACTCAAGGATATAATTGCATAAAATAAACATTAATATAACACTTATCAACAGCCTCAGACACTCTGGTACTTAAAACATTTTCCACCCGTGTCGCGACAGTCTGCTCCAGAACCTCAGTGATCCTTGTTTGCATATACCTTTCCAAAGAGGCAAGGTCCTCCTCCGCCTTCACCTTAGCCTCCAGCTCCCTTCTTAACTTCTCATTAGCTGCTGTCACCTCAGCTTCCAGCTTGGACTTGGCTGCATTAGCGGTGGTCAGAGCCTCGGTTGCGATAGACTGCGTGCGATTGGAATCATCCAGTTTCTTACACAAGGCCACCACATCTGACTCGGAGGCCTGGAAGTCGCGTTTTAGCTTATCATTTTCCTCCTGGATCCTGGAGACGCTTAGCATTGACCCTCTCCTTGGAGGAAGATTTTCGGGCTATGGACAGCTGGGCCTTTAGGTCGTTAATCTCCTTTAGCATGTTGTCCGCATGCGGGAGGGTAGTCTCAGCATTTTTCTTGTCCCTCTACGTCTCCTCCACGGACGATTCCACCTGGTCAATAAGGGCCAACGCCCTGGCGTTCATGGCCTTGGCGGCAAGCAGCTTCCGGGATGGACTGGCACTGGAAGAGAAGGCAGACCAGCCCTCCATGGGCTGGAGGAGAACTGGGGAAGTCAAACAATGAAGGGCTGAAAGTGACATCTCTGGGGAGAATACTGGTTTTGATATGCTTGAGCTCTTCTGCCCCCTCCAGTGTCACTTCATAAGCAAAGCCTAGAATGGACACAGATGGCTCATCCTCCAGGTCTTCAATCATTGGTGGCGGAGGTGCGGAAGTGGACTCCTTGCCCTTACCTCTTCTGAGCCTCTTCAAGGGGGCGGGCTCCTCCTCAGGTGCATGCTCAGATATGTCCTCGGGCAAGGAAGGTGGCATCGAGGCATCCTTAGTCTCCCTGTCCCTCTTGGATCCACCTTTATCCGACATTTTCCCCTTCCCTTTAGCAATGCCTCTTTCAGGATCTGTCTCCCTTTCCATGCTGGGCTGTTGGGAACCTACTGGCAACAGGTTGGGTGGTGGCTGCAGGGCTGGAAGAGGACCCTGAAGTTGGGCTGTGGACGTGACGCGATCCCAGTCGGGGAATCTTGTCGAACACGCGGAATAACGATAATTAAAACCTAGGAAAGATCTAAATCAGATCGACACAAGACAAACAACGAAAAATAAGGATAGAACGACGGTAAAGCCTTGACCCGACAATCACGACGCAATTTATGACGATGCGGATTGAAGAACCAAGATTGGTGAACGCCACAAGGACTTGTCAATTTCCTTGATAAGTATCGAATTTGGAAACGCCACAAATATTCTTGCGAATATTTGATAAGTTTGCTGGAAGAACGCCACAAAGAACGGATCTTTGATAAGTTCAAGAAAAAGGGAATAAATCAACCTCTCAATTTTGGAGAATCCTCTCACAAATTTTATTAATCAACTCAAACTTGTCTAATGTTTACAATGATGAAAAGAAATATAAATAAGCAAGAAAACCTAGCATCTAATTACTCAAAATAGAATTCTAATTACGCTAAAATTCTAAAATAGGAAAATAACCTAAAATAATAAAAGGAAATAAATTAATTGAAAATCCCCGAAAAATCTGGCGCTGCGTCTCTTACGGTCGTGACAAACCTTCTTACGGCCGTAAAGGCATTTCTGATCAAATTGTGATATTAGTTACGGCCGTGACGAATTTCTTACGGCCGTGAAGTTGCCCTATTTGAATGTTACGGCCGTAACGTCCAGGCTTACGGCCGTAAGCCTCGTTCTGCAGCAAATCTTCATTTTTCCTCGTCAATTGATTACGGCCGTGATTGTTGGTTTTACGGCCGTGATTGTATGAGTTACGGCCGTGAATAATTTCCCTTACGGCCGTAAGGCCTTTTCTGCATAAACAATTCCGTGTGCTCGGCTCGGCTTGATTCTTTCCTCTTCTCGGCTCGATTCCAACACGGAACTTGCTCCGTTTTGCACGTAGATCACTATCATATTGCCGATGGCTCGACTTCGCCCTTCGATGCCTGGTCCGGATCACATCAGGACGCCTCTGACACCTCTTTGGCCACCCCAACTTGCAAATTAGCAAGCCCTGCTTTCTGCTTCTTCTCAATGTCACTGTCGTGGCGAAGGGGTGGAGGTATCTTTTTGGCCATGAGACCCTTCAGAGAAATCTTCGAGAATTCTTTGGAACCTAACCAAAAAAGAAGCAAAATGGGGTTACGAACAAAAAAAATCATAAGATATAACAGCAATAGGGAAACGAACTTACTCATGGCTCGCATAAGACCGTCTTTAACAAATAATTTGTTCTGTTGGATGACCCCTTGGAATGTGCCCTTGTAAGCAAACAAGCGCCTTACCGCGGCTAGGTCTGCGTCGGGGAGGAGGGGGAAAAAGTGTCCCCTGCCATAAACCAATAACGTGTTAGGAAACAGTCAAGAAAAGTGAATAGAAATTAAAAAGCACACGACCTGTGACACTTAAAGACACAATAACAAATACAAGACTCACTAGGTAGGAAAAGAGTTCGGGGAACTGTAATTTCTGGATTAGGGTCCACAGGAGAGCTCTGCCACTCCCCGGCAACCCAGAACCACTGGTTCCTCTAGTTCTTTATTGAGGTCGGATGACCGGTGATAACAGGAGGATATGAGCCCCTAGGAGACAAGTAGTACCAGTCTTTGACGTCCGACCTCACGTCCCTTTCCCTTCTAACTGATTTCTTCAAAGTGTAGAGGGTATGAATAACGTACAGTGAGATGAGATGGTCAGGACTGACTTCCTGCCACACTAACCAAGTGCCCACAGCCTGTGTCTAGAAGTTGGGGGCCAGCTGATAGGGGCACAGGTTATAACTCCTAAGCAACGCCCTGAAGAAGGGGTGCAGGGGTAGCCTCATCCCACAAGATAAAGCATCGTAGCCTATGGCCGCATGGCCTGGGGGAGGGTTGCAAGGTCGGAAAGAAGGTGTAGGGTGCACCAATTGAACCCCTTCTGGTATCCTGAATTTTTCCGAAGCCCCAGCCAAGTCAACCCTGCGAATCTCAGTGGCGATCTCGCTGCTCTCCCATGACTCTGAGTTTGGATCAGGATCAACGTGATAGCCCAAAACTTTGTTAACCTAATCCTCCACTTGGGCGATCTCCTCTGCAGTCAGACTCAACTCTTCCCTATGTGCCCTAAATGGGGCCCTAACGATTAAACCGAGGTCCTGGTGACCTAAAGAAGAGCCTAGTGCCTCTTCTCTCCCCAAATCCCTGTCTCGTTTGCTCCGAAGCTCCCTCAATGACGCCTCTTCCTCGGATGACAGGTGAGCCATGTAGTTTTGATCTTTTTCTCCTTCGCTGTCAGAATCACTCAAATAAATTATACCACTGATTTTCCTATTCCTCCTCTTAATTTGCTCCCTAAAGAAGCGGGAACTAAAAACTGATAAAGATATGGGGCAGAAACCTCTGACAGGAATTGTCATTGCTAACTTCTCCTGTGAACCCGTTCCCCTAACTCTTTCCATTTTTTTCTTAAAAATAAACAAGACCTACCAAGAGGAAAACAAAGTGCAAAACAAAATTTTCGAACCCGCAGTGAGAAACTAAAAATAGAAAAGTTTTGCGCAAGCAAAGGAAAAGAAATTTACCTTCGAAAAATGACTGTTCAAGGTTGTGCACTCGAAAGGAAAAACACGCCAATGGAAGATGTTGGACAGTGGAGACGATTTGCAGAGTGAAGAATCCTAAAGAAACGCTGAAAGACTTGCAAGAAGAAGGAAGAATACTACTATTTCTTGCGAAATAAAAAACTACTGTGAAAATTCTGAGAAACGGGTAAAGGAGAAATGCAGGGATGAATGAGGCTTTATAAGGAACCCAATAGTCCCAAATCCTTGGTCTTTGAGCCCCATGATTAGTTTGACAACCCGCGTCTCTTGGGGGGAGGGTTAATCAAGGCGCCAGCTGCAGAAAGAAAGGAGAAACCCTTCAGCTACCAAAGTGTGTACCACGCGCGGTGACATGTCCTCCTTCATACTCTTCATATTTCTTGGGAACAGATACCAGCAGCCTCTTTGTATTAAATGCGCCGCCTAAGAAACACACTAGTACGATCCTAACCCTTATTTAGGGGGGGAAAATCCAAAGTAGAAGGTCGGCTATAATATGGATCCGAACATTTCATAAGGAATGCCGTACTTGATCATAAAAATCACCGCGCTGCATGATGATTCCCAGCAAGCGAATACCAGAACAATTACAAAATATTGGATATAACAAATGACTAAACTTGAAAAAGGTTATTACTGTGAAATGGTGGCAAATTCGGTCCGCCCATGAATGACCACATTGGATTTGAGGGACTAGTGTTGAGATCGTACACGAAATGTGACGCGTTGGGCCACCATTAAGGGGTCAATAAGGGTCCACGAACTTTATCCCATGATTAGAAGTTCAAGGCATCCCCCTGGGCCACTAGCCGAGGTGGAAAGGCATAGGAGCCCCTCCGACCGAACTGGTTTGTGTCTAGCAGATGCGCTTTATGCTTAGCCAAGGTGTTTACAGCAACACCTCGGATGTAAGGATGGGACAGTGCGTGGAGTCAAAGATGTGACACTGCCTTTACCAAGATGTGACAGGCGCCCGTCCCCTACGAAATGTAGCAATGATTACGTTCAAAAGCAAGGTTGTCACCTCCAAGAGCTAGGGTGAAGAAAAGTGTAAAGTATGCCGCGTGTCATGATCCGAAACAACGAGTTCCTCTATAAATATGGCACTCCTCCCGCCTAGTAAAGGGTTAGCATTTTTTCTCTCTTAACTAAATATTTACTCTCACTCCCTTTTCTCTCTTTTACGCATTAATATTTCCCGCACTCAAATGATACTTGCTTGACATGGCCGCTGACTTTAGCATCGGAGTGCAAACGGGAGCCACCTCGGCTCCCTTTGCAAACTGATCGTTTGTCACAGTGCGCAGGAGATCCACGTGTTCAAGAGGGAGGAGCTGAGACGTGTTTGTCCAAGGTCCAGCCGGATTTTGTGGTCAACAAAAATTATTATTATTTTTATTTTTCACACATTTGTACTTAATAATAATAATGTTAATTTTTTAAAAAAATAAGTTAATTAACAACAACAAAAATGACTAAACGTGGCAAAAGTGGAAAACAAATTTCACCATTTTGGTGGAAAAACCAATTCCTTCAAAAACTAGAACAGCACGAAAATCAAGAAAAGCTATAAAACTAATTCCACGAAAAAAAATTGTTATTAAACACCTAAGTAGGAAAATTTTGATGGAAAATGAATTCCACCCTTTCAAACACATCCTTAAGGGAAAAATGATGAGAAAAGTGAACAACAACTACATTTAAACTTACTTTTTAATACTAACAAATTTAAGATTTTTGTTTAAAAATCATGTGCTAAAAAGTATTAAATAAATATAATATTATATATAATATAAAAATAATTATATATTATATATTGAATTAAAATTAATATAACACTAAATAATAAAATCCAAACAATACCTAATCCACAACCCCAACCCCCGTACGGCCCTGCACCCCACCCCACCCCTACCCCATCCTACGCCATCCCACCCAGTCACAGTTGGTCACACAAACTAACAATTTCATCCATTCACCAACCCCACCCTACCAATCAATAAAGTCACAATTGATCGCACATAAAGTTACAGTTGGATCACAATTAAAAATTTAGTCGCAATTTCACCCTACCCCACCCCATCAACAAAGCCACAGTTGGTCACACAAAGTCACAGTTCTATCACAATTACAAATTTAGTCACATATTTCACACACCTCACCTCACCCCACTCCACCCACCCACCCAATCCAACCTAACCTAAATATCACCTACTCCGTAAAGTCACAGTTGATCACACTAAGTCACAATTACAAACTTAATCACAAATTTCGTCACACCGTCACCTCACTCACCTCGCAAAGTCACAGTTCGGTCATAATTACAAATTTAGCATCTGTTTGGTAAAAGAATCTTTTTTGTTTATAAACATATTTATAAACAACATAATTTCTCAAACTACTTTTTAACCACAAATTTTCTCTCTCAAATTTTCAACCTTTAATTTTTACCTCAAAATCATAAATAAGTAAGTTTACAAACCAAACATTGTTATCAAACGGAAGCTAGTGTCACAAATTTCACCCCACCCCACCAGCTAAGTTACAGTTGGTCGCACAGAATCATAGTTCGGTCACAATTACAAATTTATTCATAAATTTCACCCCACCCAACCCGTCAAGTCACAGTTAGTCATATAAAGTCACAGTTGGGTCACAATTACAAATTTCACCCCACCCACCCCCATCAACCCCAGCCAACTAGTAAAGTCACAGTTGGTCACACAAAGTCACAGTTTGATCACAATTAAAAATTTAGTCAAAAATTTATCCTTACCCAACCCAACCCAACCCCATCCCACCTACCCGACCCGGAAAGTCACAGTTAGTCATATAAAGTCATATTTCAGTCAATTACAAATTTAATGGCAAAACCCTCCCGACCCCCACCCGCCCCACTCGCAAAGTCAAAGTTGATCACACACGGTCATCAAAATTGAAAATTTAGTCGCATATTTTAGCCCACTCCCTACACCACACCCACCCCAACCCAATCAGCAGTCACAGTTGATCACACAAAGTTACAATTTGGTTCAATTACAAATTTAGTTGCAAAATTCACCATATTCCATCCCACCCCACCACAGCCCAGCCGTTAAGTCACAATGGATCACACAAAGTCACAGTTCGATCACATAAAGTCGCAGTTGGATCACACAAAATCATAGTTTGGTCATACGAGATTCCAGCTCGGTCACACAAAGTCACAATTCGATCCCACATAATCATATTTGACACAATTGTAAGTCACATCACGTCCTCATCCATTGGTTACACAAAGTCACGGTAACAATCTCTAATATAATTAGTTGCAATTATCCATAATTTGTCTCATATTATTTATTTATTGGTCACAACTTATGCGTTTCTTGGTTAAGATTAGTCAATATTTTTTTTACGAAAAATACCTAATAAATAGTCCCATTCTATACTCATCATATGTCGCACAAAGTCACATTTAATCGACATTTTGGTCACAATAACCTATAATTGATCACAATCATAACCCCAACCCCGAACCTAGGCGCACACACCCAACCCCCAATTACTTTCTGGACATCGCCGCAAGCAAAGACTATCAACCATCACCCCCACCACACACCATGCATCTTCACAACAGCAACCAATGACACCCACCTCCATCTCACCACCGACATCCACCTCCATCTCCATCTCACCACCGTCACCACTGACATCCACCTCCATCTCACCACTGAGAAAATAAAGGGAGCAACACATTACATCATAAAATTAAGGCAAAGATCAGCCATCACCGCCAACTATGCAGCCCCGGCTAAAGGTACCATCACCATCAACGACTCAACTATGTAGCCCCAGCTAAAGGCACCACCACTGCCAACTACACAACCTCGGCTAAAGGAACCATCACACACCGCTACCATCACCATCACACCACCACTTTCACACCTCTTCAACGCCACCTACACATTCGCGCAGCAGTTTTGCGTATAAGCATCCGTCACAACTATGTAGCACCTCCGACTGTGTGATGGCGAACGCCTACCGACAGAGCTGAACGTGCAACCACTACGTCGATCTACATTGGCAAGCAGTGGTAAGGCTCGCCATAAGTAAACAGAGGTCACCGAACCAAGGATGGTGAACTTCGAGAAGAGGCCTCTGGGCATGCAGAGAGAGAGAGAGAGAGAGAGAGGTTATTTGAGAATGATAAATCAAAGAAAGAAGGAGTGAATTATATTTTTGAAGTATGTGTTAATTAATATTTGTAGAATTAACACCTGAGTGTCAAAAAATTAAATTTCAGCACTAGAATTTTGAATTGTGTATATGAAAGTCAAGGGCACCATGTAATTTTCCCAAAAAAAGATTTTAATTGGAGCTTTTGAATAGAATCCACAAGATGCAGCTCGCCATTAAATTTGTTGTTGTGCTATCAATTACTTGCCTCTTACTCGCCACTACAGGTGCTCATGAGAGCAGTGGAAGATCAAGGGGAGGCAGCCGTGGAGGCAGGAGCGGTGGTGGTGGATGTGAAGGAACTGTGGTGCTGCCAAGACATGGAACCAATGGACACCATAGAAACAGTAGCTCATCTACCTCTATTGCCTAGCCGGATTTAGTTATGTCGTACTTAGTCCATGATTTTATTCTTTAGTGGCGTAGTAAAAGTAGACATCAACTCCCAAATCAACATACACAATCTCGCCACCTCATTTTTGATCATCCTCCTTATCAACCTACAAGTACAAGTAACATTAATCTAATACATATATACCTTGTACAAAATAGAACGGAAGAATAAGGATTATGGGTTGTGTCCCTTGTTGCACTTTGTGAACAAAGGACAGCAAGCCCCAGTTGACCCATTATTTTGAAATAATATTGTTTGTAATAGTAAATTTTGGAGAATGTGCAGTTAAAAAGCAAGAGTCTTTTTTATTTATGTATAGATTATTTTATTGGTAAAATGTTTGTTATTATTGTTATTTGTCGAGAGTATGCTTTTTCCTTCCTAATTACCTGAAAACACTTGCTCCTCTTGAAACATGAACGGAATAATTAGAGTTAAGTGTTTCAGTGACCACCAAACTTTATATGTTATCACGGTTTAACCACCTAACTTAATATGGTTCCAAGTGGCCACTAAACTTTGAATTGTCTCATCCCGTTGGCCATTGAACTTTATAAATCATCACGGTTTAACCACCCAACTTTAATATGCATCCAAGTGGCCATCGAACTTTGTATGTTGTCACGGATTACCCACCTAGCTTTAATATTTTTCCAATCGGCCACTGAAGTTTCAAAATCATAGTTTCGGATAGGCATGTTCAAGTTTAATTTTGATATACCAAAAATAGTCGAACCATCAAGTTCTTTATACCATTTTGAAGTACTCACGGCATACTTTTGCATACAATTTACCAAAGAAAAAATGGTGACCGAGGATGAAGTTATGGCTTGCCAAATTAGGCCACTTAAAACTATTTTTTCAAAACTTTCGGTAAAATGCCAACTTTAAAAATTCACCGATAACTATCCATTGATCAAACTTAAAAATGAATTAGATATTCTCAAAATTCATCTCAATAACTTATCCATGCATATATTACACTCATTCAAATGAGGTAATTGTTCACTGATATCTCGCGATGCGAGATATCCCCGCAAGTCTACGGGTCGTGAAGAGTAGTTAAAATGGACCTGAGAGTCCGAATTATCGTTCCCACGAGGACTGTTTACTAAGTACCGAAATATTTTAGTTCTACACTTTATTTGAACAGACAAAGAGAATTTGTGATTGTGAATTAAAACTACGAAATTAAACTAAAAGAATTAAAATTGCGAAATTGTTTTGTTTTTAAATATGTTTGTAATATAGTTGGGATTCATGAGTTCACCTAACCAATTAAATCAATTCCAATTCCAGATTTTATTTTCTAAATATGTGCTCGATCGAATTCACTAATTCAAATTGAGATTCCTCTCTCGAGTTTAAATCAATCATACCTAAATAAGTCAACATTGTATCTCTACAGCGGGTCCGAATATTCCTTATCTAGATGCATTACACATAAGAATTCACACACGATTGCAATAATAAAAAGAGTATATCTCTATCTCTCGTTCAATTACCGGATTTATTACCTCGATCTATGTTATTAACTCACCTCTCGGATTATGAAAATAACACATTAAATCATGAAAGAATGGCCAGTTCATTCACGCATTAAACGCGTGATTGAGGATGAAGGTGTGGTTGAAAATAAAAATGTGGAAGAGGTAGTTGAGACTAAAAATGTAGAAGAAGTTACAACAAAAGAAGGAAGTGAAGAGAAGGACCTCGTTGTTAGGGAAGAGGATTTGGAGATGATATACCATGAGTACAAGGATCCATATCTTGTACTTTGTGAAACTAACATTTTCCACCCTATTTTGCTTAAATCTTTTTTGCAGGTTGAATATACTTGGAGGTTTGGGTCACACCACATTTGGCCAAGGAAGTTCTTATTTCGAATCGTCCTTCCAATCCAAGTATTCGACTATTGGTTGATCCTATGTAATGGAGGCAAAAATTTTCCTTTTGATCCAGGCGGTGCGCTGAAACACCATGAACCGAGTTATGATTCGGGACGAATCATCTTGAAGAAGGGGAGAATGATGTGATCCGGGATAGGAGCTCAAAGGAGAAGTCAAGTCACGGATGACGTAACAACATTCGACATAGGAAAATGAACAATTTCCATGTTGGAAGCTAGTCGAGACGACGAGTGGATCAACCTCATTCAAGCCGTCGAAGAAAATTATGGAATTTCAAAGTTTACGGCCGTAACACCTATTCGTCACGGCCGTACCCATACCACTGAAGAAAATAGAGAATTTGAAGAAATTGACTTACGACCGTAACCTGCGTCTCACGGCCATAAAATTATGTCTCGCGGCCGTAATATTATGTCTTACGGCCGTAATGGTTAAGCAGAAAATGTCTTACGGCCGTAAAGACGCTAGTCACGGCCGTAAAATGAGTAATTGCGTGATTTTAGGAATTTTAATTCTTTCCTTATTTTTAGCAATTTCTTTCCTAGTTTAATTAGAACTCTTAACCTAGATTTTGACCCTATTTATAGGGATGTAATTTTCATTATTCGTTAGACTTTACACAACTTTGATATTATATTGAGAGGCAATTTGCTTTCAAACCTTATTCTTTATTGAATAAAATCCGAACTTGCGAGTTAATCTTGTTTGTTCAAATCTTGGGTGAGAATTACTTTTATTGTGATCAAGAGGTCAATATATCCCAGTGATTGTATTGGTTGCTTGGTCCAATTAATTTTAATTGGATCCATAAATCATGATTTCTTGGCGTTCTTGGGTCGATTTCAATATTTTGTGGGTTGCGAGCTACAATTGCTACGTGGTTTGCATCATGCTCGAACAATGGAAAATAAACTATGGAGAAGTAAGTGACGTGAAGCAGTTTTCAGGTGTAATGGCCTCCAGTGACCTTGCAATGGGGCTACCATGGTGCTAAATTTGTTTTCATGAATTTCTTGAAATGAAGTGAACTAATTCATGAACTAAGCACACATAATCAATGATAAACATATCATGAAGATAAATGCTCGGAAGGATTTCTCAAATTAGCACAAAAATCTCTTTGTGGCATTTCATCAAACACTAATATGCACAACAAAAATTAAAGAACTTGCATCAATTTGGAAACATGGATTGACCCAAAAAAACTCTACCTATTAAAGCACAAATCACATTCTCCAACAACTAACTTAAGCCCATACTCCACTCCACAATAAATTTGCACTTATGAATTCAAAGAAAATTTCACTCTTTTGAATAACTTGAAGGAAAGTGAAAATTTCATACCTTTGATTGAGTTTTGTAGGTGATGAAAGCAATGAATTTGGTGCAATGAAGTGTTGATGACATGCACAAATAAATGAAAATCATGTTTGGAGTGATTTTGGGAGAGAAAACAAGTTTGTAATGTTTGAGATTGAGAAAAGCAAGTAAAAGGCTTTAAACTGCCGAAACTGGTTCCAGTTCAAACAAGCAATCGCGTGGTAGGAATTCCAGTGATCGCGTTGTCAAAACATGTAGCACATTTTAATTAAAAACTCATTCTCGCGATCGCTCAAGAGTTGTACTGAGCGATCGCTCAGTTGTCCGGCAGCTTTGAAATTTTTCCCATTTTTGAGCTTCTACCTCGTTTTTAACCCCCTAATCACATCATGATGTATGCAATGATTTTCCATACATGAACTCCATGATCTAAACTAGTGTGTTTAATGTGAGGGATGACAATTAAAAACCTAGTTTAAAAAAAATATGCAAAATTAAAAACATACCTAAATATGCAATAGTACTCATCATGCACAAGTGTTCTTAATATGAAACATGCAAAACACTCAAACACATTTCCTACCATGCATATATCTAAAATTTAGCAAATAAACAAATAATTAAAACATAGTAAATAAAAGGGGAGAAAGGTTGGGTTGCCTCCCAACAAGCGCTCTGTTTTAAGTCTTAAGCCCGACTTTAGCACATCAACATCATGGAGGCTTGAAAGATGATCGCATAGCCTTGCATATCTTGCAATTTCCAGCCTTGCAGTTCTCCACCCGTTTTCTCACTTTCTTTAATTGCAAAGCCTCGTTGTTAGCCAATTGTTGAGGGATGTTAGGCTTTTCTTCCTTTTTGTCCCTCCATCCATCTTTGCCTTTATGAACTCATGTTTTGTGATTAGATCCTCCTCAATCTTAATATCATGCTTGGTCTTTTCTTTTGGTTTCTGGACCACTCCCTCCACCTTGAAGCAACTTTCATTTAGATCTTCAAGGTCTTACCTTGGCTTGATACTGAAAGTGATTTGTTCCTTCTCGACCCTAAAGATGATTTCTCCCTTTTCAATGTCGATTAAGGCTCTTCCAGTAGCTAGGAACGGCCTTCCAAGAATGAGGGGCATTTGAGCGTCCTCTTCTATGTCCAAAATTACAAAGTCGACTGGGAAGAAGAATTTTTCAACCTTTATTATCACATTTTCCACTATACCATATGGGTATTGAATGGGTCTGTTGGCAAGCTTCAGTGTGGTATTGGTTAGTTTAGGATCCCCCAAACCAAGTTTCCTGTACACAGACAAAGGCATTAAATTGACACTGGCACCAAGATCACACAATACATTATCAAAAGTGAAATTACCAATAGTGCAAGGGATAAAGAAACTCCCTGGATCAGTTAATTTTTGTGGTAATTTCTTTTGAAGTATGGCGCTGCACTCCTCACTCAGTGCTACTGTCTCAAAATCAACCAACTTTCTTTTGTTTGACAGCATATCCTTCATAAACTTTAAGTAGAGGGGCATTTGGGCTAAAGCTTCGGCAAAAGGGATGTTTATATGTAATTTCTTGAAAACCTCCAAAAATTTCCCAAATTGCTGCTCCAGATTGTTCTTTCTCAGTCTTTGTGGATATGGAACTGGAGGTACATATGCCTTGACTTGGGGTCTAATTTGAACTTCTTCTTCAGCTTTTTCTTGAACTTCAGGAGTCGACCTCTGTTCTTTCTCACTTTCCTGTTCTTCCATCACATCTTTCTTCTGGTTCCTCTGCTTTTCATATTCTTCTATAGTCACTTCAGATAACTGAACCCCACTCCTTGTTGGTATTGCATTAACATGCTCCCGAGGGTTAGTTTCAGTATTACTTGGTGACTGTCCAGGCTGTCTTGTTGCACTACTCGCTGCCAACTCTCCCATTTGTCTCTTCAGATTCTTTATCTCAGCTGCTTGATTCATTAATTCTCCATTCTGACTCTTGACCAGCTGGATTAACACTACTATGTTCTCGGATATATTTTTCTGAGGTTGTTGCTGTTACTGCTGCTGTTGCTGAAATCCAAGTGGGCACTGAACAGACTGATTGTTAGACCAAGAAAAATTTGGGTGATTCTTCCATTCTGGGTTATATGTTTGTGAATATGGACCACCCATCTGTCTATTCCCAATGAAGTTGACCTGTTCTGGGTTTGATTGATTTTGTTGAAGTGGGCAGAAATTTATAGCGTGATTTTCGAAACAAAAATTACACAAAGTTGTATGAACTGAATTCACTGGCTGCACACCCATACTGTCGATTTTCTTGGTCAACGCATCCAATTTAGCATTTAATGATGTAATCTCATTAACGGAAATTACTCCCCCAGACTTAGGTGTAGACCTCTCTGAATACCATTGGTAACTGTTTGAACCCATCTTCTCGAAAATCTCAGAAGCTTCTTCATAAGTCATATCCATTACTGAACCCCCAGCTGCTGAGTCTGCGTGCTTCTTATTTTCATTCGTCAACCCATTATAGAAGGTCTGAACTAAGATCCAATCTGCGATTTCATGG
Organism: Ligustrum vulgare; assembly: GCA_963555705.1. Classification (NCBI taxonomy): domain Eukaryota; kingdom Viridiplantae; phylum Streptophyta; class Magnoliopsida; order Lamiales; family Oleaceae; genus Ligustrum; species Ligustrum vulgare. The sequence goes on along the minus strand of OY743169.1, from coordinate 58,451,227 downwards.
GTAGGACACTGTCTGATGAGCTCGTTGAACCTTTCCCAAGCCTAAAAAATTGATTCCCCAGGCTGTTGACTGAATGATAAAATCTCACGCCTTAGCTTTGACATGCGGCCAGGTGGGAAAAATTTATCTACAAATTTCTGGCTCATAACTTCAAAAGTGGTGATTGTGTGTAGGGGCAAAGAGTAAAACCAGGCTTTTGCTTTGTCTGCCAAAGATAATGAGAATAGCTTTAATTTCACGGCGTCATCTGAAACTCCATTCATGCGTTGCATATCACATAGTTCCAAAAATGTCCTAAGGTGCGCGTGAGGATCTTCAGATGGCAATCTATAAAAAACACACGAATTTTGGATCAAGGATATCAAGGAAGTCTTGATCTCAAAATTATTAGCTCGGATTGCAAGAGGTACAATGCAAGTTCCAATATTCCCCACAAGAGGAACCATGTAGTCTCGCAAAACACGCCTTCCATGATTTTGTTGCTGTCCATTCACAGCTGCTGGCAGATTTTGTTGATTTCCCTGATTATCCTCAATTCTATCATCTGCCATGGCTAAGTCTGTTTGTTGATTCGCTTCCAACTGTTGTTTACGCCTTTGTTGAAAGGTGCGTTCAATTTCTGTATCAAAAGGAAGCAAATCAAATGACTTAGTCCTTCTTAACATAAATTAAAGAAAACAAAAACTGAAAATTAATATAAAAATAAAAATAAAAATAAGCAAAATAAAGTTCAAAGTAAAATAAGAACTAATGGGTATCGATATTAATTAACAGTCCCCGGCAACGGCGCCAAAAACTTGTTCACTGATATCTCGCGATGCGAGATATCTCCGCAAGTGTACGGGTCTTGAAGAGTAGTTAAAATGGACCTGAGAGTCCGGATTATCGTTCTCACGAGGACTGTTTACTAAGTACCGAAATATTTTAGTTCTACACTTTATTTGAATAGACAAAGAGAATTTGTGATTGTGAATTAAAACTATGAAATTAAACAAAAAGAATTAAAATTGCGAAATTGTTTTGTTTTTAAATACGATTGTAATATAGTTGGGATTCACGAGTTCACCCAGCCAATTAAATCAATTTCAATTCCAGATTTTATTTTCTAAATATGTGCTCGATCGAATTCATTAATTCAAATTGAGATTCCTCTCTCGAGTTTAAATCAATCATACCTAAATAAGTCAACCTTGTATCTCTACAGCGGGTCCGAATATTCCTTATCTAGATGCATTACACATAAGAATTCACACACGATCGCAATAATAACAAGAGTATATCTCTATCTCTCGTTCAATTACCAGATTTATTACCTTGATCTATGTTATTAACTCACCTCTCGGATTATGAAAATAACACATTAAATCATGAAAGAATGGCTAGTTCATTCACGCATTAAACGCAATAATAAATCAACACATGCATTAAAGCGTTAAAACAAGGAATATGGCATTAAAATAATTAACTAGGCTACATCGTTCATCCCAACATAAAATTTAGTTACACATCATGATTAAAGAACAAAAAAAATAAAATAAAACGTTCATTAAAAATAACAAAGAAGAATGAAAAGATTGCAACAATTATCAATTCTTCAAGTATCTTCAATTCTCGCTCCTCTGCGATGCTTTATTCTCCAAGAATATGATATTGAATTCTCTATTGTGGCTTGTTCTATGGAGAGGCAAAGGTCTCAGTTTCGTGCCTCATGTCTTGTATTTATAGGTTTTGGAGAAAACATAGGTCAAAAAGCCCTAGGTCTGTTAAAAATCGCGAGAAAAATCTGATCTGCGGCCGAGTCGGATAACTGCGTGATCGCGCAGGCATATATCAGGCGATCGCGTGGTTATGCTGTTTAGCCTTAGGTTATGATTTTGCACCTTCGTACGATCGCGATTTCCATCTTTCCTCGGCTGTGTAAGTTGGTCCCCAACTTTTAATTGCACCTTCAATCCCCAACTTTCAATTGTTGCGATTTAGTCCCCAAACTTTATATTCTTCTTGAATTTTTCAATTAAGCTCTCGATTCCTTCAATTGGGACCTCCAACCTCTGACTTAGTCACTTTGGCACCAAGCATGTTTCCCGGTTGTTGTCACAAACTCCTCACTTGTCCAATTTAGCTCCAATTAACATCCAATTGTGTCATTTTTCCATTAATTGCTTCATTCTTCGCCTTTTGGGATACTTTCTACAAAGTAAACAAATAAACACAATTTAAATAGCATATATATTCTAAAACGATAATAATTTATTCTAATTTAGACGTACAAATAAGTGTATAAAACACACTTATCAGTAATCTTTGTTTTATCCCTCATATTCACTTCGCTCACTGTAATGAAAATGCTAAGTAATTGCATTTTTTCTTTACAAGATGCTGATACCATTTTAGGCTCCATTCAAGACCTGTTCACTTCTTAGGAACAAGTATAGGCAGACAATATCTCTCGCTCTTCTTCAGCCAATTGTCCTTCTGTCGCATGTGTGCCTTCGGTGGAAAATAAGAACATTCTCAAGCAATCAGTGCTTGAATATACTTCCTTCATGGACATGGATATATCCAGTGCTAGTGGTGCTGGCCAGCGGGATAAACTTGCGTGTGTAAGTGTAAAAATGGCTTAAGCACTTGAGCTTCCTTCGCTCAAACTCCCAGCTGATATTAAGCTGACTTTGAAGAGCATCTATTCTGAGATAAGTTCTCTATTGGCCAAAAACGTGATTTAAAGGCTAAGAAGAATCAATATGCATGTGCTGTAAACTAAAAAGAGTCTTTTCATCATGAGATTGAGAAGGCCAAGAGCAGCTTAGATGAGATTTCTTCTGACTTTATGGTTGAAGACTCCTTGACGATAAGTTTAGAAGCTGAGATGAAGGAGCTCCAAGCAAAAATGGATGACTGCAAGGCAAGGTTGGCTGCTAATAAACATAATGCCTCCCAGGAAGTTGAGTGAACTAAATCCTTGCTTGAGCGTTATTCAAGTTTGGAAGTCGACAAAGAAATCATGACTGAGTTATCTGCTGCCTCCATTGACCAGCGAGATGAGTGGGAAAAACTCTGGGAGCAGATGCGATCTATTTGGTGGATATTGTAATTAAGATGCTAACGTCTTAACATTTTTTGTAGGACGACCTCATCCTTTATTTGTTTTGTTCACTCTTCCAATTTGTAATTGCATCCAATTTCTGTTGATGTAATGGCAGCTAATTTTATTAATGAAATGGGTATTTTCATTTACTTGCATAATAGTTGTGTACGTAAAAATATTAAATTTCTAATCATTCAAAATCCCAAATCGAAGGAACATATTTCTTTAAATACTTGCCATTGATAAACCTTATATGTATCGTACTATCTAAATATTCTAAATGGTAAGCTCCATTTGGCAACACATTTCTCATTCTATATGGTCCTTCCCAATTAGGTGACCATTTCCCATATTTTGGATCATTGCTATCCAAAGGGAGTATTGTCTTCCAAACTAAATCGCCCAATCTAAATAAAATTGGTCATTACTTTTTATTATAGTACTTAGCCATTTTTTGCTTAAGAACATGCAATCTATTTAGGACGTCTAACTTTAATTTGTCCAAATTTAATAAATTTTGGGTTGACAATTCTATATGTTCATCATCACTTAAGTTAATTTGCAAGCCTACTCTAATTGATTGCATGTTAATCTTCATTGGCAACACTGTCTCTTGTCCATAAGTAAGTTGGAAAGGAGTTACTTTGGTGCTTGAACGTGGAGATGTTCTATAGGTCGATAAAGCCTTATTTAAACACTCGTGCCAATTTCGAACATTTTCATTTATCATCTTCCTTAGGATATTTTTCAAAATTTTATTAGAAGATTATGTCTGCCCATTAGATTGGGCATAATAAGGCGTAGAGTTTACCAACTTAACTCCAAATTCGCTCAAGAATTCTTTCAGATGATATCCATTTAAAAAGGTTCTGTGATATATCATTAAAGTTTGTGGTATCTCAAACCTATAAATAATGTGATCACGAATGAATTTTATGATATTCTTCTGAGAGATCTCCTTTAAAGGTATCGCTTCCATCCATTTAGTGAAAAAACCTGTTGCAACTATTACAAAAATGTGTTGCTTGGTTGATGGGGGATAAATTTTCCCTATCAGATCTATCGTCCAAGCTTTAAATGGCCAATGCTTAATAATGAGTGCCATTTCTCTTGCTAGCACTCTTTGAATTAGGCCATGTTTTTGGCATGCTAACAAGTTTTGGCATATTGAATGCACAACTCACCCATCTTAGGCAAAAAATATCCACTTCTAATAATTAATCATCTCATTCTTTGGCCAACTTGATGAGCTCCGCATATTCCTTCACGTACTTCGGCCATGATTTTTTAGCTTCTTGCAAGCTTACGCATTTTAGTAGCACACCATTTGAACATTTCTTGTATAACTCCTCATCCATCAATACATAATTCAATAAACATAACTTCATTTTTCTATCATTCTTCTAATTAGGTTCTTTAAAAAATCTTTGTATTTCTTCTCTCCAATCTACTACGTCTCCATTTTATATGCAATGAACATCAATTCCTCTTTCCCTCAGTTGTATTATGGGAAATATCACCCCATATTCACAGGTTAAATCCAAGTTTTTCATTTTTGAATAGCCCGAAGCCATCTAGGAAAGAACTTGGGAGAACGAACACAAGAAATGGATAGAACAATCAATGGAGAAAAAAAAGGACTTGAAGCTCAAATGATGCTGTTCTAAAAGCTTAATTTGCGCCATCTCGAAAAAATGAGAATGATGAAGGATCAAAACACAAATTGCTTTAGCGAACTTCAAGTTGGGAACCAGATTGAAAATAACACTTTTGAAACCCGAAAAGAAGGAACAAATTATGAGCAATAATGATAATTCTAAGTTTTAAAGAGAAGAGAGTTTGAAGATAATCGTAATGCACAAAAATGATTCAAATATTTTTAATCCATGAATATTATATCAATATATAGAATTTCAACATAATATTTTGTAGGCAATACAACTGTTCGCAAAAGAGTGAAAATGGTTGATGAAAGGGTGCCAAAAATTCAAATTGGCCTTAAAATTAAAGATAAAAAATACTCTACCTTGCGATCGTAACGTTAGAGAGGCTTACAAACGCAAGGTTGCCTCTATTGGAAACAGATTAAAATCCGTTTCTACCTTGCGATCGCAAGGGAATGAACCTTGTGATCCCAGGGTTCGATTTTTCGCACGTATTGTTCACCTAATCAATCCGTGCCTATCGTTCTGCAGCGGTCCAATTCGATAGATTCGATTAATTTTTCTCCTTTTTTAGTGTAAACTAAATAAATTGGTTTATAAACCAGTTTATAAACTACACAATTTTTCAAATATTTTTAACCACAAACATTCTCTTTTTTCAATTTTTAACCATTACTATTTACTTCATAAATATAAATAAATCAATTTATAAAATTAAACAATGTTACTAATTGAAGTCAAAAGTAGTGATTGAAAATTGAAAAGATAAAATGTCTGTAGTTAAAAAGTAGTTTGAGAAATCGTGTTGTTTATAAACTAAATTATAAACCAACTTATTTTGGTTATCAAACGGAGAGTGTTTGGTAAATGGTTTATAAACCACATAATTTTTCAAACTACTTTTTAATTATACATATTTTATCTCTTTAATTTTTAATCACATATTTTACCTAAAAATCATAAATAAATTAATTTATAAATCACTAAAATGTTAGCAAACGGAAACGTTGAGATGGCACCAATGTCACTTGTCATCATATAATATAAAAGCAGGGTTACTGAATGATGTACTCTTGGACATTTCTACTGCTCTTTTGTCGACAAATGACAATCATTGACAATCATATTATAAAAAAGTGTAATTCATACCTTGAGGGATCGAACCGACTTTATCCTGAATCATTCATTCGAGTAGTAAATTGGAGAATGTGCTTCCTAGAGGGTAGGGTGAAGGGTACTGAAGGTCCCATGAGTGGTGGTAACTCTCGCTTGTCAAACGACCAAATTCATTTTTCAGGATTCGAACTCTGCACCCGATCGCACTGAACGTGTTATCAGCCCTCCCCTTTGCCGTTGAGAGATATGCTTTGGGGGCTGTGAGAGGGTAGTTCAATTGATCATATTCTAAAATTATGTTCGGGAAGGCTCTGTTTGTTAAAAAATTTGGTATTTAAAATATGTTTTTTTCTATGAAAAATGCGTGGTTAAAAAATGAAGAAAAAAATATTTGTGATTAAAAAGTAATTTAAAAACATTGTGTTATTTAAAAATACGTTTTAAACAAGTTTACCAAACAGAGATTAAGAATTTTTTTTAATCCATGTATCACACATAAATGGACAACGTACCAGTTTCCTTATTTTTGTTAGACCAAAGCAAAATATAATGATCCTATCAACATATTTGGAATTGGACTATTGGAGTGATAGCTAGTGAACGCAGATGAACAAGCGAAGTTTTTTTCAATATCTTAGGAGTATCGAGGTCAATAGGGGAGAGGGACTACCCTTGAAATAGTTGGGTACCAAAAATCAATTAATTAGACCCCTATTACAAGGGGCAATTCCTCATTGATTAGTATAAAAATTCCTGAAGCACTAGAAATGTTTCACCAAAAAACAAATATTGCAATTTCTAATATTTATAATGTATTTGGTAACTTATTTATACCATATTTTTTCAAATCATCCTTTAAATATATATATTTTTTAAAATCACTTTTCAACTATTAACTTCATAAGAAATTGACGTATTTGGATTCAAACTATACGTTCCCCAGTCGTTATTCCGCTTTAGTGGCTTAGGAATACACGCTGCCACGCGTTTGTTTCCAATTTGTTTCCAATTTATAGATCGGCTGCTTCTGAATTTCGAGACATTTGTTGCATTAATGTGAAATTTCTAAAATTCAGAACCACATAAACTAGCCACCGTTTGGGAAGTGTTATAAGTTATATCATGTAATCATTAGTGTTATTTGTATTTTCGAGGTAAAATTTATGGTTAAGAATTAAAGAGAGAAAATTTATATGATTAAAAAAATAGTTTGAAATTCGTGTCGATTATAATCAAAACTTCCCGAACGCACGCTAAGCCCACGTATGGTAAAGATTAAATTTAAAAATTTTAATGAATAATTTTAGGGAGACATTTTTAATTGATATTTTTAAGTGATATTGTGACATGACGAACATATATTGGATGATGTAAATAGATATCTCACTACTTACTTTTTCACCATCCAATGTGTGCTCGCCATGTCACAATGTCACTTAAAATGTCAATTAAAAATGTCTTTCTAAAATTACTCAATGTAATATATTTTAATAAAAGTTGAATAGTTGATAATGTGATTATAAAGTTATAAATCTCATAAAATGTATGGTTAAGAAAAATTCACAATGAATTGAAATTATTAACAACTATTAGAGTATGTTTGAAGGACTTTTTGAAGAGTTTTTGGTCATTGTCAACCAATATTTGACATGGGGACCACATGCCCAATTCCCTGTACAAAAACCCATGGTTCAATAATGTTATTTTATAGAAGGAATCCAAATAATTCAATCTTCCTAAAAATACCCTTACTTTTGCACGTGAAAATATAAGGTCATGTTTTCTTTACTGTTTTGAGGTCATTTTCTATTTTTATTTTCAAAAATACTAAAAACGCGTTCTCTTTACCATTTTCGAAAATACATTTTGGAAAACAAAAAAAAAAAAATTGAATGTATTTCAACAAAAAATGTTCAAAACGCGGAAAACATGTTTTGGGAATTATTATTATTTTTTTTTAGAGAATTATCCTAACTTGGAACTAAGCTTAAATAAAGTTTTATTGAATTCAATATCAACATTTCAAAAAAAAAAAAAAAAAAAAAAAAAAAAAAAAAAAACTGAGAATTCTTGTTATATTTCAAAAATGTCTTTATAAATGGACTCTAATGGTTTTTAAATAACTTGTATTTTTTGGATTTTAATTGAACCAAAGCTTCATCAAATCCCGAACCTGACCAAGTTGTGTTAATATAGATTCTTAGTGCTCACATTAGTGTATTGCAGGTAACCATGTTTTCAGTATATTGTGAATGAAAATTTGAGTTTGAGCCAATAGTATTCTACAATTAAATTAATTAAAAATAGTTTAAGTAGTATTCTGCAAAATTTCAAACAGAATGTATTTTCCAACTTTTCATTGTCAAAAACCGTTTTCAAAAATTACAAATCAAACGCGTTTTCAGCAAATTTGAAAACAAAAATAAAAAAGGAAACATAAAACATTTTCGAAAATGAAAATACAAAATAAAATACAAACAGAACGCCACCTTAGTTGTTGTAACATAGATGCACTCATTTCCGAAAATGGTGAATACATGAAAATTGAAATACACACTCGGGTTCATTGGATCTTCTCCATACCTGAAGATGCATTTTTTTTTAATCTCAATACTTTTTTCGGTTCAATGTTATCCTAAACAATGTACCATGTAATCTTGCAATTGATCACATAACATATATTCATTTCCTATAGCATTTTCCTCGTAGCATTTTCTTCTTCTTCATCGGGTAGATCGATCTCAACTTCCTCGTCGTTACTTTCATCTGCCCTAATAAAACCTTCGTCCAATTGACCATTCATTTGCGGATAGTTGTAGATTTCCATAGTGGCAACAACAATGACTATTTGTGCTCTGAAAGAATAACTGGGCATTCGATCGAGGATTTTCCATCTCTACTTCTACACCCCAAATGCCCTCTCGATAAAATTCCTGCATGAGAGTGATGGAAATTGAATTGTTCTCATGTATTTCGAAATCAATGTCTACATCGATCCGTCTTGGCACGAGATTCTTGAAAATGGTACATAATGGCTGATCCCTTGTACGATGCAATGTAGTCTAGTCCATGAGCAAAACCCGAGTCAACCAAATAATATTTTCCCAATGCTGGTTGGGGAAAATTTATATCTAGACTGTAAATTGATCTTGCCAAAATTACTATCGTGTGTGTTGCACGTTATTCCAGGGAGAACGAATGTGAAACACAAATTGAAATCGCATGCAGCCAAAACATTCTGTGTTGGGGGTTCCTTTACGCTCAATGAAATTCTCTCTCTGATGTTTGCGCAAGACTGCCTTCACGAGGGTGTCTGTAGCCCCAATACAAGCCTGTTACATTGCTAAACATGATGAGTTTAAATTAACAAGGTCAACAACATTGAAATATTTTAAATATATACATTTTTATATATAAAGCTTACATGATCAATTAAAACCTAGAGTGTTCTAACAACGTGGTACCTCGAAAAATGGATAACAATCCGGGTCGGGGTTGTGGTCACCAGTTCCACTATTGTAATCTGGATGTAGTTTAATTATATGTCCACCAAACATAACTACCACTCAAAGTACTGCTTTGAAATAATGATTAATGGTTTGCAACGAGTGTCCAAACAGTGTTTGTACTTGACGGTATCCTTTTACATGTGCCAGTACGCATAAAAAAATTCCTAACTTTTCATATATGTCTAACTCAGAGATACTGCACAAACAATATTTGTCACATAGCATATGTGTGAAATTCACAAACATTGGTAGGTACATGCAAAATTATTGAAAGCATGTTTCTGGAAATACACGAATATTTTGCAACATAAAAATATGACCACTTCGTGATGTAGGAAATAAATATCTATGTTGCTTATTCGATGCCAAATAATTATGCACAATATTTTGTGTCACTCGACAATATCTTAGCCAGCTTTGTATATTTTTTTCGAGCTGCATGAGAAATGTTTCATCACCTATTTCCCCTTCAGAGTTGTCTAGAGTAAAAAGCGAGCAATCTATTTCAGAATTAATCATTTTTTGTATTAGAAAATTGTGCACTCCGTTGAATACTTTAATTGATTCAAAATGATGTCTCCATTTTTTCAAGCTAATGGTGGAGTATCTATAAGAACTCATCGTCTTGGATATATTTGTGGAAAATGGTCTGATTTGTGTCTTCAATTTATAGACCCTTTTGTCACTATTGAACTTCTCATTTTCAAAAAGAATAATGATAGCTAAATATTCTCATATGATTCTTGCAAGGATTATATTCCCCTTCTTGATAAAAGAAATGCCATAGAGATTTGATTCGCATAAATGAGAAATACGAGCCAAATTATTCAAAATAGGCTTGAGAGATCACAAAAAATTCAAAAGCAGTTAACAAAAACAACAGGATATTCCAAGTAACCACTCGCATAAGCATCCGAAAATTCAACCACATTCATACAACAATCACTCAGCGGAATATAGTAAACTCATCCACCAAACACAACTAGAAAAATCAAGTTAACTACAAATGGCTGGAGAAAAAATAAAATCTCTAAACCATACATCGAACACAACGAACTAGAATTTTTAAAACAAACATCAGGGACATAGAATTTCACTCTTGCCTCGAACTTGTGAAGAGCATTACCTCCGGGATAAGTGACGTGTTATGTAATTATTAAAAAACCAATGTATACACTTAAACTTAAATTCAGGCATCCTTGCATCCTGGAATTCCTTCCTGTTGTTGGCCTTGGTTAGGAAAGACAAGGCAAACATGTGAACATCTCCCCCTTCTTCAATCATCCCCCTTGACATTAACTCTTTAATGCACTGATCCAAGGTGATTGTCTCCTTCAATTTTACGTGTGCCAACGAAATGGATTCCAGATTGGTACCCATGCTTGCTGGTGTATCAATTGAGGCGGACAACTCTTTTGCACAGAATCTTTTCGTCTTTTCTTTTCCCTTTGAAGAACTACCTTTATGCTTCGATCCACTACGTAAGATAGAAACGTCCATGGACGTACTCTTAGGATTCAACGTTGGACCATCGCTGGAGTCTGTGCCTTTGTCATTCATAGGGACTGTGTCCTTCGCTGATTCTGAATCGCTATTTGGGCCCAAACTAAAACCACGTTACGCCAATTTCGTGGGGGGGGGGGGTGAACACATATCGCATCGAGTCGCATGTGTCACTAAATAAATGCTCATAAATCTTGTAATATTCACTGCAGTCTTAATCCCTAAATGGTTTGTATTTAGGGTTCTCCTGCACAGTTGGAGAGAAAAAAAAATGATTGTACAGTGTATGCTAACAACTCAACAGAGAGATGATGTAATAGTTTGAGCTCTTCTAATAAAAATTAAATTTTTTCAATTTTTTATTGCTTGATATCATTTCAACACTGAAGCCAGAATGTTTATTTTCCAAAACCAGACTATGTAATATTTTTTTAAAAAAAAAGTCATTTAGAATAATCACTATCTTCAATTCTGAAATTTGCTAATGGAAAGATTTTCCCAAACTAAGTTTTCTACAGATCGTTGATCTTGTAAAGGAACTTCCTACTGGACATTTCAGGGCATCAAAGATGGAAGCAGAGGATCAAGAATCCTATGATGATGATGACATCACCTAAACCTACATCTATGTCAATTTATCATAAAAAATCCACCAGATCATGTCTACATGAAAGAACCCAATGGTACCTATTCTATGATATGCCAACACACAGATGAAACAAAATCAAAGTATATTCTTCAAAATTCAGAGTGTCAAGCAATGTACAAACAATAAACTCACAATTTTCTACATGTCTACAATTTTTTCCCTTGCTATTTGTATTTAAATGGATAATTAAATCAAAAACTAAACTATGATTCTGGATTTGGGACTTAGAGTGAAGCAGGTCCAGAAATATTACTTTGATTTTATTTTCCTACCAAGTGTTGGAAGCGTGGATTTGTTATCACCATTGGCTCCATATTCAGCACCGGTGCAACGCATCAACTCCTTGAACTACTTGTGCTCGTTACGCATGACGTGCCAATGATTCTTCAACTGGTTAATGCTCCAATCATGCCCAGTTTGTCATTTGAAAATGTACCTAATCCTTTCCCATCCTTTTTGAGTGAAACACTTCCCATTGCGTTGACCTTCAACAACCACAATATCAACTGCTGACACAAAGAATTTATGCTCATGTTTGTTCCACCAGGCATTCTTCCGGATGACTGCGTTAGGTTGCACTTGACTGGGAGGTACGACGTGCAAAGCATCCGAATTTCCAGTCCTGTATGTCTGCGTGGAATAAATGGAAGCCCAAAAATTGTAACTTATGGAATAGTTGAAAATGAGTAGTTTCATAGAACTAAGGCGAAAACTAGTTTGTTAATTGAAACCTAAGTGAGGATTGTATGTCCATTACATATGTAAGAGCATCTATCAAAAATTGAACACAGATATACAAGAAATATGATTTACACTTAGCATTGAAAAAGGTAAGTAGGCATAATCAATATCAACGTCAACGGGAAGATAAAATGAATAACAAGGATTGAAAAAGGTGAGCAGGCATAACTATCAACCTCAACGGGAAGAAAATTAGAATAATTAGAGTTTCACAATGTATTTGACGTTGCCACTTTCCATTACTTCGGGGTAATAATAGGGTAGTCACCGTAGCGATCCATTTTGAGCACTTGTGTCATTGTTTTTACACCCAGAAAGACTGCAAATACAAGGGAAAATATTCAAAATTCTGTTGCAATGTATTATGGGAAACGCAAAACAGGATTTTACAGCTTCGACGTCGACGACAGAAGCATTTATGGGTAGATCGACATTGCTAATTGTTGCAAGTTCTTAAAGAAAAAAATTGGAAATTGGTAAAAAAGTGGAAATGCGTTGCTAGCCAAAAAAAAAAAAAAAAAGGTGATGATACACTCCCCTCGGGAGTGACCTCTCGCCTGACCGTCCCCTCACATAGAGGGTAGTGGGACCAGTTTTTTGGAGTGGCCCCATCGCCCTCTATGTGAGAGGGAGGTCATGCGGGAGGTCATTCCCGAGGGGAGTTTATCATTTTTCATTAAAAGTCTAACAATGGAATTGTAGGCTCAATTATTTAAATGGCTTATTTACAGTACCAAAATGAGAAATCACGTTTAAAAGGGGTTTTAAAGTCCTTCAAACTGACGCTTAATTTACACCAAACGAGAGTTAAAAAAAAAGAAGTCCATTTTCGAGGAAGTCGTACTAACCATTAATCCTTCTTTTTAAAATTTTAAAATCTTATACTTTTAGAGCATTCAAAGTTGGTACTTATAACAACAACTTTTCATTTTTCATATTCACTTTTTATTTAGCTAAAATTAAATTTTTAATAAAGTTTAATAAAAATGAGCGACGTGTGATTGAAAAAAATGATAAAAATCGTGCCTTGAAATGTATGATTGAGTATAAATTTAAGAAAAAATGAGTTTTAAAAAAATAAATACCAAATAAGAGCAACATTATTTATTCATGTTTGATCTCAATTAGCCTGGTAAAAAGTATTTATAAATTTTGTTTATAAACGATCACATGACAATATTTCTTGATCCATTTTTTTTTTTTTTTTTTTTTTTTTTGGAAAATCAACAATTTCAATTGATCAAAAATTTTTACCATCAATTTTGACTAAAAAAAATGGTCTAACAAAATATTGATACGTTGTTATCTATAAACTAACATTTATAAACGGTTTACTAAACATAGGCTTAATGAGTGAGAATGTTGACTTTGAAAGTACTATAATTTTTTTCAAAATAAAGATTTCTGAACATGAGAGAAATAATAAATGGTGTGTTGGAAAAATTTTGTTTATAAATAACCACGTGATAACGTATTATTGGATCAATTTGAATAAACGAAATATTATCACATCGTTGAAAATCTTTTATAAACAGATTGTCATGTGAATCAAAACCATTTGAAACTCTATTATTTATTTATTTATTTTTATGGCTGTAAATAGGTTATAGGTTTGAGGTACTTCGAATTAACTTGAATAAGTTAAATATTCGGTTTCACTTGAATTTGGCTTGGAAAAAAGTTTGTTCTAGGCTAAAACTAAACAAGTGAATTTAAACAATTTTTTAAACGTTAACAATGTCAATATTTTAAACATATTAAGGTTTAGATGTTAACAATGTCAATAGATATTTAAGTTCTTTTTTTTTTACACAATTATTTTTGTTTTAAATTCTATAATTTTTTAAAGGAATTAATAGGTATGCGGGTCAGGTATGAGTCTTGTAGTAAACTCCACACCTGACCCATACACATGTCGGGTTCTAAAATTTATCTCCATACCCGATCCACAAATCCATTTAGTCGGATAATCCTCGCTTGTTTACGTCAAATCTCCAACGGATATCGGATCCGTGGGTATTTTTATCATCTCTATGTAGGTATATAGATATTATTATATGATAGATCAGAAATGATCTCCTTAGCTTGGTGCTTAATTCACAAATGAGTGCCATTCATTTTTTAATCCCATCTATGAATTATGTGGGCCCTACTCATATTATGACTGGACGACTATCAGGGACGGATCAGTACCTGGCCGCACTAGCTGACTCTGCCAGGAAGAAAATAATGACTACTACTTCCGCTGGAATTTATAGGGCAGTCACAAAGACCTAGCTGTGAAGAAGATGAAGATAAATGGGCAGTTGACTTTCAATCTCTAGACTTTATTTTTTATGTATTGGTTGGACTTTGTTTAACTAGTCTATGTTTCTAACAGCCCACAACCCACAAGCCCAAACCTATTTGTGGGAAACAGTGAATGTCAGTATCTATATTCACATTTCATTTTTTTGCCACTGAGAAATTGCGAGCATGTTCTGTTGAGAAATTTCCTTTCTCAAATAAATATGCTATAATGAAGTTGACACAAAACTTGAAACAAAGAATCAAGAAAAAATCAAAATATTGCAAATTGACTTGAATCGCAAAGAATGCTGTCCTAAAAGCGAAATTTGTGCCCTCTCAAAATGAGAATGCTAAAGGGTCTCCAAACAAATTGCTTTAGCGGATTTCAAGCCTCAAACCAAGTATCAAATAGCACAATTGATAAACTTGGAGAATAGGAACAAGAAGAGCAAATTTTGAAGATTCTAAGTATAAAATTTTTGGAACTTTTGGATGATAATCACTATTGAAGGTTAGATAATCAAAAGTTGTTCAAAACATGAATTCTATACCTATTTATAGAATTCTATCATCCCTATTCGTTGTTCATGCAACTCTTCACGAAAGAGTGCCAAAATTGGTTGAAAAGGTGCTTGAGAAATTCTGAAAAATTTCTCCAACGGTCGAATTTTAACTCCACGCGATCGCCGGTATGAATCTCACGCGATCGCGCGATGCCTCGAAAGTTTCTGCAGTGAATAAATTACTTAACCACGCGATTTTCGGACCATCAACCACACGATCGCGTGGTTCTTCATTCTGGCCGGACCTTTAGGTCCGGTCCGGACCATTTGGTCCGTCCATTTGTATTGGGTCCGATTTTTGCACTTTTTGGACCGGTTCCTTATATATTGGATCAGTTCTCGCACTTTTCAACTTTTATTTATATATTTGAACAACATTTTCATAACAATCCCCCGCTTGTTCAAATATATGAACACAACTTAGAATTATACACGATGCCACGCATAAAATAAGGTATCTTTCGATTTTAACCTTATATTAGTGTTAATATTGCAAAGTAATATCGATATCCCAGGTAGCCTTGGCTTTGAACCAGTTATCCCTTATGACATTACTGGCGATATCGCACACGTGAACATTCTTGCTCAATACGTTCCACACGATTTACTTTGACGCGTTAATGGCCTTGCGTCCATCCGAGTTCATGAACTTTTCAGAAAGTAACTCCAAAAATTTCCTTGAAGCGACACCACTTCCAAGTTCATATAGGAGAAATTCTTACAGTGTCTTGGTAACTTTTAAAGACACTTGTACTAAGTACTGAATTTCTTTAAGATTTTTTCAACCCTCCAAACAGTTACCCCAGCACTTGTATCCTTAGGATAGGGCCTTAAAATAATTTTTAAGTGCTGCAACAATTCACTTATCGAATGACTTGTTGTTACCCTTTGAACCCGTGAATTACTCATTTCGTAATGACAGGTAGGGTTGCCGTCATTGGTGAATTTATAATAGGAGTTTTAGCCCCATCCTACTCGATGTTTGTCTTACCAACTCTTTGGTAAGTGGTTTTGTGAATGGATCAGCCAAATTTTCACTTGACCTCACATAGGTAAGTGATATTATTCCATCATTTATTAATTTTCTTATATAATCATGTCTAAGACTCATATGTCTTGACTTTCCATTGTAGACTTCATTATAAGCCCTTGCTAGAGTAGCTTGATTATCACATAGTATAGATATTGAAGATTCCTTCTTCGTATCCAATGGAACTTCATAAAGAAGATCCTTAAGCCATTTTGCTTCCTTTCCAGTTTCGGCTAATGCAACAAACTCGGATTCCATAGTGGAATGTGTTATAATTGTTTGTTTCTTTGATCTCCAAGAAACAGCACCACCTCCAAGTGTAAACAACCATCCCGAGGTTGATTTATTTTCTCCAGCATTTGATATCCAACTTGCGTCGGTATATCCTTCTAATATTGCTAGAAACTTGGAATATTGAAGTCCAAGGTTTTTAGTTCTCTTTAGATAACCAAGAACTCTTCCAATCGCTTTCCAATGCTCAACACTTGGATTTCTAGTAAACCTACTAAGTTTACTCACGGCAAATGCAATATCCGATCTCGTGCATTGAACTGCATACATTAGACTTCCAACTGCACTCGCATATTCGAGTTGTCCAATAGCCCTTTCAACATTCTTTACAAGTTTAATACTTGAATCAAATGGAGTATTTGCCTCTTTAATGTTCAAATGTTTGAGCTTTTCAATCACATTCTCTATATAATGTGATTGGGTTAATGCATACCCCAACTCATTCTTGATCACTTTTATACCCAATATGGTATCCACTTGACCAAGATCTTTCATATTGAATGTTGACGATAGAAACCTCTTCATTTCTTTTATGACATTCATGTGATTACTTATAATCAACATGTCATCCACATACAAACACACAAATGTAACAAGTTTATCACAACTTTTAATATATAAACATTTATCTACCACATTATGTGAAAAACCAAAAGACATAATTGCATTATCAAATTTCTCATGCCATTTTTTAGGAGTTTGTTTTAAACCATATAGCGATTTAATAAGTTTACAAACTTTATTTTCATTACCCGGAAGAACTAAACCTTCCGGTTGTTCCATGTAAACTTCTTCATCTAATTCTCCATTTAAAAATGCAGTCTTCACATCCATTTGATGCACATGCAAATCAAATATAGAAGATAGTGCAAATAGTATTCTAATAGTAGTGATCCTAGCCACCGGTGCATAAGTGTCAAAATAATCAATTCCTTCCTTTTGTCGAAAACCTTTAGCAACTAATCTTGCTTTATAGGTTTGGATCGAACCATCGGTATTGTATTTTCTTCGAAATACCCACTTGCAACCAATGACTTTTGATCCAGACGGTAAATCAACAATCTTCCAAGTATTGTTGAACGTTATAGAATCCATTTCATCATTGATAGCATCCTTCCAAAATGTGTTATCTCTAGAAGTCATTGCTTCTTTATAGGTTTTAGGATCACTATCAATTTGAAGAACATATGGAATTGTTCTTACTATATCTTCCTTACTTGCTTCAACCAAGTAAAAGGAGATCCTTTGAGAATCAATCTCATCATGTCCTAATACCTTCTCTTTACGAGATCTCTTGCTTCTTCGCGGTTCACTAGTCTCAATTACATCTTGGGTAGATGTTTCTAGTGATTTAGAAGCAGGAAATTCATTTTGAATTTCTTTTGAATTTTGAGGAATATCATCAACGCTTAATGAATTCTCAAAAAATTCCACATCTCGTGATTCTATAATCACATTGGATATTAGATCAAGTAGCCTATATGCTTTACTATTTATAGCATATCCAACAAAGGCACTCTTGATCCCTCTTGGTCCTAGTTTTGTCCTACTAGGATTGATGTTTTTATAATAAGTCAAACACCCCCACACTTTAAAATATCCATTGTTAGGCTTCCGACCTTTCCACAATTCGTAAGGTGAAACTTTAAGTTTCTTAGAAGGAATTCTATTATGTATATGACACGCGGTAAGTAATGCCTCACCCCATAAGTTATTAGGCAATTTAGACCTTGTTAGCATAGCATTTATCATCTCAACTAAGGTTCTATTTTTCTTTTCCGCCAAGCCATTTTGTTCCGGTGTTCTAGGTGCACTACATTGGTGTAAAATACCACGTTCTTCACAAAAGATATCAAATTCTTTAGAAAAGTATTCACCGCCTCTATCACTTCTAAGGATTTTAATCATTTTATCCTTTTGATTTTCTACTTCATTTTTATATGCTTTAAACATATGAAAAGCCTCATTTTTATGTTTCATTAGATAAACATAACAAAATCTAGAATAATCATCAATGAAAGTGATAAAATATTTATTACCACCCCTAGTTAACATGCCATTAAGTTCACAAATTTCGGTATGAACTAAGTCAAGAATATTAGATGATCTTACTACACTTTGAAAAGGTTTTTTAATCATTTTGGACTTAGTGCAAATTTCACATTTTTCATACTTCGTAAAATCACAAGATAGCATGCCATTTCTAATCATTCTATGCAAAGTAGAATATCCAACATGTCCTAATCTATTATGCCATAAATCTAAAGAACACACAAAGTAAGAAGAATTTATTTTATTAATTGCATTGTCAATAGTACACAATTTGACCATTCCATTAGTGGAATAGCCTTTACCAACAAAGAAACCATTTCGGGACAATACAAGTTTTCCCGACTCAAAAATACATTTCACGCCCGATTTTCCCAACAAATCACCACTTACAAGGTTTCTATTCATATCCGGCACATGTAAGACATTTGTAAGAGTTACAACCTTTCCGGATGTGAATTGAAGATCAACATTCCCTTTGCCTATGACTTTGGAACAATGTTCATTTCCCATTTGAATTTTTTGACCATCATCAATCTCTTGATAGGTCTTGTATAGGGATTTGTCATAGCAAACATGAACGGTGGCGCATGTATCATACCACCATCCCGGAATTTTTCCTTTGACAGAACTCACTTCACTTATAGTAGCAATAATTCTTGTCAATGGAATTAACCTTGCCTCCAAAATTGCCTTGTTTTTTATGTCGGCAATCTTTCGCAAAGTGGCCGAATTTTCCACATACAAAGCATTCTCCCTTGGGCTTCTTTTTGAATTTGTTGTTGTTGTTGTTAGTAAACTTTCTTTTGTTTACTTTGGTCACTTTGTTGTTCTCCAAGGCATTGGCTTTAGAAGTGCCAACATGGGAATGTTCAATCCCATCTCTTGCCCTCGACTCTTCCTCAATTCGGAGATGTTTTTGAATTTGCTCCATTGAAAAGTCTCCGGAGTTGTGAAGGATTTTCTTCCTATATCCTCTCCAAGTAGAAGAAAATTTTGCAATAATTGCTCCTACTTGAAATGATTCCGGAAGTTCTATCTTCACCGCTTTTAATTTATTGACAATCACTTGCAATTCATGAACTTGGGGTAATAGGGGAACATTTTCCAAAAATTTAAAATCAAAGTACCTTGTTATAAGGAATTTTGTAGTTCCTTCCTCTTCGGCCTTGTACTTGTTTTCAAGTGCATTCCAAATCTCTTTTGCAGATTTAGTGTTGGTGTACAAGTCGTAGAGACGATCCGAAAGTGCATTCAAGATATGACCACGACAAATAAGTTCGTCTTCTTCTCGCTTCTTTCGATCAATCCTTGCTTGTTCGGTATCTTTCTCGGAAGGTTCGGGCAAGTCTTCCAAATTGGGATCAAGGATGTAGAAGATTTTTAGCGCCGTTAGTAGAAACTTGATTTTGTCTTACCACCTTGTGAAGTTAGTACCATCAAAACGATCCAAGCGAACCAAATCTTGATTCATTAACTTGATTGTAGCCATGGTTGTGTCTTCTTCGGTTGCCATCGCAGAAAATTTCGCTTTTAGAATGTTGAGAAATTTCCTTTCTCAAATAAATATGCTATAATGAAGTTGACACAAAACTTGAAACAAAGAATCAAGAAGAAATCAAAATATTGCAAATTGACTTGAATCGCAAAGAATGTTGTCCTAAAAGCGAAATTTGCGCCCTCTCAAAATGAGAATGCTAAAGGGCCTCCAAACAAATTGCTTTAGGGGATTTCAAGCCTCAAACCAAGTATCAAATAGCACAATTGATAAACTTGGAGAATATGAACAAGAAGAGCAAATTTTGAAGATTCTAAGTATAAAATTTTTGGAACTTTTGGATGATAATCACTATTGAAGGTTAGATAATCAACAGTTGTTCAAAACATGAATTCTATTCCTATTTATAGAATTCTATCATCCCTATTCATTGTTCATGCAACTCTTCACGAAAGAGTGCCAAAATTGGTTGAAAAGGTGCTTGAGAAATTCTGAAAAATTTCTCCAACGGTCGAATTTTAACTCCACGCGATCGCCGGTATGAATCTCGCGCGATGCCTCGAAAATTTCTGCAGTGAATAAATCACTTAACCACGCGATTGCCGGACCATCAACCACGCGATCGCGTGGTTCTTCATTCTGGCCGGACCATTTGGTCCGTCCATTTGTATTTGGTCCGGTTTTTGCACTTTTTGGACCGATTCCTTATATATTGGACCAGTTCTCGCACTTTTCAACTTTTATTTATATATTTGAACAACATTTTCATAACATGTTCTCTGTCCTTCTGCCACAGTGTTGCCTCTGCCTCCATTGCTAACTGTTTTTATTACCATATAGTAATTGATGTGGGCATACTTCATTGATTTTTGTCGAAAATTTCACGGCATTTTCCCTAACACTAAAAAATGTGGTTGATTTTTCACACCACGTGATCATATGGTCTTGTGAATTTCTATTCTTCTTAGGGATGAGGCTCAGCTAGGGATGATAAATGATCGGATTTGAAAAACTTATACTCTACCCAATAGGATTTTTTATTCTCCAAACCAAACTCATATACCAACCTCACTGAAGCGGGTTGGGGCTAGTTTGATTCCATACCGATTAAAAACCCATTTACTTTTTTCTTTTGTAAAAAGATTTTTAATGAAAAGAATGAAAGTAAACATTACAAACTAGCAAAAAGTAGTTAGTATGTTTAAAGAAATCAACATAACAACTAATTAGTTGAAAGAAGTGAAGACCTTGAAGGAAATAAGTGAGAAATAAATATTTTATTTTATTTTATTTTGAGATAGAGTGTTGCTATATTTGGGAGAATAAGATAAATAGGTTTGTGAAATTGTGACTTGTGTTTGTACCTTTTAAAGACTGTTTTTATTGTTGATGCAATGCGGGTTGGGTATGAATTTTATAGAAAAACTCACACCCGATTCATACCCATGTCGGGTTTTTAAATGGGAAAATTACACCAAATTATATCTTTAGATTTTAAATTTTTTAAATCAAGTATCTATAAATTATTTTATTAAACAAGATAATAATTTACTAACCCTAAACCATCTCTCAGTATTTCGTCTTTGTCTTTCTTCTCTATCTCTTTATAGTTCACACCAACTCATTTATCTCACGACACCCACTAACTATGACAGCACCGCTTCTCCAGCGTGGAGGTCAGATCGCTACTACAAGAAGTTGATTAGTTCTAATTTTTTTTGCAGCAGAGGCCAGATCGACGAATGCAACAGCCACCTTTGCACCAGGCCTGTGCCCACGGGCCTGCTCTCCATTCCTCCACAATATCTACTCCGAAAATTGATTGGTTCTATTTTGTGCAATTTGGTTCTAATGAGCATGGAGCGCTATTCTGCGCTCCACGCATTTTTTTTTATTATTTTAATGGGTTGTCAGGCTGACAACCCATTTTTTATAATTTTTTTTTTTTTTGGTTAATAACTTATTTAGTCCATGATAAATTAATCAAATTTTTTCTCAAATTCATTTTCAATCACATATTTTTATGGGACACATCACTTTACATATTTTTCAATCACATATTTAGAACTTAAGCTAATTAATTGAAGAGACAAGTCAAAAAAAAAATGTTGACGTGAGAATTCAGATGAAAAATACAATTTTTTTTACTGAGTTGTCTATTCTGCCTCGTTTTTATAATCTTCATTTCAATTATATTTTCCTGAGTTAGTATGATTTGTGTAATGTCTATTTTAATTTATTAAGCACACACTTAATGTAATCATTACAATTTATAAATCGATTTATAAACAACACAAATTTTTAAGTCGTTTTTTAATTGCACACATTTTTTTACAACACAATTTTTCAAACAACTTTTTAATCACACACTTACTTTTTAATCACACGTTTTACCTACAAAATATAAATAAATCAATTTATATTGTTACAGTATTATCGAAAGGAGGCTTAATGTCTGTTTGGTAATAGAAAAAAAAAACACATTTTTAAATGTGTGATTGAAAAATATGTAAAGTAATGTGTTTCATAAAAATGTGTGATTGAAAATGAATTTGAGAAAAAAATTGATTGATCTATCATGGACCAAATAAGTTATTAGAATGAAAAAAAATAAAAATAAAAAGTATAAGAATTGGGCCATATTAATTAAAATATTAAAAAAAATGTGTGGAGCGCCACGCTCATCAGAACCAAATTGCTATTTTGTGTGGTGCATAGAGGTGGCAATGGGCCGAGCCGAGCCGGCTCGGCCCATGGCTCGCAATGCTCGGCTCGTCAAATTGACGAGCCGAGCAACGAGCTCGGGTCAAACGAGCCGAGCTTAGGCTCGGCTCGTTTGACCCTGGCCGAGCTCGGCTTGGCCCACGAGCTCGTGGGCCGAGCCGATCTCGGCTCGTTTTGCTCGGGTGTTTTTTTTTTAAAACCTCTCTTACCTTTTTAAAAAAAAAAACCCTCTTGTCTTAACGTCTTAAGTTTATTTATTTAGTCGACAATCTTCGATAGCTAAAATATTTGAAATCTTGAATACTAATAAGTATAAATATAAGTATAATATTAATAAGTAATAAATTATGTATTAAATAAATTATTAATAACTTAATAAGTAAAAAAACAATGTTTTTTTTAGTTTTCAACGTAAAAAAACGACGTTTAATTTTTTTATTTTTATTTTTTACACGAGCCGGTCGCTCGGCTCGTGCCAACGAGCTTCTCGTTGAACCACGAGCGGAGTCGAGCTCGGCTCATGGTTCAACTACAATGTTTGGTTCGTCCACGAGCTCGTCCGTTTGACGAGCCAAGCCCCCTCGGCTCGTGTTTTCGCGAGCCGAGCCAACGAGCCGACGAGCGGTTCGGCCCGTTTGCCACCTCTAGTGGTGCATATGTGTTCCCTATGCAAAAAGCCATTTAAAATCACTTCTTTATTAGTACAGATTCAGTGACAAAAAGATCACAAAATGTCTATCAGAATCTCAATTTGGTTAGTTAATTTTCCTTCATATTTATTCAGTATTGGCTTCTATTGAAAATATGGTGTAGGAGAATGAAGAAAATGATAAAAACAACAAGAATTGATGAAGGAAATATAAGGCTCAAACACGTGAAACACGTTGTCCTCAAACTATATTTGCGTCCACCGGGATCAAGTTTGATTTTGGGATACTGCAAATAGGTTTATAGGATTAATCAAGTCTTCCCTTCAAGTTCAAACAAAGCAAAATAAGAACTTGAAATAAACAAGAACACTAAAATTGGGAATGAAGAAATAGATATTTTTGGATATCAATCTTTGATGTAAGAATGTTTTTTTTTAAGTGTCTTGGAATGAAATAAGATCACTTATTTATAGATATCCAAACACCAATCACGAATTGGTGCCATCTTTCCTTGAAAAGGTGAAATGTTCCTCCAAAAGGTGCCAAATTCAAACAATTAACGGTCAAAATTAAATACCGTGCGACCGCGCGGTTAAATCATCGCACGGTCGCGCGGTTCTGCAATAAATTACACGTCAAAAATCGACGTGTGGCCACACGGTTTTTGTACCATGTGGCCGCGCGGTTATATATTTGATGCCACCTTTGATTTTTTTCATTTCCGTTTCTTTTCAAAATCATTCATTTATTTATCATTAATCACACACACACACACACACACACACACACACACACACACACACACACATATATATCCAACAATCCCCCACTGTTCAAAATGCATCTTTGATAAATTTCCAATACTTATGCATAAGGAAAAGATATCTTTCGATTTGAATCTATCCATAGTGTAATCAATCACAAGGTATCATTGAAATCCTAGGTGGCATAAAAGTTTTGAACCTATTATTCATTTGTAATGAAATCGGTGAGATTACACACACAAGTATCATTATGTTCTATGTTTTTCATAACACGCTTAGCACTTTTATGGCCTTGTGCTCATCCTATTCATGAATTTTTTAAGAGAGAAACTTCGAACTCTCTATCGAGACGGCACCATCTCTAAATTCATATAGGTAAAGTTCTTCCAGTATCTTTGTCATATTTACAGATACTTGATCCTATTGATCCGAACTTTATTAAAAGTTTAAAAAACTTATCCCTCATTTTCTATGACAACCAACACTTATTTTGTAAGCGTTGAATACTATCCACTTATCGAATGACTTGTTTTTACCCTTTGAACCTAAAATGTACTTTTTAGTAAGTTTAGGTAGGGTTGCCATAATTGGTGGATCTTTAATTAAGAAGTTTTAACCCCATCCTACTCGATGTGGTTCTCACTAATTCCTTAGTGAGTGGTTTTGTTAGTGGATCCGCTAAATTATCACTTGATTTTACATAAGTGATTGAAATTGTTCCATCTTTGATTAATTTCCTTACATAGTCGTGTCTTAGACTAATATGTCTAGACTTTCCATTGTATACTTCATTGTAAGCTCTTGATAAAGTGGCTTGACTATCACATAGTATAGGAATAGAATTTAAATTCTTATCTCCTATTGGAATTTCATACAAGAGATCTCTTAGCCACTTAGCTTCTTTTCCGACTTCTGCCAATGCTACAAATTCGGATTCCATTGTTGAGTGTGTTATACTTGTTTGTTTCTTAGATCTCCATGAAGCTGTTGCTCCTCCAAGAGTAAACACCCAACCTGAGGTGGATTTATTCTCACATGTACTATATATCCAACTTACATCGGTAAATCCTTCTAAGATTGCCGGAAACCGGGAATATTGGAGACCTATATCTTTACTTTTCTTTAAATAACCAAGAACTCGTCCAATTTCCTTCCAATGTTCCTTACTTGGGTTACTAGTAAACCTACTAAGTTTACTAACCGCAAATGCTATATCCGGTCTAGTGCATTGGACTGCATACATTAGAGATCCGATAGCACTTGCATATTCAAGTTGTGCTATTGCTCTTCCATCATTTTTTACAAGTTTAATACTTGCATCAAATGGAGTGTTTGCTTCTTTAATGTTCAAATGTTTGAACTTATCAATCACATTCTCAATATAATGTGTTTGATTAAGCGTAAAACCCTCATTTCTTCTTGTGACCTTGATACCTAATATGTTATCCACTTGCCCAAGATCTTTCATTTTAAATGTGGAAGATAGAAACATTTTTGTTTCATTTATGCCTTCCATGTGATTACTTATGATCAATATATCATCCACATAAAGACATATAATCACAACATGTCTTTCATGTTCCTTCGAATATAAGCACTTATCAACACTATTGTGTTTGAATCCAAATGACATAATTGTTAAATCGAACTTCTCATGCCATTTTTTCGGTACTTGCTTTAAACCATATAATGGTTTAACTAATTTGCATACTTTCTTTTCATTTCCGGGGAGAACAAAACCTTCAGGTTGTTCCATATACACCTCCTCATCAAGGTCCCCATTCAAGAAAGCTGTTTTAACATCCATTTGATGTATATGCAAATCATAAATGGAAGCTAAGGCAAACATTATTCTTATAGATGTAATGCGTGCCACGGGTGCATATGTGTCAAAATAATCTATTCCTTCCTTTTGTCGATATCCTTTGGCTACTAGTCGGGCTTTAAAGGTATTGAGAGTACCATCCGCGTCGTACTTCTTTCTAAATACCCATTTACATCCTATAGGTTTATATCCATTTGGTAAATCAACAAGTTCCCAAGTATTGTTAGACATTATTGAATTTATTTCATCTTTTATAGCATCTTTCCAAAAAATACTATCTCTTGATGACATAGCCTCTTTATAAGTTTTAGGATCTGTTTCGGTTTGTAAAACATATGGTGTTGTTCTAATGACACTCTTTATATTTCCTTCAACAAGATAAAGAGAAATAAGTTGAGAGTCTATTTCATCCGGTCCTAATACTTTTTTTTCGAGTTCTTTTGCTTCTACGAAGTTCATTAGGATCATTAACACCTTTAGAGGATGTTTCTCCAAATGATCTTGTAGAGTTTGGAATCTCTTTATTTGATTCCTTAATATTTTTATCCGAAGATAAAGAATCCTCAAAGAACTCTACTTCCCGTGATTCAATTATCACATTGGCCTCCAAATCCAATAATCGATATGCTTTACTATTTGAGGCATATCCAACAAATACACATTTGATCCCTCTTGGACCAAGTTTTTTCCGTTTAGGATCGGCGTTTTTGCAATAAGCAAGACATCCCCACGCTTTGAAGTAACCAATATTTGGTTTTCTTCCTTTCCATAATTCATATGGAGATACTTTTGTAAATTTTGAAGGAAATCTATTTAATATATGACATGCACTAAGTAATACTTCACCCCAAAGATTAAATGGAAATTTAGAATATAACAACATTGCATTAATCATTTCAACAAGTGTCCTATTTTTTCTTTCCGCCAAACCATTTTGTTCGGGTGTTCTAGGTGCACTACATTGATGAATTATGCCATGTTGTTCACAAAATAAGTTAAAATCACTAGAGAAGTATTCACCTCCTCTATCACTCCTAAGAATTTTTATTTTCTTATTCAAGTGATTTTCAACTTCATTTTTATATGCTTTGAAAGTTTCAAAAGCCTCATCCTTATGTTTTAATAAATAAACATAAGTAAATCTAGAACAATCATCAATAAATGTTATGAAATATCTATTTCCACCCCTTGTTAACATACCATTTAATTCACATATGTCGGTATGTACAAGATCTAATAATTGATTTGTTCTAGTTACACTATGAAAATGTTTCTTAATCATCTTAGATTCTACACAAGTCTTGCATTTATAAACTTTGTTTTCATCATAAGATATTAAGTCACACATTTTCATTCTTTTCATAGTATTATTGCCTTTATGCCCTAATCTACCATGTCACAAAGTAAAGGAGTCGAGCATATAAGCAGAATTCACTTTATTCATATTTTTATTGTCAACGGTACAAAGTTTGACCATTCCAACACTAGAATAGCCCTTTCCAACAAAGATCCCATTACGGGATAATACAAGTTTACCGGATTCATAAATACTTTTGATTCCAGGTTTTCCCAAAAGATCACCACTAACTAGGTTCCTATTCATTTCCGGAACATGGAATACATTAGTGAGAGTAACGGTTTTTCCGGATGTGAAGATGATGTCTACACTTCCTTTTCCAACCACTTTGGAGCGGCCTTCATTACCCATTTGTATTTCATGACCGGGTTTTCCACAAACATAGCATGGCCCCTTTGATTTTGGTTTAAACTTCCCTTTGTCCTTTTTGGGACCAAGGGGATTAAAATTTTCTTTGTTGGAGTGTTCGGTCTTTTCAATAGCATTTGCTTTTGATTTGGCTTCATAAGAATTCTCATTCTTGTCCCTCATTCTCGATTCTTCTTCAATGCGTAGATGCTTTTGTAATCGTTCCAAAGTAAAGTCTTCGGAATTATGAAGAATCTTCTTCCGGTATCCTTTCTAAGCACTTGGAAGTTTGGCAATAATTGTCCCCACTTGAAAGGATTCCGGGAGTTCTATTTTGAACGCCTTCAATTTGTTGACAAGTACTTGTAATTCATGTAGTTGAGGGAGAATAGGAATATTGTCCAAAAATTTGAGCCAGGGAGCATTAATGTTCCACACTATCATCTCTGAGATTGCATTTGTGCGAGAAGGAAATATTTATTCGGGATTTGTGGATTCAAGAAACCAAGTTTTGCAAAAGTGATCGAGAAAGTAGAGGTAATGGTGTTTCCAAAAGGCCTGATACACTTTTAGATGAATATCAGAGACTCGGGGGCTACAAATATTGGGAGTTTTAATAGCCGAAATCCAAGTACTGTTAAGATCCCATCTGCTCTATTTGGATTAGAAATTGAAGAGGAGATCTTGATTAAGGTTTTGAATTGAACAAGAAGGAGTTGGCTAAGTTGAAGAAGTTTCTCCCTACTAGCTGAGAAGATCTTGATCAAAGATTTATTCCAGATTTGATGAATTACACTCTTACGAATTCATTAGTTATAAGTGTAATTAATTCGTTCCAAATATCTCTTGCCGAAGAAGTGTTGATGTAGAGATCATATAACCGGTCCGAAAAAGCATTCAAAATATGTCAACGACATATTATTTCATCATCTTGTCTTTTCTTCCTCTCGGTCCTTATTGCATCCGTGTCCGTCTCCGCTGGTTCCGCTAAAGGTTCCAAATCCGGATCCAAAATGTAGAAGATCTTCAATGCGGTGAGTAGAAATTTTAACTTGTCTTGCCAACGTGTGAAGTTTGTTCCATCAAATATATCGAGCCTCACAAGATCTTGGTTCATCAATTTGATAGTTGCAAGAGTCGTTTCATTCTCCATGGAAAATATAGTTTGAGATTGTTCGAAATATGGTGTAGGAGAATGAAGAAAATGATAAAAACAACAAGAATTGATGAAGGAAATATAAGGCTCAAACACGTGAAATACGTTGTCCTCAAACTATATTTGTGCACAGGGATCAAGTTTTCTTTTGGGATTATTGCAAATAGGTTTGTAGGATTAATCAAGTCTTCCCTTCAAGTTCAAACAAAGCAAAATAAGAACTTGAAATAAACAAGAACACTAAAATTGGGAATGAAGAAATGGATATTTTTGGATATCAATCTTTGATGTAAGAATGTTTTTTTTTTTTTTAAGTGTCTTGGAATGAAATAAAATCACTTATTTATAGATATCCAAACACCAATCACAAATTGGTGCCATCTTTCCATGAAAAGGTGGAATGTTTCTCCAAAATGTGCCAAATTCAAACAATTAACGGTCAAAATTTTATACCGTGCGACTGCGTGGTTAAATCATCGCGCGGTTGCGCAGTTCTGCAATAAATTACACGTCAAAAATCGATGTGTGGCCGCACGATTTTTGTACCGTGCGGCCACGCAGTTATATATTTGATGCCACCTTTGATTTTTTCATTTCCGTTTCTTTTCAAAATCATTCCTTTATTTATCATTAATCATTTTGAACACACACACACACACACACACATATATATATATATATATATATATATATCCAACAGCTTCTAATTCAGATCCATTCCAAGACTTCTGTATACCAAGATCCGAGTTTTCATCCATCTTTGTCTCTTGCAAGAATTTATCCTTAGTAACAGTAGAAGATTTCGTGTATTCTGGCATAAAAAGGCCCGGAGAATTCAATATAATTGGATTTTCATCCATTCCAGTAAGTGTAAGTGTGTTTCCTGGTCTGAACACACTAGGGCCTAAGCATGTAGTTTGTACGTGCAAACTTTGAGCCAGGGAGCATTAATGTTCCACACTATCATCTCTGAGATTGCATTTGTGCGAGAAGGAAATATTTATTCGGGATTTGTGGATTCAAGAAACCAAGTTTTGCAAAAGTGATCGAGAAAGTAGAGGTAATGGTGTTTCCAAAAGGCCTGATACACTTTTAGATGAATATCAGAGACTCGGGGGCTACAAATATTAGGAGTTTTAATAGCCGAAATCCAAGTACTGTTAAGATCCCATCTACTCTATTTGGATTAGAAATTGAAGAGGAGATCTTGATTAAGGTTTTGAATTGAACAAGAAGGAGTTGGCTAAGTTGAAGAAGTTTCTCCCTACTAGCTGAGAAGATCTTGATCAAAGATTTATTCCAGATTTGATGAATTACACTCTTACGAATTCATTAGTTATAAGTGTAATTAATTACAAAATTGAAATAAATTTACAATTATAATTAATTACAAATTTGAAATAAATTTACAATTGTCATTAATTACGGTGAATGTAACTAAATCAATTGATTTTAGCAAAAAAGTTTTCATGTTTTATAAATTTATTAGTTGCAATTATAATTAATTGCAAAATTAAAATAAAGTTGAATTTGTAATTAACTGTAGACTGTAATTCATTGCATAATGTACTAAAGTTGCAATTGCATTTGTAATTAAGGTGAATGTAACTATTTCAATTAATTTTAGCAAAAAAAATCTCTCATATTTTATAAAGTCATTAGTTACAATTGTAATTAATTAGTTAAAATTTTAATTAATTGCAAAATGAAAATAATGTTACAATTGTAATTAATTACAAACTACAATTTGTAGATAATTCAATTAATTTTGAAAGAAAATTGAAATTTTGAGTGATTTTTAATATACAATTAAGTTACAATAGTAAACTAATTAGTCATATTTGTAATTGATTACAAAATTGAAATTAAGTTATAATTGTAATTAATTACAAAATGTAATTCATTACAAAACGTAATTAAGTTAAAATTATTTAATTACAATTGTAACTAATATAATTAGTTTTAAAAGAAAAATGAAATTTAAAGTGACTATAATATAATTAAGTTATAATTTGAACGATGAATCAGATATCTACCCCATAATTCCATGGAAACTAATCTACTAGTTGTTTTCAATCTAGTCGGCCTAATTACAAATTTTGTCTCCAGATATATATATATATATATATATATATATATATATATATATATATATATATATACACTCACCAAGACTTTCAAAAAGTCAATTCTACCAATAAAATTTTTTCTGTTTTAAATCCATGGATATTTTCCTAATAACCCGTCATACATCTTGGATTCATAACAACAGGGATATGGAATTGTAATGAACCACATGTTGGATTCACAGTTACGTACTAAAGTAAATGAAACAACAACCTATAAAAACAATGCATGCAATATTGAATTAATGCGGTGTTGTGTATCCACTGTGAAATGTAGTTTTGCACAAATTTGATTCCAATGATTAATATCCCTAGAATCAGTCCTACACGTGGGACCAAAATTTCCATGGCCTGATGTATGGCAGGTATGGTGTGCAGTAATTAGCATCCAAGTTAAAAGTGTATAGGGGTGTGATAGCAGTAGCAAACTAAAATCTGAAGCTTTTTATCACAAAAGAAAAATTCGAAAGAAGAAGAAAAAGATGACAACAATGGTAGAGCCCTACCAATTACAATTTTTTCTGTTTTCCTCCTTTGATGTCAGGTGGGTGGGGCCGTGGGGGTGAGTGGTAGAGGAAAAGGACAAATAATTCCCATTTGGGGGGTGGGGGTGAGGGGCTTTACCTTTGCCATGGTTGATACCTGATTTGGACAATATGTTTTATATTCTTAAAATTACTTTTAAAATACCTAATTTTAAAAATAAAGGCCCTTAAATTTTTTATTTTTGTACTTAATCCTTTTTAAATTTATCTTCATAACTAGAGGCGTCAATTCAGATAGTCTGGGTCGCGCCAGACTATCAACATATAAGCCCGGTAATGACTCGCTTGCTGCGTGTTTAGAGGCAGATCCGAGTTGGCCATCAAATTTTGAACTTCAACCCAGTCCTGCCTGTTGACCCAGCCATGCGTGTTGATGATCGCGGTTAGTTCCGATTTGACCCATATGAATAAAAATATAAAATTTTTCATTTTTATAGTAATTTTTTTATATTTAAATTGTTGAATACGAAATGAACAAAATGATAAATTTATATTTATATAAAGAAATGTTTACATAAAATTCAAATTTATATTTTATGTTACATGAATTACTTTTAACTTTACAAAATTAAATACAATATAAACAAATAAAAATTAAATGTATTTTAATTACTACTATCAAAGAACATTAAGTTTCTTAGTTATTATAGAGAAAAAAAGAATATTTATATTTAGAAGTTGTAAATAAGTTTGTAGAAGAAGAGAGATCTTTATTGTTATCATATTTAATAAAAATATTTTTTTTTATATTTTTTAAATTGTTTTACGGGTCGCCGGGTCAACCGCGGCCTGCAAAACCCGTGATTTACATCTTCTTGATCCATGAACCTCCTGCTTGGGTCATGGTTCGGTCCGACATCCTAGGTCAATTCGGGCCGATTTTTACTGGTCTGGTTGGCCAGTCCATCCATTCGTCTGTCCGTTTTGACAACTCTATGCATACCAGACTCGAAAACTCTTTCAATTGGGAAATCCCCACCTATTTGTATCGAATCTTCAATGGATCCATGAGTATTATTGATATCCCATGCTCAACTACAACATCCCCTATTTTTGTCCACGCGGTTGCATGGATCAGTTTGGCTAAGCCGTGTGAAATTGTTTACCAAATGAAAACATGAGTAGGCCCACGTCAATTCATATATGTACAATAATGCTGCTTGTACCGCTAAGATGTCCAACCTTCATTACCGCATCAATTTATCATGATATTTTGGAAAAAAAAAAACAATAAAATTTGTGCCCCAGTCATACGCACTCTTCCTTTCCTCTTACAAAGTGACCTTCAGCAAAGCTTAGTGGAACAAACCTGAACACTTCCGCCTCTTTATTGAAATTAAAGTCAAAATGGAGATAGCTTCTCCTCATGGACCACGTATCTGGCATCACCCGTTGTTTTGCTTCTGAAATTTGAGAGTCGACCTCAACAGATTAAAAGAAATTTGTAAATGTCTGATTCAGGTAATTAGCTTCAAAATTTCCCAAACTTGATAGTTCTATGTTCTTGTCTTTGAGAAATACATTAATAACACACACGCACTTTCCCACCAAAATATACTTGCTTAATTTGGAAAGGTTTTACCTAAAACACAAGAATTAAAAAATATATATAAAAATGATTGCATTTTGGAAAATGTAATAATAGTAAATTGGAATTACACTTTTGAGCACAACATGCATTTGTTCCCAAATAAAAAAAATCGTTTTGAGTACAGTTAAATTATATAAAAAAATAATGATAGTTAAAAATTTTTGTTTAAAAACAAAGAATGTAAGTTTTCAAAATAAAAATTAGTAATTGAAAAGTAGAGAGAGAAAATATGCGTGATTAAAAAGTAATTTAAAAAAATGTCGTTTAAAAATATTTTGTCAAACAGAGATCGTAATAACCCAAAAAATTATGACGTTCTTAATTATCCATTATGACATAATAAAAGTGTTTTAGGATTATTTTATTATTTTGGAAGTTAAATAAATAAAAACAGAATTTTTAATTAAATGAAAAGTTATGAAAAATGTATTTAAACGCCTTTCTTTAGAAGATTTGTTTGACCACTTCTGACCTCCGATAAATGCATATCTTATATGTACGGATAAGTACTCGAAGTGAACTTCGAGAATATGAAATCCATTCATCATTCCAATTAACCTACAACTCTCAGCGAATTTTCAAAGTTTGCTCTTAAACGTTCGACCCGAAAAAGACAGTTTCGAAGTGTCAAATTTGAGGCTCCATAACTCTTACCTCACTTAACCAAATCGTGTGAAACCAGTTTCATATGAAAGTACTATATGAGTAATTTGAAATGAGACCAATAACACCTAATCTGGAGTTCGGTTGCTACCTCAAATCTAAGCTCAAAAACAATCACTTGAAATTGGGAAAATCTGGGAAAAGAAGCATGAGCAGGCACTTGAACCTCCATATCCGATTTTAGCTTAAGTGAGTCACCTTCTTCCTCCTTAGGACACCTCTAGCTTGCATGGGAGCAGCATGACACCTCGAGCCTAGCATTAAAATATTGTTTCTTAACCATGAAGGAAAAACTTCAATCCTATACATCCATCTCCACTGCTCCAATCCGTGCAGTCATCCTCTTCTATAAATAGGGATGAGTTTGAATGAAGAAACATATAAAAAATCAGACCAAAACATTGTTGAATCGTACTTTCTTCTTTCAAACCCTAAGTATTGATTTTATGCCAAAATCATGTTTCAATCCGTTATAATCCATCCTTTTTCTTGGCAAACATGTTTCCTCAAAGCCTTTATCAAAACCGATGATTTTAGATCAAAGAAATCAAGAAAATCGACTTTCAGAATCTGGAAATACGTTTAGTGTCGACACTCGCTGTTTGGTGTCGACACCATGTTTATCTGGACTTAAAACGATGATTCTGACATTTTTTGTGTCTACACCAAATCAGGTGGTGTCGACACCAAACGGACTGCCCGGCGACATAACTTTGTTCAGCTATAACTTTTGATCTACAACTCCGATTTCTGATTCGTGAAGTCCGTTGAACTCCAGATTCAATATCCTTTCCAATGATATATTATATAACTCGTGGAGACTTATGTTCTTATTTCTTCACCTACTCTGTGCCGATGATGGCTTCCATTCTAAGAGAAATTATTCTAGGAGCTGTTCAAGGATAAATTCATCCAATAAACTGTGAGTGGGATATGCTATTTGGATTATTTGAATAATATGTAAATTAGATATGATTCATTATATGTGATTTGAATATGGTTACTTGAATCTATTTGGATTAAAGCACTAAATATTCGATATACCTTATTATGTGATATAATGTGATAACATGATATGTTGAAATTACATTCGTTCATGTTTTGGAAATGCAATGGTATTGGATTGATGATGTTTTGGAAATGCAATGACATTTGATAGATGATGAATCATGAAAGAAAGTTTATGTATAAAGAAGAGTTTTGTGCATGTGGATTATAGATTTGAACTCTAGCTCCCTCGGTAATCAATATAGATATCGATGTTGATGATGTCGGAGCACCGCGTGACTCCGAGGGTTGTGAGGAAGGACATGGTGATCCAATATCTCTGTTGGAGTCGAACATGGTGAAAGATGACAGGGATGTAGAAGCCCTAAATGATGAAATAATCATATGTAATATGTTGTAATATGGCCAATGTTGATGATATTGGGAACACCTCGCGACTCCGAGGGTAGTGAGGAACGACATGGTGATCCAATATCTCTGTTGGAATGAACAGGGTGAAGGATGACAGGGATGTAGAAGCCCTAGAGGATGAAATAGTCCTCTGTAATCTGGTGTGTTATAGCCATGTTATCGATCTCCGAGTTATGGAAATGATAAGCGCTTTGGGGTAGATGAGATAATCTATAATCGGCCCTTGAAAAAACGAGTTTTGAAAAGAACATGCATGTTCATCAATGATTTGTACTGTTAAATTATATTTCAATGTGCAATAACACATGTGCATCATATCTTACTCACTGAGCAAGCGTATGCTCACCCCACAGCATCTAACCTTTCAGGTAGCTATTGACATAAGATGGATTGACGGGGATCTTCAGATAGCTTGACAGAGAGTGTTGCACTAGGTGACAACCTGTGAGTTGTGGATTTTCCACCGAATAAGAACTTTTTATTGAACTGCCACACTTTTATTGAACTCAAGATCTTCATAGAAATGTTTTAAAATTAATATCGTTACCTTTAAATAAGCGAATTTTATTATTCTTGAAAAAGTTTGAAACTTCGGGGCGTTACAAGAGTGGTATCAGAGTATTATAATTTTGAAAAATGCTTGAAAATTAAGGCCCTATTCTCTTTACTGTTTTGAAGTCGTTTTCTGTTTTTATTTTCGAAAACACTAAAAACGCGTTCTCTTTACCATTTTCGAAAATGCATTTTGGAAAACAAAAAAAAAATAAAATAAAATAAAAATTGTACACAAAACGCAAAACATCCAAAACCTCGTTTTGGGTGTTTTGTGTGTATTTCAGTAAAAAATGTTCAAAACGCTGAATTTTGAAAGAACTTGCATTTTCTGGATTTTAATAGAACTAGAGCTTCCTCAAATCTCAAACCTGATCAAGCTATGTTAATATAGACTTTTAATGCTCACATTAGTGTGTTGTATGTAACCATATTTTCAGTGTATTGTGAAATGAAATTCAAGTTTGAATCAATAGTATTCTGGAAGCAAATTAATTAAAAATAATTTAAGTAGTATTCTACGAAATTTCAAACAGAACGTGTTTTCCAGCTTTTCCTTTTCAAAAACAGTTTTCAGAAATGACAAACCAAACGCATTTTCAGCAAATTTAAAAACAAAAATAAAACTAATGGAAGTTAAAATTTTTTGTTTAAAAACTAAGAATGTGATATTTTTGAGATAAAAATAAGTGATTGATAATTAGAGAGAAAAAACATGTACGATTAAAAATTAGTTTAAAAAAATATTGCTTAAAAATATTTTGTCAAACAAAGATGCTTCGTTTCAATTCTAAAAAAGGACAATTTAGATTTTGTTTTGGAAAGGTTTTGCCAAAAATAAGAGTGTGTATATATATATATATATATATATATATATATAATGATTGCATTTTAGCACTACATGCATTTATTCCCAAATAAAAAAAAAAATCGTTTTGAGCACTGTTAAATTATGTAAAAAAATAATGGTTGTTAAAAAATTTTGTTTAAAAATAAAGAATATGATATTTTCGAGATAAAAATTAGTGATTGAAAGTAGAGAGAAAAAATATGTGTGATTAAAAAATAGTTTAAAAAGTGTTGTTTAAAAATATTTTGTCAAACAGAGATGATTCGTTCCAATTTCAAAAATGACAATTTAATTTTTTTTTTTTTTGGGAAAGGTTTTGCCAAAAATACAAGAATATATATATATAAACAAAGTCTTCGTAAAAAATAACACACACACACATTTTCCCGCCAAAATGTACTTGCTAAATTTGAAAATGTTTTCCCTAAAACACAAGAATTAAAAAATATAAAAATAAAAAAATAAAAATGATTGCATTTTGGAAAATGTAATGATTGCAAATTTGAATTACACTTTTGAGCACTACATACATTTGTTCCCAAATACAAAAAATAAAAATAAAAATAAATTGTTTTGGGCACTTTTAAATCTATATCTATATCTATAAAAACAAAGTTTTTGCCAAAAATAACACACACACTTTTTCGTCAAATTGTACTTGCTAAATTTGAAAAGGTTTTGACTAAAATACAAGAATTAAAAAATATAAATAAAAAATGGTGGCATTTTGGAAAGTGCAATGATTGCATATTTGAATTACAATTTTAAGCACTACATGCATTTATTCCCAAATAAAAAAAACGTTTTGTGTACTGTTAAATTATATAAAAAAATAATGGTAGTTAAAATTTTTTGCTTAAAAACAAAGAATGTGATGTTTTCGATATATATATATATATATATATATATATATATATATATATATATATATAAACAAAGTCTTTGCCAAAAATAACATACACACACCCTTTCCCGCCAAAATGTACTTGCTAAATTTGGAAAGGTTTTGCCTAAAACACAATAATTAAAAAATATAAATAAAAAATGATTGCATTTTGGAAAGTGTAATGATTGCAAATTTGAATTATAATTTTAAGCACTATACATTCATTTGTTCTCAAATAAAAAAAAAAAAAGTAATCATTTTGCGCACTGTTAAATTATTAAAAAAATGGTAGTTAAAATCTATATATATATATATAAACAAAGTCTTTACAAAAAAATAACACACACGCTTTTCCGCCAAAATGCACTCGCTAAATTTGGAAAGATTTTGCGAAAAATACAAAAATTAAAAAATAAATAAAAAATGATTGCATTTTGGAAAGTGTAATGATTGCAAATTTGAATTACATTAAGCACTACATGCATTTGTTTCCAAATAAAAAAAAAAAAAATCCCCCTTTTTTAGCACTGTTAAATTATATAAAAAATAATGGTAGTTAAATTTTTTTGTTTAAAAACAAAGAATGTGATGTTTTCGAGGTAAAAATTAGTGATTGAAAGTGGAGATAAAAAATATGTGTGATTAAAAAAGTAGTTTAAAAACGAGTTATTTAAAAATATTTTGTCAAACAGAGATGCTTCGTTTCAATTTCAAAAAATGACAATTTAAAATTGTCTATAATCTTATTATGAAACTTAACTTCTTTTTTTTTGGGTGAAAAATGTGAAAAAATTACATCAAAACCATCATAAATCCAATTTTAAAAAATAAATAGATAATTTTCTATTGTTATAAAAAAGTATTCAAGATCCGTAATTTAAAAATTTAGTTAAATTAATTAAAAAAATTATTCAAAATTATTCTGCTTAATCATAGTGTAACTAATTTGGTAAAGTAACATTAAATTATTTCTAAAGAATATTTAAAATGTGTTAAAAATATTTAAATAACCCGAAAATATTTTAGTTTAAAAAACGAAAAATGTTTTAGTTTAAAGAATTTAAGAACATTCCTTATATTGAATATTTTTTTATAAGTTTTCCAATTAGATTACATAAAAAAATAAAAAAATTAAATGACTAATCAAAACATTTTCTTTCAAATCAAATAATTTAATACTTGATTGAATATAATTTTCCGTCATATGTAATGACAATTAACAAGAGTTTGAAGTAATCACTCTCGTATGTTGGAATGTATTTGAAAAATCATATGGGTAACTATCAGTATTAAAATTATGTTTAAGCATGTGTTCGATAAACTTGTAAAAATAGTTTTAAACCATTTTATTAACCACTTTTTTAATCATACACTATATTGTATTATTTTTAAGTCGAAAAATATGTAATATAGGCGTCAAATCGAAGATTTCAACAAGAAGTTTAATACAATATAACAAGTGAGAGCAAACTATAAAAACATTGTCCGTAAAATCGTCCAAATGATCAAATGTCAAAGCTTTACTTTATATTTTTTGTTTCATTTTAAATTATATCATTTAAATTATATAATACTCCGTATTCAGAAAACCTGAAATGGTTCGACCTGAAAGAGGCAATAGGTCAAGGGTCAGAAGATTGAATCGGGTTGAACCGATGTCGAATCGATTTTAATTAAAAAATAAATAATTATTTCAAAGATCAGAAAATTTCTAAAAAAATTATTTTACAAATAAAACGATATTTACTCATTTGTAGTAAAATTAAATAATCAAAAAATAAAATAAAATATAACAACAATATTCTTTACCAATTCAAAGCAAATAAAGATTTGTGGTTGTTAATTTCATTTATTAAATTTTATTTCAAAATAATTTAATATATTTAAAAAAAAGATAAAAATAACTTAATTAAAAAAAGAAGGTTTAATAAACAAATAAATAGTAAATAAAACTATTTTTTTTCATAAACAACAAATTTTATAAAGAAAAGAAAAGAAAAAATTATAATGATTATAATTTCTTATTTTTTATTAGTTTTGTAAATGTTGCATTTCCTATTTTTGTTACTTTTTTTTTAAAAGTTTTGACTTCGATAATATTTTGCATTAATATGTTATTGTATTATATTTTTATTTAATATGATTGTATAATTAATATATTTTCATAAATTTGATCGAAATCACTATCACAACTATATTTTCATGCATCGCATGTGTGAAAATATTATTACTTACTAGTTATTGTTATTGTATGGATTTGTTCTCCTGCCAGACATCTGGCAGGAGAAGGTGCCAGACATAGACACAAGGGGGTGGGTCCACCCCCTTGTGTCTATGTCTGGCAGGAGAAGGTGCCAGATGTATGGCAGGAGAACAATTCTATGTTATTGTAATAAAAAAGTGTTAATAAAACTGGTCATAACCGCGTGGAATGTTTGGCTGTTTTTCATGATATATGATATGATGATGATTAGGGCCCACATAATTCATATTATAATCCATTCAAAAAATGATGTCGCTTAATCGCCACGCTAGGGATATCATTTCTGCTTACTTTCTGTGTAATAATAATAATGCTACACGCCTTTTTTGAATGAATCTTCATGGGTTTTTTCAGTGCTGATTGTTGCGCGTTGTCGTGTACTACTGCACGTATATATAATAATCCATGAATCAGAGAACAAACGGAATAGCAGCAGAAGGAAGAGTTTCAACATTTGATTTTCAAGTGAATAAAAAAATTTCAATTCTTGGGAGATTTTTAATAGAAATTGATAAGATGCAGCACGCCGTAAAATTTGTTGTTGTGCTTTCAATAATTTGCCTCCTCGTCACCTCTGCAGTTGCTCGTGGAGGCGGTGGAGCAAGGGGTGGAAGCGGTGGTGGAACAAGAACTGCGGTGGTAAATGGCAATCCCAGTGGCCGCTCCAGAACCAGCAGCAGCCCGTCTACCTCTATAGCGTGGTCGTGTCTAATCATGTCGTATTTAGCTTATTCTTTATTTCTTGGGTTGCATTAATTACCTGTTTCCAAACTCATTTAATTCATGCGTTATTTGTACAAAAGTTTTAATGTAATTATTTTTAATGAAAGATAGAACGTTTTATTGTGTCAATTAAAGGACAAAGATTCCGCATCTCTTATAAGTCCATTAGATATGAGTATCGTGAGAGCTTTTATGTTGCCCTAAGTGACAACATAAAAACTTCCCACCCGCTATGTGACAGAGTGGGGGAGTGGCTTGTCAAGTAGGACCCGATGATCCAAACTTGACACCCCCAATAGGGAGACGTGATTATGATCACCTTAAAATTTCTAGGAGTATCGTAAGGGAAAGGATAGGGATAATTGAAATCTTCATCTTTTTTCTTAGAAAAATCGACAAACAAGTGGTCCAAATCTTCATATCATATCAGTGAATGCGGTTCAAGTATCATGCCCCGTTTTCTCATGTTGAAGGAACCATAACCATTCCTCTTGTAGTAATGCACTAACATCTAAAAATCCGAATAGATCACCTGATTTTCAACATCAAGAGAAGATATCTTTATTTGGAAGAGGAATTGCTTAATTAATTAATAGACACTACAACTCGGAGGAAAAATCAGTTCGTGCCAAAGTCAAATAGGCTGGGCAGTTGGCGAAGGTAATTTCATAAAGACGACAATCAGGGAATTCGCCATAAATCAACCGGAGCAGGTATTGGGTATTAGAGGCTATCAGCAGAAGGCAACCACTCAAGGTAGAAGATACTGTCCAATCCAAGGGCGGAGCTAGGGGGTGGGCCACCTAGGCCATGGCCCACCCCATTTTTTTAAAAAAACTGAAAAGTCCTTTATAAATTAAAAAAAAAAAAAAAATTCTTTGAAGATGGCCCAGCTCATTTCATTGATGGCCTAGCCCATTCATGTGGGCTGGCTCCGCCCCTCCAATCCCGTTTCCTCATTCATGGACTTCAAAAATACATAAAGTAAGAAATGACTATTGCAATATCTAATAGACCAATCACACATCCACGAGATGTGGTTGAGGACGTGCTACAATTTACCATCCTTGATACAGAGGAATATCAAAATATGCCGGTGATTTTAGGTCGATCTTTTCTAGTGACAGGTCGAGGTTTAATTGATTTTAAAAAATGTGATCTATTTTTTTAGG